>CM055118.1:351835161-353174700 GCA_029206835.1 Rana muscosa
TGGTGGGGAGAGACGATCAGGACCTTCCCATCGCTCCCAGTCCTGGAAGATCCCAACAGGTCACCACAGGCTGGAAGACATCTTGGAAGATCCAGGAGGGATAGAGGGGTCCTGGTAGGCAGAGGAGAGCCTATGTAGTATGACAGGACATACCTGAACCAGGCATCCTACATTCTTCTCCTATGGGGGGACACATCCCGGGTCACCCAGATAAGAACCCACTGAGATCCATGTCAGCGGTGTCAATGTCAGATGAGGAGGACTGATGGGGGGGGCCCCAGGTGGGAAGCAGTGAGGGTCATCCACTGTATATGCAGCACAGGCCCTCCCCTCCTCTGCTATCCTTGGATCTCAGCATGACATTAAAATGTAAGTTCACTTCCCCCAATCCCTCTGTTCCAGTGTCCTGAGATTCCCTGCTGTCAGAACGCCTCTTCACAAGTCCGGGGATTTGAAAACCCAGCGGCATCACCTACACCTGTAACTCTCACATGGATGGCGCTGGCCAATCAGATTCCATGTCAGCGCTGGTGACACACACCACAACAAGTGGTTAGGACATGCGGCCCCACGGGTGGGCATCACCCCATGCACCCCCATAGTGACACCACTGCTAAAAGTGTAGCGCAAGCTGGCAGGAACTATTTTCGCAGGGGAGTGTGGAAATAGACTACCATTTGGGTGACTAGCATGGTGGGATAAGAAGACATCAGTATGAAGAGTTAATTCAGTGTGAAGCTCTATTGGTTACCAAGGGTAACAGAGGTCTGGCAAGTGACCTGCTGTTAAGCATGTTCATGAGACAGGTGCTTTAGCCTCTTTCAGCGAGGGAGATGTTGTCGACACTCCTCCCACACTAATCCATCTCCCAGAGCAACGGGGGCATGTATGTACCACCCAGGTCCTACAAAATAATTAATTAAGTGCATGTATGGAGTAGGCTTCCCAGCCCGCTCTTAATAACCAGCTATTCTTCATACAGAAATTTAGTTGGTCAATCATTTTTCAACCGATCCGAATTGTTCAGAAAATTTGAAATTCGTTAGAAAACGAATAAACAAAATGAAATTAAATGAATTTCAAAGAAATGTGTTACTATTTCATTCAGAGATTCAGATACACCCGAATTTCGAAATAACCAAAAATTTGTCAGAATTTACATTCGGACCAAAACGAATTGCACATGTCTAGTATTGAGTCTAGTTATTTGTTCAGGTGTACATGGTGCTTGGCACAGGTAAAGGTACACCCTGTGCCAGGCACGTGACTTTGTTTCGGGTGCCTGGTGTAGCAATCAGCCCTCCTACAGACTTTTTTTGTTTAACCAGGAATTGGATGTGTCTGTAACCAGCTTAAGTTTTTGAAAAAGTTACACACTTTTTTGCATCACATTCGGCACAGCCCTCATAAACTTTTGGTGACAAATTTCCTTGATCCATTTGGTAATTTTTACTATCATGAGGTGGTAAAAATGCTAAAAAAAAAAAAACGGTCCAAATTGATCGAACTTTCAATTAAATTTTTTGTCAAATTCACAAAGCAATTCACAAAAGGATGGTTTTGACCAAGGTTAAGGAGTTGGAAGGGGATCGAAAGTGCCTTCATCCAACACGGCCTAAAAATCAGGTCATAACATGAGCGGAGAATGGTGATCTCCAAAAAGCATCATATTATGGACAATTGGACATTGTATATTATGAGGAAAGGTGCCAAACCCATTTTAAACGACATTTTTCCAAATTAAAAAAATTGCCAAACACAAATTTCGAGTTCAAACTACATTGAAATTAATGGTCACATTGATAATTTTGAAGGGCTCCTAGACAAGTTATTGTCACCTAATGACATGAGAAGCTGGGCACAGCTCTGAGGAACCTTTGATATTGCAAAAAACAAACAAAAAAAAAAATAGGGAATACAGTTTTGAGGTTATATAGAAAATACAAAATTATTTAAAATGACAACATTGGAGATTTTTACATTCTAGCTCCTTCCTGAGTGGCCATTGGAGTGGATTTATGCCATTAGTGGAACCAATCTGGTGTTCCCAAAGCGTTTTTTGACCGTCCTGTAAAAAGGGGTCAAACAGCTTTGGTGAGTGGCCATCTTCATACTGAGCACTCGTGGTGGAAGATCTAGAAGTTTTTATCTCCGAGCAATCCGTTTTGGTGTTGGGATTTATTCACTTATGGACTTTATGCTTGCTTATATTTTCATTAATGTGCACATTTAAGTTTGATGCAGTGTTTTCTTTTGTGCCAATATTTTACATGAACATGTATAGCGCCTTATTCTTTATTTTTATAATTTTACACAGTTTAGTGATTTTGTTCACTTTAAAGGGGGCAGCTGTTTGTTTATACTGTATGTTCTTATGCCCACAAGGCGCCATTTTTTGGTAAACATTTTTACAACATTGGAGATGCCTTAGGCCCCTTTCACACGTTACGGACCATATGTCCGCTCTTTCATCCATCCGTTTACGGATGAAATTCCTATTTTTCTATCCGTCTGCGGAGCGGATCGGATGAACACGGACAGACGGTCCGTGTTCATCCAATCCCCCCATGGGGGAGAGCAGAGATCTGACAGGGCGGTCTCTGCACAGTGTGCGGGGATCGCCCTGTCATCCGCCGGCTCAGCGGTGGTCAACGGAGCGATCCCCGCTGAGCAAGCGGAGGTTCACGGGGCGGATCATCATGGATCCGTCCCGTGTGAAAGGGGCCTTAAAGTAGGAGTCTCCAATCTTTCTAAACAAAGTGCCAGTTTACAGTCCCTCAGATTTTTGAGGGCTGAACTGTCACCAGTGGTAGAAAATGCCCCTTTGTCAGTGGGAGTAAGTATTGCCTCACGCTTGGTGGTCAGTGGGAGTAAAACAATGACATGATACCTGTCATCATTAATAAGGAGGAAGAATAGTTCCCCTTCATTGGTGTCAGTAGGATGAATAGTGCTCCATAGTTGGTGTCAGTGGAATGAATGGTAGCTCATTGTTGGTGTCAGTGGGAGGATCAATGCTTCAACATTGGTGTCAGTAGGAGGATATTGCACCATCATGGGTGTCAGAGGTACAAATAGTGCCTTATCATTGGTGTCAGTGGGAGGAATAATGCTCCAGCTTTAGTGTCAGTGGGAGGAATAGTGCTTCATCATGGGTGTTAGAGGGAGGAATAGTGTCCCATCAATGGTGTCATTGGGAGGAATAGTGCCCCAGCATAGTTGTCAGTGGGAAGAATAGATGGGGTCCCAAGATTGCTTTCCCTGGCTACCCATTTGTGGATATCTCTTTAGCTAGCCATGTGCTAAGGAGTCACCCAGCCTGAGCTTAGCTGTGTGCATCCATAAACACACACAGCACCATCAAACCGCATTCCTGCTCCTTCCTCTCAGCTTATTTCTCCACTGCCCTCAATGTCTGCTGAGGATCCTAGACATGGATCATGGAGCAGCGCTGATGGATCCTGCACCCGGCACCTATGACAAGGGCAGCAGGTAAGTGTTTGGTGGGCGGGGGTAGTAAAGGTACTGGTACTTTTTTTGCTTAATTTTTTGTAAGTGGATCTAAAGGCTTAAGGTTTTCTACCTTAGTACCAGAGGATCCCCTCACCAGCCCCTCTTATACTTACCTGAGCCCGATCTCAATCCAGCACTGTGCCCGAGAGCAGCGCCTCTCTTCTCTCTCTCCCTTCTCACTGGGCAGATTGATAGCCATTGGCTCCTGCCAGGGGCAGCCCGTCAGTTAGGGGTGCCCGGGCATTGCCCCCTCTCTCCATTCCACCCCCCTATAGGCAATTGATAGATTCATGCATAGCATAAATCTATCCATGTCTACCACGGCCACCCCCTATTTTATGTGTTTGGCCCCTTTCAGGGCACCGGGCGCATGAATTACAGCGGTCAGGTTTTTTTTTTTTTACGCACCTGATTAGAGCCAAAGACTCTAATAGGCTTTCAAAACAGGGTGAGCTCAGGTCGCAGAGAGTGCGACCGGAGCCCACCCAGGTGTGTTACAACAGCAAATAAATATTCGCTGTTGAAACACTGATCCTCAATCTGGCCAATCAGAAGCGGGTGTGAGGCCGAAAAGAGAAGACTCCCAATTGTCCGTCAAGGTGGAGGAAGGAAACGGAAACTTTTCCACCGGTGGCCACTGCCTCCCACTGCTGTCAATAAAGTTATGTGAGGAGGGGGCGTGGCCAAGCCACTATGTCTATAGATGCAGGCAGCGTGTCTTAGGATCAGAATGAGAAGTCTGCATGAATTTCCCCATAGGAAATGGCTTCCTATGGGGGTACTCGCCGAAGGGATGTAACCAGGAGCACCGACAGGGACACCTGAAGGGGAGGATCTGGGCTGCTCTGTGCAAAGCCACTGCACAGAGCAGGTAAGTATAACATGTTTATTATTTTAAAGAAAAAAGTTTACAATCACTTTAAGCTTTTATTTTTAATCTTTATTGTTTTCCTTGTAAAATCAGATATTTCAGTACATTTAGAAGATGTCAAGAGGTAAAAAATTTTTTAACTTTAAAGTCCAACATAAGCCAAAACTTTCTTTAAGATAGGGTTAGGAAGGAGGGTTACAATCCCTGTCGGGTTCTTGCCAATTGTTTCCCCATTGCAGAGATTTTATTGCTGACTGTCCTGGTGACAACTGTCCTTCGATTTCCTGGCCTGTGTCACATGAAATAATGAAATAAAGAACCTGAAAAAGATTGTAACTCTTTCCAAAACTTAACTTGGTTGGAGTTAGGCTTTAATATGAAGCATGCAAAAAGTCCGTAATGGTTTTGGCAGATGGACGGAGCTGGGAACACAAGGGCAGGCACTGCATGTTGCTGAATTACCAAGTGGGTTTACACTTCTGTTTCTTTCGGATTATTGCTTAGATCTCAAATCAAAATGACCATCACATTTACACAATTACAGCGCAGCATTTAATCCGAGTGTTTATCTGCCGCCTTCCTCCAACAGTTCAATCCTTGCAACATATAAACTGGACATCGTTTAGGGCCGTGTCATCTCCAGTTCCTTGTGGAAGTTCCACTTTGGTCTTCATCCCGCAGATCCCGTGGTGGCAGCGCCCGCTCCATTTCCCGTAATGGCCCCAGCTCATGCCCAGCCCCATATGGACGGTGGAGTCAGAACAGAGGAACATGAAATTGTTGGCTGCCGTGTCATCTCCACCTTTTTTATGGGCCTCCACCTGCATGGTGAACCTTATGATAAATCCTTCAGGACACCACAAAACCTCGGTCCACTCACCCCACCTGTGGAAAAATAGATTCATCAGACCTGCTATAGGAATTCAGCTTAAAGTGAAACTTTCAGCAACTTTAAAGGCTCCAACATTAGTATTGATCACAGGCAAATTAGGTGACCGCGAGGCCCCTGTGAGTGCGAGGCCTTAGGCGACCGCCTAATTTGCCTAATTAGAGAGCCGCCTCTGTGCATGAATACATTTCAAGTAACATAATACAGACGTGGTATATTTCTACCCAAAATCTCCTACTTTTATCATTAAAAATAAGTCCTTGGGCTCCAAGGATATCATAGATATCAGACTGATGACATCATCAATGATATCATCAGTCTGCTGCAGGCAGGCAGAAGCATTTCCTCAGTCTCTTCTCCCTCTGTGATCAGACTGCAACGTTGTATCTTTGTAGTAAGTCACAAGGTGAGAGACAAGGGCTGAACTGTGCCTGTCATTTAATAACCGAGACCTGCACAGGCACCAGGCAGAGGAAGACATTGTCAGGGGAAGCCCTGGGAACTGTGAGAGGTAACAAATACATTTAGCTGGAAAGCAGGGGAACGCAGTTCCGGCACCTCCTGGACTGACTGTATGTAATGACAAGGGGTGCTGGGGTGTGCTGCAGGGTATTGATGCTCACTGCTAGGGATCTATTTTTGCAGGGGGGTCTATTGTTGCTGGGGAGGTCTATTGTTGCTGGTGGGGGACCTACTGTTGCTGGGGGGCGGGTCTTATGTTGCTGGGGGGTCATTTGTTGCTGAAAAAGATTTACTGTTGTGGAGGGATCTATTGTTGATGGCAGCCAGAGAGTCTATTAATGCTGGTTGTGCGGAGATCTGTTGATGCTGCCGGGAGTCTATTGTTGCTGGTGGGGAAATTTTGTTGTGGATAGTCCATTGTTGTTAGTGGGATCTATTGTTGCTGGCTGCAGGGGATCTATTTTACATTTTTTCTGTAAAGGTGAACTAACACTTTAACCTACTGAGTTATGCAAGCATATCTTCTTTTCATCAAAGCAGAAAAAAATAGTCTGGGAAAATATATAGAAAAGAGCCAAATCTCCACCTACTGAAGCCCAGTTTGTTTTGTATAGACTTTGCAAGAGTGGATGCTACTTTGAAGTTTTCATTGCTGTCCATGACCCCAATAGGGAGAATTAACCTCTTTTTCTGACCCTGTGACAGTTGTGATAGTTGATTACCAAATAATGAGAACATGGCTCTCTGGAACAGGTCAAACACAGGCAACAATCTGCAATCTGTGTGCCCACTGGAGAGATTTCCCATTGACAGGAAGTGAGGGGTAACTTTCCCAATAGGGACATAAACACATAAGATAAAAACGATCATCAGCTTACATACTTTTCTTATGCCGCGTACACGCGATCTGAATTTCCGACAACAAAACCGTGGTGTTTTTTTTCCCACGGATGTTGGCTCAAACTTGTCTTGCATACACGCGGTCGCACAAATGTTGAGCGGAAATTCTGATGGTCAAGAACGCGGAGACATACAACACTACGACTAGCCGAGAAAAATGAAGTACAATGATTCCGTCTAATTGGTTCTGAGCATGCGCAGCACTTTTGTGCATCGGAAATGGCTAAACGCGATCGGAATTTCCGACAAGAACTTTTGCCGTCGGAAAAATTTAGAACCTGCTCTCAAACATTTGTTGGCGGAAATTCCAACAGCAAATGCCCGATGGAGCCTACACACGGTCGGAACATCCGACCAAAAGCTCACATCGGACATTTGTTGTCGGAAATTCCGATCGTGTGGCTAAGTTTAGGTGATCAAATACCACCAAAAGAAGGCTCTATTTGTGCGGGAAAAAAAAGGACAAAAATTGTATTTGTGTACAGTGTCACACAACCACGCAATTGTCAGTTAAAATAACGTAGCGCCATAACACAAAAAATGGCCTGGCCATGAAAGAGGGTAAATCTTCCGGAGGTCAATTGGTCAAAGTGGTTCTAATGAAGGTAAAAAACATTCAGTCCGCATCTTCCCCCTCTGCTCCCCCCCCCCCCCTCTACTACGTACCTGAGCCCAATTCCGATCCAGCAATGTGCACGAGATCAGAAGCTTTCCCGGGTCTCTGCCTCCTCATTGGCTGAGACACAGTAGTTGGAGCCATTGGCTCCCACTGCTGTCAAACACAATGAGGAGGGAGTGAGGAGGGGGCAGGGTCAAGCCGTGCTCTGTGTGTCTTATAGACACAAAGAGGTGACTCAAGAGTGAGATCGCAAGCTGCTTGCTCTGGGGGCAATCAGCAGGAGGGAGGGGCCAGGAGCACCTGTAGGGGACCCCAGAAGAGGAGGATCGGTGCTGCACCATTACAGAGCAGGTAAGTAAAATATGTTTGTTATTTAATTTTTTTATGAATCTTTACAATCCCTTTAATTTTTTATTGGTAAAATGCAGATTTTAGAGAAATGACAACCAACAGAACTAGCACGTTAGATGAAAACATAAAAAGTTAGAAAAATTGCTGAAAAAATAAATAAAATAAGCCCCAGCTTGAAGGATCCATTAGCATTGTTATGGTGCAGTAGTGTGCATTACCTGCATTGGTACGGTGCCATTCATTCCCAATGATGTATACCTAATATACTCTGATGCCTCGTACACACGAACGAGTTTCTCGGCAAAAACCAGCAAGAAACTTGCTGGCAGAGATTTCTTGCCGAGAAACTCGTTCGTGTGTATGGTTTCTCGTCAAGAAAAGCGACTCGAATCTCGACGAGAAAATAGAGAACCTGCTCTCTATTTTCTCGTCGAGATTCTCGTCAGCCTGTTTCTCGACGAGAAAATGGTGTGTGTGTACACTTACCTGTCCTCCGGGAAGCCCGCGCATGCTCGAAATGACTTTGACGCATGCGCGGTAGCTTCCTAGGCATACGTAGGGTGAACCAAGATGGCGGCGACGGCATCGAATGTGACGAGCGCATGCTCGTCGTAGTCGATGACGTCACCGCGTTCGCTCCATTCAAAGAACCGCGGGTTCTTTGAAAGGAGCGTGTGTACACTCGGCCGGGACAAGTTTCTTGTCCAAGAATCTCGTTGAAAAAAACGACATGTTTTTTTCGACGAGAATCTCGGCCGTGTGTACGAGGCCTGACAGTTAATCAACAAGGCTAGACTCACACCTATGTGTTTTCCTTTGAAATGTAGCACACGGACCTTTTTCTCGCCTGGCTCACTTGCAAGTTAAGGCACACTGTGCTATATGCCCGTACCCTCCCGTTTGAAGGTTAAGCGGTGTTCACAAATTTTGGGTTCTGCAGCGAGTTACCCTTTCCACTGGTTCTCATCCCCAGTGTATGGGGACAAGTCTATGTTTCTCCCCCCAAGAAGACCAATGTCTAGAAACACTTTAACTCCAACAGAGAGTTTATTTTTCCTTTGCTCCAGTAAACGATTTTAGAGAGAAAGAAGTTAGCAGAGTCAGAAGTTGGCAGATTCAGGCACACACACCTTAGTCACTCGTCGCCACTCGATCCCGAGTGGGTTTAGCTCACCCGGATAGTCCCTATGAAAGCGGCCCTAGCAGCCGGTGTGGAGCTCGAACAGTTCTGTCACCCTATCCCCTCCAGGGACGGGTTCAGGAAATCCTTTAACCTCTGTAGAATTTAGAGAACAGAACGATGCCAATGGGCACTCTACAAGGTTAGCTTTGCGGAGTAAAGAATCCTTCCCTCTGACAGGTCACCAGGCCTCTCCCGACACAGCGATCTTCCATCACTCATCTCCTCTGTGGGACCAATCCTCCCCTGGCTTCCTTTCGGTCAGAGCGGGTACCCTCACCTGGGCACCCTGGGACTCCAGTGGGCTAAATTGTAGAACCAGTTAAAGGTACTGGGCCTAGCTGGAACGTTGCAGCCTCGGGTCAAAGGTGCCCGAGACTCCTCGGCTAGTCAACGCACCCCCATGGGGCACACTCCTCCGGCTCCTCTCCAACTCCCCCGTGAACATGGTGTCTGCCCCTTTTGTACCCTCTCCCGACATGCACAGCGGGTAGACCACGCCCACTGCATGGCCGCCGAGAGAGGACACCCAATACCGCCACTGTGTCACCTATGGTTCAACCTCAGACCTGGGCAACAGCGCCACCCGCAGGCCAAAAGGGGAACTGCACACTAGACAACACCAACACCACAGCAGAGCAGAGTCCAATATTAAATTAGAAAGTCTGAGCCAAACTATTGCTCAGACCATCCCCTAAATTTGGGCATAGCGACCCCTAAATTTAGGGGTCCGCTACATAAATTTATGGAAAATTATCAAAACTCATGTCAATGGGTCATAATACAAAATATTACATAATGCACATCAACAAACGATGTGCATCAACATGCACTGATCTGTGTTATCATGTCTCACATAACTCATAAGTTGGTGGGCATTGACACTTTGATGCTTTTCCATTGATCTCTTGTACTTCGGGGGTCTCCAAACTCCAGAAGTTCAGGAACTACAATTCCCATCATGCCTAGTCATGTCTGTGAATGTCAAAGTTTTACAATGTCTCATGAGACATGTAGTTCTGTAACAGCTGAAGGCCAAAGTTTGGAGATCTCTGATCTACTGGATCCACATAGATATGAATAAGGCCCAAAAGCAGCTCATCCAACACCCCTGTTTGAACTTTTGGTGAATGTTGGCAGGTAAATTTTCAACCAATTTCTTATGCCGCGTACACATGACCGTTTTTCATGACGAGAAACATGCTATTTTTTAAATTGGTCGTGAAAAACGGTCGTGTGTAGGCTCCAGAGCATTTTTCTCGACGAGAAAAATAGCAATTAAATATGTAGAACCTACTCTATTTTTTCTCGTCGTCATTTTTCTCATCGTGAAAAACGGTCGTGTGTATGCTTTAAAGACAGGAAGCAAGTTATGAGACGGGAGCGCTCGTTCTGGTAAAACTAGCGTTCGTAATGGAGATAGCACATTCATCACGCTGTAACGGACTGAAAAGCACGGAGACTGAAAAGCGCGAATCGTCTCTCACCAAACTTTTACTAACACGCGCTAACACAAAATCAGCAAAAGCAGCCCAAAGGGTGGCGCCATCCGAATGGAACTTCCTCTTTATAGTGCCGTCGTACGTGTTGTCGAACGTGTTGTATGTCACCGCGCTTTGCTCGAGCATTTTTTTTCATGATAGTGTGTATGCAAGGCAGGCTTGAGAAGAAACACGTTGAGAAAAACGTCGTTTTTTTCCATGACATTAAAAACGGTTGTGTGTACGCGGCATTACAGTTTCTTCTGACTGTGATGGACAAGTCAACGTCTGGAAATCCCAGATAAGCCCAAAACGTATTGGGTTGTGGTTTACTTACGGTGCTTCTGCAGACTGGATGGGGTACACGTTGCTACCCTCCAGGGATGTATCATTGCGGTTCACACACAGCAGACGGACCCCATTTAGAGCCGTGTCATCTTCAATGTTCTTCTTTTCTTCAACCTATGAATAAAGTTGAATAAGAACAGCCTAAAAATGTCAATTTAGTGGCAGGTACAAGGAAGTTCTGTAAGGATTGCAAGGATTCACGATTGTTCAGATTAGTTTATGACTTGGAAGATATCAAACTCTATTTAGTATCATTTTTATATTTGGCCTACATGGAGGCTCTCTGCCATTGTGGCGATTTTGGCTTGGCCATCTCCTAAGCTCCTCATAGAACCTCTAGTGAATCACATGGAACATGCCATAAATTATTAAATCCAACAGGTGAATCCTCCATTCTTTAACCATGAAAAACATTTCAATGATTGTTTCTAGTGGATTGGAGCCACCAAAGTATAATATTTCAAAAATTGCTATTTTATTTCACTTGATTTTTTCTGACTTTAAACCATTATGAGGTATCTTTGAACCAATTTTCCTCCTCTTTGAAAAATTCTGTATCCTGTTGCTTCTACTTTTGCAATAGCCTAAAGATCCTAGAGAAGTGATGGCGAACCTTGGCACTCCAGATGTTTTGGAACTACATTTCCCATGATGCTCATGCACTCTGCAGTGTAGTTGAGCATCATGGGAAATATAGTTTCAAAACATCTGGGGTGCCAAGGTTTGCCATCACTGTCATAGAGGGTAGCACAGTGGCTATGTGTTTAGCACTTCCACTTAGCGACACTAGGGTCGTCGGTTTGAATCTCACCCATGGTGCTACCTGCCTGGAGTTTTCATGTTCTCCCTGTGCCTGTGTGGGTTTTTTCCCACACTCCAAAGACATGCTGGTTAAAGTGGAAGTAAACCCTCCTATCATTTTCAGGCAAGGAAGCTGCCATCTTGGCCTCTGTTTAATCTTCAACTGCCATGATGCTGCACATGTGATCAGTTGTGACACCAGCCATTGGATAGTTTGACAGTTTGGTTGAGAGCACAACCAATGTGACAGTTGGCTTTCCCGGCATGCCGGGAATGTAACTGCTTTTTGAAACTGTTAAATTGATGGGTTTACTTCCGCTTTAATTGGATCCTGTCTAAATTGGCCAAGAATGTGTATAGGGACCTTAGATGTGTATAGGGACTGATGTGTATGTCCAATGTGTTGTGTAAATTAATGGCGCTACCTGTAACCTGCAATAAATAAAAGATTTTGTTACACCCTATCCCAAAGCTTCTTACAAATAACTAATCAATGCAAGCTTTTAAGCAAACCTTAAAGTGGTTGCAATCTCTTACACACCACTTTTACCTACAGGTAAGCCTATAATAAGGTACCGGAAATATCTTCTAAACCTGTATGGTCTAGAAGATATTTACCCTATACGCTTGCACCGACCTCATCGACACATGCGCACTGAAGAAAGGGCATGATCGTGCCGTTTCATTAGTGCCCGTGCCGTGAGCGTCGGCTCCCGTGCGCATGTGCAGGAGTGACATTACGCGACTCCGACCAGTAACAGAGCTGGAGTCCATGGCCCCGGAAGGAAGAGGGGCGAAGATGGATGCTTCCTGCAGCGGGGACAGCTTCCTTTGCAGGTAAATTCCACATAATGGGCTAGTATGCGATGCATACTAGCCCATTATGCCTTTACTTTGCAGGGTTTGCAGTAAACGAAAGAGGAAGTAAAACCCATCAGGGTTTACTTCCTCTTTAAATACCTATGAACACCAAGGCAGTCAAGTTAGGTCTACTTGTCTAACCACTGACTTAGTCAGTTATGAGTCAATGTTTAGGTGGTGGTTGAGGGCGGATTGGAAGGGTTCTCTTCCGATGTGTTCTGCCCAACTACACTGGAGGGAGGTAGTGAGCCCTTTTTTGGGGGCTTAGGGCTCCTGCCTCTGGGTACAGCCTTGTGGGTGTTTTTGCGTGTACTAGTAGAGGTAGAACGATAGGGAGTGCCCAATGTCTAAGTGATCACTTATTGCTATGTTCAATAAATGACTACATGTCCAGGGCAGCACAGTGGTGTAGTGGTTAGCACTTTCACCTAGCAGCAAAAGGGTCGCTGGTTCAAATCCTGACCATGACACCATCTGCCTGGAGTTTGCATGTTCTCCCTGTGCTTGCGTGGGTTTCCTTCCACACTCTAAAGACATGCTGGTAAGTTAATTGGCTCTAGTCAAGCGTGTCAGGACCCTTCGCGGGAGGTCTGCGCTATATCAAGATACCTCTCGACTTGCATTCCATTGGATATTAGACACTCCCTATCTTTCTGCCTCTACTCTTTGGAAACCCAATCCCTCTATACATCTTTGGAAACCAGATCCTTCTGTCACCCTTTTCTCATCAAATGTTCAATTTTTTTTATCTAATAAACAAACTAAAAAAATAGACATGATTATTAACTGCTAAGAGTGTTTATCTCACTCTCAGTTTTTTCGACACCCTATCCTATTTCGACAAACATAGAAAAGTGACGGCAGAGAAAAGACCAAGTGGTCCCTCAAGTCTAATCTTCAAACCTTGAGAATAAATTAAAAGTAGAGCTTGAAAAAAGCATCATTAGGTTTACCTACTATTTCACCTGTAATTGGTTATTGCCTGCCTTATTGGGGTATGAAAGGAGAGTGGACTTTGACATAAAGCCCATCTCTGGGCAAATTTTATGGTTTCCTGGATCACTGGGGCAGTGATTAGGTTGGATGCTGGCAGCCCACATGACTCTGGCAGGCATCTTGGATTAGGCAGAGTCTTTTTAAGACCCTCGCTTTTGGGTTTGGCGGGCTTTTAGCATGTGGATACTGTAGGGACAGGAGACCCATCTGTTAGGGACAGTATTAGCAGCAGGGAAAGGTTCCAGATGAGTAGGGAAAGCATAGGGATCTGCTTCTATTCCTGGAAACCTCCCCACTTGGGCTTGGACTGGCAAGGCCGCATTCCACCCCTCAAGACCAACACTGGCAGGAATATTTAGCATTTGCTAGATTTCACCTTATTACAGAAGACTGGAGACAAGATGTAGTGGGACTTCATGTCGTCGGGACTCCAGCAAAGCAAGGTGCATTTTTTTTAAATAATTTTTGAATATTTCTAAGACAAACAGATATACAGGCAGATATACTTGATCTGTTTGTGCATGGCACCATGATTCTATACCCAGACTATGCATGGCATATGCAATGCTTCGCATGAGATATGCATACAGTCTGCCTCCATACTGTAATATAACTTATAAACTATAAAAAATTGTTTATGTTACAGGAAAGTATAGTTTAAACTTGTCAGGTTTTTTCTTAATTTTTCAAGTGTCCAGAAGGAAAATCTTACATATTACTGTATAAAGTTTTTTTTTCACACTCAATAATATTTTGAAAAAATAACGATTACGATGTGTAGCTTTTGTGTGAATTTTTGGCCCTTGCACAACATAATTGTTGGTAAATCTAAAGGAGCGTGCATAGTCCGATTGCAACTTGTGTGATGAGTTTCAAGCTGAATCCTATTTTCCACTTGGTTGCGTTGCGGTAACATACTTTACCACAACGCGCGTTACCTATCTTATTGTGGTGCCTTTCATTTTTTTAAATGATACGCTATACGGTAAGGCAATTTAACGCCAACACCCCCAAGCATTGTGGTGCACCGCTATACCAAACACTGCCCATGTCCTTTTTTTTGGACATTTGAATGCAAAGCATGTTAGTGCACCACTCCGGAAAAGAGCGAACCCAACATGACTGAGATTGGACAGAGGTTTTATAATTGATCGAAACAATTATGGCCACAGGAACACTTTGGTGAATTTTTATTGATGTCAACAGCTAGTTCTATTCCCCTGAAACATCAGTTAAACATGTAACATACATTTCAGTTGTGGGATCTATTCATGCTTTTTTGATGATGAGCCTGAAATCTAAGGTTTTGTTTGACCCCTTTCCCACTGGAGCGGGAGGTGCGTCGACGGTAAAGCGCGGCTATTTTTAGGAAGAATGCTCCTTACATTGGTGATCAGTAGGAAGAATGCCCCTTATATTGGTGATCAGTGGGAAGAATGCTCCTTACATTGGTGATCAGTGGGAAGAATGCTCCTTACATTGGTGATCAGTGAGAAGAATGCTCCTTACATTGGTAGTCAGTGAGAAGAATGCTCCTTACATTGGTGATCAGTGAGAAGAATGCTCCTTACATTGGTGATCAGTGAGAAGAATGCTCCTTACATTGGTGGTCAGTGAGAAGAATGCCCCTTACATTGGTGGACTGTGGGAAGAATGCTCCTTACATTGGTGATCAGTGGGAAGAATGCTCCTTACATTGGTGGTCAGTGAGAAGAATGCCCCTTACATTGGTGGACTGTGAGAAGAATGTTCCTTACATTGGTTATCAGTGGGAACAATGTTCCTTACATTGGTTATCAGTGGGAAGAATGTTCCTTACATTGGTGGTCAGTGGGAAGAATGCTCCTTACATTGGTTATCAGTGGGAAGAATGCTCCTTACATTGGTGATCAGTAGGAAGAATGCCCCTTATATTGGTGATCAGTGGGAAGAATGCTCCTTACATTGGTGATCAGTGGGAAGAATGCTCCTTACATTGGTGATCAGTGAGAAGAATGCTCCTTACATTGGTAGTCAGTGAGAAGAATGCTCCTTACATTGGTGATCAGTGAGAAGAATGCTCCTTACATTGGTGATCAGTGAGAAGAATGCTCCTTACATTGGTGGTCAGTGAGAAGAATGCCCCTTACATTGGTGGACTGTGGGAAGAATGCTCCTTACATTGGTGATCAGTGGGAAGAATGCTCCTTACATTGGTGATCAGTGAGAAGAATGCCCCTTACATTGGTGGACTGTGAGAAGAATGTTCCTTACATTGGTTATCAGTGGGAACAATGTTCCTTACATTGGTTATCAGTGGGAAGAATGTTCCTTACATTGGTTATCAGTGGGAAGAATGCTCCTTACATTGGTGATCAGTGAGAAGAATGCCCCTTACATTGGTGGACTGTGAGAAGAATGTTCCTTACATTGGTGATCAGTGGGAACAATGTTCCTTACATTGGTGATCAGTGGGAAGAATGCTCCTTACATTGGTTATCAGTGGGAAGAATGTTCCTTACATTGGTGATCAGTGGGAAGAATGCTTCTTACATTGGTGGTCAGTGGGAAGAATGTTCCTTACATTGGTTATCAGTGGGAAGAATGCTCCTTACATTGGTGGTCAGTGGGAAGAATGTTCTTTACATTGGTGATCTGTGGGAAGAATGCTCCTTACATTGGTGATCTGTGGGAAGAATGCTCCTTACATTGGTGATCAGTGGGAAGAATGTTCCTTACATTGGTGATCAGTGGGAAGATTGTACCTTACATTGGTGATGGTGATCAGTGGGAAGAATGCTCCTTACATTGGTGATCAGTGGGAAGAATGCTCCTTACATTGGTGATCAGTGGGAAGAATGTTCCTTACATTGGTGATGGTGATCAGTGGGAAGAATGCTCCTTACATTGGTGATCAGTGGGAAGAATGTTCCTTACATTGGTGATCAGTGGGAAGAATGTCCCTTACATTGGTGATCAGTGGGAAGAATGCTCCTTACATTGGTGATCAGTGGGAAGAATGTTCCTTACATTGGTGATCAGTGGGAAGAACGTTCCTTACATTGGTGATCAGTGGGAAGAATGTACCTTTACATTGGTGATCAGTGGGAAGAATGTTCCTTACATTGGTGATCAGTGGGAAGAATGTACCTATACATTGGTGATCAGTGGGAAGAATGATCCTTACATTGGTGATCAGTGGGAAGAATGCTCCTTACATTGGTGATCAGTGGGAAGAATGTTCCTTACATTGGTGATCAGTGGGAAGAATGCTCCTTACATTGGTGGTCAGTGGGAAGAACGTTCCTTACATTGGTGATCAGTGGGAAGAATGTTCCTTACATTGGTGATCAGTAGGAAGAATGTTCCTTACATTGGTGATCAGTGGGAAGAATGTACCTATACATTGGTGATCAGTGGGAAGAATGATCCTTACATTGGTGATCAGTGGGAAGAATGCTCCTTACATTGGTGATCAGTGGGAACAATGCTCCTTACATTGGTGATCAGTGGGAAGAATGCTCCTTACATTGGTGATCAGTGGGAAGAATGATCCTTACATTGGTGATCAGTGGGAACAATGCTCCTTACATTGGTGATCAGTGGGAAGAATGCTCCTTACATTGGTGATCAGTGGGAAGAATGATCCTTACATTGGTGATCAGTGGGAAGAATGTTCCTTACATTGGTGATCAATGGGAAGAATGTACCTTTACATTGGTGATCAGTGGGAAGAATGCTCCTTACATTGGTGATCAGTGGGAAGAACGTTCCTTACATTGGTGATCAGTGGGAAGAATGTACCTTTACATTGGTGATCAGTGGGAAGAATGTACCTTTACATTGGTCGTCAATGGGAAGAATACCACCCTTACAGACCACTAAACAGATCTAAGGTGTCATTCAGCTGGCTCTGGCCACCAAAACTATCTAGGCACTATCAATGAGTAGCCAATTATCCACAGCTCAAGGAACCCCAAGCAAACTCTTGAGACACCATAAGGTTCCATGGAACTCTGGTTGAAAATGGTTGGTTGAGTAGATTGCCTTTTTACATTTAAACATAATTTTGTTATTATTTACACAAGAAAGAAAAGGTGACATTTTTGTTATGGGATGGAAGTTAAGTTACAGTTACATGTTAATAAAATTTTACTCTGTCCATGAAAAGATCTATATATATATATATATATATATATATATATTGATATTGAAATAATATATATAATTTCTGTTACTTTGTACAGTTGAGGCTGCATGAGCTGAGCTTCTTTTGTCATTTTTGAGGCTTTTTTAGCGCTTCTACAGGTGTTTGTGAGTGTTTTTGCAGGCATCTGATGCTTGGTCATTTTTTTTTTTTAATTATGCTTAGCCAACATACAGCTAGTTACTAAGGAAAAAGATGCAAAATACACAAGTTTTCACTCATTTTTCACACAATCTCATTGAAGTCAACTGGGGATTTTTTGAACTACAAGCTTCAGGCTCCATTCACACCTGAGAAAAGTGACATTGAGAATTTTTGAGTGTGTATATAAAAGTTTTAAATGTTTATTTTAAGTGACTTGCCTGTATATTCCAGCTTTAGGCATTTTTGTATTAGCCACTGGAAAGTACTAGGGGGAGGAGACCAATTCTTCCAGGCTCAAAAATGCCATCAAGACACCTGAAAAATGCTTGAAAACACCAAATGTTTGTGTTTTCTGGCATTCCCATTGAAGTATATGGTGGTGCTACAAACGATCAAATTGACCTCAAACATAGTTAATACAGCTTTTGAAAATCAGGTGTCAAGCTACTGGTGTCTGAGCGCTCATATGTGAACAGTCACCATTGAAATAAATGAGATTTTGGATGTTGAGCATTTTTTGGAGCTTCAAGCTTCAAAGCACTCCGGTGAAAATGCCACGTACACACGACCGTTTTTAATGACGAGAAAAAAAATAAAAAAATTAAATGGTCATTAAAAAGGATCGTGTGTGGGCTTCAGAGCATTTTTCACGACGTGAAAAACGGGCATGAAAAAATTTGGAACATGCTCTAATTTTTCACGTCGTTTTTTACATCGTCGTTTTTCTCGTCATAAAAAATGGCCGTGTGTAGGCTTTAACGACGTGAAAAAAATGCGCATGCTCAGAATCAAGTATGAGACGGGAGCGCTCGTTCTGGTAAAACTAGCGTTCGTAATGGAGATAGCACATTCGTCACGCTGTAACGGACTGAAGCACGAGGCTGAAAAGCGCGAATCGTCGCTCAACAAACTTTACTAACATGAAGGGTGGCGCTATCCGAATGGAAGTTTCCCTTTATAGTGCCGTCGTACATTTCGTACGTCACCGAGCTTTACTCAAGCATTTTTTTTCACGACAGTGTGTAGGCAAGGCAGGATTGAGAAGAATCACGTCGAGAAAAATGCCGGTTTTTTCAATGACATTAAAAACGGTCATGTGTACGCGGCATAGGCTCAGGCATGAACAGGTACAAGCAAAAACTTTTGTGATTTTGGAAGTTGAGCATCTTGGAGCTTTGAACTTCAAAACATAGGTGTGAGTGGGCCCTTAAAGGATGACTTAAAGTGGTGTTCCGCCTGAAATAAAAATACTAAAAGTCAGCAGCTACAAATACTGCAGCTGTTGACTTTTAATATTTGGACACTTACCTGTTCTGGGCGCCCGCGATGTCGGGTGCCGAAGCCGATCGGTCCCTCGGCTCTTGGGTGGAGGCGCCACCATCTTCGGTAAGGGAATCAGGAAGTGAAGCCTTATGGCTTCACTTCCTGGTTCCCTACTGTGCGTGCGCGAGTCGCGCTGCACTCATCCCACTGGTTCCTGCTGTCTTCTGGGACCTGTGTGTCTCCCAGAAGACAGCGGGGGGGGGAGATGGCGCCGGACATGGCGTAGGTACCGCAGTGATCTATGCCCGGAATGGGAGCAAATACCTGTATTACACAGGTATCTGCTCCCCCTCCCCTCTGAAAGGTGCCAAATGTGACACCGGAGGGGGGAAGGATTCCGAAAAGCGGAAGTTCCATTTTCGGGGTGGAACTCCACTTTAACCTAAGTGAAAATAAATAAATAAATCACATTTTGTGATCTACTAACATTTACAGTTATGTGCGCAAAAGTTCCCACATACAGTATGCTCAGGTGTTTTGAGATCTAATGCCAGCCATACACATATGATTGCTCAGTAGAAAAATCTATTACATTTTTTCATCAAATCCTATAAAAAATTAAAAAAAAATCTCATTAGTCATTTTGAATGATTTCTAATGATAATATGGAAATAAGCTCATTGAAAACAAAATCTATTTTTAAAATTGAGTTATCTGTTTTAATTTCAAATAGAACAGTGATTGCTGATGCATCATTTGCAAAATAAAAAAAATAAAAAAAATTACATTATGTAATGGTTTGTGCTTTTTTTTTTTTTTTCTTTGGTTGAGCAGAAACCTTGGAATGGCAGAAGAATCCATGACTGTTTGTGTCCAGCCAAAAGATCCCTTTCAAGAAATGAAATGATCGCATTGATAGAAATATCTCAGCACGTGTGTCGCCAGCATTGCAAAAATTCACAGGACTTTCTAAAAAAATAAAAATATTTGTGATCTGAAGCATCCAATCCAATGCCTCCATCCCTCATTAGACAAACAATACAAAATACAGTGGTCATGGGACTTTAAATGAATCAGGTCACTAAAACATAATAATCATATGATATATGAAGTACAAATAATTCCTTAAAATTCATATTTGAACATTCCATATTCATGACAGTACACATTTCATATAACGCCAGTACATGATGACCATTTTCAATCAAAGACATACATTAAAAAGAGCTGACATCAATAATTCATATATTTTTTCAATGTGATAAATTCATATTGTTCTAGTAAATGATGGTATAAACATAAAACATACATGATTAGTTTATTAGTGTAATCATGTATCTTTTATGTTTATACCATCATGTACTAGAACAATATGAATTTATCACATTGAATTTTTTTTTTAAATCAGCTCTTTTAAATGTAGCGTATGTACTCGAGTATAAGCCGACCCGAATATAAGCCGAGGCACCTAATTTTACCACAAAAACTGGGAAAACGTATTGACTGGAGTATAAGCCTAGGGTGTCCATCTGCATGCCTCACTGTGCCTCACTTTGCCTCACTGTGTCCATGTGCATGCCTCACTGTTCCCATGCCTCACTGTGCCCATGCCTCACTGTGTCCATGTGCATGCCTCACTGTGTCCATGCCTCACTGTGTCCATGTGCATGCCTCACTGTGTCCATGCCTCACTGTGTCCATGTGCATGCCTCACTGTGTCCATGCCTCACTGTGTCCATGCCTCACTGTGTCCATGCCTCACTGTGTCCATCTGCATGCCTCACTGTGCCTCACTTTGCCTCACTGTGTCCATGTGCATGCCTCACTGTGCCCATGCCTCACTGTGCCCATGCCTCACTGTGCCCATGCCTCACTGTGCCCATGCCTCACTGTGCCCATGCCTCCCTGTGTCCATGACCAGCCTGACGTTTAACATGGGAGTCTATGGAAGGGGTGCCTGGATTTAAAAAATCGGTGCTCCCCCGCCATAGGTCCCCTAGACAACAAACTTTACACACTTGTAAAAGAGAAATGGGGCTACATTTGTGCCATGTTTCGAGTCCAGGGGACCTACGACCGGCCGGTCCTGGGTCCCCAAAATCACCAGAGAAATGACCATTTAACATGGGAGCCTATGGAAGGGGTGCCCGGCTTTGAAAAATCGGTGCTCCCCGGCCGTAGGTCCCCCGGACAACAAACTTTGCACACTTGTAGAAAAAGAGTAGGGATACATGTGTGCCACGTTTGGGTTCCAGGGGACCTACGGCCGGCCGGTAACGGGTCCCCAAATTCTGGGAGATCAGGCGCAAAAAAGGCATTTTCAGCACAAAAAAATGTGCTGAAAAACTCGGCTTATACTCGAGTATAAAGTGTGGCGCTAATGAGAATTAAGGTAAAAAACCTTAAATATATTGGGATGTGAAATATACACAATGTGTTGTGATATTACCAAAATACAAAATATTGTGACATAAAGTATTTGTGTGAAACAAACAACAAAAGAAATGTGATACTAATTAGTGTCCACCTTAATCCGTCTGTGATGAATATCACAGACAGCTAATCATCAAACGTGTGCATTAATGAAATGAAATATACATGAACCAATAACATTAAACCAGATTCATGTGGGGCATAAAATAGATAAATATATCAGACGTTCTATGCAGGCATATGAAGTGTATAGCATCACCCGGGAGTGCCTTCACCTTGGGCCAATAGGGGAGAAAAGGTACTCTTACCAGCCAAAATGGATCCAGCACATCAATAAAAATCCATACAATCCAAAAAATCCAAAATACAGAAGGCAGCGTGGTAAGGACAGCTGGAGCTGACGTAAAGACCCAACCGGTTTCGTCCAAACAGACTTCACCTGGGGTATGAAGTCTGTTTGGACGATGGTATGGGCCTTCTGTATTTTGGATTTTTTTGATTTTATGGATTTTTATTGATGTTCATACTGATTGAATTTTTATGGATTTTTTTGCAATAAATCTTTTACGATTTACACCATGTGGAGGATTTTTCCTTTTTTCCATGGTTATGACTAATTGATTGCTGCCCGGTATTTGGATCCTTTCTGGCTTGGAAACACGGATTAGGTGTGCTGCCAATACCAAGAGGAGGTTTTCTACAGATTCTTGCTGCTTGTTGCGTCCATTAAGTGGACAAAGCTCTGATGATCCACCGCCGTACGGTGTGCTGGATCCATTTTGGCTTGTAAGAGTACCTTTTCTCCCCTATTGGCCCAAGGTGAAGGCGCTCCCGGGTGATGCTATACACTTCATATGCCTGCATAGAACGTCTGATATATTTATCTCTATAATATATCCTACAGTCACTGCAAGTTCTTCACTGGACCTAGATTTTGAACTTTATTTGCTGTATGATTATTTTATGGAGATACACTCATCTGTGATGCCCCACATGAATCTGGTTTAATGTTATTTGTTCATGTATATTTCATTTCATTAATGCACAAGTTTGATGATTAGCTGATATTCATCACAGACGGATAAAGGTGGACACTAATTAGTATCACATTTCTTTTGTTGTTTGTTTCACACAAATACTTTATGTCACAATATTTTGTATTTTGGTAATATCACAACACATTGTGTATATTTCACATCCCAATATATTTAAGGTTTTTTACCTTAATTCTCATTAGCACTACACTTTATAACACTTATATACCTTATTATCCTGTTTGATTTTGGTGTTTGGCTGCTGTTGTTGCTACATGTTTTAGGGTTGGCGCAGTATAGGGATGAGCTTCGTGTTCGAGTCGAACATACGTTCGACTCGAACATCGGCTGTTCGATCGTTCGACGAAGATCGAACGATTTGGGCCGTTCGCGCCAAATTCGAGTGACGCGAACGGCCCACAATGCACTACGCCATCGCAGTGTCATCCAGGCGCTGTGATTGGCCAAGCATGCACTGTGACCCCGCATGCTTGGCCAATCACAGCGCCGGCAGCGAGGAGAGCAATGATTGGCCACAGGCAGGATGCCTGTGGCCAATTATTGCTGAGGGGGTTTAGTACACGCCCCACACTATAAAAGGCCGCCAGCGCGGCGGCCTTGTGTAGTGTGTTCCGGAGCAGGGAAAGAGAAGCATAGGCAGGGACAGTGTCATTTTTTTCCTTTACTAATCCTGGATTCCTTGTGTTTAGGGACAGAGAAGGATAGGTAGGGAGAGTGTCAGTGTGTCATTCTGTGCTAAACCTTGTTTGTAGGGACAGAGAAGGACAGTGAGGGAAAGTGTCAGTGTGCTATTCTGTGCTAATCCTTGTTTGTAGGGACAGAGAAGGACAGTGAGGGAAACTGTCAGTGTGCTATTCTGTTCTAAACCAATCTTGTTGAACCGTATTTGAAATCCTTGAGTTTAGGGACAGAGAAGGACACTCGTGGAAACTATCAGTGTGCTATTCTGTGCTAAATCTTGTTTGTAGGGACAGAGAAGGACAGTGAGGGAAACTATCAGTGTGCTATTCTGTGATAAACCAATCTTGCTGAACCATATTTGAAATCCTTGAGTTTAGGGACAGAGAAGGACAATCGGGGAAACTAGCAGTGTGCTATTCTGTGCTAAATCTTGTTTGTAGGGACAGAGAAGGACAGTGAGGGAAAGTGTCAGTGTGATATTCTGTCCTAAACCAATCTTGCTGAACCATATTTGAAATCCTTGAGTTTAGGGACAGAGAAGGACACTCTGGGAAACTATCAGTGTGCTATTCTGTGCTAAATCTTGTTTGTAGGGACAGAGAAGGACAGTGAGGGAAAGTGTCAGTGTGCTATTCTGTCCTAAACCAATCTTGCTGAACCATATTTGAAATCCTTGAGTTTAGGGACAGAGAAGGACACTCGGGGAAACTGTCAGTGTGCTATTATGTTCTAAACCAATCTTGCTGAACCATATTTGAAATCCTTGAGTTTAGGGACAGAGAAGGACACTTGGGGAAACTATCAGTGTGCTATTCTGTGCTAAATCTTGTTTGTAGGGACAGAGAAGGACAGTGAGGGAAAGTGTCAGTGTGCTATTCTGTGCTAAACCAATCTTGCTGAACCATATTTGAAATCCTTGAGTTTAGGGACAGAGAAGGACACTCGGGGAAACTATCAGTGTGCTATTCTATTCTAAACCAATCTTGCTGAACCATATTTGAAATCCTTGAGTTTAGGGACAGAGAAGGACACTCGGGGAAACTGTCAGTGTGCTATTCTGTTCTAAACCAATCTTCTGAACCATATTTGAAATCCTTGAGTTTAGGGACAGAGAAGGACACTCTGGGAAACTGTCAGTGTGCTATTCTGTTCTAAACCAATCTTGCTGAACCATATTTGAAATCCTTGAGTTTAGGGACAGAGAAGGACACTCGGGGAAACTATCAGTGTGTAGGGATGAGCTTCGTGTTCGAGTCGAACATACGTTCGACTCGAACATCGGCTGTTCGATCGTTCGACGAAGATCGAACGATTTGGGCCGTTCGCGCCAAATTCGAGTGACGCGAACGGCCCACAATGCACTACGCCATCGCAGTGTCATCCAGGCGCTGTGATTGGCCAAGCATGCACTGTGACCCTGCATGCTTGGCCAATCACAGCGCCGGCAGCGAGGAGAGCAATGATTGGCCACAGGCAGGATGCCTGTGGCCAATTATTGCTGAGGGTGTTTAGTACACGCCCCACACTATAAAAGGCCGCCAGCACGGCGGCCTAGTGTAGTGTGTTCCGTAGCAGGGATAGAGCAGCATAGGCAGGGACAGTGACTGTTATTTCTTTCTTGCTTAACCTGGATTCCTTTAGTTTAGGGAAAGAGAAGGATAGGTAGGGAGAGTGTCAGTGTGTTTTGTGCTTGTGCTATAGTGTGCTTAAAAAAAACATTTATTCTAGGGACAGAAAACTGTAGGTAGGGACAGTGTCAGTTTCTTTCACTCTGCAAGTCCTTGTTTCCAGGGACCTGGAAGGACAGTGAGTCAATTGTCCTTGTGCTATATTGTGCTTAAAAAAACATTTATTCTAGGGACAGAAAACTGTAGGTAGGGAGAGTGTCAGTTTCTTTCACTCTGCAAGTCCTTGTTTCCAGGGACCTGGAAGGACAGTGACTGAATTGTCCTTGTGCTATATTGTGATTAAAAAAAACATTTATTCTAGGGACAGAAAACTGTAGGTAGGGAGAGTGTCAGTTTATTTCACTCTGCAAGTCCTTGTTTCCAGGGACCTGGAAGGACAGTGACTGAATTGTCCTTGTGCTATAGTGTGCTTAAAAAAAACATTTATTCTAGGGACAGAAAACTGTAGGTAGGGACAGTGTCAGTTTCTTTCACTCTGCAAGTCCTTGTTTCCAGGGACCTGGAAGGACAGTGAGTGAATTGTCCTTGTGCTATATTGTGCTTAAAAAAACATTTATTCTAGGGACAGAAAACTGTAGGTAGGGAGAGTGTCAGTTTCTTTCACTCTGCAAGTCCTTGTTTCCAGGGACCTGGAAGGACAGTGACTGAATTGTCCTTGTGCTATATTGTGATTAAAAAAAACATTTATTCTAGGGACAGAAAACTGTAGGTAGGGAGAGTGTCAGTTTATTTCACTCTGCAAGTCCTTGTTTCCAGGGACCTGGAAGGACAGTGACTGAATTGTCCTTGTGCTATATTGTGATTAAAAAAAACATTTATTCTAGGGACAGAAAACTGTAGGTAGGGAGAGTGTCAGTTTATTTCACTCTGCAAGTCCTTGTTTCCAGGGACCTGGAAGGACAGTGACTGAATTGTCCTTGTGCTATATTGTGATTAAAAAAAACATTTATTCTAGGGACAGAAAACTGTAGGTAGGGAGAGTGTCAGTTTATTTCACTCTGCAAGTCCTTGTTTCCAGGGACCTGGAAGGACAGTGACTGAATTGTCCTTGTGCTATATTGTGATTAAAAAAAACATTTATTCTAGGGACAGAAAACTGTAGGTAGGGACAGTGTCAGTTTCTTTCACTCTGCAAGTCCTTGTTTCCAGGGACCTGGAAGGACAGTGACTGAATTGTCCTTGTGCTATATTGTGATTAAAAAAAACATTTATTCTAGGGACAGAAAACTGTAGGTAGGGAGAGTGTCAGTTTATTTCACTCTGCAAGTCCTTGTTTCCAGGGACCTGGAAGGACAGTGACTGAATTGTCCTTGTGCTATATTGTGATTAAAAAAAAACATTTATTCTAGGGACAGAAAACTGTAGGTAGGGAGAGTGTCAGTTTATTTCACTCTGCAAGTCCTTGTTTCCAGGGACCTGGAAGGACAGTGACTGAATTGTCCTTGTGCTATATTGTGATTAAAAAAAACATTTATTCTAGGGACAGAAAACTGTAGGTAGGGAGAGTGTCAGTTTATTTCACTCTGCAAGTCCTTGTTTCCAGGGACCTGGAAGGACAGTGACTGAATTGTCCTTGTGCTATATTGTGATTAAAAAAAACATTTATTCTAGGGACAGAAAACTGTAGGTAGGGACAGTGTCAGTTTCTTTCACTCTGCAAGTCCTTGTTTCCAGGGACCTGGAAGGACAGTGACTGAATTGTCCTTGTGCTATATTGTGATTAAAAAAAACATTTATTCTAGGGACAGAAAACTGTAGGTAGGGAGAGTGTCAGTTTATTTCACTCTGCAAGTCCTTGTTTCCAGGGACCTGGAAGGACAGTGACTGAATTGTCCTTGTGCTATATTGTGATTAAAAAAAACATTTATTCTAGGGACAGAAAACTGTAGGTAGGGAGAGTGTCAGTTTATTTCACTCTGCAAGTCCTTGTTTCCAGGGACCTGGAAGGACAGTGAGTGAATTGTCCTTGTGTTATATTGTGATTAAAAAAAACATTTTTTCTAGGGACAGAAAACTGTAGGTAGGGAGAGTGTTTTTTTTCTTTCACTCTGCAAGTCCTTGTTTCCAGGGACCTGTAAGGACAGTGAGTGAATTGTCCTTGTGCTATATTGTGCTTAAAAAAAACATTTATTCTAGGGACAGAAAACTGTAGGTAGGGAGAGTGTCAGTTTATTTCACTCTGCAAGTCCTTGTTTCCAGGGACCTGGAAGGACAGTGACTGAATTGTCCTTGTGCTATATTGTGATCAAAAAAAACATTTATTCTAGGGACAGAAAACTGTAGGTAGGGAGAGTGTCAGTTTATTTCACTCTGCAAGTCCTTGTTTCCAGGGACCTGGAAGGACAGTGAGTGAATTGTCCTTGTGTTATATTGTGATTAAAAAAAACATTTTTTCTAGGGACAGAAAACTGTAGGTAGGGAGAGTGTTTTTTTTCTTTCACTCTGCAAGTCCTTGTTTCCAGGGACCTGTAAGGACAGTGAGTGAATTGTCCTTGTGCTATATTGTGCTTAAAAAAAACATTTATTCTAGGGACAGAAAACTGTAGGTAGGGAGAGTGTCAGTTTATTTCACTCTGCAAGTCCTTGTTTCCAGGGACCTGGAAGGACAGTGACTGAATTGTCCTTGTGCTATATTGTGCTTAAAAAAAACATTTATTCTAGGGACAGAAAACTGTAGGTAGGGAGAGTGTCAGTTTATTTCACTCTGCAAGTCCTTGTTTCCAGGGACCTGGAAGGACAGTGAGTGAATTGTCCTTGTGCTATATTGTGCTTAAAAAAAACATTTATTCTAGGGACAGAAAACTGTAGGTAGGGAGAGTGTCAGTTTATTTCACTCTGCAAGTCCTTGTTTCCAGGGACCTGTAAGGACAGTGAGTGAATTGTCCTTGTGCTATATTGTGCTTAAAAAAAACATTTATTCTAGGGACAGAAAACTGTAGGTAGGGAGAGTGTCAGTTTATTTCACTCTGCAAGTCCTTGTTTCCAGGGACCTGGAAGGACAGTGACTGAATTGTCCTTGTGCTATATTGTGATTAAAAAAAACATTTATTATAGGGACAGAAAACTGTAGGTAGGGAGAGTGTCAGTTTATTTCACTCTGCAAGTCCTTGTTTCCAGGGACCTGGAAGGACAGTGACTGAATTGTCCTTGTGCTATATTGTGATTAAAAAAAACATTTATTCTAGGGACAGAAAACTGTAGGTAGGGAGAGTGTCAGTTTATTTCACTCTGCAAGTCCTTGTTTCCAGGGACCTGGAAGGACAGTGACTGAATTGTCCTTGTGCTATATTGTGATTAAAAAAAACATTTATTCTAGGGACAGAAAACTGTAGGTAGGGAGAGTGTCAGTTTATTTCACTCTGCAAGTCCTTGTTTCCAGGGACCTGGAAGGACAGTGACTGAATTGTCCTTGTGCTATATTGTGATTAAAAAAAACATTTATTCTAGGGACAGAAAACTGTAGGTAGGGAGAGTGTCAGTTTATTTCACTCTGCAAGTCCTTGTTTCCAGGGACCTGGAAGGACAGTGACTGAATTGTCCTTGTGCTATATTGTGATTAAAAAAAACATTTATTCTAGGGACAGAAAACTGTAGGTAGGGACAGTGTCAGTTTCTTTCACTCTGCAAGTCCTTGTTTCCAGGGACCTGGAAGGACAGTGACTGAATTGTCCTTGTGCTATATTGTGATTAAAAAAAACATTTATTCTAGGGACAGAAAACTGTAGGTAGGGAGAGTGTCAGTTTATTTCACTCTGCAAGTCCTTGTTTCCAGGGACCTGGAAGGACAGTGACTGAATTGTCCTTGTGCTATATTGTGATTAAAAAAAACATTTAATTTATTCTAGGGACAGAAAACTGTAGGTAGGGAGAGTGTCAGTTTATTTCACTCTGCAAGTCCTTGTTTCCAGGGACCTGGAAGGACAGTGAGTGAATTGTCCTTGTGTTATATTGTGATTAAAAAAAACATTTTTTCTAGGGACAGAAAACTGTAGGTAGGGAGAGTGTTTTTTTTCTTTCACTCTGCAAGTCCTTGTTTCCAGGGACCTGTAAGGACAGTGAGTGAATTGTCCTTGTGCTATATTGTGATTAAAAAAAACATTTATTCTAGGGACAGAAAACTGTAGGTAGGGAGAGTGTCAGTTTATTTCACTCTGCAAGTCCTTGTTTCCAGGGACCTGGAAGGACAGTGACTGAATTGTCCTTGTGCTATATTGTGATTAAAAAAAACATTTATTCTAGGGACAGAAAACTGTAGGTAGGGAGAGTGTCAGTTTATTTCACTCTGCAAGTCCTTGTTTCCAGGGACCTGGAAGGACAGTGAGTGAATTGTCCTTGTGTTATATTGTGATTAAAAAAAACATTTTTTCTAGGGACAGAAAACTGTAGGTAGGGAGAGTGTTTTTTTTCTTTCACTCTGCAAGTCCTTGTTTCCAGGGACCTGTAAGGACAGTGAGTGAATTGTCCTTGTGCTATATTGTGCTTAAAAAAAACATTTATTCTAGGGACAGAAAACTGTAGGTAGGGAGAGTGTCAG
This sequence comes from Rana muscosa, assembly GCA_029206835.1. NCBI lineage: Eukaryota > Metazoa > Chordata > Amphibia > Anura > Ranidae > Rana > Rana muscosa. Next base: position 351,864,418 of record CM055118.1, read on the forward strand.
TTTATTTCACTCTGCAAGTCCTTGTTTCCAGGGACCTGGAAGGACAGTGACTGAATTGTCCTTGTGCTATATTGTGATTAAAAAAAACATTTATTCTAGGGACAGAAAACTGTAGGTAGGGAGAGTGTCAGTTTATTTCACTCTGCAAGTCCTTGTTTCCAGGGACCTGGAAGGACAGTGAGTGAATTGTCCTTGTGTTATATTGTGATTAAAAAAAACATTTTTTCTAGGGACAGAAAACTGTAGGTAGGGAGAGTGTTTTTTTTTCTTTCACTCTGCAAGTCCTTGTTTCCAGGGACCTGTAAGGACAGTGAGTGAATTGTCCTTGTGCTATATTGTGCTTAAAAAAAACATTTATTCTAGGGACAGAAAACTGTAGGTAGGGAGAGTGTCAGTTTATTTCACTCTGCAAGTCCTTGTTTCCAGGGACCTGGAAGGACAGTGACTGAATTGTCCTTGTGCTATATTGTGATTAAAAAAAACATTTATTCTAGGGACAGAAAACTGTAGGTAGGGAGAGTGTCAGTTTATTTCACTCTGCAAGTCCTTGTTTCAAGGGACAGAGAAGGACACCTGAAGGTAGCCCTTATTGCTTTTTTCCCATCTCCCTGCAGGCCATCTATTAGAATGTCTGGAAGGCAAACAAGGAGAGGCAGACAGTCAGGAGGCAATAAAAGAGGGCAAGCAGGCTCTGTGTCTGGGGGCAACAGTGCTGGTCGTGGACGCGGTGCATTGTCATCAGCACATGGCCATGGGACACGCTTGTCCTTCTTTTCGGCAGCTGGACATGTTGAGCCACATCATGCCGAAGACTTGGTAGAGTGGATGACCAAGCCCTCCTCCTCCTCCTCATCCTCTCTCACCCAGGCTCAGGGTACTGGAAAAGCAGCTGCCAAAGCGTCGTCTTCCCTGGTATCAATGTCAGACAAATCATCAGTCACTCCTTCCCTAGACCCACCATGTCCTCCTCCTGAGGAGTCCCCCGAACTGTTTCAGCACAGTGTTGGGTACATGCTCCAGGAGGATGCCCAGCGTTTCGAAGGGTCTGATGATGAAACCCAGCTAGAGGAAGGCAGTAGCGTGAGAGCAGACAGAGGGGATGCTCAAGAAGGACACCAATCTGGCAGTCATGTTCCAGCAGCTGCAGCATACTGCCAGATTGGCTCCAGTGATGAGGAGGGAGGGGATGATGAGGTCACTGACTCCACGTGGGTGCCTAATAGGAGAGAGGAGGAGGAGGAGGATGAGGAGGAGGCACATCTCCAACGAGGCAGGATGCCCTTTGGTGGCCAGCGTAAGGGCAGTACACCGACGGAATCACACCGCAGAGCTCCGCCTGTGCAGGGCGCTGCCTCTGCCCGTCATTCAAAAAGTTCTTTGGTGTGGGCCTTTTTTGAGGCTAGTGCATCAGATCGCACAGCTGCTGTTTGCAACATATGTCTCAAGCGTATATCGCGTGGCCAAAACATCAGCCGCTTGGGTACCACATGCCTGACCAGACATATGTTGACCTGCCATGCAGCTCGTTGGCAAGCCTACCTCAAAGACCCACACCAAAGAACAAAGCGGACCTCTCCTTGCACCGCATCAGCTGGGATCTCCAACCCCACTATAACTTCAGTCCTCTCTGAAACATGCACTGAGAGGAATGAAGGTGTAGAATTAGGTGTGTCACAGCCAAGTACTTGCGCCCACTCTGCTAGCAGTACACCGACGTCCGATTCTAGCAGGCAAATTTCCCTGCCCCAGCTGCTGGACCGTCGAAAGAAGTTCACTCCCAGCCATCCACATGCCCAGCGGTTGAATGCTAGCTTGGCTAAATTGCTAGCGCTTCAACTGCTGCCTTTTCAGTTGGTAGACTCGGCCCCCTTCCGTGAGTTTGTGCAATGTGCAGTTCCTCAGTGGCAGGTTCCCAAACGCCACTTTTTCTCACGGAAGGCTATTCCGGCTCTCTACCGGCATGTGGAAGGCAATGTCTTGGCCTCGCTGGACAGGGCGGTCAGCGGTAAGGTGCATATTACCGCTGACTCATGGTCCAGCAGGCATGGACAGGGACGTTACCTTTCTTTCACGGCCCATTGGGTCACTCTTTTGGCAGCTGGGAAGGATTCAGGACAAGGTGCAGTAGTGTTGGAGGTTGTCCCACCGCCACGCCTCCAAAATGCTACTACTGGTTGTGACACACCTCTCTCCTCCACCCCCTCCTCTTCTTCTTCCTCCATGGCCTCTTCCTGTGGTTTGTCCTATGAACCAGCGGTGCTCCGTAGCCGTTCACGGGGCTACGCAAGTACGCAGGCAAAAAGATGCCATGCCGTGCTTGCGCTGGTGTGTTTGGGGGACAGAAGCCACACTGGGGCAGAGGTCCTGTCTGCTCTGCAGGGCCAGGCCGAGAGGTGGTTGACGCCACGCCAGCTTAAGCCAGGAATGGTGGTTTGCGACAATGGCACCAACCTCCTCTCCGCCCTCCGACAGGGACAACTGACCCATGTGCCCTGTGTGGCTCACGTCCTTAACCTGGTGGTGCAGCGCTTCTTGGGCAGGTACCCGGGCTTACAGGATGTCCTGAGGCAGGCCAGGAAAGTCTGTGTGCATTTCCGCAGATCTTATAATGCCAGTGCTCGCCTGGCTGAGCTGCAAAAGGAGTTGAACCTGCCCAAGAACCGCCTTATATGTGACATGCCCACCAGGTGGAACTCAACGTTGGCCATGCTGCAGCGGCTGCACACGCAGCAGAGGGCCATCAATGAGTACCTGTGCGACTACGGCACCAGGACAGGGTCAGGGGAGCTTGGTTTTTTTTCTCCACGCCAGTGGGGCATGATCAGGGATGCATGCACTGTCCTGGCACCATTTGAGGAGGCCACGAGGATGGTGAGCAGTGACAGTGCATGCATCAGTGACACTGTACCTCTTGTCCACCTGTTGGAGCACACGCTGCGTGGAATAATGGACAGGGCACTTGAGGCAGAACAGAGGCAGGAAGAGGAGGACTTCCTTGCCTCTCAAGGCCCCCTTTACCCAGACAGTGTTCCTTCTGTCCCACCCATCGCACAGGAAGAGGAGGAGGAGGAGGAGGAGGAGGAGGAGGAGGAGGATTGTGTCAGCATGGAGGTGGAGGCTGGCACTCAGCATCATCAGCAGCAGTCTTTTAGGGATGATTTACAGTCCCAAGAAACCAGTGGACTTGTACGTGGCTGGGAGGAGGTGGCTGCGGATCATGTCGTCCTTAGTGACCCAGAGGACTCCGGAGCGAATGCCTCAGCAAACCTACGCTGCATGGCCTCCCTGATCCTGCAAAGTCTGCGGAAGGATCCTCGTATTCTTCGGATCAAGGAGAGGGACCATTACTGGCTGGCCACTCTCCTTGATCCACGGTACAAGGGTAAGGTTGCGGACCTTATGTTACCGTCGCAGAGGGAGCAGAGGATGAGACAACTCCGGGAGGCCTTGCAGAAAGGTCTGTGCAACGCGTTCCCAGAGACTGGGAGGTTGCAAACTCCTGGTCCTGGACAACGAGTTGCTGAGGCTTCGGCCAGTCAAAGAAGGAGCGGTGGGGAAGGTGGCCGTCTGACCGATGCGTTCAGACAATTCTTTAGTCCGCAGCCCCAAAGTATGATCGGTTCCAGCAACCATCGCCAGCGTCTGATAAACATGGTGCAGGAATATCTAGGGGCAAGGTCAGACTTGGACACCTTCCCCACCGAAAATCCTCTGGCTTACTGGGTCTTGAGGATGGATCACTGGCCAGAGCTTGCACAGTATGCAATTGAGCTACTGGCCTGTCCTGCATCCAGCGTTCTTTCGGAACGCACATTCAGTGCTGCTGGAGGATTTGTCACGGATCACAGGGTGCGCCTGTCCACCGACTCGGTTGATCGACTGACTTTCATCAAGATGAACCAGTCTTGGATCACCACCAGCTACCACACACCTGATGCTGATATAACAGACTAATTGATTTTAACATGTCACATCCCTTCAAGACTGATGCTGATGCTGAGTGCCTGTGCTGTTATGTTGACTGGCTATCCTCCTCCTCCGAGTCCTCAATGATACGATTGATGATGATAGCTTGTAAGATCATTTTTGTTTATGGGTGCCGCCACCAGTGCCTAACGCCCAATTTTTCAGCCCCTGTTTAACAGGGGCGTGTAATTACAATTTTTGAAGCAATACTTTGCAACAGGGCTCATTGCTGTGCTCCAAGTACAGTATCTGTGAGGAGTTGCAGTGTTGTGCCACCAGTGCCTAACGCCCAATTTTTCAGCCCCTGTTTAACAGGGGCGTGTAATTACAATTTTTGAAGCAATACTTTGCAACAGGGCTCATTGCTGTGCTCCAAGTACAGTATCTGTGAGGAGTTGCAGTGTTGTGCCACCAGTGCCTAAGGCCCAATTTTTCAGCCCCTGTTTAACAGGGGCGTGTCATTACAATTTTTGAAGCAATACTTTACAACAGGGCTCATTGGTGTGCTCCAAGTACAGTATCTGTGAGGAGTTGCAGTGTTGTGCCACCAGTGCCTAAGGCCCAATTTTTCAGCCCCTGTTTAACAGGGGCGTGTCATTACAATTTTTGAAGCAATACTTTGCAACAGGGCTCATTGCTGTGCTCCAAGTACAGTATCTGTGAGGGGTTGCAGTGTTGTGCCACCAGTGCCTAAGGCCCAATTTTTCAGCCCCTGTTCAACAGGGGCATGTAATTACAATTCTTGATCTAATAATTCACAGCAGGGCCCATTGCTGCACCCACCAAGAGTAACTGTCAGGGCTTACAGTGTTGTGGCACCAGCACCACCATCAAAGGCCCAATTTTTACTACCACTGTTCAACAATTATATGTAATTAAAATTCCTGATATAATAGTTGACAGCAGGGCGTTCCAGCACCAACCAAGAGTAACTGTGAGTGCTTACAGTGTTGTGCCAACACCAACAACTAAGGGGCCTATTTCTGCAGAGTATATACGGCAGGTCCCTACTTTCAAACATCCAACTTACAAACGACTCCTACTTGCAAACGCAAGAAGACAACAGGAAGTGAGAGGAAATCTACCACTAGGAAGGAAAATTCTCTCCTGTAAGAATAAATATGGGAGAAAGGTGTCTCCTCTGTACTGATGCTTTATCAGCAATCCTTGTTTCAAGAAAAACACCACATTTCAAAAACAGTTGTCATTGGGACGGAAAGTGAGGTGAAATGTTCTGAACAGGGGCACAGACAGCAAAACAAATGTTACAGGGGTGATAACCCTTACCTATGTTTTCCAAAAAGTTTAAAAATAGATTTTTGGTCTGGAGCTACACTTCAACAATGTACCTGTTCAAAATTACAAACAGACTCTACATAAGAACAAACCTACAGTCCCTGTCTTGTATGCACCGCCTGTATAGGGCTGTTCAGAGTATATAGGGCCTTTTTTATTTTATGTGCGGGGTTCCCCTTAATATCCATACAAGACCCAAAGGGGCTGGTAATGGGCTGGGGTAGGGGGGGGGTCATGGGGTAGCTATGCCATTTTTCTTAAAGAATTTCATCCATATTACCGGGACCAGACATTACATTAAAGCCGCAAGCAGTTTTAAATGGCTTTTTTTTCCTTTAGAAGTGTCATTTTGTGCAGGGACAGTTCTAAACACGGGAAACACGTGGCACTTCACAGGCATACTTTAGACACCCCCCAGGTACGATATTTAAAGGAATATTTGACTTTTTTTTTTTCACTTTATGCATCATTAAAATGACTGCTCCCGAAAAACGACCGTTTTTAAAACTTCTTTTTGCATTGATACATGTCCCCTGGTGCAGAACCCGGGTTCCCAAACCCTTTTTAGGACAATAACATGCATAATAGTTGTTATAATTAGCACTTTAGAATTCGAACGTTCGCATCCATTGTATTTAATAGGGTTCTAATGTTCGTTCGAACTTTCGGTCCGTTCGCGGGTTCTGGTGCGAACCGAACCCGGGGGTGTTCGGCTCATCACTATCAGTGTGCTATTCTGTGCTAAATCTTGTTTGTAGGGACAGAGAAGGACAGTGAGGGAAACTATCAGTGTGCTATTCTGTGCTAAACCAATCTTGCTGAAGCATATTGCAAATCCTTGTGTTTAGGGACAGAGAAGGATAGGCAGGGGACAGTGTCAGTGTCTTTGTTGCTAAGCCTCCTGCACAGTATACACCTGAAGGTAGCCCTTATTGCTGTTTTCCCATCTCCCTGCAGGCCATCCATTAAAATGTCTGCAAGGCAAACAAGGAGAGGCAGACAGTCAGGAGGCAAAAAAAGAGGGCAAGCAGGCTCTGTGTCTGGGGGCAACAGTGCTGGTCGTGGACGCGGTGCATTGTCATCAGCACGTGGCCATGGGACACGCTTGTCCTTCTTTTCGGCAGCTGGACATGTTGAGCCACATCATGCCGATAACTTGGTAGAGTGGATGACCAAGCCCACCTCATCCTCCTCATCCTCTCTCACCCAGGCTCAGGGTACTGGCAAAGCAGCTGCCAAAGCGTCCTCTTCTCTGGTATCAATGTCATCATTAGTCACTCCTTCCCTAGACCCACCATGTCCTCCTCCTGAGGAGTCCCCCGAACTGTTTGAGCACAGTGTTGGGTACATGCTCCAGGAGGATGCCCAGCGTTTCGAAGGATCTGATGATGATACCCAGCTAGAGGAAGGCAGTAGCGTGAGAGCAGAGAGAGGGGATGCTCAAGAAGGACACCAATCTGGCAGTCATGCTCCAGCAGCTGCAGCATACTGCCAGATTGGCTCCAGTGATGAGGAGGGAGGGGATGATGAGGTCACTGACTCCACGTGGGTGCCTAATAGGAGAGAGGAGGAGGATGAGGAGGAGGCACATCTCCAACGAGGCAGGATGCCCTTGGGTGGCCAGCGTATGGGCAGCACACCGACGGAATCACACCGCAGAGCTCCGCCTGTGCAGGGCGCTGCCTCTGCCCGTCATTCAAAAAGTTCTTTGGTGTGGGCCTTTTTTGAGGCGAGTGCATCAGATCGCACAGCTGCTGTTTGCAACATATGTCTCAAGCGTATATCGCGTGGCCAAAACATCAGCCGCTTGGGCACCACATGCTTGATCAGACATATGTTGACCTGCCATGCAGCTCGTTGGCAAGCCTAACTTAAAGACCCACACCAAAGAACAAAGCGGACCTCTCCTTGCACCGCATCAGCTGGGATCTCCAACCCCACTATACCATCAGTCCTCTCTGAAACCTGCACTGAGAGTAATGAAGGTGTAGAATTAGGTGTGTCACAGCCAAGTACTTGCGGCCACTCTGCTAGCAGTACACCGACGTCCGATTCTAGCAGGCAAATTTCCCTGCCCCAGCTGCTGGACCGTCGAAAGAAGTTCACTCCCAGCCATCCACATGCCCAGCGGTTGAATGCTAGCTTGGCTAAATTGCTAGCGCTTCAACTGCTGCCTTTTCAGTTGGTAGACTCGGCCCCCTTCTGTGAGTTTGTGCAATGTGCGGTTCCTCAGTGGCAGGTTCCCAAACGCCACTTTTTCTCACGGAAGGCGATTCTGGCTCTCTACAGGCATGTGGAAGGTAATGTCTTGGCCTCGCTGGACAGGGCGGTCAGCGGTAAGGTGCATATTACCGCTGACTCATGGTCCAGCAGGCATGGACAGGGACGTTACCTTTCTTTCACGGCCCATTGGGTCACTCTTTTGGCAGCTGGGTAGGATGCAGGACAAGGTGCAGTAGTGTTGGAGGTTGTTCCACCGCCACGCCTCCAAAATGCTACTACTGGTTGTGACACACCTCTCTCCTCCACCCCCTCCTCTTCTTCTTCCTCCATGGCCTCTTCCTGTGGTTTGTCCTCGGAACCAGCGGTGCTCCGTAGGCGTTCAAGGGGCTACGCAAGTACGCAGGCAAAAAGATGCCATGCCGTGCTTGCGCTGGTGTGTTTGGGGGACAGGAGCCACACTGGGGCAGAGGTCCTGTCTGCTCTGCAGGGGCAGGCCGAGAGGTGGTTGACGCCACGCCAGCTTAAGCCAGGAATGGTGGTTTGCGACAATGGCACCAACCTCCTCTCCGCCCTCCGACAGGGACAACTGACCCATGTGCCCTGTATGGCTCACGTCCTTAACCTGGTGGTGCAGCGGTTCTTGGGCAGGTACCCGGGCTTACAGGATGTCCTGAGGCAGGCCAGGAAAGTCTGTGTGCATTTCCGCAGATCTTATAATGCCAGTGCTCGCCTGGCTGAGCTGCAAAAGGAGTTGAACCTGCCCAAGAACCGCCTTATATGTGACATGCCCACCAGGTGGAACTCAACGTTGGCCATGCTGCAGCGGCTGCACACGCAGCAGAGGGCCATCAATGAGTACCTGTGCGACTACGGCACCAGGACAGGGTCAGGGGAGCTCAGATTTTTTTCACCACGCCAGTGGGGCATGATCAGGGATGCATGCACTGTCCTGGCACCATTTGAAGAGGCCACGAGGATGGTGAACAGTGACAGTGCATGCATCAGTGACACTGTACCTCTTGTCCACCTGTTGGAGCAAACGCTGCGTGGAATAATGGACAGGGCACTTGAGGCAGAACAGAGGCAGGAAGAGGAGGACTTCCTTGCCTCTCAAGGCCCCCTTTACCCAGACAGTGTTCCTTCTGTCCCACCCATCGCACAGGAAGGGGAGGAGGAGGAGGAGGAGGAGGATTGTGTCAGCATGGAGGTGGAGGCTGGCACTCAGCATCATCAGCAGCAGTCTTTTAGGGATGATTTACAGTCCCAAGAAACCAGTGGACTTGTACGTGGCTGGGAAGAGGTGGCTGCGGATCATGTCGTCCTTAGTGACCCAGAGGACTCCGGACTGAATGCCTCAGCTAACCTACGCTGCATGGCCTCCCTGATCCTGCAAAGTCTGCGGAAGGATCCTCGTATTCTTCGGATCAAGGAGAGGGACCATTACTGGCTGGCCACTCTCCTTGATCCACGGTACAAGGGTAAGGTTGCGGACCTTATGTTACCGTCGCAGAGGGAGCAGAGGATGAGACAACTCCGGGAGGCCTTGCAGAAAGGTCTGTGCAACGCGTTCCCAGAGACTGCGAGGTTACAAACTCCTGGTCCTGGACAACGAGTTGCTGAGGCTTCGGGCAGTCAAAGAAGGAGCGGTGGGGAAGGTGGCCGTCTGACCGATGCGTTCAGACAATTCTTTAGTCCGCAGCCCCAAAGTATGATCGGTTCCAGCAACCATCGCCAGCGTCTGATATACATGGTGCAGGAATACCTAGGGGCAAGGTCAGACTTGGACACCTTCCCCACCGAAAATCCTCTGGCTTACTGGGTCTTGAGGATGGATCACTGGCCAGAGCTTGCACAGTATGAAATTGAGCTACTGGCCTGTCCTGCATCCAGCGTTCTTTCAGAACGCACATTCAGTGCTGCTGGAGGATTTGTCACGGATCACAGGGTGCGCCTGTCCACCGACTCGGTTGATCGACTGACTTTCATCAAGATGAACCAGTCTTGGATCACCACCAGCTACCACACACCTGATGCTGATATAACAGACTAATTGATTTTAAAATGTCACATCCCTTCAAGACTGATGCTGATGCTGAGTGCCTGTGCTGTTATGTTGACTGGCTATCCTCCTCCTCCTCCTCAATGATACGATTAATGATGATAGCTTGGAAGATCATTTTGGTTTATGGGTGACGCCACCAGTGGCTAAGGCCCAATTTTTCAGCCCCTGTTTAACAGGGGCGTGTAATTACAATTTTTGATGCAATACTTTGCAACAGGCCTCATTGCTGTGCTCCAAGTACAGTATCTGTGAGGGGTTGCAGTGTTGTGCCACCAGTGCCTAAGGCCCAATTTTTCAGCCCCTGTTCAACAGGGGCATGCAATTATAATTATTGATCTAATAATTCACAGCAGGGCCCATTGCTGCGCCCACCAAGAGTAACTGTCAGGCCTTACAGTGTTGTGTCAACACCACCACCACCACCACCACCAAAGGCCCAATTTTTCAGCCCCTGTTCAACAGGGGCATGCAATTATAATTATTGATCTAATAATTCACAGCAGGGCCCATTGCTGCGCCCACCAAGAGTAACTGTCAGGCCTTACAGTGTTGTGGCACCAGCACCACCATTACCACCACCACCACCACCAAAGGCCCAATTTTTCAGCCCCTGTTCAACAGGGGCATGCAATTATAATTATTGATCTAATAATTCACAGCAGGGCCCATTGCTGCGCCCACCAAGAGTAACTGTCAGGCCTTACAGTGTTGTGGCACCAGCACCACCATCAAAGGCCCAATTTTTACTACCACTGTTCAACAATTATATGTTATTACAATTCCTGATATAATAGTTGACAGCAGGGCGTTCCAGCACCCACCAAGAGTAACTGTGAGTCCTTACAGTGTTGTGCCAACATCAACACCTAAGGGGCCAATTTCTGCAGAGTATATACGACAGGTCCCTACTTTCAAACATCCAACTTACAAACGACTACTACTTGCAAACGGAAGAAGACAACAGGAAGTGAGAGGAAATCTACCCCTTGGAAGGAAAATTCTCTCCTGTAAGAATTAATATGGGAGAAAGGTGTCTCCTCTCTACTGATGCTTTATCACCAATAGTGTTGAGCGGACCCGAACTGTAAAGTTCGGGTCCGTACCGAATTTTGGCGTTTTCCCGACCCCGGACCCGGACCCGGATTTTGCGCTAAAGTCCGGGTTCGGGTTCGGATTCGGGAATTTAATGGCGCAGTTAGAAATGCTTCAGGGGCCAGCCAATCACCATTTGATTAGCTGGTGTGCCCTTAGAAGCCATCATAGCCATGCCTACTAATGGCATGGCTGTAATTGGTCAGTGCAACATGTGACCCAGCATGTGACCAGCTTCTATATAAGAAAGAGGCACACAGCACAGATCGTCACTCTGCTTTTAGACAGTGTAGGGAAAGGATCCTGGCTGCTGTTGCTGTGAGGGAGAGAATAGGAGTTAGTCCTGATTCTGCAATCTACTGATAGAAAAGATAGGGAGACAGTGTAGTGTAGTGTAGTGTAGGGGCAGGATCCTGTTTGTGCTTTCAGGGAGAGAGATTTAGATAGGAGTCCAGATTGAGAGATATAATAGCTCAGCGATCTGCATAGGTTTATCTGTTTGTGTTGCAAGCTCAGTGCACCAGCACTGCATTACGTTGAGTGATACACCTATTCCATACTGTGGCTGTATTGTGCTCTTGCTAAAAGACCTATTTTGGTCAGAAAAAAAAAAAAAAAAGGCACTTTATTGTGCTTTTGCTAAAAAGACCCATTTTTGGGCCCCAAAAAAAAAAAAAGGCACTTTATTGTGCTGTTGCAAAAAAAAAAAACGGCACTTTGTTGTGCGCAAAAAAGACCTATTTTTGGGCAAAAAAAATATTTTGCAGTGTATATCTCTAGTTGTGTGAAATAACCAATTTCTATATATTTTTCTTGTACTATGCTATACTAAAAAAAAAAAAAAAACTTTTTTTTGAATAGCATTCTCTGCAGCTGTGCGATTCAGCGGTTATATACTGTGGTTGTGTTGTGCTCTTTCAAAAAACGCCATTTAGGGCCACAGAAAATATTTTGCAGTGTGAAATACACATGTGGAGGTGTGTAAAATAAACAATTTCTATATATTGTACAGTGCTATACTAAAAAAAAAAACATTTTTTTTGAATAGCATTCTCTGCACTTCTATAGCTGTGCGATTCAGTGGTTAAATACTGTGGTTGTGTTGTGCTCTTTCAAAAAACGCCATTTAGGGCCACAGAAAATATTTTGCAGTGTGAAATACACATGTGGAGGTGTGTAAAATAAACAATTTCTATATATTGTACAGTGCTATACTAAAAAAAACAACATTTTTTTTGAATAGCATTCTCTGCACTTCTATAGCTGTGCGATTCAGTGGTTAAATACTGTGGTTGTGTTGTGCTCTTTCAAAAAACGCCATTTAGGGCCACAGAAAATATTTTGCAGTGTGAAATACACATGTGGAGGTGTGTAAAATAAACAATTTCTATATATTGTACAGTGCTATACTAAAAAAAACAAATTTTTTTTTGAATAGCATTCTCTGCACTTCTATAGCTGTGCGATTCAGTGGTTAAATACTGTGGTTGTGTTGTGCTCTTTCAAAAAACGCCATTTAGGGCCACAGAAAATATTTTGCAGTGTGAAATACACATGTGGAGGTGTGTAAAATAAACAATTTCTATATATTGTACAGTGCTATACTAAAAAAAAAAACATTTTTTTTGAATAGCATTCTCTGCACTTCTATAGCTGTGCGATTCAGTGGTTAAATACTGTGGTTGTGTTGTGCTCTTTCAAAAAACGCCATTTAGGGCCACAGAAAATATTTTGCAGTGTGAAATACACATGTGGAGGTGTGTAAAATAAACAATTTCTATATATTGTACAGTGCTATACTAAAAAAAACAACATTTTTTTTGAATAGCATTCTCTGCACTTCTATAGCTGTGCGATTCAGTGGTTAAATACTGTGGTTGTGTTGTGCTCTTTCAAAAAACGCCATTTAGGGCCACAGAAAATATTTTGCAGTGTGAAATACACATGTGGAGGTGTGTAAAATAAACAATTTCTATATATTGTACAGTGCTATACTAAAAAAAACAACATTTTTTTTGAATAGCATTCTCTGCACTTCTATAGCTGTGCGATTCAGTGGTTAAATACTGTGGTTGTGTTGTGCTCTTTCAAAAAACGCCATTTAGGGCCACAGAAAATATTTTGCAGTGTGAAATACACATGTGGAGGTGTGTAAAATAAACAATTTCTATATATTTTCCTTGTACTGTGCTATACTAAAAAAAAACAACCTTTTTTTTTGAATAGCATTTTCTGTAGCTGTGCGATTCAGCGGTTACGTGCTGTGGGTGTGTTGTGGTCTGGCAAAAAACGCCATTTAGGGCCACAGAAAATATTTTGCAGTGTGAAATACACATCTGGAGGTGTGTGTAAAAAAACAATTTATATATATTTTCCTTGTACTGTGCTATACTAAAAAAAACAACCTTTTTTTTTTGAATAGCATTTTCTGCAGTTCTGTAGCTGTGCGTTTCAGCCATTACGTACTGTGGGTGTGTTGTGGTCTTCCAAAAAACGCCATTTAGGGCAAGATCCTAAATTTGGAAAATATGAGGGGAAGGTCAAAGGGACGTGGTGGCCCCGGTCGTGGTGCTGCTGGTGGAGCTCCTGTTGCAGGGAGAGGACGTGGTGGATCTGTGCCAGCTACACGCACAAGTGAAACACCTTCCTCAGGTGCGAGTAGGCGACCGAGCCTGCGGCGGTATTTTGTCATGCCTAATGAGGCTGTACCAATGTTTAGGCCAGGACAAGTACAGGCGATAGTAGATTGGGTTGCTGACAGTGCCTCGGGTTCCTTCACATTGTCTCCCACCCACTCTTCTGCTGAAAGATCAGAGTTGGCACCTGAAGCCCATGTCCATCAGTCTTTCACCTCACCCCCTTGCAAATCAGCCAAGCAGTCTGAGCCCCAAATCATGCAGCAGTCTCTTCTGCTTTTCGATGACTCTGCTAGCAGGGTTTTCCAGGGCCATCCACCTAGCCCTGCCCCAGAAGTGGAAGAGATTGAGTGCACCGATGCCCAACCACTTATGTTTCATGATGGGTACATGGGAGGACCATCGCAGCACGTCTCGGATGATGACGAAACACAGGTGCCAACTGCTGCTGCTTTCGCAATTGTGCAGACAGACATGGAGGGCAGGGGTGAAGACTGGGTGGAAGATGATGTGGAGGACGATGAGGTCCTCGACCCCACATGGAATCAACGTTATGCAGGTGACCAGTGTAGTTCGGAGGAAGAGGCGGTGGTCGCACAGAGCCACCAGCACAGCAGAAGAGGGAGCAGGGTGCAAAAACGGAGCATTCGTCCCCTAGACAGTACATCTGCTACTGCCCAACGCAGCAAGGGACCGAGCACACCAAAGCCAGGTCCAAGGACTTCCCTAGCGTGGCAGTTCTTCACACAATGTGTTGATGACAAGACACGAGTGGTTTGCACGCTGTGCAATCAGAGCCTGAACGTTCTCAACCTGAGCACAAGCTGCATGACCAGGCATCTAAGTGCAAAGCACGAGCTGCAGTGGAGTAGACACCTCAGAAACCAAGAAAGGTCTCTGGCTCCTCCTGCTTCCTCTTCTGCTGCAGTCTCGGCCTCTTCATCCACCTCTGTAGTGACAGTGGCACCTGTCACCACGCAAACAGAGGATCTGCCAGCAACACTACCACCTGGGTCACCGACCATCTCCACAATGTCCCATGGAAGCGTTCAGCTCTCTATCTCCCAAACATTGGAGCGGAAGAGGAAGTACCCCCCTAGCCACCTGCGATCCCTGGCCCTGAATGCCAGCATTTCAAAATTCCTGGCCTTTGAAATGCTGTCATTCCGTCTGGTGGAGACGCAGAGTTTTAAAAGCCTGATGGCATTGGCTGTCCCGCAGTACGTCGTGCCCAGCCGCCACTACTTTTCCAGGAGAGCCATCCCTTCCCTGCACAACCAGGTGGGGGACAAAATCAGGTGTGCACTGCGCAACGCCATCTGTGGCAAGGTCCACCTAACTACGGATGCGTGGACCAGTAAGCACGGTCAGGGACGTTATATCTCCCTAACAGCACACTGGGTAAATGCAGTGGCTGCTGGGCCTGAGGCAGATAGCGGTTTGGCGCATGTCCTTCCACCACCGAGGATTGCAGGGCGCTTCAGTTTGCCTCCTGTTGCTAACTCCTCCTTCTCCGCTTCCTCATCCTCTACCGCCTCCTCATCCATTCAGCGTAACACCTTCACCACCAACTTCAGCACAGCCAGGGGTAAACGACAGCAGGCAGTTTTAAAACTTTCCTGTTTGGGGGAAAATCCCCACACCGCGCAGGAGTTGTGGAGGGACATGGAACAACAGACCGATGAGTGGTTGCTGTCAGTGAGCCTCAAGCCCGGCCTGGTGGTGTGCGATAATGGGCGAAATCTCGTAGCAGCTCTGGGTCTAGCCGGTTTGACGCACATCCCTTGCCTGGCGCATGTGCTGAACTTGATGGTCCAGAGGTTCCTTAAAAATTACCCCAATATGCCAGAGCTGCTGCAGAAAGTGCGGGCTGTGTGTGCGCACTTTCGGCGTTCTCACCCTGCTGCTGCTCGCCTGTCAGCGCTGCAGCGTAACTTCGGCCTTCCAGCTCACCGCCTCATATGTGACGTGCCCACAAGGTGGAACTCCACCTTGCACATGCTGGCCAGACTGTGCGAGCAGCAGCAGGCAATAGTGGAGTTTCAGCTGCAGCAATCACGCGTGAGTCGCTCTGCGGAACAGCACCACTTCACCACCAATAACTGGGCCTCCATGCGAGACCTGTGTGCCTTGTTGCGCTGTTTCGAGTACTCCACCAACATGGCCAGTGCCAATGACGCCGTTCTCAGCGTTACTATCCCAGTTCTATGCCTCCTTGAAAAAACGCTTCGTGCGATGATGGAAGAGGATGTGGCACAGGAGGATGAGGAGGAGGAGGAGGAAGCGGGATCATTTCAAAGGCTTTCAGGGCAGTCTTTCACAAGTGGCTACGAGGGTGGGTTCCTGCACCAACAAACGCCAGGTACACAATTGTCCGGCAGAAAGGGCACAGTTATGGAGGATGACGAGGTGGAGGAGGAGATGGAGGAGGAGGAGGAGGAGGAGCCATGTTCACAGCAGGGTGGCACTCAGACCAGCTCGTGGCCATTACTGGTGCGTGGCTGGGGGGATACAGAGGACACAGATGATACACCTCCCACAGAGGACAGCTTTTCTTTGCCTCTGGGCAGCCTGGCACACATGAGCGATTACATGCTGCAGTGTTTCCGCAACGACAGCCGAGTTGCCCACATTTTAACTGGTGCTGATTACTGGGTGGCCACCCTGCTGGATCCCCATTACAAGGACAACGTACCGTCCTTAATTCCCTCACTGGAGCGGGATCGTAAGATGCGTGAGTACAAGCGCACGCTGGTAGACGCGCTGCTGGTGGCATTCCCACCTGACAGCGGGCGTACGGTGGAAGCACAAGGCGAAGGCAGAGGAGGAGGAAGAGGTCGCCAACGCAGCCGGGGCACCGGCAGCACCTCAGAAGGCAGGGTTAGCATGGCCGAAATGTGGAAAAGCTTTGTCAGCACGCCACAACAACCAGCACCACCAGCTGAGATGGAACGTCTTAGCAGGAGGCAGCATTTCACCAACATGGTTGAGCAGTATGTGTCCACAGGCCTACACGTACTGGATGACGGGTCTGCCCCCTTTAACTTCTGGGTCTCCAAATTGGGCACATGGCCTGAGCTTGCCGTTTATGCCTTGGAGGTGCTGGCCTGCCCTGCAGCCAGTGTATTATCTGAACGTGTATTTAGCACGGCAGGGGGCGTTATCACAGACAAGCGCAGCCGCCTGTCCAGAGCCAATGTGGACAAGCTCACGTTCATTAAAATGAACCAGGCATGGATCCCACAGGACTTGTCCGTACCTTGTGCAGAATAGACATGTATACCGGTGTTGTGACAAAAACTGTCCGGCCATCGGATTGTGCCCGGCCCGTACTGCGCAGGCGCAGCGCTTGCGCAGTACAGAGGACAAGGAGATTCACAAAATCTCCGAAGATGAACGGCGCCTGCGCTGTGAGTGCAGGTTCAAGCCCCACCATCCAAGAGGACATATGGTAGCACATAGTAACAGGGCCCCTCACGGGCTCGCTTCGATCGCGGCCTTGCTTGGCTCGGCTTGAACCACGGATGGTGTGGCCTTCACCTGAACTCAACACGCAGGCGCCGTTAGTCTTGGGAGATTTTTGAAATCCCCTTGTCCTACATACTCAGCAAGCGCAGTACAGGGCGGACACTATTCGACAGGGGACAGAATTCGACACATCACCGGCCTTACCCAGCCATTGTTGTATTTTTGAACCAGTGTTGGCTACCTCGTCCTCCTCCACCGCCGCTTCCACCTACACAGCCACATCCACCGCCACCTCAACCTCCTACTCCATATGGACCTCGTCCTGCTAGGCCAAGATTAAAATTTTTATTTTATTTTTTTGTAGCGCACAGATCCTTTCCCCCTTACCTGCCTTTATGTTGTTGGCTCTTCGCAGGAGGGAGAAAGGCACACCGCACTACCAGCCCTTATCATCCTATATAAAGAGGTTGAGCGGTGTACTTGACGGGCCGTGTCCACAGCCGGAGTCAAAACTCCTCCAGAGGATGATTCTCACCTCTACTGTAGGTAGAGGCAAGTCCTTTAATTGCCAGTAAAGTCAATGTCCACACCAGCTGAAACTCCAACTCTTATTCTCTCATGGCAAAATAAACTGTACTCAGATAGAAAAGGTTAGAGCAAAGAAACAGGACAGCTTAAGGTGTGGAGGAGGTCCAGGCACAAACGTAGCACATTCACTTCACTGCTTAGGTTTCTCAAACAGTTTTTGGCGCACGGTCTCTGCCACAGACATTGAGGTTGGTCTCTGCCACAGACCGGGTGTACAAGGCCCCTGCCACGGGCCTGGAGAACTTTGGTCTCAGCCACAGACCAGGGTGTATAAGGCCCCTGCCACGGGCCGGTTGAATAAGGCCTCTGAAACAGTCAAGGTGACCTTGAGCTTCTCCTTCTACGAACCTAGCCCATATCAAGGGGAAGACATCTCTCCAGGGAGTCAACAGACCATTCCTTCACCGTGACTCCCGCATCGGTCCATCAGAATGATCCTCCCTTCCCTGGAACAGGGTCCCCTACACGAGGCGGCTCTGGACTCCAGGCTTTACTCCCGCCCCTAGGCCTCCATACCCAGGGCAGCAAGAACTCCAGGATAGTACCTCACCCCGGGCTAAAGGTGCCCGAGATGGAACAGGAACACATGCACCCAGGCCGAAGGCACCTGGGCGCGGACCCCACTGGACATCAGCCCCCAGGCCAAAGGTCTGCCCCTTTTATATGCTCTCCCGGCATGCACAGCAGGTTCCCCGCCCCGCTGTACTACTGCCAAGAGGGGACACAAAAGGCGCCACCTGTAGGCCGCAGGGAACTGCACACCAATACTGTCCCCCGAGGACAAAATGGTCCATGAATCCTACAGAATTAGGGTATTTGAGCCTATTTACCACTCAAACACTTTCCTTAAATTTAGCACCCCGCTACATTTTTATTTCAAAGTATTTTATTTTCCCACTAGCTTATCCATTAAATTAAATAATTTATTCCAGAAAGGGCGTATTCTGGGGCATTCCCACCATATGTGTGGCATCGTGCCGTTGAGTTTCTGAGGTTCTTAATGACTTCCTGTACCTCTTCTGCTGAAAAGGGGGCCTCCAGCATATTTTTTTATTTTTAAATTTTTTTTATGTTCTTTTAAGTTATTTCCTATCCACATTTGTTTGCAGAGCACTTGCCATGTTCTTAACAACATTTTGCTGCCATTTGCAGCCCTCTAGCCCTTTCCATTACTTTTTTAGAGCCTTTTTAGTCGTCAGAAGTCCGGGTCCCCATTGACTTCAATGGGGTCCGGGTCCGGGTTCGGGTTAAAGTTCGGTCCCGAATCCGAACTTTTTTCCGAAGTTCGGCCGAACCCGCCGAACCCGAATATCCAGCTACCCGCTCAACACTAATCACCAATCCTTGTTTCAATAAAAACACCACATTTCAAAAACAGTTGTCATTGGGACGCAAAGTGAGGTGAAATGTTCTGAACAGGGGCACAGACAGCAAAACAAATGTTACAGGGGTGATAACCCTTCCCTATGTTTTCCAAAAAGCTTAAAAATAGGTATTTGGGCTGGAGCTCCACTTAAACAATGTAGCTGTTCAAAATTACAAACAGATTCTACATAAGAACAAACCTACAGTCCCTGTCTTGTATGCACCGCCTGTATACGGCTGTTCAGAGTATATAAGGCCTTTTTTATTTTGTGTGCTGGGTTCCCCTTAATATCCATACAAGACCCAAAGGGGCTGGTAATGGGCTGGGGTAGGGGGGGGGGTGATGGGGTAGCTATGCCATTTTTCTTAAAGATTTTCATCCATATTACCGGGACCAGACATTACATTAAAGCCGCAAGCAGTTTTAAATGGCTTTTTTTTCCTTTAGAAATGTAATTTTGTGCAGGGACAGTTCTAAACACGGGAAACACGTGGCACTTCACAGGCATACTTTAGACACCCCCCAGGTACAATATTTAAAGGAATATTTGACTTTTTTTTTTTCACTTTATGCATCATTAAAATGACTGCTCCAGAAAAACGGCCATTTTTAAAACTTCTTTTTGCATTGATACATGTCCCCTGGTGCAGAACCCGGGTTCCCAAACCCTTTTTAGGACAATAACATGCATAATAGTTGTTATAATTAGCACTTTAGAATTCGAACGTTCGCATCCATTGTATTTAATAGGGTTCTAATGTTCGTGCGAACTTTCGGTCCGTTCGCGGGTTCTGGTGCGAACCGAACCCGGGGGTGTTCGGCTCATCACTAGCGCAGTATTATTACTTTATACTCGAGTATATACGGTATTTCTTTATTTCATTAAAAATGGTCATTATGTACTGCCATTATATGAAATATGTACTGTTATGAATATTGAATGTTCAAGTATGAATTTTAATATATTTGGAATTATTTGAACTTCATATATCGTATTATTTTTATGTTTGAGTGACCTGCCTCATTTAAAGTCCCATGACCACTGCATTTTTTATTGATTGTCTAATGAGGGATGGAGGATGCTTCAGATCACAATTATATTTATTTTTTTATAAAGTTCTGTGAATGCAGTGCTGGGAGATATATCTATCAATGCGATCATTACATTTTTTGAAAGGGAGTGACCTGCCTCATTTAAAGTCCCATGACTACTGCATTTTTTATTATTCATAGTACTTTTCTGCTCGGGCCATGTTGGGAGAAAAAAGGCGGAAAATGATTGGTTTCTTCTATGGCATTAAAGAGGCAAATGGTTAGCTGTGTGTGAGCTAGATAATATATCAACTTATCACAATTGTTTAAATTGTGATACAAAATTTAAACAATTTAACTGCTCTTGGAACATTTTAATTTGCTTAATTTTGATTATTTTATTTTTTTATTTATTTTTAATGTGTATTATCTATTATTATTATTATTATTATTATTATTTTGTAATTGCATGAGTTTGCTCTTGGATCATTTTCATTTGCTTTATTTAAATAATTTTATTTTTTTATTTATTTTTAATGTGCATTATCTATTTATTTATTTTTGCTCTTGGATCATTTTCATTTGCTTAATTTTTTTTTTTTTTAATGTGCATCATCTATTATTATTATTATTATTATTATTATTATTATTTTTAATTGCATGAATTTGTTAGAGTTGGAATTTCATTTTAAAAGCCCTGTACTAATATGATAAAGTAACCCCTTGGCTAAACATACCACACATACCAATAGCTCAGATCCTGTATCTTATCTTAACAAAAATATACTTTGACTTCGACATATTCCACCCAAAACTAGCCTTCAAGCTTTTGGTTGAACCTCTAAACAAGCTCATGCTGCATATTCCTCATTATACAATATATGTAAAAATTTAGCAAGGAGAGTAAGACTTTTAGCAAAGGGGCTAACACATGGGTGGGGCTTGGACCAAAGACCATATGGACCAAAGACCGTTTGGATCATAAGCAATCCATATGTGATTGGGCTCCCCAACATTTACCATGTAGAGATATCAACTTTTAGGTAGATTGACCCCGTTAAGTGGCAATATAGGCATAACCTTTAGGATAAAGAACCATTTAAAGAAAAATTGTCAGAGTAGACTGCTTACCTTGAGGGCGAATCCTCTTGCATGAAAACCACAAGGACACCATTCCACCGGGCCCCATTCCCCCCAGGGCCCCCCATTAGGGACACCTATGGTAGGGTGTTCTCCCAGAGCTATCGGGAGGAGGGAGAGAAGGATAAACAATGCGGTGCTTGAGGACATGTTTCTTCTGGATAAGTTGTATCTTTTGCCTCTGGTAAAAAATATCAGATCTTCCCACCCCAACTCTCCCTACGTGGCAGTCCATGGACACGTCTGCTGAGTAAGGGGTCTTGTAGTTTATAGAAATTCTTTTAATAATTAAAAACAGTGCAAGAAGTTTGCCAAAACCCCAGGGGAAATCAAAGCAGGCCATTCCCCTGGAGCAGAGTCAATGTCTTTATCCTCAAAGAACCCACTAAATGTCGATTAAAGTATTTGCAGTCATTTGCAAAATTCTCTGTATCAGATGAAGCTTGTGCAATGGTTTTGCTAGTATTTCAAATCTGAATGGATTTGTCCTTAATGAGTCTATTGTACATAGTTGATAAAAGTTTAAGAGAATTTAACTCTTTTTTTTTTTTGCAAAATAAGTCTTCTAATGTTGGGACATCGACACAATTCTAATCTTTTTGGCTCTATACACCACCACAATGGATTTGAAATGAAACGAACAAGATGTTCTTTACCTGCAGACTTTTAGCTTTAATTTGAGGGTATTTACATCCAAATCAGGTGAACGGTGTAGGAATTACAACAGTTTGTATATGTGCCTCCCACTTTTTAAAGGGACCAAACGTAATGGGATAATTGGCTGCTCAGCTGTTCAAAAGCCAGGTGTGTGTTATTCCATCATTATCCCATTTACAAGGAGCAGATAAAAGGTCCAGAGTTCATTTCAAGTGTGCTATTTGCATTTGGAATCTGTTGCTGTCAACTCTCAATATGAGATCCAAAGAGCTGTCACTATCAGTGAAGCAAGCCATCATTAGGCTGAAAAAACAAAACAAACGCATCAGAGAGATAGCAAAAACATTAGGTGTGGCCGAATCAACTGTTTGGAACATCCTTAAAAAGAAAGAATGCACCGGTGAGCTCAGCAACACGAAAAGACCCGGAAGACCATGGAAAACAACTGTCGTGGATGACCAAAGAATTATTTCCCTGGTGAAGAAAACACCCTTCACAACAGTTGGCCAGATGAAGAACACTCTCCAGGAGGTAGGTGTATGTGTGTGTCAGATGAAGAACACTCTCCAGGAGGTAGGTGTATGTGTGTCAGATGAAGAACACTCTCCAGGAGGTAGGTGTATGTGTGTCAAAGTCAACAATCAAGAGAAGACTTCACCAGAGTGAATACAGAGGGTTCACCACAAGATGGAAACCATTGGTGAGCCTCAAAAACAGGAAGGCCAGATTAGAGTTTGCCAAACAACATCTAAAAAAGCCTTCACAGTTCTGGAACAACATCCTATGGACAGATGAGACCAAGATCAACTTGTACCAGAGTGATGGGAAGAGAAGAGTATGGAGAAGGAAAGGAACTGCTCATGATCCAAAGCATACCACCTCATCAGTGAAGCATGGTGGTGGTAGTGTCATGGCGTGGGCATGTATGGCTGCCAATGGAACTGGTTCTCTTGTATTTATTGATGATGTGACTGCTGACAAAAGCAGCAGGATGAATTCTGAAGTGTTTCGGGCAATATTATTATCGGCTCATATTCAGCCAAATGCTTCAGAACTCATTGGACGGCGCTTCACAGTGCAGATGGACAATGACCCGAAGCATACTGCGAAAGCAACCAAAGAGTTTTTTAAGGGAAAGAAGTGGAATGTTATGCAATGGCCAAGTCAATCACCTGACCTGAATCCGATTGAGCATGCATTTCACTTGCTGAAGACAAAACTGAAGGGAAAATGCCCCAAGAACAAGCAGGAACTGAAGACAGTTGCAGTAGAGGCCTGGCAGAGCATCACCAGGGATGAAACCCAGCGTCTGGTGATGTCTATGCGTTCCAGACTTCAGGCTGTAATTAACTGCAAAGGATTTGCAACCAAGTATTAAAAAGTGAAAGTTTAACATATGATTGTTAATATGTCCCATTACTTTTGGTCCCTTAAAAAGTGGGAGGCACATATACAAACTGTTGTAATTCCTACACCGTTCACCTGATTTGAATGTCAATACCCTTAAATTAAAGGGTAAATGGGCAATCTCGCGCTAATAATCAATAGTCAAAAATAAAGCTGCTATCCCCAAATTTCAAAAATGGATAAATATTGAAACGGAACAATTGGTATAGTTATACATACACACCGTGCATGTATAGTGGGGGCGCTGACCACAGTGCTATATTAGAAACCTGTGAAACTGTAATTAAGATACCTGCATATATACCACACTATGAAAGTGTGGAAAAATAACAAATTACAAAGTGTATCACCAACCCAAGTGTGTAATCAAAAAACCATAGGAGCTGTGACTCATCAAACAGAGCTATGTGAAATTGAAATGCACTTAAATTAATTGACACCCCTGCTGGTCGGTGTCAAATTAGAAAAACACGGGGCGTGGCTACGGCATGCACGAGTGAGGACGTGCTTTCCCTGAGCTCCGTGAGACCCGCGCCTTGACCAGCACACTCGGCAGCTTTTGGAGGGGGAGAAACTACCGCAGCTCAGATGCCAACGAAGCGCAATCCCTCCCCGTGCCCACAGCGGACACTCCGGGGTCGGTCCAGATCGTTAGATAACTTTTTTGGGACACGCAGCAAAACGACAGGTACAGCCAAGATGGCGCCCGGCTCCCACGCTGCCAGGGCTGCCTCCCCCATCGGCTCCCCGCACCTGCCCTTGCAATCCCAGCCTCCCCCCCCTCTCTCTCCGGCTCGAACAGCGGGGATGAGCCTGCTCAGGGAGGTGATCCATGGGATGACAAAGACATCCGTGCCCACATCCTCTCCCTCCCCACTAAGGCCGACCTAGAACGATTTGCAGGCAGAGTGGAGATGGCTTTCAAGAAGGACATTGAGGCCCTACAGGCGGACACAGCACATCTGGGAGATAGAGTGGAGACTCTGGAGGCGCATTGGGATGAGACTAGCCCGACCCTGCAGGCCCTCTCTGATCACTGCAAACAACAGGATCGCAGGCTTGAGGCCTTGCTAGATCAAATGGACGATTTTGAGAACAGGAGCCGCAGGGTTAACATTCGGATCAGAGGTCTACCCGAAGCCACTGGCCCCAGAGATATCATCCCCACCCTGCAAGGGGTCTTTAAGCAAATCCTTGGCCAACAGGCACCTGAACATTTTGAAATTGACCGGGCCCACAGAGCCCTGCGGCCCCCTTCTGATGACCCTGAGAAACCAAGAGACATTATCTGCAAACTGCACAAATACTCGCTGAAGGAACGTATCATGAATCAGGTCAGAGGGGTCAGATTTGTGGATTTTGATGGGGCCAAACTGACATTTTTTCCGAATCTCTCCAGACGCACGTTGATGCAACGCAGAGCCCTCAAGCCACTGCTGGCGGCCCTACAAGATGCTCAGCTTCCCTATCGATGGGGTTTCCCGTTTAGCCTCTCCGCTACTAAGGAGGGCAGGCAGGTCACACTACGGAACAGGGATGACCTGCCCCGATTCCTGGAATCCCTAGACTTGCCTCATGTCGATATCCCGGATTGGAGATCACCGTCAGACATACCTCATCCTGCACACCCTGAACCGTGGCAATCAGCCCGTCGAAGACGTCGCCGTGGACCCAGACGGGGCCCCAATGGCTCAGCACCTACCTCCTGACCCCCGCAGGGAGAGGCCTAGATACCTGAACTGTCTGCTGCTGGCTCTTGAGGCGTTTATGTTCATTTTTGATCCTTTTTTCTTTTGTGACTTCCCCCTAGCTGCCGTACCACTTTCCTGCCCCTGGTGAAGGGGCAGTTGCACACTTTCAATAATCTGCGGGTCCTCATGCGGACTTGCTCTTGGTGCCCTACCTCCTCCCCCAATAGGTCAACTCCTTGGAGTTATGTGTCCCTTTTTGGGACTGCCTCTGCTCACTGGCCTTCACCGTCTCCTCGGCTTGAGGGGGGGGGTGGAGGCTCCCGACCGGCGGTGACGATGCACTCTTTAGGCTTATCACTTGTTTCTGTGTTTTTGTTTACTGAGTTTTTTTCCCCTTTGTTTTTCATGTCCTTTTTTCCATAACACCTGCTCTAACTTTGGTTTATACCCTAGGCAACTGTGTGTGATCAAGGAGTTCCTGGAGTCTCTTGCTGCAGGCTCGAATGTGCGGCGGGTCTCTCTCCCCTCTTGCCGCTGGCCGGATGGCCCCCCCAGTGATCTCTCATCATGGCTGACATGAAAATCGTGTCGTACAATGTACGTGGCCTGGGCTCCCCGTCGAAACCCAGTAAGTTGTGGCTTGAGATTAGTGATGAGCCGAACACCCCCGGGTTCGGTTCGCACCAGAACCCGCGAACGGACCGAAAGTTCGAACGAACATTAGAACCCTATTAAATACAATGGATGCGAACGTTCGAATTCTAAAGTGCTAATTATAAAAACTATTATGCATGTTATTGTCCTAAAAAGGGTTTGGGAACCCGGGTTCTGCACCAGGGGACATGTATCAATGCAAAAATAAGTTTTAAAAACGGTCGTTTTCCGGGAGCAGTCATTTTAATGATGCATAAAGTGAAAAAAAAAAAGTCAAATATTCCTTTAAATATCGTACCTGGGGGGTGTCTAAAGTATGCCTGTGAAGTGCCACGTGTTTCCCGTGTTTAGAACTGTCCCTGCACAAAATGACACTTCTAAAGGAAAAAAAAGCCATTTAAAACTGCTTGCGGCTTTAATGTAATGTCTGGTCCCGGTAATATGGATGAAAATCTTTAAGAAAAATGGCATAGCTACCCCATGACCCCCCCCCCTACCCCAGCCCATTACCAGCCCCTTTGGGTCTTGTATGGATATTAAGGGGAACCCCGCACATAAAATAAAAAAGGCCCTATATACTCTGAACAGCCGTATACAGGCGGTGCATACAAGACAGGGACTGTAGGTTTGTTCTTATGTAGAATCTGTTTGTAATTTTGAACAGGTACATTGTTGAAGTGTAGCTCCAGACCAAAAATCTATTTTTAAACTTTTTGGAAAACATAGGTAAGGGTTATCACCCCTGTAACATTTGTTTTGCTGTCTGTGCCCCTGTTCAGAACATTTCACCTCACTTTCCGTCCTAATGACAACTGTTTTTGAAATGTGGTGTTTTTCTTGAAACAAGGATTGCTGATAAAGCATCAGTACAGAGGAGACACCTTTCTCCCATATTTATTCTTACAGGAGAGAATTTTCCTTCCTAGTGGTAGATTTCCTCTCACTTCCTGTTGTCTTCTTGCGTTTGCAAGTAGGAGTCGTTTGTAAGTTGGATGTTTGAAAGTAGGGACCTGCCGTATATACTCTGCAGAAATAGGCCCCTTAGTTGTTGGTGTTGGCACAACACTGTAAGCACTCACAGTTACTCTTGGTTGGTGCTGGAACGCCCTGCTGTCAACTATTATATCAGGAATTTTAATTACATATAATTGTTGAACAGTGGTAGTAAAAATTGGGCCTTTGATGGTGGTGCTGGTGCCACAACACTGTAAGCCCTGACAGTTACTCTTGGTGGGTGCAGCAATGGGCCCTGCTGTGAATTATTAGATCAAGAATTGTAATTACATGCCCCTGTTGAACAGGGGCTGAAAAATTGGGCCTTAGGCACTGGTGGCACAACACTGCAACCCTTCACAGATACTGTACTTGGAGCACAGCAATGAGCCCTGTTGCAAAGTATTGCTTCAAAAATTGTAATGACACGCCCCTGTTAAACAGGGGCTGAAAAATTGGGCCTTAGGCACTGGTGGCACAACACTGCAACTCCTCACAGATACTGTACTTGGAGCACAGCAATGAGCCCTGTTGCAAAGTATTGCTTCAAAAATTGTAATTACACGCCCCTGTTAAACAGGGGCTGAAAAATTGGGCGTTAGGCACTGGTGGCGGCACCCATAAACAAAAATGATCTTCCAAGCTATCATCATCAATCGTATCATTGAGGACTCGGAGGAGGAGGATAGCCAGTCAACATAACAGCACAGGCACTCAGCATCAGCATCAGTCTTGAAGGGATGTGACATTTTAAAATCAATTAGTCTGTTATATCAGCATCAGGTGTGTGGTAGCTGGTGGTGATCCAAGACTGGTTCATCTTGATGAAAGTCAGTCGATCAACCGAGTCGGTGGACAGGCGCACCCTGTGATCCGTGACAAATCCTCCAGCAGCACTGAATGTGCGTTCCGAAAGAACGCTGGATGCAGGACAGGCCAGTAGCTCAATTGCATACTGTGCAAGCTCTGGCCAGTGATCCATCCTCAAGACCCAGTAAGCCAGAGGATTTTCGGTGGGGAAGGTGTCCAAGTCTGACCTTGCCCCTAGATATTCCTGCACCATGTTTATCAGACGCTGGCGATGGTTGCTGGAACCGATCATACTTTGGGGCTGCGGACTAAAGAATTGTCTGAACGCATCGGTCAGACGGCCACCTTCCCCACCGCTCCTTCTTTGACTGGCCGAAGCCTCAGCAACTCGTTGTCCAGGACCAGGAGTTTGCAACCTCCCAGTCTCTGGGAACGCGTTGCACAGACCTTTCTGCAAGGCCTCCCGGAGTTGTCTCATCCTCTGCTCCCTCTGCGACGGTAACATAAGGTCCGCAACCTTACCCTTGTACCGTGGATCAAGGAGAGTGGCCAGCCAGTAATGGTCCCTCTCCTTGATCCGAAGAATACGAGGATCCTTCCGCAGACTTTGCAGGATCAGGGAGGCCATGCAGCGTAGGTTTGCTGAGGCATTCGCTCCGGAGTCCTCTGGGTCACTAAGGACGACATGATCCGCAGCCACCTCCTCCCAGCCACGTACAAGTCCACTGGTTTCTTGGGACTGTAAATCATCCCTAAAAGACTGCTGCTGATGATGCTGAGTGCCAGCCTCCACCTCCATGCTGACACAATCCTCCTCCTCCTCCTCCTCCTCCTCCTCCTCCTCCTCCTCTTCCTGTGCGATGGGTGGGACAGAAGGAACACTGTCTGGGTAAAGGGGGCCTTGAGAGGCAAGGAAGTCCTCCTCTTCCTGCCTCTGTTCTGCCTCAAGTGCCCTGTCCATTATTCCACGCAGCGTGTGCTCCAACAGGTGGACAAGAGGTACAGTGTCACTGATGCATGCACTGTCACTGCTCACCATCCTCGTGGCCTCCTCAAATGGTGCCAGGACAGTGCATGCATCCCTGATCATGCCCCACTGGCGTGGAGAAAAAAAACCAAGCTCCCCTGACCCTGTCCTGGTGCCGTAGTCGCACAGGTACTCATTGATGGCCCTCTGCTGCGTGTGCAGCCGCTGCAGCATGGCCAACGTTGAGTTCCACCTGGTGGGCATGTCACATATAAGGCGGTTCTTGGGCAGGTTCAACTCCTTTTGCAGCTCAGCCAGGCGAGCACTGGCATTATAAGATCTGCGGAAATGCACACAGACTTTCCTGGCCTGCCTCAGGACATCCTGTAAGCCCGGGTACCTGCCCAAGAAGCGCTGCACCACCAGGTTAAGGACGTGAGCCACACAGGGCACATGGGTCAGTTGTCCCTGTCGGAGGGCGGAGAGGAGGTTGGTGCCATTGTCGCAAACCACCATTCCTGGCTTAAGCTGGCGTGGCGTCAACCACCTCTCGGCCTGGCCCTGCAGAGCAGACAGGACCTCTGCCCCAGTGTGGCTTCTGTCCCCCAAACACACCAGCGCAAGCACGGCATGGCATCTTTTTGCCTGCGTACTTGCGTAGCCCCGTGAACGGCTACGGAGCACCGCTGGTTCATAGGACAAACCACAGGAAGAGGCCATGGAGGAAGAAGAAGAGGAGGGGGTGGAGGAGAGAGGTGTGTCACAACCAGTAGTAGCATTTTGGAGGCGTGGCGGTGGGACAACCTCCAACACTACTGCACCTTGTCCTGAATCCTTCCCAGCTGCCAAAAGAGTGACCCAATGGGCCGTGAAAGAAAGGTAACGTCCCTGTCCATGCCTGCTGGACCATGAGTCAGCGGTAATATGCACCTTACCGCTGACCGCCCTGTCCAGCGAGGCCAAGACATTGCCTTCCACATGCCGGTAGAGAGCCGGAATAGCCTTCCGTGAGAAAAAGTGGCGTTTGGGAACCTGCCACTGAGGAACCGCACATTGCACAAACTCACGGAAGGGGGCCGAGTCTACCAACTGAAAAGGCAGCAGTTGAAGCGCTAGCAATTTAGCCAAGCTAGCATTCAACCGCTGGGCATGTGGATGGCTGGGAGTGAACTTCTTTCGACGGTCCAGCAGCTGGGGCAGGGAAATTTGCCTGCTATAATCGGACGTCGGTGTACTGCTAGCAGAGTGGGCGCAAGTACTTGGCTGTGACACACCTAATTCTACACCTTCATTCCTCTCAGTGCATGTTTCAGAGAGGACTGAAGTTATAGTGGGGTTGGAGATCCCAGCTGATGCGGTGCAAGGAGAGGTCCGCTTGGTTCTTTGGTGTGGGTCTTTGAGGTAGGCTTGCCAACGAGCTGCATGGCAGGTCAACATATGTCTGGTCAGGCATGTGGTACCCAAGCGGCTGATGTTTTGGCCACGCGATATACGCTTGAGACATATGTTGCAAACAGCAGCTGTGCGATCTGATGCACTAGCCTCAAAAAAGGCCCACACCAAAGAACTTTTTGAATGACGGGCAGAGGCAGCGCCCTGCACAGGCGGAGCTCTGCGGTGTGATTCCGTCGGTGTACTGCCCTTACGCTGGCCACCAAAGGGCATCCTGCCTCGTTGGAGATGTGCCTCCTCCTCATCCTCCTCCTCCTCCTCTCTCCTATTAGGCACCCACGTGGAGTCATTGACCTCATCATCCCCTCCCTCCTCATCACTGGAGCCAATCTGGCAGTATGCTGCAGCTGCTGGAACATGACTGCCAGATTGGTGTCCTTCTTGAGCATCCCCTCTGTCTGCTCTCACGCTACTGCCTTCCTCTAGCTGGGTTTCATCATCAGACCCTTCGAAACGCTGGGCATCCTCCTGGAGCATGTACCCAACACTGTGCTGAAACAGTTCGGGGGACTCCTCAGGAGGAGGACATGGTGGGTCTAGGGAAGGAGTGACTGATGATTTGTCTGACATTGATACCAGGGAAGACGACGCTTTGGCAGCTGCTTTTCCAGTACCCTGAGCCTGGGTGAGAGAGGATGAGGAGGAGGAGGAGGGCTTGGTCATCCACTCTACCAAGTCTTCAGCATGATGTGGCTCAACATGTCCAGCTGCCGAAAAGAAGGACAAGCGTGTCCCATGGCCATGTGCTGATGACAATGCACCGCGTCCACGACCAGCACTGTTGCCCCCAGACACAGAGCCTGCTTGCCCTCTTTTATTGCCTCCTGACTGTCTGCCTCTCCTTGTTTGCCTTCCAGACATTCTAATAGATGGCCTGCAGGGAGATGGGAAAAAAGCAATAAGGGCTACCTTCAGGTGTCCTTCTCTGTCCCTTGAAACAAGGACTTTCACAGTGAAAGAAACTGACACTGTCCCTACCTAGAGTTTTCTGTCCCTAGAATAAATGTTTTTTTTAATCACAATATAGCACAAGGACAATTCACTCAATGTCTCTCCAGGTCCCTGGAAACAAGGACTTGCAGAGTGAAAGAAACTGACACTGTCCCTACCTAGAGTTTTCTGTCCCTAGAATAAATGTTTTTTTTAAGCACAATATAGCACAAGGACAATTAACTCACTGTCCTTACAGGTCCCTGGAAACAAGGACTTGCAGAGTGAAAAAAAAAAAAACACTCTCCCTACCTACAGTTTTCTGTCCCTAGAAAAAATGTTTTTTTTAAGCACAATATAGCACAAGGACAATTAACTCACTGTCCTTACAGGTCCCTGGAAACAAGGACTTGCAGAGTGAAAGAAAAAAAACACTCTCCCTACCTACAGTTTTCTGTCCCTAGAAAAAATGTTTTTTTTAATCACAATATAGCACAAGGAAAATTAACTCACTGTCCTTACAGGTCCCTGGAAACAAGGACTTGCAGAGTGAAAGAAAAAAAACACTCTCCCTACCTACAGTTTTCTGTCCCTAGAAAAAATGTTTTTTTTAATCACAATATAGCACAAGGAAAATTAACTCACTGTCCTTACAGGTCCCTGGAAACAAGGACTTGCAGAGTGAAAGAAACTGACACTGTCCCTACCTAGAGTTTTCTGTCCCTAGAATAAATGTTTTTTTTAAGCACAATATAGCACAAGGACAATTAACTCACTGTCCTTACAGGTCCCTGGAAACAAGGACTTGCAGAGTGAAAGAAAAAAAACACTCTCCCTACCTAGAGTTTTCTGTCCCTAGAAAAAATGTTTTTTTTAATCACAATATAGCACAAGGAAAATTAACTCACTGTCCTTACAGGTCCCTGGAAACAAGGACTTGCAGAGTGAAAGAAAAAAAACACTCTCCCTACCTACAGTTTTCTGTCCCTAGAAAAAATGTTTTTTTTAATCACAATATAGCACAAGGAAAATTAACTCACTGTCCTTACAGGTCCCTGGAAACAAGGACTTGCAGAGTGAAAGAAACTGACACTGTCCCTACCTAGAGTTTTCTGTCCCTAGAATAAATGTTTTTTTTAATCACAATATAGCACAAGGAAAATTAACTCACTGTCCTTACAGGTCCCTGGAAACAAGGACTTGCAGAGTGAAAGAAACTGACACTGTCCCTACCTAGAGTTTTCTGTCCCTAGAATAAATGTTTTTTTTAATCACAATATAGCACAAGGAAAATTAACTCACTGTCCTTACAGGTCCCTGGAAACAAGGACTTGCAGAGTGAAAGAAAAAAAACACTCTCCCTACCTACAGTTTTCTGTCCCTAGAAAAAATGTTTTTTTTAAGCACAATATAGCACAAGTAAAATTAACTCACTGTCCTTACAGGTCCCTGGAAACAAGGACTTGCAGAGTGAAAGAAAAAAAACACTCTCCCTACCTACAGTTTTCTGTCCCTAGAAAAAATGTTTTTTTTAATCACAATATAGCACAAGGAAAATTAACTCACTGTCCTTACAGGTCCCTGGAAACAAGGACTTGCAGAGTGAAAGAAACTGACACTGTCCCTACCTAGAGTTTTCTGTCCCTAGAATAAATGTTTTTTTTAATCACAATATAGCACAAGGAAAATTAACTCACTGTCCTTACAGGTCCCTGGAAACAAGGACTTGCAGAGTGAAAGAAACTGACACTGTCCCTACCTAGAGTTTTCTGTCCCTAGAATAAATGTTTTTTTTAATCACAATATAGCACAAGGACAATTAACTCACTGTCCTTACAGGTCCCTGGAAACAAGGACTTGCAGAGTGAAAGAAACTGACACTGTCCCTACCTAGAGTTTTCTGTCCCTAGAATAAATGTTTTTTTTAAGCACAATATAGCACAAGGACAATTAACTCACTGTCCTTACAGGTCCCTGGAAACAAGGACTTGCAGAGTGAAAGAAAAAAAACACTCTCCCTACCTACAGTTTTCTGTCCCTAGAAAAAATGTTTTTTTTAATCACAATATAGCACAAGGAAAATTAACTCACTGTCCTTACAGGTCCCTGGAAACAAGGACTTGCAGAGTGAAAGAAACTGACACTGTCCCTACCTAGAGTTTTCTGTCCCTAGAATAAATGTTTTTTTTAATCACAATATAGCACAAGGACAATTAACTCACTGTCCTTACAGGTCCCTGGAAACAAGGACTTGCAGAGTGAAAGAAACTGACACTGTCCCTACCTAGAGTTTTCTGTCCCTAGAATAAATGTTTTTTTTAAGCACAATATAGCACAAGGACAATTAACTCACTGTCCTTACAGGTCCCTGGAAACAAGGACTTGCAGAGTGAAAGAAACTGACACTGTCCCTACCTAGAGTTTTCTGTCCCTAGAATAAATGTTTTTTTTAAGCACACTATAGCAGAAGCACAAAACACACTGACACTCTCCCTACCTATCCTTCTCTTTCCCTAAACTAAAGGAATCCAGGTTAAGCAAGAAAGAAATAACAGTCACTGTCCCTGCCTATGCTACTCTATCCCTGCTCCGGAACACACTACACTAGGCCGCCGTGCTGGCGGCCTTTTATAGTGTGGGGCGTGTACTAAACACCCTCAGCAATAATTGGCCACAGGCATCCTGCCTGTGGCCAATCATTGCTCTCCTCGCTGCCGGCGCTGTGATTGGCCAAGCATGCGGGGTCACAGTGCATGCTTGGCCAATCACAGCGCCTGGATGACACTGCGATGGCGTAGTGCATTGTGGGCCGTTCGCGTCACTCGAATTTGGCGCGAACGGCCCAAATCGTTCGATCTTCGTCGAACGATCGAACAGCCAATGTTCGAGTCGAACGTATGTTCGACTCGAACACGAAGCTCATCCCTACTTGAGATGAAACGCATGGGGGCACACATCTTTTTTTTGCAGGAAACGAACTTTCGCACTGACTCGGTCCCCCGCCTTCCCACCCATTTATATAACTCCTGGTATCTTAGCAACTCCCCCCGCCCCAAATCAGGGGGGGTAGCTATAGCGATCCACAAAAATTGCCCTTTTGTAATGACGGACCAATTACTCGACCCAGAGGGTCGATTTGTGTTTGTCAAAGGCACCATATTTGCCCGCAAGTTCACATTTGCAGCTTTGTACGCTCCGAATAGCAAACAGCTTACCTTCCTAGATGCTATCTTGGAGTCCCTGTCCACCTTCTGGGAGGGGCAGCTCATCCTGGGAGGGGACTTTAATGTTAGCCCTGACCCGCTTGTGGACACGTCGTCGGGCCACTCGACTCATTCCTTTGCTTTCCTGAAGCACTTAAAAAATCCTTGATGGAACACCATTTGGTTGACTGTTGGCGGCTCCTCCACCCGACAGATAAAG
The DNA here is from genome assembly GCA_029206835.1 of Rana muscosa. Classification (NCBI taxonomy): domain Eukaryota; kingdom Metazoa; phylum Chordata; class Amphibia; order Anura; family Ranidae; genus Rana; species Rana muscosa. The sequence goes on from CM055118.1 coordinate 351,898,271, forward strand.
ACTATAGCTAGTTTTCCGCAACACATAATGTCTATACCCGCATTGACCTTCTTGTGATGGACCAGTACTCACTTGACTCCCTAGCTAGCGCCTCAATAGGGTCCATTACTATTTCAGACCACGCGCCGGTCTCCATCTCCCTGCGTCCTCTGTCAACGGAGGCACGGACGTGGAGCTGGCGCCTGAATGATGGCATCTTGGATGATGTGGTCGCTCAGAAACGAGTGTTAGACACCATCTCCCTATATTTCACAGAGAACACACCGGGTGAGGTTAGCATGGGTTCTGTATGGGAGGGGCACAAGGCCGTGGTTCGGGGGGAGCTGATATCTCAGGGGGCGAGACTGAAACGGGCCAGGGAGGGAGAACTGCAGGCCCTCTTGGCCAAATTACAGACAGCAGAGTTACGACATAAAAAGAAACTCACCCCAGACTTGTCGTCGGAACTACAATTCCTGCGACAGGAGCTGGCCGCATTGTTGGACACCAAAATTAAGGCACGCCTTCGGCATTTGGCACACAGGTTTTATGAATTCGGTAATAAATGCGGGAGGCTGCTGGCAAGGGCCCTTAAAAGCCAACGCGACTCGGGCCATGTCCACAAGCTTACTGCCCCGACGGGAACTTCGATCGTTCACTCCTCTAAAATTGCGAACGTCTTTCGGGACTTTTATGCACATTTGTACCATCTCCCTGATACTCTACATGGCGCAATGGAATGCCAACGGGCTGACCGCATTCATCAATACCTCATGGAGGCCAAGCTCCCGCAGCTGGGACCCTCAGTGAGTAAACAGCTGGACTCGCCCATCACTATTGCTGAAATTCAGAAGGTAGTGAAAGACCTTCCCAATGGGAAAAGTCCGGGCCCTGACGGCTACGCAAATGCCTATTACAAGAAATACTCGGAGGTGCTCTCCGGTCCCATGTGGGCCTATTTCACGGCACTGGCTTCCGGCACGGCAATGCCCCCAGAAGCACTGAAGGCGCACATCACGGTCCTCCCGAAGGAGGGTAAAGACCATACCTTACCGGGCAGCTATAGGCCTATTTCGCTTCTGAACTCAGACGTCAAGATTTTGGCCAAAATCCTGGCCAACAGACTGACGCCGATACTCCCGACGGTCATTCACCCGGACCAGACGGGGTTCATTACGGGCAGAGAGGCCAGAGATAACTCTAATAGAGCACTCCAGCTGATTCGCTGGGCTGAGACACAGGCGGGGTCTCGCCCCTGTCTCTTGCTTTCCACTGATGCTGAGAAGGCATTTGACAGGGTGGACTGGACGTATATGCAAACGGTTCTGGCTAGGCTTGGCTTGGGCTCAAACATGCTAGCGTGGATATCCTCCCTTTATAGCTCTCCGACTGCCAGGGTGAAAGTGAATGGGCTGTTATCCGAGACCTTCCCGATTGGTAATGGGACATGTCAGGGATGCCCATTGTCCCCCCTCATTTTCGCTCTGACCCTCGAACCGCTGCTTAACAAAATTCGCCTTAATAATGACATCAATGGTTTTACGGTCGGCCCGATGGAACACAAATTGTCGGCATACACGGATGACGTACTTTTTTATGTCTCCAACCCCTTGATATCACTGCCCAACATCCTAGCCGAGCTAAAGGACTTTGGCCTACTGTCTAACTTTAAAATCAACTACGATAAGTCCGAAATCCTGTCACTAAACGTCCCTGCAGGTTTGCGTACACAGCTGCAATCAGCTTTCCCATTTACGTGGTGCCCAACCTCCCTGAAATATCTGGGGGTATATTTGCCCGCGAATTGTGCAATGCTCTATGACTGTAACTACGCTCCGCTGCTCTCCTCAGTCAGGCTAGACCTGAAGCGGTGGGATAGGACTGCGTTTTCGTGGCTGGGCCGAGTCAGTGTACTTAAAATGAACGTGCTACCCCGTATCCTGTTCTTCCTGCAGATGGTGCCGATCACGTTGCCCAAGGCGTTCTTCTCAACCCTCAATAGCCTGTTCGTACATTATATTTGGAGTGGGAAATGTCCCAGGTTAGCCCTTCGCACTATCCAGTGCCCTAAGAATAAGGGAGGTATGGGGGTCCCCGTAATCCGCAGGTACTATGAAGCTATAGCCCTACAGCGTATACTAGACTGGCACCACAATGTCCGGTATAAACTCTGGGTACCTCTAGACAAATTCCTAGCGGGTCGTAACTTGTCACATGCCCCCTGGGTCCCCAGAGAGGCTAGGGGTCTCTCGGCACTGGTTTCCCCGTTTGTTGCCCACGCGCTGGCGACCTGGGATAAGCTGAATAAACAGGGGCTGCTTGCACCCCCGACTTCTCCTTTGGCGCCCCTGGCAGGCTTCCCCTGGTTCACTCCGGGGGAACACCCTTCCTTTTTTCGGATGTAGGCAGCGGACGGTGAGTCTAGATGCAGCAGATTTATTCAAGACCAGGGCCTATTGCCACTGGCCACCCTACGGAACCAATATGGCCCCTTCCCTATGGATGAGTGGCGCTAGAGGCAGCTTCAGCATTTTATTACTAGCCTGCCCCAGGGGGTTCGTTCCCCCACTTTGGCCTCCCCCTTTGAATGCCTATGCATGTCAGAATCCGCTGTTCCCCATGCCATCTCGGTCCTATATGACATGCTGCAATCCTTGAACAGCAAGGAGAAACCGGGATTTATTGGTGAGTGGGAGAGAGACCTCCAGCACACTTTTACAGAGCCTCAACTGGATCACCTGTATAGCCTAACACACTCGAGCACTGTAGACACTAAAATGCAGGAGAATAGCTATAAGGTTCTGACTAGGTGGTATAGAGTGCCGTCCAAGCTTGCCAAGATTTACCCCTCTCTGTCAGATACTTGTTGGAGGAGATGTGGACTCAGAGGCTCATTTCTCCACATCTGGTGGGAATGCCCCAAGCTGAAGCCCTTTTGGCTTGATGTCCATGCACAGATCAAATTAATATTGGATATGGACCTCCCGGATTCCCCGTTAGAATCGCTATTGCACTTTCCCACCATCCCCCTCAGCCTATATAGCAAATCCATCCTGCCCCATCTGCTTAACACGGCCCGGCGGCTGATCCCGATTTATTGGAAGACGCCCCGGGTACCTTCCCGGGTGGATTGGGTAAACTTGGTCAATAATATCATGGCTGCCGAGGAATGGATGGCTAAGTGCAAAGATAAATATGAGCAATTCTATTCCATATGGGCTACTTGGATAAACTATGCCAACCCACCTGTGCTGGGTGTCCCGGATCCCTCTCTAGCCACGGCATCCACAACGTAGTGGAGATGGGCTGGGCGGGTGGCGGGAGGGCCGCAGGTTGGCCACAGACGAGACAGAGGAGCTTTCACAAAACTACAGATGCTCGCAATGCTGCATTACACTAGCTGGTGTTACTATTTCCCCTGTTTTCTTTTTCTTTTCTCTTTTTGTTATTTGTTATCTGTTTTGTTGACTTATTACTCTTAAGGTTTGGGCCCGGTAACTGTGGACCCAGTCTAATCATACCCTCCCTGAGTGGGATGGTGTTCCTATCAACGGGGTTCCAGACGGGGTCATACGGGGTGATTCATACATGCTTGGATTCATATCACGGTGGTTATATGCAGGTTATCATTCCCCCGGGTATGGTCGCTGAACTGTACACCCCCCTTGTTTACTTTTTCACTGACTGTTTGTAAACGGTGAGGGGCTCCTCATATTTTGATGTAACTAGCAAGCTTTTCTACTTTGTCAACTGCTTATATGTTTGTCCCTTGAATATATATTCTAAAATAAAGATTACATAAAAAAAAAAAAAATTAGAAAAACACAAAATACAACATAAGTGTCCTTGATAATAGTCCAAATGAATAGTGAACAGTGATATTCCAATAGTTCATAACATTCAGTAATAGGATGAAGCTTGAATGTACTTGATCCAAAAATCAGAAATATATCTTGATGTGATAGCCTCCACCAACTTAGTATGTGACACCCAATAGTGCTCAAAGAAGATTGGCCGCTTACCAGATCATGTTGACTCGTTTAATTAAAATCATGCAATCATGCATATGCGGGACACAAAAGAGAGAAAACAACAAATAGTGTAATCTCGTTTAATAAAAAATAGTAAAAAAATGGACAGACAAATGCCCCCTTACTTGAATAGTGCCACAGACCCGGCACTGAGGCTGGATAGCTTAGACACTTCCTGATGACGTGCAATACGAAACAGCTGTCGAGGCAACGCTAGGCTACGTTTCTGACGTTACTTCCGGTCCCGCTGGTTCTCTCCTGGCAGAAGGTGCAACGCACGCCGGATCGTTCTTCCGCTCAGATTCATTGCGCCCCGCTTGTCTAAGCTATCCAGCCTCAGTGCCGGGTCTGTGGCACTATTCAAGTAAGGGGGCATTTGTCTGTCCATTTTTTTACTATTTTTTATTAAACAAGATTACACTATTTGTTGTTTTCTCTCTTTTGTGTCCCGCATATGCATGATTGCATGATTTTAATTAAACAAGTCAACATGATCTGGTAAGCGGCCAATCTTCTTTGAGCACTATTGGGTGTCACATACTAAGTTGGTGAGGCTATCACATCAAGATATATTTCTGATTTTTGGATCAAGTACATTCAAGCTTCATCCTATTACTGAATGTTATGAACTGTTGGAATATCACTGTTCACTCTTCATTTGGACTATTATCAAGGACACTTATGTTGTATTTTGTGTTTTTCTAATTTGACACCGACCAGCAGGGGTGTCAATTCATTTAAATGCACTTCAATTTCACATAGCTCTGTTTGATGAGTCACAGCTCCTATGGTTTTTTGATTACACACTTGGCTTGGTGATACACTTTGTAATTTGTTATTTTTCCACACTTTCATAGTGTGGTATATATGCAGGTATCTTAATTACAGTTTCACAGGTTTCTAATATAGCACTGTGGTCAGCGCCCCCACTATACATGCACGGTGTGTATGTATAACTATACCAACCCTTAAATTAAAGCTGAAAGTCTGCAGTTAAAGCGCATCTTGTTCGTTTCATTTCAAATCCATTGTGGTGGTGTATACAGGTAGAGCCAAAAAGATTAGAATTGTGTCGATGTCCCAATATTTATGGACCTGACTGTATATATATATATATATATATATATATATATATACTTATATCACTTCAGTAATGTAAGCAATGACAGAAATATGTCTGGGTCAATTTGGATCAATTGCCCCATAGCTGATATGTACAAAAGTGCTCTAGTAATGGTTAAAAATAAGGGTATATTCCGAAAGTGCAAACTACCCATTGCCTTCTAATATCTCCTAGGGACTTTTATGGTGAGTTTCCATCTCTGTTTTATAGTGGGTAGGGGTGAACAAATCAGCCTGGGTTTGATTCATGGGCCGTTAACGAAACCTACCATAAAATCCTGAAAATGAAAACTTTATTTAGGCCAATAGGGGGGCTAATCTTGAAAATCCATTCAGTCCATTATTAAGTTTAAAAGGCAAGAGTTGTCAAACAAAGGGAATGGGGGGAAGCAGGCACTGCCATGGGGAACATGTTCCAATTCAAAAATACATTTTAAAAAGTGTTTTATGCAGAAGTAACGGGCATGATTTGATCAAGGGATCAATCCGTGGAATCTGTAGCAGCCATTGATAGTATAATTTGATAGTATAGTTTGTGAGCTTCAATGCAGTACCACACTGCAACATAGCTGCCAACTGCCCCTAATTTGCATGGACTGTCCCTCTTTTGGAACAAAGTCCCTCTGTAGGAAAAGGTGGGGGGGTAGCAGCTGGTCACAGCCTCCATATTTCCCTCCTCATTGGGCACCAAGTGAGGGTCAAGTGAGAAGCCTACCCTGGCGTGGATTCTTCTGGGCTACGCTAGGCATCTTGAACAGGGTCACCATTGTGCTATTTTCATCAATGCCCTGGAACAAGGTTGAGGCTGCGATGGGTTCATACTCGACCTTAATGAGGGCCTCTGCTTTTAGAGATGAACGTACACCATGTACACTTGCACTGTAACTGTTCTCCAGTAACCTCTTGAATCCCTGTGGAAATGCACACCTTCTCCATAACTTGCAATTTGGAGGGACACGCTGAGCCCTGTCCACATCCACCTGTCCAATGTGGTTCACTGCTACCTTCCTCCCAGTAACTGTATAGGGTCCTGCCGTGCACATGGCGCGGACTGCAAGCATGCACTCAACTTCACTTAACTTTTTCGTACCTAAGCACAGGCTGGGGACCTCTGCGGTGTGAGTCTGCTCCCTGCTCCCTCTCCTGCAAGAGGCTATCCCACCTATTTCAGGCACACGCTTAATGACAGGCAGCATAGTAGTCTTTCGTTACCCTTGGTAGCCACATGCTTGCACGCCCCCCAGGTCCATGATCTGGGATTCGTCCTAGATTCAGGTTTAACCCTGGCTTCTCAGGTAAAAAAGGTCGTCAGTGCATGTCACTGGCAGCTAAAACTCCTGAGGGGGCTGTTTAAATATCTGGATATCTCGGACAGAAAAACTGTCATCTGTGCCACGATAGGTAGCTGCCTAGACTCAGTAGTGTATTTAGGTTTTGTGCTGCCCTAGGCCTGACTAAACTCGTGCACTCCCTAATTTAAATATGACCCACCCCTTCCTGTCAAGGCCACACCCCTTTCTGTTTAAGACCCACCCTGAAATTTTCGAGTGGGGACACGAGTTCTTAGGGCCTGGGGGGGGGGCAATGGATTCCCTTAATTTGCATAGATTTCCTCTCACTTCCTGTTTGGCTATGGGGCAGGAAGTGAAGGGATATTTCTGCAATGGGACAGGGATGGTAAAAAATAAACTGGCAGGGGCTATAACCTTCCCTTACTCTATCCAAAATGAAAAAGAAAAAGTGCCTATAGTTCTACTTTAACCACTTCCCGCCCAGTCAATAGCAGATTGACGTCCTTCAAGTGGTTGTGTTATCCACACTGGACATCATATGACGTCCTGCAGGATAACAGCCGCCGCGCGCCCGTGGGGGCGCGCATCGCGGCGATCGGTGGAGCGGTGTGTCAGTCTGACACACCGCTACACTGATCTCGGTAAAGAGCTTCCGGTGGAGGCTTTTTACCACGTGATCAGCCGTGTCCAATCACGGCTGATCAGGATGTAAACAGGAAGAGCCGTTGATCGGCTCTTCCTCACTCGCGTCTCACAGACGTGAGTAGAGGAGAGCCGATCGGCGGCTCTCCTGACAGGGGGGGTTCGCGCTGATTGTTTATCAGCGCAGCCCCCCCTCGGATACCCACACTGGACCACCAGGGAAGCCCCCCAGGACCACCAGGGAAGCCCCAAGCATGTGGATGGCCAGGTAAGTACCCCATGGCCATCCACATGTACAAATACTCAAAAAACATATGCCAATCAGTGCCCACAAATGGGCACTGACTGGCACCACCACAATGTGCAATACCCAGCAATGCCAGCCACCAGTGTCAACAGTGCCACCTACCAGTGCCCATCCGTGCCACCTATCAGTGCCCACCTATCAGTGCCCATCTGTGCCACCTATCAGTGCCACCCATAAGTGCTCATCAGTGCCGCCTATAAGTGCCCATCAGTGCCGCCTATGAGTGCTTATCAGTGCCGCCTATGAGTGCCCATCAGTGCCGCATACCAGTGCCACATATCAGTGCCCATCAGTGCCGCCTATCAGTGCCCATCAGTGCTGCCTATCAGTGCCTATCATCAGTGCCCATCAGTGCCACCTCATCAGTGCCACCTCATTGGTGCCACCTCATCGGTGCCCATCAGTGTCGCCTTATCAGTGCCCGTCAGTGCCGCCTTATCAGTGCCCGTCATTGAAGTAGAAACGGTACTTATTTACAAAAAAAATTGACAGAAACAAAGAAAAACATAGTTTTTTTCAAAATGTTCGCTCTTTTTTTATTTGTTGTGCAAAAAATAAAAATCGCAGAGGCGATCAAATACCACCGAAAGAAAGCTCTATTTGTGAGAACAAAATGATAAAAAATTTGTTTGGGTACACTGTAGCATGACCGCGCAATTGTCATTCAAATTGCGACAGCGCTGAAAGCTCAAAATTGGCTTGGGCAGGAAAGAGTATAAGTGCTCGGTATTGAAGTGGTTAAGCACAAATTTCTGATAGTTTTATGGAGAGGACTAAGAAGATATAACCATGCCAATGGTGCAGCAGAAAACATATAGCACAGTGAGAAAGGTTTGTGGTCCAGGATGATAGGGCAGTCAAAATTAGAAGCAGCTTGCGTTACACTAACAGTGTAGCACAAGCCGGCGGGGACTCTTTCCATGCTGCCCCCCTGCAAAGTGCTGCCCTAGGCCTGGGCCTTGTTGGCCTAGGCCAGGATACAGCATTGACTGTACCCTAATTACATTTTTAATTATTTTCTTCACACAAATAGAGCTTTCTTTTGGTGGTATTTAATCACTGCTGGGTTTTTTATTTTTTACCAAAAAAACTACCCCCGTAGGAGCTGCTGGTTTAATTTTGGGTCTGCCGTTACCTCACTGTTCACCGTATCCGCCATAGGGGTCCTATTGGAAAGTTGTTCACAGATGTCCGCTCCAAACACTTAGTCTCTTTTTCCCAATGCTTTTATTAACAACGTCAGATAGAGGGATGGAGGATTGGGGGAGATTCAGGTACCTTGTTTCTGCGGATCACGGGTACGTCTTTGATCCAGAGGACAAACAGCTTCCACAACTGGATCTGGCAACCACCGGATAGGCCTCTCTCTCTGACCGAGCAGCCGGTGCAGTGCTCGGTCATAGTCTCTGCCACAGACTTGTTGAATATACTAGAGTCGTTGTACAGTCCTCTGCCACAGGATTGTATAACCAAGAACTTTTGCAAAGTCAAAGAACAGTCACACAGTACCAGTTTCTTTCAGCCAAGCCGGCAGCACTGTGAGGTAGATAGGCCGGGATGCGTCCTCCAATTGAGTCTCCAGGCTCTTCCTGAGATACCAGCCCTTTTCGCTCGGTCCTCTCTGAGAAAAATCCTCCCCTGGTTTCTCCAATTGCTCGGCTTCTCCCCGCAGGCAAGACAGCACAGGACCACCCCTGGACCAGCAGACCCCAGAAACTCCTGGGCCTACTTTCAGTAAAGAGGCCTCGGGCCAGCCGGCCCTGAGACAGAAGAACTGTTACGGCACACCTTAGGCCAGGAGGGCCATCAGGTTAGAGAGACCCGGAAAACGGTGTCTGTCCCTTAAGTACCCTCTCCCAAAATGCACAGCAGGAGAACCACTCCCACTGGGCTGTTTCTGGGCAAAGAAGTACTCAATGCATCCAGCCCGTTGCATTTCCAACACTGACCGGTGTTGACAGTGACACCCACGGCCAAGTGGAAAATACACAACACAGCTGAACTGGAACAGAAACCAGCAATTTAACATAATCACTCTGAGCTAAACTACAGCTCAGATAAACCTAAATTTACATATAGCGCCTACTCATTAGGAGCAGGGCGCTACATTAATTTCTGTCAGTAAATGTTGTAAATAAGTAATTTTTCTCTTTCACTGATGTACGCTAAGGAGGCTGCACTGATGGGCACTGATTAGGTGGCATTGATGAGGAGGCACTAATATGCCGCACTGATGGGCACTAATAGGCAGCACTGATGGGCACTGATAGGTGGCATCGATGTGCACTGATAGGTGGCATCGATGTGCACTGATAGGCGGCACTGGTGGGCACTGATAGGTGGCACAGATAGGCACGCATAGGTGGCACAGATGGGCATTGATAGGCAGCACTGATGAGCAGGCACTGATGGGCACTGAAAGGCAGCACTGCCTGGCATAACTAATGAGCAATGATTGGTGTCACTGATGGGCCCTGATTGGTGTCACTGGGGGGGCTTTACTGTAATTAGTGCCCCGATTACCTGTCCAGAGCGATGCCGCTGATTGGCTCTCCTCACCACACACTGTCAGTGTGAGGCGATGAGAGCCGATTAACGGCATTTCCGCATTTAAATGTGACCAGCTGTGGTTGGACACAGCCAATCACATGGGTAAAGAGCCGCGTCATCGGCTCTTCACAGGGTTTGGGGTCGCGCCATGTCCAACAACACAGTGCGGGTAGAATCGCTGAGCTGCTCCCCCCCCCCGCGGACGCACCAGTGCGGTCGTTCTGGAGCAACATCATATGATGTCCACCCAGAACGAGAGCCGCACCATCCCTTCGTCATTATACAATTAAAAAAAAAATATGGAAAGAAAGTAGCAAAGAACAGAAGACAACACAAATGAGCAACTTTCCTCCAACTGGGACATCAAAGTCTTTATTGATAAGTTACAAAAACGAGACATCGACATGACTTTTAGGTTCAAAACCTGAAATCTAACAGACATAGAAAGACACAAATGAGTGCAGCTCTGTAATCATTCATACATAAATTAATGTATTTTTAGGTGCAAGCTGTTTGACCTGGTATCAGCCTCTTGCATTCCCTGTACAGCAGAGGTTGAGTGTGAGTGGAAGAAGCATCACAAAAAAGCCAATCAGTTCATGTGCTATAGAATAAGCATGCTGATAGGAGGACAGAGAGATAAGCTCATCACTGTGCTGCTTCTCCTTTCACTGTCCAGTCACAGGCTAGGGGCAGGTCCAGGTAGATCTGGGCGCAGAGGAGGTGGTGGTAAATGATGCTGACCATCAGACTGAGGACATCTAGTGGCAGAAAAGTACAGCGGAGGAAATCTCTGTCATTTTATCTATTAACTGGCTATTCATTTTTAATTTTGTTATTTTCAGCTGGAATTCTGCTTTAAAAGACATTCCACGGACAACATCAACCAGATTACATCAAAAATCTTTTTTGGACAGAATATGAAAAGTGTTAAACCCATTCGCCCACCCCAGTGCCCCTTTAAAAGGTCCAGAACTCCCGGGGGGGGCATGAAGTATTGGAGACCATGTGACCATTCTGATTGGCTGTCACAGTGGTCACGAGATCAGGAGCCAGTCCCACCAGCTACAATTGTTAGTGGAGACTCATACTGTATGTGCGGTGTGTGGTCATTAAAGCCCACATTATTGCCACCACGCATATGTTTTACGCAGGTGGCAACAGATTAATGAAATGAATTCTGGATTACAGTTCTGACAAAAAGGTGATTGGTTCAGTGGTAAGTGGAGGAGAATGGAGCAGCTGGGACATGTTCTCCTCAGTGTGTCAGGGTGGTCCGTTCTTCTACCGGCCTCTATATCAGCTGCAAAAGACTGGAGGAAATGGCTCATAATGTCTTGTTAATAAAGGAACCGGCAAAGGAGGGATCAATGATACTACTACAGGCATACCCCGCTTTAAGTACACTCACTTTACATACACTCGCGACTAAGGACATACCTGCGAGTGTATGTAAAGTGCCTCACAAGTACTGTACAGACATTTTGCATCCACAGTAGAAGGAGCTGAAGCATAGCCCGCCCTGTTCCAGTGTGCCCCTGACACCCCCACTACAGCCCCTGAGACCTCAACTACAGCTTCTGACACCCCCACTACAGCCCCTGACCCCCTACTACACCCTAGAAGTGAAAAAAGGTATTGTTTAACTTTAAGTACATTTTCATTTTACATACATGCTCTGGTCCCATTGTGTACTTAAAAGTGGGGGATGCCTATATTGACCAGGCTGAGCTCCATGCTAAAAATCTCATTAAAATCTATTTCTCAATACACACAAAGAATACGCTCCAAATACCACCCAGATGTTACCTAAAATTAGTATTGACATTATCCCTGTGCTGTACAGAGAGCCGAGCTGAAGGAGGGGCCCATCAGGCTCCACCCACTACAAGCCACCTGCAGAAAACGACAGGAGGGGGCGGAGACGAGACCAGTCACCCCGCAAAAGAAGAGAGAGTAGCAGTGAGCGGTCTTTATTACAGGAAGTCTCACACTGGATTGCTGCACAGATCTGGAAGAAATACAAAAATCGCACCAAGATTCAAGAAGAACACACAGGAGGAATGTATTTAGACAACGTTTACTGATCCTGAAGTCCAGCTTTAATAGATAGACAAACATTTAAAGCCCAGCTTCAACCTAAATTATTTATAGCTGGAAAAAGAAGAGACCTCTGTCAAGTTTTTAACTCAGTGACCCCATGGGGGAGATCACACAGGATGTGAGTAGAACCAAGAGGGACCCAGACAGCAATAATAGCCTTACATCTAGATGTTCTTCACTCTTGTGTTGCAAGGTAAAAATTGTGAGAAGGGTTAACCAATTAAATATATATATATATATATATATATATATATATATATATATATACCATTAAAAAGGGTTATTTAAACAAGGTTAAAAATATATATTTTTTATATACCCTTCTTATGGTGTGTGTGTGTGTGTATATATATATATATATATGTGTGTGTAAAGATATATATATATATATATTTCTAAATAGTAGTAAAGTCACAAGTATATGTAAACATATAACCCATCCAACCTATCACGCCGGTGACATCACCCTGAGTTCCCAGCTCCTTCTTTCCACCATGGCCATTGCAAAAAGGTCTCCTCCCTGCTGGACTCAAGACTCTAGTTCACACCATATAAAAGGAGACTCCTCTCACTCCTATGGCTGGAGAGATAAGAGCTCAATTGCAGAGACCTCACCTTGTAAGTCCGGACGGCGGTGTGAGATTCAGCCCATTGCCCTCCACCCCGAAACTAAATGTTTGGGTGGAAGTTTCCGAATAAATTAAAAAAAAAAAAGTCAAGAGACTTGTCAAAATCCCATAGATGGAGTCATTTCACCATAATGTCCAAAGGAGTCACATGTTCGGAGGAGTTTTCATTTCAGTGCGGATTGAGGAAAGGGGGACGAGATACGTGGAGGGAGTTTCTTCGATTTCAGGCTTTATTCTACACAGGCGGAGAAACAAAACAAAGCAGGATTAATACAGACTTACAATACAGACGGGGTAAAGCAAAGGACAGGATTTGGTATACATAGGTCACTCTTATCAGATCACACACACCAAACTAAACCATAATATAACCATCACATATTGTCACACCAGCTGCTGAAGTGATCAGAACATTTTATAGTCAATGTATCCTTTCTGCTTCTGGCTTTGTAAGCCCTGATAAAGTGGGCCTTTCAGAACCCCCGAAAACTGTTGAATTTTCTGCTGGAAATTCTATATAATAAATATATGCAGAATGGTTTGGATACTTGGGATAGTGGATAGGTAGCTCTGGACCCTAGGGTTGTCCTATTGGTATTCAGTGGTGGCTGGTGCTCCAAATTTTTTTTGGGGGGGGGCGCAAACAAACTGAAAAAAAACATCAATTGCCGCCACTGTGCCCATTAAACGCCCAAATACAGACAGTTTCCCCCCAAATACAGACAGTTCCCCTCCAAATACAGCCAGTTTCCCCCCAAATGCAGCCAGTTTGTCCCCAAATGCAACCAGTTTGCATTTGGGGACAAAATGGTTGCATTAGGGGACAAACTGGTTGCATTTGGGGACAAACTGGCTGCATTTTGAGACAAACTGGCTGCATCTGGGGACAAACTGGCTGCATTTGGGGACTAAACTGGCTGCATTTGGGGGGAAACTGGCTGTATTTGGGGGGGAACTGTCTGTATTTGTGGGGGAACTGTCTGTATTTGGGGGGAAACTGGCTGCATTTGGGGACAAACTGGTTGCATTTGGGGACAACCAGTTTGTCCCCAAATGCAACCAGTTTGTCCCCAAATGCAGCCAGTTTGTCCCCAGATGCAGCCAGTTTGTCCCCAAATGCAGCCAGTTTGTCCCCAAATGCAGCCAGTTTGTCCCCAAATGCAGCCAGCTTGTCCCCAGATGCAGCCAGTTTGTCTCAAAATGCAGCCAGTTTGTCTCCACATGCAGCCAGTTTGTCTCCAAATGCAGCCAGTTTGTCTCCAAATGCAGCCAGTTTGTCCCCAAATGCAACCAGTTTGTCCCCACATGCAGCCAGTTTGTCCCCAAATACAGCCAGTTTGTCCCCAGATGCAGCCAGTTTGTCCCCAAATGCAGCCAGTTTCCCCCCAGCCCGGCACTTACCTTCCTCCTCAACGCTCCCTCATGTCTTCTTCCGTCCTCGATGTCGCTTCAGCCAATCAGGTTACCCGGTAATCAGGTTACCCGCTGGCTCTGATAGACACTTCCACATCCAACCAGCTGTCGTTATTCAGATGGCCGGCGCTCGCCAGGGGGCCGGCCATCTGAATAGTGGGCAGCAGCGGCAGCGGCGACAATACATAGGTTCATGCAATGCATGAATCTATGTAATGTTTTTCAGTGGTGGTGCAGGAGCGAGAGGGGGCGGCGCTCCGGCGCCCTCTATGGACGCACCGCCACTGTTGGTATTGCTATTAAATAGTATTGCAGTGCTGCACTCAATATGCCAACAAATTTGGAAAACTTAACAATGGCCACAGGACTGGAAAAGGTCAGTTTACATTCCGATACCAAAGAAGGGCAGCACCAAAGAATTTTCAAACTACAGTACGATCACACTCATCTCACACGCTAGCAAGGTTATGCTGAAAATTCTACAAGCTAGGCTTCAGCAGCATGTGAACCAAGAGCTACCACAAGTACAAGCTGGATTTCGCAGAGGCAGAGGAACTAGAGATTAAATTGCCAACATTCGCTGGATCATGGAGAAAAAAGCAAGGGAGTTCCAGAAAAATGTCTACCTCCGCTCTTCGGCTTTATTGACTATAGTAAAGCCTTTGATTGTGTGAATCACAACAAGATGTGGCAAATAATGAAAGAAACGGGAATACCAGACCACCTCACCTGTCTGCTGAAAAATCTGTACGCAAGTCAAGAAGCAACAGTTAGAACATGACAGGAAATAACTTGACTGGTTTAAAATTGAGGAAGGAGTGCGGCAAGGATGTATATTGTCACCCAACGTATGTAACTTGCATGCAGAGTACATCATGGCATTCTTGGTCCTGATACTAAGCATTTGTACAAGTACCTGTACTCGTGCAAATGCTCCAATACTAAAACCTATGCCTTCAAGTTCGCAGACTTTAAAACCGGGTTTACATATATGCCGCTTTCAGTGCAATTTGTAAAAAGAGTCCGGTGCAATTTCGTTCAATGGTTCAGTTGCAAATTTTTATAGTGTATGACACTGAAAATCGCACCTGAACTGGACGACGCTTTCCAAGGCTCGGGCCCCTCTCTCGGGTGAAAAATGTACCTGGCTCTTTTTAAAATCACACTGCGGCTAGCCTGCACATACAGTATCTCACAAAAGTAAGTACACCCCTCACATTTTTGTAAATATTTTATTCTATCTTTTCATGTGACAACACTGAAGAAATGACACTTTGCTACAATGTAAAGTAGTGAATGTACAGCTTGTATAACAGTGTAAATTTGCTGTCCCCTCAAAATAACTCAACACACAGCCATTAATGTCTAAACCGCTGGCAACAAAAGTGAGTTCACCCCTAAGTGAAAATGTCCAAATTGGGCCCAAAGTGTCAATATTTTGTGTGACCACCATTATTTTCCAGCACTGCCTTAACCCTCTTGGGCATGGAGGTCACCAGAGCTTCACAGGTTGCCACTGGAGTCCTCTTCCACTCCTCCATGATGACATCACGGAGCTGGTGGATGTTAGAGACCTTGCGCTCCTCCATCTTCCGTTTGAGGATGCCCCACAGATGCTCAATAGGGTTTAGGTCTGGAGACATGCTTGGCCAGTCCATCACATTTACCCTCAGCTTCTTTAACAAGGCAGTGGTCATCCAAAGGGAGGGGATCATGCTCTGCTTCAGTATGTCACAGTACATGTTGGCATTTATGGTAAAACCCCCCGTCTTCAGAGAAGCCACACCTAACTGTATTTTCATTTTCTCCATCTGATCAGCCCCCACAGCTATTTAACTTTTGTTCCACTTGACCCTCCCTTCTAGATTGTAAGCTCTAACAAGCAGGGCCCTCTGATCTCTCCTGTATTGAATTGTATTGTAACTGTACTGTCTGCCCTCATGTTGTAAAGTGAGGCGCAAACTGTTGGCGCTATATAAATCCTGAATAATAATAATAATGATTCCCTCAATGATCTGTAGCTCCCCAGTGCCGGCATCACTCATTTAACACCAGACCATGACACTCCCACCACCATGCTTGACTGTAGGCAAGACACACTTGTCTTTGTACTCCTCACCTGGTTGCCACCACACACGCTTGTCAACATCTGAACCAAATACATTTATCTTGGTCTCATCAGACCACAACACATGGTTCCAGTAATCCATGTCCTTAGTCTGCTTGTCTTCAGCAAACTGTTTGCAGGCTTTCTTGTGCATCATCTTTAGAAGAGGCTTACTTCTGGGATGACAGCCATGCAGACCAATTTGATGCAGTGTGCGGCGTATGGTCTGAGCAATGACAGGCTGACCCCCACCCCTTCAACCTCTACAGCAATGCTGGCAGCACTCATATGTCTATTTCCCAAAGACAACCTCTGGATATGACGCTAAGCACGTGCATTTAACTTCTTTGGTCGACCATGGTGAGGCCTGTTCTGAGTGGAACCTGTCCTGTTAAACCACTGTATGGTCTTGGCCACCGTGCTGCAGCTCAGTTTCAGGGTCTTGGCAATCTTATTATAGCCTAGGCCATCTTTATGTAGAGCAACAATTCTTTTTTTCAGATCCTCAGAGAGTTCTTTGCCATGGGGTGCCATGTTGAACTTCCAGTGACCAGTATGAGAGAGCGAGAACGATAACACCAAATTTAACACACCTGCTCCCCATTCACTCCCCATTCTCACCTGAGACCTTATTTTGAGGGGACGGCCAATTTACACTGTTATACAAGCTGTACACTCACTACTTTGTAATGTAAAGTGTAATTTGGAGAAAGGAAGATAGCCGCTCCAGATGGAAACCTTGGTGGTGATCCACCCACAGAGATCTCAGGTGCAGACAATGCAATCAGCAGAGCAGGAATAACAAGAATGTATTTCTAGACAGCCGCACTCTTGAACAATAGTTGCCTTTATTAAAACGAGGACAGCACTACAAGTCACAGCAAATGAAAACCTCGGACAGTTGACGCGTTTCACACTATATCTAGTGTTTAGTCATAGCTTATGTCTAAACACTAGATATAGTGTGAAACACGTCAGCTGTCAGAGGTTTTCATTTGCTGTGACTTGTAGTGCTGTCCTCATTTTAATAAATATAAACAAAAACACAAAAAGACAGACAAAACCCAAGCTCAACTTACCAACCAATCAGCAACCAACCAAAATCACCTGTCTAACAGTGCGTTTAAAAACAGGGGTTTAGTTGCACGCATTTGCAAATACATGTGTAAGCTGCAGGCCCCGTCAAGGCTCCCTTTAAAGTCTTCTCAGTGGAAGCACATGTATGCCGATGGATAGATAAAGGGCAGATAACTGGAGGGGGCCCAACCCTCCTTAAAGGGGCAGGAGCACACTAAACACCCAGCACATGGAAGCAAAGGTGCTAGTGCGTTGCCTGACCACAATGACAAAAAATGCCAACATTACAACAAACAAATGTCACTGCCCTTATCTATGACTGGTCTTCACAGCAAGGAGCATTGGATGGGATGTTTATATGCGATTCGCCCATCCAATGCTCCTTGCTGTGAAGACCAGTCTAGGGCGGTGCTGCGCACTGACGTCACTATTATCACGTGACCCCGGGAGCACGGGCGAACGCTAGGGTTTTTTATGCCGGCATTTTAACTGTTTTTACGAATATTTGCACTTTACTATGTACCGCAACGATTCGAATAAATTTACATTGAGGTAATACACTATTCGAGTCCCTCCCTTCTTCTTCTCCTGTCGTTATCTACATTGGAGGTTCGTTCGATCTTTCCAAAACGTTTGATCATATCGCCCCCAGTGGATGGAACAGTACAGTTAAAGACAGAGGGAGCATCTTGGAGTCGGGACATCCCCAGGAGCAACTTTAATACCCCGCAGAGGGTGATATCTGCAGGCTTATTCGACCTCGCCACAGTGGAGGTCCATCTTTTATGGTAAGGTACCCATCTGGAATTTATATTCACTGCGGTGGATGGAGCTTCCTTATGATATTTGTGGAATTTTCTTGGGCACTATCCCTTTTCAACACCAGCTATAGTTTCCTGCTATTTTTTCCATCTGAAGCAACTATATACTTATTGATTTTTTTTTTCCCATTTTTGTTGGGAATTTTGGATATATTGAACTTTTGTTTATTGGACTACTTATTTAATTATTTACTTATCAATTTAGTAACTATTATAATAGGGTTATTGTTAATCTCCTTTGATTGATTTGTATATATATCAATATATTGCACTGCATAGGAGGATTTGGATAAGTTTTCTTTCACAGGTTTTCAAATTTTTTAGAGATTTATACTTTCTTTTATTTTATATTCACGTATATGGTGGTCATTCACTTTATCATCAATATCAAATTTTTCTTGATTGATTTGTATATTTATCAGTTTATATGCACAACGAAGGAGGATTTGGCTTATTTTTCTTTCACAGGTTTTTCACACAGTATGTAGAGATTCTATTTCTTTGTTTATGCAATTTTATGGTGATTATTCACTTAATTATTCACCAGTGTTCATTGTGTTCACTAGAACTCTTTACCAGAGTTCTATTCTGTAATTTATTTGTGCGCGACATACTTCCCCAACATTGCATTTTTGATATGGTATCACATATTTTTTATGTCGCAGCCTAGGTGTTAGCAGCACATTATTTCTCATTTTTTCACATTAGCGCAGTAATACCTTTATTAATGACTGGTCTTCACAGCAAGGAGCATTGGATGGGATGTTTATATGCGATTCGCCCATCCAATGCTCCTTGCTGTGAAGACCAGTCATAGATAAGGGCAGTGACATTTGTTTGTTGTAATGTTGGCATTTTTTGTCATTGTGGTCAGGCAACGCACTAGCACTTTTGCTTCTATGTGCTGGGTGCCTAGTGTGCTCCTGCCCCTTTAAGGAGGGTGGGCTCCCTCCAATTATCTGCCCTTTATCTATCCATCAGCATACATGTGCTTCCACTGAGAAGACTTTTCATTTTAGAGTTAAATCTGCAGTACACAGGGAGCCTTGACGAGGCCTGCAGCTTACGCATGTATTTGCAAATGCGTGCAACTAAACCCCTGTTTTTAAACGCACTATTAGACAGGTGATTTTGGTTGGTTGCTGATTGGTTTGTAAGTTGAGCTTGGGTTTTGTCTGTCTTTTTGTGTTTTTGTTTATATGTGATTCGCCCATCCAATGCTCCTTACTGTGAAGACCAGTCATAGATAAGGGCAGTGACATTTATTTCTCATTTTAATAAAGGCAACTATTGTTCAAGAGTGCGGTTGTCCAGAAATACATCCTTGTTATTCCTACAAAGTGTAATTTCTTCAGTGTTGTCACATGAAAAGATATAATAAAATATTTACAAAAATATGAGGGGTGTACTCACTTTTGTGAGATACTTTATGTAAATTGGCTCCATAGAATAAAAATAGGTATCGGTAATCGGTATCGGTGAGTACTCTGTCTTAAAAAACTGTGTGTATCGGTGCATCCCTAATACACAGTATATATACTGTAGCTTATACCTTATAGTGGAGACAATGGTGTAATAATATCTAGCAAACTATATACTGTAGCCAAAGGTTTGGGGACACTTAACCACTTATAGGAACTTGTTGGACATCTCATTCCAATCCCATGGGCATGACTACGCAGGTGGTCTCCCCTTTGCAACTCTAACATCCTCTATTCCTACGGGAAGGTTTTCCACAAGATTTCGGAACGTGTCTGTTGTAAACTCAGATCATTCAGCCAGGGGCGTACCAATAGGGGGGCGGGGGGGGCGATCCGCCCCAGGTAGCACACATTGGGGGTGTCAGTGGCCGAGTGACTTCGCTATATGGGGTGCGCTCGGCACCCGAGTCGGGTGACACCGTCCGATCATCCCAAAGGGCATCCCTGCTGGCTCTGGCTGCTCCCTTTCCCTTTAGGTGTTTTTTAGAACACCCCCACCACCAGGGCCGCAATGGACTGGTCCAGACCGTCCACTCGTTCAGTGACTGAATTCCCTCCTGCTAGCTCCGCCTCCACCCACCACTGCGGCCTCAGCCTGACTGTGTCTGTCATCATCTCTCTCCGCTGGGGCGGCTCAGCTGCTACCACACACACAGTCAGGATTCCTGGTGAGTGGGGAGGGGGGGGAACTGGGGGGGTGTTGTAAGAAGAGCCTGGAGGAGTGTGTGTCTTTCTGCTCTACCACGCTGTGCTGACCTGATTGGGGGGGGTGATTGCTGTGTCCACCCCCTGTCATGTGTACTAGCACAGTCCTGTATGTAGCTGACCTGATTGGGGGGGGGTGATTGCTGTGTCCACCCCCTGTCATGTGTACTAGCACAGTCCTGTATGTAGCTGACCTGATTGGGGGGGGGGGGGTGATTGCTGTGTCCACCCCCTGCCATGTGTACTAGCACAGTCCTGTATGTAGCTGACCTGATTGGGGGGGGTGATTGCTGTGTCCACCCCCTGCCATGTGTACTAGCACAGTCCTGTATGTAGCTGACCTGATTGGGGGGGGGGTGATTGCTGTGTCCACCCCCTGCCATGTGTACTAGCACAGTCCTGTATGTAGCTGACCTGATTGGGGAAGGGGGGGTGATTGCTGTGTCCACCCCCTGTCATGTGTACTAGCACAGTCCTGTATGTAGCTGACCTGATTGGGTGATTGGGGGGGGGGTGATTGCTGTGTCCACCCCCTGCCATGTGTACTAGCACAGTCCTGTATGTAGCTGACCTGATTGGGGGGGGGGGGTGATTGCTGTGTCCACCCCCTGCCATGTGTACTAGCACAGTCCTGTATGTAGCTGACCTGATTGGGGGGGGGGGGTGATTGCTGTGTCCACCCCCTGCCATGTGTACTAGCACAGTCCTGTACAGGTCCTTCTCAAAAAATTAGCATATTGTGATAAAGTTCATTATTTTCTGTAATGTACTGATAAACATTAGACTTTCATATATTTTAGATTCATTACACACAACTGAAGTAGTTCAAGCCTTTTCTTGTTTTAATATTGATGATTTTGGCATACAGCTCATGAAAACCCCAAAATCCTATCTCAAAAAATTAGCATATTTCATCCGACCAATAAAAGAAAAGTGTTTTTAATACAAAAAGAGTCAACCTTCAAATAATTATGTTCAGTTATGCACTCAATACTTGGTCGGGAATCCTTTTGCAGAAATGACTGCTTCAATGCGGCGTGGCATGGAGGCAACCAGCCTGTGGCACTGCTGAGGTGTTATGGAGGCCCAGGATGCTTCGATAGCGGCCTTAAGCTCATCCAGAGTGTTGGGTCTTGCGTCTCTCAACTTTCTCTTCCCAATATCCCACAGATTCTCTATGGGGTTCAGGTCAGGAGAGTTGGCAGGCCAATTGAGCACAGTAATACCATGGTCAGTAAACCATTTACCAGTGGTTTTGGCACTGTGAGCAGGTGCCAGGTCGTGCTGAAAAATGAAATCTTCATCTCCATAAAGCTTTTCAGCAGATGGAAGCATGAAGTGCTCCAAAATCTCCTGATAGCTAGCTGCATTGACCCTGCCCTTGATAAAACACAGTGGACCAACACCAGCAGCTGACATGGCACCCCAGACCATCACTGACTGTGGGTACTTGACACTGGACTTCAGGCATTTTGGCATTTCCCTCTCCCCAGTCTTCCTCCAGACTCTGGCACCTTGATTTCCGAATGACATGCAAAATTTGCTTTCATCCGAAAAAAGTACTTTGGACCACTGAGCAACAGTCCAGTGCTGCTTTTCTGTAGCCCAGGTCAGGCGCTTCTGCCGCTGTTTCTGGTTCAAAAGTGGCTTGACCTGGGGAATGCGGCACCTGTAGCCCATTTCCTGCACACGCCTGTTCACGGTGGCTCTGGATGTTTCTACTCCAGACTCAGTCCACTGCTTTCGCAGGTCCTCCAAGGTCTGGAATCGGTCCTTCTCCACAATCTTCTTCAGGGTCCGGTCACCTCTTCTCGTTGTGCAGCGTTTTCTGCCACACTTTTTCCTTCCCACAGACTTCCCACTGAGGTGCCTAGATACAGCACTCTGGGAACAGCCTATTCGTTCAGAAATTTCTTTCTGTGTCTTACCCTCTTGCTTGAGGGTGTCAATGATGGCCTTCTGGACAGCAGTCAGGTCGGCAGTCTTACCCATGATTGCGGTTTTGAGTAATGAACCAGGCTGGGAGTTTTTAAAAGCCTCAGGAATCTTTTGCAGGTGTTTAGAGTTAATTAGTTGATTCAGATGATTAGGTTAATAGCTCGTTTAGAGAACCTTTTCATGATATGCTAATTTTTTGAGATAGGAATTTTGGGTTGTCATGAGCTGTATGCCAAAATCATCAATATTAAAACAAGAAAAGGCTTGAACTACTTCAGTTGTGTGTAATGAATCTAAAATATATGAAAGTCTAATGTTTATCAGTACATTACAGAAAATAATGAACTTTATCACAATATGCTAATTTTTTGAGAAGGACCTGTATGTAGCTGACCTGATTGGGGGGGGGGGTGATTGCTGTGTCCACCCCCTGCCATGTGTACTAGCACAGTCCTGTATGTAGCTGACCTGATTGGGGGAGGGGGGGTGATTGCTGTGTCCACCCCCTGTCATGTGTACTAGCACAGTCCTGTATGTAGCTGACCTGATTGGGTGATTGGGGGGGGGGGGGTGATTGCTGTGTCCACCCCCTGCCATGTGTACTAGCACAGTCCTGTATGTAGCTGACCTGATTGGGGGGGGGGGTGATTGCTGTGTCCACCCCCTGCCATGTGTACTAGCACAGTCCTGTATGTAGCTGACCTGATTGGGGGGGGGGGTGATTGCTGTGTCCACCCCCTGCCATGTGTACTAGCACAGTCCTGTATGTAGCTGACCTGATTGGGGGGGGGGTGATTGCTGTGTCCACCCCCTGCCATGTGTACTAGCACAGTCCTGTATGTAGCTGACCTGATTGGGGGGGGGGTGATTGCTGTGTCCACCCCCTGCCATGTGTACTAGCACAGTCCTGTATGTAGCTGACCTGATTGGGGGGGGGGGTGATTGCTGTGTCCACCCCCTGCCATGTGTACTAGCACAGTCCTGTATGTAGCTGACCTGATTGGGGGAGGGGGGGTGATTTCTGTGTCCACCCCCTATCATGTGAACTAGCACAGTCCTGTATGTAGCTGACCTGATTGGGGGAGGGGGGGTGATTGCTGTGTCCACCCCCTGTCATGTGTACTAGCACAGTCCTGTATGTAGCTGACCTGATTGGGGGGGGGGTGATTGCTGTGTCCACCCCCTGTCATGTGTACTAGCACAGTCCTGTATGTAGCTGACCTGATTGGGTGATTGAGGGGGGGGTGATTGCTGTGTCCACCCCCTGCCATGTGTACTAGCACAGTCCTGTATGTAGCTGACCTGATTGGGGGAGGGGGGGTGATTGCTGTGTCCACCCCCTGTCATGTGTACTAGCACAGTCCTGTATGTAGCTGACCTGATTGGGTGATTGGGGGGGGGGGGGTGATTGCTGTGTCCACCCCCTGCCATGTGTACTAGCACAGTCCTGTATGTAGCTAACCTGATTGCGGGGGGGTGATTGCTGTGTCCACCCCCTGCCATGTGTACTAGCACAGTCCTGTATGTAGCTGACCTGATTGGGGGGGGGGGGGTGATTGCTGTGTCCACCCCCTGCCATGTGTACTAGCACAGTCCTGTATGTAGCTGACCTGATTGGGGGGGGGGGGGTGATTGCTGTGTCCACCCCCTGCCATGTGTACTAGCACAGTCCTGTATGTAGCTGACCTGATTGGGGGGGGGGGGGTGATTGCTGTGTCCACCCCCTGCCATGTGTACTAGCACAGTCCTGTATGTAGCTGACGTGATTGGGGGGGGGGTGATTGCTGTGTCCACCCCCTGCCATGTGTACTAGCACAGTCCTGTATGTAGCTGACCTGATTGGGGGAGGGGGGGTGATTGCTGTGTCCACCCCCTGTCATGTGTACTAGCACAGTCCTGTATGTAGCTGACCTGATTGGGTGATTGGGGGGGGTGATTGCTGTGTCCACCCCCTGCCATGTGTACTAGCACAGTCCTGTATGTAGCTGACCTGATTGGGGGGGGGGGGTGATTGCTGTGTCCACCCCCTGCCATGTGTACTAGCACAGTCCTGTATGTAGCTGACCTGATTGGGGGGGGGGGTGATTGCTGTGTCCACCCCCTGTCATGTGTACTAGCACAGTCCTGTATGTAGCTGACCTGATTGGGGGGGGGGTGATTGCTGTGTCCACCCCCTGCCATGTGTACTAGCACAGTCCTGTATGTAGCTGACCTGATTGGGGGGGGGGTGATTGCTGTGTCCACCCCCTGCCATGTGTACTAGCACAGTCCTGTATGTAGCTGACCTGATTGGGGGGGGGGTGATTGCTGTGTCCACCCCCTGCCATGTGTACTAGCACAGTCCTGTATGTAGCTGACCTGATTGGGGGAGGGGGGGTGATTGCTGTGTCCACCCCCTGTCATGTGTACTAGCACAGTCCTGTATGTAGCTGACCTGATTGGGTGATTGGGGGGGGGGGTGATTGCTGTGTCCACCCCCTGCCATGTGTACTAGCACAGTCCTGTATGTAGCTGACCTGATTGGGGGGAGGGGTGCTGTGTCCACCCCCTGCCATGTGTACTAGCACAGTCCTGTATGTAGCTGACCTGATTTGGAGGGGGGGTGCTGTGTCCACCCCCTGCCATGTGTACTAGCACAGTCCTGTATGTAGCTGACCTGATTTGGAGGGGCGGGGGGATGCTGTATCCACCCCCTGCCATGTGTACTAGCACTGTATGTAGCTGACCTGATTTGGGGGGGGGGTGATTGCTGTGTCCACCACCCCCTGCCATGTGTATAGTGTAGCACTGTAGCTGATCTGATTGGGGGGTTGCAGAATGCAGATATGTGTGATTTACAGGGTGCAGAATGTAGACATGTTGGATTTACAGGGTGCAGAATGTAGACATGTTGGATTTACAGGGTGCAGAATGCAGACATGTGCGATTTACAGGGTGCAGAATGCAGACATGTGCGATTTACAGGGTGCAGAATGCAGACGTGCGATTTACAGGGTGCAGAATGTAGACATGTGTGATTTACAGGGTGCAGAATGTAGACATGTGCGATTTACAGGGTGCAGAATGCAGACGTGCGATTTACAGGGTGCAGAATGCAGACATGTGCGATTTACAGGGTGCAGAATGTAGACATATGCGATTTACAGGGTGCAGAATGTAGACATGTGCGATTTACAGTGTGCAGAATGTAGATATGTGCGATTTACAGGGTGCAGAATGTAGACATGTGCGATTTACAGGGTGCAGAATGTAGACGTGCGATTTACAGGGTGCAGAATGTAGACGAGCGATTTAAAGGGTGCAGAATGTAGACGTGTGATTTACAGGGTGCAGAATGTAGACATGTGTGATTTACAGGGTGCAGAATGTAGATATGTGTGATTTACAGGGTGCAGAATGTAGACGTGTGATTTACAGGGTGCAGAATGTAGACATGTGCGATTTACAGGGTGCAGAATGCAGACGTGTGATTTACAGGGTGCAGAATGTAGATATGTGCGATTTACAGGGTGCAGAAAGCAGACGTGTGATTTACAGGGTGCAGAATGTAGACATGTGCGATTTACAGGGTGCAGAATGCAGATATGTGCCATTTACAGGGTGCAGAATACAGACATGTGCGATTTACAGGGTGCAGAATGTAGACGTGTGATTTACAGGGTGCAGAATGTAGACATGTGTGATTTACAGGGTGCAGAATGCAGATATGTGCGATTTACAGGGTGCAGAATGCAGACGTGTGATTTACAGGGTGCAGAATGTAGACATGTGCGATTTACAGGGTGCAGAATGCAGATATGTGCCATTTACAGGGTGCAGAATACAGACATGTGCGATTTACAGGGTGCAGAATGTAGACGTGTGATTTACAGGGTGCAGAATGTAGATATGTGTGATTTACAGGGTGCAGAATGTAGATATGTGTGATTTACAGGGAGAGAAATGCAGATACGTGCGATTTACAGGGTGCAGAATGTAGACATGTGTGATTTACAGGGTGCAGAATGTAGACATGTGCGATTTACAGGGAGTAGAATGCAGATATGTGCCATTTACAGGGTGCAGAATGTAGACATGTGCGATTTACAGGGTGCAGAATGCTGACATGTGCGATTTACAGGGTGCAGAATGCTGACATGTGCGATTTACAGGGTGCAGAATGCTGACATGTGCGATTTACAGGGTGCAGAATGCTGACATGTGCGATTTACAGGGTGCAGAATGCAGATATGTGCAATTTACAAGGTGCAGATATGTGCGATTTACAGGGTGCAGAATGCAGATATGTGCGATTTACAGGGTGCAGAATGCAGACGTGTGATTTACAGGGTGCAGAATGTAGACATATGCGATTTACAGGGTGCAGAATGCAGACATGTGTGATTTACAGGGTGCAGAATGTAGACATGTTGGATTTACAGGGTGCAGAATGTAGACATGTGCGATTTACAGGGTGCAGAATGCAGACATGTGCGATTTACAGGGTGCAGAATGCAGACATGTGCGATTTACAGGGTGCAGAATGCAGATGCAATATTTTTGCAATATTTTTCTTTTCTTTTTACTTCTATTGTTATTACTTAGTGCTGTAGCACATTGTGATGCATTCAGCATGTCAGATTGCACGGTGCAAACATGTCTATGCTATGTGGAGCTATAAGCTCCACTTATCTGTTTCCTCCCCCCCTCCGGTGCCACATTTGGCACCTTTTGGGGGGGAGCCTATCCTCACTTCCGTCAGACCTTGCCATGGCGAGGTACGTCAGAAGTTCAGCCCCCCTTCTCCTTCCCCTGCTGCCGGGCCAGTAGGAGAGTGCAGCGCGCTTCGTGTATGCGCAGTAGGGAAACCTACCAAGGCTTCACTGCCGGGTTCCCTTACTACGAATGGCGGCGGCACCAGCTGAGAGCCAATGGAAACATTGGCTGCAGGTGCCGACATCGCTGGATTCCAGAACAGGTAAGTGTCCTATTATTAAAAGTCAGCAGCTACTGTATGTGTAGCTGCTGATTTTTTTTTTTTCCTCGTATGTGGGGGCGAAACTCCTCTTTAAACTATAGGGATTGCTTGGGACTACATTGGGCAATGTAGCCCAACACAACCTAACATTGGCGGTGTGAATGGGCCCTAATTGCTGTTATATCTTACAATATAAATTTATTATTTTATCCAAATCTCAATACAGTATGTGCTCCAGTAAATCATGCGTGGTGGACTACAAAACACCTCCTTCCCAGAACACAAAACCCATGCTCTCTTGGTGCTCACACTCAAACTTTGCACTAACCAGACCTCCATGACCCTCTTTATTGTGTCCACAGTAGCTTAGGCTGGCCATACATGGTTTGATCGATCAGCTTGGGTACAACCAGCCTGCCGGATTCTATTGCGGCTGTTGCTAGCAGCTGCTATAATTCCAAGTCTGAAATAATATTGAAAATAAAAATGGCAGCATTCAGTATGGTTACTATACCACATGATTCCAAGATGGCCACCACTGACCCAACTTCCTGTTTGTTTCCTTCGTGTGTTCCACGTAGGTGTAAAGATCAAAAACTGGATGGAAGGGACTCAGAAGGCTGCCTTGGATATCGTAAATGTAAGCTACTGTGGACCCACTAATTAAGTTAAGAGGGTTATGGAGGTCTGGTGAGTGCACAATTTGAGTGTGATCACCAAAAGCGCATTGGTTTTGTATTCTGAGAAGGAGTTGTTTTGTAGTCCACCATGCACAGTTTGCTGGTGCACATATTGAGATTTGGATGAAGAAGCACTGGACTTGTGGGTGTTTTTCCATTTAAAAGTTGGGGGGGGGGGGGTGCCAGATGTAGGATCCGCCCCGGGTGCCAAATGCTCTAGGTACGCCCCTGCATTCAGCAAACAAGAACATTTTAAAGGTCAGGTGCTGGTGTTGTATGAAATGCTGTTAAGTAGGTTTGAGGTCAGGGCTTTGTGTAGGCCACTCGAATTCCTTCACACTAGGGATTAGCGTGGCATCCAAACAAATCCAGAAGGAAGCTGTCAGTCCCGGCACAGTCGGCTGCGGTCAAGGTATTCTGCGCACCACAGCTCCACCTACACAAGGAGGGAGGGGATGCTTCTGATATCATTGATGTAATATAGCCACATGGACATATTATGTCGATGGTATTGGATGCAGCTGATTGATTTCAATTAAATTTGGATCCAGACCAAACCGAAGTTCATCATAACTCCACACCAAACTCATCAAACTGTGTTTTTATGGAGTTGGCTTTGTACACAGGGGAAGAGTCCTGCTGGAACAGAAAAGGGTCTTCACCAAACTGTTACTACAAGGTCGGAAGAGCACAATTGTCTAAAAAGGCTTTGTATGCTGTAATATTAACAGTACCCTTTACTGAAAGCACCTGAACCAAACAATCTGGAGGGGTAGCCACATATTTTTGGCCATGCAGTACTGTAAGTTCTAATAACGTGGGGGTTGTCTAAAGATGTCCATTTTGATGTACCATATAATCTGAACTGAGCCCGGCTTGGTATACTCACATTTTTATCCTTCCGACAGTCCCCACACATGATCCCAAAGAGACCATTGATTATCTGAATGGCACAGAGGACGAATTCCAAGACTCCCAATCCCAGGAGTATGGAGAAGAGGACGATGTGCCAGAGGACGATATTTGGGGGCTGGATGCAGAGGTCCCATGAGGACTTGTTAAAAAGATAATTATCTCTAGGAAGAAAATAGAGAGCAGAAAGGGTTACTCACATGCCTGTCCTATGGAAGTATCAGTCAGAAGCAAATATGTGAAATGTATAAATAAGCCCCCCCACCCAAAAAAAAAAAATTATAAACAAAATGACACCATATTTTGACAATCCATTACATTTCATACACCTTTGTGCATGATGTATTTCCAAGGACAATTCTAATTTGGTAATATATCTATATATACTGTATATATATATATAAATATATATATAGATATATAGAATATATATCTATATATATATATATATATATAGATATAGATATAGATATATATATATAGATATAGATATAGATATATATATATATATATATATATATATATATATATATAGATATATATAGATATATATATATACACATATACACACACACAAACTATATTGTCAAAAGTAAATTGGGATGCCTGCCTTTACACTTTAATGGCATCCCAGTCTTAAGCCTCGTACACACGGCCAAGAATCTCGTCAGGAAAAAACCCGTTGTTTTTCCTGATGAGATTCTTGACAAGAAGCTTGTCCCGGCCGAGTGTACACACGCTCGGTTCAAAAGAACCACCGTTCTGTGGAATGGAACGAACGCGGTGACGTCATCGACTACCGCCGCCGCCACCTTGCTACACCCTACCTATGCCTAGGAAGCTACCGCGCATGCGTCAAAGTCATTTCGAGCATGCACGGGTTTCCACGGCAACAGGTAAGTGTACACACTCTCTGGTTTCTCGTCGGGAAACAGGCCGACGAGAATCTTGACGAGAAAATAGAGAGCAGGTTCTCTATTTTTCTCGTCGAGATTCTGGCCAGTTTTCTTGACTAGAAACCTGAAAGCCTCGTACACACGCACGGTTTTCTTGGCAAGAAAGCTCTCCCGGCAGTTTTCTTGTCGTTTTTTGACAAGAGAACCGGCCGTGTGTACGAGGCTTTAGTATGTAGACTTCAATATTGAGTTGACCCACCCTTTACAGCTATAAAAGTTTCAAGTCTTCTGGGAAGGCTGTCCCCAAGGTTTAGGAGTGTGTCTATGGGAATGTTTGACCATTCTTCCAGAAGCACATTTGTGAGGTCACTTGGATGAGAAGGCCTGGCTCGCAGTCTCTGCTTTAATTCATCCCAAAGGTGTTCTATCAAGTTGAGGTCTGGACTCTGTGGAGGCCAGTCAAGTTCCTCCTCCCCAAACTCGCTCATTCACACTATATTGCCAAAAGTATTGGGCCACCCCTCCAAATCATTTGGTGGAGGGGCCCAGATCTGGACCCCAGATCTCTCTCTAAAGAGCACCTGTCACTGCTTACTGCTGTCACAAGGGATGTTTACATTCATTGTAACAGCAGTAAATTTGATTAACAAAGTGTAACAATTTTTTTAAAGCACCCCTATTCCCTAATGCTCGAGCGCAAAGGTGAACAAATTAGTTGATCCCTCACACATACGTAAAAGGCTCTCGCACCACACATGTGAGGTATTGTCGCGATCGTCAGAGTAAGAGTAATAATTCTAGCACCAAACCACCTCTGTACTTCCAAATTGGTAACCTGAAAAGGCTTTTAAAGCATTGCCTATGGAGATTTTAAAAGTTTGTCACCATTCCACGGCATGCGCAATCTAAAAGCATGACATGTTTGGTATCTACTCGGTGTAGCACCATCTTTTATATTTTACCAAAAATTGGCTATGATATTCTGTTTGTATGCATTAAAATCCATTCAATAAAAAGAAAATAGACATATGAGAAATACAGACAGATACGTATGCATCATGCCATACCATCAGGGAGGCGTGTGATTGGCCTCAAATTTATTCTGCAGCAGGACAACAACCCCAAATATACAGCAAATGTCATTAGGAACTATCTTTAGTGTAAAGAAGAACAAGGAGTCCTGGAAAGTGATGGTTTTGCCCCCCACAGAGCCCTGATCTCCACATCATGGAGTCTGGGACTACAAGAAGTGAAAGAAGGATTTTGAGGCAGCCGACATCCACAGAAGATCTGTGGTTAGTTCTCCAAGAACAACCTACCTGCCAAGTTCCTTCAAAAACTGTGTGCAAGTCTACCTAGAAGAATTGATGCTGTTTTGAAGGCAAAGGGTGGTCACACCAAATATTGATTTGATTTGGAGTTCTCTTCTGTTCTTTTACTTTCCATTTTGTTAATAGATAAAATAAACTATTAGCACTTCCATTTCTGAAAGCATTGCCAATTTACAACATTTTTTCACCCCTGCATAAACCTGCACAGTATTGTATATACTGTATATATATAGTACATTGACTATGAATGTTTTGTTTTTTGCTTTCTAGCCTGCAAGTGGCAATCTGGCCTCCCATTTTACATGTCAGCTGTCTTCTTAGCTGCTTTATTTAAAAAAAAAACTGATGTTTAAATAGCTCAAGAGTGCAAGGAAAAATGTATACATGCAACTGCAGTGACTACTCCCATCCCTGCCTGTTTTGTTCAGAAAGTTCCAGCCGCAAATTTCAACCAGAGAGAGAGTCT
This sequence comes from Rana muscosa, assembly GCA_029206835.1. NCBI lineage: Eukaryota > Metazoa > Chordata > Amphibia > Anura > Ranidae > Rana > Rana muscosa. The sequence goes on from CM055118.1 coordinate 351,929,710, forward strand.
GAAGGCAAACAGATTTTGCTATGTTTCCTCTTTAGAAAGCTCATACTTCTCTGTGATCACTGTGTCAAAAATGCTCCCTGCAATAATTATTTACTTATTTGTAAAAATTAAAAATGTGTGTATAGTTATTACAAATTCAAACAGAAGCAACAGTGCTGCTACCCATACAACATACCAATGAAAAGAGCTCCTGGGTCCCCTATCCACAGCCGTTTCAGTGCATATGTAGAAAGATGATACGCACACCATTAGTTGCTCTTAAAAAATCTTCATCTTTTTTTAGAAACCACAGTCCACAACCACAGATAAAATCAGTTGATGTGTTTCAGCCTATGAGGCCTTAGTCATAACACTGTTATAACTAAGGCCTCATAAGCTGAAACGCATCAACTGATTTTATCTGTGGTTGTGGACTGTGGTTTCTGAATAAAGATGAAGATTTTTTAAGAGCAACTATTGGTGTGCAGATCATCTTTCTATATAATTATAACAAAAACAGCAATAAAACGTCACTTAAAAATGTATTAACGTAAAAAAAATGAATAACATTCCATTATAGTTTTTCTTTACATATCTACATTTCTGACAGTCTCCTAAGGGTCATATGATTATATTCTCTAAATGCTTTTAAAATTCTCTTGTGGTGGTTGTTAAAAACAGCTCACACCATTAAAGTTTTTGGGCAAATCATATACCTGTAAAGAAGAGTCTGAATATGTATGTTCTCTGCTTTTCTTAACTCTGCAGCTAAAAAAAATTAAATACATTCCCGCAAGGTCTGCTGGGAAACCAACATTTTTAGAAGAGTCAATATCTATGGGCCCCTGCATTGCTCACTGCCACTGGTTCCTCTCTTGATGACCTCCACTTATTAGAAGTTAAAGCACTGATGTGGAGGTCATCAGGATGAACCAATTGAGAGCTGTGGAGGACCCAGGAGATCGATACTACCTGAAATGTTGGTTTTCCGGCAAACCTCGGAGGACCATATCTTAGGATTGGGATTAAGGACCGTGGGTGGAAGCAGAGGCAAGTACTCGTTCTGTTCTTTAATGACAGTTTAACGATATGACGGAGTCTTTTTCATGGTTATCAGAGTTGTGTTCTTACTCCATCTGCTTGAAGTGGTAACCCCAATCTGCTGCCTTGCCGGTCTGATTGTTGAAGTTGCACAATGGTCCATCATTCAGAGCTGTCCCAGAGACCGCCAGGCAGTAGAAGCTTCCCAGACCGCCAAAGATTGAAGATATCAAGGACCGTAACATCTGAAATGGGACAGGAAACACAGACGAAAAATCTGAATATCGGAACATTAGTGCAAAGTGTATTGTAATACACATAAAAAATATATATAAAAAAAAAAAACAGTCCTTTTAAAGAATCCATGCATAAGTGTTGATATATAGAAAAAAAGAAAGTCCACAAATGTGCAAAAAAGTGTTTCCCATGATCATAAACCAGAAGATAGTTCCGAAAAGGGCAAGCTCCAAAGAAGAAAAAGCAAGAAGACTCCCCAAAAGTCCAGTGGAAGTGAAAGTAGAGATGGCTGCTTACCAGAGGTTATTGGCTTTCAAAGAAATGAAAAGCCGGAAGCACTTTAGGGGATAAACCCCAAATGGATCCACAATGAATGATAACACAGTCCCGCCTCCCTGAATCTCAGTACATGGAGACTAGTGATGAGCCGAACACCCCCGGGTTCGGTTCGCACCAGAACCCGCGAACGGACCGAAAGTTCGTACGAACATTAGAACCCTATTAAATACAATGGATGCGAACGTTCGAATTCTAAAGTGCTAATTATAACAACTATTATGCATGTTATTGTCCTAAAAAGGGTTTGGGAACCCGGGTTCTGCACCAGGGGACATGTATCAATGCAAAAAGAAGTTTTAAAAACAGTCGTTTTTCGGGAGCAGTCATTTTAATGATGCATAAAGTGAAAAAAAAAAGTCAAATATTCCTTTAAATATCGTACCTGGGGGGTGTCTAAAGTATGCCTGTGAAGTGCCACGTGTTTCCCATGTTTAGAACTGTCCCTGCACAAAATGACACTTCTAAAGGAAAAAAAAGCCATTTAAAACTGCTTGCGGCTTTAATGTAATGTCTGGTCCCGGTAATATGGATGAAAATCTTTAAGAAAAATGGCATAGCTACCCCATGACCCCCCCCCCCCCTACCCCAGCCCATTACCAGCCCCTTTGGGTCTTGTATGGATATTAAGGGGAACCCCGCACATAAAATAAAAAAGGCCCTATATACTCTGAACAGCCGTATACAGGCGGTGCATACAAGACAGGGACTGTATGTTTGTTCTTATGTAGAATGTGTTTGTAATTTTGAACAGGTACATTGTTTAAGTGTAGCTCCAGCCCAAAAATCTATTTTTAAACTTTTTGGAAAACATAGGTAAGGGTTATCACCCCTGTAACATTTGTTTTGCTGTCTGTGCCCCTGTTCAGAACATTTCACCTCACTTTCCGTCCCAATGACAACTGTTTTTGAAATGTGGTGTTTTTCTTGAAACAAGGATTGCTGATAAAGCATCAGTACAGAGGAGACACCTTTCTCCCATATTAATTCTTACAGGAGAGAATTTTCCTTCCTAGGGGTAGATTTCCTCTCACTTCCTGTTGTCTTCTTGCGTTTGCAAGTAGGAGTCGTTTGTAAGTTGGATGTTTGAAAGTAGGGACCTGCCGTATATAATCTGCAGAAATAGGCCCCTTAGTTGGTGTTGGCACAACACTGTAAGCACTCACAGTTACTCTTGGTTGGTGCTGGAACGCCCTGCTGTCAACTATTATATCAGGAATTGTAATTACATATAATTGTTGAACAGTGGTAGTAAAAATTGGGCCTTTGATGGTGGTGCTGGTGCCACAACACTGTAAGCCCTGACAGTTACTCTTGGTGGGTGCAGCAATGGGCCCTGCTGTGAATTATTAGATCAATAATTGTAATTGCATGCCCCTGTTGAACAGGGGCTGAAAAATTGGGCCTTTCGTGGTGGTGGTGGTGGTGGTGGTGTTGCCACAACACTGTAAGCCCTCAGAGTTACTCTTGCTTGGTGGGTGCAGGAATGGGCCCTGCTGTGAATTATTAGATCAATAATTGTAATTACATGCCCCTGTTGAACAGGGGCTGAAAAATTGGGCCTTAGGCACTGGTGGCACAACACTGCAACCCCTCACAGATACTGTACTTGGAGCACAGCAATGAGCCCTGTTGCAAAGTATTGCTTCAAAAATTGTAATGACACGCCCCTGTTAAACGGGGGCTGAAAAATTGGGCCTTAGGCACTGGTGGCACAACACTCCAACCCCTCACACATACTGTACTTGGAGCACAGCAATGAGCCCTGTTGCAAAGTATTGCTTCAAAAATTGTAATTACACGCCCCTGTTAAACAGGGGCTGAAAAATTGGGCCTTAGCCACTGGTGGCGGCACCCATAAACAAAAATGATCTTCCAAGCTATCATCATCAATCGTATCATTGAGGACTCGGAGGAGGAGGATAGCCAGTCAACATAACAGCACAGGCACTCAGCATCAGCATCAGTCTTGAAGGGATGTGACATGTTAAAATCAATTAGTCTGTTATATCAGCATCAGGTGTGTGGTAGCTGGTGGTGATCCAAGACTGGTTCATCTTGATGAAAGTCAGTCGATCAACCGAGTCGGTGGACAGGCGCACCCTGTGATCCGTGACAAATCCTCCAGCAGCACTGAATGTGCGTTCCGAAAGAACGCTGGATGCAGGACAGGCCAGTAGCTCAATTGCATACTGTGCAAGCTCTGGCCAGTGATCCATCCTCAAGACCCAGTAAGCCAGAGGATTTTCGGTGGGGAAGGTGTCCAAGTCTGACCTTGCCCCTAGATATTCCTGCACCATGTTTATCAGACGCTGGCGATGGTTGCTGGAACCGATCATACTTTGGGGCTGCGGACTAAAGAATTGTCTGAACGCATCGGTCAGACGGCCACCTTCCCCACCGCTCCTTCTTTGACTGGCCGAAGCCTCAGCAACTCGTTGTCCAGGACCAGGAGTTTGTAACCTCCCAGTCTCTGGGAACGCTTTCCACAGACCTTTCTGCAAGGCCTCCCGGAGTTGTCTCATCCTCTGCTCCCTCTGCGACGGTAACATAAGGTCCGCAACCTTACCCTTGTACCGTGGATCAAGGAGAGTGGCCAGCCAGTAATGGTCCCTCTCCTTGATCCGAAGAATACGAGGATCCTTCCGCAGACTTTGCAGGATCAGGGAGGCCATGCAGCGTAGGTTTGCTGAGGCATTTGCTCCGGAGTCCTCTGGGTCACTAAGGACGACATGATCCGCAGTCACCTCCTCCCAGCCACGTACAAGTCCACTGGTTTCTTGGGACTGTAAATCATCCCTAAAAGACTGCTGCTGATGATGCTGAGTGCCAGCCTCCACCTCCATGCTGACACAATCCTCCTCCTCCTCCTCCTCCTCTTCCTGTGCGATGGGTGGGACAGAAGGAACACTGTCTGGGTAAAGGGGGCCTTGAGAGGCAAGGAAGTCCTCCTCTTCCTGCCTCTGTTCTGCCTCAAGTGCCCTGTCCATTATTCCACACAGCGTGTGCTCCAACAGGTGGACAAGAGGTACAGTGTCACTGATGCATGCACTGTCACTGCTCACCATCCTCGTGGCCTCCTCAAATGGTGCCAGGACAGTGCATGCATCCCTGATCATGCCCCACTGGCGTGGAGAAAAAAAACCAAGCTCCCCTGACCCTGTCCTGGTGCCGTAGTCGCACAGGTACTCATTGATGGCCCTCTGCTGCGTGTGCAGCCGCTGCAGCATGGCCAACGTTGAGTTCCACCTGGTGGGCATGTCACATATAAGGCGGTTCTTGGGCAGGTTCAACTCCTTTTGCAGCTCAGCCAGGCGAGCACTGGCATTATAAGATCTGCGGAAATGCACACAGACTTTCCTGGCCTGCCTCAGGACATCCTGTAAGCCCGGGTACCTGCCCAAGAAACGCTGCACCACCAGGTTAAGGACGTGAGCCACACAGGGCACATGGGTCAGTTGTCCCTGTCGAAGGGCGGAGAGGAGGTTGGTGCCATTGTCGCAAACCACCATTCCTGGCTTAAGCTGGCGTGGCGTCAACCACCTCTCGGCCTGACCCTGCAGAGCAGACAGGACCTCTGCCCCAGTGTGGCTTCTGTCCCCCAAACACACCAGCGCAAGCACGGCATGGCATCTTTTTGCCTGCGTACTTGCGTAGCCCCGTGAACGGCTACGGAGCACCGCTGGTTCATAGGACAAACCACAGGAAGAGGCCATGGAGGAAGAAGAAGAGGAGGGGGTGGAGGAGAGAGGTGTGTCACAACCAGTAGTAGCATTTTGGAGGCGTGGCGGTGGGACAACCTCCAACACTACTGCACCTTGTCCTGCATCCTTCCCAGCTGCCAAAAGAGTGACCCAATGGGCCGTGAAAGAAAGGTAACGTCCCTGTCCATGCCTGCTGGACCATGAGTCAGCGGTAATATGCACCTTACCGCTGACCGCCCTGTCCAGCGAGGCCAAGACATTGCCTTCCACATGCCGGTAGAGAGCCGGAATAGCCTTCCGTGAGAAAAAGTGGCGTTTGGGAACCTGCCACTGAGGAACCGCACATTGCACAAACTCACGGAAGGGGGCCGAGTCTACCAACTGAAAAGGCAGCAGTTGAAGCGCTAGCAATTTAGCCAAGCTAGCATTCAACCGCTGGGCATGTGGATGGCTGGGAGTGAACTTCTTTCGACGGTCCAGCAGCTGGGGCAGGGAAATTTGCCTGCTAGAATCGGACGTCGGTGTACTGCTAGCAGAGTGGCCGCAAGTACTTGGCTGTGACACACCTAATTCTACACCTTCATTCCTCTCAGTGCATGTTTCAAAGAGGACTGAAGTTATAGTGGGGTTGGAGATCCCAGCTGATGCGGTGCAAGGAGAGGTCCGCTTTGTTCTTTGGTGTGGGTCTTTGAGGTAGGCTTGCCAACGAGCTGCATGGCAGGTCAACATATGTCTGGTCAGGCATGTGGTACCCAAGCGGCTGATGTTTTGGCCACGCGATATACGCTTGAGACATATGTTGCAAACAGCAGCTGTGCGATCTGATGCACTAGCCTCAAAAAAGGCCCACACCAAGGAACTTTTTGAATGACGGGCAGAGGCAGCGCCCTGCACAGGCGGAGCTCTGCGGTGTGATTCCGTCGGTGTACTGCCCTTACGCTGGCCACCAAAGGGCATCCTGCCTCGTTGGAGATGTGCCTCCTCCTCATCCTCCTCCTCCTCCTCTCTCCTATTAGGCACCCATGTGGAGTCAGTGACCTCATCATCCCCTCCCTCCTCATCACTGGAGCCAATCTGGCAGTATGCTGCAGCTGCTGGAACATGACTGCCAGATTGGTGTCCTTCTTGAGCATCCCCTCTGTCTGCTCTCACCCTACTGCCTTCCTGTAGCTGGGTTTCATCATCAGACCCTTCGAAACGCTGGGCATCCTCCTGGAGCATGTACCCAACACTGTGCTCAAACAGTTCGGGGGACTCCTCAGGAGGAGGACATGGTGGGTCTAGGGAAGGAGTGACTGATGATGAGTCTGACATTGATACCAGGGAAGAGGACGCTTTGGCAGCTGCTTTGCCAGTACCCTGAGCCTGGGTGAGAGAGGATGAGGAGGAGGAGGAGGGCTTGGTCATCCACTCTACCAAGTCTTCGGCATGATGTGGCTCAACATGTCCAGCTGCCGAAAAGAAGGACAAGCGTGTCCCATGGCCATGTGCTGATGACAATGCACCGCGTCCACGACCAGCACTGTTGCCCCCAGACACAGAGCCTGCTTGCCCTCTTTTATTGCCTCCTGACTGTCTGCCTCTCCTTGTTTGCCTTCCAGACATTCTAATAGATGGCCTGCAGGGAGATGGGAAAAAAGCAATAAGGGCTACCTTCAGGTGTCCTTCTCTGTCCCTTTACTTAAGGATTTCTAAATATGGTTCAGGATGATTGCTTTTGCACAGAATAGCACAACGACAATTTCCCTGACTGTCCAAAAAACAAGGATTTCAAAGATGGTTGATGAGGAATGCTTTAGCACACTATAGCACAAGGAGAATTCACTCACTGTCCTTCCCAGTCCCTAGAAACAAGGACTTGCACAGTGAAAGAAACTGACACTCTCCCTACCTACAGTTTTCTGTCCCTAGAAAAAATGTTTTTTTTAAGCACACTATAGCACAAGGAGAATTCACTCACTGTCCTTCCCAGTCCCTAGAAACAAGGACTTGCACAGTGAAAGAAACTGACACTCTCCCTACCTACAGTTTTCTGTCCCTAGAAAAAATGTTTTTTTTAAGCACACTATAGCACAAGGAGAATTCACTCACTGTCCTTCCCAGTCCCTAGAAACAAGGACTTGCACAGTGAAAGAATCTGACACTCTCCCTACCTACAGTTTTCTGTCCCTAGAAAAAATGTTTTTTTTAAGCACACTATAGCACAAGGAGAATTCACTCACTGTCCTTCCCAGTCCCTAGAAACAAGGACTTGCACAGTGAAAGAAACTGACACTCTCCCTACCTACAGTTTTCTGTCCCTAGAAAAAATGTTTTTTTTAAGCACACTATAGCACAAGGAGAATTCACTCACTGTCCTTCCCAGTCCCTAGAAACAAGGACTTGCACAGTGAAAGAAACTGACACTCTCCCTACCTACAGTTTTCTGTCCCTAGAAAAAATGTTTTTTTTAAGCACACTATAGCACAAGGAGAATTCACTCACTGTCCTTCCCAGTCCCTAGAAACAAGGACTTGCACAGTGAAAGAAACTGGCACTCTCCCTACCTACAGTTTTCTGTCCCTAGAAAAAATGTTTTTTTTAAGCACACTATAGCACAAGGAGAATTCACTCACTGTCCTTCCCAGTCCCTAGAAACAAGGACTTGCACAGTGAAAGAAACTGACACTCTCCCTACCTACAGTTTTCTGTCCCTAGAAAAAATGTTTTTTTTAAGCACACTATAGCACAAGGAGAATTCACTCACTGTCCTTCCCAGTCCCTAGAAACAAGGACTTGCACAGTGAAAGAAACTGACACTCTCCCTACCTACAGTTTTCTGTCCCTAGAAAAAATGTTTTTTTAAGCACACTATAGCACAAGGAGAATTCACTCACTGTCCTTCCCAGTCCCTAGAAACAAGGACTTGCACAGTGAAAGAAACTGACACTCTCCCTACCTACAGTTTTCTGTCCCTAGAAAAAATGTTTTTTTTAAGCACACTATAGCACAAGGAGAATTCACTCACTGTCCTTCCCAGTCCCTAGAAACAAGGACTTGCACAGTGAAAGAAACTGACACTCTCCCTACCTACCGTTTTCTGTCCCTAGAAAAAATGTTTTTTTTAAGCACACTATAGCACAAGGAGAATTCACTCACTGTCCTTCCCAGTCCCTAGAAACAAGGACTTGCACAGTGAAAGAAACTGACACTCTCCCTACCTACAGTTTTCTGTCCCTAGAAAAAATGTTTTTTTTAAGCACACTATAGCACAAGGAGAATTCACTCACTGTCCTTCCCAGTCCCTAGAAACAAGGACTTGCACAGTGAAAGAAACTGACACTCTCCCTACCTACAGTTTTCTGTCCCTAGAAAAAATGTTTTTTTTAAGCACACTATAGCACAAGGAGAATTCACTCACTGTCCTTCCCAGTCCCTAGAAACAAGGACTTGCACAGTGAAAGAAACTGACACTCTCCCTACCTACAGTTTTCTGTCCCTAGAAAAAATGTTTTTTTTAAGCACACTATAGCACAAGGAGAATTCACTCACTGTCCTTCCCAGTCCCTAGAAACAAGGACTTGCACAGTGAAAGAAACTGACACTCTCCCTACCTACAGTTTTCTGTCCCTAGAAAAAATGTTTTTTTTAAGCACACTATAGCACAAGGAGAATTCACTCACTGTCCTTCCCAGTCCCTAGAAACAAGGACTTGCACAGTGAAAGAAACTGACACTCTCCCTACCTACAGTTTTCTGTCCCTAGAAAAAATGTTTTTTTTAAGCACACTATAGCACAAGGAGAATTCACTCACTGTCCTTCCCAGTCCCTAGAAACAAGGACTTGCACAGTGAAAGAAACTGACACTCTCCCTACCTACAGTTTTCTGTCCCTAGAAAAAATGTTTTTTTTAAGCACACTATAGCACAAGGAGAATTCACTCACTGTCCTTCCCAGTCCCTAGAAACAAGGACTTGCACAGTGAAAGAAACTGACACTCTCCCTACCTACAGTTTTCTGTCCCTAGAAAAAAATTTTTTTTAAGCACACTATAGCACAAGGAGAATTCACTCACTGTCCTTCCCAGTCCCTAGAAACAAGGACTTGCACAGTGAAAGAAACTGACACTCTCCCTACCTACAGTTTTCTGTCCCTAGAAAAAATGTTTTTTTTAAGCACACTATAGCACAAGGAGAATTCACTCACTGTCCTTCCCAGTCCCTAGAAACAAGGACTTGCACAGTGAAAGAAACTGACACTCTCCCTACCTACAGTTTTCTGTCCCTAGAAAAAATGTTTTTTTTAAGCACACTATAGCACAAGGAGAATTCACTCACTGTCCTTCCCAGTCCCTAGAAACAAGGACTTGCACAGTGAAAGAAACTGACACTCTCCCTACCTACAGTTTTCTGTCCCTAGAAAAAATGTTTTTTTTAAGCACACTATAGCACAAGGAGAATTCACTCACTGTCCTTCCCAGTCCCTAGAAACAAGGACTTGCACAGTGAAAGAAACTGACACTCTCCCTACCTACAGTTTTCTGTCCCTAGAAAAAATGTTTTTTTTAAGCACACTATAGCACAAGGAGAATTCACTCACTGTCCTTCCCAGTCCCTAGAAACAAGGACTTGCACAGTGAAAGAAACTGACACTCTCCCTACCTACAGTTTTCTGTCCCTAGAAAAAATGTTTTTTTTAAGCACACTATAGCACAAGGAGAATTCACTCACTGTCCTTCCCAGTCCCTAGAAACAAGGACTTGCACAGTGAAAGAAACTGACACCCTCCCTACCTACAGTTTTCTGTCCCTAGAAAAAATGTTTTTTTTAAGCACACTATAGCACAAGGAGAATTCACTCACTGTCCTTCCCAGTCCCTAGAAACAAGGACTTGCACAGTGAAAGAAACTGACACTCTCCCTACCTACAGTTTTCTGTCCCTAGAAAAAATGTTTTTTTTAAGCACACTATAGCACAAGGAGAATTCACTCACTGTCCTTCCCAGTCCCTAGAAACAAGGACTTGCACAGTGAAAGAAACTGACACTCTCCCTACCTACAGTTTTCTGTCCCTAGAAAAAATGTTTTTTTTAAGCACACTATAGCACAAGGAGAATTCACTCACTGTCCTTCCCAGTCCCTAGAAACAAGGACTTGCACAGTGAAAGAAACTGACACTCTCCCTACCTACAGTTTTCTGTCCCTAGAAAAAATGTTTTTTTTAAGCACACTATAGCACAAGGAGAATTCACTCACTGTCCTTCCCAGTCCCTAGAAACAAGGACTTGCACAGTGAAAGAAACTGACACTCTCCCTACCTACAGTTTTCTGTCCCTAGAAAAAATGTTTTTTTTTAAGCACACTATAGCACAAGGAGAATTCACTCACTGTCCTTCCCAGTCCCTAGAAACAAGGACTTGCACAGTGAAAGAAACTGACACTCTCCCTACCTACAGTTTTCTGTCCCTAGAAAAAATGTTTTTTTTAAGCACACTATAGCACAAGGAGAATTCACTCACTGTCCTTCCCAGTCCCTAGAAACAAGGACTTGCACAGTGAAAGAAACTGACACTCTCCCTACCTACAGTTTTCTGTCCCTAGAAAAAATGTTTTTTTTAAGCACACTATAGCACAAGGAGAATTCACTCACTGTCCTTCCCAGTCCCTAGAAACAAGGACTTGCACAGTGAAAGAAACTGACACTCTCCCTACCTACAGTTTTCTGTCCCTAGAAAAAATGTTTTTTTTAAGCACACTATAGCACAAGGAGAATTCACTCACTGTCCTTCCCAGTCCCTAGAAACAAGGACTTGCACAGTGAAAGAAACTGACACTCTCCCTACCTACAGTTTTCTGTCCCTAGAAAAAATGTTTTTTTTAAGCACACTATAGCACAAGGAGAATTCACTCACTGTCCTTCCCAGTCCCTAGAAACAAGGACTTGCACAGTGAAAGAAACTGACACTCTCCCTACCTACAGTTTTCTGTCCCTAGAAAAAATGTTTTTTTTAAGCACACTATAGCACAAGCACAAAACACACTGACACTCTCCCTACCTATCCTTCTCTTTCCCTAAACTAAAGGAATCCAGGTTAAGCAAGAAAGAAATAAAAGTCACTGTCCCTGCCTATGCTGCTCTTTCCCTGCTCCGGAACACACTACACTAGGCCGCCGTGCTGGCGGCCTTTTATAGTGTGGGGCGTGTACTAAACACCCTCAGCAATAATTGGCCACAGGCATCCTGCCTGTGGCCAATCATTGCTCTCCTCGCTGCCGGCGCTGTGATTGGCCAAGCATGCGGGGTCACAGTGCATGCTTGGCCAATCACAGCGCCTGGATGACACTGCGATGGCGTAGTGCATTGTGGGCCGTTCGCGTCACTCGAATTTGGCGCGAACGGCCCAAATCGTTCGATCTTCGTCGAACGATCGAACAGCCGATGTTCGAGTCGAACGTATGTTCGACTCGAACACGAAGCTCATCCCTAATGGAGACGTATAAAACGTAAAAACTCATAGTGCAGTATGTTCTTAAAAAAGTTTATGAAAAAACTTAAAGAAAACATAATTTGAGAAGAAAAACACAGGCATCACAATGTCATAAAGCTGCAGCTATCAAAATGTCAGCAACAAGTTACTTTCCATCTGATAGCCGCAGTACATGGTGACGTCACGTTAGGCACCTCCCTGCACGTTTTGACATAAATTTGACGTCGTCAGTGGTGTGGCTAAATGACGTGCACCATGCTGAAGGTATAAATAGAGCAGGGATATGCAATTAGCGGACCTCCAGCTGTTGCCAAACTACAAGTCCCATCATGCCTCTGCCTTTGGGTGTCATGCTTGATGCTGTCAAATGTCTCGCTATGCCTCATGGGACTTGTAGTTTGGCAACAGCTGGAGGTCCGCTAATTGCATATCCCTGAAATAGAGGATGCAAGCGGTGCACATATGGCCAGCAGGAAGTAACTAGACCGGCGCCCATGAGTAAACAGAAAAAAAACCATCTTGTTGAAGAAAATAGGTAGTGACACCCATAATACTCTATTAATATTCCAATAACAAAAATTATACCTAAAAAAAAAAAAAATGCCAATCAACTGACCAGCAGAAGATTTAGTCAACAGAATATGTTTTAATGATGCGTCTAAATATAGAGCACCATCCTTTGGCAAGACCAGATGAGCCAGATTGATGTAAAGAAATGAATCATAAAAAAAATTAACTTTTTATATAATTAAAAATGGGGGAGGTCAATATATGCAGGAAAAGACCTCAATAACATCCACAAAAAAATTAAAAAGTACAATAAAAACAGAAATAGCAGATAATCATCACATAAATGTAGAAAGGAAAAATATATGAGAAGATAAAAAGATAAAGTATGTATTGTGCATGTCAAGATTTGGTTGCCATTATTAAGACTATATTAAAAGGCGACAACATGGTATTTCATAGTTTACGTGAAAGTGAGGCCTGGAACGGAGAAAAGGAAAAGTAGTGCAGGGCCGGGCATGACTGTGTGTAAAGGGGAGACAACAAAAGGTTAAAACAGGAAAGGTGCAAGGAGGGGGGAGGATTCGGAGTGAAGAGTCTGAGTGGGAGGGGCGGTATTTAAGGGGGAGGTGGGACTTCCGTGCAGCAGAGGCTGGGAAAGAAAGGAGGAAGCAGTTTCCCACCCACCCTCCCTGTGTTGTGGTTTTGTGTATTTGTCTGTTTGTTTTCTTTCATTTCAGGAGCAGTGGAATCGGGTTTGTCATAGCAGCTGAGTAACGGCTGTGTTGTTTTTTGGTCTTTGATGGTGGCAGAAAACATACGAGATGGAAGTGTTGGGGGGCTCATCGGTTGTATGTGCCCCTCTGGTGTATTCCAGTAGAACAGTTATCTGGAATACGGTGAATACGGTAATGGTTTCACTGTGGGAAGGGCGTTGTCTCCAAGCTGGTGTGGTATGGCTGGAGGCCTATCATGGAGGAAAAGGTCCCGCATTGTAGTGGTGGAATATGTGTTAAGTTCGGGGTGCCGTCAATGACCAACAGACTGTGATTGAAAGTTGTCGTTACAGATGTTATATGTTAAAATTTGGAATTATTTAATATTTTGTTAATAAAAAGGCTGCTATGGCCATTTATACTCCAAATCCAGGTGTGGTCTCATTATTTGAAGGGTAAGAAAGGGGATCGTGGAGTATGAGTGGTTAGGGCAGTAAAGAAGGTTGGGGACATCTGGACATCTGGACACTTTACATGTTTGCCATATTTGCTAATCCATATTTTCATGGTCGTTATATTTCCAGATCACTGGTTTTCAACATTAATCTTTGGGTGCCGGATTGGTGTATTTTAGTGCCAACCATTGGAGTCTGTAGGGGTTGATTAAGTGTTAGGGGTCATGTTTGGTTTAGTGTTAAGACCAACTGTATTTATGATAATGAGAATATGCATAAGTAAAATGTTGTAAGAGTCAGGGCCATGGCAAAATAAGCCACTTGGGTCTGAAATTAGGTTTACCAGTGAATCCAAACTGCCCAACTGAACTGATAAAGTAGTCTAAAGGATCTCTTAACAATTCACCACAGGGCTGGATCTAGCCTGTCTGATCTGGGGATGCAAACACATTCATTATATCCTTGTGGTTATGTGCACCATGATGGTTGGTCTGGACTTCAGTGCCTCATTATAGGACCCTGCTGATGCCACTGGTCTTCAGGGGGATGCCAAAATCTGGGGGGGGGGCACAGCCCACCCCAGCACCCCCCTAGATCAGGCCCTGGTTCAACATTTACTCTGTAGTAACCCTTCAAACAGGAAGTTCGCATGGTACTTGTAATTGCTAGGAAGCTAGAGTGGAATATTACCGTACTTGTAGGATATTGAACAGTGGTCTCCAAACTGCGGCCCCAGGGCCGGATGCGGCCCTTTGCTTGCTTTTATCCGGCCCTTGGAGCACTATCCCTCATAATGATACGAGACAATATTCTGCCATCTGACACTGACAATAGAGCACCATTTCTCCCACTGACACCGCTAATGGGGCACTATTCCTCCCTATGATACCAGCAATGGGGCACTATTCCTCCCTATGATACCAGCAATGGGGCACTATTCCTCCCTATGATACCAGCAATGGGGCACTATTCCTCCCCCTAATACCAGATGTTTACTCCCACTGATGCCAGGAAAATTTTCACTCCCGCTTGCCAAAGTCCGGCCTTCCAAGAGCCTGAAGGACAATAAACCGGCCCTTTGTTTAGAATGTTTGGAGACCCCTGATATAGAGCAAACACCTTGAATACCACCATATCATGCATTGCTAAGCCATAGTACAAAAATCAAAGGGTATTAAAGTAGAACTAAAGGCAAAACCTTTTTTTTTTTTTTCATTTTGAAGGGAGTAAGGGAGTGTTATAACCCCTGTCAGATTGTTTTGCCATCTGTGTACCATTGGGGAGATTTCCCTTTGCTTCCTGTCCCATAGCCAAACAGGAAATGAGAGGAAATCTCTGCAAATTAGAGGAATTCATTGGGGACCCCCCAGGTCACCAGAACTAGTGTCCCCATTGGAAGATTTCTCCTTTATTATTGTTCTGGGGAAAATCCAAAATTTGAGATTTTCTTTTACTTTCACTTTCAACGATAACAGTAAACCTGACAAATAGAGAGGGTGAATCTCCTTAATGGAGGAAGAGAAAGGAAAAAAACCCAACAGGTGTTTTAATCCCCCTCCAATCTATCAAAACGTAACCACTTGCCGACCAGTGAAGTATCCATATCTCACTAGACTTCAGGGGGTTATACTAGGATGATAACTGCAGCTGTAGGCATCATCCCGGTACCATTTTTTAGAGCCAAAAGTTGGCTCTCTTGTAAAAACAATGCTAGCTCCTTGACCGTGCCCGCGGGCTCGATGTCCGCCGGTGTCCCGCGATCGTGTCACGGAGCTGCAGAACAGGGAGATGCGCGTGTAAACAAGGCATTTCCCTGTTCTGCCTAGTGACAGGTCACTGATCTACTGCTTAGGGTTGCCACCTGTCCGGTTTTGACCCGGACAGTCCGGGTTTGAACACATGTGCCCGGGCACACATTTCAACTGTCGTGTGGCAGTCGGATCTCTGGCTCCGGCCGCAACAAACATCTAGAGGGGTGCATGATCATCCAGTGCCTGCTATCAATGTTCACACACTGCCTAAACATCGGTGCGCTCTGTGTGTCTGAGGCTAAGCCCAGCTCAGCAAAGGGCAGTGGCGGGTGCCCTGTGATTGGCCAAGCAGGCTGAAGGTCATGTGCGGGAGTCGGGACGGACCGGAAGGGGACATGAGGGTCTGTAAATGATTCGCTTGGAGCAGTGGAGCCGTAGCTGCTGGTCACGTGTGGATGCAGGGCTGTCTGTGTCTGTGGATAATCGTGCCTGCCCTGCATGCTCTGGAGTCCTAACTCGCGCTGTGTGTGTCACTGTCTCCTGAGGACCGAGGTCAGTCTCTCTCATCTGCTCTGTGACCTCTGTCATCCTCTCTCTCTCCTGCCCCCTCTCTCTCTCTCCTGCCCCTCTCTCACTCTCCTGCCCCCCTCTCTCTATCCTGACTCTCTCCCTCTCTCTCTCCTGCCCCCCTCTCTCTCTCCTGCCCCTCCCTCTCTCTTGCCCCCCCTCTCTCTCTCCTGCCCCCCTCTCTCTCTATCCTGACTCTCTCCCTCTCTCTCTCTCCTGCCCCCCTCTCTCTCTCCTGCCCCTCTCTCTCTCTCCTGCCCCTCCCTCTCTCCTGCCCCCCTCTCTCTCTCCTGCCCCCCTCTCTCTCCTGCCCCCTCTCTCTCTCCTGCCCTTCTCTCTCTCTCTCCTGCCCCTCTCTCTCTCCTGCCCCCTCTCTCTCTCTCTCTCCCTCTGTCAGCGGGATACGCACCTGATCAGCGAGTCCGTTGGAGCAGAGAGAGGTCACCCGTACGGATCAGACTCACGGGCCCCTGGTAGTGCAGACAGGAGGCACGGGAGTGCGGAAGGGTAAGAGAGCCTGAGATCGGTTCCAAGAGAGCGGCTCCGGATCCTGGGTTCAGGAGGGTAGCTAGCCAGGCAGGCTGCAGGCAGGCAGGTATGTAGAGCAGCGTAGCGGGGCAGAAGCAGAAGGGGCGGTCAGACAGGCAGGGTTCGGCAATGTTCAGGCAATGAGGCACAGCGGGGTAGGCAGGTTCAGGGTCAAAGACAGGCCGAGGTCGGGTGCAGGCGGATATCAAGGAAAGTCCAGTAACAAGCCGGGTGGTCAGAAGGTCGGATTTCAGGCGAACAACAGGAGCAGGATACACAGGGGACTGCAGATCAGACAGCACCGGTCTGAAGTGTTCCAGGGGTTTAAATAAGCAAACCGGCGTGCGCCGGCGCGCGCACGGCGCACGCGCCCGCAATGCGCGCACATGCACCCGCACGCACCCGCGCGCACAGGCACGCGCGCCCGCGATCCAGGAAGTGTACCAGCGCGGACGGAAATATGCCAAACCACAGCGCGCATCGGCGCACGCGAACGCACACCGACGCGCCCGGCAAGGTACGTACACTGACAGTGCCCCCCTTTAGGGCAGCCTCCGGATGCCCAATTGAGCGATCTTCGTGGCGTGAGACCTCCTGAAAGCTTGCATGAGCTCCTCCGCATGTATGCCGTTTTCGGGTTCCCAAGAGTTATCTTCTGGGCCGTAACCCCTCCACTTAATCAGATATTGCACCTGGTTGTGTCTCTTCCTACAGTCCAGGATTGCCTCTACCTCAAACTCCTCCTCGCCGTCGATCAGAACAGGTTCCGGTGGGCCAATGTTACGGCCAGCGAAGGGGTTAGGGACAACCGGCTTTAACAGGGTCACATGAAAGACTGGATGGACCTTCAGGGAATTAGGTAGGTCGAGCTCATATGCTACATTGTTGATCCTCCTTTTAACCGAGAAGGGTCCCATGAACTTAGGACCCAATTTCCTGGACGGGCAGGCCATCTTTAGGTTAATTGTGGATAACCACACCTGGTTGCCGGGCTCCAGAATGAGTTCCCCTCTCCTTTTCCTATCAAACATCCTCTTGTTGTACTCCTGGGTCTTGGACATGGTCTCCTGTAGAAGTTTGTTATTGGAGAAGAAGAAATCCATTGTTTCGGACACCGCAGGGACAGTGCATTCGGGTATGGTACTTGGCAAGAAGGAGGGATGGAATCCATAGTTGGCAAAGAATGGGGTTTGCTTAGTGGCAGAGTGCAGGGAGTTGTTGTAAGCGAATTCAGCAATGGGGAGTAGGGAGGCCCAATCATCCTGGGAAAAGGAGGAGAAACAACGGAGGTACTGCTCTAATGTTTTGTTGGTCCTCTCAGTTTGGCCATTCGTCTGGGGGTGGTATGCCGAAGAGAATGCCAACTTGATTTCCAGGGAATCACAAAGAGCCTTCCAAAATCTGGAGGTGAACTGAGTGCCTCGGTCTGAGACAATACTTGCCGGAACTCCATGGAGTCTCACTATTTCCCTGATAAAAACCCTCGCCGTTTCCATGGCGGAAGGTGTACCTTTCATGGGTAAAAAATGAGCCATCTTGGACAGCCTGTCAACGACAACGAAGACCGTGGAGAACCCTTCGGACAGAGGGAGCTCCACTATGAAGTCCATCGACACCATCTTCCAGGGTCTTTCAGGGACAGGTAGAGGTTTTAATAGGCCCCAGGCCCTCATCCGGCTATTCTTGTTCCGAGAGCAGGTGTTGCATGAGTCCACGTATCTCTTGCAGTCACTACCCAGCTGCGGCCACCAGAACGTGCGCTTGATGAGCTCGGCCGTTTTCACGGTACCGAAATGTCCGGCCAACTTGTGGTCATGGCACAGCTCCAGAACAGCTATCCGAAGACCCTCAGGGACCAGAATTTTGCCCTCATGCCTGATCAGACCATCTTGTGCCCTGACACAGTCCTCCGGAAGAGAGGTCAAGCCAGCAGACGCCCGCTTAATACGGGGCATGAGGTCTTCTTGAAGCAGCAGGAAGTTCCCGGCAGGGAGGATGGTGTCAATAGGTAAGTTCTCTTCAGGAGTGCTGAACATTCGGGAAAGTGCGTCCGGTTTAATGTTTTTTGAGCCAGGCCTGTAGGTGATGTGGAACAAAAACCTTGAGAAAAAAAGTGCCCACCTTGCCTGCCTTGGCTTCAACCTCTTGGCTGTTCTCAGGTACTCGAGGTTCTTGTGGTCCGTGTAGACCAAAATGGGGTGTGCCGCCCCCTCGAGCAGGTAGCGCCATTCTTCTAATGCGGCCTTGATAGCCAGGAGTTCCCGGTCACCCACGTCATAGTTACGTTCCGCCGTGGAAAGCTTGCGCGAGAAGAAGGCCACTGGAAAAAGTAAGGCTTTAGCCCCCTGACGCTGGGATAGCACGGCCCCCACTGCATTTTTGGACGCGTCCACTTCCAGGACGAAAGGTAATGCGGGGTCAGGGTGCTTCAAGATGGAGGCAGAGACAAATAATTCCTTCAGTTTGTCAAAGGCGGCTTGGGCTCTAGGGGACCAGTAGAAGCGGTTTCCTTGTTTGGTCAGTTCGGTAAGGGGGGCGACAATTGCAGAGAAACTTCTGATGAACTTCCGGTAGAAGTTGGAGAATCCGATGAAGCGCTGGACCCCTTTTTTATCTGTGGGGGCAGGCCAGTCCAGGATAGCCGACACCTTCTGGGGGTCCATTTTAATGCCCTCAATTGAAATGATCAGACCGAGAAACTGGATACTTTGCCGCTCGAACTCACATTTCTCTGGCTTGGCGTAAAGCCCATGTCGTCTGAGCCGAACAAGGACATTCCGGACATGCCTGCGATGGTCGTCTACAGAGGAGGAGAATATTAAGATATCGTCCAGGTATACTATGACGTACAAGTCCAGGTAATCACGGAAGATGTCATTGACAAAATGTTGAAAGGTAGCCGGCGCGTTACACAGTCCGAACGGCATAACTAGGTACTCGTAGTGCCCGAACCGTGTGCGGAAAGCCGTCTTCCACTCATCCCCCTCTCGAATGCGGATCAGGTTGTATGCTCCTCGGAGGTCAAGCTTGGTGAATATGACCGCCGTTCCCAGCCTCTGGAACAGTTCCGGCACGAGAGGTAAGGGATAGCGGTTTTTAATGGTGATCTTGTTCAACTGCCGATAATCAATACAGGGGCGTAGGGAATGGTCGGTCCTTTTTTTCAACGAAAAAGATGCCCGCACCTGCAGGTGAGGTGGACGGGCGGATGAACCCTTTCTTTAGGTTGTCGTCAATGTAGACTTTCAGGGTGCCCAACTCCTGCTCAGTCAACGGGAAGATCCTCCCAAAAGGTACTTTGGTCCCAGGCAAAAGTTCTATAGGGCAATCATATGGTCTGTGAGGAGGAAGGGTTTCTGCTCCCTTCTTACTGAACACGTCCAGAAAATCATGGTCTGTGCCCAGACAGAGCAGGTGAGGATGGTCGGTAGAGGCTTGTTGCAGGCAGTGTTGCAGGCAATACTCTGAGAGGAATTTAACTCTCCCTGTAGCCCAGTCAATGTTGGGGTTATGGGCTTGCAGCCAGGGCATCCCCAGAATGACGGGGAATAGCGGAGAGGAGATGGCATCCAGACTTAGGAACTCCTGATGGTGGGTTGCCACCGAGGCCATCAAAGGGACGGTTTCCTGAGTGACGGGGCTGGATTTGATAATAGAACCGTCAGCGAGATGTACTGCAAGTCCCCGGGATTTTGGCCGCAGGGGAATGTGATGACTGGCAGCAAATGTCAAATCGATAAAGCAGCTGCATGCCCCTGAGTCAATTATGGTGGGTACTAGGATTGCGGAAGTCCTTCCGGGGGGCTGTAAAGAAATGGAGAGAGCCAAGTGAGAAGTTGGGTTAGGCAACAAAGAGGCACAAGTAGAAGAGACAGGCAGGCACTTACGCATCTTAGCCGGACAGGATCTCACGTAGTGTCCCGGTTCGCCACAGTACATGCACAGATTGTTACTACGCCTATGCTGGCGTTCTTCGGGAGAGAGTGATGGGCGCAGTAAGCCCAGTTGCATGGGTTCTGGGTCATCTAACGCCGGAAACGGGGGCGCCGGAGGTGCAAGACGGGCTGGGTTTGAGACCTTGGGGAGCAACCAGGTGGGTTGGGACTGACTGGAGGTCCTCTCGGAGCGACGCTCTCTCAGGCGCCGGTCGATCTGAATTGCCAGATCAATTAACTTGTCCAGGGTTTGAGGAACTCCGACACGTGCTAGCTCGTCCTTGAGCTGATCCGACAGGCCCATCCGGAATTGGTAGCGCAAAGCAGCGTCATTCCACTCTGTGTCAGAGATCCAACGTTTGAATTCTGCCGCATAGTCCTCGGCCGCTCTGCGACCTTGCAGGAGAGAGTGAAGAACAGATTCTGCAGTAGCCGCTTGTTGCGGATCCTCATAGAGTTGAGACATTGCGGCAAAGAACGTGGCAAGGGTCTCCAAGGAGGCATCTTTCTGCTCTAGAAGGCGGTGAGCCCAGGCCTGCGGCTCGTCGGTCAGTAGGGAGATGACAAAGCCCACTTTGGTTGCTTCCAGGGAAAAGGTGCGGGGTTGTAGGGCGAAGAAAAGCTTGCAGGCGTTGCGGAACGCTCGGTATTTGCTGCGATTGCCCGCAAACTTCTCGGGTGTAGGGACCCTGGGTTCCGGAGGAAGCATGACGACGGAGGGAGTAGCCGGATATCCCGTGGATGTGGTGCCTTGCGGGCTGGCAGGCGAGGACAGGACTTGAACTCTTTCCTCCAACCTGGTATAGCCGGCTTGGAGGTCTTTCACGGCTTGCGTCAGCCCGTTCAGGTGTCGGCATAATTCCTCCATGGGATCCCTCCCCTGCTCGGACTCGGACATGGCTGTCTGATACTGTCAGCGGGATACGCACCTGATCAGCGAGTCCGTTGGAGCAGAGAGAGGTCACCTGTACGGATCCGACTCACGGGCCCCTGGTAGTGCAGACAGGAGGCACGGGAGTGCGGAAGGGTAAGAGAGCCTGAGATCGGTTCCAAGAGAGCGGCTCCGGATCCTGGGTTCAGGAGGGTAGCTAGCCAGGCAGGCTGCAGGCAGGCAGGTAGGCAGGCAGGTATGTAGAGCAGCGTAGCGGGGCAGAAGCAGAAGGGGCGGTCAGACAGGCAGGGTTCGGCAACGTTCAGGCAATGAGGCACAGCGGGGTAGGCAGGTTCAGGGTCAAAGACAGGCCGAGGTCGGGTGCAGGCGGATAGCAAGGAAAGTCCAGTAACAAGCCGGGTGGTCAGAAGGTCGGATTTCAGGCGAACAACAGGAGCAGGATACACAGGGGACTGCAGATCAGACAGCACCGGTCTGAAGTGTTCCAGGGGTTTAAATAAGCAAACCGGCGTGCGCCCGCGATCCAGGAAGTGTACCAGCGCGGACGGAAATATGCCAAACCACAGCGCGCATCGGCGCACGCGAACGCACACCGACGCGCCCGGCAAGGTACGTACACTGACACCCTCTCTCTCTCCTGCCCCCTCTCTCTCTCCTGCCCCCCTCTTTCTCTCCTGCCCCCCTCTCTCTATCCTGACTCTCTCTCTCTCCTGCCCCCCTCTCTCTCTCCCTCTCCTGCCTCTCTCCCTCTCCTGCCTCTCTCCCTCTCCTGCCCCTCTCTCCCTCTCCTGCCCCTCTCTCTCTCTCCTGCCCCTCTCTCTCTCCTGCCTCTCTCTCTCCTGCCCCCCTCTCTCTCTCCTGCCCCCTCTCTCTCTCTATCCTGACTCTCTCTCTCTGACTCTCTCTCTATCCTGCCTCTCGCCTGCATCTTTCTCTCTCTCTCTCCTGCCCCTCTCTCTCTCCTGCCCCCCCTCTCTCTCTTCTGCCCCTCCCTCTCTCCTGCCCCCCTCTCTCTCTCTCCTGCCCCCTCTCTCTCTCCTGCCCCCCTCTCTCTATCCTGACTCTCTCCCTCTCTCTCCTGCCCCCTCTCTCTCTCTCCTGCCCCTCCCTCTCTCCTGCCCCCTCTCTCTCTCTCCTGCCCCCCTCTCTCTCTCTCTATCCTGACTCTCCCCCGCTCTCTCTCCTGCCCCTCTCTCTCCTGCCCCTCTCTCTCTCCTGCCCCCCTTTCTCTCTCTCTCTCTCCTGCCCCCCTCTCTCTCTCCTGCCCCCCTCTCTCTCTCTCCTGCCCCCCCTCTCTCTCTATCCTGACTCTCTCTCTCTCTCCTGCCCCCCTCTCTCTCTCCTGCCTCTCCCTCTCCTGCCCCCTCTCTCTCTCCTGCCCCTCTCTCTCTCCTGCCCCTCTCTCTCTCTCCTGCCCCCTCTATCTCTCTCTCCTGCCCCTCTCTCTCTCCTGCCCCTCTCTCTCTCTCTCCTGCCCCCTCTCTCTCTCCTGCCCCTCTCTCTCTCCTGCCCCCCATCTCTCTCTATCCTGACTCTCTCTCCTGCCCCCTCTCTCTCTCTCCTGCCCCTCTCTCTCTCCTGCCCCCCTCTCTCTCCTGCCCCTCTCTCTCTCCTGCCCCCTCTCTCTCCTGCCCCCCTCTCTCCCCCTCTCCTGCCTCTCTCTCTCCTGCCCCTCTCTCTCTCTCCTGCCCCCCATCTCTCTCGATCCTGACTCTCTCTCTCCTGCCCCCCTCTCTCTCTCTCTCCTGCCCCCCCTCTCTCCTGCCTCTCTCTCTCCTGCCCCTCTCTCTCCTGCCCCCTCTCTCTCCTGCCCCTCTCTCCCTCTCTCTCCTGCCCCTCTCTCCCTCTCTCTCCTGCCCCCTCTCCCTCTCTCTCTCCCCCTCTCTCTCCCCCTCTCTCTCTCTCCCTCTCTCTCCCTCTCTCCCCTGCCCCTCTCTCCCTCTCTCTCCTGCCCCCTCTCTCTCTCTCCTGCCCCCTCTCTCTCTCACTCCTGCCCCTCTCTCTCTCCTGCCCCTCTCTCCTGCCCCCTCTCTCTCTCTCCTGCCCCCTCTCTCTCTCTCCTGCCCCCTCTCTCTATCCTGACTCTCTCTCTCTCCTGCCCCTCTCTCTCTCTCTCTCCTGCCTCTCTCTCTCCTGCCCCCTTCTCTCTCTCCTGCCCCTCTCCCTCTCTCTCTCTCTATCCTGCCTCTCTCTCCCTCTCTCTCTCCTGCCTCTCTCTCCCCCTCTCTATCCTGCCTCTCTCTCCCTCTCTCTATCCTGCCTCTCTCTCCTGCCCCCCTCTCTCTCTCTCTCCTTCCCCCCTCTCTCTCCTGCCCCTCTCTCTCTCTCCTGCCCCCCTCTCTCTCCTGCCTCTCTCCTGCCCCCTCTCTCTCTCCTGCCTCTCTCTCTCCTGCCTCTCTCTCCTGCCTCTCTCTCCTGCCCCCTCTCTCTCTCTCTCCTGCCCCTCTCTCCCTCTCTCCTGTCTCTCTCTCCTGCCTCTCTCTCTCTCCTGCCCCCCTCTCTCTCTCTCTCCCGCCTCTCTCCTGCCTCTCTCTCTCTTTCTCTCCTGCCTCTCTCTCTCTCTCCTGCCTCTCTCTCTCTCCTGCCCGCCTCTCTCTCTCCTGCCCGCCTCTCTCTCTCTCCTGCCCGCCTCTCTCTCTCTCTCTCCTGCCCGCCTCTCTCTCTCTCTCCTGCCTGCCTCTCTCTCTCTCCTGCCTGCCTCTCTCTCTCCTGCCCGCCTCTCTCTCACCTCCCCCTTTTTTTACCTCCGTCCCCCACCTCTTTCTCTCCTCAGGAGGTGGGGGCCCCAATAATTCCTAACAGCAGCCCTGTGAGTGAATGCTCCAGCTCCCACACTTCCTGTCTCAAAGCGGATCTCGGTAAGGCAGTCTAATGGGGGTGTTTCAGGACAGGGGACACTGATGGGGGGTCCCTGATCTAATCGAGGGGGGGGCCGATATAAGGGAAGGGGAATCTGAGCTAAAGGGGTGGGGGGAGTCTGTGGGGAGGGGGATTCTGACTACTGTTGATTACTTAGAGACACCCAGTATTTCACAGTCCCCTTACATCAACACCCCCCTTAGAGACTGGTCTCTAAAGAGAATCTCATATAGGGGACTCTGATCCCCAAAAAAAACACCTAAAAAAATTATAATAATTTTTAAACATGCAGTGCAACCTCCCCCTATAATTATATTAATTCAAATGTGAAAAAATAAATTGTGAATGATGGTGGAAACCCCCAAGGGTAATCCAAGTATTATTACACTCCAATCTTATTTAAACATACAATATATACTGTTCAATCTCCACACACATATACTGTATGAATAGAGGTGTAAATCCATTCCACAATGTACTGTGCTAATATCCAACGTACTGTATCTAACTCAAAAGGTGTTTATAAATTGGATATTAGCACAACACATTGTGGAATGGATTTACACCTCTATTCATACACTGTTGTATGTGTGTGGAGATTAAACAATATGTATGTTTAAATAAGATTGGAGTGTATTAATACTTGGATTATCCTTGGGGGTTTCCACCATCATTCACAATTATTGAGGTTGTGCTGCATTTTTTCAATTTTAATTTTTTTGGGTCTCTAAGGGGAGCACTGATATAAGGGGATTCTGATCTAATGGGTTCCTCTATGGGGGGCCCCTGTATTATGGAGGGCGTAATACTGACCCCCTATATTAAGTGGGTGACACTAACCCTGTATTATGGGGGGGGTTGGTAACACTGACCCCTGTATTACAAAGGGGGGTGATACTGACCCCTGTATTATGACGCCTAGGCTTGCCACCTGTCCGGGTTCCACCTGAATAGCTCAGGTTTTGAATCATGTGTCTGGATTTCAGTCTGCCTAAAACCCAGACACATTATTCAGACCGGACTGTGGCTTCCCAAGTAACCGAGATAGTCAGACACCAATCTGTTGCCACCTGTTAAAATTGGGCACACCAACTGTTTGCCGCGGCGTGCTAAGCATGCCGCATTATTGCTCTCCTCCAGGTCTTTAAAATCCTATAGAGTATAGCACACAAATTTTTTGCCATACGCTGCTAAAGTGTTCGGGTTTGGCTTGAAGAAAAGGTGGCAACCCTACTACTGCTCCCTGTCATCTGGAGCAGTGATCAATGTCGTGTCACTGGTAGCCCAGCCCCCCCGCCCCCCAGTTAGAATCACTCCCTAGGACACATTTAACCCCTTCCTCGCCTCCTAGTGGTTAACCCCTTTCCTGCCCGTGTCATTTACACAGTAATCAGTGCATTTTTATAGCACTGATCGATGTATAAATGACAATGGTCGCAAAATAGCGTCAAAAGTGTCCGATGTGCCCGCCATAATGTCGCAGCCACGATAAAAATCGCTGATCGCCGCCATTAATAATAAAAAAATAATAATAATAAAAATGCCATAAAACTATCCCCTATTTTGTAGACGCTAAAACTTTTGTGCAAACCAATCAATATACGCTTATTGCGTTTTTTTTTTACCAAAAATATCTAGAAGAATACGTATCGGCTTAAACTGAGGAAAACATTTTTTTTTATATACATTTTTAGGGGATATTTATTATAGCAAATAGTAAAAAATATTGCTTTTTTTTTCAAAATTGTCGCTATTTTTCTGCTTATAGTGCAAAAAATAAAAAACGCAGAGGTGATCAAATACCACCAAAAGAAAGCTCTATTTGTGGGGAAAAAAAGGACATCAATTTTTTTTCAGTGCCACGTCGCACGACCGAGCAATTTTCAGTTAAAGTGACGCAGTGCCGAATCACAAAAAATGGCCCGGTCATTGGGCAGCCAAATCCTCTGGGGCTGAAGTGGTTAAAAGTGTAAAAAGAAATAGGAAAAATAAAAAAAATGTAAAGTGTCCCCATCCCCCCGTGCAAAGGCAAATGTACACGTTGGTCCCACATGCAAGCAAACAGTAATTGTCCCACACAAGTGAGGTATCACTGCGAACTTCATGGGCAGTAAGTCTAGTACCAGACCCCCTGTGTAAGTGGTAACCTGTAAAGGCTTTAAACCACTTCAGCCCTGGAAGGTTTTACCCCCTTCATGACCAGGCCATTTTTTTTGCGATACGGCACTGCGTTAGTTTAACTGATAATTGCGCAGTCATGCAATGCTGTACCCAAATACAATTTATGTCCTTTTTTTCCCACAAATAGAGCTTTCTTTTGGTGGTATTTGATCACCTCTGCCTATTTTTTTGCGCTATAAACGAAAAAAGAGCAACAATTTTGAAAAAAATATATATATATCTTTTTTACTTTCTGCTATAAACATATCCAATAAAAAAATGTAAAAAATCGAATTACTTCATCAATTTAGGCCAATATATATTCTGCTACATATTTTTGGTAAAAAAAATAAAATAAAAATCCCAATAAGTGTATATTGATTGGTTTGTGCAAAAGTTATCGCGTCTACAAACTATGAGATATTTTTATGGCATTTTTCCTTCTTTCTTTTTTTTTCTAGTAATGGCGGCGATCAGCAATTTTTAGCGGGACTGTGACTTTGCGGTGGACAAATTGGACACCTAACTGACACTTTTTTGGGAACCAGTGACATTATTAGTGATCAGTGCTAAAAAATGCACTGTTACTGTACGGATGACACTTGCTGGGAAGGGGTTAACATCAGGGGCGATCAAAGGTGTAACGGGAGGGCCCGTGGAACCCAGAAGTTCTTAGAAAATATGAGCCAGAAAATAATGGACATTGAGAATATGTCTTGGATTGCTTTGAAATGGGTCTGTAATATTAATCCACGGTATTCCCCAGGATATCTGTTACTGGTTGTTTGATTCTGAACTCAACAGGTTAATTGAGAGATGCTGATGTATTCAACTCTAACCACCTGTCTGCCTGTGTAATGTAGATTAAATCCAGACTAGCTTCCAAAAACCTTTTCATTGTTGTTTGTGATGATGTGGATTGGAGCTGGTAGACCGTCTGGCTGTCTATTATGGGATGTTTAAGTGTCTTGCTGTGAGGAAAGGGGGGGGGAATCACTCCAGCAACCCCTCCTGCTAAGACCGTTTACTGAAGGAGAAGTTTGAACACACCTGACCTGTATCACCATTGTCATTGGACAGTTTAACCCGCCCTGTTCCCCAAGGATGGGAGGGAAGTGTTTTGAAGAGAAGTGTGCTACTATGTGCTTGGAATAAAGATTCATTCCCTGTTTTTGGAACTTCAACACAGAGCGTTGTCTCATTAGTGCGGGGAGAATTATTTGTATGGGGTCTTATTCGGCTGGTTGGAGTGTCTGGTAGCTGCTGTGTGTTCGGGAATGGAATATATTTAAACGACGTTAACTCCTGTCGTTACAAAAGGGTTACCTATTTGCCTAGCTGGTGCTTGCGAAATCTGTGGGGGATGGTCTGACTGGATGAAGATTGAGATCGGTGGTCGTGCTTAGCAGGAACACAAGACCTCTATCTTCTTCCCTGTCAGAATGGCGATCTGCCTTGTTTACATAGGCAGATCGCCATTCTACCTCTCTGGGGAACAATCGTGGGTGGCCGGCGGACATCGGGTCTGCCAGACCCGCTGATTGGCATTGCCTGTGTAGCGCCTACCCCTCTTCCCGCTCCGTGTGGCTCGCACTGTCTCTTGTCTAGGGGTATTGGATGGGGGAGAGAGAGAGCGGGTGGGCTACGCCTAGCCTCCACCATGTGTAGAATACCCGTGGTATCAGCAATGTCTCGTTTACCTTCGGGTCAGTGCTGTGCACCCGGATCCTCCCTCCAAGAGTCACCGTGAACTTCGTCCGCCAGGAATTGAGCCTCACACCATTAAAGTCCAACACTCCTTTATTAGAACACACCATACAGGGACTTCCTTGATAGATAGAGCAGAAAAGGAGGTGTGAGTGTGAATAGGCCCAGACACAAATTCGATCCTCCACTCTCCTCCTGGAGAGTGGGCTATGGTCTCCGCACGAGGTAAAGGGGATCCTTCTGGACGGTCTCCGACAAGAGACTCACCCATCACCGGCAATCTGCTGCACCGGGTCTTCGAGTGAGGAGCTCTCCCCGGTCCATTGCGTCTTACTCAGATTCAGGCCTCCATCCCCGAAGCGCCTTAGGACCCTTCCCTCGCGGAACTCAGTGTTGGGCACTGAGTTCCGGACCTTCTTGCAAGTACCTCACCCCAGGACTAAAGGTGCCTGAGGTGGAACACGATCTCCAGTGGTCCCCTAGGCCGAGGCCGCCTAGAGGACGAGCACGAACCCACGTCCGCAAGCTAAAGGTGCTTGGGACGAAGACCCCGTGACCAAGATGGCCGGCCCCCCTTATACCCTCTCCCAGCAAGCATAGCGGGTTCCCCGCCCCACCGTACTGCTGCCAAGAGAGGACAAAAAGGAGGCCCGGCACACAGTGATATTCGTCCCTCTGCCCATGGTGACAACGCCACCTGGTGGACCGCCGGGAACATAGCACTGATGTCACCGCCAGATTCAAAAAATGCACCCGGGAAAGTAAGTACCCGCTACACTTTCCCCCCTGTCTTTTGACACTGGACCCCAGTGTCTGGAGTGAATCACGCCCTCAACGGCTGACATAATCCAATCCAGAAACCAACTAACAATTTGAAAAACAAAAATTCTTAGGAAACTATCCTAACGGAGAAGTTGTGTCTGAGCCCCTGCAACAAAAGGAGTGAAAGACAACATTTTAAACATGAAATCACATTTCAACATTATACTTTTCCCTCCCATCCTAACTAAGAACCACCCCAGGTTCCATAATCTTGACGAGACGCTCTCCTGCAGAGGGAAGAGAAAAGAAACAATAAAACCCTGACACATGTGTATGTGTGAGAGGAAAAGAAACTCCTCCGAAGAGAAAATAGGATTTTTTACTCACCGTAAAATCCTTTTCTCTGAGTCCATGGACCGACACAGCTTCTCTATTGACAAAGTGGGTATTATCCGTTAATTAGGAGTGACTAGGCAGAAAAACCTGTAAAAAGTGTTGCATCACACCTTCTACAGTACCGCCCAGGGGGCGGACCCTCTGGGTATACCCTCTCAGTCTGCACATCGCAGATCAGTTCGTCAAAAAGCAGTACAAACTTAAAAGGAGGGGTGGGTGCTGTGTCGGTCCATGGACTCAGAGAAAAGGATTTTACGGTGAGTAAAAAATCCTATTTACTCTTTCGTCCATGGACCGACACAGCTTCTCTATTGACAAAGTGGGACGTCCCAAAGCAGTGTCAGAGAAAAAAACGAGGGGTGGTAACAGCATAAAAACAAACTTCACCCCAAAACACAAAACAGCACTCCTCCAACGGAGGAGTTGCAACTCTAAACAGCCGCCTGCAAAACCTTGCGGCCGAAAGAGGCATCCGAAGATGCACCTACATCAACTTTGTAGAATTTTGTGAAAGTGTGAGCGGACGACCAAGTCGCCGCTTTACATAGTTGGGAAACAGACGCTTGATGTCGGAAAGCCCAAGAGGCACCTATTGCCCTGGTCGAATGCGCCGTGACAGGAAATGGGGGCGCCTGACCCTTTAAGGCGTAAGCCTGGATTACTATCTGTCGGATCCACCTAGAGATGGTGGCCGATGAGACTGCTTGGCCCTTCTTGGGACCAGCCACCGAAACAAACAGTGAGTCTGACTTCCGGAACAGGGAAGTAGCAGATATGTATACTCTCAAAGCTCGGACAACGTCCAAGGAATGCAACGCCGACTCCTTAGGATTCGACGGCTGAGGACACAAGGATGGAAGTACAATGTCTTCGTTGAGATGAAAAGCCGAAACGACCTTCGGAAGAAAGGAAGGCTGCGGCCGCAGCACCACCTTATCCTTGTGGAAAATCAAATAGGGAGCCTTGCAGGACAAGGCTGCCAGCTCAGAGACTCGTCTAACTGACGTAACAGCCACCAAAAAGACCACCTTCTGAGAAAGTGTCAACAGGGGAATATCTCTAATTTTCTCAAACGGTGCCTTCTGAAGCACCGAGAGGACCAGGTTCAAGTCCCACGGAGGTAACGGGGGGCGGACCGGAGGGGCCACATGTCGAACCCCCTGCACAAATGTACTCACGAGAGAGTGAGTCGCCAGGGGTCGCTGAAAAAAGACAGCCAGGGCAGATATCTGTCCCTTAATCGTACTTAGGGCAAGCCTTTGGTCTACCCCATGCTGTAAAAACAGCAGGATTCTGGAAACCAAATAGGTACGCGGATGCCATTTCATTTCCTCACACATGGAGATGTAGGCCCTCCAAGTGCGGTGATAGACCTTCCTAGAGGACGGTTTCCGAGCACTTCTCATAGTAGAAATTACTGAGTCTGACAGGCCCCGGTCTCTCAGTACCTGGTTCTCAACAGCCATGCCGTTAAAGCCAATGACTGTAAAGCAGGATGGAATATGGGACCTTGCGACAGCAGGTCCTTCCGTAGTGGTAGGCGCCAGGGGACGTCTGCTACCAGACGTACTAGATCGGCGTACCAAGGACGCTGAGGCCAATCTGGAGCGATTAGGATCATTGGAATTCCCTCTGCCTCCACTCTGCGGAGCAGAAGAGGAAGAAGCCTTAAGGGAGGGAAGGCATAGATTAGCCGATACTGGCCCCACGATGCTACCAACGCGTCCGTTGCGTCTGCCCATGGGTCTCTTGACCGGGCCACAAACCTCAATACCTTCCGATTGAGTCGGGAAGCCAGAAGATCTACGTCTGGTGTGCCCCATCTTTGGCAGAGGAGTTGGAACACCTCCGGGTGTAAGGACCATTCTCCCTGGTCCAGCATCTGGCGGCTCAGGTAGTCCGCCTGCCAGTTTTCCACACCCGGAATGTACACGGCCGACAGTGCCGGTACGCTCCTCTCTGCCCACTTCAGGATGCGAGCGATCTCCGATGCTGCAGCTGAGCTTCTTGTTCCTCCTTGATGATTGACATATGCCACTGCTGTGGCGTTGTCTGACTGGATCCTGACTGGACGCCCTTGCAGTCTCTGAGACCATTTGAAGAGGCACAGCTTGATCGCCCGGATCTCCAGGACATTGATCGGCAGGAGGGCTTCCTCTGGGGTCCAGCGACCTTGCGCCGACTGGACACCCCAGACTCCCCCCCAACCTGTAAGGCTGGCGTCCGTCGTGATCACTATCCAGTAAACCGGAAGAAATGACTTCCCGGCCATTAGAGCCGGTGCTGTCAGCCACCATACCAGGGATCTCCTGACTAGGTGGCTCACTCGGATTTGATAATCCAGAGATGAAGGGCATCTGTTCCATCTGGACAGAACTTCCCTCTGTAACACTCGAGTGTGGTATTGAGCATATGGGACCGCCTCGAAGGAGGCTACCATGAGGCCCAACACTCGCATGCAAAAACGGAGTGACGACCAATTCCTGGAAGTCAGCTGCCGTACTGCAGCCCGGAGGGTCTGCAACTTCTCCACAGGGAGGAATACCTTTGCCTCTGAGGAATCCAGAATCAACCCCAGGTACACTAGGCGTTGAGTGGGCACCAATACTGACTTTTGCGTGTTTAGTATCCAACCACAGTCTCGAAGAGTCTGACAGGTAATGGACACGCTTACCTCTAATTCTGAGCTTGAAGGGCCCTTCAGCAGAAGGTCGTCCAAGTAACCTGTGATAGCGATACCCCGCTGTCTTAGAAGTGCCAGAATCGGAGCGAGCACCTTGGTGAACGTCCTGGGTGCTGAGGCAAGGCCAAACGGGAGGGCCACAAACTGGTAGTGGTTCTTCCCGATAGCAAATCGCAGAAACCTCTGGTGTCTGGAGTATATGGGGACATGCAGGTATGCGTCCTTGATGTCCAAGGAGGCCAGAAAGTCCCCCGGATGGAGAGCCGTGACTACAGATCGAACCGACTCCATCCGAAAACTTTGTACCTTCACAAAGCAATTGAGGGCTCTGAGATCCAAGCTTGGACGAACCCCCTCCTTCTTCGGCACAATGAACAGATTTGAGTAAAAACCCCGTTCCAGTTCTGGAACTGGAATAACTACCCCGCGTTCCAGTAGACCCTGGACCGCCCCATACAGGGCCTCCCGACGGGTCGGTAGTAGCTGGAGATTGGAGGTGTTGAATCTGTCCGGTGGACAAGAGAGAAACTATCTTGTAGCCTGAGGAGATTACTTCGCAAACACACCTGTCGAAGATTAGTGCTGTCCACTGAGTCGTGAATTTGCGAAGACGTCTCCCCACCCGAGAGCTGGGTGGGGGTGGACCTTCATGCGGACGCAAATTTGTCCGCAGGCTTATTGGGTATGCGGGACCAGGGACGCTTTTGTCCTTGGGCAGGCGCTTTATCGGCCTGGGGTCTTTTCCCTGTCGCCCTAGGGGGACGAAAAAACCACTTGTGTGCAGTAAAGGAGGGCCCTTGCCCTTGGCGTGGCCCCTTACCCTTGCTAATTTGGGGAAGCAAAGTGCTTTTACTTCCTGTGGCATCCTTGATGATGTCATCCAGAGAAGCCCCAAAAAGTCTGTCGCCCTTAAAAGGCAGATCCAACAGGGCTTTCTTGGAAGTCTGGTCCGCAGACCAGCCTTTTAGCCAGATCAGGTGGCGTATTGCTACTGCATAAACCGAAGTTTTAGACAGCAGGGGAATAGTATTCATGTCTGACTCGCAGACAAACCTAAGGCCCTGGACCAACAGGTCGGCCAATGTTATCTCATCAGGAGGAGCATCTCGCTCCTTAACCCCTGGAGTAGCAATCTTGCCCATTCAGTAAGTGTGTGAGACACTAGGGCCCCCGCCAATGCCGGGCGTACTGCCGAGCCTACCACTGAGTATAGGCAGCAAGCGAGTGCTTCAGCCTTCTTATCCACAGGGTCCTAGAAAACAGGAGCCCCTTCTACAGGAATTGTGGTGGCTCTATTAAGTCTGGACACCGGAGGGTCCACTATAGGGGGGAGAGGTCCATTTCTTCAGAAAACTCTCCTCAAAAGGGGTACCGTACCGCAAACCTCTTTGGGGCTGTAAAGACCCTCAGTGGGTTCTCCCATTCCTTGTATAAGAGTTTATCAAAAGACACACAAGGGAACACCTTAGCAGTGCGGGCAGGTCTATGAAACCCAAGTGGACCGGAGTCTCTGCTGCTTCTGCAGTATTTTCCAATTTTAGCATATCCCGCACTGCAGTAATAAGGTCAGATACCAAAGCCGTCTCGCGTACTGACCTGGACTTTGAGTCATTCTCACTGTCCGGTCACGGTCTGCAGTCTCTGGTGCGTCAGAATCTGGGCCCCGAGCCGTAGCTGGACCTGGTTCTGCACCAGAATTATCCCCAGAAGCTTGCAGGGGATGGGGCGTTTACTACCCCCTGTATTCCCGTGTGCTGCTTCCACCCTGGCAGCAAACGCCTCTAGGATTGCCGACATAGCGTCCATAGACACCTCAGGGACACCAGCTGCTAAATCTGGTGTTTCAGGGGAGAAGACATCTGGCTCAGATGCCATGCTGACCACACGCTGACACTCACAGGGCTCCAGGCAAGATATCAATAGGCCACCCTCCTGCGCTGCAGAGATGCTGGGTCACCCAGAGGACTCACCACCCTGGATAGGTACTGCTATGCTGCGCCTATGATGCTGTCCCCTTGCTGCTGTGTCAGTCTGCTTCTTTTATCAGCACTTCCTGTGTGAATTTTCGCGCCAGTGTAATGCACCCTAGAGGCCGGAGGCTCTCGCAAAATGGTTGCCAAAACCGTCTGTATGGAAGATAATGTGGGCTCTAAGAAAATGGCCGCCGACAGAAGATAGAGGTCAGGCAGCCATAGCCCACAAAAAAGATGGCCGCCGAACGGCAATATCTGCATACAGGGTGGACAAACATGGCCACCGATCACCTGATAGGGGCCAGTGGGTGTGGCCGAACTACAGGAAGATGGCCGCCAGGCAGTTACAAGAGGCCAAACTTGGCATGGACCACCTCAAAATGGCCGCCGACAGCATGGAGACACAGAAACACAGGTAAGCAAAAATGACATTTCTTTTAAATGTTAGTTACAGCCAGCCCCGCTCCAGTGGGACCCCCTAGGTGACCCCCAGCACCCAGCAACCTTTAGCTAGAAGCCCAGGGAGGAGGGAAAGGCAGGGAGAGAGGGAAGAAAGGGGCCACAACCACTTACTTGATCTCTCCAGGAATGTCCAGCTAAATCACCCAGCCGAGGCAGGGGAGTTTTACTTACCTATCCTGCATGTATTCTGCTGGAAGACATTCCAAACAGATCATCGTCCGCGCACGGAAGGTGACTGTTGGCCAGGCATGCTGTGATTGGACCCAGAAGGGACGATCATATGTATGCCCTGGAGCATGACGCTCACCGGACAGGCTGCTGCGACTCGGCCGTAAGGTCAGCCGAAGCTGAGCGGTCCGATGCAAGCCTTGGAGCGTAAGCTCACCGGCCAGGCTGCTGCGACTCGGCCGTAAGGTCAGCCGAAGCTGAGCGGTCCGATGCAGGCCCTGGAGCGTAGGCTCACCGGCCACCCGTGGAGCGACGGGCATGTCGTGGAAAACCCAGCGCGTAGCTAGGGTCGGCACACGCTCGATGGCCGAAACTGGGGAGACTACAAGGATCGAGGATCCAGCCTGTCACCCAGTCGGCAGTTGATCGAAGATCGCAGGAAACAACAAATGTAGCAAAAAAATAAAAATATATATATCTTTTTTCCCCGGACCAATGAGCCCGAAGGGAGCCATGTCCTACTCCTTGCTAGACAGAAAAAAACTGATCTGCGATGTGCAGACTGAGAGGGTATACCCAGAGGGTCCGCCCCCTGGGCGGTACTGTAGAAGGTGTGATGCAACACTTTTTACAAGTTTTTCTGCCTAGTCACTCCTAATTAACGGATAATACCCACTTTGTCAATAGAGAAGCTGTGTCGGTCCATGGACGAAAGAGTAATATCTTTTCCTCCAGTGTGAGTGTGTACAATGTGTAACGTTGCACAAGACTGCCACCTGGTGACAGCCCTGCGGTAACTGCACCCGTGGAACCATCTTCTCTTTTCTTGTTGCTTGACTCCGGGCCCTATCTACCCCAAAGTCTGCAACTTCTCACCGGAAAGGAAAGAACAACAACTGGAACAGTTCTTCCTTGGAATGACACAAGCACCCCTCTTGCTGGGCAAAACATTGATGATAGCACCAAAAAGAAAGTCAAACAGCAAAGTTCAGGGGGTGCAGGGTCCTTTTGAAAAGCAAACAAATGGAGTCTCTTTCTCCTCAAAGGTAGAAGCGGGGATGTGGCAGAACAAGAGGCTTGAAATGCCGGTCCATGGTCTCCAAATGGTACTCCACATCTTCACCTTCTTTGCGTCGGATCAACACTTTATCTGCATGGATGTGTCTTCCCAACATCCACTCTGCCTTGCAGTCTTTGAACCGCTGAGATGCTTTTGGCAAGCATGTCAAATACCTGCGGGCGTGTGGGACCTTCAGGTGGGTCCACACGAAGTCATTATACCAGCGCTCTCGGCACACCTCCACTTCGTAAAGTAACTCCTTGGAGAGGTACGGATATTCCCACCCGTAGTCAGCAGCAACTTTCTGGCAGAAGAGTCTCTGAAGCCTTGACAGCGGAGGCATTGTGGCTCTGTCCCCTTCGCCGGGCAAAACTATAGAGTCCGGGTGGCGAGGAGCCTTGACCACTTCTGGTTGGGGCATAGGTGCCCGTAGCATCAACTTCTGTTCCCCAGTACCTGATGCAGGTGGCACCGGAGATGTAGATGTGGGCTGGGGACGGGACCCTTGTCCAGGCGCTGGTGCCTCCACCCGGGGTGTACTCTCCCCCGTGGACATGGGTGAACCCCGGGGCCTTTGGAATGAAGCTAGCGGTACTTTGTCCCAGCCCTTCTCTGCAAACAGTTCATCAATAGCGGTGTCATCTCCCAGATCAGAGAGCGACTCCAGATCCGAGGTATCACACTCCTCCGCGGGTATGTAGCCCGTTGTAGAGACGGAGCTACCACCTCCCGCGGGCTTACTGGGCCATGCCTTCCCGGCACCTCCGCCCATGCACCAAGTCTCTTTGCCCGGCTCACCTCGGCCTTTACTTGAAGCGGGACGTCCGGAACACTCGTCAACGGATCCATCCGGGCCTGGCATAAGCTGGCGAGATGGTCCGCCACCACCGCTGGTCGGGGCCACCACGCTGGTTCTCTTCTTCAGTGGCGGACGCTGTGAGACAGTGGTGACTGAGTCAGCATCCTCGGATTTCTCCCGTTGAGTTTTAACGACCTCCTCCGCGGTCGCTGCAGTGTGCGCTGGGATGGCTCTCACAGCAGTAATTCCTCCTCTGCGAGTAGTGTTGCCTGAAGCCCGGCCTGGGTAGATGGTTCTCGGCCTGTCAACTGCCGGATCCACCTCGAACAGGAACTCCCCACAGGCCTCACATTGTCCGAAGGGCTTCAGGTGGCACACCAGTCCCGAGCACCCGGGACAAATTACACCCAGGGCCTCTACGTCCATGTACGAATACAGGGCGAATCGACCCCTTGGCTTCAGCCGGATCCCGGTATCCGTTATCGGAGCAGCAGCAGTCATCGTGGTAGTAGCAGGGTGAACTGGAATCCATGAGGTATGTCCAAACATGGTGACCTGTTGCTGGTCCATCGCACACTGCAGAGTTTTCGCGCCAATGTCCCACGTGTAGCCCTCTCACGTATTGGACTCCTCCCCTTTGCTCCAGTTCGCGGGCTTTTTCACTTTCTTTGGTTGAGCCACGCCCACGAACTAAGCGGCGGGGGTTGTGTCTGTTGGCGCAGTGCAATTAGAAGCCCCCACGTGTAGTACCTCACACGGCTGGGCCTCCCCCCGTTCACCGCTCTTCCTGCGCGGGCCTTTCCCTTGTCTGGGGTCAGTTCCACAACTTCGAGCAGGGCTGCACTTTGGCCTATTCAGTTAACTCATCCAGCAGACTTGTTCCATGCTGTGATGCACAACACAATCCCGGATGAGCCCCCACGTGTAGCGCCTACCCCTCTTCCCTCTCCGTGCGGCTCGCACTGTCTCTTGTCTAGGGGTATTGGATGGGGGAGAGAGAGAGCGGGTGGGCTACGCCTAGCCTCCATCATGTGTAGAATACCCGTGGTATCAGCAATGTCTCGTTTACCTTCGGGTCTGTGCTGTGCACCCGGATCCTCCCTCCAAGAGTCACCGTGAACTTCGTCCGCCAGGAATTGAGCCTCACACCATTAAAGTCCAACACTCCTTTATTAGAACACACCATACAGGGACTTCCTTGATAGATAGAGCAGAAAAGGAGGTGTGAGTGTGAATAGGCCCAGACACAAATTCGATCCTCCACCCTCCTCCTGGAGAGTGGGCTATGGTCTCCGCACGAGGTAAAGGGGATCCTTCTGGACGGTCTCCGACAAGAGACTCAGCGGCCACCGGCAGTCTGCTGCACCGGGTCTTCGAGTGAGGAGCTCTCCCCGGTCCATTGCGTCTTACTCAGATTCAGGCCTCCATCCCCGAAGCGCCTTAGGACCCTTCCCTCGCGGAACTCAGTGTTGGGCACTGAGTTCCGGACCTTCTTGCAAGTACCTCACCCCAGGACTAAAGGTGCCTGAGGTGGAACACGATCTCCGGTGGTCCCCTAGGCGGAGGCCGCCTAGAGGACGAGCACGAACCCACGTCCGCAAGCTAAAGGTGCTTGGGACGAAGACCCCGTGACCAAGATGGCCGGCCCCCCTTATACCCTCTCCCAGCAAGCATGGCGGGTTCCCCGCCCCACCATACCGCTGCCGAGAGAGGACAAAAAGGAGGCCCGGCACACAGTGATATTCGTCCCTCCGCCCATGGTGACAACGCCACCTGGTGGACCGCCGGGAACATAGCACTGATGTCACCGCCAGATTAAAAAAATGCACCCGGGAAAGTAAGTACCCGCTACACTTGTGTCTAATCAGCGCATGTTTTATTGATGAGAACACAAGGCATTACATGTGTAGCGGACCCCCCAAATTTGGGGTCGCTATGCCTGAAATTTAGAGGGTTGCTTGAGCAATAGTTTGGCTCAGGCTATCTAATTTCCTTAAATTGGACTCTGCTCTGCTGTGGTGTTGCCTGGGAGTATAGTTCCCCTTTGACCTGTAGGTGGCGTTGTTGCTCAGGTCTCGGGTCGAACTACAGGTGGCATTGCGATGTGATTGGGTGTCCTCTCTCGACAGCTGTGCAGTGGGCGTGGTCTACCTGCTGTGCATGCCGAGAGAGGGTACTAAAGGGGCAGACACCATTGGTTCTGGGTCTCCTTCTTCGTCCTCGGCACGCACCCCACCTTCGGTGGCCCTCATGGCCAGGGGTGCGTGTAAATGTGCTGGGTCCTGGGCACCTTTAGCCCTAGGCCCCATCGTTTCAGGTAGGCCCAGTACCTTTAACTGAGGCCTACAACCAAGTAGCGGAATCCCAGGGTACTCGTGGTAGGGTGACCCACTCTGAAGGAGAGGCAACCAGGGGAGGACCTCTCTAAGGAGATCGGTGAAGGATGTCGCCGTCTCGGGAGAGACCTGGTTACCTGTCAGAGGGAAGGATTCCGTGACCCGCTAAGAAGCCCTTGTAATGTGCCCCATTGGCACCTACGGTCTTTAAAATTACAAGTGCTAAGGAGTTTCTGGATTTAAGAACCAAAAGATCCTGTGGCAGAGGATCTTCTGAAAAGTAATTGTTCGTGCTCCACTCCGGCTGATAGAACCGTGAGAGGGATCTATCCGGGTGAGCAAAACCCACTCAGGCCTGAGTGGCGATAAGAGTAAATAAGTGCCGCGTGCCTGAACCTGCCTCCCTATCCAGCTCTATCTCTATCTTCAACTTTTCCTACTAAGTTACGAGCAAAGAGAAAATGAACTTGTCTGTTGGGGTTTAACACTATCTGGACATTGGCCTTCTTGTTAGAGGAAATAAACTTTTCCCTACACTCTGGGGACGAGAACCAACGGAAGGAGGTAACTCGCTGCAGGACCCAAAAACTGTTAACATCGCTCACCCTTCACAAAATGGAGGATACTGGGCATGTGGCATGGTGTGTCTTATCCTGCAAGTGAAGGTAAGCAGGAAAAGGATCTGTGTGCTACATATGGT
Organism: Rana muscosa; assembly: GCA_029206835.1. NCBI lineage: Eukaryota > Metazoa > Chordata > Amphibia > Anura > Ranidae > Rana > Rana muscosa. Next base: position 351,968,888 of record CM055118.1, read on the forward strand.
ATAGTCATAGTCGTATGAACCCCCCACAGTTTCTAATGCACAAAATGACATACAGGTGTTGTTTTCCACGCAATAGAGCCGACCTGCCACAATAAAACTGCGGTACGCGGTTGGCAAGTGGTTAAAGCATCATCTATGGATAGTAAAATTTACGTCATTTGTCGCCATTGCTGTAATGAGTGAAATGTTTGGTATCTATTTACTTGCCGTAACATCATCTTTTACATATTTTACATATTACAGAAAAATGGGTTGCGGATTGTGTTTTTTTGCATTCAAAGTCAAAAAAGTGTATTTTTTCCCCCAAAAATTGTGTTTGGAAAAACACTGTGTGACATAAAAAATTGCAACACCCACTAATTTATTCTCTAGGGACTCTGCTCTAAAAAAAAAAAAAAAAAAAAATTATAATGTCTGGGGGTTTCTAAGAAATTTTCAAGCAAAAAATACTGATTGTAAACAAAAAGTGGTAAAGAAGACCTGATCTTCAAGTGGTTAAAATAAAAGTTTTGCCTTTAGTTACACTTTAACAATTGTACATATAATCAGGGCTGCTGTTAGAAATCACGGGGTCTCATACAGCCTACCTGCTCCCCCCTCCCCCCCCCCCCCAAATATCTAAAAACAATATTTTCACTAAAAATACACTAAAATCATCATTAGCGGACCCAACATAACAGAAACCTGTGTGAATTAGCCATATCCTAATTGTTTTTTACATTGAAAAAAAAAATGTTTTTTTAATTATTTATTACAATGTTTTATCATAATTTTTTGTACAATTTGTAATTTTTTTACAGGACAGGGAAGCCTGCAGTGCTGCAGGACGAGGGGGGGGGGGGCACAGTGACAGGGGGACACACAAGGGGGGGGTAGCACAGTGACAGGGGGACACACGGAGGAGATCAGAAGCAGGCAGAACAGGGAAGGGGATCAGTGCCAGGGAAGCAATTGCAGGGACGATGCCCTGTGTCTCTCCCTACAGCAGCTGAAAGCTGGCTGGAGGGCGTGAAAATGGCTTTGAGATGCTGCAGAGAGCCACACAGGGCATCCTTCTGTAATTGCTCCTCTGTCCGACCACACCGATTCCCCATGCTGTTTGGGCCCCCCTGTGTACCCGGGCCCCCTACAGGAGGACTGGTGGTCCCTCCCCTATCAGCAGCCCTGCATATCATATAACCAGTAAAATATAAAATTGTATTAATTTTACATTGCTGCAAGGGTTGAATTATTAATAAAAAAGAAGATTCCACCATCATACTGGAATCCCTTTGTTGGGTGAAACACGTTGCAGCGGGAGATGGACGGGTAAGGCTATATGTTGTGAATCATTTACGAAAGCTGGTTTTACGTGCATCAGAGATGGTTAGACATGTGCGATTCATTTAGTTACAAATCAAAATTAGGACTTCAGAGATTCAGATATCAGATGTATCTGAATCTCTGGATCACAATAGTAACAAATTTCAATGAATCCAAAATAAATTATAACGAAAACAACAAATTCATTTACTTTATTTGGTTGACGTGACGTGATAGTTTGGGCCTTTTGTTAATATTTGAAGCATCCAAAATAACGTAACGACTGAACGAATGATCCGAATTGATTCTGATCAATTCATTTTTATTCTAGTGTTATGCCCCATACACACGATCGTTTTTCATGCCATTTTTTAAACCGACGTTTTTCTTGTCGTTTTTTTTCATGTTTCCTCTCAAGCCTGTCTTGCATACACACGATCAATAAAAAAAACGCTCGAGCAAAGCGCAGTGACGTACAGCACGTACGACGGCACTATAAAGGGGAAGTTCCGTTCGAATGGCGCCACCCTTCATGTTAGTAAAGTTTGTTGAGCGACGATTCGCGCTTTTCAGCCTCGTGCTTTTCAGTCCGTTACTGTGTGATAAATGTGCTATCTTCATTATGAACGCTAGTTTTACCAGAATGAGCGCTCCCGTCTCATCACTTGCTTCTGAGCATACGCGTTTTTTTTCACGTCGTTAAAGCATACACACTATCGTTTTTCACGTCGTTAAAAAAAACTACATGAAAAACGACGTGAAAAAATAGAGCATGTTCGAAATTTTTAATGCCCGTTTTTCACGTCGTTAAAAATGCTCTGGAGCCCACACACGATTGGTTTTAAGGCCCATTTTTAAAAATGGCATTTTTAACGGCATGAAAAACGATCGTGTGTATGGGGCATTAGTAGTGTGAATATGCTAATAAGATTGTTTTTGTATTGGGGTTGAACTTGAGATGCTATTTCTTTATCTTGTATGGGTGTAGCCCAACAAAGTCAGTTGGGAATTGGGAAATTATTTAAATTTAATAACATAACAAATCAATATGTACTAATTTGGATTATTTTGTTTTATTCGGGTGAGAGTGGCGCAGTTATCTTTGTTTGACCTTTGGATAATCAGCCGATTCTTTTTGCATTATTATTTTTCATTATTAGAAAAAAAATGCGCTACCTATGAAATGGAAACATATTGCATTAAATACAGCAAGGTAGAAAAGTAAAATAAGATGATTCCTACATATTGTGTTTGGGTTGGATGGAGGTGGATCCATCAGAATCTCTGATCCAGAACATAACGGATGCATGTGATTTAGGGTGACCACATTTCCAAACTACCATTCAGGGACACCCTCCCTTCCCAAAAATCAGCTTGTGCTGTAACGACTCACAGCACAGTGATTGGACACAAGAGGCGGGATTTATGATTTCTCCAATCACAAGCAGGGGGTGGGGATTGTGCTCCTCCAGGCATTCCCAGCCAGGACAAGTACTGTCAGTGAGTAAAGCGGTGATGTGGCGGCCTTTTTTGGGGGCATCAGATTGGCCGGGGGGGTGGCTGTGTCAGTTTCATTCCGGGACACTGTATTGTCCTGGAATAAATGTGCCCGGGACAGACCTGCAAAATGCGGGACTGTCCCGGGCAATCCAGGACTTGTGGTCACCCTAATGTGACTCCAGTCAATATTGTCTAATCAGCCCATTCCCTTTCTCTTTGTGGGTTGGACTAGCAAGGATGACTCAGAGTGGATAAGTAATCTCCCAAAATAACAAATTAACACGGAAAAAAGGAACATAGCCAATCTCTCAAAATAACGAAAGAATAACAGAACTTCTGAAAATACAAATCGATTCGGAACTAATATAAACTCTCCTGAAATAATGAAAAAGAATCATTCTAACATAACGTTTATGACGAAACGAAATGATTTACTTAATAAATTAATTTGAAATTAAACTCCGTGAACGTGCCCGCGGGTCCCGTAGACTCGATGTCCGCCGGTGTCCCGCGATCGTCTCACGGAGAGGCAGAACGGGGAGATGCCTATGTAAACAAGGCATTTCCCTGTTCTGCCTAGAGACAGGACACTGATCCACTGCTCCCTTTCATCGGGAGCAGTGATCACTGTCGTGTCACTGCCCATTCCCCCCACAGTTATGCCTCGTACACACGTTCAGATTATCGTGCGACGTATCGTTCGCATTTTGTTGCATAAAACTAATATCGATGACAACAGTGCAAAATGTGCTTTACGAAAAGTACGATTTTTGTCCTACGATTCTGGAAAAACCTTGCGGTGTGCGTAGCTACGTATCTGAAATTATGTCAAATACGTGTGACCCCCTGTGCCGTTCTGGTTTATTTTCGTGTTTCCGATCAGGCGTGGTGTTTGTCTATCGATTTTTAGCAGATGCATACTGTACTGATTAAACGATTGTCGTACGATGGGCTGTCCCCCGAGCAAAGTTTTCGTGATTGTCCCTTCAGATTTTGTTGGACGGACTGTCGTCATCGGCTGTCGGAAGATTATCGAACGATCTATCCGAAAGCGATTTTTATCTTTCGATAATCTGAACGTGTGTACGAGGCATTAGAGTCACTCCCTAGGACACACTTAACCCCTTGATCGCCCCCTAGCGTTTAACCCCTTCCCTGCCAGTGTCATTTACACAGTAATCAGTGCGTTTTTATAGCACTGATCGCTGTATAAATGACAATGGTCGCAAAATAGCGTCAAAAGTGTCCGATGTGCCCGCCATAATGTCGCAATCATGATAAAAATCTCTGATCGCCGCCATTACTAATAAAAAAATTTAAAAAATTAAAAATGCCATAAAACTATCCCCTATTTTGTAGACGCTATAACTTTTGTGCAAACCAATCAATAAACGCTTATTGTGATTTTTTTTACCAAAAATATGTAGAAGAATACGTATCGGCCAAAACTGAGGAAAAAATTATTATTTTTATATATTTTTTGGGGATATTTACTATAGCAGAATGTAAAAAATATTGCTTTTTTTTATATTGTCGCTCTTTTTTTGTTTATAGCGCCAAAAATAAAAACCGCAGAGGTGATTATATACCACCAAAAGAAAACTCTATTTGTGAGAAAAAAAAACACGTCAATTTTGTTTGGGAGCCACGTCGCACGTCCGCGCAATTGTCAGTTAAAGCGACGCAGTGCCCTATCGCACAAAATGGCCCGGTCATTGGGCAGCCAAATCCTCCGGGGCTGAAGTAGTTAACCAGGGCAAGGAGTATCAGTGCGAGCAAAGAACTGGCACCAGTCGTTGTGTTTGTGTCAGCGGAATGGTGGGGGCATTGTTCGTCATATTTGGCGATGGATCTGAATCACTGGATGACGTGATTGCCGATAGATTTACAATGTGGCACATTCTTTGACGATTAATAATAAAGGACTTCGTTTTTTAATTATTTTCAAATCTGTTTTTTATTCACCTTTTTTTTTTTCTGAATGAGTGACCATAAGTACCCTTTACTCATCAACATGGGGGGACAGATATCTAGTGGCCCCTTCCTGGCCAAGTATATATCACCTGGTCACTAATAAAACATTCCACACATATCTAAACCTCCTACAGAGCTGAGATCATCAAATATTAATCAGAACAACCAGCACAGCTAGGATCAATACACAGGTTATATTTTGTAACTCAAAGAGTGAGAACGCAACTTGGACTGGCAGCCTGCAAACTCCTTAAATGTGTATATATATATATATATATATATATTGTGACAGCAGGAAGGTGGGGTCACCTGGTTGCATCCAGGGGGGTAGATATATTTCGCCCAGATTCAGGCTTTACGCCGACTTATACAACTAGGTGGAGAGTTGTATAAGCCCAGCTGAGGCTAGTGGGCTCATGGATGACTCATACCTCTAGGGAGAGTGTGGGGCGTCGTGCAGACAGGGAGTTGATGAGACCAGCTGAAGCTTGTCAGCTCATTTAGGCCTCTATAAAAACTCCCAGCTTCATTAGGTGTTGGCTCATGCCTGGAACCAGACCTGTGTGGACTGTCTAGGGAGAGTGAACCCCTGTGCGGTGAGACAAAGCCTGTGTGGCTATTTGCTTGGACATTTAAAACCAGGGACTTAGGGACTAGGACAGCACTAGGCTGATCCCAGTTGTTAGTTAGGAAACCTGTATGTTTAGTCAGAGGTCAAGTTGACCAGGATTTATTTTGTTTATGTTTCTTTTGCTTTGCTGTGTTTTGTCACTGTAAAATAGAAAATAAACCGCACCTTTTTGATTTTGAAAACCACAACCTCCGTTTGCTGGGCCTGTTTTTGTGTGGGGAGCCCATCCCGGGGGTCACACACACCCGCTGCCGAGCTAACCCCCTCACAGTTGGTGGAGAACCAGTGGCAGTTTTTTTTTAAGCCAGCATGGAGGAGATACTGAAACAGCTGGCTCTAGCAAATGCCAATCAACAGCAGACAAATGCAGGTTTACAAAGGAGCCTTGCAGCCCAGCAGCAAGCTCATCAACAGAGCCTTGCAGCCCAGCAGCAAGCTCACCAACAGAGTCTGGAAGCTCAGCAACAAGCCCAGCAGCAATCTGAGGCCCGCTTCATAGACCTGTTACAGAAGCAAGAGCAGAGACTACAACAAATGGAAGCAGTAATGCAGCAACGTCCGCAGACCAGTGAGGAAAGCCGTCCCACTAATACCGCGTCCTTTGGGGTGAGTCGTTTATTGACAAAAATGACTGGAGAGGATGATCCAGAGGTATTTTTGACCACATTTGAAAGGACCGCTGAAAGAGAAAAGTGGCCTGAGGAGCAGTGGGCTGGACTGGTGGCTCCTCTGTTAACTGGTGAATCGCAGAAAGCTTACTATGACCTAGAGCCTAACCAAGCAAAAGACTATGTGATGCTAAAAGCTGAAATTTTGGCAAGGCTGGGTGTCACCCAGGCTGTCCGGGCTCAGCGTGTGCATAACTGGACTTTCCAGCTTGGAAAACCCCCCAGGTCTCAAATGTATGATCTCATTCACCTGAGCAGAAAGTGGCTACAGCCAGAGACTTTGTCCGCACCAAAGATTGTGGAACGTGTTGTAATGGATCGGTTTTTGAGAGCTCTTCCTACTGCCATCCAAAAGTGGGTAAGCCATGGAGACCCAGAGACGGCCGATGGTCTTGTGGATCGTGTGGAGAAATACTTGGCTACAGAGAACCTGACGGCCTCTTCCAGAGACACTCGGACTTTCCACCCTAAGACCAGACCATCCCCAGGGGCGGATAAGAGGATTCCAAGGGGTGAGGGTGGAGAGAGTGAGAGGGTGGGAGCTCTACCCCAAGTTTGGCGAGAACAGCCTGGGAAATCAGCGGCTCAAGAGGCGGCAAGAAGGATCGTTTGCTACCGCTGCCGGCAAGCGGGACATATTGCAGCCAATTGCCCGGTTGTGGAGGAACCCATGCAGTGTGACTTTCTGACAGGCAGACGTCAGTCGCTGTGTGCGACAGTCGCATGCACTGCCATTCGAGGAACTGAGAAACATTTATGCAAAATGTGTGTTAATGGTAGAAATGTTGTGGTATTGCTGGATTCAGGTAGCCTTGTGACCCTGATAAAGGCTGAGTTAGTTAAAACAGAGGTCTTTGGGAATAGCAAGGTAGCTGTTATTTGTGTGCATGGGGACACCCGAGAGTATCCAGTGACTACAGTGTGTTTCGAGACCCCCAAAGGTACCCTCTCTCATCCAGTGGGCTTAGTATCTCAGTTACCGCATGACGCCATTGTGGGAAGGGATTTTCCGAAGTTCTGGGAACTGTGGGATGATCCTGAGCCCCCCACTGGTGCCCCTATGTACCAGGAATGTGATAGCCAGAACTCCCCTGAGAGTGGTGAGGACTCTCCGGAATTTCCCTTATCAGTATTGGCAGGGGAGACTCAAGAAACTGGAGAGGAGCCCACCTCCTCAGACGAAAACCTACCGTCTGTGGAGTTTTCTGATCTTGAGGTTCACAGGGAAAACTTTGCCACAGAACAGTTGAAAGACCCCGCCCTAATAAAGGCACGGGAAAACGTAGTGAAAATAGATGGCGAGTTAGTGAACCCAGATAATACCTGCACTTACCCATACTTCAGCGTAGAGAAGGACCTACTGTATCGGGTGGCAAAAAGGGCAGAAGAAACCGTTGAGCAGCTTGTGGTGCCCAAACCTTACAGGAAGTTGGTGTTGGAGTTGGCCCATGGGCACATTCTTGGAGGTCATCTGGGGACAGAGAAAACCCGAGAGAGGGTATTACAGAGATTCTATTGGCCGGGGGTGATGAAGGACATAGAAAATTATTGTTCCTCCTGCCCTGTGTGTCAGAGGTCGGCCCCGATGCCACATTTCCGTAGCCCGCTGGTCCCTCTACCCATCATTGAGGTCCCGTTTGAGAGGATCGCCATGGATTTGGTAGGGCCTATAATCAAGTCCGCTAGGGGGCACCAGTACATATTAGTTATAATGGACTATGCCACCCGTTATCCAGAAGCGATCCCTCTCCGAAATACCTCGGCCAAAACCATAGCCAAAGAGCTATCTCTTGTGTTTAGCCGGGTGGGTATTTGTAAAGAACTGCTTACGGACCAAGGTACACCCTTTATGTCCCGGGTTATGAAGGAGCTGTGTAAATTGTTCAAAGTGACGCAATTACGTACATCTGTGTATCACCCCCAAACCGATGGGCTGGTTGAAAGATTCAACAAAACCCTAAAACAAATGTTGAAGAAAGTGGTGGATAGAGATGGAAAGGATTGGGACTGTCTACTTCCTTATCTGATGTTTGCTATTAGGGAGGTGCCCCAATCCTCTACGGGATTCTCCCCCTTTGAGTTACTGTATGGGAGACACCCAAGAGGGCTGTTGGATATTGCCAAGGAAACTTGGGAAAGTGAGAGTTCTCCCCACAGGAGTGTGATTGAGCATGTCGCCCTGATGCAAGACCGAATTGCACAGGTAATGCCCATCGTGAAGGAACATTTGGCCCAAGCGCAGTTAGCACAGCAGAGAGTGTACAACCGTGGAGCCAAGACCCGTACCTTTTCCCCGGGGGATAGGATACTGGTACTTGTCCCTACGGTTGAAAGTAAATTCCTTGCCAAATGGCAAGGCCCCTATGAGATAATGGAAAAAGTGAGCGAAGTGAATTACAAGGTCAGACAACCAGGAAGGCGAAAGCCCGAACAGATCTATCACGTTAATCTGTTGAAAGCCTGGAGGGATAGAGAGTCCCTAGTCGCAGACACTTGGTCACCAGCTCAAACTGGTTGCGTGATTCCTGAGGTTGGAATAGCAGCCACCTTGTCACAACCCCAACAACAGGAGGTTAAGGAGTTTGTGCTTCGCAACAAGGAGGTATTCTCTGAGCTGCCGGGACAAACATCTGGGGTAGAGCATGACATCATTACCCCGCCCGGTGAAAGGGTGAAGTTAAAACCCTATCGGATCCCAGAGGCCCGACGGGAGGCAATACGGGAGGAAGTACAGAAAATGCTGAACTTAGGGGTGATAGAGGAGTCCCAAAGTGATTGGTCTAGTCCCATTGTGTTGGTGCCTAAACCGGATGGGAGCTGGCGATTTTGTAACGATTTTCATCAGTTGAACAAAGTTACAAAATTTGACACCTACCCCATGCCACGTATAGATGAGTTGATCGACCGGCTGGGAACAGCCCGATACATGACGACTCTTGACCTCACAAAAGGGTATTGGCAAATCCCCCTGGCCAAGTCGGCCAAAGAGAAAACCGCATTTGTAACCCCAGACGGGGCGTTCCAATATAAAAGAATGCCGTTCGGGTTACAGAATGCGCCGGCCACATTCCAGCGGAAAATGGACCAGATGCTGAGGCCCCATCGGAAGTATGCTGCGGCTTACCTGGATGATGTAATTGTCCATAGCACAGATTGGGCCTCACATCTGCCAAAAGTGCAAGCAGTCCTGGACTCTGTTCGGGAAGCGGGGTTTACGGCTAACCCCAAGAAGTGTACCATTGGGCAGGAGGAGGCCAAATATCTTGGGTACACCATTGGGAGGGGAGTAATAAAACCCCAACTCAACAAAGTCGAGGCCATCCAGAGTTGGCCACGTCCCAACAGCAAGAAGCAGGTACGAGCCTTTCTGGGAATCGCTGGGTATTATCGGCGATTCATTCCCCACTTTGCTTCTAAGGCTGTGCCCCTAACCAACCTGACGAAGGGGAAAGGGTCGGTCATGATTAAATGGACCCCCGAGGCTGAGGCAGCATTCCAATTCTTGAAACAAGCCTTATGTAGCCAGCCAGTGTTGTACTCACCCGACTTCTCTAAAGACTTTGTCGTACAAAGTGATGCGTCAGATGTGGGGTTAGGAGCAGTATTGTCCCAGGTCTGGAACGGGGAAGAGCACCCAGTCATTTACCTCAGCAGGAAGTTGAAGTCCCATGAGGTAAATTACGCCACCATTGAAAAGGAGTGTTTAGCGGTGAAGTGGGCTCTAGATTCCCTTCGGTACTACCTGCTAGGTAGGCACTTTGACATGGTTACGGATCACGCTCCGTTAAAGTGGATGGCTCAAAACAAGGAAACAAATAGAAGAGTGAATAGGTGGTTCCTGGCCCTCCAGGAATTCAACTTCACAGTAAAGCATCGCCCTGGCGTTCAAATGGGGAATGTGGATGCTTTGTCTCGAGTACATGAATGCCTGATTGCTGGTGTTCCAACCCCGAGGTTAAAACAAGAGGGGGGGGTATGTGACAGCAGGAAGGTGGGGTCACCTGGTTGCATCCAGGGGGGTAGATATATTTCGCCCAGATTCAGGCTTTACGCCGACTTATACAACTAGGTGGAGAGTTGTATAAGCCCAGCTGAGGCTAGTGGGCTCATGGATGACTCATACCTCTAGGGAGAGTGTGGGGCGTCGTGCAGACAGGGAGTTGATGAGACCAGCTGAAGCTTGTCAGCTCATTTAGGCCTCTATAAAAACTCCCAGCTTCATTAGGTGTTGGCTCATGCCTGGAACCAGACCTGTGTGGACTGTCTAGGGAGAGTGAACCCCTGTGCGGTGAGACAAAGCCTGTGTGGCTATTTGCTTGGACATTTAAAACCAGGGACTTAGGGACTAGGACAGCACTAGGCTGATCCCAGTTGTTAGTTAGGAAACCTGTATGTTTAGTCAGAGGTCAAGTTGACCAGGATTTATTTTGTTTATGTTTCTTTTGCTTTGCTGTGTTTTGTCACTGTAAAATAGAAAATAAACCGCACCTTTTTGATTTTGAAAACCACAACCTCCGTTTGCTGGGCCTGTTTTTGTGTGGGGAGCCCATCCCGGGGGTCACACACACCCGCTGCCGAGCTAACCCCCTCACAATATATATATACAGTTGTGCTCATAAGTTTACATACCCTGGCAGAATTTATGATTTCTTGGCCATTTTTCAGAGAATATGAATGATAACACAAAAACTTTTCTTTCACTCATGCTTAGTGTTTGGTTGAAGCCATTTATTATCAATCAGCTGTCTTTACTCTTTTTAAATCATAATGACAACAGAAACTACCCAAATGACCCTGATCAAAAGTTTACACACCCTGGTGATTTTAGCCTGATAACATGCACACAAGTTGACACAAAGGGGTTTGAATGGCTATTAAAGGTAACCATCCTCACCTGTGATCTGTTTGCTTGTAATTAGTGTGTGTGTATAAAAGGTTAATGAGTTTCTGGACTCCTGACAGACCCTTGCATCTTTCATCCAGTGCTGCACTGACGTTTCTGGATTCTGAGTCATGGGGAAAGCAAAAGAATTGTCAAAGGATCTGCAGGAAAAGGTAGTTGAACTGTGTAAAACAGGAAAGCATACCTCCCAACTGGCACGGATTCCACGGGTTTTACCCGCATAGGCTCCTCCTTCCCACAGTCCCGCGAGAGTGTCCTTTTTCCCGCACAGACAGCAGGAAGCATGAAGAGGAGGAAACAGCAACCAGCAGGTAAGCCCCCCCCCCCGCTATTGGTGGACAAAACAGTGTTCGGAGGCACCCCCCTGCGCCCGATCGGCGCCCCCCCGGCGATCCGCGGCACCCCCCCCGCCCCCCCCCCCCCCGCTCAACAACTTTCGTTAGCAGGGGAGAGGGGAGATCTGAATGTCCCGCGGTGGGAAAGTTGGGAGGTATGGGAAATGCCAATCAGCAGTGTTCAAACTCTAATCAAGAAGTGGAAAATGAGGGGTTCTGTTGAAACCAAACCACGGTCAGGTAGACCAACTAAAATTTCAGCCACAACTGCCAGGAAAATTGTTCGGGATGCAAAGAAAAACCCACAAATAACTTCAGGTGAAATACAGGACTCTCTGAAAACATGCGGTGTGGCTGTTTCAAGATGCACAATAAGAAGAAAGATGGGCTGCATGGTCGAGTCGCCAGAAGAAAGCCATTACTACACAAATGCCACAAAGTATCCCCCTTACAATACACCAAACAGCACAGAGACGAGCCTCAAACCTTCTGGCACAAAGTCATTTGGAGTGATGAGACTAAAATTTAGCTTTTTGGCCACAACCATAAACACTACATTTGGTGAGAAGACAACAAGGTCTATGATAAAAGGTACACCATTCCTACTGTGAAACACGGAGGTGGATCGCTGATGTTTTGGGGATGTGTGAGCTACAAAGACACAGGAAATTTGGTCAAAATTGATGACAAGATGAATGCAGTATGTTATCAAAAAATACTGGAGGAACATTTGCATTCATCAGTCAGAAAGCTGGGCATGGGACGTACTTGGACATTCCAACATGACAATGATCCAAAACACAAGGCCAAGTCGACCTGTCATTGGCTACAGCAGAATAAAGTGAAGGTTCTGGAGTGACCATCTCAGTCTCCTGACCTCAATATCATTGAGCCACTCTGGGGAGATCTCAATTATAATATAATAATAATAATAATATAATATTATAATAATAACCACCCCCCATTGGCATAACATTTTCCACTAAGTAACAAATAAAAAAAAAACGAAATAAAAAAATCATCCCCTTCATTTTTCATGTATATATACTGTGTGTGTGTGTATATATATATATATATATATATATATATATATATATATTTAAATTACCCATAATAATGTCACAAATAGTATCCATATATATTATTTGTGACATGTCCTTGTGCTAATGGCATACTTTGTACAGCAAGCGGTCAGATCAAATCATTCGGCATATGTAATCAGGTCTGCCAAATCTGATAATCTCACCAATCAGAGGGTAACGGGCGGTCACCAGAATAAGTTAAACAGTGAGTTAACAAGCACAGCACTAACCTTTTAGCAAATTAAAATACTTCTGAGCAGACAGCGATGTTACTGTTTTTCTTTGTATCTAAACTTTAAAGGTCAATGGCAGCAGGTAATTTTTTTTTTGTGTATTTTTGGGCCATGGGCAGAAAGCAGAACAAACTGAGGAAATACATAAAAAACACAAAGAGAACATGCAGGCTCCAAAGATAGGGTCCCAAAGGAAGCTGTAGCCAGGACCCCTCAGGGGCGGATCCAGGTGGGGGAATGTGGCAATTGCTCCCCCCGAGATTTGCGGGTGAGTGGGTAGGTGAGAGAGCGCTCGGGCTCCGCGAGCGGGTCGGGCAGCTGGGTGGCTCGGCGGGCTGGTAAAGGGAGCGTACGCCTCGGCCGTCAGGCAGCTTAAAGAGCAGCGGCTCTACTGGCAGGTGAGAGAGCATTTGGGCCAGGCAGCTGGGCAGCTTAGTGAGTATCTGTGTCTGAGTGAGCGGCTGGCCAATCAGACAGAGAGCAGGCAAGCGGGGGAGCAGGGAGATGACATCATCTCTCACCGCCCGCCTTGCATCCCTGCAGTTCCGCCCTCACTGTGCAGGCAGCCACGGGCAGCAGAGAGATTACATCATCTCTCTGCTGCCTGACTCTGGGACACAGCAAGGGACAAGTGGAGATGGCAAGTGACAATCCCCAACATGTGACATGTGACGTGGCAAGTGACAATCCGCAACGTGTGACAGGTAACGTGGCAAGTGACGATCCGCAACGTGTGACAGGTGACATGGCAAGTGACAATCAGCAACTTGTGGCAAGTGACAAACGTGTGACAGAGGACGTGGCAAGTGACAAATGTGTGGCAGGGGACGTGGCAAGTGACAATCCGCAACCTGCGGCAGGTTACGTGGCAAGTGACAATCCGCGACGTGTGACAGGTGACGTGGCAAGTGACAATCCGCAACGTTTGACAGGTGACATGGCAAGTGACAATCAGCAACTTGTGGCAAGTGACAAACGTGTGGCAGGGGACGTGGCAAGTGACAATCCGCAACCTGCGTCAGGTGACGTGGCACGCGACAATCCACAACGTGGCAAGTGACAATCCGCAACGTGTGGCAGGTGACGTGGCAAGTGACGTGGCAAGTGACAGTCTGCAACTTGTGGCAAGTGACAATCAGCAACGCATGGCAGGCGATGGTGGCAAGTGACACACTCGGGGCTCCCACTGATTCTGCATTATGGTGAGTTGAACTACAGTGTAATAATAGAAATAATGTGCTTCAAACATTCTGACACCATAACAACCATGGCCCCGTGATGATTGAAGCTCCAACACCAGCCATTTCTCCTAAAAATTACCCGTTAAAAAAAACTTATTTTCTGGCAGTGCCCCTCCCGAGACTAGACTCTGGATCCGCCCCTGGGACCCCTGTGGTACAAACGCACAGTACCAGCCACTGAGCCACCATACTGCCTGCTACTATCAGTGGTAGAGACCTGGCCCAGCAATTACTGCTATACAAGCACTCTGTTGACCGACAGAACTTTAACCACTTGACCGTCGGAAGATTTTACCCCTTTTTTTGATATTCAGCCCTGCTCTACTTTAACTGGCAATTGCGCGGTCATGCAACACTGTACCCAAATAGAGCTTTCTTTGGTGGCATTTGATCACCACTGTTTTTTTTTGTTTTGTTTTTTATTATATAAATAAAAAAAGACCTAAAATTTTGAAAAAAAAAACAATATTTTCTACTTTCTGTTCTAAAGCATATCCAATAAAAAAAATCAAATTTCTTCAAAAATGTAGGCCAAAATGTATTCTTCTACGTGACTCTGGTAAAATAAAAATCCCAATAAGTGTATAATAATAATAATAATTAGCCTGTGTGAAAGTTATAGCATCCTATGCAAACTATGGTATATATACTGGATATAACGCAGCTATAGACACTATACTGTAATGGCGGTGATCAGCGAATTATAGTGTGACTGTGATAGGGTGGCAGGCAATCTGACACTAACAGACACTTACTGGAAGCAGGGCTGTCTTAATGCACTGCCCAGAGACCCCAGGTGCATGGGGGCCCCCAGATAGTCTTGCATTACATCATACTTGCCAACTGTCCTGGATTTGCCTGGCCAGTCACACTTTTTACTTAGCTGTCCCAGGATGGCTGTGTCCTGAGTAGTGTCCTGGAACCTGTACTGTGCCCTCCTGACCCCCCTGCACTGTGCCCTCCTGACCCGCCTGTACTGTGCCCTCCTGACCCCCCTGCACTGTGCCCTCCTGACCCCCCTGTACTGTGCCATCCTGACCCCCCTGTACTGTGCCCTCCCTGACCCCCCTGTACTGTGGCCTCCTGACCCCCTGCACTGTGCCCTCCTGACCCCCCTGTACTGTGCCCTCCTGACCCCCCTGTACTGTGCCCTCCTGACCCCCCTGTACTGTGCCCTCCTGCCCCCCTGCACTGTGCCCTCCTGACCTCCCTGTACTGTGCCTTCCTGACCTCCCTGTACTGTGCCCTCCTGATCCCCCTGCACTGTGCCCTACTGACCCACCTGTACTGTGCCCTTCTGCCTCCACCCCTGTACTGTGCCCTCCTGACCCCCATGTACTGTGCCCTCCTGACCCCCCTGTACTGTGCCCTCCTGACCCCCCTGCACTGTGGCCTGCTGACCCCCCTGTACTGTCTCCTTCTACCTCCACCACTGTACTGTGCCCCCTGACCCCCCTGTACTGTGCCCTTCTGCCTCCACCTCTGTACTGTGTTCTCCTGACACGCATGTACTGTGCCTTCCTGACCCCCCCTGTACTGTGCCTTCCTGACCCCCTGTACTGTGCCCTCTTGACCCCCTGTACTGTGCCCTCCTGACCCCCCTGTACTGTGCCTTCCTGACCCCCCCTGTACTGTGCCCTTCTGCCTCCACCTCTGTACTGTGTTCTCCTGACCCGTCTGTACTATGCCTTCCTGACCCCCCTGTACTGTGCCTTCCTGACCCCCTGTACTGTGCCCTCTTGACCCCCTGTACTGTGCCCTCCTGACCCCCCTGTACTGTGCCTTCCTGACCCCCTGTACTGTGCCCTCATGACCCCCCTGCACTGTGCCCTCCTAACCCCATGTACTGTGCCCTTTGTGTTAATTTGTTTTCGATTCATGGAATGCTTTTTATATTATTTAAAATCGATTTTATTGAAAGTACTAACAAATGCATGTTTAATTCTATCAACTATTTATACATTAGTTCTTTGGAGTTGGTGTGTAAACTGGGGCAGGCTGGTAGGGACCCAGTGCATTACTTTGCTTAGGGGCCCATGATGTTATTAAAAAGGCCCTGGCTGGGAGGGTCACTAATTGACACTGACGTTGCTGATGACGCTAATACAGTGCCCAGTGATAATACTGTACACTGTACTAATGACACTGGCTGGGAACCAGTTACTATCAAGGGGCAATCAAGAGGTTTACTGTGTGAGTAACAAGTGTAATGTGTGTAATGTGTGCTGCTTTTACTTACTAATCTGGCTGTTTTTTCTTCCTGCTTTTCAGGGAGAAGAATTAATCTTTTTTTTATTTTGGTTAATTCTCCTTTAAGGGGGTGTGGCAGGGGGCGTGTCCTATGCCTACATACATTTGCTAGTAAGATTCCCTCATTCCCATCTCAAAATGTTGGGAGGTATGAAGTTGATCATCAGGTTTCAGCCAAATCATTGGCTGTAATCTGCTGCCAAACTCTTGCTGTGTCCAATCACAGCATGGGTCGGCAGGGGGTGCACCCCAAACCTAGAAGAAGGCCTATCCCCTACATGACTATGCCTGTACCTGACGCCCATTCAAAGTATATTTACGGTGAGTGGTCAACAGTTAGTTAAATAGGGGTCTAAAACAGAAGTGAGGGCATTACCATTTATCTTCCTGATTTGTAAATTCTGCTTTGATTTTCTCAGACAAAATCCCAAGTAAAGTCACATAAAATACATTATTTTTGTAGGACATACCCGGCATCGATTTCCGCAGCATCCCTCCCCACAGCAACCTTTACCACCCGCCCGAATGGCGTTGCAAGATGGACACAACATCTGCAGGGATACAAGATAGGAATCAGAAACATTGCAAACTACCATATGAATATCATATATATACTACGTCACCCTGCAGGAAGAGCACAGACGCATAGCTCCCTTTTACACTATATTACCAAAAGTATTGGGACACCTGCCTTTACACAACTCTTCTGGGAAGGCCGTCCACAAGGTTTAGGAGTGTCTGTGGGAATGTTTGACCATTCTTCCAGAAGCACATTTGTGAGGTCAGGCACTAATGTTGGAGAAAAGGCCTGGCTTGCAGTCTGCGCTATAAGTCATCCCAAAGGTGTTCTATCAGGTTAAGGTCAGGACTCTACAGGCCAGTCAAGTTCCTCCACCCCAAACTCGCTCATCCTTGTCTTTATGGACCTTGCTTTGTGAACTGGTTCAAATCATTTGGTAGAGGGGGGATTATGGTGTGGAGTTGTTTTTCAGGGCTTGGGTGAAGGGAAATCTTAAGGCGTCAGCATACCAAGACATTTTGGACAATTTCATGCTCCCGACTATGTGGGAAAAGTTTGGGGATGGCCCCTTCCTGTTTCAACATGACTGCGCACCAGTGCAAAAAGCAAGGTCCATAAAGACATGGATGAGCGAGTTTGGGGTGGTGGAACTTAACTGGCCTACACAGAGTCCCGACCTCAACCCGATAGAACACTTTTGGGATGAATTAGAGCGGAGACTGCAAGCCAGGCCTTCTCATCCACATCAGTGCCTGACCTCACAAATGCTCTTCTGGAAGAATGGTCAAACATTCCCATAGACACACTCCTAAACCTTGTGGACAGCCTTCCCAGAAGAGTTGAAGCTGTTATAGCTGCAAAGGGTGGGCTAACTCAATATTGAACCCTACGGACTCAAGCCCTGTACACACGGGTGGGAATCTCGTTGGGAAAAAAAACGTCGGTTTTCCCGACGAGATTCCTGGCAAGCTTTCCTTGCTCACCAAGTGTACACACGGCCATTCTAAAGAACCGCCGTTCTTTTGAATGGCAAAAACGCGGTGACGTCATCGACTATGACGAGCATGTGCTCGTCACATTCAGTGCCGTCGCCACCATCTTGCTTCACCCTACACTACCCTTGTATGCTACCGCGCATGCATCGAAGTCTTTGCGAGCATGCACGGGTTTACCTGGAGACAGGTAAGCATACACACGCACCGTTTTCTCATCTGGATTCTCGTTGGCCTGTTTCCCGGCGAGAAAACCGCGCGTGTGTAAAAATAGAGAGCAGGTTCTCTATTTTTCTCGTCGAGATTCCCGGCAGTTTTCCCAATGAGAAACCATACACACGACCGGTTTTCTTGGCAAAAAGCTCTCCCAGCAGTTTTCTTGCAGAGAAAAACGGTCGTGTGTACAAGGTTTCAGACTGGGATGCCATTAAAGTTCATGTGTGTAAAGGCAGGCGTCCCAATACTTTTGGTAATATAGTGTATATAGTACGTCACCCTGAAAGAGGAGGTCAGACTCATAGCTCCCTTCTATCTCTGTCATTATATATAAACAGGTAACCTGTTACTCACAAATAGTCCAGCGCCTGCAACACCTGCCATCAGCCAGACTTGCATAGTGATATGGTCGGTCCATTTGGTCTCCCCATTAGGAAACATCAGTAACAAGTTGGCGATGATGGCAATGAACGCCATGGGCAATAGCCCCAGCCCGACGAATCGAGAACATTTCCCCGTACACATTTTGGAGGCTCCTCTGGGATGGAGAACCCGATGTTAATTCTCTGTAAATCCGTTGTGTGTTTTCTCCCCTCTGTGTGTTGGTTTAATGATAAGGAGATGGGCAAAGTTCATGGAAGTTATCAGTCATGGTTAGGGGACGGGTCCAGGCAGAGGAGGGGGAGCGATGGATAACAAGGAGAGATCACACAATGGTGACAAGAAATAATTATTATTGACAGAAAACAAGAGTGAAAATCAGCTCATAAAAAAAATCTTAAAAATCAAAAAACTATTTAATGGGAAGAATAAGGACAGCTAAACCGTTCCTGGGGCACCTCCAATGCACCCCGATCTTTATCTCCGCATATGGTCTTTTCCATTATCGCAGCTCAATAAAGTGACTTCATCCTTCTCATACACGTATGCAGTCAGGTGATAGAAATGGCACTTCAAGCTGATGCTTTTTTGAACCACCTGATTGGCTGATGTTAAAGCGGAGGTCCACCCAAAATAATTTTTTTAAAAGCCAGCAGCTACAAATACTGCAGCTGCTGACCTACAAATACTGCAGCTGCTGACTTTTAAAAAATGGACACTTACCTGTCCAGCACGCCCGTGATGTCGGCAGCTGAGGCCGAGCAATCGCTCGTCTCTCGGCTGCCCCCTCCCCCGCCATCCTCGGTGAGGAAATCAGGAAGTGAAGCGTTGCGCCTTCACTGACCGGTTCCCTAGAGTAGCGTAGCGCGCCCTCACTGGTTCCCGCTCTCCTGGGACCTGTGTGTTTTCCAGGAGACAGCGGGGGGGGGGGGAGTGCCATGACTCCCACGGGAGTCTATGCCCGGAAGTGGGTAAAAATACCTGTCTCAGACAGGTACCTGCACCCCCACCCCCCCTGAAAGGTGCCAAATGTGACACCAGAGGGGGGGAGGGTTCCGAAAAGCAGAAGTTCCATTTTTGGGTGGAACTCCGCTTTAAACAAGACATATGACTATTACTACCAAAAAACGTAATCATCATCCATTATTGGTCACCCATAGGGGACATTCCACGTACAATGAAGATTAAGGAAGTGCTTCAGGTTTGGATCCACCATGAGTTTCCATAGCTCCCAACTGTCCCTGATTTCGAGGGACTGTCCCTGATTTGGATCAATGTCCCTCTGTCCCTCATTCTTTCTCATTTGTCCCTCATTTTGGTCTGATCTATATAGATGTATATAAAAAGCACTATTTATCTATCAAAAAGTGTTTCCCAGTGCTAAACCTTTCATCCGATTTCTAAATTGCTGCATTTGTAAATTCCAAAAGCCAATATAAAGGAATAGTAGTGGTAAAAAAAAGCCCTTGTGGGTTTAACCAGTCTTCTTTTTTTGTACAATTCTCCTTTAAGGGGGCGTGGCAAGGTGGTGTGTCCTATAATAGGCCTGCATACTTTTGCCGATAGGTGTCCCTTATTCCCATCTCCAAAATTTGGGAGGTATGGGTTCCCTCTGAACTTGAGTGGTTCGCAGTTCACCAGTTTACCCCCCCCCCCCCTGCAAAAGCCTGACAGGATAGGATCTTTGGTGTGGGTCT
This sequence comes from Rana muscosa, assembly GCA_029206835.1. NCBI lineage: Eukaryota > Metazoa > Chordata > Amphibia > Anura > Ranidae > Rana > Rana muscosa. The sequence goes on from CM055118.1 coordinate 351,988,813, forward strand.
AACATGTATATCTGCGCTCTTCAGCTTTATATATTCTTTAGAAAGTGCTCTTCGTGTTAGGAGATTTTCTCTTCCTGGTTAGCACTGCAGTGAAGCCTGGGCATACAGCCAGGGCCGTCTTAATAGCATCATGGGCCTCTGGGCAAAATAATGCACTTGGCCCCTACCAGTATGCACCTTCTCTCATAGTTGATGGAATTAAACATTTATGTAGCGGGTACTTGAATTTAGGGGAAGCATCTGGGTGGTAGTGTAACCCAGATGCCCTGATTGTTAGGGAATTCAAGGTTCCCTTTGGGAGTCTTGGAGGACTCTGGTGGTGTGAGGTTCCCGGCGGCCTGCAGGTGGCATTGTCGCCCTGGGCCGGGGCTGAGCTCACACCGCAAGACTGTGCCTTTTTGTCCTCCCCTGGAGCTGGTACAGCGGAGCGGGGAACCCGCTGTGACGCAAAGGGAGAGGGGATAAAAGGGGCGGACGCCCTTACCACGGGGTTGAGAGTTCGGAGTGGGAGTCGGAGGACTCGGCCGCTCCCAGGCACCTTCAGCTTGGGTGCTGGCGTTCCGGTGCTCTGGGCCCAGATGCCCTTGACCTGGCCAGAACGGAGATGGAGTCCATCCCAGGCACCTTTAGCCTGGGGTGAGGTACTATGGTGGAGGCCTGGGGCTCAGTACCTTCGACTGTGTTCCGCGAGGGTGGAGGAATCCGAGGGGGCCCTAACTCCTTGAGTGCCCATGTCTGAGTTCGTGAGGACTGGTGTGCGGAACTTCTCTGAAGAGTCCAGCGCAGCATTGCTGGTGACAGAGAGGCCTCCTGTTTCTCCCTTCGACGGATCTCCTTCCCCTGACAGGGGCCGGGCTAGCGAAGGTGATTCACGTTCCACCTCATATAGTCAGTGGCAGTGACTATTCGCCACTGGTGATATCACAGTGGTTAGCAGGAGAAGGGAAAGGATTGTGCCTCGATCTGTCCCCCATTACTACTCAGTAGAAGAAACTGTATGTTGTTTGCCCAGAAGAATAAAACTGAGTTAGACCTATTCACTGTGTGGAACTCTGGTTACTAGGAGCAAAGGAGTCAGGGACAAAGTACTGGACTTGACTCTAGGACACCTACACAAGACCCAATCTTCTGGCCTTCACCTCTTAGCTATGGAAAACATGGGCCGTGGTGTATCTCATCCCTCCCTCCAGCACTGAGACCCCTAGACAAAGAAAGACAAGCCGAGTATGAGAAGGGGAGAGAGGGGTGAGGCCGCTACATTTATTTATTTGTTCGTTCAATAAAATTGATTTTAAAACATACAAAAAGTATTCCATAAATCAAAGACTAATCAAATTACAAAGGGCACAGTACAGGGGTGGAGGCAGAAGGGCACAACACAGGGGGGTCAGGAGGGAAGAATACAGGGATCAGGAGGGCTCAGTACAGCTTCCAGAATGCTGCTCAAGACACGGCCATCCTGGGACAGCTTAGTAAAAAATATGACTGGCCCGTCAAATCCTGGGACAGTTGGCAAGTATGATATAATGCAAGACTATCATGGGGCCCTAGGGTTGCCACCTCATCCCTTTAAACCCGAACACATATGAATTACACAGGTTCTGTGGCTGATTAAGGTGGTAATTAAACCCACTTGGTGCCTTATCTGCATTTAATTAGCCTCAGAACCTGTGTAACTCAAAGGTGTTCGGGTTTAAAGGGATGAGGTGGCAACTCTATGGGGCCCCCTGCACCTGGGGCCCCTGGGCAGTGCCCAGGGGTGCCCATGCATTAAGACAGTCCTGCATACAGCCAAGACAGCTGATAGGAGGTAAGGCACACACCCCCTCTCCTCATAGGTAGAGACTTTCAGCTCTGTTCGTTGAATAGTTCAGAACTCTGCTAATCTATTTACAGCATCCTCCCCAACACAAAACTCCCGCTGCTTTTATCATATGTGTCGGAGAACTTGTCAGGACTTATCAGGCTGATAACAGAAGAACGGAGCAGGAGACAGCTGCGGGACATAGTGCTTTGAAGAGAGATCAGAAAACACTGCAGATATATGTGCCCAGCTCAAATTTCATTAAATCGAGTTTACATTCACTTTAATACACATTAAAGTGCCTACTACTTCAACATGCTTTTTTGATGTGTTCTTGATTCTTCTGTGATGCTTCAGTGATGCTTTTTTGTAGCTTTAATGAAGTTCGGCGAATGCCCTGTGCGTGTTGATTTTCTTTTTGTCTTAAAGGGGCCCTGGAGAACCCAGGCTCTGCAGTACCCCACTCAGCAGATCCCCAGCTCATTAGTATCTTCGTTCAGCAGATCTCCTGATCAGTAGTACCCCCAGCTCTGCTGATGCCCTACCCAGTAGTAACCCCTTGCTCTGCTGATCTACCACTCAGTAGTAACCCCAACTCTGCTGATCCTCTGGCTTGCTGATCCTCCTCCCTTTCTGGTCCATGCTCAACTCCCACTATTGCGCTCCCACACATGTGACATCTGCTAGTTTCTCCTGCTCGGCTCCCCCAGCTCTGCTGATCCTCTGCCACTCAGTCCTCTCTCTCTCTCCATTCTCTACGCACCCTCCTCTACAGCGGTCCCATGTTGCACACCACCTGTACCATCTGCTGGTTTCTCTGCTCCAGTCTGGACCCCACTCAACTTCCTGCTGCTCCACGCTGCACACCAGATGTAACATCTGCACCAGACACTCCAAGAATACAGTTGTGTTCAAAATAATAGCAGTCCAGCATCACTAATCAGATCAATCACTGTTCTTGGTATACATTATATTTCTACATGGCAAATAATTTACTAGTAGGTGTAGTAGAGTAATAGAAAACCAACAGACCCAACAGTCATGACATGCATGAATCAATAATTGAGGGGCGTGTTCAAAATAATAGCAGTATATTGATTAGTGAGGTCATTCAGTCTGTGAAAAAACAAGTGTCACACAGGTGGCCCTTATTTAACTACTTACCGGAAGATTTACCCCCCTTCGTGTCCTTTTTTTCCCACAAATTGAGCTTTCTTTTGGTGGTATTTGATCACCTCTGCGGTTTTTATTTTTTGAGCTATAAACAAAAAAAGACTCACATTTTAGAAAAAAAAAACTATATTTTTTAATTTCTGCTAAAAACATATCCAATAAAAAAATTTAAAAAAACAAAACAAATTTCTTCATAAATTTAGGCCAATACGTATTCTGCTAAATATTTTTGGTAAAAAAATCCCAATAAGCGTATATTCATTGGTTTGCGCAAAAGTTATAGTGTCTACAAACTATGGGATATTTTCATTTATTTATTTTATTACTGTAGCACACGGTCCCTTTTTCCTGCTTACCTTCTCTTTGCAGGGTAAAGGCACACCATGCCACATGCCCGTATCCTCCTGGTATATGAGGTTGAGCGGTGTTCAAACTATTTTGGGTCCTGCAGCAAGTTACCTTCCTCCATTGGTTCTCGTCCCTAGAATGTAGGGAAAATAGGATTTTTTACTCACCGTAAAATCCTTTTCTCTGAGTCCATGGACCGACACAGCTTCTCTATTGACAAAGTGGGTATTATCCGTTAATTAGGAGTGACTAGGCAGAAAAACTTGTAAAAAGTGTTGCATCACACCTTCTACAGTACCGCCCAGGGGGCGGACCCTCTGGGTATACCCTCTCAGTCTGCATCTTCGCAGATCAGTTCGTCAAAAAGCAGTACAAACTTAAAAGGAGGGGTGGGTGCTGTGTCGGTCCATGGACTCAGAGAATAGGATTTTACGGTGAGTAAAAAATCCTATTTACTCTTTCGTCCATGGACCGACACAGCTTCTCTATTGACAAAGTGGGACGTCCCAAAGCAGTGTCAGAGAAAAAAACGAGGGGTGGTAACAGCATCAAAACAAACTTCACCCCAAAACACAAAAACAGCACTCCTCCAACGGAGGAGTTGCAACTCTAAACAGCCGCTTGCAAAACCTTGCGGCCGAAAGAGGCATCCGAAGATGCACCTACATCAACCTTGTAGAATTTTGTGAAAGTGTGAGCGGACGACCAAGTCGCCGCTTTACATAGTTGGGAAACAGACGCTTGATGTCGGAAAGCCCAAGAGGCACCTATTGCCCTGGTCGAATGCGCCGTGACAGGAAAGGGGGGCGCCTGACCCTTTAAGGCGTAAGCCTGGATTACTATCTGTCGGATCCACCTAGAGATGGTGGCCGATGAGACTGCTTGGCCCTTCTTGGGACCAGCCACCCAAACAAACAGTGAGTCTGACTTCCGGAACAGGGAAGTAGCAGATAGGTATACTCTCAAAGCTCGGACAACGTCCAAGGAATGCAATGCCGACTCCTTAGGATTCGACGGCTGAGGACACAAGGATGGAAGTACAATGTCTTCGTTGAGATGAAAAGCCGAAACGACTTTCGGAAGAAAGGAAGGCTGCAGCCGCAGCACCACCTTATCCTTGTGGAAAATCAAATAGGGAGCCTTGCAGGACAAGGCTGCCAGCTCAGAGACTCGTCTAACTGATGTAACAGCCACCAAAAAGACCACTTTCTGAGAAAGTGTCAACAGGGGAATATCTCTAATATTCTCAAACGGTGCCTTCTGAAGCACCGAGAGGACCAGGTTCAAGTCCCACGGAGGTAACGGGGGACGGACCAGAGGGGCCACATGTCGGACCCCCTGCACAAATGTACTCACGAGAGAGTGAGTCGCCAGGGGTCGCTGAAAAAAGACAGCCAGGGCAGATATCTGTCCCTTAATCGTACTTAGGGCAAGCCTTTGGTCCACCCCATGCTGTAAAAGCAGCAGGCTTCTGGAAACCAAATAGGTACGCGGATGCCATTTCATTTCCTCACACATGGAGATGTAGGCCCTCCAAGTGCGGTGATAGACCTTCCTAGAGGACGGTTTTCGAGCACTTCTCATAGTAGAGATTACTGAGTCTGACAGGCCCCGGTCTCTCAGTACCTGGTTCTCAACAGCCATGCCGTTAAAGCCAATGACTGTAAAGCAGGATGGAATATGGGACCTTGCGATAGCAGGTCCTTCCGTAGTGGTAGGCGCCAGGGGACGTCTGCTACCAGACGTACTAGATCGGCGTACCAAGGACGCTGAGGCCAATCTGGAGCGATTAGGATCATTGGAATTCCCTCTGCCTCCACTCTGCGGAGCAGAAGAGGAAGAAGCCTTAAGGGAGGGAAGGCATAGATTAGCCGATACTGACCCCACGATGCTACCAACGCGTCCGTTGCGTCTGCCCATGGGTCTCTTGACCGGGCCACAAATCTCAATACCTTCCGATTGAGTCGGGAAGCCAGAAGATCTACGCCTGGCGTGCCCCATCTTTGGCAGAGGATTTGGAACACCTCCGGGTGTAAGGACCATTCTCCCTGGTCCAGCATCTGGCGGCTCAGGTAGTCCGCCTGCCAGTTTTCCACACCCGGAATGTACACGGCCGACAGTGCCGGTACGCTCCTCTCTGCCCACTTCAGGATGCGAGCGATCTCCGATGCTGCAGCTGAGCTTCTTGTTCCTCCCTGATGATTGACATATGCCACTGCTGTGGCGTTGTCTGACTGGATCCTGACTGGACGCCCTTGCAGCCTCTGAGACCACTTGAAGAGGCACAGCTTGATCGCCCGAATCTCCAGGACATTGATCGGCAGGAGGGCTTCCTCTGGGGTCCAGCGACCTTGCGCTGACTGGACACCCCAGACTCCCCCCCAACCTGTAAGGCTGGCGTCCGTCGTGATCACTATCCAGTAAACTGGAAGAAATGACTTCCCGGCCATTAGAGCCGGTGCTGTCAGCCACCATACCAGGGGTCTCCTGACTAGGTGGCTCACTCGGATTTGATAATCCAGAGATGAAGGGCATCTGTTCCATCTGGACAGAATTTCCTTCTGTAACACTCGAGTGTGGTATTGAGCATATGGGACCGCCTCGAAGGAGGCTACCATGAGGCCCAACACTCGCATGCAAAAACGGAGTGACGACCAATTCCTGGAAGTCAGCTGCCGTACTGCAGCCCGGAGGGTCTGCAACTTCTCCACAGGGATGAATACCTTTGCCTCTGAGGAATCCAGAATCAACCCCAGGTACACTAGGCGTTGAGTCGGCACCAATACTGACTTTTGCGTGTTTAGTATCCAACCACAGTCTCGAAGAGTCTGACAGGTAATGGACACGCTTACCTCTAATTCTGAGCTTGAAGGGGCCTTCAGCGGAAGGTCGTCCAAGTAACCTGTGATAGCGATACCCCGCTGTCTTAGAAGTGCCAGAATCGGAGCGAGCACCTTGGTGAACGTCCTGGGTGCTGAGGCAAGGCCAAACGGGAGGGCCACAAACTGGTAGTGGTTCTTCCCGATAGCAAATCGCAGAAACCTCTGGTGTCTGGAGTATATGGGGACATGCAGGTATGCGTCCTTGATGTCCAAGGAGGCCAGAAAGTCCCCTGGATGGAGAGCCGTGACTACAGATCGAACCGACTCCATCCGAAATCTTTGTACCTTCACAAAGCAATTGAGGGCTCTGAGATCCAAGATTGGACGAACCCCCTCCTTCTTCGGCACAATGAACAGATTTGAGTAAAAACCCTGACCCCGTTCCTGTTCTGGAACTGGAATAACTACCCCGCGTTCCAGTAGACCCTGGACCGCCCCATACGGGGCCTCCCGACGGGTCGGTAGTAGCTGGAGATTGGAGGTGATGAATCTGTCTGGTGGACAAGAGAGAAATTCTATCTTGTAGCCTGAGGAGATTACTTCGCAAACCCACCTGTCGGAGACTAGAGCAGTCCACTGAGTCGCGAATTTGCGAAGACGTCCCCCCACCCGAGAGCTGGGTGGGGGCGGACCTTCATGTGGACGCAGATTTGTCCGCAGGCTTGTTGGGTCTGCGGGACCAAGGACGCTTCTGTCCTTGGGCAGGCGCTTTATCGGCCTGGGGTCTTTTCCCTGTCGCCTTAAGGGGGCGAAAAAAACGCTTACGTGCAGTAAAGGAGGGTCCTTGCCCTTGGCGTGGTCCCTTACCCTTGCTAGTTTGGGGAAGCAAAGTGCTTTTACCTCCTGTGGCATCCTTGATGATGTCATCCAGAGAAGCCCCAAAAAGCCTGTCGCCCTTAAAAGGCAGATCCAACAGGGCTTTCTTGGAAGTCTGGTCCGCAGACCAGCCCTTTAGCCAGATCAGACGGCGTATTGCTACTGCATAAACCGAAGCTCTTGACAGCAGGGGAAAAGTATCCATGTCTGACTCGCAGACAAACGTAAGGCCCTGGACCAACTGGTCGGCCAAAGTTATCTCATTAGGAGGAGCATCTCGCTCCTTTAACCCCTGGAGTAGCAATTTTGCTCATTCAGTAAGTGTCTGAGACACTAGGGCCCCCGCCAATGCCGGGCGTACTGCCGAGCCTACCACTGAGTATAGGTAGCGAGCGAGCGCTTCAGCCTTCTTATCCACAGGGTCCTTGAAAACAGGAGCCCCTTCTACTGGAATAGTGGTGGCTCTATTAAGTCTGGACACCGAAGGGTCCACTATAGGGGGAGAGGTCCATATCTTCAGAAAACTCTCCTCAAAGGGGTACCGTACTGCAAACCTCTTTGGGGCTGTAAAGACCCTCAGTGGGTTCTCCCATTCCTTGTATAAGAGTTTGTCAAAATAAGACACACAAGGGAACACCTTAGCAGTGCGGGCAGGTTTACAAAACCCAAAGGGGACTGGAGTATCTGCTACTTCTGCAGTCTTTTCCAACTTTAGCGTATCCCGCACTGCAGTAATAAGGTCAGATACCAAAGCCGTCTCGCGTACTGACCTGGACTTGGAGTCCTCCTCACTGTCCGATCGGTCACGGTCTGCAGTCTCTGATGCATCAGAATCTGGGCCATGAGCCGTAGCTGGACCTGGTTCTGCATCAGAAATATCCCCAGAAGATTGCAGGGGACGGGGGCGTTTATTACCCCCTGTATTCCCGTGTGCTGCTTCCACCCTGGCAGCAAACGCCTCTAGGATTGCCAACATAGCGTCCATAGACACCTCAGGGATACCAGCTGCTAAATCTGGTGTTTCAGGGGAGAAGACATCTGGCTCAGATGCCATGCTGACCACACGCTGACACCCACAGGGCTCCAGGCAAGATATCAATAGGCCACCCTCCTGTGCTGCAGAGAGGCTGGGTCACCTAGAGGACTCACCACCCTGGATAGGTACTGCTATGCTGCTCCTGTGATGCTGTCCCTCTGCTGCTGTGTCAGTCTGCTTCTTTTATCAGCACTTCCTGTGTGAATTTTCGCGCCAGTGTAATGCACCCTAGAGGCCGGAGGCTCTCGCAAAATGGTTGCCAAAAACGTCTGTATGGAAGATAATGTGGGCTCTAAGAAAATGGCCGCCGACAGAAGAAAGAGGTCAAGCAGCCATAGCCCACAAAAAGATGGCCGTCGAACGGCAATATCTGCATACAGGGTGGACAAACATGGCCGCCGATCAGCTGATAGGGGCCAGTGGGTGTGGCCGAACCACAGGAAGATGGCCGCCGGGCAGTCACAAGAGGCCAAACTTGGCATGGACCACCTCAAAATGGCCACCGACAGCATGGAGGAGGAAGGACACAAACACAGGTAAGAAAAAATGACATTTCTTTTAAATGTTAGTTACAGCCAGCCCCGCTCCAGTGGGACCCCCTAGGTGACCCCCAGCACCCAGCAACCTTTACCTAGAAGCCCAGGGAGGAGGGAAAGACAGGGAGAGAGGGAAGAAAGGGGCCACAACCACTTACTTGATCTCTCCAGGAATGTCCAGCTAAATCACCCAGCCGAGGCAGGGGAGTTTTACTTACCTATCCTGCATGCATTCTGCTGGAAGACATTCCAAACAGATCATCGTCCGCGCACGGAAGGTGACTGTTGGCCAGGCATGCTGTGATTGGACCCAGAAGGGACGATCATATGTATGCCCTGGAGCATGACACTCACCGGACAGGCTGCTGCGACTCGGCCGTAAGGTCAGCCAAAGCTGAGCGGTCCGATGCAAGCCTTGGAGCGTAAGCTCACCGGCCAGGCTGCTGCGACTCGGCCGTAAGGTCAGCCGAAGCTGAGCGGTCCGATGCAGGCCCTGGAGCGTAAGCTCACCGGCCACCCGTGGAGCGACGGGCATGTCGTGGAAAACCCAGCGCGTAGCTAGGGTCGGCACACGCTCGATGGCCGAAACTGGGGAGACTACAAGGATCGAGGATCCAGCCTGTCACCCAGTCGGCAGTTGATCGAAGATCGCAAGAAACAACAAATGTAGCAAAAAAAATAAATATATATATATATCTTTTTTCCCGGACCAATGGGCCCGAAGGGAGCCATGTCCTACTCCTTGCTAGACAGAAAAAAACTGATCTGCGAAGATGCAGACTGAGAGGGTATACCCAGAGGGTCCGCCCCCTGGGCGGTACTGTAGAAGGTGTGATGCAACACTTTTTACAAGTTTTTCTGCCTAGTCACTCCTAATTAACGGATAATACCCACTTTGTCAATAGAGAAGCTGTGTCGGTCCATGGACGAAAGAGTAAAGTATATTCTTTCTCCCCAAAGAAGGCCAATGTCCAGACAATGTTTAAACTCCAACAGACAAGTTTATTTTCTTGCTTGAACAGATTAGGAAAAGATTGAAGACAGCAATAGAATTGGGTAGGGAGATAGGTTCAGGCACGCGGCACCCAATTACCCTATTCTCCACTCAGGCCTGAGTGGGTACTGCTCACCCGGATAGATCCCTCTCACAGTTCTAGCAGCCGGAGTGAAGCACGAACAGTTAGTCTGAATTTAGTCCCGTTCACGGACAAGTTCAGGAGATCCTCTGCCACAGAATCCTTTGGTTCCTGAATTAGAACTTTGAAACCCCTGTAGATTGTTAGAGACCATAGGTGCCAATGGGGCACACTACAGGAGCTATCTTGCAACTCACGAATCCTTCCCTCTGATAGGCAACCAGGCCTCTCCGAGACTGTGACTTCCTTCACCAATCCATCGGATGGGTCCTCCCCTGGTTTCCTCTATTTCAGAGCGGGCCACCCTCACTCGGGTTCCCTGGGACTCCAATGGGCTGGTTGTAGACCCAGTTGAAGGTACTGGGCCTACCTGGAACTCTGTAGCCTCGAGCTAAAGGTGCTTGAGACTCCTCGACCAGTTCACGCACCCCAGGCCAGCAGGGCCAACGGGCGCGACTTCACGCCAGGGGTCCTCTTTGGAACCCCCCCCCCCGGCACACACACCCGAACATGGCGTCTGCCCTTTATGTACCCTCTCCCGGCATGCACAGCAGGCAGAACCCGCCCACCGCACGGCAGCCGAGAGAGGACACCCAATCACACCACAACGCCACCAGTGGTTCAACCCGAGACCTGGGCAACAGCGCCACCACAGGCCAAGGGGAACTATACACCAAGCAACATCATAGCAGAGCAGAGTCCATACGAACAGAATTAGAGAACCTGAGCCATACTATTGCTCAGGCTACCCCTAAACTTAGAATATAGTGACCCCAAATTTGGGGTTGCCGCTACATTACATTTTTTTTTTACTAGTAATGGCGGTGATGAGCGGCGGACACTAACTGACATTTTTTGGGGACCAGTGCCACTAATACAGTGATCAGTGCTAAAACATATGCACTGTTACTGTACTAATGACACTCGGTGGGAAGGGGTTAACATCAGGGGCGATCAAAGGATTAGCTGTGTGCCTAGTCTGTGTTTTTGTGTACTGTGGGGGAGGTGCTTTTGCTAAATCCAAGACATATCCAAGAAGTAAAGTTACAAGAAAAACGTAAAGATATAGTCATCAGACCAGCGGATAAAGGGGGAGGAGTGGTGATATTGTCTAAAGAATTTTACCATGGACAGATCATAGAAATGTTATCTGATGAAGATACATAAAGAACATTGGATCGAGATCCACTCAACCCTATAGGAACCAATTAGAAGCCTTGGTAGACAGAGGGTCCAAATCCGGAGTATTATCAGCCAAAGAAAGGCGATATCTGGTCCCCACGAGTAGTCGGGTCCCAACGATATATACTTTACCCAAAGTCCACAAGGATCCGATTAATCCTCCTGCCCGACCCATTGTAAACAGCATAGACTCAATCTCCTCGAGAATGGGTCAATATCTTGACCAATTCTTACAAAAAAGCGTAATTAATACTCGATCATATTTTCGCGATACGAAGGACTTTCTTATTTGTTTACAAAAAGTGGATTTACAGACTACCAACAGATATTACTCGTGACAGCGGATGTATCATCACTTTATTCAATAATTCAACATGACGATGCCTTGCTCGCCCTAAATTGGGCACTTAGCCAGAGAGAAGACATCCCTCAGAATCAAAAGGTCTTCATTGGATGTGCCCTTGGCTTTTGTTTATCCCATAACTATTTCTGGTACGCCAGCAAATTTTATACACAACAAAAAGGAGTAGCAATGGGCGCTAAGTTTGCGCCAAGTATTGCTAATTTGTTTTTAGCGGAATGGGAGGACAAAGTAATTTTTAAGGACAGAAAGCATGAACTGATTTTTTATAAACGTTTTATTGATGACCTCTTTTTTATCTGGGCAGGGTCCACCGAATCTTTACATCTCTTTTTAAACCAACTAAATTCAAATAATAATAATATAAGATTGACCTCACAGTGGCATGAAATAAACTTTCTGGACATGAATATTTACCGTCGGAATAATAAATTGGAAACCAAAGTTTTTTTTAGGCCGACAGATAGAAACAGCTATCTTCCTACTTGTAGCGGACACCATCCCCTCTGGCTTAAAAACATCCCAAAGGGTCAGATTATGAGGGTAAAACGGAACTGTTCTGAGGCGGAAAACTTCATATTACAGTTCAAAATCTTGACCGATAAATTCAAAGCAAAAGGATATAACCCACAGATCTTAGAGAAAGTGGTAGAGGAAGTGGGAACACTCCCAAGGGAAGGTTGCTTACAGGAAAAGACCACCACCACCACTACAGTAAACACTAAGGAATGGGGGTTTATCACAGGATTTCATGCCCAATACAAAGAGATGGAGGCTATTTTTAAAGAACATTGGCATATTTTACTTCTTGACAAAAAATTGAACCCGGTTTTGCCACCAACACCTCAATTTATCTACCGGAAAGCAACAAGCTTTTGGGTGATAAAAAAAGTTCTTGACCCCCCAACACGACCACGACGTTCTGAGATTGCAATGTTTTTTTTTGCTTGCAGAAAATGTAAGGCGTGTAGGGAGGTGACAAAACCCATTAGAGGTATGGACAGTTTCACATCAACTTCTAATGGAATTTTTTTTGATATCAAACAGTTCATCACCTGTAATAGCACACATGTGGTTTACGCACTAAAATGCCCTTTGTGGACTCATTTATATAGGCCGTACCAAGAGAATGCTGAGGGTACGCATAGCGGAACACATCCACAACATAAAAATAGGGTTCAAAGACCACAATGTGTCCCTACATTTTAAATTGAAACATAATCAAGACGCAACAGGCCTAGAATTTTGGGGAGTGGAGCACTTAGAACCTCACTGGAGGGGTATTAATCTCGTCCGAGAATTATCAAAACGAGAAACTCAATGGATTTTTTTAATTGATGTTTTATCACCCAGAGGCTTGAACATTGAGCTTGATATTAATTGTTTTATTAGTGATACTTAGTACCTTTATCTCTCTCTCCTCCCCTTTTTTTACATTAGGATTTTCTCTTTTATGTCACCGATTTTAATGAATTCTAATGAGTCTTTATCATTCCATTTTTAATTTTTAATTCTATTCTATTATTAATTTTATTTTATATTCAATTAATTTAGAACATATAATATTTATGTATTTAATCTAATTAATTTAGATTATGATTTAATATTTTTTATGTTTATACAGATGTTCTACGTGCATCATGCGTATATATGTACATTGAGATGTTACATGCATCTCGGGTCTATACGCATGTACACATATGGGTGTATGGTATCCCATTATATAAAGTTTAGCTGACTGCCTCTTCTAATATATTTGGATGGCTCACGAACTATTACCTTATTATCAATGTCCACTTCTGGCACACTCTGAGATAGGGAACGATTGGGCACTCCGGTCAGTCTCCCTTCATGAGCGTGCTTGGTATACATATATGCATTTACATTATTATGGCTATAGAATTAATTTTATATGTCATGTTTAGGTTGTTTTATTAATGTAGATCATCCGTAATTAATCTAATGCTTTATTACGCTAATCCCGCTGTTGCCCTGTTTACTGATCTGCATACTCAGATTGATTACATCATGTTATGTGGCCGGTCAGCATGTTTGCAGGCTTTGCGTGACTGCCGATTGGGCCAGCAATGGGAAAGGGCGGCGTTACCATTGCATATTTAAATCCGGTCACCACGTCACAAGATTACGCCCTCAGACGAAGTCCGGAAGTGACGAAACGCGTCAGTACGTAATCTCCGTGGTTAACCTGAAGTGGCGTATGCGGTTCACAGGACGCCAAGCACCAGGAAGTGGAGCTGACGGTCATCACAAGACTTCTCCCCCTGATCTGCACGGTATCTCAGTGAACTTTATCGCACTTTGCACTTTATACTGCCTCATATTGTTTGGCTATTGTACGTTTAACTTGTAAGGGGGGTACTTTTGGGTTAATAAATCTTTAACAGTATTACACTATGTGGGCATTACAATTCTTTTCACATGGTACCCTTGCAAACCTGGTGGAAGTTCAATGATGAGCGGTGGACAACCAGGAATTGATCAAAGGCGTGCATTGTACTGATTTGTGGTGGGTGCATCCCCAAAGGGGAGAACCATTCACGTGGTGAAACTCTGCTGGTGGAAGGTGTTTGCTCTAAGAATCTACATAACACAAGTCACTATTTGATCTGGTTTTTCTACTATCTCTCTCATATGGACAATACATATGAAATCTTGTCAGAATTGAACATTGTTTGACAAAGCGCCGCTGCAATATTTAACTGACTCTTTCACTCTCAGGACTTTCTATTATTGTTTTTAACAATGAATTGAATCCATTTTGGAATAAGGCTGTAACATAACAAAATGTGGAAAAGGCGCTGTAAATACTTTCCGGATGCATTGTAGGCCGATGCTGGTACACAAATGGACCAATACGGTTTCATAGCTATAAGGGAGTGACATAGCACCAGTTGTTGGGTCTAGGGGTCAGTATGCCTCACCCCTCCCCCCCCCCCACAATACCAATGGAGGTTATGGGCCATAATACATTAGTCTTTAGCATAAACCTACATCTCCAGAGAGGATACCAATATCAACAAACACACTAAATAAATAAATCTACAAACCAAGAAAAAAAGAAATATAACACACAAAAAAAGAGTAGAGCAGCCAGAGGTGAATAACTATACAAAGCTTTACAAGAACTAGATTCAGATCCTATAATAGATTGCGTATTTCAGATGACTCCCTAAACACCTTCCAAGAGAGCCATATTTGATGGCATTGTTTGTATGTATCCAACGCGCATTGGCTCTGGCGTCGTGCCGCGTAGTGGACATACCATGACGGCGATTTGCCCAGTAGAGCCAACCTGCCACAGTGCAACTGCGGCGGCTGGTCTTTAAGTGGTTAACGTAGGAAGGAGGGCTGGATACCTTCATTTTAAAGGAGCCTTCCAGATTCTCATAGGCCCTCTTGCAGACTTCCACATCCACCAGCCAAGCATGGGGACAAACCTTCCTGGTTTGTTAAAAGGATGTTAGGCAAAATTTCTCCAGAGGCTTCTGGAACAGGGAGGGTTGAGCAAGGCAAACGGGCAACCTGAATATTTAAAAATGAGGTCTCCCCGGATTTCCCGGAAAGAGATATATAGGGGAAATTGGGGATTTTAACATGTCAAAAATAAATAAATAGGAGGGACACCCGCAAGAAGGGAGAGGAAAAACAAAAAGAGTCACGCATGGTCCTGCATGACTCTATTTACAACCTGTTCTTTTTTTTCTTTTCTCCCTTCTTGCGGGTGTCCCTCTTATTTTGTTGCTGTAGTATATACTATTTCCTCTTTATTTTGGATTTGCATGTATAAATCTGTAGTAATTCTGTGTTAGTATAATGTATTGTTTGTATTACTTACCAGTGAAAAAGCTGTGAATACGAATTGGATCCTGAAGAAGCCCATCTCGGGCAAAACGTGTAAATACCATCGCCTCTTGCTTCCTCCAAGGCCTTTGTTGGTTGTATAATAAGCCTGGTAGCGTTTATTACATGTTTTTAGAATTTTCTGCTAGATTTTAATGGTGTATAATAAAGGTTGTTGGTTTTACTTTATATTGCTTTTTTATATTACTGTATCTCTTTTATTTTTTTGGGCACGTTAAAATCCCCTATTTCCCCATATTTCTCTTTCCGGGAGATTCGGGAAGACCATCTTTTTTTTACTAGTTGCACTTTTGGGGACTGTGCCTTCCTTTTATACAAGACCCCCCACCCAAACATTTCAACCTAAATATTTCACGTGCTTCAGCCAATACCTGGGGAGGTGTGCCCATTAGGTGGCTGGAGAGGCATATAAATAGTCTGAGATTTAGAACAGCAGGGTTCCGTCTGGGTGGGGGCTACCCCCATCTGCAGAAGCTCTCCTGATGTCAGCTAATATTCGTTGAGGTCCCAGCTGTGGCATAGCTGGGGCATCTACTCCTAAAGATCCAATTTTTAAGATAATTAAGGGAACCCTCACCTAAGGACCTGGTTTGGGGAGCTCACTGAAGAGTGCCTGGTGGAAGTTGGAAATGGTCTGGCTGTCCTGTGGCATTGTGAGCATCGGCCTCTCCCTCACTAAAGAGTGTCCGGTGCATACTGGAAGGAGGCATTCAGTGATCCTGTGACATTGTGAGTACTGACCTGAGCTTGGGGGCCTAGTAACGGTGTGCTGTGCCCTTTGGGTGGAGGAGCCAGTAGTATTCCTGGCTGGGATAGCTACTAAAAAGGACTCAGTCCTGCCATCAGTGCTTACTCCTGCAAAAAGACTGGTCGGGGAGATAGCCGAGACGCAGAGCTGTGGGAGGGGCCCAGCATACTCTACCCCAGGGATATGCAATTAGCGGACCTCCAGCTGTTGCAGAACTCAAGGCCGTCGGAACAGGACAGGCAAACCAAGCAACTGCTTGGGGCCCCCAGCTGGCCTGGGGCCCCAGCAGAGCGGCCCCCCATCCCGCGATTGGCGGTCACCCACCCACAATTGGCAGCCCCCCCTCCCGCGACTTGGCGCCCCCCCCCGCGATTTGGCGGCCCCCCTCCCGCGATTGGCGGCCCCCCTCCCGCGATTGGCGGCCCCCCTCCCGCGATTGGCGGCCCCCCTCCCGCGATTCGCGCCCCCTCCCGCGATTGCCGGCCCCCCCACCCGCGATTGGTGGCCCCCCTCCCATGATTGGCGGCCCCCCCTCCTGCGATTGGCGCCCCCCGCGATTGGTGGCCCCCCATCCCGCGATTGGCGCCCCCCCCTTGGGATCGACAACCGCGTTAGCACCCCCCCTTCTTAATTAAAAAAAAAGTAAAAAAATTGTGTAGCACCCCCCCCCCCCGCTTCTCCAAATTCCTTCAAACGGCCCTGGCAGAACTACAAGTCCCATGAGGCATAGCGAGACTCTGACAGCCACACCCAGAGGCAAAGCCATGATGGGACTTGTAGTTTTACAACAGCTGGAGGTCTGCTAATTGCATATCCATGCTCTGCCCACTACAGGCTGCCTGCAAAAAACTACAGGAGGGGGCGGAGACAAGACTCTCTGCAAAAAGAGAGAGGAGCAGTGAGCGGTCTTTACTACAGGAAGTCTCACACTGGATTACTGCAGAGATCTGGAAGAAATACACATAGCACACCAAGATTCAAGAAGGAATATACACAAATAAATCAATTTATATGATATTTTCTGATCCTGTATTTAAATACCCTACAGAGGAGACACTCAATTAATTGGCTCCTGAACTGCAAAGCACATCCTGTCTGTCAAACTGACAGCCGGGTCATGCTAATTATACCAGATACTGGCTATGGTGGGCGAGGAGAAAAGGCTCTGCAAGTAACTTGACTTAAGCCTCGTACACACGGCCGGGAATCCCGTCAGGAAAAAAGCGTTGGTTTTCCTGACGGGATTCCTGGCATGCTTTCCTTGCCAAGCCGTGCATACAGACGGTCATTCAAAAGAACCGGCATTCATTGAATGGCAAGAACGCGGTGACGTCATCGACTACGACGAGCCTGCACTCATCACATTCGATGCCGTCGCCGGCATCTTGCTACACCCTACACTACCCTTGTATGCTACCGCGCATGCGTCAAAGTCTTTTCGAGGATGCGCAGGTTTACCTGGGGACAGGTAAGCATACACACTCACGGTTTTCTCGGAAGGAAACACTCTGCCAAGAATCCAGACGAGAAAATAGAGAGCAGGTTCTCTTTTTTTCTCGTTGGGATTCCCGGCAGTTTTCTCGCCGAGAAAGTATACACACGCACAGTTTTCACGGCAAAAAGCTCTCCCAGCAGCTTTCTTGCCAAGAAAACCGTGCGTGTGTACGAGGCTTCTGAGCGTTTATAAAGCCAAGAACAAAAATATAACATATTCCATCCCTAGATGTGGTGGCTGTATTCGTTTTTTTTTTCTTCAAGCTTTTCTTTTCATTTATTTTCACCAGTAACACATCTCTTGTCCTAAGGTGACAACGCTTACCTATTTCACTGTATCTATGTAGGAGCAGCTAGGAAAGGAAGTGTCGGTCCAGCTCTGAGGAAGTGGGTGCACTCCCGAAACGTGTCAGCTGGCACAACACTAGTATGCAACTGGACTACGCTTATCCTGCACTGAATGGCATCTTGTGGTTTATGGGCTTTTATTAGTTTCACTCTTGTAGGTATTCATTTCTACATGTTTTCATTTGCGCTAATATATTTTTGATAATGCACTGGGCGCTTGCTCCTTCCTGTTTGTTTGTTTGTTTTTGTGGTTCCACTTTGCCCTGTCTGTGTAGGGCTGCATCCGCCAAGCATTTGGATCTGTCACACAGTCCTGTGCAACTGTGGAGGACCTCTTAAGTGCTGGAAGTGATTGCTTTGTGTTGTAGTAAAGGAAGTGTGCCAGGACTACAAAACATCTCCCTCAGATATACTGCAGCAGAATGGCTTCCCTAGGCGAAGTCCCGTATGGGTACGTCCTTCTCTTTTTTTGGCCACCAGAGGGCACGTGCGCCCGCTGCACGGCAGGGAACCCAATGCACGTGGCTGGCGTGCACGAGCGCCAGCACGGGGATTTGTGTGTGTAAACACACAAATCCCTGTGCTGTCAGGGAACAGGAAACATATTGTTTGTTCCCGCTAAGTAGGAAAAGCGATATGTCTCCTCTCCTAGTCACTCCCATTCCCTCACATTTGGAACACACTGAGGGAACACACAGTTAACCCCTTGATCGTCCCCTAGTGTTAACCCCTTCCCTACCAGTGACATTTACACAGTAATTAGTGTATTTTTTTAGCTCCAAACAATGTAATAATGCCACTGGTCCCAAAATGTCTGATTTGTCCGTTGCAATACCGCTAAAAAATCGCAGATCACCGCCATTACTTCACCGCCATTACTAGTAAAAAAAATAATAATAAAAATGCCATAAATCTTTCCGATATTTTGTAGATGCTATAACTTGTGCAAACCAATCAATATACGCTTAATGCGAATTTTTTTTAACAAAAATATGTAGAAGAATGCATATTGGCCTAAACTGATGGAGACATTTTTTTTTTTTTTAATTTTGGGGGATATTTATTATAGCAAAAAGTAAAAAATATAGTTTTTTTTTCAAAATTGACACTTTTTTTTTTATATAGCACAATAAATAAAAAACGCAGAGTTGATCAAATACCACCAAAAGAAAGCTCTATTTGTGGTGAAAAAAATTCATTTGGGTACAGCATTGCATGACCGCGCAATTGTCAGTTAAAGTGACGGAGTGACAAATTGTAAAAAGTGCTCTGGTCAGGAAGGGGGTAAAATCTTCCGGAGCTGAATGGGTTAATCCCTTCCTGCCTGCCCTGGCATCCCTTTTGCCTGGGGTCGGGAAGGATCAGTGATCATGTGACCACTGTGATTGGCTAGCACAGTGGTCACATGATCAGGAGCCAGTCTTGCTGACTACCAATTGTTAGCAAGGACCGGGAGCTGTATTTTTGACAGTTCAGCAGTCCTGATTTCCATAGCTACCTGTGTGAACCAAGGCAGGGGCTCTGAAGCCAGGGGATGAACATGACAGGCCAGGAAACTAGCATTTAATTACCTCCCGCCCGTCGTATAGTAAAATGATGTCAGGCGGTATCCCCTCTTGTTTGGGGGCATGCAGCGTGGCGATCGCAGTCACGCCGTCTTTCTAGGACACGGCGCGACCCCGATCTGCGTAAACTAGGGTGACCAGACATCCCCGGTTTCCAGGGACAGTCCCCGGATTGAGGACACTGTCCCCGGACCAAGTCTGTCCCCAGTTTTGTCTCCGGATTGGATTTGAACAGGGGCTGGGGCAATTTCAAAGACAGTCAGTGCAGAATGAATTTTTTTTTTCTTAATTAAACCCCCCCCCCCCCGCTCCTACTAGCTTATGGGGGTGTATTTTTTCCATTATCTGTACTCCTTTCTGATGATCATGTGCTGGTCGGAACGGAAGAAATATTTCTTCAGTTTTGGGTGCATGCCCATTCAGCTCCACTCGCATGTTCTTCTGCCTTGGCTCAAATCCCAGTCAGTCGCCTGCTTATCTCCTTGCCTTCCCTGGCGGAGTGATCTTCCTTCGCTCTCCACCCAGTAGTAGCCGGGGGCCAGAGACTAAAACTTGACAGGCTGTGAGGCGGGCGGCGGCGGCGATGGGCAGAGAGTCGCTGATTGCCGCCATTACTAGTAAAAAAAAAAAATTGTCCCCGGATTTAATTTTAAAAATCTGGTCACCTTAGCGTAAACAGCCAATGACGCAGCTCTTTAACCATGTGATCGGCTGTGTCCAATCACAGCCAATCACATGTAAACACACAAGTGCCGTTTTTCAGCTCTCCTCACCTCACACTATGTCAGTGCAAGGAGAGGAGAGCCAATCAGCAGCATCTCCTCCCAGCAGAGAGTGTACAGGTAATAAGGGCACTGATCATCAGTGTAGCCCCAGCAGTGCCACCAATCAGTGCCCATCAGTGACACCAATCAATGCCCATCAGTGCTGCCTATCAGTGGTCATCCGTGCCTGCTAATCAGTGCCGCCTATCATTGCCCATAAGTGCCACCTATCAGTGCTGCCAGTCAGTCAGTGTTGATCAGTGCTGCCCATCAGTGCCGCCTATCACTGCCCATTTGTGCCACCTATCAGTGCCCACCAGTGCTGCCAGTCAGTGCTGATCAGTGCTGCCCATCCTATACGTACTGCCTATCATTGCCCATAAGTGCCACCTATCAGTGCCACCTATTAGTGCTGCCAGTCAGTGTTGATCATTGCTGCCCATCAGTGCCGCCTATACGTGCTGCCTATCATTGCCCATAAGTGCCGCCAGTCAGTGCTGATCAGTGCCACCTATCAGTGCAGCATATTAGTGCCTCCTCATCAGTGCCCATCAGCAGGGCCACCATCAGGGGGGTACAGGCAGTACACCTATAAGAGGCCCGGATGGTAACCCCCCCTTTTCTTTTTTTTATTTCTTTTTTTTTATTATTCCTTTTTTTTTTGTAAGGGGCCCAGAGGTCCCCAGGCCCCCGGATGGCAAACCCCCACTTTTTTTTTATAATTTTTTTTTTTGTAAGGGGCCCAGTGGTCCCCAGGGCCCCGGATGGCAACCCCCCTTATTTTTTTTGTTCTTTTGGGGGTTTTTTTGTTCGTCAGCACCCAAAGCCCCCCTGAACTCAACAATTCGTGGCAGCCCTCCCCCGCCTCTCAATTTGCGGGTGCAGCACCCTCCCCCCCAGTTCTCCTCTGCTCCAGGGGGTCCATGCCTGAAGCTGTGTAAGGGGTCCAAAAATGGCGGCCCTGCCCATCAGTGAAAGAGAAAATTACTTATTTACAAAATTTAATGACAGAAACTAAGAAAAACTTTTTTTTTTTTCACAAACTTTGGTCTTTTTAGTTTATTTAGCAAAAAATAAAAACCCCAGTGGATGTTAAATACCACCAAAGAAAAGCTCTATTTGTGGGAAGAAAATGCAAAAAATGTCATTTTGGTACAGCATCGCATAACCGCGCAATTGTCATTCATAGTGTATCAGCGCTGAAAGCTGAATATCGGCCTGGGCAGGAAGGGGGTGAAAGTGCTCGATATTGAAGCAGATAAAAGAGCGGGGATGAGCAATGGCAGCCTACGTATTTTCTTGCGTGGCGCCTACGTAATAGGAAAGACTTCTGGCAGTCCGTATCAGTCGGGGAAACCACAATAATGAATATTTCCTCCTTTGTTCTTCCTTAGTACATGCAATGATGGGGGGGGGGGGGGGGTGATGGCAGCTTTCCTATAGATAAGGGGGTGACTCCCACTATTATAGATCGCCTTCTTATCACAGTCTGAAAATAGCGCCGTTATCTCGGTAGAGTTTGGACTAATAACCCCGGCCATCCATGTATAAATGTCCCGGACTATCTAATCAGGATCAGGACGGCTGTAAACCATTACCAGGTGTGTAATATACGGCCCGGGCTATAGAGCCCACACTGGGCATCACTGGTACTGCCTGGTACAGACTCTAAAAACATACCCATGAGTCCCTTAATGCCCACCCATAACATGCGCCCCTTCTGCTGCTTTCTAGATCTTATGTTGACTCGTGTATGTATAGGCACAGAAATGACAGAGTGATACTCTGCAGAGGGAAGTGATCAGTAAGGAAAAGAGTGATACTCTGCAGAGGGAAGTGATCGGTAAGGAGAAGAGTAATGTTCTGCAGAGGGAAGTGATCGGTACGGAGAAGAGTAATGTTCTGCAGAGGGAAGTGATCGGTACGGAGAATAGTGATACTCTGCAGAGGTAAGTGATCGGTAAGGAGAGGTGTGATGCTCTGCAGGGAGGAGTGCTCAGTACAGAGAGGGAGTGGTACTCTGCAGAGAGACGTGAACAGAAGGGGAGAGGCGTGATACTCTGCACAAAGAAGTGATCCGTAAGGAGGGGAGTGATACTCTGCAGGGAGAAGTGGTCAGTAAGTAGAGGAGTGATACTTTGCAGAAGGAAGTGAACAGTATGGAGAAGAGTGATACTCTGCAGAGGGAAGTGATTGGTTCAGGGGGAGCAATACTCTACAGAAAAAAGTGATCAGTACAGAGAGGAGTGATGCTCTGCAGAAGGGAAGTGATTGGTAAGTAGAGGTGTGATGCTCTGCAGGGAGGAATGCTCAGTATAGAGAGGGAGTGGTACTCTGCAGAGAGAAGTTTTCAGCATGGAGAGGAGCAATACTCTTCACATAGAAGTAATCCATAAGAAGTGGAATAATGCTGTGCATAAAGAAGTGATCAGTAAGGAGGGGAGTGATACTCTGCAGGTAGAAGTGATCAGTAGGTAGAGGAGTGATGCTCTGCAGAGACAACCGATCAGTATAGAGGGAGTGATACTCTGCAGAGTGATGTTTTCGGTACAGAGAGGAGTGATGCTCTGCAGGTAGAAGTGATCAGTTAGTAGAGATGTGATGCTCTGCAAAAAGAAGTGACTAGTACGGAGGAAAGTGATACTCTGCACAGGGAGAAGTAATTAGTATAGAGGGGCGTGATCACAACAGAGGGGAGTGATGCTCTGCAGGTAGAAGAGATCAGTACGGAGGGGAGTGATGCTCTGCAGGGAGAAGTAAATAGTACGGAGGGGAGGGATGCTCTGCAGGGAGAAGTAAATAGTACGGAGGGGAGTGATGCTCTGCAGGGAAAAGTGATCAGTAAGTAAATTAGGGTTACTCTACAAACACAGACACTAATATGGGGTGTCTATTTTTCTCCCACTTTCTCTTCAGTGTGTGACAGTATATGGCAAAAAATGCAGCAAGACTGAGATTTCTGTGTTTTACAGTAATTTTTTTTTTTTTAATAGACTGCCTAACTCAAAGCAATGCACATCAGCATATGAAAACATGTTATTGTGCCACCCTGTGGGCATATCAGGTGTTGCACTGGAGGCCCTCCATAAATTTCAAGTTGACCATCTCGGCTCTAGATGTTCAGTTGTTCTACGCTCTATTGAAATAGCTTTGTTATGCTGCCTTCTCTCTCGTTCTACATTCCATCTCTGTGTTTCACCTCGCTTGGCTGTTCCCTCTGACAGTGAATCCGGCATAATAAACTGATGGGATAGAATTAGGAGATCGGGATCGTATACAGTGTTCAGTACGTACAGGAGAGGAGTGCGGAGGGGATGACAGTGGGCAGTATGTACAGGAGAGGAGTGTGGGGGGGGGGGGGATGACAGTGGGCAGTATGTACAGGAGAGGAGTGCGGGGGGGGGGGGGAAATGACAGTGGGCAGTATGTACAGGAGAGGAGTGCGGAGGGGATGACAGTGTACAGTACGTACAGGAGAGGAGTGCGGAGGGGATAACAGTGGGCAGTATGTACAGGAGAGGAGTGTGGAGGGGATGACAGTGGGCAGTATATACAGGAGAGGAGTGTGGGGGGGGGAATGACAGTGGGCAGTATGTACAGGAGAGGAGTGCGGAGGGGATGACAGTGGGCAGTATGTACAGGAGAGGAGTGCGGAGGTGATGACAGTGGGCAGTATATACAGGAGAGGAGTGTGGGGGGGGGGAATGACAGTGGGCAGTATGTACAGGAGAGGAGTGCGGAGGGGATGACAGTGGGCAGTATGTACAGGAGAGGAGTGCGGAGGGGATGACAGTGGGCAGTATGTACAGGAGAGGAGTGCGGAGGGGATGACAGTGGGCAGTATGTACAGGAGAGGAGTGTGGGGGGGGGGGAATGACAGTGGGCAGTATGTACAGGAGAGGAGTGCGGGGGGGGGGGAATGACAGTGGGCAGTATGTACAGGAGAGGAGTGCGGAGGGGATGACAGTGGGCAGTATATACAGGAGAGGAGTGTGGGGGGGGGAATGACAGTGGGCAGTATGTACAGGAGAGGAGTGCGGAGGGGATGACAGTGGGCAGTATGTACAGGAGAGGAGTGCGGAGGGGATGACAGTGGGCAGTATGTACAGGAGAGGAGTGCGGAGGGGATGACAGTGGGCAGTATGTACAGGAGAGGAGTGTGGGGGGGGGGAATGACAGTGGGCAGTATGTACAGGAGAGGAGTGCGGGGGGGGGGGAATGACAGTGGGCAGTATGTACAGGAGAGGAGTGCGGAGGGGATGACAGTGGGCAGTATGTACAGGAGAGGAGTGTGGGGGGGGGGGAATGACAGTGGGCAGTATGTACAGGAGAGGAGTGCGGGGGGGGGAATGACAGTGGGCAGTATGTACAGGAGAGGAGTGTGGAGGGGATGACAGTGGGCAGTATGTACAGGAGAGGAGTGCGGAGGGGATGACAGTGGGCAGTATGTACAGGAGAGGAGTGCGGAGGGGATGACAGTGGGCAGTATGTACAGGAGAGGAGTGTGGGGGGGGGGGAATGACAGTGGGCAGTATGTACAGGAGAGGAGTGCGGAGGGGATGACAGTGGGTAGTATGTACAGGAGAGGAGTGTGGAGGGAATGACAGTGGGCAGTATGTACAGGAGAGGAGTGTGGAGGGGATGACAGTGGGCAGTATGTACAGGAGAGGAGTGTGGAGGGGATGACAGTGGGCAGTATGTACAGGAGAGGAGTGCGGAGGGGATGACAGTGTTCAGTAGGTACAGGAGAGGAGTGCGGAGGGGATGACAGTGGGCAGTATGTACAGGAGAGGAGTGTGGGGGGGGGGGATGACAGTGGGCAGTATGTACAGGAGAGGAGTGCGGAGGGGATGACAGTGGGCAGTATGTACAGGAGAGGAGTGTGGGGGGGGGGGAATGACAGTGGGCAGTATGTACAGGAGAGGAGTGCGGAGGGGATGACAGTGGGCAGTATGTACAGGAGAGGAGTGCGGAGGGGATGACAGTGGGCAGTATGTACAGGAGAGGAGTGCGGAGGGGATGACAGTGTTCAGTAGGTACAGGAGAGGAGTGCGGAGGGGATGACAGTGGGCAGTATGTACAGGAGAGGAGTGTGGAGGGGATGACAGTGGGCAGTATGTACAGGAGAGGAGTGCAGAGGGGATGATAGTGGGCAGTA
This sequence comes from Rana muscosa, assembly GCA_029206835.1. NCBI lineage: Eukaryota > Metazoa > Chordata > Amphibia > Anura > Ranidae > Rana > Rana muscosa. Next base: position 352,014,046 of record CM055118.1, read on the forward strand.
TGTACAGGAGAGGAGTGCGGAGGGGATGATAGTGGGCAGTATGTACAGGAGAGGAGTGCAGAGGGGATGACAGTGGGCAGTATGTACAGGAGAGGAGTGTGGGGGGGGGGGAATGACAGTGGGCAGTATGTACAGGAGAGGAGTGCGGAGGGGATGACAGTGGGCAGTATGTACAGGAGAGGAGTGCGGAGGGGATGATAGTGGGCAGTATGTACAGGAGAGGAGTGCAGAGGGGATGACAGTGGGCAGTATGTACAGGAGAGGAGTGTGGGGGGGGGGAATGACAGTGGGCAGTATGTACAGGAGAGGAGTGCGGAGGGGATGACAGTGGGCAGTATGTACAGGAGAGGAGTGTGGAGGGGATGACAGTGGGCAGTATGTACAGGAGAGGAGTGTGGAGGGGATGACAGTGGGCAGTATGTACAGGAGAGGAGTGCGGAGGGGATGACAGTGTTCAGTAGGTACAGGAGAGGAGTGCGGAGGGGATGACAGTGGGCAGTATGTACAGGAGAGGAGGGTGGGGGGGGATGACAGTGGGCAGTATGTACAGGAGAGGAGTGCGGAGGGGATGACAGTGGGCAGTATGTACAGGAGAGGAGTGTGGAGGGGATGACAGTGGGCAGTATATACAGGAGAGGAGTGTGGGGGGGGGGGAATGACAGTGGGCAGTATGTACAGGAGAGGAGTGCGGAGGGGATGACAGTGGGCAGTATGTACAGGAGAGGAGTGCGGAGGGGATGACAGTGGGCAGTATGTACAGGAGAGGAGTGCGGAGGGGATGACAGTGGGCAGTATGTACAGGAGAGGAGTGCGGAGGGGATGACAGTGTTCAGTAGGTACAGGAGAGGAGTGCGGAGGGGATGACAGTGGGCAGTATGTACAGGAGAGGAGTGTGGGGGGGGATGACAGTGGGCAGTATGTACAGGAGAGGAGTGCGGAGGGGATGACAGTGGGCAGTATGTACAGGAGAGGAGTGTGGAGGGGATGACAGTGGGCAGTATATACAGGAGAGGAGTGAGGGGGGGGGGGAATGACAGTGGGCAGTATGTACAGGAGAGGAGTGCGGAGGGGATGACAGTGGGCAGTATGTACAGGAGAGGAGTGCGGAGGGGATGACAGTGGGCAGTATGTACAGGAGAGGAGTGCGGAGGGGATGACAGTGGGCAGTATGTACAGGAGAGGAGTGTGGGGGGGGGGAATGACAGTGGGCAGTATGTACAGGAGAGGAGTGCGGGGGGGGGGAATGACAGTGGGCAGTATGTACAGGAGAGGAGTGCGGAGGGGATGACAGTGGGTAGTATGTACAGGAGAGGAGTGCGGAGGGGATGACAGTGGGTAGTATATACAGGAGAGGAGTGTGGAGGGGATGACAGTGGGCAGTATGTACAGGAGAGGAGTGTGGAGGGGATGACAGTGGGCAGTATGTACAGGAGAGGAGTGCGGAGGGGATGACAGTGGGCAGTATGTACAGGAGAGGAGTGCAGAGGGGATGACAGTGGGCAGTATGTACAGCAGAGGAGTGCGGAGGGGATGACAGTGGGCAGTATGTACAGGAGAGGAGTGTGGGGGGGGGGGGATGACAGTGGGCAGTATGTACAGGAGAGGAGTATGACAACAAACACACTCGGACTCTAATCATGTGCTTAAAAAAAAAAAAAAAAACCCTACTGAAATAAATGCTTCCGGCGCCCTGCATGTAGATTAGGGGCCTGGCGCATGGATTAGGGGGGCGCCCTTAATGGACACATCGCCACTGGTGGCAGTATGTACAGGGAAGGAATGCAGAGCGTATGACAGTGGGCAGTATGTACAGGAGAGGAGTGTGAAGGTATGAGAGTGGACAGTATGTACAGGAGAGGAGTGTGAAGGTATGAGAGTGGACAGTATGTACAGGAGAGGAGTGTGGAGGGTATAATGAGGGCAGTATGTACAGAAGAGGAGCGTGGAGGGTATGACAGTGGGCAGTATGTACAGGAAAGGAATGCAGAGTGTATGACAGTGGGCAGTATGTACAGGAGAGGAGTGTGGAGGGTATGATAGTGGGCAGTCAGTACAGGAGAAGAGTGCAAAGCGTATAAGAGTCCAAATATACATAATTAACACCTTGCAAATACTATAAAAACAATTGTGGTTCCAAATCTACATTTAAACCTATTGGCTGCAATGTATTAAGATCATGGATCCACTTAAGCTTCCAATAAAATTCAGCATTATTTCCCGTTTTCATCCCCTCCATGGTCTAGTTACATAATAAATATGTACATCAATACAGTGTACATGAGACCCTGAATGTCTCTTCTACAAAGCGTCTGACTAATGGTAGTACTACCAACTTCTCCTATATTGTCAGTCTATGATCTTTCAGCTTTTGTGTATTCTTCCCTATATCAGAGAGACTATTTCTAATCAACCTGGGAGCTAACCAAGCAATCTCAACGAGGAATATGGTTTGAGGGCTCACTGGAGAATGCCTGTTGGAAGCTGGAAAGTGTGAAGCTGTCCTGTGGTATTATATTAATTTCCCACACTGAGGAATGTCTAGTGGAAGTTAGGAACTGAGCAGTTGCCCCGAAGCATAGAGACACCTGAAGGAAACTGAGGGAGTTCAGCTGTCCTGGAGAGACATTGTAAGATTAGACCTGAGCTCAGGATCCAAGTGACTGTGTGTGGCTTTAAATCAGCGCCCCCTACAGGGGTAGCTCTACATTTGTTCATTGACCATAAACACGGAGCCCTCTTGGAGAATAAAGACTGATTATGATAAAAATTAATACAAGCTTCTCATTTAAAAGGATTTATTCTTTAATAATATATCTTCTCCCACCCCCTACAACTTCCAAAGTTTTTTTTTGTTTTTTTCAAACTTTTGTGTTCTATTTGACCAAAACTCTTTTCAGCACTGGAAAAGGTTTTTATTGTGTGAACAGGGCGATCCAGGCACCCTTTACAGTACGGCATTTCACGGCTCTCTTGGAACCAGTTCCACAAAAGTCCAGAAGAACCGGTCGAGGTGAGGAGTCCATGCCCTTGTCGTCAATGGTCACAACTAGATTCCTGCTGGAAAACAACCAACCAGGAGGAGACCTCTTCAGGAGCTGGTCACACACTGGGCATGCAGCAGTCTTTTTGGGGTTTCATCCCCACTGTAAACGGATATGTTTTAAAGAGTTCTTCTGAAGGCGACCTGGAGAGTGGGCCAGCGTGGAGTGCATTCCTGTCTACCGGTCAGCCACCAGGACCAGGTGAAGGACAAAGGGGATCAGTTAAAGTTAAATTTAAAGTGGAAATTGCCTGAGCTGAAAGGGTTAAACTCAAAAGGCCACTGCTGGTGGTGTCCGGAGCCTTGCTGGTTCTCGGGGTCCAGAGGGTCTTCTCCAGCATCCACCTTCTGACGCATCTCTGAAAGAGGCAAAGAAAGGATCAGAGGCAGTTGTATACAAGCTACATCAGCTGTTCTCAGCCTTGTTACTGTGGAGGGTTCCTTCAAATAGGGTGTCAGGGAACCCCTCCTGCAATTATGTCTACCAATTGTGGTACATTAGTGGTCAGTTTAGGGCCTCCATTCTTTGGGGGACAACGGTGGACAATGTATGGCCCTTCATACTTTTGGGGTCAATATTGGTCAGTGTAGGGCCTTCATACTTTGGGGTCAATAGTGGTCAGTGTAGGGCCTTCATACTTTGGGGAACAATGGTGGTCAGTGTAGGGCCCCCATACTTTGGGGGACAACAGTGGACAGTGTAGGGTCTTCATACTTTGGGCGACAATGGTGGACAGTGTAGGGCCTTCATACTTTGGGGGATAACGGTAGGGCCTTCATACTTTGGAGGTCAATAGTGGTCAGTGTAGGGCCCCCATACTTTGGGGGATAACGGTGGACAGTGTAGGGCCCTCATACTTTGGGGGTCAACATTGGTCAGTGTAGGACATAGTTTGGGGGACAATGGTGGACAGTGTAGGGCCTTCATACTTTGGGGGAAAACGCTGGTCAGTGGAGGGCCTTCAAACTTTGGGGGACAATGGTGGACAGTGTAGGGCATAGACCTAGCACCCTCACATGCACTCACTCTCCCTTGTTACAGTAGCTCTAAAGTAAGAAATGCTGCAATGGAGGAGATGGTGGACCACACATGTGCACGGGTTTAAGAGCTTGCTCCTCTGCTAGTGGGGGTGAGCAATAATGGCTGGATGTGTCTTAGCAACGTCATAGCAACAAGGCAGGATGGGATGATGCCATCTTTGGGAGTTTTGCCAGGCTTCGGGAGGTACGTAAATGGCCTATACACCTATAGCAAGGGAATAACTTAACTGTGGTCAAAGCTGTACAATTTGTTTTTCTCTACAGGCGTCCTTTACCTACACAGTCAGTTTTTGAACTAACCCTTTAATCTGTACCCTTAAAAATTTATCGTAGAGCTTTACAATCACCAGGGAGCATGACCTTTGCTAAATGCAGAGCAATAGGTCTGATGGTTTGATTTAGCAAGGGTTGGACTTCAGCAGAGAGACCGCTGCTTCTACACAGAGCTTGAAAATACTTATTTTTGTCCAGCAAATATGAGATTTTACACTACAGGAAAGCGGTAGTCTTTACCTGGGTCTGTTAACACTTCTTTGGCAGCTGCAATATCGATGAATTTCTTCTCAGCTTCTCTTTTTTCCTCCTCTGACTGAAAGTTGTCTGGGTGCCACTGCTGTGCCAACTTCCTGTATGCTTTGATCACTTCCTGCTTGTTGGCGTTTCTATGAAAAAGTAATGGTGGAGTCACCACGGTCTGTCCTCATGACACACGCACTATGCACGCACATCAATACGGTTGCTATGGGAGGTTACCTCTTCACGCCCAGGATCTTGTAGTAATCCCGTTTCCGGGACTGTTTGAGCAGTTTCTGAGCCCTCTCCACACCTTCCTTTATTTCCTCGTTCTCTCCATCCAGTTCTTTTGCTTGCTGAAAATCCTCCACCGCTGCCAGAGAAAAAAAAGACAACGATGTGAAAAAAAGATTATTTCAGATAATGGGAGAAGCACTGCAGAGTCCTCTGAAAGCTGAAGTGCTATGAAAAAATAAAAAAATCTCGTTCTCCCCTAATTTTGTTTTCAAGAAATACAACATTTTGAGATCAAGTGATGTCATTACTGGGTTTGTCTGCTCATGTTTGGTTCCATCTTAATGGGCAAGGCTGGCAGCACCCTGCCTCAGATCTCCTTCATATAAAAGAACACATTCCCGGAATCCCTTTAGACGTGCATGCTCCTCCCTGCTGACAAATGGGTGTTCTAGACTTTAAAGCCTCAGAGTTCCACCCTGAATTTTATTTTTTCATAAACAGACTCATGGAAACATATAAAAAAAAATTTTTTTTTTACTTACCAGAATCGCCCTGTTACTTTGTACTCGTCCAAATCTGCCACTTCCTGGACCGCGGAGCTCCTAGGTCACTTCCTCCCTCGCCTGTGCTCCTGAGAAATGAGGACACATCATTTCCCAGGAGTCTGTGGGCAGTACTGTGATCAAAAATCGCGTTAGTTCCCGACAGGAAATGATGCGATTTAGGGCGGATCACAGCGCCGAGATGTGTTTATCTATGTTGCCATAATAACGGGGCGGGACCTTCCTCCATCGCCGCCCGTTGTTATGGCAATTTTACAAACAACCGGCGCTACGGCCGACGTTGAACAGCGCATGCGCGAGATTGAGAGGTGCATGCTGGTTACCCAGCATGCACCTCACCCAAAGCAAACCAGGAAAAGATAACGATTGAGCTTCACATGCCCACAGTAGAGATGGAAACGGCCAGAAGAGGAGGAAGAATAAACTCAGTAAGTAATTTATATTGTTAATAAATACTTAAAGTGGATGTAAACCCAAATTTTTTATCTTTTTTTTGCTGTCACAATGTGGAGTATAAGATTTTCTATCATTTGTGCCAGGTCTTGCCACAAAGAGTTAATCCAGCTCTGAGCAATCCTCTTTTATTGTTCAGTGAGATAAAACGGACAAACAGAGAAAAACCTTTGTCCGTTCCGCCCCCTTGCTTTGAGTGACAGGTTATTTACAGATCTCGGGCACTAGCTTTAGACAGGCATTATTATTTAATTGCAATGTGTAAAGAAAAATACTGCGCAAGTCAGAATGTGAATAAATATAAATAACACCACTAATGATATAAAAGTGGCCGCTGCTGCAACTAAAAAATGTGGATATGCACAATTAAAGATATGGTAAATAGGTAACAGTTGCGCTGCGTAATATAGGCACTATCCTGACACCTATTAGTTAACTATTGTTAGTGACACGGTTAATAATGCCCACATCCTATACAAAAAATTATGTGATAACAATATAACCTGGTGACCTATGATATTAATTTATACTGTTATTTGAGTGTCATATGGTTACTATCATAGGTCACCAGGTTATATTGTTATCACATAATTTTTTGTATAGGATGTGGGCATTATTAACCGTGTCACTAACAATAGTTAACTAATAGGTGTCAGGATAGTGCCTATATTACGCAGCGCAACTGTTACCTATTTACCATTATTATTTAATTACCACCCCCACTACTTTTCTGAAGTCATGTGGTTACTTTTCTGGATTTTGACTGGATGTTAGTGATCATAGCAGAAGGAATACACAGGAGAAAATGCATGTTGACAAGGGGAGTGTAGAGGTGGGCGGGGAGTCTACTGACATCACGACTCCACCCACCGAGCTCCAGACAACAGATCCACCCACAGAATCTGCAGTTTTTCAGTTCTTATAACAGACAGGGGAGACATTTGACAGATAAGGATACATGCAGGAGGCATCTATATCCTTATAGATCAGCACTATGGCAGTAGTTTAGAAAGGATGAGAGTGGCTTTACATCCACTTTAAGGAACTGTATTTAAATGTTATCGTATTGAATTCATACTGATGCTAGGATCAATAAAAAAAAAAAAAAAATTAAAACATTTTGGCTGGAACTCCGCTTTAACTGTGCAGTCTGCTGAACAGTTGCTTGAGCATACACATCTAAAAAGGATGCTGACAATTTGTTCTTTCAAATAATGCTCAGGAACAGAAAATGATTGTAGGCAGAAAAAGCCAATAGCTGTGAGAAGTGGGCAATGACATTACAGATCGGGAAGAGAGGGGGATAAATAAAGATCAACGTTGATCAAACAGGAAATGAAGATGGGCCCAAGATAGCTGCTGTAGCTTCAACGCGTAATATCCTGGAAAAGACGCAAGTGTGCAGCGTAATCAAAGTCAGCCACCTGAAAGTAATCAGTTTCAACATGAGAGTACCGTATATACTCGAGTATAAGCCGAGATTTTCAGCACATTTTTTTGTGCTGAAAATGCCCCCCTCGGCTTATACACGAGTCACCTTTTTGTGCCTGATCTCCCGGATTTTGGGGACCCGGTACCGGCCGGCCATAGGTCCCCCTGGTCCCCAAACTTGGCACACATGTAGCCCCACTCTTTCTCTACAAGTGTGCAAAGTTTGCTGCCTGGGGGACCTACGGCAGGGGAGCACCGATTTTTCAAAGCCGGGCATCCCTTCCATATACTCCCATGTTAAATGTAAGTCTAGTCATGGACACAGTGAGGCACGGACACAGTGAGGCACGGACACAGTGAGGCACGGACACAGTGAGGCACGGACATGGACACAGTGAGGCACGGACATGGACACAGTGAGGCACGCAGATGGACACCCTAGGCTTATACTTGAGTCAATAAGTTTTCCCATTTTTTTTTGGTAACATTAGGTGCCTCGGCTTATATTCGGGTCGACTTATACTCGAGTATATACAGTATTTGCTACGAGCGTGGGAACAAAGGATGCAGTTCAGCTATAAAACTGAAGATGTTGTCATTACAAATCCAAACATTAAGGAGTTTATTCCTCGTAAGGATAGAGAATGGAGTTCTGCAAATTAAACCTGCATACCGCGGGAGCAACAGTGCATCCAGGACCACAGGTTTACAGATCAGGTACAGCCCAATACAGTCATTTATTCTAAACCAAACACAGCCATTAGGATGGCTAAAGGCCAATGAACCTTAGTGTATGGAAATCATGGCATATATCAAGTAATGCTTGGGTGACCAGTGAGAAGGTGGGTGAAGAATTTAAAAAATAAAATAAAAATAAATAAAATAAAACAGCAGAGTGGAGGAAAGGATGGGGGGGGAAAAAAAGACCCAAAAGGCGAGGACACAGGTAAGACAAGGGCAGGACATGGGTGGACAGGACATGGGAGGGGAGAGGGCAGGACTAGACTATAGACAGCAGAGGATAGGAAACAAAAGGAATGGATAGGACAAGAGAAATGAGAGTAGGGAAAAATTGGGCTGGAGACAGGAGAGGGCAGAAGGAGTGAGGAGGACACCAAAAATTAGTGGAGACGGCAGGCCTAGACTGGAGACAGAAGAGAGGGCAGGAAGTACGAGGAGTGGAGAGGGCAGGAAGTACGAGGAGTGGAGAGGGCAGGAAGTACGAGGAGTGGAGAGGGCAGGAAGTACGAGGAGTGGAGAGGGCAGGAAGTACGAGGAGTGGAGAGGGCAGGAAGTACGAGGAGTGGAGAGGGCAGGAAGTACGAGGAGTGGAGAGGGCAGGAAGTACGAGGAGTGGAGAGAAGTACGAGGAGTGGAGAGAAGTACGAGGAGTGGAGAGAAGTACGAGGAGTGGAGAGAAGTACGAGGAGTGGAGAGGGCAGGAAGTACGAGGAGTGGAGAGGACAGGAAGTACGAGGAGTGGAGAGGACAGGAAGTACGAGGAGTGGAGAGGACAGGAAGTACGAGGAGTGGAGAGGACAGGAAGTACGAGGAGTGGAGAGGACAGGAAGTACAAGGAGTGGAGAGGACAGGAAGTACGAGGAGTGGAGAGGACAGGAAGTACGAGGAGTGGAGAGGAGGCGGCATGACTGGACTGGAGTTAGCAGAGCAGAGTAGCGGAGAGACATAAGAAGGGAGAAGAGGGTATAGCTGGACTGGAAACAGAAGAGAACAAACCAAAAAATAAAAGAAGAGGAAAAAAAGAAGACTAGAAATAAGAGGAACAAAAAGGACGAGAAACAGGAGAGGAAGGACAAGAGGCATTGAAAAACAGAATGCAAGAGAAGGGAGGATAGGGGAGGACAGGATACAAGAGAAGGGAGGATAGGGGAGGACAGGATACAAGAGAAGGGAGGGTAGGGGGAGGACAGGATACAAGAGAAGAGAGGATAGGGGAGGACAGGATACAAGAGAAGGGAGGATAGGGGAGGACAGGATACAAGAGAAGAGAGAAAAGGATACAAGAGAAGGGAGGATAGGGGGAGGACAGGATAAAAGAGAAGGGAGAATAGGGGGAGGACAGGATACAAGAGAAGGCAGGGAGGATAGGATAGGATAGGATAGGATACGATACGATATAAGAGAAGGGAGGATAGGGGAGGACAGGATACAAGAGAAGAGAGGATAGGATACAAGAGAAGGGAGGATAGGGGGAGGACAGGATACAAGAGAAGGGAGGGTAGGGGGAGGACAGGATACAAGAGAAGAGAGGATAGGGGAGGACAGGATACAAGAGAAGGGAGGATAGGGGAGGACAGGATACAAGAGAAGAGAGAAAAGGGGAGGACAGGATACAAGAGAAGAGAGAAAAGGGGAGGACAGGATACAAGAGAAGAGAGAAAAGGATACAAGAGAAGGGAGGATAGGGGGAGGACAGGATACAAGAGAAGGGAGAATAGGGGGAGGACAGGATACAAGAGAAGGCAGGGAGGATAGGATAGGATAGGATAGGATAGGATACGATATAAGAGAAGGGAGGATAGGGGAGGACAGGATACAAGAGAAGAGAGGATAGGATACAAGAGAAGGGAGGATAGGGGGAGGACAGGATACAAGAGAAGGGAGGGTAGGGGGAGGACAGGATACAAGAGAAGAGAGGATAGGGGAGGACAGGATACAAGAGAAGGGAGGATAGGGGAGGACAGGATACAAGAGAAGAGAGAAAAGGGGAGGACAGGATACAAGAGAAGAGAGAAAAGGATACAAGAGAAGGGAGGATAGGGGGAGGACAGGATACAAGAGAAGGGAGAATAGGGGGAGGACAGGATACAAGAGAAGGCAGGGAGGATAGGATAGGATAGGATAGGATACGATACAATATAAGAGAAGGGAGGATAGGGGAGGACAGGATACAAGAGAAGAGAGGATAGGATACAAGAGAAGGGAGGATAGGGGGAGGACAGGATACAAGAGAAGGGAGGGTAGGGGGAGGACAGGATACAAGAGAAGAGAGGATAGGGGAGGACAGGATACAAGAGAAGGGAGGATAGGGGAGGACAGGATACAAGAGAAGAGAGAAAAGGGGAGGACAGGATACAAGAGAAGAGAGAAAAGGGGAGGACAGGATACAAGAGAAGAGAGAAAAGGATACAAGAGAAGGGAGGATAGGGGGAGGACAGGATACAAGAGAAGGGAGAATAGGGGGAGGACAGGATACAAGAGAAGGCAGGGAGGATAGGATAGGATAGGATACGATACGATACGATATAAGAGAAGGGAGGATAGGGGAGGACAGGATACAAGAGAAGAGAGGATAGGATACAAGAGAAGGGAGGATAGGGGGAGGACAGGATACAAGAGAAGGGAGGGTAGGGGGAGGACAGGATACAAGAGAAGAGAGGATAGGGGAGGACAGGATACAAGAGAAGGGAGGATAGGGGAGGACAGGATACAAGAGAAGAGAGAAAAGGGGAGGACAGGATACAAGAGAAGAGAGAAAAGGGGAGGACAGGATACAAGAGAAGAGAGAAAAGGATACAAGAGAAGGGAGGATAGGGGGAGGACAGGATACAAGAGAAGGGAGAATAGGGGGAGGACAGGATACAAGAGAAGGGAGGATAGGGGGAGGACAGGATACAAGAGAAGGGAGAATAGGGGGAGGACAGGATACAAGAGAAGGCAGGGAGGATAGGATAGGATAGGATAGGATAGGATACGATACGATATAAGAGAAGGGAGGATAGGGGAGGACAGGATACAAGAGAAGAGAGGATAGGATACAAGAGAAGGGAGGATAGGGGGAGGACAGGATACAAGATGTAACGGGAAGGCCCGGGGAACCCAGAATCCCTTAGAAAGTATGAGATATCCTTGCTTCAGCTTCCCCAATGTCTCTTATGTGTAAACCACCCTGTGTCCCTATTAGGGGCACAGGGTGAAGGAAAACCCCACTATGATCTGTGCTAATCAGATTCAATGCTGTATATATATTTTATACATATTGGGTATATACTGCGTGTGGGCTGTTTATGTAATACTTGCTGTGATGATGTGTGATTTCATGCCATTGTCTATTGTGGCTTGTGGGAGTTAAGCCTGTAATTATAGGTTGTGGAACTAGCAGACAGGTTAATTGAAGAGATGCTGAGGTGTCAGCCGTCTGCCTGAGTAATGTTAATGAACCTCGAATTCTACAGATCCTTTCATTGTGTGAATGTGGATTGGGAAACAGAAAGGGCATGTGTCTGAGCCATTCACTGTAGTAAATTGGCTCATGTAAATTGGGTCTGGTCAGAGGTGTATGATGAGAGGAGGGTCAGAAGCTTCTCTCTGGGGATATAAAAGTTGTAATGTTTTGCAATAATAAAAGTCAGTTCATTTTTGGAAAGATACAGAGTGCGTCTCGTTCTTTTGGAAGGATTAATTCCTATGGGAAGTGGTCGTCTGACTGTGGAGGATCGACAGTGAATTTGTGTCCAGGAGAGGGAAGAGATCTAAACGGCGATAAACCCCTTTCGTATTTGGGGTGTCGTTACACAAGAGAAGGGAGGATAGGGGGAGGACAGGACACACAAGAGAAGGGAGGATAGGGGGAGGACAGGACACACAAGAGAAGGGAGGATAGGGGGAGGCTAGGACACACAAGAGAAGGGAGGATAGGGGGAGGACAGGACACACAAGAGAAGGGAGGATAGGGGGAGGACAGGACACACAAGAGAAGGGAGGATAGGGGGAGGACAGGACACACAAGAGAAGGGAGGATAGGGGGAGGACAGGACACACAAGAGAAGGGAGGATAGGGGGAGGCTAGGACACACAAGAGAAGGGAGGATAGGGGGAGGACAGGACACACAAGAGAAGGGAGGATAGGGGGAGGACAGGACACACAAGAGAAGGGAGGATAGGGGGAGGACAGGACACACAAGAGAAGGGAGGATAGGGGGAGGACAGGACACACAAGAGAAGGGAGGATAGGGGGAGGCTAGGACACACAAGAGAAGGGAGGATAGGGGGAGGACAGGACACACAAGAGAAGGGAGGATAGGGGGGGGACAGGACACACAAGAGAAGGGAGGATAGGGGGAGGACAGGACACACAAGAGAAGGGAGGATAGGGGGAGGACAGGACACATAAGAGAAGAGAGGATAGGGGGAGGACAGGACACACAAGAGAAGAGAGGATAGGGGGAGGCTAGGACACACAAGAGAAGGGAGGATAGGGGGAGGACAGGACACACAAGAGAAGGGAGGATAGGGGGAGGCTAGGACACACAAGAGAAGGGAGGATAGGGGAGGACAGGACACATAAGAGAAGGGAGGATAGGGGAGGACAGGACACACAAGAGAAGAGAGGATAGGGGGAGGCTAGGACACACAAGAGAAGGGAGGATAGGGGGAGGACAGGACACACAAGAGAAGAGAGGATAGGGGGAGGACAGGACACATAAGAGAAGGGAGGATAGGGGGAGGACAGGACACACAAGAGAAGGGAGGATAGGGGGAGGACAGGACACACAAGAGAAGGGAGGATAGGGGGAGGACAGGACACACAAGGGAAGGGAGGATAGGGGGAGGACAGGACACATAAGAGAAGAGAGGATAGGGGGAGGACAGGACACACAAGAGAAGGGAGGATAGGGGGAGGACAGGACACACAAGAGAAGGGAGGATAGGGGGAGGACAGGACACATAAGAGAAGGGAGGATAGGGGGAGGACAGGACACATAAGAGAAGGGAGGATAGGGGAGGACAGGACACACAAGAGAAGGGAGGATAGGGGGAGGACAGGACACACAAGAGAAGGGAGGATAGGGGGAGGACAGGACACACAAGAGAAGGGAGGATAGGGGGAGGACAGGACACACAAGAGAAGGGAGGATAGGGGGAGGACAGGACACACAAGAGAAGGGAGGATAGGGGGAGGCTAGGACACACAAGAGAAGGGAGGATAGGGGGAGGACAGGACACACAAGAGAAGGGAGGATAGGGGGACGACAGGACACACAAGAGAAGGGAGGCTAGGACACACAAGAGAAGAGAGGATAGGGGGAGGACAGGACACACAAGAGAAGGGAGGATAGGGGGAGGACAGGACACACAAGAGAAGAGAGGATAGGGGGAGGACAGGACACACAAGAGAAGGGAGGATAGGGGGAGGACAGGACACACAAGAGAAGGGAGGATAGGGGGAGGACAGGACACACAAGAGAAGGGAGGATAGGGGGAGGACAGGACACACAAGAGAAGGGAGGATAGGGGAGGACAGGACACATAAGAGAAGGGAGGATAGGGGGAGGACAGGACACATAAGAGAAGGGAGGATAGGGGAGGAGAGGACACACAAGAGAAGAGAGGATAGGGGGAGGCTAGGACACACAAGAGAAGGGAGGATAGGGGGAGGACAGGACACACAAGAGAAGGGAGGATAGGGGGAGGACAGGACACATAAGAGAAGAGAGGATAGGGGGAGGACAGGACACACAAGAGAAGAGAGGATAGGGGGAGGCTAGGACACACAAGAGAAGGGAGGATAGGGGGAGGACAGGACACACAAGAGAAGGGAGGATAGGGGGAGGACAGGACACACAAGAGAAGGGAGGATAGGGGGAGGACAGGACACACAAGAGAAGGGAGGATAGGGGGAGGACAGGACACACAAGAGAAGGGAGGATAGGGGAGGACAGGACACATAAGAGAAGAGAGGATAGGGGGAGGACAGGACACATAAGAGAAGGGAGGATAGGGGGAGGACAGGACACATAAGAGAAGGGAGGATAGGGGGAGGACAGAACACATAAGAGAAGAGAGGATAGGGGGAGGACAGGACACACAAGAGAAGAGAGGATAGGGGGAGGACAGAACACATAAGAGAAGGGAGGATAGGGAGATGGCAGGACACATAAGAGAAGGGAGGATAGGGGAGGACAGAACACATAAGAGAAGAGAGGATAGGGGGAGGACAGGACACACAAGAGAAGGGAGGATAGGGGGAGGACAGGACACATAAGAGAAGGGAGGATAGGGAGATGGCAGGACACATAAGAGAAGGGAGGATAGGGGAGGACAGGACACATAAGAGAAGAGAGGATAGGGGGAGGACAGGACACATAAGAGAAGGGAGGATAGGGGGAGGACAGGACACATAAGAGAAGAGAGGATAGGGGGAGGAGAGGACACATAAGAGAAGGGAGGATAGGGGGAGGACAGGACACATAAGAGAAGGGAGGATAGGGGAGGACAGGACACATAAGAGAAGGGAGGATAGGGGAGGACAGGACACATAAGAGAAGAGAGGATAGGGGGAGGACAGGACACACAAGAGAAGGGAGGATAGGGGGAGGACAGGACACACAAGAGAAGGGAGGATAGGGGGAGGACAGGACACATAAGAGAAGGGAGGATAGGGGAGGACAGGACACATAAGAGAAGAGAGGATAGGGGGAGGCTAGGACACACAAGAGAAGGGAGGATAGGGGGAGGACAGGACACATAAGAGAAGAGAGGATAGGGGGAGGACAGGACACATAAGAGAAGGGAGGATAGGGGAGGACAGGACACATAAGAGAAGGGAGGATAGGGGGAGGAGAGGACACACAAGAGAAGAGAGGATAGGGGGAGGACAGGACACATAAGAGAAGGGAGGATAGGGGGAGGACAGGACACACAAGAGAAGGGAGGATAGGGGGAGGACAGGACACATAAGAGAAGAGAGGATAGGGGGAGGACAGGACACATAAGAGAAGGGAGGATAGGGGAGGACAGGACACATAAGAGAAGAGAGGATAGGGGGAGGCTAGGACACACAAGAGAAGGGAGGATAGGGGGAGGAGAGGACACATAAGAGAAGAGAGGATAGGGGGAGGACAGGACACATAAGAGAAGAGAGGATAGGGGGAGGACAGGACACATAAGAGAAGAGAGGATAGGGGGAGGACAGGACACATAAGAGAAGGGAGGATAGGGGGAGGACAGGACACATAAGAGAAGGGAGGATAGGGGAGGACAGGACACATAAGAGAAGGGAGGATAGGGGAGGACAGGACACATAAGAGAAGGGAGGATAGGGGGAGGACAGGACACATAAGAGAAGAGAGGATAGGGGGAGGAGAGGACACATAAGAGAAGGGAGGATAGGGGGGGACAGGACACATAAGTGAAGGGAGGATAGGGGGGGACAGGACACATAAGAGAAGAGCAAAATATAAAAAAGGGAAAGGAACAGAAAAACAATATCTGAGCATGGAATGAGTAGCAATTGAGAATGAAATGATAGATGAAAGAAGCAGTATGAAGAGCCGGACCTCTTCTCAGCACACACCTTTCTCATACTCCTCATTCAGGATATAGGCTTCGGCTCTGTCCTTCAGCACCTGTGGATTCTGAGGGTCTCTCTGATGGGATTCTGTACATGTCTTAATGGCTGCCTCGGTGTGCTGACTCTACAGGTCACAGGATACAAAGGTGACACTTTATTATGGTACAGCTCTCAGCACCCGTTTGTATGACCCTAAACACGACTATAGGACACACCTTAGACAAGCAGTGACAGATCCGCTCTTTTGCCTCTTTCCTGTAAATTTCCACATTGGGTTCTGTTTTTATGGCTGCTTCAAATTTTTCTATAGCAGCTTCGTACCTGCAGAAAAACAAAAACAAAAAAAAAACAAAACACACAGCGGGTTATTCACTGGGAGAATTGGGACTACTACATCAGACCTAAAGAAAAAAAAGACGCACTTCACCATATCCTGGCAGACCACACACGTATTTGTCTTTTTCATTGTCTTTGGCTGATCAGCCAAAAAAAGACACATAACAAATCTCTCCATAGCCCAGGAGAGGCACTTTTCTTTTTAGTTAACCACTGGAAGATTTACCCCCTTCCTGACTAGGCGATTTTTTGGGATACGGCACTGCGTTACTTTAACAGACAGTTGTGCTGTCGTTCAACGCTGTACATAAATAAAATGTTTGTCCTTTTCTTTTTCTACAAATAGAGCTTTCTTTTGGTGGCATTTGATCACCTCTGTGGTTTTTATTTTTTGCATTATAAACAAAAAAAAAAAAATTATATATATTTTTTTTAATTTCTGCTATAAAACATATGCAATAAAATATTTTACAAATCGAATTTCTTCATCAATTTAGGCCAATATGTATTCTGCTACATGTTTTTGGTACAAAATTCCCAATAAGCGTATATTGATTGGTTTGCGCAAAAGTTATAGCGTCTACAAATGCCATGGTATTATATATATATATACATATATATATATATATATATATATATATATATATATATATTTTCTCTCTCTTTTTTACTAGTAATGGCGGCGATCAGCAACATATAGCAGGACTGCGATATTGCGCCGGACAAAATCGGACACTGACACTTTTTGGGAACCAGTGCCACCAATACAGTGTACAGTGCTAAAACTATACATGGTCGCTGTACCAATGACACTGGCTGAGAAGGGGTTAAACATCTAGGGCGATCAAAGGGTTAAATGTGTGTCTAGCCAGTGTTTTGGTCTGTGTGTGCTGCTTTTACTAAGGGAAGTCATGGATTTTATTACGACAAAGGCCACAAAAACAAAAAAAAATAAGAAGATTTAACACTCCCAATCATAGTAACCTAAACAAAATTTATTAAATCATGAACAAGGGATAGTTGGCGTGAAAACACCAGGCTAGCCCCTCTAAAAATGCACATACTCCACTTCCTCACCCAACATGAAACCTCCCCTAAACCACCCTCCCCAAAACCAACCCCAAGTAGAAGAATGGCCCCTCTTTAAAACCCTAATGCCGCGTACACACGATCATTTTTCCCGTCGAGAAAAATGACATTTTTCCCTTTGGACAAGAAAAACGATCATCTGTGGGCTTTTTGTCGTTTTTCTCGACGGGAAAAACGGCATTAATTACGACGAGAAAAATTAGAACATGTTCTAATTTTTCTCGTCGTGATTCCCATCGTTTTTTGCCGCGGCAGTTTTCCCATAGGGAGCCCACACACAGTCGTTTTTTTCGACCAAAAAAAAAAATGTCATTTAAAACGGCCGTGTGTGGGGGGAACAAGCTGTTCCTCATTTTTCACGTCGATTTTCTCGACGGTGTTTTCATCGTCAAAAAAATCGATCCTGTGTACGCGGCATAAAAAAACTATTAGAAAAATAAAAATGGTCCCTTACAGAAAAGGAACATGTTTCTGTAGTGTCTGGGGTCACTTATGTGCTTAACAAAATCAGAGTCTACACTGGCCCTATGCCTCTGGCTCTGCTAAGGGAGGTTGATGCCAACACTATAAGGGCACCATCAGGCAGGCGGTCAGTCAACCTCTGCTTACTACTCAAGAAACCCCTAGCAACCTCTAGATCAGCGTTCCTCCAACTTATTTCAGTTGTGGCATCTTTTAAAAGTATATAAAATCTTGAGGCATCACAGTCCATTATGTAAAAAAAAAAGCAGTAATGTTACGTATCAAAGGGAAACCTGTACCTGGGATGATGAACACAACCCCCCTTGATGCAATCAACTTCACATCAGAGGTCCCCATCACCTCAGAGGTCATTATCACCTCAGATTCCCCCCACCACATCAGAGGTCCCCATCACCTCAGATTCCCCCCCCCCCCCCCCACACACCAGAGGTCCCTGTCACCTCAGATTCCCCCTCCCCCCCCCACCACATCAGAGGTCCCCATCACCTCAGATTCCCCCCACCACATCAGAGGTCCCCATCACCTCAGATTCCCCCCCCCACCACATCAGAGGTCCCCATCACCTCAGATTCCCCCCCCCCACACCACATCAGAGGTCCCCATCACCTCAGATTCCCCCCCACCACATCAGAGGTCCTTATCCTTATCACCTCAGATTCCCACCACATCAGAGGTCCTTATCACCTCAGATTCCCCCCCCCCCCCCACCACATCAGAGGTCGTTATCACTTCAGATTCCCCCCATCACCTCAGATTCCCCCCCCCCCCCCACCACATCAGAGGTCCTTATCACCTCAGATTCCCCCCCACCACATCAGAGGTCCCTATCACCTCAGATTCCCCCCCACCACATCAGAGTCCCTATCACCTCAGATTCCCCCCCACCACATCAGAGGTCCCCATCACCTCAGATTCCCCCCCACCACATCAGAGGTCCTTATCACCTCAGATTCCCACCACATCAGAGGTCCTTATCACCTCAGATTCCCCCCATCACCTCAGATTCCCCCCCCCCCACAACTTCAGAGGTCCTTATCACCCCAGATTCCCCCCCATCACCTCAGATTCCCCCCCACCACATCAGAGTCCCTATCACCTCAGATTCCCCCCCACCACATCAGAGGTCCCTATCACCTCAGATCCCCCCCCACCACATCAGAGTCCCTATCACCTCAGATTCCCCCCCACCACATCAGAGGTCCCCATCACCTCAGATTCCCCCCCACCACATCAGAGGTCCTTATCACCTCAGATTCCCACCACATCAGAGGTCCTTATCACCTCAGATTCCCCCCATCACCTCAGATTCCCCCCCCCACAACTTCAGAGGTCCTTATCACCCCAGATTCCCCCCCATCACCTCAGATTCCCCCCCACCACATCAGAGTCCCTATCACCTCAGATTCCCCCCCACCACATCAGAGGTCCCCATCACCTCTGATTCCTCCCCACCACATCAGAGGTCCCTATCACCTCAGATCCCCCCCCCCACCACATCAGAGTCCCTATCACCTCAGATTCCCCCCCACCACATGAGAGGTCCCTATCACCTCAGATTCCCCCCCACCACATCAGAGGTTCCCATCACCTCAGATTCCCCCCCACCACATCAGAGGTCCCTATCACCTCAGATTCCCCCCCACCACATCAGAGTCCCTATCACCTCAGATTCCCCCCCACCACATGAGAGGTCCCTATCACCTCAGATTCCCCCCCACCACATCAGAGGTCCCCATCACCTCAGATTCCCCCCCACCACATCAGAGGTCCCTATCACCTCAGATTCCCCCCCACCACATCAGAGTCCCTATCACCTCAGATTCCCCCCCACCACATGAGAGGTCCCTATCACCTCAGATTCCCCCCCACCACATCAGAGGTCCCCATCACCTCAGATTCCCCCCCACCACATCAGAGGTCCCTATCACCTCAGATTCCCCCCCACCACATCAGAGGTCCCCATCACCTCAGATTCCCCCCCACCACATCAGAGGTCCCTATCACCTCAGATTCCCCCCCACCACATCAGAGTCCCTATCACCTCAGATTCCCCCCCACCACATGAGAGGTCCCCATCACCTCAGATTCCCCCCCCCCCACAACTTCAGAGGTCCTTATCACCCCAGATTCCCCCCATCACCTCAGATTCCCCCCCACCACATCAGAGTCCCTATTACCTCAGATTCCCCCCCACCACATCAGAGGTCCCCATCACCTCAGATTCCCCCCCACCACATCAGAGGTCCCTATCACCTCAGATTCCCCCCCCACCACATCAGAGTCCCTATCACCTCAGATTCCCCCCCACCACATGAGAGGTCCCCATCACCTCAGATTCCCCCCCACCACATCAGAGGCCCCCATCACCTCAGATTCCCCCCCACCACATCAGAGGTCCTTATCACCTCAGATTCCCACCACATCAGAGGTCCTTATCACCTCAGATTCCCCCCCCCCACCACATCAGAGGTCCTTATCACCTCAGATTCCCCCCCCATCACCTCAGATTCCCCCCCCACAACTTCAGAGGTCCTTATCACCTCAGATTCCCCCCCACCACATCAGAGGTCCCTATCACCTCAGATTCCCACCACATCAGAGGTCCTTATCACCTCAGATTCCCCCCATCACCTCAGATTCCCCCCCACAACTTCAGAGGTCCTTATCACCCCAGATTCCCCCCATCACCTCAGATTCCCCCCCACCACATCAGAGTCCCTATCACCTCAGATTCCCCCCCACCACATCAGAGGTCCCTATCACCTCAGATTCCCCCCCACCACATCAGAGTCCCTATCACCCCAGATTCCCCCCCACCACATGAGAGGTCCCCGTCACCTCAGATTCCCCCCCCCCCCACCACATCAGAGGTCCTTATCACCTCAGATTCCCCCACCACATCAGAGGTCCTTATCACCTCTGATTCCCCCCATCACCTCAGATTCCCCCCCACCACATCAGAGTCCCTATTACCTCAGATTCACCCCACCACATCAGAGTCCCTGCCTGGACCAAAGAGTCCACATCCATCCCTGACCCAGGGAAAACTGGGTCTCATGCGTGTGCCACTCAGGTTCAGAAACATTGCTCTAGAATAATCCTGGTTGAAAAAGGCTTCTCTGGAGTGATGGTTGGCTTACAGAGCCTGTTTGGTGCCAATGATAACTGTGTGGCTTGACTAATGGTCACCGTACATTGGTGGGTACCTCTAGTTTCTGTTCATGTAGGGAAGGAAGGCAAGTGCTCAGAAACTCACCTGTGGTCTCGGATTAGTTCTTCGGCTGATTCCAGCTGTCTGGAGAGCTTCTTGACTTGTTTATAATGAGAGAAGCAATCTTTGTCGTCCTGATCCAGCTTCAGACACTCTCGTACTTGGCTAAATAGAGCAAGACAAACATCACAATGTTCTAGTAACACACCAAGCAACTAACACTTGGTAGATGGCCTTCCTCACTGCCAACATCTCCACATAACACAAGAACAGCAATGGAATAGATCTCTCACAGGTCAGATATTTCCTCTAGTCTGCTATCGTAGAGTAGATCTCTCTCACCTCTTACATTCTTCACTCTTTCTTATGGTGCAGTAGGTCCTTACAACCTTACTCCGGGTTCTTACACATGGTATAAGAATTCTTTTAGGCTGGGTTCACACCATTGCGAATTGGATGCGGGATCACCACATACAATTTGCAATAGCAGGAGATTTTGACCGGCTCTCTATGGAGCTGGTTCACATATCTTCGCAGCGGGTCCAGTGCAATTTGCACAAAAACACTGTGCATTTTTTGGTCCGTTTCAGGTCCCAATTCAGCTGAAAATTCGGCTTGAAATCGGACCTGAAACGGCTAACCAGGACGCACCGGACCCCTTGTGTGAGCCGCATGCGGCTCCTATGTGAACCCAGCCTACTCTCCCTCCTTCCCCATGATGGAGTAGATCTCCGACCTCAAACTCTCCCTCATGGTATTATAAATCTTCTACAGCTTACTCCTCTCCTATAGAGGAATAAATCCAGGGTGGATATAAATCAGATTTTTTTTTAAATAATAATTTAAAAAAAAATCCGATTTTTTTGATTTAAGTTGATTTTTTTGATTGTTATCAATTTTTTTTAAATTAAATGCTTTTGGAGTAAAAAAACATAGTTTTCAATTTAAAATACATTAATAATTTTGTTTATTTAGCATGAAATGGAGCCTAGTTATGTAGCATGAGGCTGTATATTCTGCAATATTTACAATTTTGGTAAACTCATTCAATTAATCCAAGCCCCCCTGGTGAGCGCCGGCCATCTGAATAACAGCGGCTGGTTGGGTTTTGGAAGCGCCTATCAGAGCCGCCGGCTCTGATAGGCTTCCCGATTACAGCCTGTGGGCTGTAATCGGCTTTCAAATAGTTAACCAGGGGACGCACGGGCTGTGCGTTCCTTGGTTAACACTGACATGTGTCTCAGCCAATCTGATTGGCTGAAGCGACATCGAGGACGGAAGAAGACATCGAGGACGGAAGAAGGACGACACTGACCCGAGGAAGGTAATTGTAGGTCTGGGGGGAAACTGGCTGTATTTGATGGACAAACTGGCTGCATTTTCTTTTCTTGGAGTACATCACGGGACACAGAGCACCATAGTCATAACTATGTGGGTTATACATCACTGGACACTGGTACACTCAAAAGACAGGAAGCCTCCCTCCCTATATCACCCCTCCCATACAGGGAGTACCTCAGTTTTTGTAGAAAAGCAATAATAGGATTTTTATAACAGCTTACCTGTAAAATCCTTTTCTTGGAGTACATCACGGGACACAGAGCGACATAGTCATTACTAATGGGTTATATAGATACCGTCAGGTGCTGGCACTGGCAACTTCCAAAACCGGAAGTACCCTCCCCTATATAAGCCCCTCCCATCCGGGAGCACCTCAGTTTTGTAGCAAAGCAATAAGTGTCCCTAAAGAGGGGTGGGAGCTCTGTGTCCCGTGATGTACTCCAAGAAAAGGATTTTACAGGTAAGCTGTTATAAAAATCCTATTTTCTTTCTCATACATCACGGGACACAGAGCGACATAGTCATTACTAATGGGATGTCCTAAAGCAATGCCAAATGAGGGGGGGGGATACACCATATATAAGCTGAGCGCTATCAGACATGAGGATCTTTTGCGGCCTGCAACACACTGCGCCCAAAGGCGACATCCTCCTGACTTCTAACGTCCACCTGGTAGAACCTAGTAAACGTGTGTACTGAAGACCATGTTGTGGCCTTACAGACTTGAGCCAGGGAGGCCTGGTGATGCGCTGCCCATGAAGTTCCAACTGCTCTCGTGGAGTGCGCTCTAACTTTGAACGGAGGCGGTCTCCTTCTCAAGCCATAAGCTTGCATAATGACCTGTCGAATCCACTTGGCTAAAGTAGATTTTGACGCTGCCTGACCCTTTCTGGGGCCTTCCGGCAGAATAAACAAAGTATCCGTTCTGCGAATCTGAGCAGTGGCTTTTAGATAAGCTTTAACTGCTCTTACTACATCCAAAGAATGCAATAACTTTTCCTCTACCGAAGTAGGTTTGGGGAAAAAAGAAGGAAGAACCACATCTTGGTTCAAATGAAACCTCGATACCACCTTAGGAAGAAAGGCTGGATGAGGACGTAACACTACTCTGTCCTTATGGATAACTAGATATGGCTCCTTACAGGACATAGCTGCTAATTCCGATACTCTTTTAGCCGAACAAATGGCTACTAGAAAAATCAATTTCCTGGTGAGAAGCACCAAGGAAATATGCTGTAATGGTTCAAATGGTTGTTTCTGTAGAACCGACAGAACCAAGTTTAGATCCCATGGACATATGGGAATATTAACCGGAGGACTAATACGCATCACTCCTTGTATAAAGGCTTTGACTAGTGAATGCGAAGCCAAGGGCCTTTGAAAAAATATTGACAAGGCCGAAATCTGACCCTTGATAGTACTCAAGGCAAGCTTCCTATCTACAGCCCACTGTAGGAAGTCCAGAATCCTACCTATTACGTACTTGTGTGGATGCCATTTCTTGGCCTCACACCACGCGATGTACGCCTTCCAGATTCTATAGTAGATCTGCCTGGATACCGGCTTCCTGGCATTGATCATGGTAGATACCACCGCATTAGAGAGCCCTCTCTTTTTTAGAATGTGGGCTTCAATAGCCAGGCCGTCAAACCTAGGGCTGGTAAGGAAGGGTGGTATATCGGTCCTTGCGAAAGCCGGACGACGTGGGAGAGTCCAAGGACTCCCCACTGAAATTTTACAATCTCCGCGTACCACGCTCTTCGGGGCCACGCTGGAGCCACCGGAATCACTGGTTTCTTTTCTACCCTGATTCTGCGGAGTAATCGAGGTAACCATTGTGGCGGTGTGAATGCATATATCAGCTTGAACTGATCCCAAGGGAACACTAGGGCATCCGAGCCGCAAGCTAGGGGATCCCTTGTCCGAGAGACAAACCTGTCCCCCTTTGCGTTGAATCTGGATGCTAGAAGATCTACATCCGATGTTCCCCACCGCTGACATATTGTCCAGAAAACCTCGGGGTGAAGGGACCCTTCCTCTGGGCCTAATTGCTGGCGACTTAGAAAGTCCGCCTTCCAATTCTCCACTCCTGGAATGAATACCGCAGATATGGCTGGGACATATTTTTCTGCCCATTTCAGGATGTAATTTACTTCCCTCTGGGCTGCACGACTCCTGGTGCCCCCCTGATGATTGATATATGCCACTGCTGTGGCATTGTCTGATTGCATTCTGACAGGGGACCCTTGGAGTTTGGATGTCCATGCTACTAGGGCATACCGGGCTGCTCGTATCTCTAAGAGATTGATGGGCAGGGCCTTTTCTGCATCCGACCATCTGCCCTGGAGAGACTATTGCTCCAGTACTGCTCCCCAGCCTATAAGGCTGGCATCTGTAGTGACCACCTTCCAAGAAATCGGACTGAAGGATTTCCTTTTTTCCAGATTCTGGGGAACCAACCACCAACGGAGGCTCTTGCGAACGGAAGGGGACAAGGACATTGTAAGTCTAGGGCCTGAACTTTTTTGTTCCAGGCTGACAGTATGGCCCCTTGCAAATTCCTTGAATGGAATTGACCGTAGGGTACTGCTTCGAATGATGCCACCATTTTTCCCAGCAGCCTCATATACAGGCGTATGGACGGCTGTCTTTTTTGTACCCACTAAGTGGATCAAATCTTTCAAAGACAACACCTTTCCTCGAGGCAAGAATATTTTTCTCTGGCCTGAATCCAACCTTAGCCCCAAGTATTCCAGACTTTTGACTGTTTTTTAGGGCTGACTTGTCTCGGTTGATAATCCAACCGTGAGATTCCAGATACTTGATCGTCTTGTGAACGACCACGTCTAGTTTTTTCACTGAGTGGTCTATCAGCAACAAGTCATCCAGATATGCCATTATCATTACACCTTGTGTTCTTAGATTGGCCAATAAAGGGCCAGAATTTTTGTAAACACTCGTGGTGCTGTGGCCAAACCGAAGGGTAAGGCTCTGAACTGAAAATGGCGCCCTTCTACTGCAAAGCGTAGAAATTTTTGGTGGACTGGAAAGATGGGAATGTGCAAATAAGCATCTTTGATGTCGATCGTGGCTAACCAATCCTCCCCTTGTAGGGCAGTGGCCACCGATCGGATCGACTCAATCGGAAAGTCCTGATATACAGGAATTTGTATAGCCCTTTTAGAATTAATATGGGCCTCCCGTCCGCGTTTGCTTCGGGACTGTAAAGAGGTTTGAGTAAAACCCGAACCCTCATTCTTCCCAGGGAACCTCCATAATTACTCCTTGGAGCAATAGTTGTTCTAGTGCCAACAGGAGGGACTCTCTCTTCCGGGGATCCCTTGGCACGTTTGACCTCAAAAATGGGAAGGAGGAGAGTCTTTTAACTCCAAACTGTATCCCAAACCTACTGCGGAGAGCACCTATCTGTCTTGATCGTGTCCCGCCAGGTCTCTTGCGAACAACTGGAGTCCTCCCCCCACCCGACTGAGTGGGGGCTTCATGAATTTAACTTTGGGGGAGGTTTTGTACCTCCCCTGACCCAGGGTTTCTCATTACCCTGCTACTGTCCCTGTTTTTTACCCCCGGGATTTGACCGAGGAGGCCGTCGGAACTGTTACACAGCCGATGCCCCAGGGACTGGAGAAGCAGGCCTCTTAAAGAGGGACCTCTAACTCTGCTTTTAACCGGCAAGAGCGTATTTTTACCGCTGGAAATTTTCTGGATATATTTGTCCAGGTTTTCCCTGAATAAGCGTTCACCATGAAATGGGACGCTAACCAGCCATTCTTTACAGGGAGCTTCAGCAGACCAGTTTTTGAGCCATAGGAGCCTACGCATATGTACTATAGACAGCGTAAGGCGGGAGGCCTGATGGACTGAATCCTCTATGGCGTCAACCGCAAAGCCTAAGGCTCTAGGTAGATCAGCTAGGGCAAAGCCTGCTGATCTGTCAAGTCCCTCAAGACCTGTTTCAACTGATCCTTCACTGCTTAGCAGACCCCAATAGCTGCTACTGCTGGTTGTATCACCAAGCAGATTTTCATAAGGACTCCAATCTTTTATCTATTGGGTTCTTGAACATTTGGACATTATCCACTGGACATGTCAGTGATTTATACATACAAGAGATGGCTGCGTCCATTGTAGGGACCTTCCATTTTTTTTTTTTTGATGAACTTATCCTCCATGGGATAGACCACCGGAAATCTCTTGGGGGAATAAATATTTTCTCAGGACGTTCCCAATCCTGGTAAATGAGCCCTTTCAGTAAAGGGTGAAGTGGAAAAGAACAAACAGTCTGGGGGCTTCTAGCGACCCCAACGAGGATACAGTAGTGGTTGATGGTTCCGCAAGGTGCATTTTTAAATGCTGATCGGACCATGTTAGTCAGAGACTGAACCCATAATCTTTCAGCTTGAGATGCTGAGAAAAGGTTCCCCCACTGTTGATTCCTCTATAACAGAATCAACCTTATCCTGATCCCCTTCAGGCAGGTCGATCCCTGTATGGGACTGTTGCTCTGCTAACAGGCACTCTGAAGGAGGAGACGGAGATCGGGCGTGCTTTCCCTGACAGGGATGCAGCGATAAATGTTGACAATCTCTCTCTAATCCTCCCAGAGCTGAGGAAAAAACCTCCTCTGTTACATACACAGGAGCAGGTGACTGAGGACAGCCACAGTACCAAGTACCCCTGCGGGGTCTCTACGGTCACTTACCTCTGAACTTCAAGGGAGACTGGTGCAGCAGGAGTATGCCCAAGATCCTCCGAGCCCGATGAGACCCCCTTCGCTTCCTGGAAGATTCAGTTCCGGAGCTTCTGGACGGCATATTCCTAAGCCTAAAGCTGAGGTATTCCAGCCGTAATACACCATTTTTACTGAGAATAGTCTAGCACAATTGCTGCTATATCACAGTTGGTGTCTACTAATGTGCCTTTCTAGGGGATGCCTGTATCAACCGCTTGCTGTATGCCTTTAAATGTTGCCAGCTCTGTCTCTGTACTTCATAGCCAGCTCACTACAATATTGTGTTTTTTTTAAACTGCTGGGACGCCCGCACATGCGCAGAAGCGCTGCGGCGCGCACAGAGCGTCATCCCCCAGGCTCCGCCCCCTTTCCCGGCTCACCTCTATATATAGAGGCGCGTGCACGCGCGCGGGCACGTGCGCCTTCGGCGCTAATTTTAAATATGGTAACAAGGGACAGGAGCCAGGGCCCCTCTTTGCCGCAGGCCGGGGGATGGACGAGCACTGCAACATGGCAGAGGAAGCAGTTTCCTATAAGAGAACTCACCATCTGCCTGGACTTTGCTCTGCTGAGAAGAAGCTAGTCCACATGACAAGAAAACATTCCACAGCGGCCTCTAGTGGACAAACACAGGTACCGCAGTCTAATATATTAAATATATATAAAAAAAATTTTTTTTTTTTTTTTTTCTTGACCACCATTAAAAATTATTACATTTTTTTAGTAGTTACAGGCATGCACAGAATTTTGCGGGAATACCATTAGGTAACAGACAGAAAGACAAATTAGGCTTGGGGGTCCCCCAATAGAACCAAGTTCCTGAGGGCCCCCACTTACCTGTTCCCCGCCGCAGGACTTTGTTTGGTCCACAAAAGCCCAAACTTCACCTATCACGGCAGGCATTGTAATCAAACCTTCAGGGACCGGGTTCCCAAGGATTCCACTCCCCTGGACCTGTATAGCACCCTGCACAGAAAACATCTTGGTCGTGGGTATGACCAGAGCTCTGGATCCCAGGGTCCAGCTCTCCTAAGAGAAGCATTACAGGCAAAACCTTGCTCTTCTCTGCAAGGCCCGGGTACCGACCGTTTAGCTATGAAGCTTTTTTGGTCGGATCCGGAATAGCTTACTGAGGCCCAAAAGAACCTGTACGCAAGCTCAGTGAAAAACACATGTTTCTTCTTGGCCAACACCTTAGACACTGGCAAAAAACTGAGGTGCTCCCGGATGGGAGGGGCTTATATAGGGGAGGGTACTTCCGGTTTTGGAAGTTGCCAGTGCCAGCACCTGACGGTATCTATATAACCCATTAGTAATGACTATGTCGCTCTGTGTCCCGTGATGTACGAGAAAGAAAATAGGATTTTTATAACAGCTTACCTGTAAAATCCTTTTCTTGGAGTACATCACGGGACACAGAGCGACATAGTCATTACTAATGGGTTATATAGATACCTTCAGGTGCTGGCACTGGCAACTTCCAAAACCGGAAGTACCCTCCCCTATATAAGCCCCTCCCATCCGGGAGTACCTCAGTTTTGTAGCAAAGCAATAAGTGTCCCTAAAGAGGGGTGGGAGCTCTGTGTCCCGTGATGTACTCCAAGAAAAGGATTTTACAGGTAAGCTGTTATAAAAATCCTATTTTCTTTCTCGTACATCACGGGACACAGAGCGACATAGTCATTACTAATGGGATGTCCTAAAGCAATGCCCAACGAGGGGGGGGGATACACCATACATAAGCTGAGCGCTATCAGACATGAGGATCTTTTGCGGCCTGCAACACACTGCGCCCAAAGGCGACATCCTCCTGACTTCTAACGTCCACCTGGTAGAACCTAGTAAACACGTGTACTGAAGACCATGTTGCGGCCTTACATACTTGAGCCAGGGAGGCCTGGTGATGCACTGCCCATGAAGTTCCAACTGCTCTCGTGGAGTGCGCTCTAACTTTGAACGGAGGCGGTCTCCTTCTCAAGCCATAGGCTTGCATAATGACCTGTTGAATCCACTTGGCTAAAGTAGATTTTGACGCTGCCTGACCCTTTCTGGGGCCTTCCGGCAGAATAAACAAAGTATCCGTTCTGCGAATCTGAGCAGTGGCTTTTAGATAAGCTTTAACTGCTCTTACTACATCCAAAGAATGCAATAACTTTTCCTCTACCGAACTAGGTTTGGGGAAAAAAGAAGGCAGAACCACATCTTGGTTCAAATGAAAACCTTGATACCACCTTAGGAAGAAAGGCTGGATGAGGACGTAACACTACTCTGTCCTTATGGATAACCAGATATGGCTCCCTACAGGACATAGCGGCTAATTCCGACACTCTTTTAGCCGAACAAATGGCTACTAGAAAAAACAATTTCCTGGTGAGAAGAACCAAGGAAATATGCTGTAATGGTTCAAATGGTTGTTTCTGTAGAACCGACAGAACCAGGTTTAGATCCCATGGACATATGGGAATATTAACCGGAGGACCAATACGCATCACTCCTTATCTAAAGGCTTTGACTAGTGAATGCGAAGCCAAGGGCCTTTGAAAAAATATTGACAAGGCCGAAAACTGACCTTTGATAGTACTCAAGGCAAGCTTCCTATCTACAGCCCACTGTAGGAAGTCCAGACTCCTACCTATTACGTACTTATGTGGATGCCATTTCTTGGCCTCACACCTTGCGATGTACGCCTTCCAGATTCTATAGTAGATCTGCCTGGATACCGGCTTCCTGACATTGATCATGGTAGATACCACAGGATTAGAGAGCCCTCTCTTTTTTAGAATGTGGGCTTCAATAGCCAGGCCGTCAAACCTAGGGCTGGTAAGGAAGGGTGGTATATCGGTCCTTGCGAAAGCAGGTCCGGACGACGTGGGAGGGTCCAAGGACTCCCCACTGACAATCTCCGCGTACCACGCTCTTCGGGGCCACGCTGGAGCCACCAGAATCACTGGTTTCTTTTCTACCCTGATTCTGCGGAGTAATCAAGGTAACCATTGTGGCGGTGTGAATGCATATATCAGCTTGAACTGATCCCAAGGGAACACTAGGGCATCCGAGCCGCAAGCTAGGGGATCCCTTGTCCGAGAGACAAACCTGTCCACTTTTGCGTTGAATCTGGATGCTAGAAGATCTACATCCGATGTTCCCCACCGCTGACATATTGTCCAGAAAACCTCGGGGTGAAGGGACCATTCCTCTGGGCATAATTGCTGGCGACTTAGAAAGTCCGCCTTCCAATTCTCCACTCCTGGAATGAATACCGCAGATATGGCTGGGACATATCTTTCTGCCCATTTCAGGATGTAATTTACTTCCCTCTGGGCTGCACGACTCCTGGTGCCCCCCTGATGATTGATATATGCCACTGCTGTGGCATTGTCTGATTGAATTCTGACAGGGGACCCTTGGAGTTTGGATGTCCATGCTACTAGGGCATACCGGGCTGCTCGTATCTCTAAGAGATTGATGGGCAGGGCCTTTTCTGCATCCGACCATCTGCCCTGGAGAGACTATTGCTCCAGTACTGCTCCCCAGCCTATAAGGCTGGCATCTGTAGTGACCACCTTCCAAGAAATCGGACTGAAGGATTTCCCTTTTTCCAGATTCTGGGGAACCAACCACCAACGGAGGCTCTTGCGAACGGAAGGGGACAAGGACATTGTAAGTCTAGGGCCTGAACTTTGTTGTTCCAGGCTGACAGTATGGCCCCTTGCAAATTCCTTGAATGGAATTGACCGTAGGGTACTGCTTCGAATGATGCCACCATTTTTCCCAGCAGCCTCATGCACAGGCGTATGGACGGCTGTCTTTTTTGTACCCACTAAGTGGATCAAATCTTTCAAAGACAACACCTTTCCTCGAGGCAAGAATATTTTTCTCTGGCCTGAATCCAACCTTAGCCCCAAGTATTCCAGACTTTTGACTGGTTTTTAGGGCTGACTTGTCTCGGTTGATAATCTAACCGTGAGATTCCAGATACTTGATTGTCTTGTGAACGACCACGTCTAGTTTTTTCACTGAGTGGTCTATCAGCAACAAGTCATCTAGATATGCCATTATCAGTACACCTTGTGTTCTTAGATTGGCCAATAAAGGGCCAGAATTTTTGTAAACACTCGTGGTGCTGTGGCCAAACCGAAGGGTAAGGCTCTGAACTGAAAATGGCGCCCTTCTACTGCAAAGCGTAGAAATTTTTGGTGGACTGGAAAGATGGGAATGTGCAAATAAGCATCTTTGATGTCGATCGCGGCTAACCAATCCTCCCCTTGTAGGGCAGTGGCCACCGATCGGATCGACTCCATCGGAAAGTCCTGATATACAGGAATTTGTATAGCCCTTTTAGAATTAATATGGGCCTCCCGTTCGCGTTTGCTTCGGGACTGTAAAGAGGTTTGAGTAAAACCCGAACCCTCATTCTTCCAGGGGAACCTCCATAATTACTCCTTGGAGCAATAGTTGTTCTAGTGCCAACACGAGGGACTCTCTCTTCCGGGGATCCCTTGGCACGTTTGACCTCAAAAATGGGAAGGAGGAGAGTCTTTTAACTCCAAACTGTATCCCAAACATACTGCTGAGAGCACCTATCTGTTTTGATCGTGTCCCGCCAGGTCTCTTGCGAACAACTGGAGTCCTCCCCCCACCCGACTGAGTGGGGGCAACCCTTCAATGAATTTAACTTTGGGGGAGGTTTTGTACCTCCCCTGACCCAGGGTTTCTCATTACCCTGCTATTGTCCCTGTTTTTTACCCCCGGGAATTGACCGAGGAGGCCGTCGGAACTGTTGTTACACAGCCGATGCCCCAGGGACTGGAGAAGCAGGCCTCTTAAAGAGGGACCTCTAACTCTGTTTTTAACCGGCAAGAGCGTATTTTTACCGCTGGAAATTTTCTGGATATATTTGTCCAGGTTTTCCCTGAATAAGCGTTCACCATGAAATGGGACGCTAACCAGCCATTCTATACAGGGAGCTTCAGCAGACCAGTTTTTGAGCCATAGAAGCCTACGCATATGTACTATAGACAGCGTAAGGCGGGAGGCCTGATGGACTGAATCCTTTATGGCGTCAACCGCAAAGCCTAAGGCTCTAGGTAGATCAGCTAGGGCAAGGCCTGCTGATCTGTCAAGTCCCTCAAGACCTGTTTCAACTGATCCTTCACTGCTTAGCAGACCTCACTGCTGGTTGTGTCACCAAGCTTGCTGTAGAAAGAAGCAGACTTTCATAAGGACTCCAATCTTTTATCTATTGGGTTCTTGAACATTTGGACATTATCCACTGGACATGTCAGTGATTTATACACACAAGAGATGGCTGTGTCCACTGTAGGGACCTTCCATTTTTTGATGAACTTATCCTCCATGGGATAGACCACCGGAAATCTCTTGGGGGAATAAATATTTTCTCAGGACGTTCCCAATCCTGGTAAATGAGCCCTTTCAGTAAAGGGTGAAGTGGAAAAGAACAGACAGTCTGGGGGCTTCTAGCGACCCCAACGAGGATACAGTAGTGGTTGATGGTTCCGCAAGGTG
This sequence comes from Rana muscosa, assembly GCA_029206835.1. NCBI lineage: Eukaryota > Metazoa > Chordata > Amphibia > Anura > Ranidae > Rana > Rana muscosa. Next base: position 352,046,374 of record CM055118.1, read on the forward strand.
CATTTTTAAATGCTGATCGGACCAAGTTAGTCAGAGACTGAACCCATAATCTTTCAGCTTGAGATGCTGAGAAAAGGTTCCCCCACTGTTGATTCCTCTATAACAGAATCAACCTCATCCTGATCCCCTTCAGGCAGGTCGATCCCTGTATGGGACTGTTGCTCTGCTAACAGGCACTCTGAAGGAGGAGACGGAGATCGGCGTGCTTTCCCTGACAGGGAGGCAGCGATCAATGTTGACAATCTCTCTCTAATCCTCCCAGAGCTGAGGAAAAAACCTCCTCTGTTACATACACAGGAGCAGGTGAACTGAGGACAGTCACAGTACCAAGTACCCCTGCGGGGTCTCTACGGTCACTTACCTCTGAACTTCAGGGGAGACTGGTGCAGCAGAAGCATGCCCAAGATCCTCAGAGCCCGATGAGACCCCCTTCGCTTCCTGGAAGATTCAGTTCCGGAGCTTCTGGACGGCATATTCCTAAGCCTAAAGCTGAGGTATTCCAGCCGTAATACACCACTTTTACTGAGAATAGTCTAGCACAATTGCTGCTATATCACAGTTGGTGTCTACTAAAGTGCCTTTCTAGGGGATGCCTGCATCAACCGCCTCTGTGTGCCTTTATACTGTTGCTAGCTCTGTCTGTGCACTTCAATAGCCAGCTATAATGTGCTTTAAAACACGCTGGACGCCCGCACATGCGCAGTAGCGCTGCGGCGCACACCTGAGCGTCATCCACCCGCTCCGCCCCTTTTCCAGATCGCCTTCGGCGCTTTTTTGAAAACAATAAGGAGCTAGATGGGAGCCAGGGTCCCTTTGCCGCAGGGCCCGGGGATGGATGAGCGCAGCAACAGGGCAGAGGAGACAGCTTCCCAGCAGAGAACATACCAACTGCCTGGATTTGATTCTGGAAGAAAAAAATCCACATTACAAGAAAAAGAACCATAGCGGCCTCTAGTGTCTAACACAGGTACCGCGGTCTTACATTTTTTTTTTTTTTTTCTTGCCTACTATTAAAATTTTTACATTTTCTCAGTAGTAACAGGCATACACAGAATATTAGCGGGAATACCTTAGGTAACAGGCAGAAAGACAAAATAGGCTTGGGGGTCCCTCAATAGAACCAAGTTCCCGAGGGCCCCCACTTACCTTTTCCTCGCCGCAGGACTCTGTTTGGTCCACAGAAGCCCAAACTTCACCTATCACGGCAGGCATTGTAATCAAACCTTCAGGGACCGGGTTCCCAAGGATTCCACTCCCCTGGACCTGTATAGCACCCTGCACAGAAAACATCTTGGTCGTGGGTATGACCAGAGCTCTGGATCCCAGGGTCCAGCCCTCCTAAGAGAGGCATTACAGGCAAAACCTTGCTCTTCTCTTGCAAGGCCCGGGTACCGACCGTTTAGCTATGAAGCTTTTTTGGTCGGATCCGGAATAGCTTACTGAGGCCCAAAAGAACCTGTACGCAAGCTCAGTGAAAAACACATGTTTCTTCTTGGCCAACACCTTAGACACTGGCAAAAAACTGAGGTGCTCCCGGATGGGAGGGGCTTATATAGGGGAGGGTACTTCCGGTTTTGGAAGTTGCCAGTGCCAGCACCTGAAGGTATCTATATAACCCATTAGTAATGACTATGTCGCTCTGTGTCCCGTGATGTACGAGAAAGAAAATAGGATTTTTATAACAGCTTACCTGTAAAATCCTTTTCTTGGAGTACACCACGGGACACAGAGCCAGTCATTACATAATGGGTTAAGGGTCACCAGCGGTGATTGGACACTGGCACAACCAATGGAAGACAGTTCCCCTCCATATAACCCCTCCCATCAGGGAAGTACCTCAGTTTTGTAGCAAAGCAGTAAGGTTCCCATAAGAAGGGGGGGACCTCTGTGTCCCGTGGTGTACTCCAAGAAAAGGATTTTACAGGTAAGCCGTTATAAAAATCCTATTTTCTTTATCGTACACCACGGGACACAGAGCCAGTCATTACATAATGGGACGTCCCAGAGCAATGCTCATATGAAGGGGGGGAGAGACAGATCAAACCGACCGCTTGCGGACCAGAAGCCCTATACTGCTGCCTGCAGCACACTTCGCCCGAAGGCGGAATCCTCATGTCCTTTCACATCTATTTGATAGAATTTGGAAAATGTATGGACTGAGGACCAAGTTGCAGCCTTACAGATCTGAGCCATCGAAGCCTGGTGGTGCACTGCCCATGAAGCACTTATCGCCCTGGTAGAGTGCGCCTTAACAGGAAAAGGAGGAGTCCTGTTCTTTAAACCATAAGCTTGAATAATTACTTGTCTAATCCACCTGGAAATGGTGGATTTTGATACCGCTTGGCCCTTCTTGGGACCATCTGGTAAAATAAACAAAACATCTGTTTTACGTATCTGAGCGGTTGCTTGCAGATACACCCTTACCGCTCTCACTAGATCTAGAGAGTGTAATAATTTTTCCCCCGCCGTCCGCGGGTTTGGAAAAAAGGAAGGCAGAACAATGTCTTGATTCAAGTGAAAAGCCGACACCACCTTAGGCAGAAAAGCCGGATGGGGTCGTAGTACGATCTTGTCCTTGTGACAAATTAGATAAGGCTCTTTACAAGAAAGAGCTGCTAGCTCTGATACTCTCCTAGCAGAAGCTATAGCAATCAGAAAGGCCAATTTCCTACTTAATATAATTAAAGGAATATGGCGAATAGGTTCAAAAGGTTGCTTTTGCAACACTGACAATACCAAATTCAAATCCCATGGACACAAGGGAGACCTGACTGGAGGATTTATCCTCAGTACCCCCTGAATGAATGTCCGAACTAGGGAGTGAGATGCCAATGGTCTCTGAAAGAAGACTGATAGAGCCGATATTTGCCCTTTGATGGTGCTAAGGGCTAATTTCATATCCACTCCTAACTGGCAAAAAGCAAGAATCCTACTTATTTCATATTTCAGAGGATTCCAACTTCTGGATTCACACCAGGAAACGTATGCTTTCCAGACTCTATGATAGATGAGTCTGGAGGCTGGCTTTCTAGCATTAATGAGCGTAGAAAGAGCCAGGCCAGAGACCCCTCTCTTTTTCAAAATGTGGGTCTCAGCAGCCAGGCCGTCAAATTTAGCCTTTGTAAGGAAGGGTGGAATACTGGACCCTGTGACAACAGGTCGTGTCGAAGTGGAAGCTTCCAGGGCCTTCCTATCGCCATTTTTACGATCTCGGCGTACCAAGGCCTCCTGGGCCAGTTTGGGGCCACTAGGATTACTGGTATTCCCTCCTCCTTGATCCTGCGAAGCAGTCTTTGTAGAAGAGGGATCGGAGGGAATGCATAGATCAGCGAGAACTGATTCCATGGAGTTATTAGAGCGTCTGTCCCGTAGGCTAGAGGATCTCTCGTTCTGGACACAAAGTTGTCCAATTTCTTGTTGAACCTGGCAGCTAGCAGGTCTACATCTGGGTTTCCCCATCTCAGACATATGGCCTGAAAGATCTCTGGGTGAAGAGACCACTCTCCTGGTAGCAGCTGCTGACGACTCAGGTAGTCTGCTTGCCAGTTTTCTATCCCTGGAATGAAGATTGCAGAGATGCAAGGTACATGCTCTTCTGCCCATGCCAAGATCCGGTTCACCTCTCTTTGGGCTGCCCGACTGTGGGTGCCTCCTTGGTGATTGATGTAAGCTACTGCCGTAGCATTGTCGGATTGAACCCGAACTGGGTAGCCCTGTAACCTGTATGTCCAGGTTTTGAGGGCTAGATATACTGCACGGATCTCTAGCACGTTGATGGGCAGGATCCCCTGAGTCTTGGCCCAGGTTCCCTGGGTAGAAGCCTCCTCGAATACTGCACCCCAGCCCGATAGGCTGGCATCCGTAGACACCACCTTCCAGGCTGCTGGGAGGAAGCACTTTCCCTTCCGTAAATTCTTGGCTTCTAGCCACCAATTGAAGCTGTGGCGTACTTGTGAGGACAGGCGCATGGGTATAGCCAGAGCTTGGCTCTTTCTGTTCCAGGAGGCTAAAATATTGCCTTGAAGTAGTCTCGAATGAAACTGGGCGTAAGGGACCGCCTCGAAGGAGGCTACCATCTTTCCCAATAGTCTCATGCAAAGGCGAATAGACGGCCTCTTGTTTGCTTTGACCTTGTGGATCAGGTCTTTCAGAGACTGTATCTTTGGCTCTGGCAGGTATACCCTGTTTTGGGCTGTATCTATGATCATGCCCAGGTACACTATCCTTCTTTGGGCCTGGAGAGAGGATTTTTGTAAGTTTATAATCCATCCTAAATGCTCCAGGTATCCTACTGTAGTGTCTACAGCGTGATCCAATCCCTCCTTTGACTGATCTATTAATAGTAGATCGTCTAGATAGGCTGTTACCGCAATGCCCCGTGTTCTTAGGTTTGCTAACAGAGGAGCTAGCACCTTTGTGAATACTCTGGGCGCGGTGGCTACACCAAATGGCAGGGCCACAAAATGAAAGTGGCGATCTTCTACCGCAAACCTTAGGAATCTTTGGTGAGCGGGGAGGATTGGTATGTGTAGATATGCGTCTTTGATATCTATGGACGCAATGAATTCTCCGCCTTTTAAAGTAGCGACCACGGATCGAATCGTTTCCATTCGAAAATGGCGAACGTTCAGAAACTGGTTTAGATTTTTTAGATCCAGGATGGGTCTGACTTCTCCGTTCGGTTTTGGAATCACAAAGAGGTTTGAGTAAAAACCTGAACCTTGCTCCTTTTGGGGTACCTCTGTAACCACACCTTGAGCTATTAAGTGATTCAAACCTTTGAAGAAGGATCCTCTTTTTTGTGGATCCTTGGAGAGTCTTGAACTTCGGAATTGAGAAGATGGGATCTCTCGAAATTCCAGTCTGTACCCTGAGGATATTGTGGATACCACCCATTTGTCCTGGGTTTCTGTCCGCCAAGTCGCTGAGAACTGACGAAGCCTTCCCCCCACTCGGCCGAGCGGGGGCGCCCCTTCAATGAGAGGTTTTGGGGGCTTGCTTATTAGCTCTTGAACCCCACGGCTTCTTGTTCTTCTGAGCCTGTTCTTTGGCTTTTTTGGGCGGCTGAAAAGGCCGTCGCCACTGGCTGGAGTCAGATTTCCCGGGAGCTGGGGAGAGAGTGTGTTTAAAAATAGGATTTTTATAACAGCTTACCTGTAAAATCCTTTTCTTGGAGTACACCACGGGACACAGAGCTAGTCATTACATAATGGGTTAAGGGTCACCAGCGGTGATTGGACACTGGCACAACCAATGGAAGACAGTTCCCCTCCATATAACCCCTCCCATCAGGGAAGTACCTCAGTTTTGTAGCAAAGCAGTAAGGTTCCCATAAGAAGGGGGGGACCTCTGTGTCCCGTGGTGTACTCCAAGAAAAGGATTTTACAGGTAAGCTGTTATAAAAATCCTATTTTCTTTATCGTACACCACGGGACACAGAGCTAGTCATTACATAATGGGACGTCCCAGAGCAATGCTCATATGAAGGGGGGGGAGACACAGATCAAAACAGGCCGCTTGCGGACCAGAAGCCCTATACTGCTGCCTGCAGCACACTTCGCCCAAAGGCGGAATCCTCATGTCCTTTCACATCTATTTGATAGAATTTGGAAAATGTATGGACTGAAGACCAAGTTGCAGCTTTACAGATCTGAGCCATCGAAGCCTGGTGGTGCACTGCCCATGAAGCACCTATCGCCCTGGTAGAGTGCGCCTTAACAGGAAAAGGAGGAGTCCTGTTCTTTAAACCATAAGCTTGAATAATTACTTGTCTAATCCACCTGGAAATGGTGGATTTTGATACCGCTTGGCCCTTCTTGGGCCCATCTGGTAAAATAAACAAAACATCTGTTTTACGTATCTGAGCGGTTGCTTGCAGATACACCTTTACCGCTCTCACTAGATCTAGAGAGTGTAATAATTTTTCCCCCGCCGTCCGCGGGTTTGGAAAAAAGGAAGGCAGAACAATGTCTTGATTCAAGTGAAAAGCCGACACCACCTTAGGTAGAAAAGCCGGATGGGGTCGTAGTACGATTTTGTCCTTGTGACAAATTAGATAAGGCTCTTTACAAGAAAGAGCTGCTAGCTCTGATACTCTCCTAGCAGAAGCTATAGCAATCAGAAAGGCCAACTTCCTACTTAATATAATTAAAGGAATATGGCGAATAGGTTCAAAAGGTTGCTTTTGCAACACTGACAATACCAAATTCAAATCCCATGGACACAAGGGAGTCCTAACTGGAGGATTTATCCTCAGTACCCCCTTAATGAATGTCCGAACTAGGGAGTGAGATGCCAATGGTCTCTGAAAGAAGACTGATGGAGCCGATATTTGCCCTTTGATGGTGCTAAGGGCTAAATTCATATCCACTCCTAACTGGCAAAAAGCAAGAATCCTACTTATTTCATACTTCTGAGGATTCCAACATCTGGATTCACACCAGGAAACGTATGCTCTCCAGACTCTCTGATAGATGAGTCTGGAGGCTGGCTTTCTAGCATTAATGAGCGTAGAAAGAGCCGGACCAGAGACCCCTCTCTTTTTAAAAACGTGGGTCTCAGCAGCCAGGCCGTCAACTTTAGCCTTTGTAAGGAAGGGTGGAATACTGGACCCTGTGACAGCAGGTCGTGTCGGAGTGGAAACTTCCAGGGCCTTCCTATCGCCGTTTTTACAATCTCGGCGTACCAAGGCCTCCTGGGCCAGTTTGGGGCCACTAGGATTACTGGTATTCCCTCCTCCTTGATCCTGCGAAGCAGTCTTTGTAGAAGAGGGATCGGAGGGAATGCCTAGATCAGTGAGAACTGATTCCATGGAGTTATTAGAGCGTCTGTATTATTAGAGCGTCTGTCCCGTAGGCTAGAGGATCTCTCGTTCTGGACACAAAGTTGTCCAATTTCTTGTTGAACCTGGCAGCTAGCAGGTCTACATCTGGGTTTCCCCATCTCAGACATATGGCCTGAAAGATCTCGGGGTGAAGAGACCACTCCCTGGTAGCAGCTGCTGACGACTCAGGTAGTCTGCTTGCCAATTTTCCATCCCTGGAATGAAGATTGCAGAAAGGCAAGGTACATGCTCTTCTGCCCATGCCAGGATCCGGCTCACCTCTCTTTGGGCTGCCCGACTGCGGGTGCCTCCTTGGTGATTGATGTAAGCTACTGCAGTAGCATTGTCGGATTGAACCCGAACTGGGTAGCCCTGTAACCTGTATGTCCAGGTTTTGAGGGCTAGATATACCGCCCGGATCTCTAGCACATTGATGGGCAGGATCCCCTGAGTCTTGGCCCAGGTTCCCTGGGTAGAAGCCTCCTCGAATACTGCACCCCAGTCCGATAGGCTGGTATCCCTAGATACCACCTTCCAGGCCACTGGGAGGAAGGACTTTCCCTTCCGTAAATTCCTGGCTTCTAGCCACCAATCGAAGCTGTGGCGTACTTGTGAGGACAGGCGCATGGGTATATCCAGAGCTTGGCTCTTCCTGTTCCAGGAGGCTAAAATATTGCATTGAAGCCGTCTCGAATGAAACTGGGCGTAAGGGACCGCCTCGAAGGAGGCTACCATCTTTCCCAATAGTCCCATGCAAAGGCGAATAGACGGCCTCTTGTTTGCTTTGACCTTGTGGATCAGGTCTTTCAGAGACTGTATCTTCGGTTCTGGCAGGTATACCCCGTTTTGGGCTGTATCTATGATCATGCCCAGGTACCCTATCCTTCTTTGGGCCTGGAGAGAGGATTTTTGTAAATTTATAATCCATCCTAAATGCTCCAGGTATCCTACTGTAGTGTGTACAGCGTGACCCAATCCGTCCTTTGACTGATCTATTACTAGTAGATCGTCCAGATAGGCTGTTACCGCAATGCCCCGTGTTCTTAGGTTTGCTAACAGAGGAGCTAGCACCTTTGTGAATACTATGGGCGCGGTGGCTACACCAAACGGCAGAGCCACAAATTGAAAGTGGCGATCTTCTACCGCAAACCTTAGGAATCTTTGGTGAGCGGGGAGGATGGGTATGTGTAAATGTGCGTCCTTGATATCTATGGGCGCCATGAATTTTCCGCCCTTTAAAGTGGCGGCCACGGATCGGATCGTTTCCATTCGAAAATGGCGAACGTTCAGGAACCGATTTAGGGATTTTAGATCCAGGATGGGTCTGACATCTCCATTTAGCTTTGGAATCACAAAGAGGTTTGAGTAAAAACCTGAACCTCGCTCTTTTTGGGGTACGTCTGTAACTACCCCTTGAGCCATTAAGTGATTCAAACCTTTGAAGAAGGATTCTCTTTTTTGTGGATCCTTGGAGAGTCTTGAACCTCGGAATTGAGAAGATGGGATCTCACGAAATTCCAGTTTGTACCCTGAGGATATTGTGGATACTACCCAATTGTCCTGGATTTCTGACCACCAAGTCGCTCAGAACTGACAAAGCCTTCCTCCCACTCGGCCGAGCGGGGGCGCCCCTTCACTGAGAGGCTTTGGGGGCTTGCTTATTAGCTCTTGCACCCCACGGCTTCTTGTTCTTCTGAGCTTGCCCCTTGGCTTTTGTGGGCGGCTAAAACAGGCCGCCGCCACTGGCTGGAGTCAGATTTCCCGGGAGCTGGAGAGAGAGAGCGTTTAAAACAAGATCTCTTGTTTTTCTTTCTCTCAGGTAAAAGTCGTTTTACCACTTGATCTTCTGTATATATTTTTCTAAATCTTCCCCAAATAGGCGTTCGCCATGGAACGGGAACTTGCCAACAGCTTTTTGCATGGGGTCTCCGCTGACCAATGCTTAAGCCAAAGTACTCTGCGCATCTGTACCAGCTGGAGTGTAAGGCGTGATGCCTGTATGATAGAATCTCTCATGGCATCCACTGTGAAGCATAAGGCTTTAGGCAAATTTTTCCCAATTTCTAGCCTGCTCTGAAGGCAGTTCCTTCAGCCCCTGCTTTACCTGTTGGCTGATGACCTGACACATACCGACTGCTGCTACTGCAGGTTGGGTAATTGAGCCGGCCAAAAGGAAGGAGGATTTCAACTTCCTCTCAGAAGGATCTTTTAAACCCTTGTACATTATTCACCGGACATGTCAGGTTTTTATTTACACAAGAAATAGCCGCAACTACCGCAGGCAGGCTCCATTTCTTTAAAAAATGTTCCCCCATAGGATAAAGAATATTAAACCTTTTTGGAGGTGAGAAACGCTTATCTGGATTTTGCCAGTTTGCGTATATTAGATCCTCTAGTAACGGATGAACCGGGAAGGAGCATGCACCTTGCAGGGATCTTAATGACCCTAGGGAGGAGACAGATAATTCCGTTACCTCCGCAGAGGTTAACTTAAATGCACTGCTATAGCATTGTACCTGTGACCTTAAAATCTGGCTCCTCATCCTCTGCTGATGTAGCCTCCTCCTCCTCATCCTCCTCCCTCAGGTACTTCTGAAGGGAGGTCCAATACTGGAAGAGACCTGCTTCGCTTATTGTCCCTTTTTAGAGGACTTAGCGATTAAGGTAGCAATTTTTTCCTCCAGATTATTTAGGGCAGCTGATAAAGTGTCCTCAGTGACATATACAGGCCCAGGCTCCACTGGGGAAGCCGCCATACCTGACAGAGGTAATGGCTCATCCTGAACAGGTGCATTTAGCAACACAGGAGAGAAAGGTACCGAGTCAGCACAGTTAGAGCCTCCTCTCAGGCGGTGGTGCTATCTTATCTCTTTTTGTCCGTATTACTTCCCCTGGAAGGCTTACTGTTTAGACAAAATACAAGGTACCTAAATGCATATACTACCGTGTTCAGTTTAGCAAATACATTAAGTATGCAACTTTTAACACATAACTATGCATAACATGGATGTCTTCTAGGAAGTACCCAATCCAACCACATGGAGTCTTACGTCCCTGTATAGCTGCTGTGTTTCTCTGCCAGGAATAAGAGAACTAACGAGCTTGCTTGCTGCTGCAGTGCTTCTCACACTGACAGTCTTTTAAAATTGGCGCCGTTTCTGTGCCTGCGCGCGCCACGTGCCCGCGCACGCCTTCGCCCCCCCCCTCCGATAAAGCGCGCTCCCGCGCGCGCGGCCCTTAGCGCTATGGCGGTGGCCATAGTGAGAGAGGACTCTCATCAGCCCTTGTTCCCACTTACCTGCATCTGCAGGTGTCTGGTCGGCGGCCACCGAAAGGAGGATCGGGGTGCCCCAGCAAGCTCAGCAGCGGAGGTGACGAGCAGTGTACTTCGCCGAAGCCGACACTGAACAGAGTGAGGTGAGTATATTCAGCTCTTTACTCCCCCCAGTGGTGGAAAAAAAGAAGACATCCACTTTTTGAAAAAGGTCCCAACCTAGTTATGGACCTTCTAATCTCACCTTATCCACGCCGCAGGTTTTTCTGCTGAAAGATTTCAGACAGATACCAAACGTCACCCTTCACGGTGGGCTATGTGTGCCAACCTTCAGGGACATGGGTTCCTATTTAAAGGATACCTCTCCCCTGGGCCTTGTACAAGACTCTTACCAGGACTTTATAGCGAAATAGCGAAAGTGCTGGATCTTAGAGCCCAGTCCTCCGAAGAGAGACATTACAGGCGACGCTTCATGGATGAGGCCCGGATCCCATCCAGATTCAGCTCATTTGTAGGCGTCTTGGATGGATCCGAAAGCATAGCTCTTTTACCCCCAGAGGGTCTCTTTGGTAGAGCTTTCCTTTAGCACCTCCTAACGCGTCCAACACCTTTCGACACTGGCGAAAAAACTTAGGTACTTCCCTGATGGGAGGGGTTATATGGAGGGGAACTGTCTTCCATTGGTTGTGCCAGTGTCCAATCACCGCTGGTGACCCTTAACCCATTATGTAATGACTAGCTCTGTGTCCCGTGGTGTACGATAAAGAAACAAGGTCTCTTGTTTTTCTTTCTCTCAGGTAAAAGTGTCGTTTTACCACTTGATATCTTTTGGATATATCTTTCTAAATCTTCCCCAAAAAGGCGTTCGCCATGGAACGGGAAACTTGCCAACAACTTTTTGCATGGGGCTTCCGCTGACCAATGCTTAAGCCAAAGTACTCTGCGCATCTGTACCAGCTGGAGTGTAAGGCGTGATGCCTGTATGATAGAATCTCTCATGGCATCCACTGTGAAGCATAAGGCTTTAGGCAAATTCTCCCAATTTTTAGCCTGCTCTGAAGGCAGCTCCTTCAGCCCCTGCTTTACCTGTTGGCTGACGACCTGACACATACCGACTGCTGCTACTGCAGGTTGGATAATTGAGCCGGCCAAAAGGAAGGAGGATTTCAGTAAGGATTCCAACTTCTTCTCAGAAGGATCTTTAAACACTTGTACATTATCCACTGGACATGTCAGGTTTTTATTTACACAAGAAATAGCCGCATCTACCGTAGGCAGGCTCCATTTCTTTAAAAAAATTTCCTCCATAGGATAAAGAATGTTAAACTTTTTTGGAGGTGAACAACGCTTATCTGGATGTTGCCAGTCTGCGTACAATAGATCCTCTAGTAATGGATGAACCGGGAAGGAGCATGCACCTTGCAGGGATCTTAATGATCCTAGGGAGGAGACAGGTGATTCTGTTACCTCCAAAGAGGGTAACCTAAATGCAGCTCGCACGGCTCCTGCATAGCATTGCACCTGTGACTTTAAAATCTGGGATACCGAAAAAGGCTCATCCGATATCCCTGATCCGTCTGACTCCTCATCCTCTGCTGATGTAGCCTCCTCCTCATCCTCCTCCTCCTCAGGTACTTCTGAAGGGAGGTCCAATACTGGAGGAGATCTGCTTCGCTTATTGTCCTTTTTAGAGGATTTAGCGATTAAAGTAGCAATTTTCTCCTCCAGATTATTTAGGGCAGCTGATAAAGTGTCCTCAGTGACATATGCAGGCCCAGGCTTCACTGGGGAAGCCGCCATACCTGACAGAGGTAATGGCTCATCCTGTACAGGTGCTTTTGGCAACACAGGAGAGGAAGGTACCGAGTCAGCACAGCTAGAGCCCCCTGTCTCAGGCGGCGGTGCTCTTTTATCTCTTTTTGTCCGCATTACTTCCCCTGGAAGACTTACTGTTTAGACAAAATACAAGGTACCTAAATGCATATACTACCGTGTTCAGTTTAGCAAATACATTAAGTATGCAACTTTTAACACATAACTATGCATAACATGGATAACATGGATGTCTTCTAGGAAGTACCCAATCCAACCACATGGAGTCTTACGTCCCTGTATAGCTGCTGTGTTTCTCTGCCAGGAACAAGAGAACTAACGAGCTTGCTTGCTGCTGCAGTGCTTTTTACACTGACAGTCTTTTAAATTTGGCGCCGTTTCTGTGCCTGCGCGCGCCACGTGCCCGCGCACGCCTTCGCCCCCCCCCCCTCCGATAAAGCGCGCTCCCGCGCGCGCGCGGCCTTTAGCGCTATGGTGGTGGCCATAGTGAGAGAGGACTCTCATCAGCCCCTGTCCCCACTTACCTGCATCTGCAGGTGTCTGTATCGGCCACCGGAAGGAGGAGCGGGGTGCTCAAGCAAGCTCAGCAGCGGAGGTGACGAGCAGTGTACTTCGCCGAAGCCGACACTGAACAGAGTGAGGTGAGTATATTCAGCTCTTTACTCCCCCCAGTGGTGGAAAAAAAGAAGACATCCACTTTTTGAAAAAGGTCCCAACCTAGTTATGGACCTTCTAATCTCACCTTATCCACGCCGCAGGTTTTTCTGCTGAAAGTTTTCAGACAGATACCAAACTTCACCCTTCACGGTGGGCTATGTGTGCCAACCTTCAGGGATATGGGTTCCTATTTAAAGGATACCTCTCCCCTGGGCCTTGTACAAGACTCTTACCAGGACTTTATAGCGAAATAGCGAAAGTGCTGGATCTTAGAGCCCAGTCCTCCGAAGAGAGACATTACAGGCGACGCCTCATGGATGAGGCCCGGATCCCATCCAGATTCAGCTCATTTGTAGGCATCTTGGATGGATCCGAAAGCATAGCTCTTTTACCCCCAGAGGGTCTCTTTGGTAGAGCTTTCCTTTAGCACCTCCTAACGCGTCCAACACCTTTCGACACTGGCGAAAAAACTGAGGTACTTCCCTGATGGGAGGGGTTATATGGAGGGGAACTGTCTTCCATTGGTTGTGCCAGTGTCCAATCACCGCTGGTGACCCTTAACCCATTATGTAATGACTGGCTCTGTGTCCCGTGGTGTACGATAAAGAAATATATATATATATATATATATATATATATATATATATATATATATATATATACACACACACACACATATATATATATATATGTGTATATATGTGTATGTATGTATGTATGTATATGTATATATATATATATATATATATATATATATATCTCCATCCCAATAAGAGGGGAGGGACCTCTGTGTCCCGTGATGTACTCCAAGAAAAGGATTTCACAGATAAGCTGTTATAAAATACCCATTTTCTTTTTCGTACATCACGGGACAGAGCACCATAGTCATAACTATGTGGGATGTCCCAAAGCAATGCCATCTGAGGGGAGGGAGACACAAAGCAAAAACGGCCGCCGCCAGATGTGAGGACCTATACTGCTGCTCGCAGCACACTGCGCCCGAAGGCGGCATCCTCCTACCATCTTACATCCATCTGATAGAAGTTTGTGAATGTATGTACTGACGACCAAGTAGCGGCCTTGCAAATCTGAGCCATAGAGGCTTGGTGATGCACAGCCCATGAAGCACTGACTGCCCTGGTAGAGTGCGCTTGCTTTCACCTGAAAAGGCAGAACCCTTCTCTTCAGACTATAAGCCTGACTAATCACCTGACGAATCCACTTAGCAATAGTTGATTTCAAAGCTGCCTGGCCCTTTCTGGGGCCTTCTGGCAGTACAAACAAAACATCAGTTTTCAGTATCCGAGCTGTCGCCTTCAGATAGGCCTTGACTGCTCTCACTACATCGAGAGAATGTAACAATCTTTCTTCTGCAGAACGAGGTTCTGGAAAAAAGGAAGGTAGGGAAACATCCTGGTTCAGATGAAAACCTGACATTACCTTAGGCAAAAAGGTTGGGTGAGGACGCAACACCACCTTGTCTTGCAGAGGTTACTGCAATTAAGAACACTAACTTCCTTGTCAAAAGAAGCAAAGTAATATTGTGTATCGGCTGAAAGGGTTGTCTTTGCAAAACCGACAGAACTAGATTCAAATCCCATGGGCACATGCTCTTTTCACCACATCATTAACCATGACCAACACCTTAGACACTGGCGAAAAAAACTGGAGGTACTCCCTGTATGGGAGGGGTTATATAGGGAGGACGACTTTCTGTCTTTCAAATGTACAAGTGTCCATTCACCTATAGGTGGCGTATAACCCACATAGTAATGACTATGGTGCTCTGTGTCCCGTGATGTACGAAAAATAAATGTCCGTAAGATGCATCCCCCCCATCAACATTGACTGTGTTGATGGAGAAATCAAATACTTTTTTCCCTGCAATTCATGGTTGCTGAAAAGAAAAGAAAAAAAAAAATCGCATGATCTATGGCCTGCCTAAGACTCTCTATTTTCTCCCTCGCGATATATTAGATCCTTACCATATGTTCCCCCCCCATGGTGTAGTACATCCTGCTCACCTCAGGCTCTCCTCATGCTCTCCCATTGTGTAGTAGAGGCGACTCAGTTTCAGAAAGGCGGCTCTGTTGTCATTTCGGAGTTTGGTTGTTGGTTTGAGGTCCTGGATGGCCTTGGTTAGCTCTCCGATTTGGAGGTAACACTCGGACCTCAGCTCCCGGACACTCGGGTCCCAAGGGGAAAACTAAAAATACAAGATAAATAAAAACTCAGGAGGTAGTAGATTAGAGCAGTGGTTCTCAACCCTGTCCTCAAGTACCCCTAACAGGCCATGTTTTGGGAATTTCTCTTAGATAAATGAGCGGTCCAAAATACCAATCCATACCGCGCAAATTCCAGCACTTCTCTCCTACATGTAAATATCTTTTTTTTTGCTAGAAAATTACTCAGAACCCCCAAAACATTATATGTATTTTTTTTAGCAGACACCATAGGGAATAAAATGGTGTTCATTGCAACTTTTTATGTCACACGGTATTTGCGCAGTAATTTTTCAAACGCAATTTTTTTATTTTATTTTTTTCATGAAAAAAAATAAATAACACAAAACGGTAAAGTTAGCCCAATTTTTTTGTATAATGTGACAGAAGATGTCACACCGAGTAAATGGATACCTCGCATGTCATACTTTAAAATTGCGCACACTCGTGGTATGGCGCCAAACTTCGGTACTTAAAAATCTCCATAGGCGACGCTTTAAAATTGTTTTACAGGTTAAATCTTTAGAGTTACAGAGGAGGTCTAGCACTAGAATTATTGCTCTCAATAAGACCTCACACATCTCTCGTCCAGGCTGGAAAGCATGAGCTCAAAAAAATAAAAAATAAATATGAACGATCTGATGCTTTCCAGCAGAGTCCCAGGCTTTGTTTACTTCCGGCAGCCCGGATGTGACGTCATAACGTTGCGCCAGCCCTCCGAGAATCATAGAGATTGCCGGTGACCATCTGTCCCTCAGTTTTCTCTATGGCTTCCTTCCGGCGCCAGCATATTCCTTCTCCGGGTCCCCGATCGCACGGGAGAGCCCGGAAAAGCACCAGAGGGCAGCGGGAGGGAGAGAACGCCCCCTCCCGTCGCAGGTAAGAACGATCAAGCGGCTGAACTGCTTGTTCTTATGGTGTAGGGAATCGCTGGCTGGAAAAAAAATTTAATCTGGATGATGCCTGCAGCTGCACCCATCATTCAGATATCACCACTGAAAGCCCAGGACGTCATATGACAGCCTGCGGTATGGAAGTGGTTAAAGCACCTGTGCAAGATAAAGGAAAACCTGCAAACATGGCCTGTTGGGGGTACTTGAGGACAGGATTGAGAACCACTGGTGTAGAGTATATATTTTAAAATCACAAGCTATACAAATGTAAATAAAATAAAAAATATATAAAAAAAAAAAAAAAAAAAAAAAATGTACAAACCAGTCTTGAGATGTGTGTAGAGAACATACAATGATGTACATGAATGGAAACAATAAATAAATACAAATAAAACCAGCGAGACCAATATAGCAGCAAAATATGTCAAGAGAGCAGCCTTACGCTATAAGCAGTGGACAGCATAATAAAAGATCAGTATTGATAAAACATTTATCTTAAAGCGGAGCTCCGTCGAAAAGAAATAATTAAAAGTCAGCAGCTACAAATACAGCAGCTGCTGACTTTTAATATTAGGACACTTACCTGTCCTGGAGTCCAGCAACATCGGCAGTAGAAGACGAGCAATCGCTTCTCACTCTGCTGCCCCCACCGCCATCCTCGGTGAGGGAACCAGGAAGTGAAGCCTTGCGGCTTCACTGCCCGGTTCCCTACGGCGCATGCGCGAGTCGCGCTGCGCCGTTCTTACTGGTCCCCTTGTGTTCTAGGAGCCGAGTGTTTCCCAGAACACAACGGGTATTCTGCGGGAAGTGACGTACTACCCGCAGAATACCCGCAGAGAGGACTCCTGGAAGTGGGTGCAAATACCTGTCTTAGACAGGTATCTGCACCCCCCTCCCCCCTGAAAGGTGCCAAATATGACACCGGAGGGGGGAGGGTTCCAATGAGCGGAAGTTCCACTTTAGGGTGGAGCTCCGCTTTAACAAGAAAAAAGTAACTAATCACAAACAGTATACAGATGTACAGCACTTAAACTCCATTCTGAATAGCCCTCCTCAATTAAAATGCATCTATAGCCAAAACTTGCACTTTTAAATTATGCATAGAGTAGGGAGAGGGTAAATCCCCGGTCTGTTTTTTCTCATTTGGGAGATTTCTCTTCACTTCCTGTCCAGGTAACACTACAGAAAATCTCAACAAAGTGGAAAAAAATTCCCACTTTAATTTAAAGCTGCACTCCAGCACCAGCTCCTCCCTTGGGCCGAAATTGCTTACTCTGACTTCGCTGTACACTGTGAGCTTCTCACAATGTGCATTTGAAGCTGTAGCAGGTCAGATAGAGCCCGCCTTATTTCCTCGCTGGAGGACATCCAGCAATCATCTAGCCCAGTTATCCCCAACCTCCCTGGCACCAGGGACCGGCCTCCCAGAAGACAACCCCTTCAAGGACCAGGGCAATGGGGGTGTGGTGGTATTAAAATACATCTGGACCCCAAGTGCTGCATTAAACACCTCCTAGACTGCCAGCATGTGTAGTGGTCTGTGGCACAAAGTCATTCATGCTCAGGTGGGACTTAAAGTCTGCTTAACAACATTTAAGTAACATTGGGGTGCCAGCTGTAGGGGTTCCACATGCAAATCTGCAGCAAGCCTTGCACTTCTTTTCATCCATAGCTGCCAATACAAAGTTCCCTTTATTGGTAAATGTTGATTTTGTCAGTACTACACATTGCATGCATGAGTGACTCCGGCAGTGCTCACGTGTCTGGCGGTCCTGGATTGGGTAATGTGGAGCATGAAAACACCTGTCCCATGGAGGGCACATAGTGACTCGAGCAGCAGAACACAAAGGGTGCGTGTCAGGTAGATGGAGCAGCGGAACACAAAGGGAGCGTGTCAGGTAGATGGAGCAGCGGAACACAAAGGGAGCGTGTCGGGTAGATGGAGCAGCGGAACACAAAGGGAGCGTGTCAGGTAGATGGAGCAGCGGAACACAAAGGGAGCGTGTCAGGTAGATGGAGCAGCAGAACACAAAGGGAGCGTGTCAGGTAGATGGAGCAGCGGAACACAAAGGGAGCGTGTCAGGTAGATGGAGCAGCGGAACACAAAGGGAGCGTGTCAGGTAGATGGAGCAGCGGAACACAAAGGGTGCGTGTCAGGTAGATGGAGCAGCAGAACACAAAGGGAGCGTGTCAGGTAGATGGAGCAGCAGAATACAAAGGGAGCGTGTCAGGTAGATGGAGCAGCGGAACACAAAGGGAGCGTGTCAGGTAGATGGAGCAGCGGAACACAAAGGGAGCGTGTCAGGTAGATGGAGCAGCGGAACACAAAGGGAGCGTGTCAGGTAGATGGAGCAGCGGAACCCAAAGAGTGTGTGTCAGGTAGATGGAGCAGCAGAACACAAAGGGTGCATGTCAGGTAGATGGAGCAGCGGAACCCAAAGAGTGTGTGTCAGGTAGATGGAGCAGCAGAACACAAAGGGTGCATGTCAGGTAGATGGAGCAGCGGAACCCAAAGAGTGTGTGTCAGGTAGATGGAGCAGCAGCAAGACAGTGGGGCCCAGCTTTCCTTCCCTGAGCCCAACTGGACTGGCCCTGCTAGTGCACCAGAGACATTAGAGACTGCAGCAGGAACATGA
The DNA here is from genome assembly GCA_029206835.1 of Rana muscosa. NCBI lineage: Eukaryota > Metazoa > Chordata > Amphibia > Anura > Ranidae > Rana > Rana muscosa. Next base: position 352,064,712 of record CM055118.1, read on the forward strand.
AGCGAAACCCAGGCGGCAATGAGAGCATCCACAAATACAAGTCAAGCCTCGCTCCCCCTGCTGTGCACCCCCGTGTCATGCGGCTCGGCTCCCAGCAAGCCACAAACTGGTAGCAGTCCGTGGCCCAGGGTATGGGGACCTCTGATCTAGCCCTTTTCTACCCAGCCTGACTTTTCCTGCACTGCCCCTTTTATTCAGTTCTTTAGGGCCGGTTCACACTGCTGCGTGGTGCAAAAATTGCATGTGATTCGCACCGCACTGCAGTGCAAGTCACATGCGATGTCCATGTGATGCGATTTCAGCCATACAGATTGTAAAGCTGAAATCGCATCGCATTCGGACTAAACTCGCACAGGACCCTTTTTTTGGTCCGCACCAGAATCGGATCGCATGGGTGTTCACACCTATGCGATCCCATTCATGTCCGAACTAACAGTTCGCAGTGCGATATGTAAGCTGAAATGGGGTTGTCATTAACAATGTATTGATACTCCCCAGCAGTTCGCATATGGCAGTGTGAACTGCCGTGCGAGTCGGGTGCGATGCGGGAACCAAAGTGGATTCGCAGGGTTCCCGCATTGCAGCAGTGTGAGTCGGCCCTTAGGCTGGGTTCACACCTATGCGAATTGGATGTGGCCACCCCTCCTTAAAAAAGGTACAGGGGTGTACTGGACACCCAGCACATAGCACTATGACAGCAAAGGTGTTCAGTGCATCCCCTCACCAGAATTCCAACAGTACACTGGACACCTTTGCTGCAATTGTGCTACGTGCTGGGTGACCAGTACAGCCCCATACCTTTAACGAGGGGTGGGCTCCCTCCAGGCTCACCTGCCCTCTGCCTATTCATTATAATACATGTACTTCCACTATGGAGGCTCTCAAAATTTAGAGATAGGACTACAGAAAATACTGGGGTGCCTTGACGGAACTCTGCAGCTTACACATGTATTTGCAAATGTGTGCAAACTAAACCAGTTTTTAACGCACTGTTAGACAGGACGATTCAGTTGTTTGCAGGCTGCTCAGTAAGTTGAGCCGGGAATCTCTCTGATTTTGTTTTTGCATGCATTGCCCTTCCATTAGGCATGTACTGGCTATTTGGCCGATGGCTCAGTGGGCTGGTTTTTATGCAGAGTTCAGCGGTGGCGGGAGCGTGGCAGCAAACAGTGGCGGGGATTCAGGGAAGGTGGCCAGCGAGGAGGGCAGTTAGATGTGAAAGCCTGGGAGAGAGAGAAGAGCTCCACCACCTCCCTGACCACCGAAGAGGCGAACAGGAGAAGGCATGGCCACCCCGGCACTCCCAGAATCTCGATTCCTCCACCTCCTCTCTGCTCCAAGAATAGTGCGGCCTGTGCCAGAGGGCGGGCTAACTGGGGGGCCCGGAGGAAGAGGACAGTCGGGATGCGGAGGCTGCCAAGGAGTAGAGCAGCGAGAGCACACCCAGATCAAGAGGGAGACTCGGCGCTACCCAGCATCCTACACATACCTGCCCGCACACAGAACCTGCAGGGGGGGGGGGAGCAAAGGAGGGAATGCAGATAGGGACAGTGCTATGTGGTCTGTCTCAGCCCTCCCCTCTTTCTCTTAGTCCCCCCCTCTGTCTCCCAGCCCCCCCTTGGCTCTCAGCCCCCCCCTTCTGTCTCTCGGTTTGGATGAAGTCCAGGGACAAATTTTTGTCCCAGCCCAGCCCTGCCTTCCATCATGTGCTCCTTGCTGCAAAGGCAGGTATAGGTGAGGGCAGTGGCCATTTGTTTAGACATGTACAGCACCCTGCCAGCCCCTCCCACCAGCCACAATCTGCCTGCAGTGCATAGAGCAACAAACAGATCCAGTATTGACATCTCACTGTGCAGAGAATTAGCATCGTCCCCCTATGGCTATGTGTCCAGTCAGCAGGAGGGGACATAGGAAAAAGCAATGTTAAATCAGGAAGTGGCAGAGGGATCTACCAAACAGCAGAGTTGTGTAGCACAATAATGGCTGCCAAAACGACCAATCCTTTGGCAAGTAAATCAGGAGACGGCAGAAGGAGTACGAGTAACAGATGCCGTCCACTCATTACCTCAATCACTTTCTCTAGCAAGCTGATTGCTTCCCCATAATCCTCTCTGTCATAGGCTGCCCACGCCTCCTCGTGCCTCTCCTCCACTTCTCTCACTCGATCCAGCTGGTTCTTTGCCTCCGCATTGGTTGGGCTGCTGAGCAACTGTTTGGAAAAGAAAGAAAAATACATTTTACAACTTAAGAATAGGATAGAACATTGTTAGGAACAGTGAAATTTATTATTGATGCTTCCTGAACTCTGCATGCCAGAAGAAATGTATATATTTCATACCTATAAGGTGTTTTAAAAACAATTCTTACGTATCTTAGTGAAAAAGACATTCACATACGACTGAAGATATGAACAAAAAAGGTCAACATCACCGACACTTCAAATTCATGAGAACACAGAGAGCCGTCCAATCACTAGAGACCAGTGACATCACCAACATTTCCTATTCATGAGAACACAGCCCGTCCAATCACTAATGACCAGTGACATCACCACCACTTCATGAGAGCTCAGCTCATCCAATCACTAATGACCAGTGACATCACCACCACTTCATGAGAGCTCAGCTCATCCAATCACTAGAGACCAGTGACATCACCGACACTTCCTATTCATGAGAACACAGTCCGTCCAATCACTAGAGACCAGTGACATCACCAACACTTCATATGCATGAGAACACAGTCCGTCCAATCACTAGAGACCAGTGACATCACCAACACTTCATATTCATGAGAACACAGTCCGTCCAATCACTAGAGACCAGGGACATCACAGACACTTCATATTCATGAGAACACAGCCTGTCCAATCACTAGAGACCCGTGATATCACTAACACCTTACATTCATGAGATCACAGAGACCAGTCTTATCCATACTACAATACCAGAGCAGACTCACCACAGCCCGGAAATCCTCCTCGGCATCCTGCGTGTCCCCTTGCTTCAGAAGGATGTTTCCTCTCTGGATTCTGGCCTGGAGATAATAAACATGAAGATATAAGAAACACTCCAAAGTTTGCTGGAACTCCTTGTTTATGCCGCCCACAGTTTCCTTTAGATGTAATTTATCTTTCCAGGTAGGACTCCAACCAAACACTTCATTGGCAGGCCTGAAAAACACGCTCCAAAAAGAAGAAGGAGGACATCCCAGTGGAGACCAGGCTGTCACGGAAAGACATACTGAGAACAGAAGAGGTCTCCCCCGCTGACATCAATAACTTTCCTCCCAAAAAAGGTTCTGGATGGAGCCCCAGTTTAATGGTCTTTGAAAGGTGACCCACAGGTAGTACCGGGTAGACCAGTACGTCAGGAGCAAACACTCATCTCCAATGCATGTACACATTATATCCCTCCTGTGGCAGTGACTAGATTCAGTAACTTACGGCCAAGAAGTCTGGCTTCAGCTCAATGGCTTTGCTGAGATCCGGAAGGGCGGATTTGAATTTTCCCATCGCCAGGTAGACGGTGGCCCGTTTATAATACGTCAGGTAATTTTTGGGGTCTCCATCTGCAAAATAAGGCATTACAGTGAGAAATGTGCGGGGGCCTGACTACTATTTTCTACAGTGTAATCACATCTGTAATCTTGCTTTCTGAGTGCAAGTTCTCCTTTTCCCAAAGACGAAAAGGTGAACTAATACCCTACACCAGCCCTTCTGAACCTTTAGAACACAGAGGAACCCTGGAAATAACTTTCCAGTCTCCAGGAGACCAACATGATGGTAATTGAGAAGAATGCTCCTGCCACTTGTGGTCACTGGGGAACAAAGATCAATGGTGTCAGTGGGAACTTATCTGAGGGGCAGAAATTGCTCAAGGAACCCCAAGCAACCTTTGGAGGAACCCTGGTTGAGAAAAGCTACCCTACACCCACCCCCACCCCTTGGTTCCTGCTGCACTTACCTTCATGGGTGATGAGCTGTCGCTGCCCAAGCAGCCGGTGTGGCATTCCAGGGATCTGAAATCTCTGCTCTCCCTTCCCTCCTTTCTGTAGGGCTTTCAGCACAGATCAGAGCAATTCCAATTGGTCATCACTGGCATTCCGGGACAGATCAGAGCAATTCCAAATAGTCAGCACTGGCATTCCGGGATAGATGTGAGCAATTCCAATTGGTCATCACTGGCATTCCGGGACAGATGAGAGCAATTCCAATTGGTCATCATTGGCATTCCGGGACAGATCAGAGCAATTCCAATTGGTCATCATTGGCATTCCGGGACAGATCAGAGCAATTCCAATTGGTCATCATTGGCATTCCGGGACAGATCAGAGCAATTCCAATTGGTCATCATTGGCATTCCGGGACAGATCAGAGCAATTCCAATTGGTCATCATTGGCATTCCGGGACAGATCAGAGCAATTCCAATTGGTCATCATTGGCATTCCGGGACAGATCAGAGCAATTCCAATTGGTCATCATTGGCATTCCGGGACAGATCAGAGCAATGCCAATTGATCATCATTGGCATTCCAGGACAGATCAGAGCAATGCCAATTGGTCAGCACTGCCATTTCGGGACAGATCAGAGCAATTCCAATTGGTCAGCACTGCCATTCCGGGACAGATCAGAGAAATTCCAAATTGGAATGGCAGTGCTGACCAATTAGAATTTCTCTTATCTGTCCCGGAATGCCAGTGCTGAATAGGACAGATCAGAGCAATTCCAATTGGTCAGCACTGGCACGTGACCACGTTGACCAATCGGAATCACTCTGATCTGTCCTGGAGGCCCTACATAAAGAAGGGGGAAGAAAAGTGGGGATTTCAAATCCCCAGAATGCTCCACCGGCTGTGTGGGCAAAGACAGCTAATCACCCACAAAGTTAAGTGAAGTGGGACTGGGGAGGGTATAGAGTATTAGTTCACCTTTTTTTTTGTGAAAAGGTGAACACACACACTTTAAAGCTGAAGCAAGTATTGTATAAATACTTATTCCTTGAATCTCGGTGTGCTTTGTGTATTTCTTTCAGATTTGTGCAGTAATTCAGTGTGAGACTTTGCCTCTGTGCAGGAGCTTCCTATAATAAGGACCGCTCACTGCTGCTCTATCCTTGTGCGGGGTGATGGGTCTTGTCTCTGCCCCCCTCTTGTAATAAAGGCCGATGTTCTGTCAAATTAGAAAAATTCATCAAGATCTCCAATGACATCACTTCCTGTTACGGTCAGTAATTGGAGATTACGACAACTTGCTGTTTTGATACAACACACCGGCAACCGTATACACTCCGGTACACGGGATTATGGACATTGTTAGTCCACTCTGATACTAACCATCAAAATGGCCGCCTCCGAGGCGGCGACAACTTTTTCCTCGTTGTGTCAAAACAGCAACTCGTTGAAATCTCCAATTACTGATGGTGTACAGTAACCAGAAGTGACGAGATCTCGATGAATTGCCTATTTTGACAGAACACCGGTCCCTCTCCTTGTTCAGGGTGACTGGTCTCGTCTCCACCCCCCTCCTGTAAAAAATAGGATTTTTATAACAGCTTACCTGTAAAATCCTTTTCTTGGAGTACACCACGGGACACAGAGCTAGTCATTACATAATGGGTTAAGGGTCACCAGCGGTGATTGGACACTGGCACAACCAATGGAAGACAGTTCCCCTCCATATAACCCCTCCCATCAGGGAAGTACCTCAGTTTTGTAGCAAAGCAGTAAGGTTCCCATAAGAAGGGGGGGACCTCTGTGTCCCATGGTGTACTCCAAGAAAAGGATTTTACAGGTAAGCTGTTATAAAAATCCTATTTTCTTTATCGTACACCACGGGACACAGAGCTAGTCATTACATAATGGGACGTCCCAGAGCAATGCTCATATGAAGGGGGGGAGACACAGATCAAAACAGGCCGCTTGCGGACCAGAAGCCCTATACTGCTGCCTGCAGCACACTTCGCCCGAAGGCGGAATCCTCATGTCCTTTCACATCTATTTGATAGAATTTGGAAAATGTAAGGACTGAAGACCAAGTTGCAGCTTTACAGATCTGAGCCATCGAAGCCTGGTGGTGCACTGCCCATGAAGCACCTATCGCCCTGGTAGAGTGCGCCTTAACAGGAAAAGGAGGAGTCCTGTTCTTTAAACCATAAGCTTGAATAATTACTTGTCTAATCCACCTGGAAATGGTGGATTTTGATACCGCTTGGCCCTTCTTGGGCCCATTTGGTAAAATAAACAAAACATCTGTTTTACGTATCTGAGCGGTTGCTTGCAGATACACCTTTACCGCTCTCAGTAGATCTAGAGAGTGTAATAATTTTTCCCCCGCCGTCCGCGGGTTTGGAAAAAAGGAAGGCAGAACAATGTCTTGATTCAAGTGAAAAGCCGACACCACCTTAGGTAGAAAAGCCGGATGGGGTCGTAGTACGATTTTGTCCTTGTGACAAATTAGATAAGGCTCTTTACAAGAAAGAGCTGCTAGCTCTGATACTCTCCTAGCAGAAGCTATAGCAATCAGAAAGGCCAACTTCCTACTTAATATAATTAAAGGAATATGGCGAATAGGTTCAAAAGGTTGCTTTTGCAACACTGACAATACCAAATTCAAATCCCATGGACACAAGGGAGTCCTAACTGGAGGATTTATCCTCAGTACCCCCTTAATGAATGTCCGAACTAGGGAGTGAGATGCCAATGGTCTCTGAAAGAAGACTGATAGAGCCGATATTTGCCCTTTGATGGTGCTAAGGGCTAAATTCATATCCACTCCTAACTGGCAAAAAGCAAGAATCCTACTTATTTCATATTTCTGAGGATTCCAACATCTGGATTCACACCAGGAAACGTATGCTCTCCAGACTCTATGATAGATGAGTCTGGAGGCTGGCTTTCTAGCATTAATGAGCGTAGAAAGAGCCGGACCAGAGACCCCTCTCTTTTTAAAAATGTGGGTCTCAGCAGCCAGGCCGTCAACTTTAGCCTTTGTAAGGAAGGGTGGAATACTGGAACCTGTGACAGCAGGTCGTGTCGGAGTGGAAACTTCCAGGGCCTTCCTATCGCCATTTTTACAATCTCGGCGTACCAAGGCCTCCTGGGCCAGTTTGGGGCCACTAGGATTACTGGTATTCCCTCCTCCTTGATCCTGCGAAGCAGTCTTTGTAGAAGAGGGATCGGAGGGAATGCATAGATCAGTGAGAACTGATTCCATGGAGTTATTAGAGCGTCTGTATTATTAGAGCGTCTGTCCCGTAGGCTAGAGGATCTCTCGTTCTGGACACAAAGTTGTCCAATTTCTTGTTGAACCTGGCAGCTAGCAGGTCTACATCTGGGTTTCCCCATCTCAGACATATGGCCTGAAAGATCTCGGGGTGAAGAGACCACTCTCCTGGTAGCAGCTGCTGACGACTCAGGTAGTCTGCTTGCCAATTTTCTATCCCTGGAATGAAGATTGCAGAAAGGCAAGGTACATGCTCTTCTGCCCATGCCAGGATCCGGTTCACCTCTCTTTGGGCTGCCCGACTGCGGGTGCCTCCTTGGTGATTGATGTAAGCTACTGCAGTAGCATTGTCGGATTGAACCCGAACTGGGTAGCCCTGTAACCTGTATGTCCAGGTTTTGAGGGCTAGATATACCGCCCGGATCTCTAGCACATTGATGGGCAGGATCCCCTGAGTCTTGGCCCAGGTTCCCTGGGTAGAAGCCTCCTCGAATACTGCACCCCAGCCCGATAGGCTGGCATCCCTAGATACCACCTTCCAGGCCACTGGGAGGAAGGACTTTCCCTTCCGTAAATTCCTGGCTTCTAGCCACCAATCGAAGCTGTGGCGTACTTGTGAGGACAGGCGCATGGGTATATCCAGAGCTTGGCTCTTCCTGTTCCAGGAAGCTAAAATATTGCCTTGAAGTAGTCTCGAATGAAACTGGGCGTAAGGGACCGCCTCGAAGGAGGCTACCATCTTTCCCAATAGTCTCATGCAAAGGCGAATAGACGGCCTCTTGTTTGCTTTGACCTTGTGGATCAGGTCTTTCAGAGACTGTATCTTCGGTTCTGGCAGGTATACCCCGTTTTGGGCTGTATCTATGATCATGCCCAGGTACACTATCCTTCTTTGGGCCTGGAGAGAGGATTTTTGTAAATTTATAATCCATCCTAAATGCTCCAGGTATCCTACTGTAGTGTGTACAGCGTGACCCAATCCGTCCTTTGACTGATCTATTACTAGTAGATCGTCCAGATAGGCTGTTACCGCAATGCCCCGTGTTCTTAGGTTTGCTAACAGAGGAGCTAGCACCTTTGTGAATACTATGGGCGCGGTGGCTACACCAAACGGCAGAGCCACAAATTGAAAGTGGCGATCTTCTACCGCAAACCTTAGGAATCTTTGGTGAGCGGGGAGGATGGGTATGTGTAAATGTGCGTCCTTGATATCTATGGGCGCCATGAATTTTCCGCCCTTTAAAGTGGCGGCCACGGATCGGATCGTTTCCATTCGAAAATGGCGATCGTTCAGGAACCGATTTAGGGATTTTAGATCCAGGATGGGTCTGACATCTCCATTTGGCTTTGGAATCACAAAGAGGTTTGAGTAAAAACCTGAACCTCGCTCTTTTTGGGGTACGTCTGTAACTACCCCTTGAGCCATTAAGTGATTCAAACCTTTGAAGAAGGATTCTCTTTTTTGTGGATCCTTGGAGAGTCTTGAACCTCGGAATTGAGAAGGTGGGATCTCTCGAAATTCCAGTTTGTACCCTGAGGATATTGTGGATACTACCCAATTGTCCTGGATTTCTGACCACCAAGTCGCTCAGAACTGACAAAGCCTTCCTCCCACTCGGCCGAGCGGGGGCGCCCCTTCACTGAGAGGCTTTGGGGGCTTGCTTATTAGCTCTTGCACCCCACGGCTTCTTGTTCTTCTGAGCTTGCCCCTTGGCTTTTGTGGGCGGCTAAAACAGGCCGCCGCCACTGGTTGGAGTCAGATTTCCCGGGAGCTGGGGAGAGAGAGCGTTTAAAACAAGATCTCCTGTTTTTCTTTCTCTCAGGTAAAAGTCGTTTTACCACTTGATATCTTCTGTATATATTTTTCTAAATCTTCCCCAAATAGGCGTTCGCCATGGAACGGGAACTTGCCAACAGCTTTTTGCATGGGGTCTCCGCTGACCAATGCTTAAGCCAAAGTACTCTGCGCATCTGTACCAGCTGGAGTGTAAGGCGTGATGCCTGTATGATAGAATCTCTCATGGCATCCACTGTGAAGCATAAGGCTTTAGGCAAATTTTCCCAATTTCTAGCCTGCTCTGAAGGCAGTTCCTTCAGCCCCTGCTTTACCTGTTGGCTGATGACCTGACACATACCGACTGCTGCTACTGCAGGTTGGGTAATTGAGCCGGCCAAAAGGAAGGAGGATTTCAACTTCCTCTCAGAAGGATCTTTTAAACCCTTGTACATTATCCACCGGACATGTCAGGTTTTTATTTACACAAGAAATAGCCGCAACTACCGCAGGCAGGCTCCATTTCTTTAAAAAAAAAAATTCCCCCATAGGATAAAGAATGTTAAACCTTTTTGGAGGTGAGAAACGCTTATCTGGATGTTGCCAGTTTGCGTATATTAGATCCTCTAGTAACGGATGAACCGGGAAGGAGCATGCACCTTGCAGGGATCTTAATGACCCTAGGGAGGAGACAGGTAATTCCGTTACCTCCGCAGAGGTTAACTTAAATGCACTGCTATAGCATTGTACCTGTGACCTTAAAATCTGGCTCCTCATCCTCTGCTGATGTAGCCTCCTCCTCCTCATCCTCCTCCCTCAGGTACTTCTGAAGGGAGGTCCAATACTGGAAGAGACCTGCTTTGCTTATTGTCCCTTTTTAGAGGACTTAGCGATTAAGGTAGCAATTTTTTCCTCCAGATTATTTAGGGCTGCTGATAAAGTGTCCTCAGTGACATATACAGGCCCAGGCTTCACTGGGGAAGCCGCCATACCTGACAGAGGTAATGGCTCATCCTGAACAGGTGCATTTAGCAACACAGGAGAGAAAGGTACCGAGTCAGCACAGTTAGAGCCTCCTCTCAGGCGGTGGTGCTTTCTTATCTCTTTTTGTCCGTATTACTTCCCCTGGAAGGCTTACTGTTTAGACAAAATACAAGGTACCTAAATGCATATACTACCGTGTTCAGTTTAGCAAATACATTAAGTATGCAACTTTTAACACATAACTATGCATAACATGGATGTCTTCTAGGAAGTACCCAATCCAACCACATGGAGTCTTACGTCCCTGTATAGCTGCTGTGTTTCTCTGCCAGGAACAAGAGAACTAACGAGCTTGCTTGCTGCTGCAGTGCTTCTCACACTGACAGTCTTTTAAATTTGGCGCCGTTTCTGTGCCTGCGCGCGCCACGTGCCCGCGCACGCCTTCGCCCCCCCCCCTCCGATAAAGCGCGCTCCCGCGCGGCCCTTAGCGCTATGGCGGTGGCCATAGTGAGAGAGGACTCTCATCAGCCCTTGTTCCCACTTACCTGCATCTGCAGGTGTCTGGTCATCCACCGAAAGGAGGATCGGGGTGCCCCAGCAAGCTCAGCAGCGGAGGTGACGAGCAGTGTACTTCGCCGAAGCCGACACTGAACAGAGTGAGGTGAGTATATTCAGCTCTTTACTCCCCCCAGTGGTGGAAAAAAAGAAGACATCCACTTTTTGAAAAAGGTCCCAACCTAGTTATGGACCTTCTAATCTCACCTTATCCACGCCGCAGGTTTTTCTGCTGAAAGATTTCAGACAGATACCAGACTTCACCCTTCACGGTGGGCTATGTGTGCCAACCTTCAGGGATATGGGTTCCTATTTAAAGGATACCTCTCCCCTGGGCCTTGTACAAGACTCTTACCAGGACTTTATAGCGAAATAGCGAAAGTGCTGGATCTTAGAGCCCAGTCCTCCGAAGAGAGACATTACAGGCGACGCCTCATGGATGAGGCCCGGATTCCATCCAGATTCAGCTCATTTGTAGGCGTCTTGGATGGATCCGAAAGCATAGCTCTTTTACCCCCAGAGGGTCTCTTTGGTAGAGCTTTCCTTTAGCACCTCCTAACGCGTCCAACACCTTTCGACACTGGCGAAAAAACTGAGGTACTTCCCTGATGGGAGGGGTTATATGGAGGGGAACTGTCTTCCATTGGTTGTGCCAGTGTCCAATCACCGCTGGTGACCCTTAACCCATTATGTAATGACTAGCTCTGTGTCCCGTGGTGTACGATAAAGACATTGTAATAAAGTAAGTAATTGGAGATTACGACAACTTGCTGTTTTGATACAACACACCGGCAACCGTATACACTCCGGTACACGGGATTATGGACATTGTTAGTCCACTCTGATACTAACCATCAAAATGGCCGCCTCCGAGGCGGCGACAACTTTTTCCTCGTTGTGTCAAAACAGCAACTCGTTGAAATCTCCAATTACTGATGGTGTACAGTAACCAGAAGTGACGAGATCTCGATGAATTGCCTATTTTGACAGAACACCGGTCCCTCTCCTTGTTCAGGGTGACTGGTCTCGTCTCCACCCCCCTCCTGTAAAAAAGACCTCTCCCTCTCCTTGTGCAGGGTGACTGGTCTTGTCTCGGCCCCCTCCTGTAATAAAGACATGTCCCTCTCCTTGTTCAGGGTGACTGGTCCTGTCTCCGCCCCCTCCTGTAATAAAGACCAGTCCCTCTCCTTGTGAAGGGTGACTGGTCTTGTCTCCGCCCCCTCCTTAATAAAGACCTGTCCCTCTCCTTGTGAAGGGTGACTGGTCTTGTCTCCACCCCCTCATGTAATAAAGACCTGTCCCTCTCCTTGTGCAGGATGACTGGTATCGTCTCCGCCCCCCTCCTGTAATAAAGACCTGTCCCTCTCCTTGTGCAGGGTGACTGGTCCTGTCTCCGCCCCCTCCTGTAATAAAGACATGTCCCTCTCCTTGTGCAGGGTGACTGGTCCTGTCTTCGCCCCCTCCTGTAATAAAGACATGTCCCTCTCCTTGTTCAGGGTGACTGGTCCTGTCTCCGCCCCCTCCTTAATAAAGACCTGTCCCTCTCCTTGTGCAGGGTGACTGGTCTTGTCTAAACCCCCTCCTGTAATAAAGACCTGTCCCTCTCCTTGTGCAGGGTGACTGGTCCTGTCTCCACCCCCTCCTGTAATAAAGACATGTCCCTCTCCTTGTGCAGGGTGACTGGTCCTGTCTTCGCCCCCTCCTGTAATAAAGACATGTCCCTCTCCTTGTTCAGGGTGACTGGTCCTGTCTCCGCCTTCTCCTGTAATAAAGACTGGTCCCTCTCCTTGTGCAGGGTGACTGGTCCTGTCTCCGCCCCCTCCTGTAATAAAGACCGGTCCCTCTCCTTGTGAAGGGTGACTGGTCTTGTCTCCGCCCCCTCCTTAATAAAGACCTGTCCCTCTCCTTGTGCAGGGTGACTAGTCTTGTCTCCACCCCCTCCTGTAATAAAGACCGGTCCCTCTCCTTGTGCAGGATGACTGGTATCGTCTCCGCCCCCCTCCTGTAATAAAGACCTGTCCCTCTCCTTGTGCAGGGTGACTGGTCCTGTCTCCGCCCCCTCCTGTAATAAAGACATGTCCCTCTCCTTGTGCAGGGTGACTGGTCCTGTCTTCGCCCCCTCCTGTAATAAAGACATGTCCCTCTCCTTGTTCAGGGTGACTGGTCCTGTCTCCGCCTCCTCCTGTAATAAAGACTGGTCCCTCTCCTTGTGCAGGGTGACTGGTCCTGTCTCCGCCCCCTCCTGTAATAAAGACCGGTCCCTCTCCTTGTGAAGGGTGACTTGTCTTGTCTCCGCCCCCTCCTTAATAAAGACCTGTCCCTCTCCTTGTGCAGGGTGACTAGTCTTGTCTCCACCCCCTCCTGTAATAAAGACCGGTCCCTCTCCTTGTGCAGGGTGACTGGTCCTGTCTCTGCCCCCTCCTGTAATAAAGACCTGTCCCTCTCCTTGTGCAGGGTGACTGGTATCGTCTCCGCCCCCCTCCTGTAATAAAGACCTGTCCCTCTCCTTGTGCAGGGCGACTGGTCCTGTCTCCGCCCCCTCCTGTAATAAAGACATGTCCCTCTCCTTGTTCAGGGTGACTGGTCTTGTCTCCGCCCCCTCCTGTAATAAAGACCGGTCCCTCTCCTTGTGAAGGGTGACTGGTCTTGTCTCCGCCCCCTCCTGTAATAAAGACCTGTTCCTCTCCTTGTGCAGTGTGACTGGTCTTGTCTCCGCCCCCTCCTTAATAAAGACCTGTCCCTCTCCTTGTGCAGGGTGACTGGTCTTGTCTCCGCCCCCTCCTTAATAAAGGCCGGTCCCTCTCCTTGTGAAGGGTGACTGGTCTTGTTTCTGCCCCCCTCCTGTAGTGATTGGAGCTGCTGGGCCCCTCCCCCATCGTTGCTCTCTGCACAGGCTATGTACAGCACAGTTGGAAAATGAGAAAACCTCTATTGTTGGGATTTTGGAGGCAATGCAAAAAAAGGGGGGAGGAAAAACCTCAATTTAAAAATATCTAAATTTATTTGTAACAAAACCGTATAAAGCGGACACATATATAAAATTACAAAATTGTACAAAAAGGCACATATAAACATGGATATTGTACAATAACTACATAAATCTAACATATTACAAATCTTTCAAGAAGCAATACAGTAGCCTGATTGACCACTCCCGCCGGAAGCAGATCAAGAGAGGCTTACCAACGCGTTTCAAACTGTAATTGTCCTTCATCAGGGATTTCAAATGCATTTGCTTCTAAGAGATCAAATTTCTGTTAAATACAGAAACAATAAGATAAGTTTTCACTTTAATTTCAACCATTATATAAAATGCAATACAAAGGAAACAAACTTACACAAAAAATCATATATAAATTATTCCATCAATGTTCCCATACATGCATCCCAGGTTCCAGAAACTCCAGGGGTAGATTCCCCAATGCCCTCAAAATGCCAGGAAAACCCTCTGTCAGAACACATGTCCATATAAGAAGTACGGACATCTAAATAAATTGGTCCAAAATAGGTGCCTTAAACAAAAAATAATAATAAATAACATACATAAGTATGGATGTAATTCTGTTGGGGAATAAAATAATTATCCCTAGAGAAAATGTGGTACCTGTAGATGGAAAAATGGAAATCTAGGATTCAGATTCATCAGGCAAGTATAACTCATGTAAGAGACAGGACCAAAGGATGCTTGAGTCCAAAGATATATGTCCTAAAAATAATTAAAGAAAACAATAAAAATTGTATCAATCAAAAGAGAGAAGAAAAGTTCTTCCCTCTTCTAAATAAAACGTCTCCAAAAGTTTTTGAGTATTACCTGTCAAAAGGATCAGAAATCCCGATAATTATCCAAAAAAGTTTCCATGCAATAGAGGTCCATACAGAAACATCCTCTGCCTGCCAGCAGAGGGAAAGAATGACACCATATAACTCCTTTGGCGTCCTTTATATCCCTCTGCTATGTCTGATTGGTCCAGACCAGGTCACATGACGCACCTGCTCATAGAGCAGAGCCTCATGTAGCCATGGAGACGCCACGCTTCCCAGGTCAAGCCACGTCAGGCGCCGATCACATGACGCAACCAAACCAATCAGCGGTGCGTCTGCCATCATTGCATATCAGCAGCAAAACACCAAGGGAGCGCGGCATGAAAAAGCCCACGGCCGCATCATTGAACCGCTATAGCGTCACCCATCATACCCCGCTGTAGAAGCAAGGGTATGATAAACGACCCCTCTGCTAAATCAGTCCCCATTCCGATCTGTCCCGCACCGCAGGAAGTGCATAGACGGCCATCTTGAATGTGGGCAAAGTAAAGGGATGCCAGATGGAAAGAATGGTTTAGATGGAAAGGATGGAACTAAATTGCCGTGGGGCAAGCAGACATTGAATATTAGCACCAGTTTACCATTGTAAACTCGTGCCCAGGATATAGATCCTTATCCCAGAACAATTGTATATGGACGGGGAGCGGACCAGGGACTAACGCCACCGGTGCCGTTTTAAACCTACGGGAGGAACAAAAAGGTTTCTCCTGCCCAGGAAAAAATGGTGGGGGATAAATTCCATTGGAAAACCCCCTCCCCGGCACCGGATATGCACATGTGAAATTGAAAAAGAAGGAATCCTAGATAGAGAGAAAGAAAACGGGCCACCCCAAAACGGAACTCTGGCTTGATCACAAACCAATATGGGACGCATGCATGGAAGCACGTCAAAAAATCAGCCGAAGCATCAAAAAAGATACCTCCGCAGAAAAAATGTTATGGAACATTGAGCACACAGAATATATATGATATAAAAGTCTATATATCTCAAAACCCCACATGTGTGTCAGTGTGTTTTTAGAAAAAATTTGAAAAGTTCTCCTCTATCCATAGACATGGAGAAAAGCTGGAATGTCAGGGCTCATAACTGGGGGTGGGTGGAACATCACGCCAGAATATATCAACCAGGCTAATCAGTCTTCTCCGAACTAAAGCCATCCAGGAATGGACGAAAGCTTTCAACTTCATTTAAACCTGGGGGCGTAGTTGCCCTAAGGTACCTGATCCAGCGCATTTCCCGCTGGAGCAGGACCTTGTTCCAGTCACCCCCCCTACATGGAATATGAATCCTTTCAACAACTGAAAAAATTACTTTGGGCATTCTATACCTGTGTTTTTTGGCCACATGTCTCCCAAGAGGCAAGTAGAGGTTCCCTATCCTCATGCTATGTATATGTTTTTCCACTCTCTTCCCAAATTCCTGTCTTGTTTTTCCGACGTAAAAACATCCACACTGACAGACCATTAAATAAACCACACCTTGTGTCTTACAATTGGCAAAGTGCCTAAGTGTGAAGGTCTCCCCATTGGGTAAAGTGAGTGTGGATCCCCCGCCAATGACAGTACATTGAGAGCATGCCCCACAGGGATAGGTCCCAAAGATTTTACATGGGTCCTTTCTTGCCTCTCCCTTGTATTCACTTTTGACCAACATGCCACCGATAGATTCTGCCTTTTTGAAAGTGATTACTGGTTTTGATGGTACTAGTGTCTTCAGGACTGGGTCCCTCTGTAAGGATCGGCCAATATTTGGTTAGAATCTGTCTGATTTTCTTGTGCTCATTAGAGAATTTGAAAATTATTCTTGAAATATTATCTTCTTGAGTTTTTTTCTTTGAAGTCTTAAAGACCAGAGTATGTCTTTCCATTCCCTTTACTCTATTGAAAGCTTTCTTTAACCACTTAAGCCCCGGACCATTTCGGGCCATTAGGACCAGGCCTGTTTTTGGGATTCGGCACTGCGCTGCTTTAACTGTAAATTGTGCGGACATGCAATGTTGTACCCAAATGAAATTTGCGTCCTTTTCTTCCCACAAATAGAGCTTTCTTTTAATGGTATTTGATTGCCTCTGCTATTTTTACTTTTTGCGATATAAACAGAAAAAGACCGAAAATTTTGAAAAAAAAATGATATTTTCTACTTTTTGTTATAAGAAAAATCGAATAAACTCAATTTTAGTCATACATTTAGGCCAAAATGTATTCAGCCACATGTCTTTAGTAAAAAAAAATGTCAATAAGCGTATATTTATTGGTTTGCGCAAAAGTTATAGCGTTTACAAACTAGGGTACATTTTCTGAAATTTACACAGCTTTAAATTTATGACTGCCTATCTCATTTCTTGAGGTGCTAAAATGGCAGGGCAGTACAAAACCCCCCCAAATGACCCCATTTTGGAAAGTAGACACCCCAAGGAAATTGCTGAGAGGCATGTTGAGCCCATTGAATATTTTTTTTTTTTGTCCCAAGTGATTGAATAATGACAAAAAAAAAAAAAATTACAAAAAGTTGTCACTAAATGATATATTGCTCACACATGCCATGGTTATATGTGGAATTGCACCCCAAAATACATTCTGCTGCTTCTCCTGAGTACGGGGATACCACATGTGTGGGACTTTTTAGGAGCCTAGCCACGTACGGGACCCCGGAAACCAAGCACCGCCTTCAGGATTTCTAAGGGCGCAAATTTTTGATTTCACTCCTCACTACCTATCACAGTTTCGAAGGCCATAAAATGCCAAAATAGCACAAAACCCCCCCAAATGACCCCATTTTGGAAAGTAGACACCCCAAGCTATTTACTGAGAGGCATGTTCAGTCCATGGAATATTTTATATTTTGCCACAAGTTGCGGGAATATGACAAACTTTTTTTTTTTTGCACAAAGTTGTCACTAAATGATATATTGCTCACACATGCCATGGGCATATGTGAAATTACACCCCAAAATACATTCTGCTGCTTCACCTGAGTACGGGGATACCAGATGTGTGGGACTTTTTGGGAGCCTAGCCGCGTACGGGACCCCAAAAACCAAGCACCACCTTCAAGGTTTCTAAGGGCATAAATTTTTGATTTCACTCCTCACTACCTATCACAGTTTTGAAGGCCATAAAATGCCAAGATGGCACAAACCCCCCCCAAATGACCCCATTTTGGAAAGTAGACACCCCAAGCTATTTGCTGAGAGGCATGTTGACCCCATTGAATATTTTTTTTTTTTGTCCCAAATGATTGAATAATGACAAAAAGAAAAAAAAAAAAAAAACAAATGTACAAAAAGTTGTCACTAAATGATATATTGCTCACACATGCCATGGTTATATGTGGAATTGCACCCCAAAATACATTCTGCTGCTTTTCCTGAGTACGGGGATACCACATGTGTGGGACTTTTTGGGAGCCTAGCCGCGTACAGGGCCCCAAAAACCAAGCACTGCGAACGCTGCAGTTATGTGTGTTGTGTTTGGTAAGTGACAGTGATCGATCGATACTGCACTTGGGTGGGCTGGGCTGGGCTGGGCGGAGGGGCTAAACGCAGGCGCTAGCAGGTATCTGGGCTGATCCCGCTAACACTGCGTTTTTGGGAACCCTAAACCGCTGGGGATGCTAGTATAGATCTGATACTATACCACTAAGGGGGGTGTATGCTTTGCGCGTGGGTGTTAGCGTTACTGTCACTAACCTAACACTGCCTGGGGCGACGCAGACCCTCTCTGGCGCTAAAACCTAATTGATCTCACCCGCCGGGCGATCAGGGGGGTTAAACCTTTATTGGGTTATATACGGCGGGTGCCCTGATGCTATAAAAAGCAAACTAATCAACCAGCGTCACCCGTAACCTTTATATGGTGATCACTGGTGAAAGGGTTAACTAGGGGCAATCAGGGGGTTAAAACCTTTATTAGGTTAAATATGGGGGTACCTGACACTATATAAAAACCTGACGGGTAACCTAAATAACTAAATAACTTACTGGCTAACCAGTGACGCTTATACGGCGATCACTGGTGAAAGGGTTAACTCTAGGGGCAATCAGGGGGTTAAAATAATATATGGGGGTACCTGACACTAATAAAAACCTGCGGCGAACCTAAAAAAAAATAACTGCCTATCTAAAACACCAGCGACACGAATACAGCGATCGGAAAAACAATCGCTTAGTGACGCTGAAGTTAGGGGGTGAAAGGGTTACCTGGGGGGTGATCAAGGGGTTAAACCTTTATTAGGGGGCTACCCTGGACCTAAAGGGGCCTAATCCTAACTGCCCTGCAACTTTTTACAATCACAGATGACACTAAATGCAGTGATCAGTAAAATAAATGATCACTGCAATCAGTGACACTGTGATTGGGGGCTTTGGGGTGACCTGGGGGGTGATCTGGGGGTGACTGGGGGGTGAAATGTGTGCCTATGTGTACCTACGTGTCAGTGGACTGTTGGTGCACTAACCTGCTTCTTCTCTGCTCGGCGCCGGGAACGAAAAGACCGCGGCGAGGGAGATGACATCACTTCCTCCTGCCTGTGTTTACATCACATGGCGGAGGAAGCATTTTCATTGGCCGGGAGCGATCACGAGGGGGGGGGCGGAATCGAGCGGCCGCCCCCTCATGCCTGATCGCTCCCGAACACTTAACGGCCGCTCACTGCAGTGAAGGGGGGTCCGGATGGACCCCCCAACTGCACAAAGGCGATCACGTAGATCTACGTGATTCTGCCTGTCGGTGCCATTCTGCTGACGTAAATCGGCGGTGGGCGGTCGTTAAGTGGTTAATGTGGATCTACTGTAACCTCTCGCTAGTAAACGGTTACTTAATTAATTAGATTCAAGTTGAAAGTCATCATCTGATGTACAATTCCTCCTAATCCGGAGGAACTGGCTGAAAGGTATGGATTCTTTGAGTGTTGTTGGATGGAAACTGGCTGCATGCAACATCGTGTTGCCAGCCGTTTCCTTCCTAAACAGTCTACTTTGGACTTTCCCCTGTATATCTTTCGATATAAGGATATCAAGAAAACTGACTTTCTCAGAGTCATAAGACATGGTAAAAAATAAATTTAGGTTGTTAGTATTCATAAGTTCCAAAACTCTCTTGAGCATGTCTTTAGGCCCATCCCAGATGATGAAGATGTCGTCTATGTAGCGCTGCCACATGAGAATGTGGCAGGCATACATAGACGCATCATCTCCCAGGAGGAAATCCTTCTCCCACTCCCCCAGGTACAGGTTGGCATATGAGGGTGCACAGCACGTCCCCATAGCCACCCCCTGTACCTGGAGGTAGTGGGAGCCCTGAAACAAAAAAATGTTATGCTGTAAAATAAAATCAAGCATCTGTATGATGAATTGATTAAACTTCCAGTCCGTGGTTGGGCGTTGTCGTAGCACTCTTTGGACAGCTGAAATGCCAAGATCGTGTGGTATGCTGTTGTAGAGTGACTCTACATCTACAGTAACCAAGAGCGCTGATGGTGGTATGACAAGACCTTCCAATATTTGCAGAAGATGGATTGTGTCTTTGGTGTACGAAGGGAGATCCATCACATGAGGTCTGAGGTGCTGGTCAATAACTCGGCTAGCACCTTCAGAGATGGAACCATTACCTGATATGATGGGCCTGCCAGGTGGCCTCAACAGGTTTTTGTGCACTTTAGGAAGTGCATACATCGTAGGGGTACGTGGGTGTCGGGTTCGAATAAAGTCCCAGATATCTAGTCATGGAACCTTTTGTGACCTTTTGTGACCAAGGTAACTCCGGGGGAAAACTCAACATCATAAATTTATCCTCTTACAAGCTATCTGATTTAGAACATGAAGTATTGTCATTGGGCCTTTCTTTTTGCCCAACCAGCAATACGGATAATTTTGAAACAGTGAAGGATATTCATTTGTTTGCTCGTAAGCTTTTTTATAAGAGCTTATATGCTAAACAAGAGAATCAAGAAAGTGAGGTAGCACCTAATCTTAAAGCTGCCGACTTTAAGGCCTTGAGGGACCTAAATCTCCTACTTCAGGAAAACGCCCCCTTGAGTCAGATATGGGGGGAGAATTTGGAGGAAGAGGAGGGTGATGATGGGGAAAATAATCAGACACCTTTTACCCCCGAAAAATTTAAAAGGAAATCTCATAATTTCCCACCAATTAACCAGAACCCGGCTCTAGCTCTATTTGTAAGACAAACATCTAAAGAGATTGAGGTCCTAAAAAAAGACACTTCACATTCTAATCTCAACCCAGAACAAAAACATGCCCTAAAAACTCTTAAGAACAATGTTAACATTACGATCAAAGGCTCAGATAAAGGGGGTAACATCGTCCTTATGGACAACCCAGATTATGAGATGTGCATGAAAATACTTAGGGATCCTAAGTGTTATCGCAAAATCTCTTCATCCACGGTGGATAGAATGAACAGCGAATTCTATCAATTGGTTGATGAATCCTTTAGAGATGGTGCCATAAACCAAGATATCTGGGACTTTATTCGAACCAGACACCCACGTACCCCTACGATGTATGCACTTCCTAAAGTGCACAAAAACCTGTTGAGGCCACCTGGCAGGCCCATCATATCAGGTAATGGTTCCATCTCTGAAGGTGCTAGCCGAGTTATTGACCAGCACCTCAGACCTCATGTGATGGATCTCCCTTCGTACACCAAAGACACAATCCATCTTCTGCAAATATTGGAAGGTCTTGTCATACCACCATCAGCGCTCTTGGTTACTGTAGATGTAGAGTCACTCTACAACAGCATACCACACGATCTTGGCATTTCAGCTGTCCAAAGAGTGCTACGACAACGCCCAACCACGGACTGGAAGTTTAATCAATTCATCATACAGATGCTTGATTTTATTTTACAGCATAACATTTTTTTTGTTTCAGGGCTCCCACTACCTCCAGGTACAGGGGGTGGCTATGGGGACGTGCTGTGCACCCTCATATGCCAACCTGTACCTGGGGGAGTGGGAGAAGGATTTCCTCCTGGGAGATGATGCGTCTATGTATGCCTGCCACATTCTCATGTGGCAGCGCTACATAGACGACATCTTCATCATCTGGGATGGGCCTGAAGACATGCTCAAGAGAGTTTTGGAACTTATGAATACTAACAACCTAAATTTATTTTTTACCATGTCTTATGACTCTGAGAAAGTCAGTTTTCTTGATATCCTTATATCGAAAGATATACAGGGGAAAGTCCAAAGTAGACTATTTAGGAAGGAAACGGCTGGCAACACGATGTTGCATGCAGCCAGTTTCCATCCAACAACACTCAAAGAATCCATACCTTTCAGCCAGTTCCTCCGGATTAGGAGGAATTGTACATCAGATGATGACTTTCAACTTGAATCTAATGAATTAAGTAACTGTTTACTAGCGAGAGGTTACAGTAGATCCACATTAAAGAAAGCTTTCAATAGAGTAAAGGGAATGGAAAGACATACTCTGGTCTTTAAGACTTCAAAGAAAAAAACTCAAGAAGATAATATTTCAAGAATAATTTTCAAATTCTCTAATGAGCACAAGAAAATCAGACAGATTCTAACCAAATATTGGCCGATCCTTACAGAGGACCCAGTCCTGAAGACACTAGTACCATCAAAACCAGTAATCACTTTCAAAAAGGCAGAATCTATCGGTGGAATGCTAGTCAAAAGTGAATACAAGGGAGAGGCAAGAAAGGACCCATGTAAAATCTTTGGGACCTATCCCTGTGGGGCATGCTCTCAATGTACTGTCATTGGCGGGGGATCCACACTCACTTTACCCAATGGGGAGACCTTCACACTTAAGCACTTTGCCAATTGTAAGACACAAGGTGTGGTTTATTTAATGGTCTGTCAGTGTGGATGTTTTTACGTTGGAAAAACAAGACAGGAATTTGGGAAGAGAGTGGAAAAACATATACATAGCATGAGGATAGGGAACCTCTACTTGCCTCTTGGGAGACATGTGGCCAAAAAACACAGGTATAGAATCCCCAAAGTAATTTTTTCAGTTGTTGAAAGGATTCATATTCCATGTAGGGGGGGTGACTGGAACAAGGTCCTGCTCCAGCGGGAAATGCGCTGGATCAGGTACCTTAGGGCAACTACGCCCCCAGGTTTAAATGAAGTTGAAAGCTTTCGTCCATTCCTGGAGGGCTTTAGTTCGGAGAAGACTGATTAGCCTGGTTGATATATTCTGGCGTGATGTTCCACCCACCCCCAGTTATGAGCCCTGACATTCCAGCTTTTCTCCATGTCTATGGATAGAGAAGAACGTTTCAAATTTTTTCTAAAAACACACTGACACACATGTGGGGTTTTGAGATATATAGACTTTTATATCATATATATTCTGTGTGCTCAATGTTCCATAACATTTTTTCTGCGGAGGTATCTTTTTTGATGCTTCGGCTGATTTTTTGACGTGCTCCCATGCATGCGTCCCATATTGGTTTGTGATCAAGCCAGAGTTCCGTTTTGGGGTGGCCCGTTTTCTTTCTCTCTATCTAGGATTCCTTCTTTTTCAATTTCACATGTGCATATCCGGTGCCGGGGAGGGGGTTTTCCAATGGAATTTATCCCCCACCATTTTTTCCTGGGCAGGAGAAACCTTTTTGTTCCTCCCGTAGGTTTAAAACGGCACCGGTGGTGTTAGTCCCTGGTCCGCTCCCCGTCCATATACAATTGTTCTGGGATAAGGATCTATATCCTGGGCACGAGTTTACAATGGTAAACTGGTGCTAATATTCAATGTCTGATTGCCCCACGGCAATTTAGTTCCATCCTTTCCATCTGAACCATTCTTTCCATCTGGCATCCCTTTACTTTGCCCACATTCAAGATGGCCGTCTATGCACTTCCTGCGGTGCGGGACAGATCGGAATGGGGACTGATTTAGCAGAGGGGTCGTTTATCATACCCTTGCTTCTACAGCGGGGTATGATGGGTGACGCTATAGCGGTTCAATGATGCGGCCGTGGGCTTTTTCATGCTGCGCTCCCTTGGTGTTTTGCTGCTGATATGCAATGATGGCAGACGCACCGCTGATTGGTTTGGTTGCGTCATGTGATCGGCGCCTGACGTGGCTTGACCTGGGAAGCGTGGCGTCTCCATGGCTACATGAGGCTCTGCTCTATGAGCAGGTGCGTCATGTGACCTGGTCTGGACCAATCAGACATAGCAGAGGGATATAAAGGACGCCAAAGGAGTTATATGGTGTCATTCTTTCCCTCTGCTGGCAGGCAGAGGATGTTTCTGTATGGACCTCTGTTGCATGGAAACTTTTTTGGATAATTATCGGGATTTCTGATCCTTTTGACAGGTAATACTCAAAAACTTTTGGAGACGTTTTATTTAGAAGAGGGAAGAACTTTTCTTCTCTCTTTTGATTGATACAATTTTTATTGTTTTCTTTAATTATTTTTAGGACATATATCTTTGGACTCAAGCATCCTTTGGTCCTGTCTCTTACATGAGTTATACTTGCCTGATGAATCTGAATCCTAGATTTCCATTTTTCCATCTACAGGTACCACATTTTCTCTAGGGATAATTATTTTATTCCCCAACAGAATTACATCCATACTTATGTATGTTATTTATTATTATTTTTTGTTTAAGGCACCTATTTTGGACCAATTTATTTAGATGTCCGTACTTCTTATATGGACATGTGTTCTGACAGAGGGTTTTCCTGGCATTTTGAGGGCATCGGGGAATCTACCCCTGGAGTTTCTGGAACCTGGGATGCATGTATGGGAACATTGATGGAATAATTTATACAGGTCCTTCTCAAAAAATTAGCATATTGTGATAAAGTTCATTATTTTCTGTAATGTACTGATAAACATTAGACTTTCATATATTTTAGATTCATTACACACAACTGAAGTAGTTCAAGGCTTTTCTTGTTTTAATATTGATGATTTTGGCATACAGCTCATGAAAACCCAAAATTCCTATCTCAAAAAATTAGCATATTTCATCCGACCAATAAAAGAAAAGTGTTTTTAATACAAAAAAAGTCAACCTTTAAATAATTATGTTCAGTTATGCACTCAATACTTGGTCGGGAATCCTTTTGCAGAAATGACTGCTTCAATGCGGCGTGGCATGGAGGCAACCAGCCTGTGGCACTGCTGAGGTGTTATGGAGGCCCAGGATGCTTCGATAGCGGCCTTAAGCTCATCCAGAGTGTTGGGTCTTGCGTCTCTCAACTTTCTCTTCCCAATATCCCACAGATTCTCTATGGGGTTCAGGTCAGGAGAGTTGGCAGGCCAATTGAGCACAGTAATACCATGGTCAGTAAACCATTTACCAGTGGTTTTGGCACTGTGAGCAGGTGCCAGGTCGTGCTGAAAAATGAAATCTTCATCTCCATAAAGCTTTTCAGCAGATGGAAGCATGAAGTGCTCCAAAATCTCCTGATAGCTAGCTGCATTGACCCTGCCCTTGATAAAACACAGTGGACCAACACCAGCAGCTGACATGGCACCCCAGACCATCACTGACTGTGGGTACTTGACACTGGACTTCAGGCATTTTGGCATTTCCCTCTCCCCAGTCTTCCTCCAGACTCTGGCACCTTGATTTCCGAATGTACTTTGGACCACTGAGCAACAGTCCAGTGCTGCTTCTCTGTAGCCCAGGTCAGGCGCTTCTGCCGCTGTTTCTGGTTCAAAAGTGGCTTGACCTGGGGAATGCGGCACCTGTAGCCCATTTCCTGCACACGCCTGTTCACGGTGGCTCTGGATGTTTCTACTCCAGACTCAGTCCACTGCTTCCGCAGGTCCTCCAAGGTCTGGAATCGGTCCTTCTCCACAATCTTCCTCAGGGTCCGGTCACCTCTTCTCGTTGTGCAGCGTTTTCTGCCACACTTTTTCCTTCCCACAGACTTCCCACTGAGGTGCCTTGATACAGCACTCTGGGAACAGCCTATTCGTTCAGAAATTTCTTTCTGTGTCTTACCCTCTTGCTTGAGGGTGTCAATGATGTCCTTCTGGACAGCAGTCAGGTCGGCAGTCTTACCCATGATTGCGGTTTTGAGTAATGAACCAGGCTGGGAGTTTTTAAAAGCCTCAGGAATCTTTTGCAGGTGTTTAGAGTTAATTAGTTGATTCAGATGATTAGGTTAATAGCTCGTTTAGAGAACCTTTTCATGATATGCTAATTTTTTGAGATAGGAATTTTGGGTTGTCATGAGCTGTATGCCAAAATCATCAATATTAAAACAAGAAAAGGCTTGAACTACTTCAGTTGTGTGTAATGAATCTAAAATATATGAAAGTCTAATGTTTATCAGTACATTACAGAAAATAATGAACTTTATCACAATATGCTAATTTTTTGAGAAGGACCTGTATATGATTTTTTGTGTAAGCTTGTTTCCTTTGTATTGCATTTTATATAATGGTTGAAATTAAAGTGAAAACTTATCTTATTGTTTCTGTATTTAACAGAAATTTGATCTCTTAGAAGCAAATGCATTTGAAATCCCTGATGAAGGACAATTACAGTTTGAAACGCGTTGGATAAGCCTCTCTTGATCTGCTTCCGGCGGGAGTGGTCAATCAGGCTACTGTATTGCTTCTTGAAAGATTTGTAATATGTTAGATTTATGTAGTTATTGTACAATATCCATGTTTATATGTGCCTTTTTGTACAATTTTGTAATTTTATATATGTGTCCGCTTTATACGGTTTTGTTACAAATAAATTTAGATATTTTTAAATTGAGGTTTTTCCTCCCCCCTTTTTTTGCATTGCCTCCAAAATCCCAACAATAGAGGTTTTCTCATTTTCCACATATATTCGGGATGATGGCAATTACATGTTGGGTTGCATGAGGTGTTACACTTTTCATGTACAGCACAGTTATGATGCCACGGCTGCTTTTACAAGGTGATATCTGGGTTTGTAAAAGCATCTGGTGCTCACAAAGTAGATTTATATCCTCTGTGGCTATTGGGGGAAGTAGTACTGAACATGAAGAACCCCCTACACCTGTTAGGAGTTTTATGAATGTTTATTAAAGGGAATCGGAACAGAACTGTAAACTAGAAGCACACTTGTGAGTACTTATCCGAATGATGAATTTAGCTGGTAACAGGATCTCCAACTCTGAACACGGTGTTATACTCACCCACAGCGGAGTGATAATGAGAGAGCGCTTCGGCCAGTTGTCCAGCAGCCAGGAGCTTGCGGCCCATCTCCAGGTGGTTCTCTATTTCAGCCTGGCTGGCCGCCAGCGCTCCTGCTGGGTAAATAACATGCGTCAGAGACCCGTGGTTACAGGACAACACCCAGAAAGTTTACAATTGGAGTGAATTCAACGCACACACAACACCTTTGGAACACATGTCAAATGTAGTTTAGAAAAAAAAAAAAAGGATTGGCTTTAACTGAGCAGTACACGTGGCGGTTCAGAGGCTGCGTTTGTCCTACATTGCGCTGCGTTTCTTTGGATGCAGCATCTCCTATTAAGGTGCGTTTGAACTCCAGGCAAAGCAGGTCAATGCATCCTTTTCTTGTCAAACGCTGCGTTTCCTATTCAAATATAGTTGTACGCATTTGAATGAAAATCGCAGCGTCTAGAACCCCCCCCCCCCCCCCGATCGGCATGAGCCGATAGAGCAGTGGTTCTCAACTCCTGCCCTCAGGACCCACTAACAGGCCAGATTTGAAGTATTACCTTGGTGAGATGCAGACTAGAATACTGCAATCACTGAGCAGCAAATTATATCACCTGTGATGCATTTCAGTTATCTTGCAAACCTGGCCTGTTGGTGGGCCCTGAGGACTGGAGTTGAGAACCACTGCAATAGAGGAAGGAGGCAGCAGACATAAATGACACTTAATGCTCTGGATTGAGACAAGTACTCACTATAGAGGGATATGCATTGTTCAGATTTCATGTCTGAGGTTTACAACCACTTAAAGTGATTGTAAACCTTTCTTTTTTTTTTTAAATAACAAACATATCATAATTACCTCTACTGTGCAGCTCGTTTTGCACAGAGTGGCCCCGATCCTCGATTTCTGGGGTCCCTCGGCTCCTCCTCGCATCAGATAACCCCCCTAGGAGAAGCGATCTCCTGGGGGGTCACCTTGCGAGTCCAGCATTTGCGTTCATAGACACAAATCGCAGACTCGACCCTGCCCCCCTGCTATCAAATCTATCCAATCAAGAGCCGGGACCCCGTGCAGAGAGGGAGAGCGCGTCTCCACCCAGGGAAATACGGGGCTCAGATAAGTAAAACGGGGGGGGGGGGGGGGGAGGCTGGTCACTGCCAGAAGTTTTAGGATGCATTAAGGTGAAAAAACAGGAGGGAGGGTTTACAACCCCTTTAAAGCAGGGGTAGGCAACCTCGGCCCTCCAGCTGGTGTGAAACTACAAGTCCCATGAGACATTGCAAGACCCTGACAATCACAGGCATGACTCCTAGAGGCAGAGGCATGATGGGAATTGTAGTTTCACCACAGCTGGAGGGCCGAGGTTGCCTACCCCTGACTTAAAGGTTAACCAAGCACAGGTCCGCTTCATGACTGATTTACAGATATGTAAAGGGGACATACATTATATATTTCATACATTGAAAAAGACTGCTCAGTGGGTAAAGGTAAGAATCAGTATAATATACAGGTACCCTCATCCCAAAACATGGCAGAAAATTGGAGTGAAATGGGGCAGCGGGATTTTCATGGTACCGTCTGACGACATTGACAAATAAGATGTAAAAAGTTTTACTACAAACATTATACACTTTAAAACAATTCATAGATATAGGATTACATAAAAATACAATACATGAGAACAGAGAATAGAAAGTTGGAATCCTTCTAGAGGGTTCCTACACCCCTACCTGGGGAGCCACCTCTGATTGAGGAGTTGCTCGAGAAGTAGTGTAGGTGTGGGCCGTCAGGCTCCCAACACGTTTCGCTGTTACCCGCTTCTTCAGGAGATTAAAGGAGGTATTTTCCTCCTTTAATCTTCTGAAGAAGCAGGCAAATGCGAAAGGTGTTGAGAGCCTGACGGCCCACACCTACACTACTTCTTGAGCAGCTCCTCAATCAGAGGTGGCTCCCCTGGTGGGGGTTTAGGAACCGTCTAGAGGGATTTCAACTTTCTATTCTCGTGTATTGTATTTTTATGTAATCCTAAATCTATGGATTGTTTTAACACCTAAAATGTTTATAATAAAACTTTTTGTTTTTAATACCATCTTAATTGTCAATGTCGTCAGAAGGTACCATGAAAATCCCGCTGCCCCATTTCACACATTTTTACTTCTGGTCACTAGTGTCCTTATTAATGACAGTCTCACCATCCAGCTGTAGGTCCAGGATGACACAGAGGAGGGAGAGAGAGGACAAGACTCCGCTAATACCGCGCCGATCTCTCTCCATGCCGGCTGGGCAGTCTGGTCTGGGATGACACAGTCCTCTTCCTGCTAATAGAGGGGGGGGGGATAAATAAATGAGGGGGGGAGAGAGAGAGAAAGAAAACAGAGAAGGAGAGAGGGGGGGAGAGGGAGAGGGATGGACAGATACCAAGGTGGAGAGGGAGAGAGATCCCCAAAACTGGAATATTGGGGGCACAGAGCTACCAAAACTGGATGACGGGGGGGGTAGGTGTCCCCTAAACTGAATGAACAGGGTCTATGGCAGGCATCATTAAATGGTGGACCAAATGATAGTCCTACCTGGACTGCGGCTCCACCACTTAGGAGCCTGAGTGTCCTCTCCCGCTTGATGTCCTCCTTCCCCCGCCACCACCACAGCTTTTATCCTTACAACAGTCGGTAGGAAGAAGGCGTGGCATATCTGGACAGAGGGCGGCACTGCCCAACCTTTCAAGTTAACAAGCTTGTGATTTGTTGCTAGGACCACGGGGCGGTCCTAGCAACCAATCACCTACCTGTTAACACGAAAAGTTGGGCAGTGCCGCCCTCTGTCCAGACATGCCACGCCTTCTTCCTACCAACTGTTGTGCAAGATTGGATAGGATGCAGAAGGGCTATGACTGTAAATGTAAATGTGATGTAAGGAAGGGGACTGGGGAAATACAAGGAAGGGGGGGTGGCTGTGAAGGGGACTGCAATGCAATGAAGGGGGGGCTGTGAAGGGAACTGGAATGCAAGGAGGAGGGGGGAGCTTTGAAGGGGACTGGGATACATGAAAGGAGGGATGTGAAGCGGACTGACATGCAAGGAAAGAGGGGGGGGGGGTTTGAAGGGGACTGGGATACAAGCAAGGGGGGTTGTGAAAGGGACTGTAATGCAGGGGGGGGGATTGAAGAGTACAGGGATACAAGCAAGGGGGGTTGTGAAGGGGGCTGTAATGCAAGGGGGGGGGCTTTGAAGGGGCCAGGGATACATGAAAGGGGAGGGGCTGTGAAGGAGACAGCAATGCAATGAAGGGAGGGGGTGGCTGTGAAGGGGACTGCAATGCAAGGAAAGGGGGGGGTTGAAGGGAACTGGAATACAAGGAGGAGGGGGAGCTTTGAAGGGGACTGGGATACATGAAAGGAGGGATGTGAAGGGGACTGTAATGCAAGGAAAGGGGGGGGGGTTGTTGAAGGGTACAGGGATACGTGAAAGGAGGCATGTGAAGTGGATTGGAATGCTAGGAAGGGGGGGGGGTTTGAAGGGTACAGGGATACAAGCAAGGGGGGTTGTGAAGGAGGCTGTAATGCAAGGAGGGGGGGGGGGACAGGGATACATAAAAGGATGGGTGTGAAGGGGACTGGAAAGCAAGGAAGGAGGGGCGGGGCTTTGAAGGGGACTGTGATACAAGAAAGGAGGGGTGTGAAGGGGACTGGGATGCAAGGAAGGGGGGTTTTAAAAGGGGACTGCGAAATAAGAGAAGGGTGGCTGTGAAAGGGACTGGGATGTGAAGGGGAGGGGGACTGAGGACACTGATGTAAATGGGGGGCTGTGATGTTAGGGGGGTACTGAGGAGTAAAGGAGACACTGTATTGTAAAGGCGGGCCTGTGATATAAACAGGGGACTTTGATGTAAAGTGGGCACTGAAATATAATGTGTGTGAAATGGGCTGTGATGTGAAGAGGGTGCTGTAATATAAATGGGGGGTCTGCGATTTAAAAGGCAGCATTGTGGTGTAAAGGGGAGACTGTGATGTGAAGAAGGCTGGGATATAAAGTGGGGAGGGCTGTGATATAAAGGAGGGAATTCTGTACTGATGTAAAGGGGAAAGTGTAATGTATGCAGTGGGAAGGGGCTGTGATATAAAGGGGGGACTGAGGACACTGATGTAAAGGGGAAAGTGTAATGTAGGCGGTGGGGAGGGGCTGTGATATAATAGGATTTTTATAACAGCTTACCTGTAAAATCCTTTTCTTGGAGTACACCACGGGACACAGAGCTAGTCATTACATAATGGGTTAAGGGTCACCAGCGGTGATTGGACACTGGCACAACCAATGGAAGACAGTTCCCCTCCATATAACCCCTCCCATCAGGGAAGTACCTCAGTTTTGTAGCAAAGCAGTAAGGTTCCCATAAGAAGGGGGGGACCTCTGTGTCCCGTGGTGTACTCCAAGAAAAGGATTTTACAGGTAAGCTGTTATAAAAATCCTATTTTCTTTATCGTACACCACGGGACACAGAGCTAGTCATTACATAATGGGACGTCCCAGAGCAATGCTCATATGAAGGGGGGGGAGACACAGATCAAAACAGGCCGCTTGCGGACCAGAAGCCCTATACTGCTGCCTGCAGCACACTTCGCCCAAAGGCGGAATCCTCATGTCCTTTCACATCTATTTGATAGAATTTGGAAAATGTATGGACTGAAGACCAAGTTGCAGCTTTACAGATCTGAGCCATCGAAGCCTGGTGGTGCACTGCCCATGAAGCACCTATCGCCCTGGTAGAGTGCGCCTTAACAGGAAAAGGAGGAGTCCTGTTCTTTAAACCATAAGCTTGAATAATTACTTGTCTAATCCACCTGGAAATGGTGGATTTTGATACCACTTGGCCCTTCTTGGGCCCATCTGGTAAAATAAACAAAACATCTGTTTTACGTATCTGAGCGGTTGCTTGCAGATACACCTTTACCGCTCTCACTGGATCTAGAGAGTGTAATAATTTTTCCCCCCGCCGTCCGCGGGTTTGGAAAAAAGGAAGGCCCCCCGCCGTCCGCGGGTTTGGAAAAAAGGAAGGCAGAACAATGTCTTGATTCAAGTGAAAAGCCGACACCACCTTAGGTAGAAAAGCCGGATGGGGTCGTAGTACGATTTTGTCCTTGTGACAAATTAGATAAGGCTCTTTACAAGAAAGAGCTGCTAGCTCTGATACTCTCCTAGCCGAAGCTATAGCAATCAGAAAGGCCAACTTCCTACTTAATATAATTAAAGGAATATGGCGAATAGGTTCAAAAGGTTGCTTTTGCAACACTGACAATACCAAATTCAAATCCCATGGACACAAGGGAGTCCTAACTGGAGGATTTATCCTCAGTACCCCCTTAATGAATGTCCGAACTAGGGAGTGAGATGCCAATGGTCTCTGAAAGAAGACTGATAGAGCCGATATTTGCCCTTTGATGGTGCTAAGGGCTAAATTCATATCCACTCCTAACTGGCAAAAAGCAAGAATCCTACTTATTTCATACTTCTGAGGATTCCAACATCTGGATTCACACCAGGAAACGTATGCTCTCCAGACTCTCTGATAGATGAGTCTGGAGGCTGGCTTTCTAGCATTAATGAGCGTAGAAAGAGCCGGACCAGAGACCCCTCTCTTTTTAAAAATGTGGGTCTCAGCAGCCAGGCCGTCAACTTTAGCCTTTGTAAGGAAGGGTGGAATACTGGACCCTGTGACAGCAGGTCGTGTCGGAGTGGAAACTTCCAGGGCCTTCCTATCGCCGTTTTTACAATCTCGGCGTACCAAGGCCTCCTGGGCCAGTTTGGGGCCACTAGGATTACTGGTATTCCCTCCTCCTTGATCCTGCGAAGCAGTCTTTGTAGAAGAGGGATCGGAGGGAATGCCTAGATCAGTGAGAACTGATTCCATGGAGTTATTAGAGCGTCTGTATTATTAGAGCGTCTGTCCCGTAGGCTAGAGGATCTCTCGTTCTGGACACAAAGTTGTCCAATTTCTTGTTGAACCTGGCAGCTAGCAGGTCTACATCTGGGTTTCCCCATCTCAGACATATGGCCTGAAAGATCTCGGGGTGAAGAGACCACTCCCTGGTAGCAGCTGCTGACGACTCAGGTAGTCTGCTTGCCAATTTTCCATCCCTGGAATGAAGATTGCAGAAAGGCAAGGTACATGCTCTTCTGCCCATGCCAGGATCCGGTTCACCTCTCTTTGGGCTGCCCGACTGCGGGTGCCTCCTTGGTGATTGATGTAAGCTACTGCAGTAGCCTTGTCGGATTGAACCCGAACTGGGTAGCCCTGTAACCTGTATGTCCAGGTTTTGAGGGCTAGATATACCGCCCGGATCTCTAGCACATTGATGGGCAGGATCCCCTGAGTCTTGGCCCAGGTTCCCTGGGTAGAAGCCTCCTCGAATACTGCACCCCAGTCCGATAGGCTGGCATCCCTAGATACCACCTTCCAGGCCACTGGGAGGAAGGACTTTCCCTTCCGTAAATTCCTGGCTTCTAGCCACCAATCGAAGCTGTGGCGTACTTGTGAGGACAGGCGCATGGGTATATCCAGAGCTTGGCTCTTCCTGTTCCAGGAGGCTAAAATATTGCCTTGAAGTAGTCTCGAATGAAACTGGGCGTAAGGGACCACCTCGAAGGAGGCTACCATCTTTCCCAATAGTCTCATGCAAAGGCGAATAGACGGCCTCTTGTTTGCTTTGACCTTGTGGATCAGGTCTTTAAGAGACTGTATCTTCGGTTCTGGCAGGTATACCCCGTTTTGGGCTGTATCTATGATCATGCCCAGGTACCCTATCCTTCTTTGGGCCTGGAGAGAGGATTTTTGTAAATTTATAATCCATCCTAAATGCTCCAGGTATCCTACTGTAGTGTGTACAGCGTGACCCAATCCGTCCTTTGACTGATCTATTACTAGTAGATCGTCCAGATAGGCTGTTACCGCAATGCCCCGTGTTCTTAGGTTTGCTAACAGAGGAGCTAGCACCTTTGTGAATACTATGGGCGCGGTGGCTACACCAAACGGCAGAGCCACAAATTGAAAGTGGCGATCTTCTACCGCAAACCTTAGGAATCTTTGGTGAGCGGGGAGGATGGGTATGTGTAAATGTGCGTCCTTGATATCTATGGGCGCCATGAATTTTCCGCCCTTTAAAGTGGCGGCCACGGATCGGATCGTTTCCATTCGAAAATGGCGATCGTTCAGGAACCGATTTAGGGATTTTAGATCCAGGATGGGTCTGACATCTCCATTTGGCTTTGGAATCACAAAGAGGTTTGAGTAAAAACCTGAACCTCGCTCTTTTTGGGGTACGTCTGTAACTACCCCTTGAGCCATTAAGTGATTCAAACCTTTGAAGAAGGATTCTCTTTTTTGTGGATCCTTGGAGAGTCTTGAACCTCGGAATTGAGAAGATGGGATCTCTCGAAATTCCAGTTTGTACCCTGAGGATATTGTGGATACTACCCAATTGTCCTGGATATCTGACCACCAAGTTGCTCAGAACTGACAAAGCCTTCCTCCCACTAGGCCGAGCGGGGGCGCCCCTTCACTGAGAGGCTTTGGGGGCTTGCTTATTAGCTCTTGCACCCCACGGCTTCTTGTTCTTCTGAGCTTGCCCCTTGGCTTTTGTGGGCGGCTAAAACAGGCCGCCGCCACTGGTTGGAGTCAGATTTCCCGGGAGCTGGGGAGAGAGCGTTTAAAACAAGATCTCTTGTTTTTCTTTCTCTCAGGTAAAAGTCGTTTTACCACTTGATCTTCTGTATATATTTTTCTAAATCTTCCCCAAATAGGCGTTCGCCATGGAACGGGAACTTGCCAACAGCTTTTTGCATGGGGTCTCCGCTGACCAATGCTTAAGCCAAAGTACTCTGCGCATCTGTACCAGCTGAAGTGTAAGGCGTGATGCCTGTATGATAGAATCTCTCATGGCATCCACTGTGAAGCATAAGGCTTTAGGCAAATTTTCCCAATTTCTAGCCTGCTCTGAAGGCAGTTCCTTCAGCCCCTGCTTTACCTGTTGGCTGATGACCTGACCCATACCGACTGCTGCTACTGCAGGTTGGGTAATTGAGCCGGCCAAAAGGAAGGAGGATTTCAACTTCCTCTCAGAAGGATCTTTTAAACCCTTGTACATTATCCACCGGACATGTCAGGTTTTTATTTACACAAGAAATAGCCGCAACTACCGCAGGCAGGCTCCATTTCTTTAAAAAAAAAAAAATTCCCCCATAGGATAAAGAATGTTAAACCTTTTTGGAGGTGAGAAACGCTTATCTGGATGTTGCCAGTTTGCGTATATTAGATCCTCTAGTAACGGATGAACCGGGAAGGAGCATGCACCTTGCAGGGATCTTAATGACCCTAGGGAGGAGACAGGTAATTCCGTTACCTCCGCAGAGGTTAACTTAAATGCACTGCTATAGCATTGTACCTGTGACCTTAAAATCTGGCTCCTCATCCTCTGCTGATGTAGCCTCCTCCTCCTCATCCTCCTCCCTCAGGTACTTCTGAAGGGAGGTCCAATACTGGAAGAGACCTGCTTCGCTTATTGTCCCTTTTTAGAGGACTTAGTGATTAAGGTAGCAATTTTTTCCTCCAGATTATTTAGGGCAGCTGATAAAGTGTCCTCAGTGACATATACAGGCCCAGGCTTCACTGGGGAAGCCGCCATACCTGACAGAGGTAATGGCTCATCCTGAACAGGTGCATTTAGCAACACAGGAGAGAAAGGTACCGAGTCAGCACAGCTAGAGCCTCCTCTCAGGCGGTGGTGCTTTCTTATCTCTTTTTGTCCGTATTACTTCCCCTGGAAGGCTTACTGTTTAGACAAAATACAAGGTACCTAAATGCATATACTACCGTGTTTAGTTTAGCAAATACATTAAGTATGCAACTTTTAACACATAACTATGCATAACATGGATGTCTTCTAGGAAGTACCCAATCCAACCACATGGAGTCTTACGTCCCTGTATAGCTGCTGTGTTTCTCTGCCAGGAATAAGAGAACTAACGAGCTTGCTTGCTGCTGCAGTGCTTCTCACACTGACAGTCTTTTAAAATTGGCGCAGTTTCTGTGCCTGCGCACGCCTTCGCCCCCCCCCCCCTCCGATAAAGCGCGCTCCCGCGCGCGCGGCCCTTAGCGCTATGGCGGTGGCCATAGTGAGAGAGGACTCTCATCAGCCCTTGTTCCCACTTACCTGCATCTGCAGGTGTCTGGTCGGCCACCGAAAGGAGGATCGGGCTGCCCCAGCAAGCTCAGCAGCGGAGGTGACGAGCAGTGTACTTCGCCGAAGCCGACACTGAACAGAGTGAGGTGAGTATATTCAGCTCTTTACTCCCCCCAGTGGTGGAAAAAAAGAAGACATCCATTTTTTGAAAAAGGTCCCAACCTAGTTATGGACCTTCTAATCTCACCTTATCCACGCCGCAGGTTTTTCTGCTGAAAGATTTCAGACAGATACCAAACTTCACCCTTCACGGTGGGCTATGTGTGCCAACCTTCAGGGATATGGGTTCCTATTTAAAGGATACCTCTCCCCTGGGCCTTGTACAAGACTCTTACCAGGACTTTATAGCGAAATAGCGAAAGTGCTGGATCTTAGAGCCCAGTCCTCCGAAGAGAGACATTACAGGCGACGCCTCATGGATGAGGCCCGGATCCCATCCAGATTCAGCTCATTTGTAGGCGTCTTGGATGGATCCGAAAGCATAGCTCTTTTACCCCCAGAGGGTCTCTTTGGTAGAGCTTTCCTTTAGCACCTCCTAACGCGTCCAACACCTTTCGACACTGGCGAAAAAACTGAGGTACTTCCCTGATGGGAGGGGTTATATGGAGGGGAACTGTCTTCCATTGGTTGTGCCAGTGTCCAATCACCGCTGGTGACCCTTAACCCATTATGTAATGACTAGCTCTGTGTCCCGTGGTGTACGATAAAGAAAAAGGGGGGGGCCGTGCTGTACAGGGAGGACTGAGGACACTGATGTAAACGGGAAAGTGTAATGTATGCGGTGGGGAGGGGCTGTGATATAAAGGGGGAGGGCTGTGCTATAAAGGGGGCTGTGCTGTACAGGGAGGACTGAGGACACTGATGTAAAGGGGAA
Source organism: Rana muscosa (assembly GCA_029206835.1). Taxonomy (NCBI): domain Eukaryota; kingdom Metazoa; phylum Chordata; class Amphibia; order Anura; family Ranidae; genus Rana; species Rana muscosa. Next base: position 352,101,307 of record CM055118.1, read on the forward strand.
AGTGTAATGTATGCGGTGGGGAGGGGCTGTGATATAAAGGGGGAGGGCTGTGATATAAAGGGGGGACTGAGGACACTGATGTAAAGGGGAAAGTGTAATGTATGCGGTGGGGAGGGGCTGTGATATAAAGGGGGAGGGCTGTGATATAAAGGGGGGACTGAGGACACTGATGTAAAGGGGAAAGGGTAATGTATGCGGTGGGGAGGGGCTGTGATATAAAGGGGGGAGGGCTGTGATATAAAGGGGGGACTGAGGACACTGATGTAAAGGAGAAAGGGTAATGTATGCGGTGGGAAGGGGCTGTGATATAAAGGTGGGGGGCTGTGATATAAAGGGGGGGAGGGCTGTGCTGTACAGGGAGGACCGAGGACACTGATGTAAAGGGGAAAGTGTAATGTATGCGGTGGGGAGGGGCTGTGATATAAAGGGGGAGGGCTGTGCTGTACAGGGAGGACCGAGGACACTGATGTAAAGGGGAAAGTGTAATGTATGCAGTGGGGAGGGGCTGTGATATAAAGGGGGCTGTGCTGTACAGGGAGGACTGAGGACACTGATGTAAAGGGGAAAGTGTAATGTATGCGGTGGGGAGGGGCTGTGATATAAAGGGGGAGGGCTGTGATATAAAGGGGGGACTGAGGACACTGATGTAAAGGGGAAAGTGTAATGTATGCGGTGGGGAGGGGCTGTGATATAAAGGGGGAGGGCTGTGATATAAAGGGGGGACTGAGGACACTGATGTAAAGGGGAAAGGGTAATGTATGCGGTGGGGAGGGGCTGTGATATAAAGGGGGGAGGGCTGTGTATAAAGGGGGGACTGAGGACACTGATGTAAAGGAGAAAGGGTAATGTATGCGGTGGGAAGGGGCTGTGATATAAAGGTGGGGGGCTGTGCTGTACAGGGAGGACCGAGGACACTGATGTAAAGGGGAAAGTGTAATGTATGCGGTGGGGAGGGGCTGTGATATAAAGGGGGAGGGCTGTGCTGTACAGGGAGGACCGAGGACACTGATGTAAAGGGGAAAGTGTAATGTATGCGGTGGGGAGGGGCTGTGATATGAAAGATGTGGGTCATTGCACAAAGATGAGACTCGACCTCTGTGAATTTTATTTCCATACCTCTGGTCTACGGGGGTCACAAAAACTAGAAACCAAGAACACACAGTAACTAAACCTAGACAACTGGGGGTCACCACAACTGGACATTATCATGGATATCTTTGACCAGGACCGAGGTTCACAGGGTCCCCAAGACTAGGAGACCAAGCACATGGGATCACCAAGACTGGAAGATTAGGGGCAGAGGGCCACCAAAACGGAGTGACGGAGGGCAAGGGGCCACCAAAACTGAATGACAGGGGGTACGGTGTCACCAAAACTGAATGACGGAGGGTACGGGGCAACCAAAACTGAATGACAGAGGGTACGGGGCAACCAAAACTGAATGACAGAGGGTACGGGGCAACCAAAACTGAATGACAGAGGGTACGGGGCAACCAAAACTGAATGACAGAGGGTACGGGGCAACCAAAACTGAATGACAGAGGGTACGGGGCAACCAAAACTGAATGACAGAGGGTACGGGGCAACCAAAACTGAATGACAGAGGGTACGGGGCAACCAAAACTGAATGACAGAGGGTACGGGGCAACCAAAACTGAATGACAGAGGGTACGGGGCAACCAAAACTGAATGACAGAGGGTACGGGGCAACCAAAACTGAATGACAGAGGGTACGGGGCAACCAAAACTGAATGACAGAGGGTACGGGGCAACCAAAACTGAATGACAGAGGGTACGGGGCAACCAAAACTGAATGACAGAGGGTACGGGGCAACCAAAACTGAATGACAGAGGGTACGGGGCAACCAAAACTGAATGACAGAGGGTACGGGGCAACCAAAACTGAATGACAGAGGGTACGGGGCAACCAAAACTGAATGACAGAGGGTACGGGGCAACCAAAACTGAATGACAGAGGGTACGGGGCAACCAAAACTGAATGACAGAGGGTACGGGGCAACCAAAACTGAATGACAGAGGGTACGGGGCAACCAAAACTGAATGACAGAGGGTACGGGGCAACCAAAACTGAATGACAGAGGGTACGGGGCAACCAAAACTGAATGACAGAGGGTACGGGGCAACCAAAACTGAACGACGGGAGGTACGGGTCACCAAAACTGAACGACGGGAGGTACGGGTCACCAAAACTGAATGGCGGGGGGGGGGGGGTACGGTGTCACCAAAACTGAATGACGGGGGGTACGGTGTCACCAAAACTGAATGACGGGGGGTACGGTGTCACCAAAACTGAATGACGGGGGGTACGGTGTCACCAAAACTGAATGACGGGGGGTACGGTGTCACCAAAACTGAATGACGGAGGGTACGGTGTCACCAAAACTGAATGACGGAGGGTACGGTGTCACCAAAACTGAATGACGGGGGGGTACGGGGCCACCAAAACTGAATGACGGGGGGGTACGGGGCCACCAAAACTGAATGACGGGGGGTACGGGGCCACCAAAACTGAATGACGGGGGGGTACGGGGCCACCAAAACTGAATGACAGAGGGTACGGGGTCACCAAAACTGAATGACAGAGGGTACGGGTCACCAAAACTGAATGACGGGGCGGGGGGGTACGGTGTCACCAAAACTGAATGACGGAGGGTACAGTGTCACCAAAACTGAATGACGGGGGGGTACGGTGTCACCAAAACTGAATGACGGGGGGGTACGGTGTCACCAAAACTGAATGACGGGGGGGTACGGGTCACCAAAACTGAATGACGGGGCGGGGGGGTACGGTGTCACCAAAACTGAATGACAGAGGGTATGGGGCAACCAAAACTGAACGACGGGGCGGGGGGTACGGTGTCACCAAAACTGAATGACGGGGGGGGGGTACGGTGTCACCAAAACTGAATGACGGGGGGTACGGGGCAACCAAAACTGAATGACAGAGGGTATGGGGCAACCAAAACTGAACGACGGGGCGGGGGGTACGGTGTCACCAAAACTGAATGACGGGGGAGTACGGTGTCACCAAAACTGAATGACGGAGGGTACGGTGTCACCAAAACTGAACGACGGGAGGTACGGGTCACCAAAACTGAATAACAGGGTGGGGGGGGGGTACGGTGTCACCAAAACTGAATGACGGGGGGGTACGGTGTCACCAAAACGGAATGACGGAGGGTACGGTGTCACCAAAACTGAATGACGGAGGGTACGGTGTCACCAAAACTGAATGACGGGGGGGGGGTACGGTGTCACCAAAACTGAATGACGGGGGGTACGGTGTCACCAAAACTGAATGACGGAGGGTACGGTGTCACCAAAACTGAACGACGGGGGGTACGGTGTCACCAAAACTGAATGACGGGGGGGGGGTACGGTGTCACCAAAACTGAATGACGGGGGGTACGGTGTCACCAAAACTGAATGACGGAGGGTACGGTGTCACCAAAACTGAATGACGGAGGGTACGGTGTCACCAAAACTGAATGACGGAGGGTACGGTGTCACCAAAACTGAATGACGGGGGGGTACGGGGCCACCAAAACTGAATGACGGGGGGTACGGGGCCACCAAAACTGAATGACGGGGGGTACGGGGCCACCAAAACTGAATGACGGGGGGGTACGGGGCCACCAAAACTGAATGACGGGGGGGTACGGGGCCACCAAAACTGAATGACGGGGCAGGGGGGGGTACGGTGTCACCAAAACTGAATGACGGAGGGTACGGTGTCACCAAAACTGAATGACGGGGGGTATGGTGTCACCAAAACTGAATGACGGGGGGGTACGGGGCAACCAAAACTGAATGACAGAGGGTACGGGGTCACCAAAACTGAATGACAGAGGGTACGGGTCACCAAAACTGAATGACGGGGCGGGGGGGTACGGTGTCACCAAAACTGAATGACAGAGGGTATGGGGCAACCAAAACTGAACGACGGGGCGGGGGGTACGGTGTCACCAAAACTGAATGACGGGGGGGGGGGTACGGTGTCACCAAAACTGAATGACGGGGGGTACGGGGCCACCAAAACTGAATGACGGGGGGGTACGGGGCCACCAAAACTGAATGACGGGGGGGTACGGGGCCACCAAAACTGAATGACAGAGGGTACGGGGTCACCAAAACTGAATGACAGAGGGTACGGGTCACCAAAACTGAATGACGGGGCGGGGGGGTACGGTGTCACCAAAACTGAATGACAGAGGGTACGGTGTCACCAAAACTGAATGACGGGGGGTACGGTGTCACCAAAACTGAATGACAGAGGGTACGGGTCACCAAAACTGAATGACGGGGCAGGGGGGGGTACGGTGTCACCAAAACTGAATGACGGAGGGTACGGTGTCACCAAAACTGAATGACGGGGGGTACGGTGTCACCAAAACTGAATGACAGAGGGTACGGGGTCACCAAAACTGAATGACAGAGGGTACGGGTCACCAAAACTGAATGACGGGGCGGGGGGGGTACGGTGTCACCAAAACTGAATGACAGAGGGTATGGGGCAACCAAAACTGAACGACGGGGCGGGGGGTACGGTGTCACCAAAACTGAATGACGGGGGGTACGGGGTCACCAAAACTGAATGACAGAGGGTATGGGGCAACCAAAACTGAACGACGGGGCGGGGGGTACGGTGTCACCAAAACTGAATGACGGAGGGTACGGTGTCACCAAAACTGAACGACGGGAGGTACGGGTCACCAAAACTGAATAACAGGGTGGGGGGGGGGGGTACGGTGTCACCAAAACTGAATGACGGGGGGGGGGTACGGTGTCACCAAAACGGAATGACGGAGGGTACAGTGTCACCAAAACTGAACGACGGGGGGTACGGTGTCACCAAAACTGAACGACGGGGGTACGGTGTCACCAAAACGGAATGACGGGGGGGTACGGTGTCACCAAAACTGAATGACAGGGGGGGGGGGGAAGGTGTCACCAAAACTGAATGAGGGGGATCATAGAGTCACTGACCACAGACCCCCCAGTGTGGAGTACATAATGAAGTACCACCCAGTACACCTCCTTCCATACTGAGCACTATTCTCCATTCTATCTCCATGGTGACCTGTACTCAGGTACACCTAGACAGCCATACAGTCACATGACCACAGACAGGGGGGGATAAGGGGAGGGGGCACACATTACCTGCTCTCCTCTGTCACTCTGCACTGTACATCCTCTGTACCTACAGTTCCTGCACCACTTCCGCTTCCGGATGTCACATTTTACACACCCGCCAACCAGCTCCAGGCTCCCGGGCCCCCTGGCCAATCAGAAGTCAGGCTACCACATCGTGGGCTCTCCTGATTGGCCAGGTGTCAGAAAACCGTGTTGACATGCCGTCACACCCTCCTTTCACTTCTCAATATCTTCATCCAGGTATCCTAGCGACGCTGTGGGAGATTTCTGATTGGCCAAACCGACCTTTCTTCTTCACTTTTCATTGGTTGGCAGGCGCGACACCTGCCCGGTTCTTATTGGTTGTTGAGCGGCTCGAAATGTGTTGCTGTCACTCACACAACAGATTCTCGTCACCTTGTGGCCTCTCATTGGCTGCGAGTCCTCCGGCTGCCAATCACTAAGCTGGGCCCCGCCTCTTATTCGCGGCTCATCGAGACGCTTCTCCATTTGCTACGGCGCGCCCACCTCCCGTCAGTCACCGCAGAAAGTCCCGCCTGCCCCTCGCGCTTATTGGCTGCTGCGCGTAGAAGCGCTTCTGTTTGTGGCCGTGATTGGCTGGACAGGGAGTGGGGTAAATCCCTGCCCTCCTGTGTGATTGTGTGAGAAGGGAGGAGGGCGCCCCCTGGAGCACAGAGTGAGGTACTACAGATTTCCCCTCATTTCCTGTCCTGGTGACACAACAGGAAGTAAAAGAAATCTTCATAAAATCAGGGTAGACAGACCCAGTGTCCCCATTGGCAGAAGTGAGAGGAAATCTCTACAAAGTGAAAGGGAATCCTTCCCCAGTTGTCACCGGAACACCTGTTTCCATTTGAAGATGTCCCTTTGTTTCCTGCCCTGGTGACACAATAGGAAATAAAAATAAATCTTCATAAAATCAGGTCAGACAGACCCGGTGTCCCAATTGGCAGATTTCCCTTCATTTCCTGCGCTGGTGACAGAACAGGAAGTAAAAGGAAATCAGGTTATACAGACCCGGTGTCCCCATTGGCAGATTTCACCCTGTTTCCTGTCCTGGTGAAACAATAGGAAGTAAAAAGAAATCTTCAGCAAATCAGGGTGTCCCCATTGGCAGAAGTGAGAGGAAATCTCTACAAAGTGATGGGTAATCCTTCCCCAGTTGTCACCGGAAACACCTGTTCCCATTTGAAGATGTCCCTTTGTTTCCTGTCCCGGTGACACAAGAGGAAGTACAAATAAATCTTCATAAAATCAGGTTAGACAGACAATGGGAAGGGGATCCCTGGTTGTGGACAGAACTAGGGTTGTCGGCCATAGATCAATGATACCAGATTATCAGAAGAGACCGATCAGAAAAGAATTCGATCCTCTAGTGAAGTGTGTATGGACACCATTGGGTATTTTTTTTTTTTTTTTTTTTTCAAAACCATGTGACAAAAAATGAAATCTGCAAAATACTTGGACTGTCTACTTTAAAAAAAAAAAAAGGGGGGTCATTTGGGGAGGGGTTTGTGCTGTCCTGGCATTTTAGGGTCTCCCAACCTGTGATGGGTAGTCAGGAAGTGCAACGAGGAAGTTACGCCCTTTGAAAGCCTGAAGGTGGTCATTGGATTTTGGGCCTCCAGATGCAGATTGGCCCCCAAAAAGTCTCACACATGAAGTCTCCCCATACTCCGGAGAAGCGGCAGAATCTGTTTTCGGGGTGTAATTCCACCTACACTATATTACCAAAAGTATTGGGACACCTGCCTCTACACGCACATGAACTTTAATGGCCTCCTAGTCTTAGTCCGTAGGGTTCAGTATTGAGTTGGCCCACCCATTGCAGCTATAACAGCTTCAACTCTTCTGGGGAGACTGTCCACAAGGTTTAGGAGTGTGTCTATGGGAATGTTTGACCATTCTTCCAGAAGCACATTTGTGAGGTCAGGCACTGATGTTGGATGAGAAGGCCTGGCTTGCAGTCTCCGCTCTAATTCATCCCAAAGGTGTTCTGTCGGATTGAGGTCAGGACTCTGTGCAGGCCAGTCAAGTTCCTCCATCCCAAACTCACTCATCCATGTCTTTATGGACCTTGCTTTGTGCTCTGGTGAGCAGTCATCTTGGAACAGGAAGGGGCCGTCCCCAAACTGTTCCCACAAAGCATGAAATTGTCCCAAATGTCTTGGTAGGCTGACGCCTTAAGAGTTCCCTTCACTGGACCTAAGGGGCCCAACCCCTGAAAAACAACCCCCCACCATAATCCCCCCTTTGGACCAGTCCACAAATTAAGGTCCATAAAGACATGGACACATTTTGTCAGGTTACAACCAAAAGTGTAACTGTATTTTATTGTGATTTTATGTGATAGACCAACACAAAGTGGCACATAATTGTGAAATGGAAGAAAAATTATAAATGGTTTTCAAGTTTTTTTTACAAATAAATATGTGAAAAGTGTGGGGAGTACATTTGTATTCAGCCCCCTTTACTCCGATACCCCTTACTAAAATGGTAGTGGAATAAATTGCTGTCAGAAGTCACCTAATTACTAAATAGAGGTCACCTGTGTTATGTCCGCAGCCTCTGTCCACCTCCTGTAGTGTGTCCGCAGCCTCTGTCCACCTCCTGTAGTATGTCCGCAGCCTCTGTCCACCTCCTGTAGTGTGTCCGCAGCCTCTGTCCACCTCCTGTAGTATGTCCGCAGCCTCTGTCCACCTCCTGTAGTATGTCCGCAGCCTCTGTCCACCTCCTGTAGTATGTCCGCAGCCTCTGTCCACCTCCTGTAGTGTGTCCGCAGCCTCTGTCCACCTCCTGTAGTATGTCCGCAGCCTCTGTCCACCTCCTGTAGTGTGTCCGCAGCCTCTGTCCACCTCCTGTAGTGTGTCCGCAGCCTCTGTCCACCTCCTGTATAGGGATGAGCTTCGTGTTCGACTCGAACATCGGCTGTTCGATCGTTCGACGAAGATCGAACGATTTGGGCCGTTCGCGCCAAATTCGAGTGACGCGAACGGCCCACAACGCACTACGCCATCGCAGTGTCATCCAGGCGCTGTGATTGGCCAAGCATGCACTGTGACCCCGCATGCTTGGCCAATCACAACGCCGGCAGCGAGGAGAGCAATGATTGGCCACAGGCAGGATGCCTGTGGCCAATTATTGCTGAGGGGGTTTAGTACACGCCCCACACTATAAAAGGCCGCCAGCGCGGCGGTCTAGTGTAGTGTGTTCCGGAGCAGGGAAAGAGAAGCATAGGCAGGGACAGTGTCATTTTTTTTCCTTTACTAATCCTGGATTCCTTGTGTTTAGGGACAAATAAGGATAGGTAGGGAGAGTGTCAGTGTGTTATTCTGTGCTAAACCTTGTTTGTAGGGACAGAGAAGGACAGTGAGGGAAAGTGTCAGTGTGCTATTCTGTGCTAATCCTTGTTTGTAGGGACAGAGAGGTACAGTGAGGGAAAGTGTCAGTGTGCTATTCTGTGCTAAATCTTGTTTGTAGGGAGGGACAGAGTAGGACAGTGAGGGAAAGTGTCAGTGTGCTATTCTGTTCTAAACCAATTTTGCTGTTCCATATTTTCAATCCTTGAGTTTAGGGACAGAGAAGGACACTCGTGGAAACTTTCAGTGTGCTATTCTGTGCTAAATCTTGTTTGTAGGGAGGGACAGAGTAGGACAGTGAGGGAAAGTGTCAGTGTGCTATTCTGTTCTAAACCAATTTTGCTGTTCCATATTTTCAATCCTTGAGTTTAGGGACAGAGAAGGACACTCGTGGAAACTTTCAGTGTGCTATTCTGTCAGCGCCGGCCCAAGACATGGTGCTGCCTGGGACCAAGAATGAAATGCTGCCCCCCCCCAAAAAAAAACACGCCCACCAAAACGCCCCCACATTCATTATTTTATATCATGATAAGTAAAATTTTATTTATCAGAAAAGCAGAGTTACATGCAACAGCACCATATGCAAAATTACATGACATACCATTACGTTCAAATCCAAACCACAAACTCCAGTGTTATTTTGTGTTTATCTCATGTTAATTGGTTACAACTATATTGTTGTGTATACACTATTGAGGTCCCTAACAGCCAATTGGGGTCCTCAATCACATTATTGCCCATTTGTGCCAGAGGGGATTGAGCCAAATTCTGGGGGTTGACAGGCAGAGTGCAGGCCCAAAACTAAACTAGCAGCTCCTACGGGGGCAGTGCTACAGTTAGATGACAGGCTAGTAAATTTTTGTCAAATGACAGTAATGACAAGCTCTTACCTGCTAACACAGTAACAAACACTGGAGTCGAAGACAGGCAGCAGGGTGCAGACAGACGATCCCGCCACAAATATACAGGAGATGGTCAGAGACTGTGTGCAGACAATGATACAGGAGATGGTCAGAGACTGTGTGCAGACAATGATACAGGAGATGGTCAGAGACTGTGTGCAGACAATGATACAGGAGATGGTCAGAGACTGTGTGCAGACAATGATACAGGAGATGGTCAGAGACTGTGTGCAGACAATGATACAGGAGATGGTCAGAGACTGTGTGCAGACAATGATACAGGAGATGGTCAGAGACTGTGTGCAGACAATGATACAGGAGATGGTCAGAGACTGTGTGCAGACAATGATACAGGAGATGGTCAGAGACTGTGTGCAGACAATGATACAGGAGATGGTCAGAGACTGTGTGCAGACAATGATACAGGAGATGGTCAGAGACTGTGTGCAGACAATGATACAGGAGATGGTCAGAGACTGTGTGCAGACAATGATACAGGAGATGGTCAGAGACTGTGTGCAGACAATGATACAGGAGATGGTCAGAGACAACACGGTAAACACTGGAGCCACAGAAAGACAGCAGGGTGCAGACAGGCGATCCTGCCACACACAGTAAGACTCTGCCACGCCAGTCGGCTCCCGCATCATTGGGTTTGATTGACAGCAGCGGGGCCAATGGCTGCGCTGCTATCAATCTATCCAATCAGGACCCGAGACACCGGCTGTGGAGCTGGTGTGCTCGTCCCCGTCGTGGGAAAAACCAGGCTCAGGTAAGTAAAAGGGAGGCTGCTGCATCACAGGAGGTTTTTTACCTTAATGCATAGAATGCATTAAGGTAAGAAACCTTGAGACCCCTTTCACACGCCCATAGCGTTGGCGGTAAAATATCGGCAAAACACCGCTATTTTACCGTCGGATTTGTGGCACATTTCACCCACTAGCGGGGCGCTTTTAACCCCCGCTAATGGCCGAGAAAGGGTTAAAATCGCCCGCAAGGAGTGGAGGAGTGGTGTATACAGCGCTCCTAAAGTGACCCAAAGATGCTGCTTGCAGGACTTTTTTTTAACATCCTGCAAGCGCAGCGCCCCAGTGTGAAAGCTTTTTAGCGCTAAAATGCCTATAATGCACCTCAGTGTTTTCATGCAGTTTTGTTAGACCCCTTTCACACTGGAGGCATTTTTCAGGCGCTTTTGGGCTTAAAATAGCGCCTGTAAAGCGCCTCCCCTGGAGTCCCAGTGTGAAAGCCTAAGTGCTTTCACACTGGGATGATGCGCTGGCAGGATGTTAAAAAAAAGTCCTGCAGGCTGCATCTATAGGGCGGTGGAGGAACGGTGTATACGCCCCACTAGAGGTCGAATAGCGCCGCTAAAACGACGGTAAAGCGCCGCTAAAACTAGCAGTGTTTTACCATCAATGCCCACCTGCCCCCGTGTGAAAGCAGCCTTAATGTTTTTTTTAAATTGTGTTTTTTGTGCTGTACATACAGGGCAGGCAATGGCATCCTGAGAAGAACATGTGCCATATGTCACCTCTACTGACAATGATCTATCCTGCACAGAGAGGGAGTTGAAACACAGCAGTAACCTTTTTTATGCCTGTTCCCATTAAAATTCATGACATGACCATTGCATCTTGATTAGAAACCAAGAAAACAATACAAATCATTTTATAGTTTGCATTTTTTTAACCACTTGCTTACTGGGCACATAACCCCCTTCCTGCCCAGGCAAAATTTCAGCTTTCAGCACTGTCACGCTTTGAAAAACAATTGCGCGGTCGTGCCACGTAGCTCCCAAACAAAATTGACGTCCTTTTTTCCCCCACAAATAGAGCTTTCTTTTGGTGGTATTTGATCATTTCTGCGGTTTTTATTTTTTGCCCTATAAACAAAAAAAGAGCGTCAATTTTGAAAAAAACACAATATTTTTTACTTTTTGCTATAATAAATATCCCAATTTTTTTTTTTAAATATATATTTTTTTTCTCAGTTTAGGCCGATACGTATTTTTCTACATATTTTAGGTAAAAAAATATAAAAATAAGCGTATAATGATTGCTTTGCGCAAAAGTTATAGCACCTACAAAATAGGGGATGGAATTATGACATTTTTTTTATTACTTTTTTTTTTCCTAGTAATGGTGGCGATCTGCGATTTTTATTGTGACTGCGACATTATGGCGGACACATCGGACACTTTTGACACATTTTTGGGACCATTCACATTTATACAGCGAACAGTGCTATAAATATGCACTGATTACTGTATAAATGTGACTGGCAGGGAAGGGGTTAACACTAGGGGGCGAGGAAGGGGTTAAATGTGTTCCCTATTAGTGATTCTTACTGTGCGGGGAGGTGACTGACTGGGGGAGGAGACCGATGGTTGTCCCTATGTACAAGGGACACACCATCGGTCTCCTCTCCCTGACAGGACGTGGATCTGTGTGTGTTTTTACACACACAGATACACGTCCTTGGCTCTGTGACAGCTAATCGCGGGTACCTGGCGGACATCGCGACCGCCAGGCACGCGCATCGGCACCCGAGTGACACGGCGGGCACAGCTTTTCCCCGATGCGCGCCCACAGCGGCGCGCATCGCGGAAGTAAACAGGAGGACGTCCATGGACGCCCTCCCGGCAATTGAGCCCCGCGCCCGCGCTGTAGACGTCTTTTGTCTATAGCGCGGGCGCAAAGTGTTTAAAAGAATAAAGTTTTGCTTTAAATTACAGGGAAAACATGGGTACAATACACATTAAAAATCCCACATAACTCACCCTTTTTATCAGAGGCAGAGAGGCAGCCCAGGCTCAACTCACAAGGTCACTGTCCAGGGCACAGCCACAGCAGAATTCCTCCTACACTGAATCCCATTCCCAACCCTGTGGTGGATGAGGTGTGTGGGCGGAGCAATCTTGATTGGCGCGGAGGCTGAGCGCTGTGAATGCTGGGGCGGCCGCGGCCTCCTGACGTCACCGGTTGCTAGGCAACGGTCGGGACTCGGCAGACACAGTGCAGGAGAAAGCAGCATTAGCAGCTGCACCGCACAGGCATAGCGCACCGCGGCGCCGACCAGCATCCGCTCCGCTCCGCTTCGCTCTGCTCTCTGCCCTGACTGAATGTCACACACTGACTGCCGCCCCCTCCTAAATGCCGCCTGGTACCACGGTCCCATTGGGTCCCATGGTAGGGCCGGCCCTGTATTCTGTGCTAAATCTTGTTTGTAGGGAGGGACAGAGTAGGACAGTGAGGGAAAGTGTCAGTGTGCTATTCTGTTCTAAACCAATTTTGCTGAACCATATTTGAAATCCTTGAGTTTAGGGACAGAGAAGGATAGGCAGGGGACAGTGTCAGTGCAGGGCCGGTGCTAGGCAATTTGGCGCCCTAGGCAAGACCAGCTATGTGCGCCCCCCCCCCAAAAAAAAAATGTCCCTGCGTCCATCATATGTGATGTGCACCAGTAAATTAAGGGGGTGGGGTGGTAGGAAGCTGGCAGGGGGGGATGAAGATTACAGGGGGTGGTAGGAATATGACAGGGGTGGGTGGGTGGTAGGAAGCTGACAGGGAGGATGAAGATTACAGGGGGTGGTAGGAAGATGACAGGGAGGATGGAGATGACAGGGGTGGGTGGTAGGAAGCTTACAGGGAGGATGGAGATGACAGGGGTGGGTGGTAGGAAGCTGACAGGGGGGATGGAGATGACAGGGGTGGGTGGTAGGAAGCTGACAGGGAGGACGGAGATGACAGGGGTGGGTGGTAGGAAGCTGATAGGGAGGATGAAGACGACAGGGGTGGGTGGTAGGAAGCTGACAGGGAGGATGGAGATGACAGGGAATATGGAGATGACAGGGGTGGGTGGTAGGAAGCTGACAGGGAGGATGGAGATGACAGGGGTGGGTGGTAGGAAGCTGACAGGGAGGATGGAGATGACAGGGGTGGGTGGTAGGAAGCTGACAGGGAGGACGGAGATGACAGGGGTGGGTGGTAGGAAGCTGATAGGGAGGATGAAGACGACAGGGGTGGGTGGTAGGAAGCTGACAGGGAGGATGGAGATGACAGGGGCGGGTGGTAGGAAGCTGACAGGGAGGATGGAGATGACAGGAGTGGGTGGTAGGAAGCTGACAGGGAGGATGAAGATGACAGGGGTGGGTGGTAGGAAGCTGACAGGGAGGATGGAGATGACAGGAGTGGGTGGTAGGAAGCTGACAGGGAGGATGGAGATGACAGGAGTGGGTGGTAGGAAGCTGACAGGGAGGATGGAGATGACAGGGGTGGGTGGTAGGAAGCTGATAGGGAGGATGAAGACGACAGGGGTGGGTGGTAGGAAGCTGACAGGGAGGATGGAGATGACAGGGGCGGGTGGTAGGAAGCTGACAGGGAGGATAGAGATGACAGGGGTGGGTGGTAGGAAGATGACAGGGAGGATGAAGATGACAGGGGTGGGTGGTAGGAAGATGACAGGGAGGATGGAGATGACAGGGAATATGGAGATGACAGGGAATATGGAGATGACAGGGGTGGGTGGTAGGAAGCTGATAGGGAGGATGAAGACGACAGGGGTGGGTGGTAGGAAGCTGACAGGGAGGATGGAGATGACAGGGGCGGGTGGTAGGAAGCTGACAAAGAGGATGGAGATGACAGGGGTGGGTGGTAGGAAGCTGACAGGGAGGATGGAGATGACAGGAGTGGGTGGTAGGAAGCTGACAGGGAGGATGAAGATGACAGGGGTGGGTGGTAGGAAGCTGACAGGGAGGATGGAGATGACAGGAGTGGGTGGTAGGAAGCTGACAGGGAGGATGGAGATGACAGGAGTGGGTGGTAGGAAGCTGACAGGGAGGATGGAGATGACAGGGGTGGGTGGTAGGAAGCTGATAGGGAGGATGAAGACGACAGGGGTGGGTGGTAGGAAGCTGACAGGGAGGATGGAGATGACAGGGGCGGGTGGTAGGAAGCTGACAAAGAGGATAGAGATGACAGGGGTGGGTGGTAGGAAGCTGACAGGGAGGATGGAGATGACAGGAGTGGGTGGTAGGAAGCTGACAGGGAGGATGAAGATGACAGGGGTGGGTGGTAGGAAGCTGACAGGGAGGATGGAGATGACAGGGGTGGGTGGTAGGAAGCTGACAGGGAGGATGGAGATGACAGGAGTGGGTGGTAGGAAGCTGACAGGGAGGATGGAGATGACAGGGGTGGGTGGTAGGAAGCTGATAGGGAGGATGAAGACGACAGGGGTGGGTGGTAGGAAGCTGACAGGGAGGATGGAGATGACAGGGGCGGGTGGTAGGAAGCTGACAAAGAGGATAGAGATGACAGGGGTGGGTGGTAGGAAGCTGACAGGGAGGATGGAGATGACAGGAGTGGGTGGTAGGAAGCTGACAGGGAGGATGAAGATGACAGGGGTGGGTGGTAGGAAGCTGACAGGGAGGATAGAGATGACAGGGGTGGGTGGTAGGAAGCTGACAGGGAGGATGAAGATGACAGGGGTGGGTGGTAGGAAGATGACAGGGAGGATGGAGATGACAGGGAATATGGAGATGACAGGGAATATGGAGATGACAGGGGTGGGTGGTAGGAAGCTGATAGGGAGGATGAAGACGACAGGGGTGGGTGGTAGGAAGCTGACAGGGAGGATGGAGATGACAGGGGCGGGTGGTAGGAAGCTGACAAAGAGGATGGAGATGACAGGGGTGGGTGGTAGGAAGCTGACAGGGAGGATGGAGATGACAGGAGTGGGTGGTAGGAAGCTGACAGGGAGGATGAAGATGACAGGGGTGGGTGGTAGGAAGCTGACAGGGAGGATGGAGATGACAGGAGTGGGTGGTAGGAAGCTGACAGGGAGGATGGAGATGACAGGAGTGGGTGGTAGGAAGCTGACAGGGAGGATGGAGATGACAGGGGCGGGTGGTAGGAAGCTGACAAAGAGGATAGAGATGACAGGGGTGGGTGGTAGGAAGCTGACAGGGAGGATGGAGATGACAGGAGTGGGTGGTAGGAAGCTGACAGGGAGGATGAAGATGACAGGGGTGGGTGGTAGGAAGATGACAGGGAGGATGGAGATGACAGGGAATATGGAGATGACAGGGAATATGGAGATGACAGGGGTGGGTGGTAGGAAGATGACAGGGAGGATGGAGATGACAGGGGGTGATAAAATGTAAGACAGGCCTCAGAGGTAGGGTGGTGGGATCATGCCAGGAACAGGGGGATGACGAGGAGCATGATGATGACAGGAGACAGTAGATGGCATCATAGCATTAGGGCTGTGTGTGAGGTCATCACGGGCGGCTGGTAGCAGGGATGTTCGGGCTCCCTCGTTCAGGGAGTGACGTCACTGGATGCTGTCAGTGTCGGGCAGCGGACCGTCATTCACAGTACCTACGTCTTCCACACTACGGCCGTCCATCCTGGAGAGGAATTCAAGGAGCTGCTCAGCAGCGGCGGCGGCGGCGGCAGCCATTATCCGCGCTCTGCACATGGTACTTGGTAGGAGATTCGCAGAGCGCGGGAGAAGGGGAGGAGCCGGGGGAGGGGAGCACATTGATCCACCTACTGACCCAACAACTGTTGGATGATCGAGGCTGCGTCAAGCTCCCAGTGCCTCTTCCTCCACAGGACTGCGCGGCGGCAAGGACTACTACTGTCACACTTTGAGATAGGGAACCAGTGGCCATGGCTGCGCCCTAGGCGGCTGCCTAGTGGTACCGCCAGCCCTGAGTGCAGGGGGAGTGGAGTGGGCGGAACTGGATAGTGGCAACTTGCCGCTCCCCTGAATGTGCCGCCTGGTACAATGGTACCACCGGGTCCCATGGTAGGGCCGGCCCTGTGTCAGTGTCATTGTTGCTAAGCCTCCTGCACAGTATACACCTGAAGGTAGCCCTTATTGCTCTTTTTCCCATCTCCCTGCAGGCCATCCATTAAAATGTCTGGAAGGCAAACAAGGAGAGGCAGACAGTCAGGAGGCAAAAAAAGAGGGCAAGCAGGCTCTGTGTCTGGGGGAAAAAGTGCTGGTCGTGGACGCGGTGCATTGTCATCAGCACATGGCCATGGGACACGCTTGTCCTTCTTTTCGGCAGCTGGACATGTTGAGCCACATCATGCCGAAGACTTGGTAGAGTGGATGACCAAGCCCACCTCATCCTCCTCATCCTCTCTCACCCAGGCTCAGGGTACTGGCAAAGCAGCTGCCAAAGCGTCCTCTTCTCTGGTATCATTATCTTCATTAGTCAATCCTTCCCTAGACCCACCATGTCCTCCTCCTGAGGAGTCCCCTGAACTGTTTGAGCACAGTGTTGGGTACATGCTCCAGGAGGATGCCCAGCGTTTCGAAGGATCTGATGATGATACCCAGCTAGAGGAAGGCAGTAGCGTGAGAGCAGAGAGAGGGGATGCTCAAGAAGGACACCAATCTGGCAGTCATGCTCCAGCAGCTGCAGCATACTGCCAGATTGGCTCCAGTGATGAGGAGGGAGGGGATGATGAGGTCACTGACTCCACGTGGGTGCCTAATAGGAGAGAGGAGGAGGAGGAGGAGGATGAGGAGGAGGCACATCTCCAACGAGGCAGGATGCCCTTGAGTGGCCAGCGTATGGGCAGCACACAGACGGAATCACACCGCAAAGCTCCGCCTGTGCAGGTTGCTGCCTCTGCCCGTCATTCAAAAAGTTCTTTGGTGTGGGCCTTTTTTGAGGCGAGTGCATCAGATCGCACAGCTGCTGTTTGCAACATATGTCTCAAGCGTATATCGCGTGGCCAAAACATCAGCCGCTTGGGCACCACATGCTTGATCAGACATATGTTGACCTGCCATGCAGCTCGTTGGCAAGCCTACCTTAAAGACCCACACCAAAGAACAAAGCTGACCTCTTCTTGCACCACATCAGCTGGGATCTCCAACCCCACTATACCTTCACTCCTCTCTGAAACCTGCTCTGAGAGGAATGAAGGTGTAGAATTAGGTGTGTCACAGCCAAGTACTTGCGGGCACTCTGCTAGCAGTACACCAACGTCCGATTCTAGCAGGCAAATTTCCCTGCCCCAGCTGCTGGACCGTCGAAAGAAGTTCACTCCCAGCCATCCACATGCCCAGCGGTTGAATGCTAGCTTGGCTAAATTGCTAGCGCTTCAACTGCTGCCTTTTCAGTTGGTAGACTCGGCCCCCTTCAGTGAGTTTGTGCAATGTGCGGTTCCTCAGTGGCAGGTTCCCAAACGCCACTTTTTCGCACGGAAGGCGATTCCGGCTCTCTACAGGCATGTGGAAGGCAATGTCTTGGCCTCGCTGGACAGGGCGGTCAGCGGTAAGGTGCATATTACCGCTGACTCATGGTCCAGCAGGCATGGACAGGGACGTTACCTTTCTTTCACGGCCCATTGGGTCACTCTTTTGGCAGCTGGGAAGGATGCAGGACAAGGTGCAGTAGTGTTGGAGGTTGTTCCACCGCCACGCCTCCAAAATGCTACTACTGGTTGTGACACACCTCTCTCCTCCACCCCCTCCTCTTCTTCTTCCTCCATGGCCTCTTCCTCTGGTTTGTCCTCGGAACCAGCGGTGCTCCGTAGGCGTTCAAGGGGCTACGCAAGTACGCAGGCAAAAAGATGCCATGCCGTGCTTGTGCTGGTGTGTTTGGGGGACAGGAGCCACACTGGTGCAGAGGTCCTGTCTGCTCTGCAGGGGCAGGCCGAGAGGTGGTTGATGCCACGCCAGCTTAAGCCAGGAATGGTGGTTTGCGACAATGGCACCAACCTCCTCTCCGCCCTCCGACAGGGACAACTGACCCATGTGCCCTGTATGGCTCACGTCCTTAACCTGGTGGTGCAGCGGTTCTTGGGCAGGTACCCGGGCTTACAGGATGTCCTGAGGCAGGCCAGGAAAGTCTGTGTGCATTTCCGCAGATCTTATAATGCCAGTGCTCGCCTGGCTGAGCTGCAAAAGGAGTTGAACCTGCCCAAGAACCGCCTTATATGTGACATGCCCACCAGGTGGAACTCAACGTTGGCCATGCTGCAGCGGCTGCACATGCAGCAGAGGGCCATCAATGAGTACCTGTGCGACTACGGCACCAGGACAGGGTCAGGGGAGCTTGGTTTTTTTTCACCACGCCAGTGGGGCATGATCAGGGATGCATGCACTGTCCTGGCACCATTTGAGGAGGCCACGAGGATGGTGAGCAGTGACAGTGCATGCATCAGTGACACTGTACCTCTTGTCCACCTGTTGGAGCACACGCTGCGTGGAATAATGGACAGGGCACTTGAGGCAGAACAGAGGCAGGAAGAGGAGGACTTCCTTGCCTCTCAAGGCCCCCTTTACCCAGACAGTGTTCCTTCTGTCCCACCCATCGCACAGGAAGAGGAGGAGGAGGAGGAGGATTGTGTCAGCATGGAGGTGGAGGCTGGCACTCAGCATCATCAGCAGCAGTCTTTTAGGGATGATTTACAGTCCCAAGAAACCAGTGGACTTGTACGTGGCTGGGAAGAGGTGGCTGCGGATCATGTCGTCCTTAGTGACCCAGAGGACTCCGGACTGAATGCCTCAGCTAACCTACGCTGCATGGCCTCCCTGATCCTGCAAAGTCTGCGGAAGGATCCTCGTATTCTTCGGATCAAGGAGAGGGACCATTACTGGCTGGCCATTCTCCTTGATCCACGGTACAAGGGTAAGGTTGCGGACCTTATCTTACCGTCGCAGAGGGAGCAGAGGATGAGACAACTCCGGGAGGCCTTGCAGAAAGGTCTGTGCAACGCGTTCCCAGAGACTGGGAGGTTACAAACTCCTGGTCCTGGACAACGAGTTGCTGAGGCTTCGGGCAGTCAAAGAAGGAGCGGTGGGGAAGGTGGCCGTCTGACCGATGCGTTCAGACAATTCTTTAGTCCGCAGCCCCAAAGTATGATCGGTTCCAGCAACCATCGCCAGCGTCTGATATACATGGTCCAGGAATACCTAGGGGCAAGGTCAGACTTGGACACCTTCCCCACCGAAAATCCTCTGGCTTACTGGGTCTTGAGGATGGATCACTGGCCAGAGCTTGCACAGTATGCAATTGAGCTACTGGCCTGTCCTGCATCCAGCGTTCTTTCAGAACGCACATTCAGTGCTGCTGGAGGATTTGTCACGGATCACAGGGTGCGCCTGTCCACCGACTCGGTTGATCGACTGACTTTCATCAAGATGAACCAGTCTTGGATCACCACCAGCTACCACACACCTGATGCTGATATAACAGAGTAATTGATTTTAAAATGTCACATCCCTTCAAGACTGATGCTGATGCTGAGTGCCTGTGCTGTTATGTTGACTGGCTATCCTCCTCCTCCTCCTCAATGATACGATTAATGATGATAGCTTGGAAGATCATTTTGGTTTATGGGTGACGCCACCAGTGGCTAAGGCCCAATTTTTCAGCCCCTGTTTAACAGGGGCGTGTAATTAAAATTTTTGATGCAATACTTTGCAACAGGCCTCATTGCTGTGCTCCAAGTACAGTATCTGTGAGGGGTTGCAGTGTTGTGCCACCAGTGCCTAAGGCCCAATTTTTCAGCCCCTGTTCAACAGGGGCATGCAATTATAATTATTACTCTAATAATTCACAGCAGGGCCCATTGCTGCGCCCACCAAGAGTAATTGTCAGGCCTTACAGTGTTGTGGCACCAGCACCACCATCATCACCACCACCACCACCAAAGGCCCAATTTTTCAGCCCCTATTCAACAGGGGCATGCATTTATAATTATTGATCTAATAATTCACAGCAGGGCCCATTGCTGCGCCCACCAAGAGTAACTGTCAGGCCTTACAGTGTTGTGGCACCAGCACCACCATCACCACCACCACCACCACCAAAGGCCCAATTTTTCAGCCCCTATTCAACAGGGGCATGCAATTATAATTATTGATCGAATAATTCACAGCAGGGCCCATTGCTGCGCCCACCAAGAGTAACTGTCAGGCCTTACAGTGTTGTGGCACCAGCACCACCATCACCACCGCCACCACCACCAAAGGCCTAATTTTTCAGCCCCTGTTCAACAGGGGCATGCAATTATAATTATTGATCGAATAATTCACAGCAGGGCCAATTGCTGCGCCCACCAAGAGTAACTGTCAGGCCTTACAGTGTTGTGGCACCAGCACCACCATCACCACCACCACCACCACCAAAGGCCCAATTTTTCAGCCCCTGTTCAACAGGGGCATGCAATTGTAGCGGGGTGTTCCCCTTTAATGCAGAGAGACAAGAAGTTCCAGGTGAGAGGTGAGTCGGGAGGAAGTAAAGAGAGATTATGGAAGTGAAAGCAGAGGAGAGAGAGACTACATCTCCCAGTACATCTTGCAGCACCCAGGGTGCATTGCTCCAGAACAGAGACTGCTGGGGCAGACTTTATAAAGGGGAGGCAGAGTTTTGGTCGGCCTCTTTGGACACCCCTCTCCTAGCAAGAGGATCTCTGTGCTGAACTGCTGTGTGCACAAGGCCTGAAGCCTGGGCCGTGTGCTCCTTTCCAAAGAGCCCTCTGCCAGCCTAGCAGAGCCTTAGAGACATCTAATCCTCCTTGCTGCAGTACACCAGAAGGATTGAAGACTTGGATGTCGGTGGATTCCTGTTCCTAGACGAATCGATGGAGGAAAGGGACTTGGACTTGTCCAGGTGGTGAGAGCTGTTTAAAGACAGATACTTTATCTTTACTATTCGTTGCGATTACAAAGTTGTTCTTCAAGTGCACCACCGAGAGATTGCTAGCAAATATTGTTTCACTGAACTTCCATTTAGATCAGTCAGGCCTGACTGCATAGGTAGACATTGCTGGGTGTTAGTCTACCCATGAGGGGAAGTAGCTGTAAAAGGGCAGCGCTAGAGTTGCATAGCAATACTTTATTATTCTGATTACTCTGTTTATCTTTATTACTGTTTGTTGCAGGGATCTGCAACTTGTTATACTGTTGTTTATTACTTGCCCATTAGCCTCAGTAAAATATCTGGGTAAAGTACATTTGGTGTCAGTTCCGCTTACTTTAATAGGAGTTTTAAAGTATATTCTGTGTATGTTTGTTATAGGACTGCGTCACCAACAGTTGCGATCACGCGGTCCTATCTCTCTATCACCAGCTGTGCCACGGGAGGTTAGAGCCGATTGCCGGGGGTTGACAGCGGTGCACTGCAGGGCCCAAATCAATATCAGCGGCTCTCTTAACTGGGGGTAGTGCTACACGTGGGGGCTCGAGTCCGGGATCCTTGTACGTTGCACGCTGCAATCAAGCCGGTCAGAAGTACCAGCATGGACCCGCTGGCAATGTCACAGTGGTGCGCAGCGATTGGCGCCGATCCAACCGCGGCGGTAGTCATTGTACTCCCGGGGGAAAGATGGAAGGAAGAGGAGATAAAACAGCTCGTATTGTTACTGTCTCCGAGCCACAAAGCATGGGTGATGGATTTTAGGCCAGATCCAGTGATCTTGTTTACATACGCACTGGTAGAATGGAAAAACGAAATCCCAGAGCATTTTAAAAGTCAGAGTATACAAGCCATAGATAATCAGATCTATCACTTGATACATACGCTGCCAGTGAAGGAAGAATGGTTTCAGACACCAAAGCCATCACTCCCACAATTATCTCCACCACTATCCCCTAAAGCAGAAAAGCTTAAGGAACTATTAAGCCCGGGATCACCGCTGGCCGCTATAGGGCCTGAATTGTTGAATGCTCTAGGAGACCTTGTAATTAAGTGCCAGAAAAGCAGTACGGTGCATGTGGAGGCCAGTTACCGGAAGCTTAGCACCTTCTCAGGGAAGCTCCCCGTCCCTGCGGGGGAGGAAGATTTTGACACTTGGGTGGAACAGGCATTGCAGGCAGTAGAAGCATGGGAGGTGCCTGAGGCACAGAAGAGACAGCGAGTCTTAGAAAGTCTGAAAGGTGCCGCGGCAGAATCGGTGAAGAGCTTCCGGTTTGGAAATGAAAACTGTATAGCTCAAGATTGCCTGGCCATGCTGCAGGAAGAGTTTGGTCAGCTGGAGAAGGTGTCAGAGATGATTTATCAAATTGAACACACTCTCCAGCAGCCGAATGAGAAACTGTCAGAATATGTTAGAAGGCTGAACAGGCAGTTATGCAAGATTGTACTGAAGAAGGGAATGCTGCCCAAAGATGCAGATGAAGCACGCATGAAGCAGATCATGAGGGGAGCGCGGCGCTCAGACCCGGTCTGGCTGCACCTGAAAACCTCAGGAGGAGGAATGTCACTAACCTACTCTGATCTAATAAAAATTATTAGGGACGAAGAGGCGCTGGAGGAAGATCAGCAGGTGGCCAAGGCGAATGTCACACCTGTACCAGTGTTGGTCCATTCGGTCAAGAGCCCAGAAAGAGATGCGGAGGTTGACACTCTGAAATCGCAAATGGCCCAAGTGTTGGAGATGCTGACCTCTTTGATGGAGAAAGATCAGGGAAGACGAGAGAAACCAAGCCCAAGAAAGGAGTTGTTCCCGAACACCTCAGCACCGGCCTCCCTACAGGACCGAGAAGAGGTGATTTGCTATAACTGCGGAGGGAGTGGCCACTTTGCTAACGTATGCTCCAGCCCAAAGAAGAAGAGAACAGATAATTGCAAGCCGGCGGGAAACTCCAAAGGGCCCCCGGTGAAGGAGTCAACCGGGTGCCCATCATCTTCAGTGCGCTCCAAACTAAAAAAAAAGGCCAAGAATGGAGGAGACAAAACTCCTAGGAGGAGGTATAGTACACCCCCACCAAGATGTACCCCAGAGGGAGGGGGCAAGACCCCTCAGTGGAAGTACAGCACCCCAAAGAAGGAACATCCACCTAAAAGGAACAATAACATCCCTCAGCGGGTTTGTGCCCCCATTGAGAGGGAGAAAGTCAATGCATGCCAGGCTCAGGAAAAATTAAAGTCCAAAAGGAGCAGGGCAAGGGTCGAAAGCCAAAAAAAAGAGGTGACCCCAGTCCGGCCATACCCAAAGGAACTGGTGGGCCCGTCTCCTACTGTGCCCATTCAAGTGGAAGGAGTCTATACTAAAGCTCTTTTGGACACCGGAGCACAGGTGACTTTACTATACCGGGACTTCTATGATAGGCACTTGAGTCATCTGCCTATCCAGAAGATAGAAGAGCTGGAGATATGGGGACTTGGAACCCAGAGTTTCCCTTATGATGGGTACCTGCCCATAAAGATGACTTTCGACCCATCCGTGGCTGGGAAGGCTGAAGTGTTTGACACCCTGGCAGTTGTGTGTCCCCGGCCGCCTGGAGCCAGCAAGATTTCCCTGATCATTGGGACAAACACGGATCTAGTCAGGAGACTCCTGACCCCTCTCGTGAAAGAGAGAAACCATTCAGCCACCAAAATCCATCCCATGCTAAAGACGGCCTACCAACGACTGTTCTTAGAGCAGAAGACCCCGGGAGAGGGGATAGGGAAGGTGTGGAGACTTGGCAGAGAAGGAGTAGTACTACAGCCCGGAGAAGTAACCTGTCTTAGGGCCACTGTGAAGCTTTCGTGGGAACAACCTGGCCCCTTTGTCATGCTGGAATCAGACCCAAGGGAAGAGTCCTCAGGCCTGGAAGTGATACCAGAAGTGATTCCGTTCAAGGCCCTGAAGAAGGCCCATGGCAGAGTTCCGGTGAGTGTTAGGAACACTACGGGAGGACCCATGGAGATCCCTGCCAGAGTGTTGCTTGGTCAGGTGAGCCCTGCTGCCCCGGTCACTTGGTCCGAAGTCAAGGGGACGGGTGACGGAGGAGATGTTTGGGAGAAACTGTCCGTGGAAAACCCGAACCTACCCAGGGCTTGGAAAGAAAGAGCCAAGGCCCAGCTGACCAGGTGGGAGAAGATCTTTTCCGAAGATGAATTCGATGTGGGGTGTGCAAGAAGTGCCACCCATCGGATCCGCCTCCAAGAAGATAAGCCCTTCCGAGAGAGGGTCAGGCGGGTCCCCCTGGCAGATCTGGAGGATCTGAGGGAACAACTTGTAGAACTAAAGAAGACTGGTGTGATCCGGGAGTCTAGAAGTCCCTATGCCTCCCCAATCGTGGTGGTCAGAAAGAAGAATGGGTCGTTGAGGCTTTGTATCGATTACAGGACTCTCAACAGGAGAACCATCCCTGACCAATACACCACGCCAAGGATAGAAGATGCCCTACAAAGTTTGTCTGGAGCCAAATGGTTCAGTGTGATGGACCTCAAGAGTGGGTACTATCAAATCCCTATGCACCCAGAAGACAGGGAGAAGACAGCCTTCATAACCCCGGTGGGATTCTTCGAATTCAATAGGATGCCTCAGGGTCTGTCTGGAGCTCCTGCTACCTTTCAACGCCTTATGGAGAAGACTGTTGGAGACATGAATCTTATAGAAGTCCTTGTGTACTTGGACGATGTCATTGTCTTTGGAAGAACCTTGGAAGAACATGAAGCCAGGTTGGAGAAAGTATTGAGAAGACTCAGCGAAGAGGGACTTAAGCTTTCCCCCGAGAAGTGTCGGTTCTACCAGTCTTCTGTGAACTATCTGGGGCACATAGTGTCTGAAGAAGGGGTGGCCACAGATCCTGAGAAGTTGGAAGCAGTCACTTCCTGGCCACGACCCACCACAGTAACAGAGCTCAGATCCTTCCTGGGGTTCTGCTCCTATTATAGGAGGTTTGTGGAGGGGTTTGCTCGGATTGCCCGCCCGTTGAATGAATTGCTAAAGGCAGAAGGGGAAGAGGATGACTCAGGGCCCAGGAGGCCTGGTGAGTCAGTTCAAGATCAGTGGAACCCAAGGTGTGAAGAGGCCTTTCATGCTCTGAAGAGGAGCTTAACCACTGCCCCAGTCCTGGCCTACGCCGACCCTACCAGACCTTATGAATTACATGTGGATGCCAGCCATGAGGGTCTAGGTGGTGTACTCTACCAAGAACATGAAGGACAACTGCGACCAGTGGCCTATGTGAGCAGGAGCCTGACCCCCTCAGAAAAGAATTACCCCACTCATAAGCTGGAATTCCTGGCCCTCAAATGGGCGGTAGTAGACAAGCTAAAAGACTACTTGTATGGGGCAGAGTTTACTGTGAAGACAGACAACAACCCCCTGACCTACCTCTTCACCACCGCGAAACTAGATGCCACCGGACACAGGTGGTTGGCTGCATTGTCTGGATTCAACTTCAGTCTGAAGTACAGACCAGGAGCCGGAAATAGGGATGCAGATGCCCTGTCCCGGAGGTCTCATGCCACGACAAATGACTGGGAAGATTGGACCCAAGTGGCACCGGACGGGGTGCGGGCCCTTTGTCAAGGGGCTGAATTCCAAGCCAGAGGAGGCTCCAGAGCAGAAGAAATAGGGGTTACCATGGTAGGAGTCCCCAAACACTATTGTGGGGTAACTCAACTGGAGGAAGACAACCTACCGAGACTGTCCAAGAAGGAGTTGAGGTGTGACCAATTGGAAGACCCCATGGGGAGATTGGTCCTCGAAGCCCTGGAGAATCAGGATCCCAACAAATTCCTACATCACCCCTCAAAGGAGGCTCGCCTGTTGAGGAAGGAATTGGACAGGCTACAGGTACATCAGGGAGTGGTCTACCGAAGGGGCCCCTCTGATGACTCAGAAGATAAGTGGCAGTTATTTCTTCCAGAGAAGCACCGAGAGACTGTACTAATTGCCCTGCATGACCATCATGGTCACCTAGGGGCAGAAAGGACCTTCCAGCTTGTCAGAAATCGGTTCTATTGGCCCTGCATGAGGGCAGAAGTAGAGGAGTATTGCCATTCCTGTGCACGATGCATTCAGAGAAAGACCCTACCCCATCAAGCTGCCCCAATGGGCCACTTACAGAGTCAAGGCCCAATGGATCTGGTATGCATTGACTTTCTCTGCCTTGAACCCGACCTGAGTGGATTGGGGAATGTTCTGGTAATAACCGACCATTTCACCCGCTATGCTCAAGCTTTCCCAACCAAAGACCAGAAGGCATCCACCGTGGCCAAGATACTTATGGAGAAGTATTTTGTCCATTACGGACTACCACAGAGACTCCACTCAGATCAAGGAAGGGACTTTGAGAGTCGGTTGATCCGAAGACTTTTGGATTCATTAGGAATAAAGAAGACCAGAACCACGCCTTACCACCCACAAGGAGATGCTCAGCCGGAGAGATTTAACCGGACCCTGCTCAACATGTTGGGAACCTTAGAAACAGAGAAGAAGCAACACTGGAGTCAGCACATATCAGCCCTAGTACATGCCTATAACTGTACCACAAGTGACGCCACTGGCTACTCCCCTTATCGACTTATGTTTGGGAGAGAAGCAAGGCTACCTGTGGACCTGGCCTTTGGCACTTCTATAGACAATACCTCAGCTACATCCCACAAGGGATACGTGGACAGACTTAGACGTAGCTTGCAGGTGGCCTATGAACAAGCCCAGGCGGCTTCGGATCAAAGGGGGGCCCGCAACAAGAGAAATTTTGATCTGAAGGTTCGAGTGCAAGATCTGCAGCACGGGGACCGAGTACTGCTACGCAATCTGGGGGTCCCTGGAAAACACAAGCTTGCCGACAGGTGGAGATCTGAGCCCTATGTTGTCTGTAGGAAGTTGCCCGGTTTGCCTGTCTACAAACTAAAGCCAGAAGGAAAGGTGGGTCCACTGAAGATGTGGCATCGGAACCACCTGCTCCCACTTGCTGAGGCAGTCAGAATACCTCCCGTGAGAGACTCCCCTGAACCGGCCTCTATCCTGGATATTCCTAGGCCGAACACTCGGTCCCAGACCTCTCGAGCCAAAGATGGGGAGGCCTCCCAATTGAGTACAGAAGAAGGTGGAGAACTGGACTGGCTGTGGCCTCCCTCGACTCTGGGAACGTCCGCCATAGATCTCCCAAATGGAGGGGATACCCCAGATGCAACGCTGAATCCGGAGGCTACTGAATTCATACCCTTCAGTCCCTCAGCTGATTACTGGGAAGATGTTCCTGACACTTGCGCTGAGGAGGACTCTAGAGATTCCATACGTCAGTCGACTTCTGAATCAGAGGTTCCAGAACCAGCAATGTTACCTGAACTTACTCCTGAAGAAGAGCCTGTGGTGCCAGAGTCAGAAGCACCAAGAGAGCAGAGGGCTCGCAGAGTCATCAGGCCTCCCAAGAAACTAACTTACCCCCAAATGGGGACGAGCTCAGAGGACTCTGTTGTAACGGCTAGGAGAAGTGTTGAAC
Source organism: Rana muscosa (assembly GCA_029206835.1). NCBI lineage: Eukaryota > Metazoa > Chordata > Amphibia > Anura > Ranidae > Rana > Rana muscosa. The sequence continues at coordinate 352,128,941 of CM055118.1, forward strand.
AACCTGATCCTTCCACCGTCCATTTGGTGGAGGGCAACCCCAGCTCACTCTCTGGCACAGTTAGGCAGGCCACTCATGGTAGTGTGACCTGTGGGCAAGAGAGTTCCATCCCAAAGTTTTGGTGGGAATTCCCTATGCCAACATCATGCTCGACATTGTCCAAAATGGTAAACAGTATTTGTTGAAGTTTATCTTTTGGGGACCAAAGAGTTCAAGTGGGGGGAGTGTGTAGCGGGGTGTTCCCCTTTAATGCAGAGAGACAAGAAGTTCCAGGTGAGAGGTGAGTCGGGAGGAAGTAAAGAGAGATTATGGAAGTGAAAGCAGAGGAGAGAGAGACTACATCTCCCAGTACATCTTGCAGCACCCAGGGTGCATTGCTCCAGAACAGAGACTGCTGGGGCAGACTTTATAAAGGGGAGGCGGAGTTTTGGTCGGCCTCTTTGGACACCCCTCTCCTAGCAAGAGGATCTCTGTGCTGAACTGCTGTGTGCACAAGGCCTGAAGCCTGGGCCGTGTGCTCCTTTCCAAAGAGCCCTCTGCCAGCCTAGCAGAGCCTTAGAGACATCTAATCCTCCTTGCTGCAGTACACCAGAAGGATTGAAGACTTGGATGTCGGTGGATTCCTGTTCCTAGACTTGGACTTGTCCAGGTGGTGAGAGCTGTTTAACCACTTAAGCCCCGGACCATTTCGGGCCATTAGGACCAAGCCTGTTTTTGGGATTCGGCACTGCGCTGCTTTAACTGTAAATTGTGCGGACATGCAATGTTGTACCCAAATGAAATTTGCGTCCTTTTCTTCCCACAAATAGAGCTTTCTTTTAATGGTATTTGATTGCCTCTGCGATTTTTATTTTTTGCGATATAAATGGAAAAAGAACGAAAATTTTGAAAAAAAAAGATATTTTCTACTTTTTGTTATAAGAAAAATCGAATAAACTCAATTTTAGTCATACATTTAGGCCAAAATGTATTCAGCCACATGTCTTTAGTAAAAAAAATGACAATAAGCGTATATTTATTGGTTTGCGCAAAAGTTATAGCGTTTACAAACTAGGGTACATTTTCTGAAATTTACACAGCTTTAAATTTATGACTGCCTATCTCATTTCTTGAGGTGCTAAAATGGCAGGGCAGTACAAAACCCCCCCCAAATGACCCCATTTTGGAAAGTAGACACCCCAGGGAAATTGCTGAGAGGCATGTTGAGCCCATTGAATATTTTTTTTTTTGTCCCAAGTGATTGAATAATGACAAAAAAAAAATTACAAAAAGTTGTCACTAAATGATATATTGCTCACACATGCCATGGTTATATGTGGAATTGCACCCCAAAATACATTCTGCTGCTTCTCCTGAGTACGGGGATACCACATGTGTGGGACTTTTTAGGAGCCTAGCCACGTACGGGACCCCGGACATCCAAGCACCGCCTTCAGGATTTCTAAGGGCGCAAATTTTTGATTTCACTCCTCACTACCTATCACAGTTTCGAAGGCCATAAAATGCCAAAATAGCACAAAACCCCCCCAAATGACCCCATTTTGGAAAGTAGACACCCCAAGCTATTTACTGAGAGGCATGTTCAGTCCATGGAATATTTTATATTTTGCCACAAGTTGCGGGAATATGACAAACTTTTTTTTTTTTGCACAAAGTTGTCACTAAATGATATATTGCTCACACATGCCATGGGCATATGTGAAATTACACCCCAAAATACATTCTGCTGCCTCTCCTGAGTACGGGGATACCACATGTGTGGGACTTATTGGGAGCCTAGCCGCGTACGGGACCCCAAAAACCAAGCACCGCCTTCAAGGTTTCTAAGGGCATAAATTTTTGATTTCACTCCTCACTACCTATCACAGTTTTGAAGGCCATAAAATGCCAAGATGGCACAAAACCCCCCCAAATGACCCCATTTTGGAAAGTAGACACCCCAAGCTATTTGCTGAGAGGCATGTTGACCCCATTGAATATTTTTTTTTTTGTCCCAAATGATTGAATAATGACAAAAAGAAAAAAAAAAATGTACAAAAAGTTGTCACTAAATGATATATTGCTCACACATGCCATGGTTATATGTGGAATTGCACCCCAAAATACATTCTGCTGCTTTTCCTGAGTACGGGGATACCACATGTGTGGGACTTTTTGGGAGCCTAGCCGCGTACAGGGCCCCAAAAACCAAGCACTGCGAACGCTGCAGTTATGTGTGTTGTGTTTGGTAAGTGACAGTGATCGATCGATACTGCACTTGGGTGGGCTGGGCTGGGCTGGGCTGGGCGGAGGGGCTAAACGCAGGCGCTAGCAGGTATCTGGGCTGATCCCGCTAACACTGCGTTTTTGGGAACCCTAAACCGCTGGGGATGCTAGTATAGATCTGATCAGATCTGATCAGATACTATACCACTAAGGGGGGTGTATGCTTTGCGCGTGGGTGTTAGCGTTACTGTCACTAACCTAACACTGCCTGGGGCGACGCAGACCCTCTCTGGCGCTAAAACCTAATTGATCTCACCCGCCGGGCGATCAGGGGGGTTAAACCTTTATTGGGTTATATACGGCGGGTGCCCTGATGCTATAAAAAGCAAACTAATCAACCAGCGTCACCCGTAACCTTTATATGGTGATCACTGGTGAAAGGGTTAACTAGGGGCAATCAGGGGGTTAAAATCTTTATTAGGTTAAATATGGGGGTACCTGACACTATATAAAAACCTGACGGGTAACCTAAATAACTAAATAACTTACTGGCTAACCAGTGACACCAGTGACGCTTATACGGCGATCACTGGTGAAAGGGTTAACTCTAGGGGCAATCAGGGGGTTAAAATAATATATGGGGGTACCTGACACTAATAAAAACCTGCGGCGAACCTAAAAAAAATAACTGCCTATCTAAAACACCAACGACACGAATACAGCGATCGGAAAAACAATCGCTTAGTGACGCTGAAGTTAGGGGGTGAAAGGGTTACCTGGGGGGTGATCAAGGGGTTAAACCTTTATTAGGGGGGGTTAGGGGGCTACCCTGGACCTAAAGGGGCCTAATCCTAACTGCCCTGCAACTTTTTACAATCACAGATGACACTAAATGCAGTGATCAGTAAAATAAATGATCACTGCAATCAGTGACACTGTGATTGGGGGCTTTGGGGTGACCTGGGGGGTGATCTGGGGGTGACTGGGGGGTGATTTGTGTGCCTATGTGTACCTACGTGTCAGTGGACTGTTAGTGCACTAACCTGCTTCCTCTCTGCTCGGCGCCGGGAACGGAAAGACCGCGGCGAGGGAGATGACATCACTTCCTCCAGCCTTGTTTACATCACATGGCGGAGGAAGCATTTTCATTGGCCGGGAGCGATCGCGAGGGGGGGGGGGGGCGGAATCGAGCGCCCCCCCCTCATGCCTGATCGCTCCCGAACACTTAACGGCCGCTCACTGCAGTGAAGGGGGGTCCGGATGGACCCCCCAACTGCACAAAGGCGATCACGTAGATCTACGTGATTCTGCCTGTCCGTGCCATTCTGCCGACGTAAATCGGCGGTGGGCGGTCGTTAAGTGGTTAAAGACAGATACTTTATCTTTACTATTCGTTGGGATTACAAAGTTGTTCTTCAAGTGCACCACCGAGAGATTGCTAGCAAATATTGTTTCACTGAACTTCCATTTAGATCAGTCAGGCCTGACTGCATAGGTAGACATTGCTGGGTGTTAGTCTACCCATGAGGGAAAGTAGCTGTAAAAGGGCAGCGCTAGAGTTGCATAGCAATACTTAATTATTCTGATTACTCTGTTTATCTTTATTACTGTTTGTTGCAGGGATCTGCAACTTGTTATACTGTTGTTTATTACTTGCCCATTAGCCTCAGTAAAATATCTGGGTAAAGTACATTTGGTGTCAGTTCCGCTTACTTTAATAGGAGTTTTAAAGTATATTCTGTGTATGTTTGTTATAGGACTGCGTCACCAACAGTTGCGATCACGCGGTCCTATCTCTCTATCACCAGCTGTGCCACGGGAGGTTAGAGCCGATTGCCGGGGGTTGACAGCGGTGCACTGCAGGGCCCAAATCAATATCAGCGGCTCTCTTAACTGGGGGTAGCGCTACACGATTATAATTATTGATCGAATAATTCACAGCAGGGACCATTGCTGCGCCCACCAAGAGTAACTGTCAGGCCTTACAGTGTTGTGGCACCAGCACCACCATCAAAGGCCCAATTTTTACTACCACTGATCAACAATTATATGTTATTACAATTCCTGATATAATAGTTGACAGCAGGGCGTTCCAGCACCCACCAAGAGTAACTGTGAGTGCTTACAGTGTTGTGCCAACACCAACACCTAAGGGGCCAATTTCTGCAGAGTATATACGGCAGGTCCCTACTTTCAAACATCCAACTTACAAACTACTACTACTTGCAAACGGAAGAAGACAACAGGAAGTGAGAGGAAATCTACCCCTTGGAAGGAAAATTCTCTCCTGTAAGAATTAATATGGGAGAAAGGTGTCTCCTCTGTACTGATGCTTTATCACCAATCCTTGTTTCAAGAAAAACACCACATTTCAAAAACAGTTGTCATTGGGACGCAAAGTGAGGTGAAATGTTCTGAACAGGGGCACAGACAGCAAAACAAATGTGACAGGGGTGATAACCGTTCCCTATGTTTTCCAAAAAGCTAAAAAAAAGGAATTTGGCTGGAGCTCCACTTAAACAATGCAGCTGTTCAAAATTACTAACAGATTCTACATAAGAACAAACCTACAGTCCCTGTCTTGTATGCACCGCCTGTATACGGCTGTTCAGAGTATATAGGGCCTTTTTTATTTTGTGTGCGGGGTTCCCCTTAATATCCATACAAGACCCAAAGGGGCTGGTAATGGGCTGGGGTAGGGGGGAGGGGGGTTGATGGGGTAGCTATGCCATTTTTCCTAAAGATTTTCATCCATATTACCGGGACCAGACATTACATTAAAGCCGCAAGCAGTTTTAAATGGCTTTTTTTTCCTTTAGAAGTGTCATTTTGTGCAGGGACAGTTCTAAACACGGGAAACACGTGGCACTTCACAGGCATACTTTAGACACCCCCCAGGTACAATATTTAAAGGAATATTTGACTTTTTTTTTTTCACTTTATGCATCATTAAAATGACTGCTCCCGGAAAACGGCCGTTTTTAAAACTTCTTTTTGCATTGATACATGTCCCCTGGTGCAGAACCCGAGTTCCCAAACTCTGTTTCGGACAATAACATGGATAATAGTCGTTATAATTAGCACTTTAGAATCCGAACGTTCGCATCCATTGTATTTAATAGGGTTCTAATGTTCGTGCGAACTTTCGGTCCGTTCGCGGGTTCTGGTGCAAACCGAACCCGGGGGTGTTCGGCTCATCACTACTCCTGTAGTGTGTCCGCAGCCTCTGTCCACCTCCTGTAGTATGTCCGCAGCCTCTGTCCACCTCCTGTAGTATGTCCGCAGCCTCTGTCCACCTCCTGTAGTATGTCCGCAGCCTCTGTCCCCCTCCTGTAGTATGTCCGCAGCCTCTGTCCACCTCCTGTAGTATGTCCGCAGCCTCTGTCCACCTCCTGTAGTATGTCCGCAGCCTCTGTCCACCTCCTGTAGTATGTCCGCAGCCTCTGTCCACCTCCTGTAGTGTGTCCGCAGCCTCTGTCCCCCTCCTGTAGTATGTCCGCAGCCTCTGTCCACCTCCTGTAGTATGTCCGCAGCCTCTGTCCACCTCCTGTAGTATGTCCGCAGCCTCTGTCCAGCTCCTGTAGTATGTCCGCAGCCTCTGTCCACCTCCTGTAGTGTGTCCGCAGCCTCTGTCCACCTCCTGTAGTGTGTCCGCAGCCTCTGTCCCCCTCCTGTAGTGTGTCCGCAGCCTCTGTCCACCTCCTGTAGTGTGTCCGCAGCCTCTGTCCACCTCCTGTAGTGTGTCCGCAGCCTCTGTCCCCCTCCTGTAGTATGTCCGCAGCCTCTGTCCACCTCTTGTAGTGTGTCCGCAGCCTCTGTCCCCCTCCTGTAGTATGTCCGCAGCCTCTGTCCCCCTCCTGTAGTATGTCCGCAGCCTCTGTCCACCTCCTGTAGTGTGTCCGCAGCCTCTGTCCCCCTCCTGTAGTGTGTCCGCAGCCTCTGTCCACCTTTAGTGTGTCCGCAGCCTCTGTCCACCTCCTGTAGTGTGTCCGCAGCCTCTGTCCACCTCCTGTAGTATGTCCGCAGCCTCTGTCCACCTCCTGTAGTGTGTCCGCAGCCTCTGTCCCCCTCCTGTAGTGTGTCCGCAGCCTCTGTCCACCTTTAGTGTGTCCGCAGCCTCTGTCCACCTCCTGTAGTATGTCCGCAGCCTCTGTCCACCTCCTGTAGTATGTCCGCAGCCTCTGTCCCCCTCCTGTAGTGTGTCCGCAGCCTCTGTACACCTCCTGTAGTGTGTCCGCAGCCTCTGTCCCCCTCCTGTAGTGTGTCCGCAGCCTCTGTCCACCTCCTGTAGTGTGTCCGCAGCCTCTGTCCACCTCCTGTAGTGTGTCCGCAGCCTCTGTCCCCCTCCTGTAGTATGTCCGCAGCCTCTGTCCACCTCCTGTAGTGTGTCCGCAGCCTCTGTCCACCTCCTGTAGTATGTCCGCAGCCTCTGTCCACCTCCTGTAGTATGTCCGCAGCCTCTGTCCACCTCCTGTAGTGTGTCCGCAGCCTCTGTCCACCTCCTGTAGTGTGTCCGCAGCCTCTGTCCCCCTCCTGTAGTGTGTCCGCAGCCTCTGTCCCCCTCCTGTAGTATGTCCGCAGCCTCTGTCCCCCTCCTGTAGTATGTCCGCAGCCTCTGTCCACCTCCTGTAGTATGTCCGCAGCCTCTGTCCACCTCCTGTAGTATGTCCGCAGCCTCTGTCCACCTCCTGTAGTGTGTCCGCAGCCTCTGTCCACCTCCTGTAGTGTGTCCGCAGCCTCTGTCCACCTCCTGTAGTGTGTCCGCAGCCTCTGTCCACCTCCTGTAGTGTGTCCGCAGCCTCTGTCCCCCTCCTGTAGTATGTCCGCAGCCTCTGTCCACCTCCTGTAGTATGTCCGCAGCCTCCGTCCACCTCCTGTATTATGTCCGCAGCCTCTGTCCACCTCCTGTAGTATGTCCGCAGCCTCTGTCCACCTCCTGTAGTATGTCCGCAGCCTCTGTCCACCTCCTGTAGTATGTCCGCAGCCTCTGTCCACCTCCTGTAGTATGTCCGCAGCCTCTGTCCACCTCCTGTAGTGTGTCCGCAGCCTCTGTCCACCTCCTGTAGTGTGTCCGCAGCCTCTGTCCCCCTCCTGTAGTGTGTCCGCAGCCTCTGTCCCCCTCCTGTAGTGTGTCCGCAGCCTCTGTCCACCTCCTGTAGTATGTCCGCAGCCTCTGTCCACCTCCTGTAGTATGTCCGCAGCCTCTGTCCACCTCCTGTAGTATGTCCGCAGCCTCTGTCCACCTCCTGTAGTGTGTCCGCAGCCTCTGTCCCCCTCCTGTAGTATGTCCGCAGCCTCTGTCCACCTCCTGTAGTATGTCCGCAGCCTCTGTCCACCTCCTGTAGTATGTCCGCAGCCTCTGTCCACCTCCTGTAGCATGTCCGCAGCCTCTGTCCACCTCCTGTAGTATGTCCGCAGCCTCTGTCCACCTCCTGTAGTGTGTCCGCAGCCTCTGTCCACCTCCTGTAGTGTGTCCGCAACCTCTGTCCCCCTCCTGTAGTATGTCCGCAGCCTCTGTCCACCTCCTGTAGTGTGTCCGCAGCCTCTGTCCCCCTCCTGTAGTGTGTCCGCAGCCTCTGTCCACCTTTAGTGTGTCCGCAGCCTCTGTCCACCTCCTGTAGTGTGTCCGCAGCCTCTGTCCACCTCTTGTAGTGTGTCCGCAGCCTCTGTCCCCCTCCTGTAGTATGTCCGCAGCCTCTGTCCCCCTCCTGTAGTATGTCCGCAGCCTCTGTCCACCTCCTGTAGTGTGTCCGCAGCCTCTGTCCCCCTCCTGTAGTGTGTCCGCAGCCTCTGTCCACCTTTAGTGTGTCCGCAGCCTCTGTCCACCTCCTGTAGTGTGTCCGCAGCCTCTGTCCCCCTCCTGTAGTGTGTCCGCAGCCTCTGTCCACCTCCTGTAGTGTGTCCGCAGCCTCTGTCCCCCTCCTGTAGTGTGTCCGCAGCCTCTGTCCACCTCCTGTAGTGTGTCCGCAGCCTCTGTCCACCTCCTGTAGTGTGTCCGCAGCCTCTGTCCCCCTCCTGTAGTATGTCCGCAGCCTCTGTCCACCTCCTGTAGTGTGTCCGCAGCCTCTGTCCACCTCCTGTAGTATGTCCGCAGCCTCTGTCCACCTCCTGTAGTGTGTCCGCAGCCTCTGTCCCCCTCCTGTAGTGTGTCCGCAGCCTCTGTCCACCTCGTGTAGTTTGTCCGCAGCCTCTGTCCACCTCCTGTAGTATGTCCGCAGCCTCTGTCCACCTCCTGTAGTATGTCCGCAGCCTCTGTCCACCTCCTGTAGTATGTCCGCAGCCTCTGTCCACCTCCTGTAGTGTGTCCGCAGCCTCTGTCCACCTCCTGTAGTATGTCTGCAGCCTCTGTCCACCTCCTGTAGTATGTCCGCAGCCTCTGTCCACCTCCTGTAGTATGTCCGCAGCCTCTGTCCACCTCCTGTAGTATGTCCGCAGCCTCTGTCCACCTCCTGTAGTGTGTCCGCAGCCTCTGTCCACCTCCTGTAGTATGTCTGCAGCCTCTGTCCACCTCCTGTAGTATGTCCGCAGCCTCTGTCCCTCTCCTGTAGTATGTCTGCAGTCTCTGTCCCCCTCCTGTATCGTGTGTCCGCAGCCTCTGACCATCTCTTGTCATGTCTGCAGTCTCTGAGGGGATCCTAGAAAGGAGTCAAGAGTGGGAGTGCCACCGGTTATGGTTCGGGAAGAAACAGACGTGTGGACTAGGGAGAGGAGATCAGAGCCACCAAGCTGGAGCCGTCTGACTGAGCCCCGCACTGTGCACCTGAGAGGAGGTAAGTGACAGTGCCGCCAGGCCATTCTGAGGGGGGGGGGGTCACTGATGTAAGGATGTGAGTGAATACAATATTGTAAGGGGGCACTGATATAAAGGTTTCCCCCTTATATTAGTACCCCCCCTTACCTTAGTGTATTCACTCTGTGGAAGGTGGTCTCTTATCACCAAAGCCCCCCTCCACATCAGAGTTCCCCCTTACATCATGATCTGCAGCGTTCCCCTTTACATAAGAGTTCCCTTGCACTGTAAGGGGGCATCCTGCAGACTCTGATGTAAGTGGGAACTCTGTGCTGGCTGGGTTATAGTATCCTAACCTTCATGTGAATTGAGAAATATGTTTTTTTTACTTTTGTTTAACTTAAACACATTGATATTAGCATTAGCTGTGTGTTTATAGTTCAAATATTGATATTTGCACTGTTTAGCACTAAAAACAGTGATTGTAGGTACTTTTTTGCAGTGTCAGTAAAAAATACAGCTCTGCCAGTAATTGTCATGATTTTTGACAGTAAAAAATTGGTGCCGTTCAGAAATTTTGGCATCCTTGCCAGTAAATTTCACTTCAGGGGGTTGGCAACACTGCTTTGCCCTCCCAGATCAAAGTTGCAAATCCCCCCCTTCAAATCCCCTTGACCACCCCCTCTGCCCTGGATGCTATGCCCGGCTGCTGAGCTCCTTTCCCATTACAGCACTCTATACTGTTCCTCCTCCGCAGGGCTGCAATCACATTCCTTTACAACACAGCCAGTTAGCCATGATCTGCACAGGGTGTATCTGCCTACTGCAACTACACTGACCGGAGAATTTCACAGGTCAGAAGGGCAACATAAAAGCCAGAAACACCTTATGAAGACTGACAGACTGTGTGTAAAGGAATGTGATTCCAGCCCTGTGTAGTGTGAGGGGGGGGAGGAGCTGTATACAGTGCTGGGATGGGAAAGGAGCTCTGTCAAGTGACCTGCCAGGGGTTCCTGTCCTCTGATTCTCCAGCAGTGATCCCTGCCCTCTGATTCACCAGCTGTGATCCCTGTCCTCTGATTTACCAGCGGTGATCCCTGTCCTCTAATTCTCCAGCGGTGATCCCTGTCCTCTGATTCACCAGCGGTGATCCCTGTCCTCTAATTCTCCAGCGGTGATCCCTGTCCTCTAATTCTCCAGCGGTGATCCCTGCCCTCTGATTCTCCAGCGGTGATCCCTGCCCTCTGATTCTCCAGCGGTGATCCCTGTCCTCTAATTCTCCAGCGGTGATCCCTGTCCTCTGATTCACCAGCGGGGATCCCTGTCCTCTGATTCACCAGCGGTGATCCCTGTCCTCTGATTCACCAGCGGTGATCCCTGTCCTCTGATTCACCAGCGGTGATCCCTGTCCTCTGATTCACCAGCGGTGATCCCTGTCCTCTAATTCTCCAGCTGTGATCCCTGTCCTCTAATTCTCCAGCTGTGATCCCTGTCCTCTAATTCTCCAGCTGTGATCCCTGTCCTCTAATTCTCCAGCGGTGATCCCTGTCCTCTAATTCTCCAGCGGTGATCCCTGTCCTCTAATTCTCCAGCGGTGATCCCTGTCCTCTGATTCTCCAGCTGTCATCCCTGTCCTCTAATTCTCCAGCTGTGATCCCTGTCCTCTGATTCTCCAGCGGTGATCCCTGTCCTCTGATTCTCCAGCTGTGATCCCTGTCCTCTGATTCTCCAGCTGTCATCCCTGTCCTCTAATTCTCCAGCGGTGATCCCTGTCCTCTGATTCTCCAGCTGTCATCCCTGTCCTCTAATTCTCCAGCGGTGATCCCTGTCCTCTGATTCTCCAGCGGTGATCCCTGTCCTCTGATTCACCAGCAGTGATCCCTGTCCTCTAATTCTCCAGCGGTGATCCCTGTCCTCTAATTCTCCAGCTGTGATCCCTGTCCTCTAATTCTCCAGCTGTGATCCCTGTCCTCTAATTCTCCAGCTGTGATCCCTGTCCTCTAATTCTCCAGCTGTGATCCCTGTCCTCTAATTCTCCAGCTGTGATCCCTGTCCTCTAATTCTCCAGCTGTGATCCCTGTCCTCTAATTCTCCAGCTGTGATCCCTGTCCTCTAATTCTCCAGCTGTGATCCCTGTCCTCTAATTCTCCAGCTGTGATCCCTGTCCTCTAATTCTCCAGCGGTGATCCCTGTCCTCTAATTCTCCAGCGGTGATCCCTGTCCTCTGATTCTCCAGCTGTCATCCCTGTCCTCTAATTCTCCAGCTGTGATCCCTGTCCTCTGATTCTCCAGCGGTGATCCCTGCCCTCTGATTCACCAGCTGTGATCCCTGTCCTCTGATTTACCAGCGGTGATCCCTGTCCTCTAATTCTCCAGCGGTGATCCCTGTCCTCTGATTCACCAGCGGTGATCCCTGTCCTCTAATTCTCCAGCGGTGATCCCTGTCCTCTAATTCTCCAGCGGTGATCCCTGCCCTCTGATTCTCCAGCGGTGATCCCTGCCCTCTGATTCTCCAGCGGTGATCCCTGTCCTCTAATTCTCCAGCGGTGATCCCTGTCCTCTGATTCACCAGCGGGGATCCCTGTCCTCTGATTCACCAGCGGTGATCCCTGTTCTCTGATTCACCAGCGGTGATCCCTGTCCTCTGATTCACCAGCGGTGATCCCTGTCCTCTGATTCACCAGCGGTGATCCCTGTCCTCTGATTCACCAGCGGTGATCCCTGTCCTCTAATTCTCCAGCTGTGATCCCTGTCCTCTAATTCTCCAGCTGTGATCCCTGTCCTCTAATTCTCCAGCTGTGATCCCTGTCCTCTAATTCTCCAGCGGTGATCCCTGTCCTCTAATTCTCCAGCGGTGATCCCTGTCCTCTAATTCTCCAGCGGTGATCCCTGTCCTCTGATTCTCCAGCTGTCATCCCTGTCCTCTAATTCTCCAGCTGTGATCCCTGTCCTCTGATTCTCCAGCGGTGATCCCTGTCCTCTGATTCTCCAGCGGTGATCCCTGTCCTCTGATTCTCCAGCTGTCATCCCTGTCCTCTAATTCTCCAGCGGTGATCCCTGTCCTCTGATTCTCCAGCTGTCATCCCTGTCCTCTAATTCTCCAGCGGTGATCCCTGTCCTCTGATTCTCCAGCGGTGATCCCTGTCCTCTGATTCACCAGCAGTGATCCCTGTCCTCTAATTCTCCAGCGGTGATCCCTGTCCTCTAATTCTCCAGCTGTGATCCCTGTCCTCTAATTCTCCAGCTGTGATCCCTGTCCTCTAATTCTCCAGCTGTGATCCCTGTCCTCTAATTCTCCAGCTGTGATCCCTGTCCTCTAATTCTCCAGCGGTGATCCCTGTCCTCTGATTCACCAGCTGTGATCCCTGTCCTCTAATTCTCCAGCTGTGATCCCTGTCCTCTAATTCTCCAGCGGTGATCCCTGTCCTCTAATTCTCCAGCGGTGATCCCTGTCCTCTAATTCTCCATCTGTGATCCCTGTCCTCTAATTCTCCAGCGGTGATCCCTGTCCTCTGATTCTCCAGCGGTGATCCCTGTCCTCTGATTCACCAGCAGTGATCCCTGTCCTCTAATTCTCCAGCGGTGATCCCTGTCCTCTAATTCTCCAGCGGTGATCCCTGTCCTCTAATTCTCCAGCGGTGATCCCTGTCCTCTAATTCTCCAGCGGTGATCCCTGTCCTCTAATTCTCCAGCGGTGATCCCTGTCCTCTAATTCTCCAGCTGTGATCCCTGTCCTCTAATTCTCCAGCTGTGATCCCTGTCCTCTAATTCTCCAGCGGTGATCCCTGTCCTCTGATTCACCAGCGGGGATCCCTGTCCTCTGATGTAAAGAGGATCTCTGGGAACTCAAAACTCTTAAGTCACTTTGAGTATCCTGGCGTGCAGTGGATGTATCTGCACGCATGGTGGAAGTGGTGGGTGGTAATGGGGGGGCAGGTCAACTTTTGCATCGGGCCCATAAGCTTCAAGCTACGCCTCTGGGCCCATGGTAACTGTAGAGCAATGGCAGCCGGTGCATTGTGGGCGCATGGGCTCCGCCTCCCCTGTCCCTGCTGTCGCCTCCCTACCTATGCACCCGGTCCCTTTCAGGACGCCGGACGCATGGACTTCTATGGCGGTGGGTGGGAGAGGGTTTTTTTTTAAGCACCTGATTAGAGCCAGAGGCTCTAATAGGCTTCAAAAAAGGGTGGGTTTAGGGTGCAGAGAATGCGCCCCGATCTCACCCAATTGTGTGGCCATAGAGAAATATTTTTTCGCTATTTTCACACCACAGTGCCTCCCCGTCAATCAGGAGGCAGGTCAGTGAGACCTATTTCCTGATTGACCAAGGCGCCAGGCGATCCTACTGGATGCCCAGCACTTTGGCGGAAGAGGAACAGAGCAGAAGAAGCATGAAGAGCAGACTCCTCCGCTGCCACTGCTGCCAGGAGGAGACACAGGAGGAGAGGACACCACAACAGGAGGTGGGGGATTTTTGCTATAAGTTTGCCGCAAGTGTGGGAGGGGAGGGTGCTGTCAGTGAGCCGCGAGTCACCCCCGTTGTCAGTGTGCCGCTTTTCTATATACTATCTGTGATGCTGATCTATATACTTTTTTAGTTTGCGAGAAGCCATGTGAGGACACAGCAAACATGTGGAAGAAGGTGCTCTGGTCAGATGAGACCAAAAATAAACTTTTTGGTCTAAAAGCAAAACGCTATGTGTGGTGGAAAACTAACACTGCACATCACCCTGAACACACCATCCCCACCGTGAAACATGGTGGTGGAAGCATCATGTTGTGGTGATGCTTTTCTTCAGCAGGGACAGAGAAGCTGGTCAGCAGTGATGAGCCGAACACCCCCGGGTTCGGTTCGCACCAGAACCCGCGAACAGACCGAAAGTTCGCACGAACATTAGAACCCTATTAAATACAATGGATGCGAACGTTCGGATTCTAAAGTGCTAATTATAACGACTATTATCCATGTTATTGTCCTAAACAGAGTTTGGGAACCCGGGTTCTGCACCAGGGGACATGTATCAATGCAAAAAGAAGTTTTAAAAACGGACGTTTTCCGGGAGCAGTCATTTTAATGATGCATAAAGTGAAAAAAAAAAAGTCAAATATTCCTTTAAATATTGTACCTGGGGGGTGTCTAAAGTATGCCTGCGAAGTGCCACGTGTTTCCCGTGTTTAGAACTGTCCCTGCACAAAATAACATTTCTAAAGGAAAAAAAGCCATTTAAAAGTGCTTGTGGCTTTAATGCAATGTCTGGTCCCGGTAATATGGATGAAAATCTTTAGGAAAAATGGCATAGCTACCCCATCAACCCCCCCCCCCCCTACCCCAGCCCATTACCAGCCCCTTTGGGTCTTGTATGGATATTAAGGGGAACCCCGCACACAAAATAAAAAAGGCCCTATATACTCTGAACAGCCGTATACAGGCGGTGCATACAAGACAGGGACTGTAGGTTTGTTCTTATGTAGAATCTGTTTGTAATTTTGAACAGCTGCATTGTTTAAGTGGAGCTCCATGGCAAATTCCTTTTTTTTAGCTTTTTGTAAAACATAGGGAACGGTTATCACCCCTGTCACATTTTTTTTGCTGTCTGTGCCCCTGTTCAGAACATTTCACCTCACTTTGCGTCCCAATGACAACTGTTTTTGAAATGTGGTGTTTTTATTGAAACAAGGATTGGTGATAAAGCATCAGTAGAGAGGAGACACCTTTCTCCCATATTAATTCTTACAGGAGAGAATTTTCCTTCCAAGGGGTAGATTTCCTCTCACTTCCTGTTGTCTTCTTCCGTTTGCATGTAGTAGTAGTTTGTAAGTTGGATGTTTGAAAGTAGGGACCTGCCGTATATACTCAGCAGAAATTGGCCCCTTAGGTGTTGGTGTTGGCACAACACTGTAAGCACTTACAGTTACTCTTGGTGGGTGCTGGAACGCCCTGCTGTCAACTATTATATCAGGAATTGTAATAACATATAATTGTTGATCAGTGGTAGTAAAAATTGGGCCTTTGATGGTGGTGCTGGTGCCAGAACACTGTAAGGCCTGACAGTTACTCTTGGTGGGCGCAGCAATGGGCCCTGCTGTGAATTATTCGATCAATAATTATAATTGCATGCCCCTGTTCAATAGGGGCTGAAAAATTGGGCCTTTGGTGGTGGTGGTGGTGGTGGTGATGGTGGTGCTGGTGCCACAACACTGTAAGGCCTGACAGTTACTCTTGGTGGGCGCAGCAATGGGCCCTGCTGTGAATTATTCGATCAATAATTATAATTGCATGCCCCTGTTGAACAGGGGCTGAAAAATTGGGCCTTTGGTGGTGGTGGTGGTGGTGATGGTGGTGCTGGTGCCACAACACTGTAAGGCCTGACAGTTACTCTTGGTGGGCACAGCAATGGGCCCTGCTGTGAATTATTCGATCAATAATTATAATTGCATGCCCCTGTTGAACAGGGGCTGAAAAATTGGGCCTTTGGTGGTGGTGGTGGTGGTGATGGTGGTGCTGGTGCCACAACACTGTAAGGCCTGACAGTTACTCTTGGTGGGCGCAGCAATGGGCCCTGCTGTGAATTATTCGATCAATAATTATAATTGCATGCCCCTGTTGAACAGGGGCTTAAAAATTGGGCCTTAGGCACTGGTGGCACAACACTGCAACCCCTCACAGATACTGTACTTGGAGCACAGCAATGAGGCCTGTTGCAAAGTATTGCATTAAAATTTTTAATTACACGCCCCTTTTAAACAGGGGCTGAAAAATTGGGCCTTAGCCACTGGTGGCGTCACCCATAAACCAAAATGATCTTCCAAGCTATCATCATTAATCGTATCATTGAGGAGGAGGAGGAGGATAGCCAGTCAACATAACAGCACAGGCACTCAGCATCAGCATCAGTCTTGAAGGGATGTGACATTTTAAAATCAATTAGTCTGTTATATCAGCATCAGGTGTGTGGTAGCTGGTGGTGATCCAAGACTGGTTCATCTTGATGAAAGTCAGTCGATCAACCGAGTCGGTGGACAGGCGCACCCTGTGATCCGTGACAAATCCTCCAGCAGCACTGAATGTGCGTTCTGAAAGAACGCTGGATGCAGGACAGGCCAGTAGCTCAATTGCATACTGTGCAAGCTCTGGCCAGGGATCCATCCTCAAGACCCAGTAAGCCAGAGGATTTTTGGTGGGGAAGGTGTCCAAGTCTGACCTTGCCCCTAGGTATTCCTGGACCATGTATATCAGACGCTGGCGATGGTTGCTGGAACCGATCATACTTTGGGGCTGCGGACTAAAGAATTGTCTGAACGCATCGGTCAGACGGCCACCTTCCCCACCGCTCCTTCTTTGACTGCCCGAAGCCTCAACAACTCGTTGTCCAGGACCAGGAGTTTGTAACCTCCCAGTCTCTGGGAACGCGTTGCACAGACCTGTCTGCAAGGCCTCCCGGAGTTGTCTCATCCTCTGCTCCCTCTGCGACGGTAAGATAAGGTCCGCAACCTTACCCTTGTACTGTGGATCAAGGAGAGTGGCCAGCCAGTAATGGTCCCTCTCCTTGATCCGAAGAATACGAGGATCCTTCCGCAGACTTTGCAGGATCAGGGAGGCCATGCAGCGTAGGTTAGCTGAGGCATTCAGTCCGGAGTCCTCTGGGTCACTAAGGACGACATGATCTGCAGCCACCTCCTCCCAGCCACGTACAAGTCCACTGGTTTCTTGGGACTGTAAATCATCCCTAAAAGACTGCTGCTGATGATGCTGAGTGCCAGCCTCCACCTCCATGCTGACACAATCCTCCTCCTCCTCCTCCTCCTCCTCCTCTTCCTGTGCGATGGGTGGGACAGAAGGAACACTGTCTGGGTAAAGGGGGCCTTGAGAGGCAATGAAGTCCTCCTCTTCCTGCCTCTGTTCTGCCTCAAGTGCCCTGTCCATTATTCCACGCAGCGTGTGCTCCAACAGGTGGACAAGAGGTACAGTGTCACTGATGCATGCACTGTCACTGCTCACCATCCTCGTGGCCTCCTCAAATGGTGCCAGGACAGTGCATGCATCCCTGATCATGCCCCACTGGCGTGGTGAAAAAAACCCGAGCTCCCCTGACCCTGTCCTGGTGCCGTAGTCGCACAGGTACTCATTGATGGCCCTCTGCTGCGTGTGCAGCCGCTGCAGCATGGCCAACGTTGAGTTCCACCTGGTGGGCATGTCACATATAAGGCGGTTCTTGGGCAGGTTCAACTCCTTTTGCAGCTCAGCCAGGTGAGCACTGGCATTATAAGATCTGCGGAAATGCACACAGACTTTCCTGGCCTGCCTCAGGACATCCTGTAAGCCCGGGTACCTGCCCAAGAACCGCTGCACCACCAGGTTAAGGACGTGAGCCATACAGGGCACATGGGTCAGTTGTCCCTGTCGGAGGGCGGAGAGGAGGTTGGTGCCATTGTCGCAAACCACCATTCCTGGCTTAAGCTGGCGTGGCGTCAACCACCTCTCGGCCTGCCCCTGCAGAGCAGACAGGACCTCTGCCCCAGTGTGGCTTCTGTCCCCCAAACACACCAGCGCAAGCACGGCATGGCATCTTTTTGCCTGCGTACTTGCGTAGCCCCTTGAACGCCTACGGAGCACCGCTGGTTCCGAGGACAAACCACAGGAAGAGGCCATGGAGGAAGAAGAAGAGGAGGGGGTGGAGGAGAGAGGTGTGTCACTACCAGTAGTAGCATTTTGGAGGCGTGGCGGTGGAACAACCTCCAACACTACTGCACCTTGTCCTGCATCCTTCCCAGCTGCCAAAAGAGTGACCCAATGGGCCGTGAAAGAAAGGTAACGTCCCTGTCCATGCCTGCTGGACCATGAGTCAGCGGTAATATGCACCTTACCGCTGACCGCCCTGTCCAGCGAGGCCAAGACATTGCCTTCCACATGCCTGTAGAGAGCCGGAATCGCCTTCCGTGCGAAAAAGTGGCGTTTGGGAACCTACCACTGAGGAACCGCACATTGCACAAACTCACGGAAGGGGGCCGAGTCTACCAACTGAAAAGGCAGCAGTTGAAGCGCTAGCAATTTAGCCAAGCTAGCATTCAACCGCTGGGCATGTGGATGGCTGGGAGTGAACTTCTTTCGACGGTCCAGCAGCTGGGGCAGGGAAATTTGCCTGCTAGAATCGGACGTTGGTGTACTGCTAGCAGAGTGCCCGCAAGTACTTGCCTGTGACACACCTAATTCTACACCTTCATTCCTCTCAGAGCAGGTTTCAGAGAGGAGTGAAGGTATAGTGGGGTTGGAGATCCCAGCTGATGCGGTGCAAGAAGAGGTCAGCTTTGTTCTTTGGTGTGGGTCTTTAAGGTAGGCTTGCCAACGAGCTGCATGGCAGGTCAACATATGTCTGATCAAGCATGTGGTGCCCAAGCAGCTGATGTTTTGGCCACGCGATATACGCTTGAGACATATGTTGCAAACAGCAGCTGTGCGATCTGATGCACTCGCCTCAAAAAAGGCCCACACCAAATAACTTTTTGAATGACGGGCAGAGGCAGCGCCCTGCACAGGCGGAGCTCTGCGGTGTGATTCCGTCGGTGTGCTGCCCATACGCTGGCCACTCAAGGGCATCCTGCCTCGTTGGAGATGTGCCTCCTCCTCATCCTCCTCCTCCTCTCTCCTATTAGGCACCCACGTGGAGTCAGTAACCTCATCATCCCCTCCCTCCTCATCACTGGAGCCAATCTGGCAGTATGCTGCAGCTGCTGGAGCATGACTGCCAGATTGGTGTCCTTCTTGAGCATCCCCTCTCTCTGCTCTCACGCTGCTGCCTTCCTCTAGCTGGGTATCATCATCAGATCCTTCCAAACGCTGGGCATCCTCCTGGAGCATGTACCCAACACTGTGCTCAAACAGTTCGGGGGACTCCTCAGGAGGAGGACATGGTGGGTCTAGGGAAGGATTGACTAATGAAGATAATGATACCAGAGAAGAGGACGCTTTGGCAGCTGCTTTGCCAGTACCCTGAGCCTGGGTGAGAGAGGATGAGGAGGATGAGGTGGGCTTGGTCATCCACTCTACCAAGTCTTCGGCATGATGTGGCTCAACATGTCCAGCTGCCGAAAAGAAGGACAAGCGTGTCCCATGGCCATGTGCTGATGACAATGCACCGCGTCCACGACCAGCACTGTTGCCCTCAGACACAGAGCCTGCTTGCCCTCTTTTTTTGCCTCCTGACTGTCTGCCTCTCCTTGTTTGCCTTCCAGACATTTTAATGGATGGCCTGCAGGGAGATGGGAAAAAGAGCAATAAGGGCTACCTTCAGGTGTATACTGTGCAGGAGGCTTAGCAACAATGACACTGACACTGTCCCCTGCCTATCCTTCTCTGTCCCTAAACACAAGGATTGAAAATATGGAACAGCAAAATTGGTTTAGAACAGAATAACACACTGACACTTTCCCTCACTGTCCTACTCTGTCCCTCCCTACAAACAAGATTTAGCACAGAATAGCAGACTGAAAATTGCCACGAGTGTCCTTCTCTGTCCCTAAACTCAAGGATTGAAAATATGGAACAGCAAAATTGGTTTAGAACAGAATAGCACACTGACACTTTCCCTCACTGTCCTACTCTGTCCCTCCCTACAAACAAGATTTAGCACAGAATAGCAGACTGAAAATTGCCACGAGTGTCCTTCTCTGTCCCTAAACTCAAGGATTGAAAATATGGAACAGCAAAATTGGTTTAGAACAGAATAGCACACTGTCAGTTTCACTCACTGTACCTCTCTGTCCCTAAACTCAAGGATTTGAAATATGGAACAGCAAAATTGGTTTAGAACAGAATAGCACACTGTCAGTTTCACTCACTATACCTCTCTGTCCCTAAACTCAAGGATTTGAAATATGGAACAGCAAAATTGGTTTAGAACAGAATAGCACACTGTCAGTTTCACTCACTGTACCTCTCTGTCCCTAAACTCAAGGATTTGAAATATGGAACAGCAAAATTGGTTTAGAACAGAATAGCACACTGTCAGTTTCACTCACTGTACCTCTCTGTCCCTCAACTCAAGGATTGAAAATATGGAACAGCAAAATTGGTTTAGAACAGAATAGCACACTGTCAGTTTCACTCACTGTCCTACTCTGTCCCTACAAACAAGATTTAGCACAAAATAGCACACTGACACTTTCCCTCACTGTACCTCTCTGTCCCTAAACTCAAGGATTGAAAATATGTTTCAGCAAAATTGGTTTAGAACAGAATAGCACACTGACACTTTCCCTCACTGTCCTACTCTGTCCCTCCCTACAAACAAGATTTAGCACAGAATAGCAGACTGAAAATTGCCACGAGTGTCCTTCTCTGTCCCTAAACTCAAGGATTGAAAATATGGAACAGCAAAATTGGTTTAGAACAGAATAGCACACTGACACTTTCCCTCACTGTACCTCTCTGTCCCTACAAACAAGATTTAGCACAGAATAGCACACTGAAAATTGCCACGAGTGTCCTTCTCTGTCCCTAAATTCAAGGATTGAAAATATGGAACAGCAAAATTGGTTTAGAACAGAATAGCACACTGTCAGTTTCCCTCACTGTACCCCTCTGTCCCTACAAACAAGGATTAGCACAGAATAGCACACTGTCACTGACACTCTCCCTACCTATCCTTATCTGTCCCTAAACACAAGGAATCCAGGATTATGTAAAGGAAAAATAATGACACTGTCCCTGCCTATGCTTCTCTTTCCCTGCTCCGGGACACACTACACAAGGCCGCCGCGCTGGCGGCCTTTTATAGTGTGGGGCGTGTACTAAACCCCCTCAGCAATAATTGGCCACAGGCATCCTGCCTGTGGCCAATCATTGCTCTCCTCGCTGTCGGCGCTGTGATTGGCCAAGCATGCGGGGTCACAGTGCATGCTTGGCCAATCACAGCGCCTGGATGACACTGCGATGGCGTAGTGCATTGTGGGCCGTTTGCGTCACTCTAATTTGGCGCGAACGGCCCAAATCGTTCGATCTTCGTCGAACGATCGAACAGCCGATGTTCGAGTCGAACGTATGTTCGACTCGAACACGAAGCTCATCCCTACTGGTCAGAGTTGATGGGAAGATGGATGGAGCCAAATACAGACCAATCTTAAGCCTCATACACACAATCGGACTTCAAACAAACTTTTCTGTGGATTTTTGTCCGAAGGGAGTTGGCCGGGCACACCCATAGCATGCACACGGCAGGACTTTTCTGCAAACTTTCCCAAAACTTTCCCAACATCACGTGGTTTTTCTGCTCTTTACCGCCACCCTTTGGTCAACTTCTGCTATTGTTGGTTGATTTTAACATTGGTTCTGGGCATGCGTGTTTGTACTTCGGACAAAAGTCAGATGGATTTCTGTACACACGATAGGACTTTGCACCATCGGACTTTTGTTGCCGAAAAGTTTGTTCGTTTGCAGAGCGAACTTTTGTCCGATGAAAACCGAAAAAGTTTGTCCGATGGAGCGTACACACGGCAGGATTTTTTTGAAAACGTGCTCATTTTGAAGTTTGTTGTCAAAAAGTCCTACCGTGTGTACGGGGCTTTAGAAGAAAACCTGCAATGCCTTGTATACAACACACGATCGGATTTTCTGTCGGGATAAGCTCCGACGGATTTCTCCATCGGAATTCCGTTCAAGCTGTCTTGCATACACGCTGTCAGACCAAATTCCGATAGCCAAGAACGCGCTGACGTACAACACTATGACGAGCCGAGAAAAATGAAGTTCAATGCTTTCGAGCATGCGTCGACTTGATTCTGAGCATGCGTGTTTTTTTCTCCATCGGAGTTCCAAACAGACGAATGGAATTTCCGATCGGAAAAAAGAATGTGTTCTCTTTCTAAATTCCGACGGAAAAAAATCCGATGGGGGCACACACATGGTCGGAATATCCGTTGAAAAAATTCCGTCTGACTTTTTGCATCGGAAATTCCGATCGTGTGTGTAGCGCCCTTCCCAAATGGTTGGGACGCTATGTGTAAATTTAGGGGTATGTCTGAGTCATAGTTGCGCTCAGATCAGTTGATTGTTCAAAATTGCTTCTGCTCTGGGTGTGATACTGCCTGTCTGTAGTGTTCCCTGTTTGCCTGTAGGTGGCACCGCCACCGCTGGCCCAGGTTGAACTACAGGGGTATCACATACTTTGGGTGTCTTTTTTTCGGCAGCCGTGCAGTGGGCGTGGTTAACCCGCCGTGCATGCTGGGAGAGGATACATAAGGGGCAGACACCATGCTTCCTAGGCATAGGTAGGGTGTAGCAAGATGGCGGTGACGGCATCGAATGTGACGAGCGCACGCTCTTCGTAGTCGGTGACGTCACCGCGTTCGTTCCATTCAAAAGAACGGCGCTTCTTTTGAATCGAACGTGTTTACACTCGGCCAGGACAAGATTCTTGTCAAGAATCTCATCAGGAAAAACGACGGGTTTTTTCCTGACGAGATTCTCGGTCATGTGTACGAGGCTTCAGTCTGGAGCCTTGGTTGCCTATGGAAATCGTGAAGCCACTATAACCTGAGCTAAGTAACTTTGAGCGTATTCCTATTGTATAGATAGTAGTGTTTGTGTATGCTTGTTGTATGTAAAGCACAATAATACACTACAGAGGTTTCATTGCTTCTTTGGGTTTACTACATAGACGAAAAGCAAAACAAGAGCAGCAAAACAAGCCCTTTACCCATCCAAAAATTACATAATGCACCAAAGAATATATATAAACATTTAAATAAAATAAAAAGTCCAAATATGAATGTGGCCCTTTTTAGCTCAATGGTGTCACCAGCATCCCCGCCCATTATATGTCCAAATATGGATGTGGCCCTATTAGCTTAATGGTGTCACCAGCAGCCACGCCCATTATATGTCCAAATATGGATGTGGCCCTATTAGCTTAATGGTGTCACCAGCAGCCACGCCCATTATATGTCCAAATATGGATGTGGCCCTATTAGCTCAATGATGTCACCAGTATCCCCACCCATTATATGTCCAAATATGGATGTGGCCCTATTAGCTTAATGGTGTCACCAGCATCCCCACCCATTATATGTCCAAATATGGATGTGGCCCTATTAGCTCAATGGTGTCACCAGCACCCTGCCCATTATATGTCCAAATATGGATGTGGCCCTATTAGCTCAATAATGTCACCAGCATCCCTGCCCATTATATGTCCAAATATGAATGTGGCCCTATTAGCCTAATGATGTCACCAGCAGCCACTCCCATTATATGTCCAGATATGGATGTGGACCTGTTAGCTCAATGATGTCATCATTATATGTCCAAATATGGATGTAGCCCTATCAGCTCAATGATGTCACCAGCATCCCCGCCCATTATATGTCCAAATATGGATGTGGTCCTATTAGCTCAACGATGTCACCATTATATGTCCAAATATGGATGTAGCCCCATCAGCTCAATGATGTCACCATTATATGTCCAAATATGGATGTAGCCCTATTAGCTCAATGATGTCACCAGCATCCCCGCCCATTATATGTCCAAATATGGAAGTGGTCCTATTAGCTCAATGATGTCACCAGCATCCCCACCCATTATATGTCCAAATATGGATGTAGCCCTATTAGCTCAATGATGTCATCAGCATCCCCGCCCATTATATGTCCAAATATGGAAGTGGTCCTATTAGCTCAATGATGTCACCAGCATCCCCACCCATTATATGTCCAAATATGGATGTGGCCCTATTAGCTCAATGATGTCACCAGCATCCCCGCCCATTATATGTCCAAATATGGATGTGGTCCTATTAGCCTAATGATGTCACCATTATATGTCCAAATATGGATGTGGACCTATTAGCTCCATAAAATCACCAGCATCCCTGCCCATTATATGTCCAAATATGGATGTGGCTATATTAGTTTAATGATGTTGCCAGCATCTCGGAACCTTACTTGCAGATTCGGGTGGCAAATTTCCTGACTGGTCTGGCGCACTGCTATGTGACAGTTTCCTACGGGTTCAGTCCGAGCCTTAGGTCGTCGCTAGTCACTAGTGTTGGATGTGGTTACCCTGCAGATGATCATTATACCATTACTGTCTTACCATGTCTTGTTCTTCACTGTGTCTCTGCGTGAAGGCGGCCATCTTGGAATTCTCCTGCCGCAGTGCATGCTAACATGTCTGTGACAGTTTCCAGCAGGTTTCACCCGAACCTTCATCACTACTGGTGACCATTTTTTTTTTTTTTGCCCTCCTTTTTTTATTTTTTTACTTTTTTTTATTTTTTTGAGCTTCCACAGTTCAGGCCCTCTATAAATGCCACCACGGAAGCTTTTGGTGCCATCAAACCTGGAAAAGATCTCTTAGCTAGGATTTCTTAGCTTCAGACATGTGTTTCTTTTTTCTGAAAAGAATCTTATTTTACTAGTGTGTGACCAATGCCAAAAAACAAACAAAAAGGAGCAACTACCACAAAATGCAACACCAGCCTTCACCTGTGCCTCCATGCCCTTTCTGTCTTCAGTTGTGGAACCTTCATGTTACAAAGAATACTTATCTACCTAAACTTTTTCTTTTTGGAAAACACGAGAAAGATTCATCACATAGATAAATTATATTTGTTTTATTTTTTTTAACCACTTAAGCCCCGGACCATTTGGTAGCTAAAGAACCAGAGATGAATTCAGAATTTTGCACTGCGCTGCTTTAACTGTAAATTGTGCGGACAAGTAATGTTGTACCCAAACAAAATTTGCGTCCTTTTCTTCCCACAAATAGAGCTTTCTTTTAATGGTATTTGATTGCCTCTGCGATTTTTATTTTTTGTGATATAAACGGAAAAAGACCGAAAATTTTGAAAAAAAATTATATTTTCTACTTTTTGTTATAAGAAGAATCGAATAAACTCAATTTTAGTCATACATTTAGGCCAAAATGTATTCAGCCACATGTCTTTAGTAAAAAAAATGTCAATAAGCGTATATTTATTGGTTTGCGCAAAAGTTATAGCGTCTACAAACTAGGGTACATTTTCTGGAATTTACACAGCTTTTAATTTATGACTGCCTATCTCATTTCTTGAGGTGCTAAAATGACAGGGAAGTACAAAACCCCCCCCAAATGACCCCATTTTGGAAAGTAGACACCCCAAGGAAATTGCTGAGAGGCATGTTGAGCCCATTGAATATTTTTTTTTTTGTTCCAAGTGATTGAATAATGACAAAAAATAAATAAAAAAATTACAAAAAGTTGTCACTAAATGATATATTGCTCACACATGCCATGGTTATATGTGGAATTGCACCCCAAACTACATTCTGCTGCTTCTCCTGAGTACGGGGATACTACATGTGTGGGACTTTTTAGGAGCCTAGCCACCTACGGGACCCCGGAAACCAAGCACCGCCTTCAGGATTTCTAAGGGCGCAAATTTTTGATTTCACTCCTCACTACCTATCACAGTTTTGAAGGCCATAAAATGCCAAAATAGCACAAAACCCCCCCAAATGACCCCATTTTAGAAAGTAGACACCCCAAGGAAATTGCTGAGAGGCCTGTTGAGCCCATTGAATATTTTTTTTTTGTCCCAAGTGATTGAATAATGACAAAAAAAAAAAAATTACAAAAAGTTGTCACTAAATGATATATTGCTCACACATGCCATGGTTATATGTGGAATTGCACCCCAAAATACATTTTGCTGCTTCTCCTGAGTACGGGGATACCACATGTGTGGGACTTTTTAGGAGCCTAGCCGCGTACGGGACCCCTGAAAACCAATCACCGCTTTCAGGATTTCTAGGCACAAATTTTTGATTTCACTCCTCACTACCTATCACAGTTTCGAAGGCCATAAAATGCCAAAATAGCACAAAACCCCCCCAAATGACCCCATTTTGGAAAGTAGACACCCCAAGCTATTTGCTGAGAGGCATGGTGAGTATTTTACAGCTCTCATTTGTTTTTGAAAATGAAGAAATAATTTTTTTTTTTTTTATTTTTTTTTTTCAATTTTCAAAACTTTGTGACAAAAAGCGAGATCTGCAAAATACTCACAATACCTCTCAGCAAATAGCTTGGGGTGTCTACTTTCCAAAATGGGGTCATTTGGGGGGGTTTTGTGCCATCTGGGCATTCCATGGCCTCCGAAACTGTGATAGGCGGTGAGAAGTGAAATCAAAAATTTACACCCTTAGAAAGCCTGAAGGCGGTGATTGGTTTTTTGGGGTCCCGTACGCGGCTAGGCTCCCAAAAAGTCTCACACATGTGGTATCCCCGTACTCAGGAGAAGCAACAGAATGTATTTTGGGGTGCAATTCCACATATGCCCATGGCATGTTTGAGCAATATATCATTTAGTGACAACTTTGTGCAAAAAAAAAAAAAAAAAAATTGTCTTTTTTTTCACAACTTGTGTCAACATATAAAATATTCCATGGACTCGACATGCCTCTCAGTATATAGCTTGGGGTGTCTACTTTCCAAAATGGGGTAATTTGGGGGGGTTTTGAACTGTTCTGGCATTTTATACACAACATTAGGAAGCTTACATCCACTCTTCTAACCACTTGAAGACAAAGCCCTTTTTGACACTTTTTGTTTACATGAAAACATATTTTTTTTTGCAAGAAAATTATGTTGAACCCCCAAACATTATATATATTTTTAAGGCAAAGGCCCTACAGAATAAAATGGTGGGTGTTGCATTTTTTTTTCTACACAGTATTTGCGCAGCGATTTTTCAAACGCATTTTTTGGGGAAAAAATACACTTTTTTTAATTTTAATGCACTAAAACACACTATATTGCCCAAATGTTTGATGAAATAAAAAAGATGATCTTAGGCCGAGTACATAGATACCAAGCACGACATGCTTTAAAATTTCGCACAAACGCGCATTGGCGACAAACTACATACATTTTTAAAAGCCTTTAAAAGCCTTTACAGGTTACCCCGTTAGATTTACAGAGGAGGTCTACTGCTAAAATTACTGCCCTCGATCTGACCTTCGCGGTGATACCTCACATGCATGGTGCAATTGCTGTTTACATATGACGAGAGACCGACGCTTGCGTTCACCATTGGGCAAGAGCAGGGCAGGACAGGGGTGCTTTTTTTTTTTTTTTATTATTAATTTTGCTTTTTTATTTTATTTTTAAATTGTTCCTTCCATATTTTTTTTTTTTTAATCATTTTTATTGTTATCTCAGGGAATGTAAATATCCCCTATGATAGCAATAGGTAGTGACAGGTACTCTTTTTTTGAAAAAACTGGGGTCTAGACCCTAGATCTTTCCCCTGCCCTCAAAGCATCTGACCACACCAAGATCGGTGTGATAAAATGCTTTCCCAATTTCCCAATGGCGCTTTTTATATCCGGGGGGGGGGGGACATTCCCTCCCACTGCTTGTAAAAGCAGTCCAGAGGCTAATTAGCCACTAGGATTGCTTTTACATGAAAGCCGGCCGCTGGCTGAAAAGAATGATACCAAGATGATACCTAAACCCGCAGGAATCATTCTGGTATAAACATTCAAAGTCCAGCAACATACCAGTACGTTGCTGGTCCTTGTTGGACATGTATTGTAATCTTTTTTTTTCATGCAGCCAGGTGGCTGAACGAAAAAAGAGATTGATCGGTGGGTATGCCCACCATTAGAATACCGCCCTTCATCCACCCACTTCTAATGATGGGCATACATGCACCATTTATATATGCCAAAGCATGGGGGCATCCTCCCGCAAAAAAGTTATGCCGCACACACATGGTCGGACTTTTCCACGGGCAAGCCTCCGTCGGAATTTCGACCGTATGTACGCGGCATTAGGAGCAAAATCACTCCTCTGCCCCTGCTGCCCCAATGCTTCGGCATATTTGCTTTTTTTTTAACTGTGGTGGTGAAATCACCTCCTACAGCACTGGAGTCGCAGGGATCAGGCCTGTCTCTGCGAACGCTGCAGTTATGTGTGTTTTTATTTTGTAAGTGACAGTGATCGATCGATACTGCACTTGGGTGGCCTGGGCTGGACGGAGGGGCAAAATGCAGGTGCTAGCAGGTATCTGGGCTGATCCCGCTAACACTGCGTTTTTGGGAACCCTAAACTGCTGGGGACGCTAGTATAGATCTGATCAGATCAGATATTGATCTGTTCAGATACTATACCACTAAGGGAGGTGTATGCTTCACGTGTGGGTGTTAGCGTTACTGGCACTAACCTGACGCTGCCTGGGGTGTGACGCAGACCCTCTCTGACGCTAAAACCTAATTGATATCACCCGCTGGGCGATCAGGGGGTTAAACCTTTATTGGGTTATATATACGGCGGGTGCCCTGACACTATAAAAAGCAAACTAACTAACCAGCGTCACCCGTAACACTTATATGGTGATTACTGGTGAAAGGGTTAACTAGGGGCAATTAGGGGGTTAAAACCTTTATTAGATAATATATGGGGGTACCTGACGCTATAAAAACCTGCGGCGAACCTAAAAAATATTACTGGCTACCGATCTGCATCACCGACGCTAAGACAGCGATCAGAAAAATGATCGCTTAGCGACAGTGGTGATAGGGGGTGAAAGGGTTACCTGGGGGGCGATCAAGGGGGTTAAACTCTTATTAGATAATTTATGGGGGTACCTGACGCTATAAAAACCTGCGGCGAACCTAAAAAAAAAATACTGGCTACCGATCTGCATCACCGACGCTAAGACATCGATCAGAAAAATGATCGCTTAGCGACAGTGGTGATAGGGGGTGAAAGGGTTACCTGGGGGGCGATCAAGGGGGTTAAACCCTTATTAGATAATTTATGGGGGTACCTGACGCTATAAAAACCTGCGGCGAACCTAAAAAAAAAATACTGGCTACCGATCTGCATCACCGACGCTAAGACATCGATCAGAAAAATGATCGCTTAGCGACAGTGGTGATAGGGGGTCAAAGGGTTACCTGGGGGGCGATCAAGGGGGTTAAACCTTTATTAGATCATTTATGGGGATACCCGACGCTATAAAAACCTTCGGCGAACCTAAAAAAAATTACTGGGTACCGATCTGCATCACCGACGCCAAGACAGCGATCAGAAAAATGATCGCCAAGCGACGGCGGTGCTAGGGGGTGAAAGGGTTATCTGGGGGGTGATCAAGGGGTTAAACCTTTATTAGGGGGGGTTAGGGGGCTACACTGGACCTAAAACTAAATGTAGTGACACTTTTACAGTCACAAACGTCACTGATTGCAGTGATCAGTAAATAAATGGTCACTGCAATCAGTGACACTGTGACTGGGGGCTGGGGGGTGATCTGGGGGGGCCTGGGGGGCGATTTATGTGCCTATGTGTGCTGGTGTTAGTGTAGTGTTTGTGCACTAACCTTGATGTCTTCTCTTGTACGACGCTCGGTATATGTGAGCGCCGCACAGGAGATGACATCACTTCCTCCTGCTTTCTCTGTCTGTGTAAACATTACACAGACAGAGGGGGCATTTCTATTCGCCGGGAGCGATCGCGGGGGGTGGCCGGAATCGAACGGCCGCCCCCCATCTCGGAACGCTCCCAGACGAATTCCGACCGCTCACTGTACAGAAGGGGGGTCCGATTGGACCCCCCAACTGTACAAAGGCAATCACGTACACTCTACGTGATTGTGCCTGTCGGTGCCATTGTGCCGACGTATATATACAGTGAGCGGTCAGAAAACAGCTTGTCAATTGATTTTTTAGTAACCTTGAGTGTTACTAAACCCTAAAAGTTTTTACGTTAAAATAACAAACATGTTATACTTACCTGCTCTGTGTAATGGTTTTTCACAGAGCAGCCCGGATCCTCCTCTTCTTGGGTCCCACGCCGGCGCTCCTGGCCCCTCCCTCCTGCCGGGTGCCCCCACAGCAAGCAACTTGCTCTCCGGGGACTTGCACTCCTGATTGGCTTTTGGCAGAAGCGGGAGCCATTGGCAGTCAGTGAGCCAATCAAGAGACGAGGGGGAGGGGTCGAGCCGTGGCTCCATGTGTGAATGGACACACACAACAACGGCTTGGAAGCATGCCTGCTTCCAAGCCGCAGTTCTGTGTGTCCATTCACACACGGAGCCACGGCTCGGCCCCTCCCCCTCGTCTCCTGATTGGCTCGCTGGCTTCTAATGGCTCCCGCTGCTGCCAAAAGCAATTCGGGAGTGCAAGTCCCCAGAGAGCCAAGGCTCTTGATCAAGAGGGGGCTCAGGTAGGTGTTAGGGGGGGGAGCTGCTGCACAGAAAAGTTTTTTTTTACCTTCATGCATAGAATGCATGAAGGTGAAAAACCTTGTCCCTTTACAACCACTTTAATCATCAACGGTCATTATCAGAGGCTTTACTAGAACCTTCAGAGCCCTTGGAGCAAGAAACGTGCTTTGTGACCCTGGTAGTTCCGCCATTGGTGTCAACTGTTTTTTTTTTGTTATTTTATTTTTTTATTACTTTTTTACCATTTCATTTTTTTTTTTTTTAGGAAACCCGTTGAAGGGCTTTGGTAAATATCAGGAGTCTAAACAGACCTCTGATGTTTCACCTTTGAGACAGAGAAAGGAGATTGAGGACACAGAATGAATGAACAGGAAGAGCTTTGTACAGAGGCTTCCTGTTCATTTACAAACTGAAGCATGGTAAACATAGTTTACTGTGCCTCAGTTATGAATGAACAGAGTCAGTGATCGGTAGGGATCACTGACTCACAGCAGTTGACGAAAGAGTGGAGGGGGGAGCCCAGCAACGGGAGAGGGGTCTGGGGAGCACACAGGGGCCCCATCACAGCAGTTGGTGGGTAGGAGGGGAGGCAGGGGCAGCATGTAGAGTAACTGATCCCCTCCACCCACCCCCCCCCTACAGCCACTGAAAGGCTGCAGGAGGAAAATGGAGGGGATCTGTTCCTCTATATGCTGCCCCTCCTATCCAACCCGCATCCCCTCCAGGGTCCACCTGGGCCCCCTGGAGCATGGGGCTGTGTTGTAATTGTGACCCCTGCATGTACGCCCCTGGTCATGGTATAAAAATAAGAAAAAAGAGGCAATGCAAACTATAACAAACTATCTTCTAATACATTTGATGGATATATGACACAAGTAATCCTTTTGGCTGGCATGTTCAGAATGGAGAAGACATGGGTGTACAGCGGGTGACCTCTGCTCCACACGTTCCTTGTTGGATGCTCGCCATCTGTCGTCACGATTTTGCCACCAATATTGATGTAACCATTCATTCCAGGACCAGCAGAATTACTCTGGGTGGTGTCCCTGAGCAAACGGCCAAATCCGTACATAAAAATGTTGATTGATTAAGGTGATCCAGTGATTAAGAGAGAACCTTGAGATTGGTTGGGGATGACACAATGGCAGAAATGTACATTCACTACAGCAGGGGTCTCCAAACTTTCTAAACAAAGGGTCAGATGACTGTCCTTCAGACCTTAGGGAGGCCGGACTATGCCCCATGTTTGGTATTAGGGGGAGAAATAGAGCCCCATCATTGGTATCAGTGGGAGGAATTATGCCCCATCATTGTTGTCAGTGGCACGAATTATCCCCCATTGTTGGTGTCAGTGGAAGGAATTATGCCCTATTATTGGTGTTGGTGGCAGGAATTATGCCCCATTGTTGGTCATTGGCAGGCATTATGCCTCATTATTGGTGTCAGTGGAAGGAATTATGCCCTATCATTGGTGTCAGTGGGAGGAATTATGCCCCATCATTGATGTCACTGGGAGGAATTATGCCCCATCATTGGTGTCAGTGCGAGGAATTATGCCCCATTATTGGTGTCAGTGGCAGGAATTATGCCTCATCATTGGCATCACTGCGAGGAATTATGCCCTATCATTGATGTCAGTGGGGGGAAATATGCCCCATCATTGGTGTCAGTGCGAGGAATTATGCCCCATAATTGATGTCAGTGGGAGGAATTATGCCCCATCATTGGTGTCAGTGCGAGGAATTATGCCCCATCATTGGTGTCAGTGCGAGGAATTATGCCCCATCATTGGTGTCAGTGCGAGGAATTATGTCCTATCATTGGTGTGAGTGGCAGGGATTATGCCCCATCATTGGTGTCAGTGGCAGGGATTATGCCCCATCATTGGTGTCAGTGGCAGGGATTATGCCCCATCATTGGTGTCAGTGGCAGGGATTATGCCCCATCATTGGTGTCAGTGGCAGGGATTATGCCCCATCATTGGTGTCAGTGGCAGGGATTATGCCCCATCATTGGTGTCAGTGGCAGGGATTATGCCTCATCATTGGTGTCAGTGGCAGGGATTATGCCCCATCATTGGTGTCAGTGTCAGGGATTATGCCCCATCATTGGTGTCAGTGGCAGGGATTATGCCCCATCATTGGTGTCAGTGGCAGGAATTATGCCCCATCATTGGTGTCAGTTGTAGGAATTATGCCCCATCATTAGTGCCAGTGGCAAGAATAATACCTCCAGGGCCAGATCAAGGCAAACAAAGGGCTGCATCAGGCCCCCGGGCCACAGTTTGGAGACCACTGCTCTACAGTTAAGTCTTAGTGCTGAACGCTAGCGCTAAACGTAGGAGTTCTTGCCATATTTGGAAATGCTGCTACTTGACTGATATCGCGTGAAGGCAGCTTGGGGTGCGGGCATCGCTGATGACATTGTGTTTGGAAATCCAAAATAGTAGGTGTAACCTCTGAAAAATAATCAAGAATAAACATTCATTTGTTTAACATCCTGCAGATTGTATATACCATACATATAACAGCATGCACTACTAATGATGTGTACATATATAGAGTATGTACATTGCCACGCTGGGACCTATAGATAAACACACAAAAAAGTGTGATTGCAAGGCCACACAGATTAACAAAGAACTCAAAACCGGGCATACAGACACTGCTAATACAATGCAACTATGAATTCAGAGGTTAGTATGCAGAAGCCACTTATACATTTTAAAATGTAATATCCCTAGTTGGGCAACACATAGAAATATATATATATATATATATATATATATATATATATATATATACAAAAAGTAAAAATGCCAAAAATACAAGAGAGAACAAAAACATAGAGATTTGGCTATTTGCTATGAAATAAAAAAGGAGAAAATGCAGGAAAAATAAAATTTGGGCAGTAAGGTTTATGGACCATACAGTTCTGATGGCTGGGTACGGATTATGATTTTATGAGTGTCAGTAGGATGAATAATGCCCCAGTGTCAGTGGAAGGAAAAGGAACGATGCCTCATTGTTGGTGTCAATGGAAGGAATAGTTCCCCATTGTTGAATAGTGGGAGGAATTGTGCCCCACTGTTGGTGTCAGTTAAAGGAATAGTGCCCTGCTGTTGAATAATAGGAGGAATTATGCCCCACTGTTGGTGTCAGATGAAGGAATAGTGCCCTGCTGTTGAATAATAGGAGGAATTATGCCCCACTGTTGGTGTCAGATGAAGGAATAGTGCCCCGCTGTTGAATTGTGGGAGTAATTGTACCCCAGTGTTGAATAGTGGGAGGAATTGTGCCCCAGTGTTGTGTCAATTGAAGGAATAGTGCCCCACTGTTGAATTGTGGGAGGAATTGTGCCCCACTGTTGGTGTCAGATGAAGGAATAGTGCCCCACTGTTGGTGTCAGATGAAGGAATAGCGCCCCACTGTTGGTGTCAGATGAAGGAATAGTGCCCCACTGTTGGTGTCAGATGAAGGAATAGTGCCCCAGTGTTGAATAGTGGGAGGATTTGTGACCAAAGTGAGTAACTGAAGGAAGTACCGTGGCAACATTCTCACCAAACGGCACGGTGGTGAATTGGGAAACTTCAGGCGGTGATCAAGTCAGGGACCCAACCAGCGGAGGTGACGCTTGCAGAGCAGCCTTGTGTGTCAAGCCAGGAACCGTGCCGGTCAGCAGGGGTGAAGCTTGAAAGGTACCTGGAGTGCCAAGCTAGGGACCCAGCAGGGAAGCGTGGGTGACGCTTGCGGGCGATCCCACCACAAAAGCCTTGAGGGGCTCATGGGATTCAGAGTCAGTGAAGCGGGGAGTTCAGTGAGAGACTAGGAGCTCAAGGGGCTGAAGAACTACAAGTGGACATTGTAGTGAACCTGAGAGAACTGTTGAACTTTGTGTTAGGAACTGTTAAATATTGTTGCCATAGGAGACAGCAATCCCACACATGCAGAAGTGGCACCTTGTTGGGTCCTTTCCCTGTACGGCTGTCTTCCTATTGAAGCCTGGGAGTCTGCCTATTGAAATTTCAACCACTTAAGGGTATCCTGGCCCTAACCCTCTTTCCCTTGCAAAATATAAAAAGGACTGTTAAAGGAAATAAAACCTCTTTTGCCTCCAAGAAGTGTCTGGCACCCAATGACTTTCACCATCTTTGCACCCACTATGCCTCACAACCCACTACATATTGAAGGATGTCAGCGGTCTGTGGCCTCAAAGGTTCTCATTAGACTGGAAGAGGTTAAAGATTATGCTACACTGGAAAAGAAAAGGGTCTTCTCCAAACTGTTGCTACAAGGTTGGAAGCACGCAATTGTCTTCCTTGTCTTTGCATACTGTAGCATTAATTAACAGAACACTTCACTGGAAACATCAAAACTCAACCATTTGGGGGCATTTTCAGTTTGGTCATATAGTGTAGATGTGGTGGTCAGGTGTCCACCTACTTTGGCCATATAGTGTACACTGTGACCTATATGCAGTATAAAAAAAGTATAATACATACCTTGATCACTATGTGCATTGTTAGGATTGTACTTAATGTAGAGACAACTAAAGTCCAGCTCTCAACTTCTCCCCAATGGCTGCCAGAGGCCCTCTAAGGCTCCTTTCACACTGGGGCGGGAGGTGCGGTGGCGGTAAAGCACCGCTATTTTTAGCAGATTTGCGGCGGTATTCGGTCGCTAGCGGTGCGGTTTTACCCCCCGCTAGCGGCCGAAAAAGGGTTAATACTGCCGGCAATGCGCCTCTGCAGAGGCGCATTGCCGGCGGTATAGCCGCGGTGTCCCATTGATTTCAATGGGCAGGAGCGGTAAACACACCGCTCCTTCACCGCTCCGAAGATGCAGCTAGCAGGACTTTTGGAGAGCCCTCGGGGCTCTCACACTGGAGAAACAGCAGCCGCTGCTTCAGGTCGGTTTGCAGGCGCTATTTTTAGCGCAATAGCGCCTGCAAACCGCCCCAGTGTAAAAAGGGGTCTAAGTGAGCTTTAATCCTGGGAGGCGGAGTGGCTCCCAACAACATGACTGCTGTAATTGGTACCTAGAGTGGTCACATGATCAGGAGCTAATCTCGCTGGCCCCTGATCAGAAGCTGTGACCGGGAGCTGTCAGAGACAGCTTACTTAGCGCGCTCTCTTCCCGCCCCCAGCACACTATTAGAACACAACCTCAGACTGCCGTGGTTTCAATCATATCTCCCCTTTTCCCTTCTCTCCTCCAGATTGTACATACTACATTCCTTAAGTCTTTCCTGATATGTTCTATCCCTCAGACCTTTCACCATTTTTGTTACCCGTCTCTGGACTCGTTCTAGCTTACGTCACTGTAGTAGACAACGCTACTTCAGCTGTCCACCATGTCCAATTAGAGAACGCTTTGCATTCATTGAGGTGATGCAAACCAATCTCTGAATTTTGCCCAAGTGGTCGACCTCCGGTGTTCACAATGTAGCAGAGCAGCTGCTTGGCACCGCATCCGGAAGCAAGTGGAGATCAATGGAGTAGCGCTGTCTGCTACAGTGATTTCCAGCATCTAGAGGGATCCCACAGATATAAGATATACATAGTTACATCCAGGGATTTCTTTTCAGCGCGAACGTGGGAGAACGCTGTTCCGGTACCTCCAACACTGAATGTTTGTAATGGCAATGGGTGCTGGAGACTCCACTGATGCTGACTGCTGGGGGATTTATTGTCACTCCTGGGGATCTATTATTGTTGCTGTGGGGGTCTATTATTACTGGTGGCTGATCTATTGTAGCTGGCGGGGTGGTAATTGTTGTTGGGGGGATCTACTGTTGAGGGAAGGGTCTGTTGTTGCAGGCCACTGGTGGGTCTCCTGAAGCTGGCACGGGTCTATTTTTGCTGGGGGGGGGGGGGTATATTGTTGCTGGCTGCAGGTGATCCATTTTACTCCCTTTCTTGGTATCACTAACAAATTCCATAAAAATTGCTTATACTTACAAAAATGATACTTGATTCTCTATTGTCTAAAACAGGGTTTGGCAACCTCGGCCCTCCAGCTGTTTTGAAACTACAAGTCCCATGAGACATTGCAAGACCCTGACAATCACAGGCATGACTCCTAGAGGCAGAGGCATGATGGTATTTGTAGTTTAACCACAGCTGGAGTGCCGAGGTTACCTACCTCTGGTCTAAAAGAAGCTGTACTAGGAGGTGGGTAGGGGACGGAACCAAGGGACGGTGTTCAGAGATGGGTAGGGAGTGGAGACAAGGGGTGACTTGGAAAGGGCCCTGGTTACATCAATCCAGACTGGATCAATGTAAAAATATCAATACCTAGAATTCTTCTGTAAAGCTGATACTTACTTTTTGGCTTTGGCCACCTGAGATTTATATGAGCAGCACATGAGTGACCCGCCAACCACATCTAGAAGAGACCCCGACCAGCCCAGATAAAGAGCCGGACCGATTTCATACCTAGTGGGGAAAGATTTGAGAAGTTGTATCAGTCACTGCGATTGGTGTTGGCGATTATAGTTGGTTGACATTATTCACACTTAGCTGTGGGTATCTGTACATACTTGGTTCCTGGGTACAGTGGGTTGAAGAATTCCTTAGTTATATTGAACGCGTACCAAGAGACAGAAATCCCAGCACAGATACCTGAGGAAAGAGAACATCATATATTCAGCAAGAGCCTCAATTAACATCTACATGAAGTCCTTCCTCCCTGGTAATTATATTTACCAAGCCATGTTCTCTTGCCTCTTGCTAAAGGAGCAAGGCTCCCAGGGAAGACGGAACACCTGGCCTCATTTATGTAATAGTGCCAGGCCCGAGTGACCAATCCCCAGGACAGAATACTTGGTGGTGGTGATGGGTCGTGATGGGTGCCATGATGTCTACTCCCTGTCTAAATCCGACAACAGGCAATTCCAGAGCTTAGATAGGCAGAGACAAAGCAGGGGGGAGGTGATGAGGATGTGTGGCTGTATAAGTTTACATACCTGGGGGATGGGCGTGGGCAGATACAGGGCAATAATTTTTATTTAAGTTTCTCCCTGTAGCGGCACCCCAAGTATGAAAGGGGTTAACACCATTTAGGATATTCCCTCTCCGAACACACATCCGCTACCGACACTCCACAGTCAGGCGACCAAGGCCCATAGGAATAATTCTTCCAGAAATACGAGACAAACGCTCTGTATGAGGTTTCCAACTGGTCTGACAATCTTTAATGAGAGCAGGCTCTTTTTATACACCAAAGTAATACTGCATTAATCTAAATGAACAATGGTCCAACTCCACCCACAACATAACGAGGCCCAATACACCTTATTTTGACATCTCTTAGCAGACAACAGGTGAGTTCTTTTTTTTTTTTTTAAATATTCTTTATTTATATTTCAAAAAGGGAGATACATCTAATACATTATTTATACATTTTCCATTGCATTTCTATTCATAATATATTCCTCATCCCAATCCGTTACTTAAATCTTATTTATCTAAACATCAGTCTCGCCTCAAAACCTCAGAGGGACGAACAAAAAATTTTCTCCCTCCCCTCCCCCCTCCATCCCCCTTCCCATTAAGCCATTAAGTAAACCACAACCTCTTAAATACTTCTCTGACCGGGCGGACTCACTTCCCCATTAATCTTTTCCCTTCTTCTGTCTGCATAAATTTATTCCATGATGACCAGATCTTAATATGTTGCTCTTTCCTGTCTTGGGCCGAAAACACCAACTCCTCTATGGCCCCCACTTTCCCGACCCTATTGAGCCAATCTGCAATTGTTGGAGGGCTGGAGCTTTTCCAGGCTCTCGCAATACATGCCTTGGCCTCATTGACCAGGTGGCATAATACTGAGTTTTTATAAGTCTGTGTGGGTATTTGCGTTTCGTGCAATAGGAAGAAGCCTGGATCGTCCGGCACAGGGTAAGACTCAATTTTTTGGGCAATCCTCCGTACCTCTATTCAATATTGTCTAATTGGAGGACATGTCCAATATATATGGAACAAAGTTCCCCGCTCCCCATTACATCGCCAACACTGATCTGAGGCATCAGGGTAGAACCTACCCAGTTTTGAGGGCGTATAGTACCACCTCGTCAGTAATTTGTAATTTGATTCTTGCGTTTTAGTACTTACTGATGAGTGTAGCGCAAGATATATTATCTTCTGATATTGAGCTGGTGTAAAAGTCCTACCAAGGTCCCTTTCCCACTTTCTAATTGCTGGCATTTCATAGTTATCTGGTGGAGTCATTAGCATCATATATATCTTTGATATTATTCGGTTGATGGGTTCCTTCTCCTCACAGTATACTTCAAACCTAGTTAGCTCCCGTTTAAAGTTACTCATTGGACCTAGTGTCTCCAAATAATGTCGAAGTTGTATTGCTTGCCAATACTCTACTTCGAATTGGCCTCCTGATTTCGTCAATTCCACTATTGTGGGCCATATTTCTGATTGCATAAAGTGCGATACCTGCGTATATCCCTTCTCTCGAAGTCTCCGAAATGCCTTTATCTCCATCCCCGGCTCGAAACTTGGGTTTCCCAGTATTGGGTAAAGTGGAGAGTATCTTGACGAATATTTAGGGTTTAGGCATATTTTGGCCCCTATAGACAGTGTTGGCCCTATCAAAGGATGTTTTTTGAGTGCGTCTGACAGTTTTGTATAGCACCAAGGTGCTCTACCCAATGGTATCTGACCAATCTCTTGCTCCAATTTTATCCATAATTTAAGTTCTTTATGTCTGCACCAGTCTATGACCCTTCCCAAATGAACTGCTTGGTGATATTTAGATACATCTGGGACTGCTAAGCCCCCATAGCATTTGGGGAGGGTCATTTGACTTCTGCTAATCCGTGGTCGCCTGTTGGCCCATATGAACTTAGTAAAGAGTGCATTTATTTGCTGAAAGTAGGCCTTATCAATTCTAATTGGTACAGCTTGAAATAAATACAAGAATTTGGGCAGAATATTCATTTTAATAGCGTTACATCGGCCAAACCATGAATGGAATCCCTGTTGCCATTTATCCAGTAGGGATCTAACTACTTTATATAGTGGGGGGAAATTTACAGCGAAAACTTTCTCTAGTCTTGATGGTATATTTATCCCTAAGTATTTTAGTGAGGACCCTACCCATTTAAAGTTAAAATTTGGTTGTATATTTTGCTGAACTTCTATGGGAAGGGCTACCCCCATCGCTTCCGATTTTGTGTAGTTAATTTTTGAATTTGCTAATGTCCCATATCCTTCTATTTCCTTCATCAAATTTGGCAGTGAAACATGGGGTCGTGATAGAGAGAACATCAAATCATCTGCATAAGCAGAGATTTTATATTCTTGATCACCTATTTGCAGTCCCTGAATATCTGGGTTTTGCCGAATCCTATTTAGTAGGGGTTCTAGAGAGAGAGAAAACAGCATCGGAGAGAGTGGGCACCCTTGACGCGTACCATTTGAGATTTTAAATGTCTCAGAGTAAACTCCGTTCACTTTTACTGAGGCTTGGGGCGTAGCATAGACCCCCCGCTATCCAACTCCGTATATCTTCTCCCAGTCCCATTTGCCTCAATACTTCAAACATAAATCGCCAGCTGACCCTATCAAACGCTTTCTCAGCGTCGGTACTCAAAAAAATACTAGGCGTTTTTGAAATATTAGCATAATGTACAAGGTTGAGGACCTTTACGGTATTATCCCTGGCCTCGCGGGTTGGGATAAACCCCACCTGGTCTTGATGTACCAACTGATTCAAAAACGGCTGGAGACGGGAGGCAAGTAGTTTAGTGAAAAGTTTTAAATCTGTATTTAACAGTGAGATCGGGCGATAGCTCCCACACTCAGCCGGGTCCTTCCCTTCTTTCGGGATAACCGAAATATGTGCCATAAGGGCATCCGGCGGTAGTGCGGGAGCCCGGCCAATCTCATTGAATGCCTTTGTC
Organism: Rana muscosa; assembly: GCA_029206835.1. NCBI lineage: Eukaryota > Metazoa > Chordata > Amphibia > Anura > Ranidae > Rana > Rana muscosa. The sequence goes on from CM055118.1 coordinate 352,169,003, forward strand.
AAATGGACCCCTAATATTGGGAGAAAATATTTGTAGTATTGGATAGTGAAGCCATCCGGACCCGGCGCCTTCCCTCGTTTAACTGTCTTTATCACTGTCTCCAGTTCCCCCACTGAAATAGGTATCTCCAGTTTATTACGGTCTTCTAAGGCCAACCTAGGCAGGTTTGCTTAGAGGAGGTATTCTTCCATCTTGGCCTGAGGCACCTGGGTTGGGGTTAAATTATAGAGGGATGAGTAGTATTCTCTGAATCTCTGCGCGATCTTTTTAGGTAGTGAAATCAACTGCCCGTTTTTTCCCTTTATATGGGGTACATATACTGTCTTCCCTTTCTCTCTAAGTTTCCCCGCTAATATTTTACTACATTTTTCCCCAAGTTCATAGGTTACTTTTCTCCCTACTTGTATTGCCGCTTCTGCTTTATATCTAAGTAAGTCTGTCAGTTGTCTCCTCAGGTGTGCCAGTTCTGTCCCCACTAGCGGTATCTGTACTTTCTTATGTTGTACCTCTAATGCTTGAATTTCTTTTAGCAAGTTGACTATCTGTCTTTCTCGTTCTCTTTTTAATCGGGAACCATGTTTTATCAAAACCCCTCTCATTACTACCTTATGCGCTTCCCATATCATTCCCGGGTCGCTCCCCGGGGTGTCGTTCGTCCGGAAGTATGCCTCCATTTCTTTTGCTACATCTTCCCGAACTTCGGGGATCTGCAGCAAACTCTCATTCAGACGCCAACGCCACACCGGAGCCGTAGATGAGTCGGACAACGCAATGTGTAGCGTCACTGGTGCGTGGTCCGACCATGTTATATTCCCAATTTTTACTTCCTTCACCGCCGTCAGCAGATAATGTGGTACCAGGAAGAGGTCTATACGAGAATACAGTTGGTGTGGGTTGGAAAAGAATGTATAATCTCTTTCCCCGATATGTAATAATCTCCATACATCTACCATCTGCAATTCCCGCAACTTCTGCAAGATATTCCTCCTAGTCCCCCCTGGTATGGAGGATACCCCTGTTGATGTATCTACCTTAGGTTCCAATGTTGTATTAAGGTCTCCCCCTACTATCAGCTTCCCTTCTGCAAACCCTACCGACTTATCCAAGGTTTTACTCAAAAAGGCATCTTGATGTATATTTGGTACGTAAACGGTCGCCAATGTCACCTTTGTACTTCCAATCTGTCCTTTTAAAAAAATAAAACGGCCCTCTACATCTACTCGTTTATCCAACAGGGACCAAGGTATCCTATTGGAGATTAAAATTGACACCCCTTTTGACTTTGATATCTGACTACATGCATGGTATGTACATGGGTAGAACCTATTTTGTAGGTATGGGAGTCCACCCATCTTAAAGTGTGTTTCCTGCACAAATACTACGTCTGAGCGGGTTCGTTTTAACTCGCTCAGGAGCATTCTCCTTTTTTGTGGGACATTAAGTCCTTTAGCATTAATGGTGGTTATCTTTAATTCCTCCATCCCTAAAGATTCAGAGGATGGAGTGTGGGGGAGAGGGGAGAGAGAAAGGGAAAAAAAAAAAAAAAAAAAAAAAGGGAAAACCCTGGGACCCCCTTCGGTAAATATAGATAGACCAAGGGATGTCATAGGCCGTTTTCATCGATACGCACATAAGGAACTAATAAGTCGCATGGCCTGGGAAAAGGGTGAAATAGAACATGAAGGATTCAGGGTAAAAATCCTGCCAGACCTCTCACGAGCTACACTCCAGCGTAGGGCTATGTTACGCCCGCTCCTGGATAAAATTAAACTACTGGGGGGGTCATATCGGTGGGGATACCCCATTGCTTTGATAGTGAAAAAGAACTCCCATACATTTACTTTGCGGCACCCGGGGGAATTACTAGATTTTTTTTCCTTTATGGAGATGGAAGCTATAGAGATTCCAAACTGGCTGCAGGAAATTCCAGGAACTGGGAGAAAAATGGAGACAATGGGGGACAGGAGATCTAAGGCTTCAAGGGGAAGGGGAGAAGGAAGCAATAAAGAACCCACCCCCCCAAAATAAAAGAGTACAGGAGTAACGGGGGCCGGACTAATGTTTTCCTCTCTCTGCCCCCTTCTTTTTTTTTTTCTCTCCCCTTTTTTTTTTTTTTTCCAGTAACATCAGGGCTAGAATCAAATAATTCCTCTGAAGGAGACTTGCCCTGGTACCCTCCCCCCCTCTGGGAGAGGAAAAGGGGAAATGCCCCTTCCCCCCTTTTTTTTTTGGGTTTGTCTCCTTACTTTGGGTAATTTTATTTTTTGGTTTTTCTTCTCTCCTGACTGGGTTTTTTTTCCTGTTCTGGGTATTACCCCAGTGAACCCCCACGGTAAACCCCCCGGTCCCTTTTTTTTTTTTTTTTGAGGAAACCTCAAGAGGGAATGAGTGGGTTGTTCTAGGAGGGGATATAACCCACTGGAGACAGTCACAGCCGGGGCTTAAATATATACCCCCCTCTTCTTTTTTTTTTTCCCCCTTCAAGAGACTTTGGGAGCATGGAACTTTGGGGGAATGCCTCCGCTCCTTCTCATTTACTACTATTGCTGATCAGAAAAGAAAGAAGGAGAAAAAAGGGAGGGAGAAGGGAGGAAAAATAGAGAGAAGAGAAGAGAGAAAACAATTTTCTTTTTTTTAATGGAGTGGGGTTTTTTTTTTTGTTTTTTTTTTAGAAGTTAGGGTATAGGGGACACTGTAAAGGGTGATGGGAAACAGGATGTGTTACATTGGAAGATACTGCAAAATGTAAGATGTAAGTTATGACAACTGTGACCACCCTGCAGGTTTACATACACTTATTGCCCCCCCCCCATGGGGACGGAGGGGAGCCCTTGGGGGGGAGGGACTTATTCCCTCCCCCCAATTTAGTGATTTATATACACTGGAATCATTGGGTGGTTTAGTGGGTTTTTTTTTTTCTCTCTTCTCTCGGTTGGAGTTAGAAGGAGCTTAGAAGATATAATGTACGAAGTTTAAATAATGTATAAATAACGTATAAATGCATAAATAATGTACAAATAATGTATGATGAAATGAAGGGGGGAGAAGGATTTGATCTGATTTGACTTTGAAAAGGAGGGGTATAGGAGGGAGATAACAATAAGCAGGGGGGTTTAGAAATAAGAAGATAGGAGAAGAGATCAATAGAGACCAATGGAGTATTGGAGAGAAGAGAAGGGGAGGGAGAAGGGGGAAGAGGGGGAAAAAGAGAGGAGAAGGAGAGGAAGAGAGAAGGAGAGGGGAAGAGAGGAGTAAAAGGGAGAGGGGTTCCTATAATGGAATGGAATATTCCAGTAAGGGTAGTGGCCTGAATAGAAGAAAGCGAAGAAAATGCCAAGTGTGGGGGGTGCAAATGGTATAGATACCACACAAGGGTCATACACTTACTTTTGTAGACTTAGAGAGACACATATAAGACACGTATACATATAATATCGGGAATAGGTTTTGAGGTATTAGTTAAGAAAGGAGTAGTTAGGAGCCAAACACATAGACACAAGGGGGAAGTAGGGAAATAGGGAGGTAGACAGAGGGTAGACTGAGACAACAAGGGTGGAAGGGGGGAGAAAAAATAAGGGTTGGGGGTCAGGAATTAGGGGGGTTCACGAGAAGAAAGATTTTTAGAGAGCAGGAGGAGGGGGGCACTTACACATCACATTACACATGAATATAATAGGATAAAATAGGTGGTACACACACTTGGATATAACCGGATATAACTGAGGAGGCCAGTGGTTAGAAAGAGGTGGGAGCCCCAAGCAGGAAATAGGAGTAAGTTAGTACCCAGAAGATCCACCATTAGGGAAGAAGGAGGAGGGGGGGTAGAGGGATTAGGGTTTAAGAAGCAAAGGGAAATAGTACAGAGGGAATGGGAAGAAAGGTGAGAAAGGAGGGAAAATGGCCCTGGTATACGCTCCCTAAATTCAGTTATACTAAAATCTCCAAAGTAAGAAGGTATTATATGTACTATATGTAAACAATTACAAACAAACACAAATGCAAAAGTTACATAAAGGATAAATATTATTTGTTTATTTATTAGGATGATAAAGGGAAAAAAAATTAGGATAATTTAGGGTAAAATTAAAGGATGGAGGCCCCCTCGGATTTAAGGCTCTATAAAGTAGGAGAAGGTGAGGGGAAGAGAAAAGAGGAGAAAAGAGAGAGGAAAAGGGAGAAAGGATGGAGAGAAGAGCTGGAGAGAGATAGATGAAAGGGGTGTCCGGGGTGGAGCGAGGGGGGTGTACCTCTACCGTACCAACCCAACACCCCAATTAGGCGTGCACCCACCTGAACCGTAAGGTTAAAGGTCCAGAAGTGGGTGCCTCCCTTGGGGGCGGGGGTAAGGGGGGACGGGTTAGTTGAATATTTAAGGGAGGGAAGTTGAATAGGGAGGGTTTGGTTTTAAGGGACAACAGGTGAGTTCATTAGCTAATCCCTTTTCAGTTTAAATGACTATGCATGACCTTTATATTCCCCAGACTGTCTGTCTGCTAATTTACAATACACACAAGTACAGAGTTAATTATCACAATGAAAGATCCTCAGAAGCCATCCTAGATTCATTTACATCACAACAGGCAGGTGGGACATCAGCATCTCTCAATTAACTTGTTGAGTTCAGAATCAACAACCAGTACATATTGTGGATTAATATTACTATCCCATTTTAGGTAGTCCAAGATATATTTCCTCAGTCACCCTATGCCCAAAGTGACCCCTGTCACACTCCCCATGTTGACGCTAAAGTTGGCCATAGATAAGTGAGTGAGTGAGTGAATAACTTGTATAGCGCTACAAATGTGAACTAAATCGCCTCAAGGCGCTTTGCATCCAGTGACGTCCTGATCCTTCAGAAGAGGTGGGTCTTAAGTTTTTTCCTGAAGGCCCGATGGTTTTCTTCCATGCGGATGTCCGTGGGTAGAGCTGATAGAGGGTAGAGATAGATGCTGAACTGGCAACTTTTGTTCCATCCATGGCCGTTCATGTTCAAGAGAAATCAGTATAATGTTCAACTCCTCTTGGACCAGACGAGTGGTAAATTATCATTCAATCAGTGTGTTCTGACAGTGGTGGAGTCCCCGCTGTCAGAACACAATAACGCAGCCGGGAGGATTCCTCCATCCACCTTGCTTGTGTGCAAAGGGCCATGTATGGCCAGTTTAAGTCACACCTCCTTCTGTGCTAGATCCTACCCCCAATCATCCAACAATCCAATGCCAAAATCTCAGCGGCAAGAGAGCCAATCAATAGAGCAGGGGCAGGGCCTAGTTTCAGAATGAGGAGGGGCTTAGTTTAGACTTGTGCAGAAGTCAATGTATGGAGCACAGCCTGGGTCTAGAATCCAGATGCTCCACAAGGACATTCGAATTGAAAGCAGACTCTTGCAGGCACCATAGGTAGCTGTGTTTTGGCAGTATTGTTGGCGTAGGCCCCAAAACGTTGACTTTTTTGGCATACTATAAAATTCAAGTCCTTGTTTAGTTTGGGGATGGTATGTGCCGCCCCAATCTGGTTTATCAGGGACATTGCCAGATGTCTCTCTATTGTGCTTTGTACTCTACTTATCAATCATATATTGTAAAATTATAACTGACTCATTGTACACAGGACATGGGATGAGGGACTATCAAACCAAATTCTATTCAACTCACCTGCAAATATAGATATAGCTCCAGCTGCTGTTATATACTTGCCCTTCAGTACAGAATTCCCCTCAGCGACCTTCGTACACTGAAGTCCAATCATCCCACACAGACATGAGAACAATCCGAAAATTAACGATGAAATGATCAGGGCCCGGAAAGCCTGCAGGTGACCTGTGATGGCGGACAAACAAATGTATGAAATAATGCATGAAAATTGTTCAATAATGTATAATACACAATCAAGTGATTCTCTGAAATACTAGAATATTATTGCAGCAGAAGTCAGAAACTTGGTTTGTGCTATGGCTTAGATCCTCCACATCACAGCACCCCCTTTACATCACAGCACCCCCTTTACATCAGAGCGCCCCTTTACATCACAATCCCTCCCATTACATCACCCCCTTTACATCACAGCACCCCCTTTACATCACAGCGCCCCCTTTACATCACAGCGCCCCCTTTATATCACAGCACCCCCTTTATATCACAATCCCTCCCATTACATCACCCCCTTTACATCACAGCACCCCCTTTACATCACAGCGCCCCCTTTACATCACAGCGCCCCCTTTACATCACAGCACTCCCTTTACATCAGAGCACCCCCTTTACATCACGATCCCTCCCATTACATCACCCCTTTACATCACAGCACCCCCTTTACATCACAGCGCCCCCTTTATATCACAGCACCCCTTTACATCACAATCCCTCCCTTTACATCACCCCCTTTACATCACAGCACCCCCTTTACATCACAGCGCCCCCTTTACATCACAGCACCCCCTTTACATCACAGCGCCCCCTTTACATCAGAGCGCCCCTTTACATCACAATCCCTCCCATTACATCACCCCCTTTACATCACAGCACCCCCTTTACATCACAGCACCCCCTTTACATCACAGCGCCCCCTTTACATCACAGCACCCTTTTACATCACAATCCCTCCCTTTACATCACAGCACCCCCTTTACATCACAATACCTCCCTTTACATCACCCCCTTTACATCACAGCGCCCCCTTTACATCACAGCACCCCTTTACATCACAATCCCTCCCTTTACATCACCCCCTTTACATCACAGCACCCCCTTTACATCACAGCGCCCCCTTTACATCACAGCGCCCCTTTACATCACAATCCCTCCCTTTACATCACCCCTTTACATCACAGCACCCCCTTTACATCACAGCACCCCCTTTACATCACAATACCTCCCTTTACATCACCCCCTTTACATCACAGCACCCCCTTTACATCACAGCGCCCCCTTTACATCACAGCACCCCTTTACATCACAGTGCCCCCTTTACATCACCCCCTTTACATCACAGCACCTCCTTTACATCACAATCCCTCCCTTTACATCACCCCTTTACATCACAGCGCCCCCTTTACATCACAGCACCCCTTTTACATCACAGCACCCCTTTACATTACAATCCCTTTCTTTACATCACCCCTTTACATCACAGCACCCCCTTTACATCACAGCGCCCCCTTTACATCACAGCACCCCTTTTACATCACAGCACCCCTTTACATTACAATCCCTCCCTTTACATCACCCCCATTACATCACAGCACCCCCTTTACATCACAGCACCCCTTTAGATCACAATCCCTCCCATTACATCACCCCCTTTACATCACAGCACCCCCTTTACATCACAGCACCCCCTTTACATCACAATACCTCCCTTTACATCACCCCCTTTACATCACAGCGCCCCCTTTACATCACAGCACCCCTTTACATCACAGTGCCCCCTTTACATCACCCCCTTTACATCACAGCACCTCCTTTACATCACAATCCCTCCCTTTACATCACCCCTTTACATCACAGCGCCCCCTTTACATCACAGCGCCCCCTTTACATCACAGCACCCCTTTTACATCACAGCACCCCTTTACATTACAATCCCTCCCTTTACATCACCCCCTTTACATCACAGCACCCCCTTTACATCACAGTGCCCCTTTACATCTCAGCACCCCTTTACATCACAGCACCCCCTTTACATCACAGCGCCCCCTTTACATCACAGCACCCCTTTACATCACAATCCCTCCCATTACATCACCCCCTTTACATCACAGCACCCCCTTTACATCACAATCCCTCCCTTTACATCACCCCCTTTACATCACAGCACCCCCTTTACATCACAGCACCCCCTTTACATCACAATCCCTCCCTTTACATCACCCCCTTTACATCACAGCACCCCCTTTACATCACAATCCCTCCCATTACATCACCCCCTTAAATCACAATCCCTCCCTTTACATCACAGCACCCCCTTTACATCACAGCACCCCCTTTACATCACAATCCCTCCCTTTACAATACAGCACCCCTTTACATCACAATCCCTCCCTTTACATCACCCCCTTTACATCACAGCACCCCTTTAAATCACAATCCCCCCCTTTACATCACAGCACCCCCTTTACATCACAGCACCCCTTTACATCACAATCCCTCCCTTTACATCACAGCACCCCTTTACATCACAATCCCTCCCTTTACATCACCCACTTTACATCACAGCACCCCCTTACATTACAGCACCACTTTAAATCACAATCCCTCCCTTTACATCACAGCGCCCCTTTTACACCACAATCCCTCCCTTTACATCACAGCACCCCCTTTACATCACAGCACCCCCTTTACATCACAGCGCCCCCTTTACATCACAGCGCCCCCTTTACATCACAGCACCCCCTTTACATCACAGCGCCCCCTTTACATCACAGCACCCCCTTTACATCACAGCACCCCCTTTACATCACAGCGCCCCCTTTACATCACAGCGCCCCCTTTACATCACAGCACCCCCTTTACATCACAGCGCCCCCTTTACATCACAGTGCCCCCTTTACATCACAATCCCTCCCTTTACATCACAGCACCCCCTTTACATCACAGCGCCCCCTTTACACCACAATCCCTCCCTTTACAGCACCCCCTTTACACCACAATCCCTCCCTTTACATCACAACCCCCCCTTTACATCACAGCACCCTCTTTACATCACAATCCCTCGCTTTACATCACCCCCCTTTATATTACCACCCTCCTTACATCACACCCCCCCTTTACATCACAGCCCCCTTTTACATAACAATCCCTCCCTTTACATCACAACCCTCCCCCCTACATCACAATCCCTCCCTTTACATCACAACCCCCCCTTTACATCACAGCACCCTTTTACATAACAATCCTTCCCTTTACATCACAATCCCTCCCTTTACATCACAATCCCCCCTTATACATCACAATCCCTCCCTTTACATCACAATCCCTCCCTTTACATCACAACCCCCTTTTACATCACAACCCCCCCCCCTACATCACAATCCCTCCCTTTACATCACAGCCCCCATTTACATCACAACCCCTCCCCCTTTTACATCATAACCCCCCCCCTTTTATATCACGATCCCTCCCTTTACATCACAACCCCTCCCCCCTTTTACTCACAGGAACAAATAAAATACCCTGAAAGCAGAGCCCCCCCCCAACCCTCTTTTGTTGAATTGTATTGTAACCGTACTGTTTACCTTTTTATTGTAAAGTGCTGCACAAACTGTTGGCACTATATAAATTCTGTACTGTCATTTTTTTATTTCCTTAACTTATAACCAAATTTAAATAAATAAATCTAGTGACAGCAGGCTACATCTGAGGGAGGCAGTTCTAATATAACAGGAGGTACAGTATGTTTATTTGGAGCAGGCATCAATAAATGGCAGACCAGACAGTGCGACAGTCCTGTCCAGATTGTGGCACTTAGCAGTCTGAGTGATTGTTAGGATGCGGGGGGGGGGGGGGGGGGCTGTGATGTGAAGGGGGGGGGGGGACTAATATAATCAAAGGATGAGGACCACACTCCTTTCAGTGTTTGACCTTGGTAATAGATGGGTGCTAGTAGTGACTGTAGTGAATGGCGCTGAGTAAATCAGAGCAAAGTGATGAGACGTCACCGACACTCCATTGCAAACATATAAAAACTTATTAGAGTAACGCCACAATAGTCAACCAAGCCAATATTTTAATCCTTTAAAACTGTTTTACATTTTTCAATATGTTGTCTTTTTAATTTTCAGTTCCTGTTTTCAAATTGCTGTTTTCATTTACAAGGGTACAAAGATGTATTAAAATGGATCCAAATTAAACTGAAACACAATGAATGTAGTCATCCTTTATCTATTTTCACTTACCACAATGTAGAAAATACAAGTAAAAAATCAATAAAAATCAATATACTAATTAGCTATCATCTGCTGCCATCTTGTGGCAACTTTTCAGTATGCAGTTTAGAATCTCTTTTCTTGGAATAGAATTCCCACACTTGAAAGAATTTTAGGAATATATACAAAGTCTTAATTATTCCGGAATTAGGAAAGCGTTTTCTAGCTGCTGTGTAAGTCTGTCTATCTACCTACCTACCTACCTACCTACCTACCTACCTATCTACCTACCTATCTATCTATATCACCCAGATATATCATCTATCTATCTATCTATCTATCTATCTCACCCAGTATCTATCTATATATCTATCTAATCTATCTATCTCTCTATCTATCTCACCCAGTGTATATCTATCTATCTATCTATCTAATTGTTGGCTTTTATGAGCAGGGCCCTCTTAACCCTCTTTGTTCTTTGTATTGATTTGTAACTCTACTATCTCTCTTTATATTGAGAAACACTGCACAAAACTGTTGGTGCTATATACATCCTGAAATATAATAATACCAATTATATATACAGTATATAAATATTTACACATTTAATTTGCATGGTTCCGTAATTTATGTGTTTAAAAAAAAAAAAAACATTTATATGTAAGACATCTATATTATGCTCTCATTTTACTGAACCTATAATGATAACATCTCTCCCCCAAGCCCGCACAAAAATAGGTATTCTACTACCCCTGATTTTTTTTCATCACGATCATATGATTTTTTTTTCTCACCATTTTGTTGTTGAAAAAAAAAACAAACAAAAAAAAAAAACGTCAGACTGACAGATAAGCTGCAGTTTATTGCCTTTCAATTTCTGAACTTGTTTTCTTGTGTAGGAAGAAAGATTCTAAACTGTATACTGAAAAGTCACCACAAGAGGGCAGCAGATTTTATTGTATCAGAATATTAATTTCTCCATGTGCTTTTTTTAAGCTTATCAAAGAATCAGGTAAAACTTTCAGGCTTTACAGTAACAGGGTAGCTTCTTGTTTATGAAACTGTACTCCTGATCTTTCTCAGCTTCCTCAGTTCTTTTCTCTGTCTCAAAAGGGAGACATCAGTGGTCTGTTTAGACCCCTGATATTTCACCAAAGCCCCCCAATGGGGCTCCTAAAAAAATTGGAAATAAAAAAAAAAAAAAAAAATTATTGTAAAAAAAAAAAAAAAAAAATGGTTAGAAAGTTATAATTAAAAAAATAATAAAAATTAACTACTGACATCAATCTCTGCCCTAATGTCACCATACACTGCTCTGCTTACAGAGTATATATATACACACACAGCACGTGTGTTTGAGTTTTGGGGTGCACACCCTAATGCAATAGGCTGCGCTCACTTATGGTTAAAGGAATGTTATGGATGAGAGCCCCCTTTGTAAACCTTGGGATTTAGAGATCTCCAGGTTTGTTTACTTCTTACTAATTCTATCTTCCAGGCATATACATTTTTCTTTAAAATGCAGCTCTCACAGCAAAATTTGACCTTGTCTCCAGCAAAAACTCAGATAGCCAGCATCATTCAACCCATTTCCTGTGAGCTCAGGATGTAATGGACACGCCCCCTCTGCCGGCCTGGACCCATAGTAAATGTGGCGCTGATGTAGGGTCAGGGCTGCTGTTAGAAATCATGGGGGCCCCATACAGTCTTCCTGACCGGGCCCCCCAAGCCCTGCCTACACCCCACCCACCTAGGGTTGCCACCTTTTCTTCAAGTCAAACCCGAACACTTTAGTGGCGCACAGCAATTTTGTTTTATAGTATAAACTAGTGATGAGCCGAACACCCCCGGGTTCGGTTCGCACCAGAACCCGCGAACGGACCGAAAGTTCGAACGAACATTAGAACCCTATTAAATACAATGGATGCGAACGTTCGAATTCTAAAGTGCTAATTATAACAACTATTATGCATGTTATTGTCCTAAAAAGGGTTTGGGAACCCGGGTTCTGCACCAGGGGACATGTATCAATGCAAAAAGAAGTTTTAAAAACGGTCGTTTTTCGGGAGCAGTCATTTTAATGATGCATAAAGTGAAAAAAAAAAAGTCAAATATTCCTTTAAATATCGTACCTGGGGGGTGTCTAAAGTATGCCTGTGAAGTGCCACGTGTTTCCCGTGTTTAGAACTGTCCCTGCACAAAATGACACTTCTAAAGGAAAAAAAAGCCATTTAAAACTGCTTGCGGCTTTAATGTAATGTCTGGTCCCGGTAATATGGATGAAATTCTTTAAGAAAAATGGCATAGCTACCCCATGACCACCCCCCCTACCCCAGCCCATTACCAGCCCCTTTGGGTCTTGTATGGATATTAAGGGGAACCCCGCACATAAAATAAAAAAGGCCCTATATACTCTGAACAGCCCTATACAGGCGGTGCATACAAGACAGGGACTGTAGGTTTGTTCTTATGTAGAATCTGTTTGTAATTTTGAACAGGTACATTGTTGAAGTGTAGCTCCAGCCCAAAAATCTATTTTTAAACTTTTTGGAAAACATAGGTAAGGGTTATCACCCCTGTAACATTTGTTTTGCTGTCTGTGCCCCTGTTCAGAACATTTCACCTCACTTTCCGTCCCAATGACAACTGTTTTTGAAATGTGGTGTTTTTCTTGAAACAAGGATTGCTGATAAAGCATCAGTACAGAGGAGACACCTTTCTCCCATATTTATTCTTACAGGAGAGAATTTTCCTTCCTAGTGGTAGATTTCCTCTCACTTCCTGTTGTCTTCTTGCGTTTGCAAGTAGGAGTCGTTTGTAAGTTGGATGTTTGAAAGTAGGGACCTGCCGTATATACTCTGCAGAAATAGGCCCCTTAGTTGTTGGTGTTGGCACAACACTGTAAGCACTCACAGTTACTCTTGGTTGGTGCTGGAACGCCCTGCTGTCAACTATTATATCAGGAATTTTAATTACATATAATTGTTGAACAGTGGTAGTAAAAATTGGGCCTTTGATGGTGGTGCTGGTGCCACAACACTGTAAGCCCTGACAGTTACTCTTGGTGGGTGCAGCAATGGGCCCTGCTGTGAATTATTAGATCAAGAATTGTAATTACATGCCCCTGTTGAACAGGGGCTGAAAAATTGGGCCTTAGGCACTGGTGGCACAACACTGCAACCCCTCACAGATACTGTACTTGGAGCACAGCAATGAGCCCTGTTGCAAAGTATTGCTTCAAAAATTGTAATGACACGCCCCTGTTAAACAGGGGCTGAAAAATTGGGCCTTAGGCACTGGTGGCACAACACTGCAACTCCTCACAGATACTGTACTTGGAGCACAGCAATGAGCCCTGTTGCAAAGTATTGCTTCAAAAATTGTAATGACACGCCCCTGTTAAACAGGGGCTGAAAAATTGGGCCTTAGGCACTGGTGGCACAACACTGCAACTCCTCACAGATACTGTACTTGGAGCACAGCAATGAGCCCTGTTGCAAAGTATTGCTTCAAAAATTGTAATTACACGCCCCTGTTAAACAGGGGCTGAAAAATTGGGCGTTAGGCACTGGTGGCGGCACCCATAAACAAAAATGATCTTACAAGCTATCATCATCAATCGTATCATTGAGGACTCGGAGGAGGAGGATAGCCAGTCAACATAACAGCACAGGCACTCAGCATCAGCATCAGTCTTGAAGGGATGTGACATGTTAAAATCAATTAGTCTGTTATATCAGCATCAGGTGTGTGGTAGCTGGTGGTGATCCAAGACTGGTTCATCTTGATGAAAGTCAGTCGATCAACCGAGTCGGTGGACAGGCGCACCCTGTGATCCGTGACAAATCCTCCAGCAGCACTGAATGTGCGTTCCGAAAGAACGCTGGATGCAGGACAGGCCAGTAGCTCAATTGCATACTGTGCAAGCTCTGGCCAGTGATCCATCCTCAAGACCCAGTAAGCCAGAGGATTTTCGGTGGGGAAGGTGTCCAAGTCTGACCTTGCCCCTAGATATTCCTGCACCATGTTTATCAGACGCTGGCGATGGTTGCTGGAACCGATCATACTTTGGGGCTGCGGACTAAAGAATTGTCTGAACGCATCGGTCAGACGGCCACCTTCCCCACCGCTCCTTCTTTGACTGGCCGAAGCCTCAGCAACTCGTTGTCCAGGACCAGGAGTTTGCAACCTCCCAGTCTCTGGGAACGCGTTGCACAGACCTTTCTGCAAGGCCTCCCGGAGTTGTCTCATCCTCTGCTCCCTCTGCGACGGTAACATAAGGTCCGCAACCTTACCCTTGTACCGTGGATCAAGGAGAGTGGCCAGCCAGTAATGGTCCCTCTCCTTGATCCGAAGAATATGAGGATCCTTCCGCAGACTTTGCAGGATCAGGGAGGCCATGCAGCGTAGGTTTGCTGAGGCATTCGCTCCGGAGTCCTCTGGGTCACTAAGGACGACATGATCCGCAGCCACCTCCTCCCAGCCACGTACAAGTCCACTGGTTTCTTGGGACTGTAAATCATCCCTAAAAGACTGCTGCTGATGATGCTGAGTGCCAGCCTCCACCTCCATGCTGACACAATCCTCCTCCTCCTCCTCCTCCTCCTCCTCCTCTTCCTGTGCGATGGGTGGGACAGAAGGAACACTGTCTGGGTAAAGGGGGCCTTGAGAGGCAAGGAAGTCCTCCTATTCCTGCCTCTGTTCTGCCTCAAGTGCCCTGTCCATTATTCCACGCAGCGTGTGCTCCAACAGGTGGACAAGAGGTACAGTGTCACTGATGCATGCACTGTCACTGCTCACCATCCTCGTGGCCTCCTCAAATGGTGCCAGGACAGTGCATGCATCCCTGATCATGCCCCACTGGCGTGGAGAAAAAAAACCAAGCTCCCCTGACCCTGTCCTGGTGCCGTAGTCGCACAGGTACTCATTGATGGCCCTCTGCTGCGTGTGCAGCCGCTGCAGCATGGCCAACGTTGAGTTCCACCTGGTGGGCATGTCACATATAAGGCGGTTCTTGGGCAGGTTCAACTCCTTTTGCAGCTCAGCCAGGCGAGCACTGGCATTATAAGATCTGCGGAAATGCACACAGACTTTCCTGGCCTGCCTCAGGACATCCTGTAAGCCCGGGTACCTGCCCAAGAAGCGCTGCACCACCAGGTTAAGGACGTGAGCCACACAGGGCACATGGGTCAGTTGTCCCTGTCGGAGGGCGGAGAGGAGGTTGGTGCCATTGTCGCAAACCACCATTCCTGGCTTAAGCTGGCGTGGCGTCAACCACCTCTCGGCCTGGCCCTGCAGAGCAGACAGGACCTCTGCCCCAGTGTGGCTTCTGTCCCCCAAACACACCAGCGCAAGCACGGCATGGCATCTTTTTGCCTGCGTACTTGCGTAGCCCCGTGAACGGCTACGGAGCACCGCTGGTTCATAGGACAAACCACAGGAAGAGGCCATGGAGGAAGAAGAAGAGGAGGGGGTGGAGGAGAGAGGTGTGTCACAACCAGTAGTAGCATTTTGGAGGCGTGGCGGTGGGACAACCTCCAACACTACTGCACCTTGTCCTGAATCCTTCCCAGCTGCCAAAAGAGTGACCCAATGGGCCGTGAAAGAAAGGTAACGTCCCTGTCCATGCCTGCTGGACCATGAGTCAGCGGTAATATGCACCTTACCGCTGACCGCCCTGTCCAGCGAGGCCAAGACATTGCCTTCCACATGCCGGTAGAGAGCCGGAATAGCCTTCCGTGAGAAAAAGTGGCGTTTGGGAACCTGCCACTGAGGAACCGCACATTGCACAAACTCACGGAAGGGGGCCGAGTCTACCAACTGAAAAGGCAGCAGTTGAAGCGCTAGCAATTTAGCCAAGCTAGCATTCAACCGCTGGGCATGTGGATGGCTGGGAGTGAACTTCTTTCGACGGTCCAGCAGCTGGGGCAGGGAAATTTGCCTGCTAGAATCGGACGTCGGTGTACTGCTAGCAGAGTGGGCGCAAGTACTTGGCTGTGACACACCTAATTCTACACCTTCATTCCTCTCAGTGCAGGTTTCAGAGAGGACTGAAGGTATAGTGGGGTTGGAGATCCCAGCTGATGCGGTGCAAGGAGAGGTCCGCTTTGTTCTTTGGTGTGGGTCTTTGAGGTAGGCTTGCCAACGAGCTGCATGGCAGGTCAACATATGTCTGGTCAGGCATGTGGTACCCAAGCGGCTGATGTTTTGGCCACGCGATATACGCTTGAGACATATGTTGCAAACAGCAGCTGTGCGATCTGATGCACTAGCCTCAAAAAAGGCCCACACCAAAGAACTTTTTGAATGACGGGCAGAGGCAGCGCCCTGCACAGGCGGAGCTCTGCGGTGTGATTCCGTCGGTGTACTGCCCTTACGCTGGCCACCAAAGGGCATCCTGCCTCGTTGGAGATGTGCCTCCTCCTCATCCTCCTCCTCCTCCTCTCTCCTATTAGGCACCCACGTGGAGTCAGTGACCTCATCATCCCCTCCCTCCTCATCACTGGAGCCAATCTGGCAGTATGCTGCAGCTGCTGGAACATGACTGCCAGATTGGTGTCCTTCTTGAGCATCCCCTCTGTCTGCTCTCACGCTACTGCCTTCCTCTAGCTGGGTTTCATCATCAGACCCTTCGAAACGCTGGGCATCCTCCTGGAGCATGTACCCAACACTGTGCTGAAACAGTTCGGGGGACTCCTCAGGAGGAGGACATGGTGGGTCTAGGGAAGGAGTGACTGATGATGAGTCTGACATTGATACCAGGGAAGAGGACGCTTTGGCAGCTGCTTTTCCAGTACCCTGAGCCTGGGTGAGAGAGGATGAGGAGGAGGAGGAGGGCTTGGTCATCCACTCTACCAAGTCTTCGGCATGATGTGGCTCAACATGTCCAGCTGCCGAAAAGAAGGACAAGCGTGTCCCATGGCCATGTGCTGATGACAATGCACCGCGTCCACGACCAGCACTGTTGCCCCCAGACACAGAGCCTGCTTGCCCTCTTTTATTGCCTCCTGACTGTCTGCCTCTCCTTGTTTGCCTTCCAGACATTCTAATAGATGGCCTGCAGGGAGATGGGAAAAAAGCAATAAGGGCTACCTTCAGGTGTCCTTCTCTGTCCCTTGAAACAAGGACTTTCACAGTGAAAGAAACTGACACTCTCCCTACCTACAGTTTTCTGTCCCTAGAAAAAATATTTTTTTTAAGCACAATATAGCACAAGGACAATTCACTCACTGTCCTTACAGGTCCCTGGAAACAAGGACTTGCAGAGTGAAAGAAAAAAAACACTCTCCCTACCTACAGTTTTCTGTCCCTAGAATAAATGTTTTTTTTAATCACAATATAGCACAAGGACAATTCACTCACTGTCCTTACAGGTCCCTGGAAACAAGGACTTGCAGAGTGAAAGAAAAAAAACACTCTCCCTACCTACAGTTTTCTGTCCCTAGAAAAAATGTTTTTTTTAAGCACAATATAGCACAAGGACAATTCACTCACTGTCCTTAGAGGTCCCTGGAAACAAGGACTTGCAGAGTGAAAGAAAAAAAACACTCTCCCTACCTACAGTTTTCTGTTCCTAGAAAAAATGTTTTTTTTAATCACAATATAGCACAAGGACAATTCACTCACTGTCCTTACAGGTCCCTGGAAACAAGGACTTGCAGAGTGAAAGAAAAAAAACACTCTCCCTACCTACAGTTTTCTGTCCCTAGAAAAAATGTTTTTTTTAATCACAATATAGCACAAGGACAATTCACTCACTGTCCTTCCAGGTCCCTGGAAACAAGGACTTGCAGAGTGAAATAAACTGACACTCTCCCTACCTACAGTTTTCTGTCCCTAGAATAAATGTTTTTTTTAAGCACAATATAGCACAAGGACAATTCACTCACTGTCCTTAGAGGTCCCTGGAAACAAGGACTTGCAGAGTGAAAGAAAAAAAACACTCTCCCTACCTACAGTTTTCTGTCCCTAGAAAAAATGTTTTTTTTAATCACAATATAGCACAAGGACAATTCACTCACTGTCCTTACAGGTCCCTGGAAACAAGGACTTGCAGAGTGAAAGAAAAAAAACACTCTCCCTACCTACAGTTTTCTGTCCCTAGAAAAAATGTTTTTTTTTAAGCACAATATAGCACAAGGACAATTCACTCACTGTCCTTCCAGGTCCCTGGAAACAAGGACTTGCAGAGTGAAAGAAAAAAAACACTCTCCCTACCTACAGTTTTCTGTCCCTAGAATAAATGTTTTTTTTAATCACAATATAGCACAAGGACAATTCACTCACTGTCCTTACAGGTCCCTGGAAACAAGGACTTGCAGAGTGAAAGAAAAAAAACACTCTCCCTACCTACAGTTTTCTGTCCCTAGAAAAAATGTTTTTTTTAATCACAATATAGCACAAGGACAATTCACTCACTGTCCTTACAGGTCCCTGGAAACAAGGACTTGCAGAGTGAAAGAAAAAAAACAATCTCCCTACCTACAGTTTTCTGTCCCTAGAAAAAATGTTTTTTTTAATCACAATATAGCACAAGGACAATTCACTCACTGTCCTTCCAGGTCCCTGGAAACAAGGACTTGCAGAGTGAAAGAAAAAAAACACTCTCCCTACCTACAGTTTTCTGTCCCTAGAATAAATGTTTTTTTTAATCACAATATAGCACAAGGACAATTCACTCACTGTCCTTACAGGTCCCTGGAAACAAGGACTTGCAGAGTGAAAGAAAAAAAACACTCTCCCTACCTACAGTTTTCTGTCCCTAGAAAAAATGTTTTTTTTAATCACAATATAGCACAAGGACAATTCACTCACTGTCCTTCCAGGTCCCTGGAAACAAGGACTTGCAGAGTGAAAGAAAAAAAACACTCTCCCTACCTACAGTTTTCTGTCCCTAGAAAAAATGTTTTTTTTAAATCACAATATAGCACAAGGACAATTCACTCACTGTCCTTACAGGTCCCTGGAAACAAGGACTTGCAGAGTGAAATAAACTGACACTCTCCCTACCTACAGTTTTCTGTCCCTAGAATAAATGTTTTTTTTAAGCACAATATAGCACAAGGACAATTCACTCACTGTCCTTACAGGTCCCTGGAAACAAGGACTTGCAGAGTGAAAGAAAAAAAACACTCTCCCTACCTACAGTTTTCTGTCCCTAGAAAAAATGTTTTTTTAATCACAATATAGCACAAGAACAATTCACTCACTGTCCTTACAGGTCCCTGGAAACAAGGACTTGCAGAGTGAAAGAAAAAAAACACTCTCCCTACCTACAGTTTTCTGTCCCTAGAAAAAATGTTTTTTTTAATCACAATATAGCACAAGGACAATTCACTCACTGTCCTTACAGGTCCCTGGAAACAAGGACTTGCAGAGTGAAATAAACTGACACTCTCCCTACCTACAGTTTTCTGTCCCTAGAATAAATGTTTTTTTTAAGCACAATATAGCACAAGGACAATTCACTCACTGTCCTTACAGGTCCCTGGAAACAAGGACTTGCAGAGTGAAAGAAAAAAAACACTCTCCCTACCTACAGTTTTCTGTCCCTAGAAAAAATGTTTTTTTTAATCACAATATAGCACAAGGACAATTCACTCACTGTCCTTACAGGTCCCTGGAAACAAGGACTTGCAGAGTGAAATAAACTGACACTCTCCCTACCTACAGTTTTCTGTCCCTAGAATAAATGTTTTTTTTAATCACAATATAGCACAAGGACAATTCACTCACTGTCCTTACAGGTCCCTGGAAACAAGGACTTGCAGAGTGAAAGAAAAAAAACACTCTCCCTACCTACAGTTTTCTGTCCCTAGAAAAAATGTTTTTTTTAATCACAATATAGCACAAGGACAATTCACTCACTGTCCTTCCAGGTCCCTGGAAACAAGGACTTGCAGAGTGAAAGAAAAAAAACACTCTCCCTACCTACAGTTTTCTGTCCCTAGAAAAAATGTTTTTTTTAAATCACAATATAGCACAAGGACAATTCACTCACTGTCCTTACAGGTCCCT
The DNA here is from genome assembly GCA_029206835.1 of Rana muscosa. Taxonomy (NCBI): domain Eukaryota; kingdom Metazoa; phylum Chordata; class Amphibia; order Anura; family Ranidae; genus Rana; species Rana muscosa. The sequence continues at coordinate 352,188,882 of CM055118.1, forward strand.
GGAAACAAGGACTTGCAGAGTGAAATAAACTGACACTCTCCCTACCTACAGTTTTCTGTCCCTAGAATAAATGTTTTTTTTAAGCACAATATAGCACAAGGACAATTCACTCACTGTCCTTACAGGTCCCTGGAAACAAGGACTTGCAGAGTGAAAGAAAAAAAACACTCTCCCTACCTACAGTTTTCTGTCCCTAGAAAAAATGTTTTTTTTAATCACAATATAGCACAAGAACAATTCACTCACTGTCCTTACAGGTCCCTGGAAACAAGGACTTGCAGAGTGAAAGAAAAAAAACACTCTCCCTACCTACAGTTTTCTGTCCCTAGAAAAAATGTTTTTTTTAATCACAATATAGCACAAGGACAATTCACTCACTGTCCTTACAGGTCCCTGGAAACAAGGACTTGCAGAGTGAAATAAACTGACACTCTCCCTACCTACAGTTTTCTGTCCCTAGAATAAATGTTTTTTTTAAGCACAATATAGCACAAGGACAATTCACTCACTGTCCTTACAGGTCCCTGGAAACAAGGACTTGCAGAGTGAAAGAAAAAAAACACTCTCCCTACCTACAGTTTTCTGTCCCTAGAAAAAATGTTTTTTTTAATCACAATATAGCACAAGGACAATTCACTCACTGTCCTTACAGGTCCCTGGAAACAAGGACTTGCAGAGTGAAATAAACTGACACTCTCCCTACCTACAGTTTTCTGTCCCTAGAATAAATGTTTTTTTTAAGCACAATATAGCACAAGGAGAATTCACTCACTGTCCTTCCAGGTCCCTGGAAACAAGGACTTGCAGAGTGAAAGAAAAAAAACACTCTCCCTACCTACAGTTTTCTGTCCCTAGAAAAAATGTTTTTTTTAATCACAATATAGCACAAGGACAATTCACTCACTGTCCTTACAGGTCCCTGGAAACAAGGACTTGCAGAGTGAAAGAAAAAAAACACTCTCCCTACCTACAGTTTTCTGTCCCTAGAAAAAATGTTTTTTTTAATCACAATATAGCACAAGGACAATTCACTCACTGTCCTTCCAGGTCCCTGGAAACAAGGACTTGCAGAGTGAAATAAACTGACACTCTCCCTACCTACAGTTTTCTGTCCCTAGAATAAATGTTTTTTTTAAGCACAATATAGCACAAGGACAATTCACTCACTGTCCTTAGAGGTCCCTGGAAACAAGGACTTGCAGAGTGAAAGAAAAAAAACACTCTCCCTACCTACAGTTTTCTGTCCCTAGAAAAAATGTTTTTTTTTAAGCACAATATAGCACAAGGACAATTCACTCACTGTCCTTCCAGGTCCCTGGAAACAAGGACTTGCAGAGTGAAAGAAAAAAAACACTCTCCCTACCTACAGTTTTCTGTCCCTAGAAAAAATGTTTTTTTTAAGCACAATATAGCACAAGGACAATTCACTCACTGTCCTTCCAGGTCCCTGGAAACAAGGACTTGCAGAGTGAAAGAAAAAAAACACTCTCCCTACCTACAGTTTTCTGTCCCTAGAAAAAATGTTTTTTTTAATCACAATATAGCACAAGGACAATTCACTCACTGTCCTTACAGGTCCCTGGAAACAAGGACTTGCAGAGTGAAAGAAACTGACACTCTCCCTACCTACAGTTTTCTGTCCCTAGAATAAATGTTTTTTTAAGCACAATATAGCACAAGGACAATTCACTCACTGTCCTTCCAGGTCCCTGGAAACAAGGACTTGCAGAGTGAAAGAAACTGACACTGTCCCTACCTACAGTTTTCTGTCCCTAGAATAAATGTTTTTTTTTAAGCACACTATAGCACAAGCACAAAACACACTGACACTCTCCCTACCTATCCTTCTCTTTCCCTAAACTAAAGGAATCCAGGTTAAGCAAGAAAGAAATAACAGTCACTGTCCCTGCCTATGCTTCTCTTTCCCTGCTCCGGAACACACTACACTAGGCCGCCGTGCTGGCGGCCTTTTATAGTGTGGGGCGTGTACTAAACACCCTCAGCAATAATTGGCCACAGGCATCCTGCCTGTGGCCAATCATTGCTCTCCTCGCTGCCGGCGCTGTGATTGGCCAAGCATGCGGGGTCACAGTGCATGCTTGGCCAATCACAGCGCCTGGATGACACTGCGATGGCGTAGTGCATTGTGGGCCGTTCGCGTCACTCGAATTTGGCGCGAACGGCCCAAATCGTTCGATCTTCGTCGAACGATCGAACAGCCGATGTTCGAGTCGAACGTATGTTCGACTCGAACACGAAGCTCATCCCTAGTATAAACCAGTGATGGTGAACCTTGGCACCCCAGATGTTTTGGAACTACATTTCCATACCTCCCAACTTTGTAAAGTCCCTTCGCGGGACATTCTGGTGTCCCCTCTCCCCTGCCAACAAGAGTTGAATCGGGAATTGCCACAGAAGTTGTTGGAAGGGGGGGGGGGGTGATGGTTGCCGCCGGAACGGGGGGGGGGCATACTAGTGCGCCGATCGCGGGGGGGGGGCTCTTACCTGCTGCTGCTGCTCCTCTTCTTCTGTTCATGTTGGGAGGTATGCATTTCCCATGATGCTCAACTACACTGCAGAATGCATGAGCATCATGGGAAATGTAGTTCCAAAACATCTGAGGTGCCAAGGTTCACCATCACTGGCATAAACTATACATATATTTTGCTATTAAATAACATTTCTAATCATATGAAGTTAATAACAAGAGCTCCCCTTTACATCAGAGTCCGCAGAGTCCCCCTTTTACATCTGAACTCGATTAGTTTCCTTATACTGTAAGGGGGGACTCTACAGACTCTGATGTAAGGGAGAACACTGGGGACTCTAACATAAGGGATGCTCTGAGAACCCTGATTTAAGGGGGAATACTGAGAACTCTGATGTACGGAGAGGACTCTGATGTAAGGGGGAGCACTGTGTCCTCTGGTGTAAAGGGGAACTCTGATGTAAGGGGTGCTCTGAGAACCCTGATTCGCCTTAGTGTACTCACTCAGAGGCAGGAGAGAGAAGGGGTGAGACTTCAGTCACAGACAGGGATGGATGGTGAGCTCACTCACCCTTTGGTAATCAGCACCTCTCATCCAGATGTATCTGAGGCTGCTGAACTTCATATTTCCGGCCCCAACTTTCCTTTTCTGAGGCACAGCACACACCCTAGCTATGAGTAAGCGTCAATTCGTGACGTGAAACGCGTTAGCCACCCTTCCCTGCATGCACACCATCTGCATTTGTTGTTTTGGATTTATGGATTTATTTTGAATTTGGATTTTTTACCTGAAATTTTGGAATAAATAACTGTCTATACAGAGTGCGGCAGTCCAGGGTTTCTTTTTCTCCCATGCATCAGTGCAGAGCCAGCACCTGTGTGAGTGACCGGGCGGAAGCAGCTATTTGGTGAATTCTCAAGCTTTTGAGCGGTACGTTTTTCCTTTCCTCTGAGGCACAGCGCCGGGGATCGGAGTGTGGGCAGATACAGAGGGGTAGGGATGGGGGGAGGAGCTGCAGATTGAGCCCTCTCTCCTCTCCTGTCTGTGTTTGTGGGGGGGGGGGGATTGATAGTGCTGGCTTTGGGCAGTGTGAAAGAGTGTAACAGACACTCTCAGCTTAGACAACTGCAGCCAGCAACGCTGCTGGGAAGCCATAGTCCAGTCTGAATAATGTGTCCGGGTTTCAGGCAGTTGGAAACCCGGACACATGATTCCAAACCCGAACATGTCCGGGTGAATCCTGGACAGGTGGCAAACCTACCCACACATCACCAATCAAGAACATTGTGCCTGTGTTGCCAACACGCTGAAAGTATACGTGCTCCATCGGTAAAAAGAACTGCTGTAGGCGAAGCTTTCACTTCTACTGCTCATACAGTACGTGTCGTCCCGTAAAAAGGAAGGATTAAGCAGCACTTATTCTGATGAATTGCCTCATTGAAAACCTCTCCACTTTCAGAACTGCAAACCTCAGATATAATAAGGTGTAAGTATACATTGGGACGGAGTGTCTCCATTTCTAACTGTGATTGACATTGCTGCTAATGGCCCGTGTAAAAAGCCGGTACCACTTCATATCAATGTCTCAGCAGTCATAAAATCTGCCACCTCATTATGGCATTCTTAGACCTTTATACCGTGGAGGACATAAGAATAGTCAGGTGTTTAATACGTTCAGTAAATTACACTAAAAATAGCCTTAATTCTGACACTTAGGATGGGTTACATAATCAAGAACATGTAGCAGAAGGAAAACAAATAAATCTACAGTACTCAGCCCTGACCATGGGTGGACTGGCCCACTGGAGATACTCTGGTGGGCCCCAAGAAAAGTAGCTGTAGCACCCTGATGATTAGGCTGGGCTGCTCCTAAATTTATTATTTATTATTTATTAAAAGGGTATTAACCCTTTTTCGGCCGCTAGCGAGGGTTAATACCGCACCGCTAGCGGCCGAATACCGCCGCAATTCCGCAGCAATTCAGACGGTATAGCGCCGCACCCACCGCCCCAGTGTGAAAGGGGCCTAAGTCTGGAATTGCTGCACTTTTCTCTTCTGCCGCTAGGTGGCCGGGTACCTGGTGACTAGTGATGAGCCGAACACCCCCGGGTTCGGTTCGCACCAGAACCCGCGAACGGACCGAAAGTTCGCACGAACATTAGAACCCTATTAAATACAATGGATGCGAACGTTCGGATTCTAAAGTGCTAATTATAACGACTATTATCCATGTTATTGTCCGAAACAGAGTTTGGAAACCCGGCTTCTGCACCAGGGGACATGTATCAATGCAAAAGGAAGTTTTAAAAACGGACGTTTTCCGGGAGCAGTCATTTTAATGATGCATAAAGTGAAAAAAAAAAAAGTCAAATATTCCTTTAAATATTGTACCTGGGGGGTGTCTAAAGTATGCCTGTGAAGTGCCACGTGTTTCCCGTGTTTAGAACTGTCCCTGCACAAAATAACATTTCTAAAGGGAAAAAAGTCATTTAAAACTGCTTGCGGCTTTAATGCAATGTGTGGTCCCGGTAATATGGATGAAAATCTTTAGGAAAAATGGCATAGCTACCCCATCAACCCCCCCCCCCCCTACCCCAGCCCATTACCAGCCCCTTTGGGTCTTGTATGGATATTAAGGGGAACCCCACACACAAAATAAAAAAGGACCTATATACTCTGAACAGCCGTATACAGGCGGTGCATACAAGACAGGGACTTTAGGTTTGTTCTTATGTAGAATCTGTTTGTAATTTTGAACAGCTGCATTGTTTAAGTGTAGCTCCATGCCAAATTCCTTTTTTTTAGCTTTTTGGAAAACATAGGGAACGGTTATCACCCCTGTCACATTTTTTTTGCTGTCTGTGCCCCTGTTCAGAACATTTCACCTCACTTTGCGTCCCAATGACAACTGTTTTTGAAATGTGGTGTTTTTATTGAAACAAGGATTGGTGATAAAGCATCAGTAGAGAGGAGACACCTTTCTCCCATATTAATTCTTACAGGAGAGAATTTTCCTTCCAAGGGGTAGATTTCCTCTCACTTCCTGTTGTCTTCTTCCGTTTGCAAGTAGTAGTCGTTTGTAAGTTGGATGTTTGAAAGTAGGGACCTGCCGTATATACTCTGCAGAAATTGGCCCCTTAGGTGTTGGTGTTGGCATAACACTGTAAGCACTCACAGTTACTCTTGGTGGGTGCTGGAACGCCCTTCTGTCAACTATTATATCAGGAATTGTAATAACATATAATTGTTGATCAGTGGTAGTAAAAATTGGGCCTTTGATGGTGGTGCTGGTGCCCCAACACTGTAAGGCCTGACAGTTACTCTTGGTGGGCGCAGCAATGGGCCCTGCTGTGAATTATTAGATCAAGAATTGTAATTGCATGCCCCTGTTGAACAGGGGCTGAAAAATTAGGCCTTTGGTGGTGGTGGTGGTGGTGATGGTGGTGCTGGTGCCACAACACTGTAAGGCCTGACAGTTACTCTTGGTGGGCGCAGCAATGGGCCCTGCTGTGAATTATTAGATCAAGAATTGTAATTGCATGCCCCTGTTGAACAGGGGCTGAAAAATTAGACCTTTGGTGGTGGTGGTGGTGGTGGTGATGGTGGTGCTGGTGCCACAACACTGTAAGGCCTGACAGTTACTCTTGGTGGGCGCAGCAATGGTCCCTGCTGTGAATTATTAGATCAATAATTATAATTGCATGCCCCTGTTGAACAGGGGCTTAAAAATTGGGCCTTTGGTGTACTGTACTTGGAGCACAGCAATGAGGCCTGTTGCAAAGTATTGCATCAAAAATTTTAATTACACGCCCCTGTTAAACAGGGTCTGAAAAATTGGGCCTTAGCCACTGGTGGCGTCACCCATAAACCAAAATGATCTTCCAAGCTATCATCGTTAATCGTATCATTGAGGAGGAGGAGGAGGATAGCCAGTCAACATAACAGCACAGGCACTCAGCATCAGCACCAGTCTTGAAGGGATGTGACATTTTAAAATCAATTAGTCTGTTATATCAGCATCTGGTGTGTGGTAGCTGGTGGTGATCCAAGACTGGTTCATCTTGATGAAAGTCAGTCGATCAACCGAGTCGGTGAACAGGCGCACCCTGTGATCCGTGACAAATCCTCCAGCAGCACTGAATGTGCGTTCTGAAAGAACGCTGGATGCAGGACAGGCCAGTAGCTCAATTGCATACTGTGCAAGCTCTGGCCAGTGATCCATCCTCAAGACCCAGTAAGCCAGAGGATTTTCGGTGGGGAAGGTGTCCAAGTCTGACCTTGCCCCTAGGTATTCCTGCACCATGTATATCAGACGCTGGCGATGGTTGCTGGAACCGATCATACTTTGGGGCTGCGGACTAAAGAATTGTCTGAACGCATCGGTCAGACGGCCACCTTCCCCACCGCTCCTTCTTTGACTGCCCGAAGCCTCAGCAACTCGTTGTCCAGGACCAGGAGTTTGTAACCTCCCAGTCTCTGGGAACGCGTTGCACAGACCTTTCTGCAAGGCCTCCCGGAGTTGTCTCATCCTGTGCTCCCTCTGCGACGGTACGATAAGGTCCGCAACCTTACCCTTGTACCGTGGATGAAGGAGAGTGGCCAGCCAGTAATGGTCCCTCTCCTTGATCCGAAGAATACGAGGATCCTTCCGCAGACTTTGCAGGATCAGGGAGGCCATGCAGCGTAGGTTAGCTGAGGCATTCAGTCTGGAGTCCTCTGGGTCACTAAGGACGACATGATCCGCAGCCACCTCCTCCCAGCCACGTACAAGTCCACTGGTTTCTTGGGACTGTAAATCATCCCTAAAAGACTGCTGCTGATGATGCTGAGTGCCAGCCTCCACCTCCATGCTGACACAATCCTCCTCCTCCTCCTCCTCCTCTTCCTGTGCGATGGGTGGGACAGAAGGAACACTGTCTGGGTAAAGGGGGCCTTGAGAGGCAAGGAAGTCCTCCTCTTCCTGCCTCTGTTCTGCCTCAAGTGCCCTGTCCATTATTCCACGCAGCGTGTGCTCCAACAGGTGGACAAGAGGTACAGTGTCACTGATGCATGCACTGTCACTGCTCACCATCCTCGTGGCCTCCTCAAATGGTGCCAGGACAGTGCATGCATCCCTGATCATGCCCCACTGGCGTGGTGAAAAAAACCCGAGCTCCCCTGACCCTGTCCTGGTGCCGTAGTCGCACAGGTACTCATTGATGGCCCTCTGCTGCGTGTGCAGCCGCTGCAGCATGGCCAACGTTGAGTTCCACCTGGTGGGCATGTCACATATAAGGCGGTTCTTGGGCAGGTTCAACTCCTTTTGAAGCTCAGCCAGGCGAGCACTGGCATTATAAGATCTGCGGAAATGCACACAGACTTTCCTGGCCTGCCTCAGGACATCCTGTAAGCCCGGGTACCTGCCCAAGAACCGCTGCACCACCAGGTTAAGGACGTGAGCCATACAGGGCACATGGGTCAGTTGTCCCTGTCGGAGAGCGGAGAGGAGGTTGGTGCCATTGTCGCAAACTACCATTCCTGGCTTAAGCTGGCGTGGCGTCAACCACCTCTCGGCCTGCCCCTGCAGAGCAGACAGGACCTCTGCCCCAGTGTGGCTCCTGTCCCCCAAACACACCAGCGCAAGCACGGCATGGCATCTTTTTGCCTGCGTACTTGCTTAGCCCCTTGAACGCCTACGGAGCACCGCTGGTTCCAAGGACAAACCACAGGAAGAGGCCATGGAGGAAGAAGAAGAGGAGGGGGTGGAGGAGAGAGGTGTGTCACAACCAGTAGTAGCATTTTGGAGGCGTGGCGGTGGAACAACCTCCAACACTACTGCACCTTGTCCTGCATCCTTCCCAGCTGCCAAAAGAGTGACCCAATGGGCCGTGAAAGAAAGGTAACGTCCCTGTCCATGCCTGCTGGACCATGAGTCAGCGGTAATATGCACCTTACCGCTGACCGCCCTGTCCAGCGAGGCCAAGACATTGCCTTCCACATGCCTGTAGAGAGCCGGAATAGCCTTCCGTGCGAAAAAGTGTCGTTTGGGAACCTGCCACTGAGGAACCGCACATTGCACAAACTCACGGAAGGGGGCCGAGTCTACCAACTGAAAAGGCAGCAGTTGAAGCGCTAGCAATTTAGCCAAGCTAGCATTCAACCGCTGGGCATGTGGATGGCTGGGAGTGAACTTCTTTCGACGGTCCAGCAGCTGGGGCAGGGAAATTTGCCTGCTAGAATCGGACGTTGGTGTACTGCTAGCAGAGTGCCCGCAAGTACTTGGCTGTGACACACCTAATTCTACACCTTCATTCCTCTCAGAGCAGGTTTCAGAGAGGAGTGAAGGTATAGTGGGGTTGGAGATCCCAGCTGATGCGGTGCAAGAAGAGGTCAGCTTTGTTCTTTGGTGTGGGTCTTTAAGGTAGGCTTGCCAACGAGCTGCATGGCAGGTCAACATATGTCTGATCAAGCATGTGGTGCCCAAGCGGCTGATGTTTTGGCCACGCGATATATGCTTGAGACATATGTTGCAAACAGCAGCTGTGCGATCTGATGCACTCGCCTCAAAAAAGGCCCACACCAAAGAACTTTTTGCATGACGGGCAGAGGCAGCGCCCTGCACAGGCGGAGCTCTGCGGTGTGATTCCGTCGGTGTGCTGCCCATACGCTGGCCACTCAAGGGCATCCTGCCTCGTTGGAGATGTGCCTCCTCCTCATCCTCCTCCTCCTCCTCTCTCCTATTAGGCACCCACGTGGAGTCAGTGACCTCATCATCCCCTCCCTCCTCATCACTGGAGCCAATCTGGCAATATGCTGCAGCTGCTGGAGCATGACTGCCAGATTGGTGTCCTTCTTGAGCATCCCCTCTCTCTGCTCTCACGCTGCTGCCTTCCTCTAGCTGGGTATCATCATCAGATCCTTCCAAACGCTGGGCATCCTCCTGGAGCATGTACCCAACACTGTGCTCAAACAGTTCGGGGGACTCCTCAGGAGGAGGGCATGGTGGGTCTAGGGAAGGATTGACTAATGAAGATAATGATACCAGAGAAGAGGACGCTTTGGCAGCTGCTTTGCCAGTACCCTGAGCCTGGGTGAGAGAGGATGAGGAGGATGAGGAGGGCTTGGTCATCCACTCTACCAAGTCTTCGGCATGATGTGGCTCAACATGTCCAGCTGCCGAAAAGAAGGACAAGCGTGTCCCATGGCCATGTGCTGATGACAATGCACCGCGTACACGACCAGCACTGTTGCCCCCAGACACAGAGCCTGCTTGCCCTCTTTTTTTGCCTCCTGACTGTCTGCCTCTCCTTGGTTGCCTTCCAGACATTTTAATGGATGGCCTGCAGGGAGATGGGAAAAAAAGCAATAAGGGCTACCTTCAGGTGTATACTGTGCAGGAGGCTTAGCAACAATGACACTGACACTGTCCCCTGCCTATCCTTCTCTGTCCCTAAACACAAGGATTGAAAATATGGTTCAGCAAAATAGTTTTAGAACAGAATAGCACACTGACACTTTCCCTCACTGTCCTACTCTGTCCCTCCCTACAAACAAGATTTAGCACAGAATAGCACACTGATAATTTCTACGAGTGTCCTTCTCTGTCCCTAAACTCAAGGATTGAAAATATGGAACAGCAAATTTGGTTTAGAACAGAACAGCACACTGTCAGTGTCACTCACTGTACCTCTCTGTCCCTCAACTCAAGGATTGAAAATATGGTTCAGCAAAATAGTTTTAGAACAGAATAGCACACTGACACTTTCCCTCACTGTACCTCTCTGTCCCTCAACTCAAGGATTGAAAATATGGAACAGCAAATTTGGTTTAGAACAGAACAGCACACTGTCAGTTTCACTAACTGTACCTCTCTGTCCCTCAACTCAAGGATTGAAAATATGGTTCAGCAAAATAATTTTAGAACAGAATAGCACACTGACACTTTCCCTCACTGTACCTCTCTGTCCCTCAACTCAAGGATTGAAAATATGGAACAGCAAATTTGGTTTAGAACCGAACAGCACACTGTCAGTTTCACTCACTGTACCTCTCTGTCCCTCAACTCAAGGATTGAAAATATGGTTCAGCAAAATAATTTTAGAACAGAATAGCACACTGACACTTTCCCTCACTGTACCTCTCTGTCCCTCAACTCAAGGATTGAAAATATGGAACAGCAAATTTGGTTTAGAACAGAACAGCACACTGTCAGTTTCACTAACTGTACCTCTCTGTCCCTCAACTCAAGGATTGAAAATATGGTTCAGCAAAATAATTTTAGAACAGAATAGCACACTGACACTTTCCCTCACTGTACCTCTCTGTCCCTCAACTCAAGGATTGAAAATATGGAACAGCAAATTTGGTTTAGAACAGAACAGCACACTGTCAGTTTCACTCACTGTACCTCTCTGTCCCTCAACTCAAGGATTGAAAATATGGAACAGCAAATTTGGTTTAGAACAGAACAGCACACTGTCAGTTTCACTCACTGTACCTCTCTGTCCCTCAACTCAAGGATTGAAAATATGGTTCAGCAAAATAATTTTAGAACAGAATAGCACACTGACACTTTCCCTCACTGTACCTCTCTGTCCCTCAACTCAAGGATTGAAAATATGGAACAGCAAATTTGGTTTAGAACAGAACAGCACACTGTCAGTTTCACTCACTGTACCTCTCTGTCCCTCAACTCAAGGATTGAAAATATGGTTCAGCAAAATAATTTTAGAACAGAATAGCACACTGACACTTTCCCTCACTGTACCTCTCTGTCCCTCAACTCAAGGATTGAAAATATGGAACAGCAAATTTGGTTTAGAACAGAACAGCACACTGTCAGTTTCACTCACTGTACCTCTCTGTCCCTCAACGCAAGGATTGAAAATATGGTTCAGCAAAATAGTTTTAGAACAGAATAGCACACTGACACTTTCCCTCACTGTCCTACTCTGTCCCTCCCTACAAACAAGATTTAGCACAGAATAGCACACTGATAATTTCTACGAGTGTCCTTCCCTGTCCCTAAACTCAAGGATTGAAAATATGGAACAGCAAAATTGGTTTCGAACAGAATAGCACACTGACACTTTCCCTCACTGTACCTCTCTGTCCGTACAAACAAGATTTAGCACAAAATAGCACACTGACACTTTCCCTCACTGTACCTCTCTGTCCCTACAAACAAGATTTAGCACAAAATAGCACACTGACACTTTCCCTCACTGTACCTCTCTGTCCCTAAACTCAAGGATTGAAAATATGGTTCAGCAAGATTGGTTTAGAACAGAATAGCACACTGACACTTTCCCTCACTGTACCTCTCTTTCCCTACAAACAAGGATTAGCACAGAATAGCACACTGTCACTGACACTCTCCCTACCTATCCTTATCTGTCCCTAAACAAAAGGAATCCAGGATTATGTAAAGGAAAAATAATGACACTGTCCCTGCCTATGCTTCTCTTTCCCTACTCCGGTCCCGAACACACTACACAAGGCCGCCGCGCTGGCGGCCTTTTATAGTGTGGGGCGTGTACTAAACCCCCTCAGCAATAATTGGCCACAGGCATCCTGCCTGTGGCCAATCATTGCTCTCCTCGCTGCCGGCGCTGTGATTGGCCAAGCATGCGGGGTCACAGTGCATGCTTGGCCAATCACAGCGCCTGGATGACACTGCGATGGCGTAGTGCATTGTGGGCCATTCGCGTCACTCGAATTTGGCGCGAACGGCCCAAATCGTTCGATCTTCGTCGAACGATCGAACAGCCGATGTTCGAGTCGAACGTATGTTCGACTCGAACACGAAGCTCATCCCTACTGGTGACATTGGATAAAACAAGGGCAAATCAAGGACAGATTAGGAGTATATGGGTGTAGCGGGGTATTGCTTTAAGGCCTCAGAGACTACCGTACCCAGAATGCCACGAGACACCCAAGATGCATTGCCCCGCGCAAAGACTGCTGGGGTGGGCTATTTAACTGGGGGGCGGGACTGAGTTTGGTCTCTTTGGACACCGCCCGCCCAGAAAGTGGAACTCTTGTTCGAGTCTGCTGTGTTACAAGGCCTGAAGGCGGGACTTTTCTCCAAAGAGCCTTCCGTTTTCACCTAGGAGCTTGCGGGACGTCATTCGACTGCTGCTGTACTGTTGCCAGGAGGACCGAAGACCCGGGTGTCGTGGGATATGTGTACCGAGACACAGCAACGAAAGATACGGACACGGACTGGTCCGATTGGGTGAGAGAGCACATGCTCAGAGACAAACACAGGATCTCCTAGGCCAGATAACTGTTGTTTCGGAACTAACTTTAGTGCTTGTAGACACACATCGGAGGGACAGTGCTTTGAGTATCTAGGAGTATCTAAGTCTTATCCTGTGTTCACCAAGTTCAAGACCCCTTTCCTCTTTGTGGATTATAACTTGTTTTTCTTCAAAATGTGCACCACCGTTTGCTAGCGAAGATCTTTTTCTGCACAACTTCTACATAGTACAGTCAGGCCTGACTTAGTAGTGTAGATATTTCTGGGCGCCATTTTTACCCACGAGGTAGAATAGCAGCAGCGGAGACTGTTAGTTTATTTTATTATATCTGTCTGTTTGCAAAAGTACCCTTTTCATTGCAGGGCTCTGCATGTGTTCATGTATACTGTTTCAATGCTTAACCAATATTTTCAGTAAAAGTGCCAGGGTTAAGTACACCTGTGTTTGTGTCATTTACTGTGCAGGAGAGACGGTTATTGATAGCTATACCATATTGCTGTGTTTATTGCAGGATTGTGCCTCTGAGAGTTACAGGTTACACAATCCTATCATCCCCTACTGACTGTGCCAGGGGAGGTTAGAGCCAATTGCTGGGGGGTTGACAGCGGTGCATTACAGGGCCTGAACAAATTATTTCAGCGGCTCTCTTAACTGGGGGTATCGCAACACGTGGGGGTCGAGTCCGGGATTCCTGTATACTGCATGCTGCAATCAGAGCCTGCCAGAGGCACCGGCATGGACCCGCTAGTAGTGACACAGTGGTGCGCAGCAGTTGGCGCCAACCCAACCATGGCGGTGGTTATTGAGCTCCCGGAGAAAACTGGCCGGAAGAGGAGGTAAAGCGGCTCATGTTGTCACTGTCTCCGAGCCAAAAGGCATGGGTAATGGACTTAAGGCCAGATCCAGAGACCTCGTTTACATACGCACTAGTGGAATGGAGAAATGGAATACCAGAGGACTTTAGAGGTCAGAGCATACAGGCCATAGATAACCAGACATACCAATTGGCGCATACAGAGGCTGTGAAGGGGGAACCTCTGCAATCTCCCCTGCCATCACCTCCGCCATCCTCTCCACCATTATTCCCTTAAAGCAGAGAAGCTAAAGGAGAAGATAGCCTCAGGGACACCCCTGGCCGCTATAGGGCCTGAACTGTTGAATGCTCTGGGAGATTTTGTCACGAAGTGCCAGAAAAGTAATACAGTACACGTAGAAGCCGGGTACCGGAAGCTCAGGATTTTCTCGGGGGAAACAACCTGTCCCCGTGGGGGAGGAAGACTTTGACACCTGGATTGAGCAAGCAATGCAGGCTCTGGAGGGATGGGAAGTACCAGAGGGCCAGAAGAAGCAACGCATAAGTGAGAGTTTGAAAGGCGCTGCTGCTGAAGCTGTAAAGAATCTTAGGTTCAGCAATTCTGCTTGTACTGCTTATGATTATCTGGCTATGTTACAGGAAGAATTCGGGCAGTTGGAAAAGGTGGCTGAATTAGTATACCAATTTGAGCATACTCTTCAACAAGAAAGATTGTCTGAATATGTCAGGAGGTTAAACAAGATGCTCTGCCAAATTGTCCTTAAAAAGGGGATGCTGCCACAAGTCATAGATGCGACCAGGATGAAGCAGATCCTGAGGGGAGCATTGCGTTCAATCCAGTTTGGCTCCACTTGAAGACCTCTGAAGGAGTCATGTCTCTGAGTTACCCAGACCTTGTGCGGATCATAAGGGACGAAGAAGCTCTATTGAAGGACCAACAGGCGGTTGAGAAAGCCACCCCTCCCCCCTCAGTGGGAGTCAGATCCGCCATAGCCTCTGAACGGGAGTGGAGATTTTAAAGTCTCAGATGACCCAAGTGCTGGATCTTTTGACCTCCCTAATGGCTAAGAACTCAGGAGTCCAACAAAAAGAGGAAGTCAGGAAGGAACCGCACCAGAGTGCGCCAGTCTGTCCACGGGACAGGGGAGAGGCTATTTGTTTCAACTGTGGGGGAGTTGGCCACTTTGGGCGAGTGTGCCCCAGTCCGAGGTAGACCCAGGGCACCTATCATCAGCCGGCGGAAAACTCCAGAGGGCCCCTGTGAAGGAGTCAGCCGGGAGCCCATCATTTTCAGCAAGCTCCACTAAAATCCTCAAGCAAGAAAAGTCCAAGGAGAAGGAAAACAATGCCCCCCCCCAAAATACTAAATACCGCCCGCCAAGAGTTAAAATTTCAAGACCTGCAAGGAGTCAATGCATACCAGGCTCAACAGGGATTAAGATCCAGAAAAAGGTGGAAGAAGAAGAAAACACCTAAGGGAAAACCCACAAGTCCAAAGAAAGAAGCCTCCCCGAGGAGGTTTCCAGCCAAATTGGTGGGACCCTCCCCTGTGGTTCCCATTCAAGTGGAGGGAGTCTACACGGGGGCCATCCTGGACACAGGGGCCCAAGTCACTCTCCTGTACCGTGACTTTTATCAAAAGCATCTGAGTCACTTGCCCTTACAGAAATTGGAACATCTGGAAATATGGGGGATTGGCACCCGAAGCTTCCCCTACGATGGCTATGTCTCAACCCAACTGGCCTTCTACCCCTCGATAGCAGGAAAGACAGAGGCCTTTGACACCCTGGCAGTAGTTTGCCCTCGCCCACCAGGGGCCAACAAGAGTTCCCTTGATAATAGGGACCAATACTGACCTGGTCAGGAGATAACTGGCTCCCCTAGCACAGGAGCAGGGTGCTTCAACGGCCAGGATCCACCCAATGTTGCAGTTAGCCTACCAACGATTGGTCCTGGAACAGAAGGCCCCAGAAGAGGGGGTAAGGAAAGTCTGGAGATTGGAGAAGGAGGAGAGAGTGTTACAGCCTGGTGAAATGACCTGTCTAAAGCCCACTGTAAAGCTTACATGGGAGCAGCCTGGCCCCTTCGTGATTCTGGAACCGGACCCCCTAGATACCCACCCAGGATTGGAAGTCATCCCTGAGGTAGTCCCGCTGAGGGCTCTGAAGAAGGCCAATGGCCGGATACCAGTGAGCATCAGGAACATGACTGACTCACCTGTAAAGATTCCGGCCCGGATGCTGTTGGGCCAAGTAAGCCCTGCTACCCCAGTGGCTCTGTCTGACCTGAAGAAGACTGAAGGAGGGGCACCCATCCTGGGGGAACACGACCCTACCACTGGTGTGGAAGGAGAGAGCCAGGGCCCAGCAGACCAGGTAGAGGAAGATTTTCTCCAGAGATGAATTTGATGTAGGGTGTGCGAGGAGTGCCACCCACAAGATCCGCCTGCAAGAAGACAAACCTTTCCGAGAAAGGGTCCGGCGGGTCCCACTGGCCGACCTGGAGAACTTACGGGAGCAACTGGCAGAGCTTAAGAGAACTAGAGTTATCCGAGAGTCCAGAAGCCCATATGCCTCCCCTATCGTAGTAGTCAGGAAGAAGAACGGGTCACTGAGACTCTGCATAGACTACAGGACTCTCAATGGGAGGACCATACCTGACCAATACACCACCCCCAGGATAGAGGATGCTCTGCAGAGTCTTTCTGGAGCCAAGTGGTTTAGCGTAATGGACCTGAAGAGTGGGTATTACCAGATCCCAAAGCATCCAGAAGACAGAGAGAAGACGGCATTCATCACCCCAGTGGGATTCTATGAATTTAACCGGATGCCTCAAGGGTTGTCGGGGGCTCCTGCCACTTTCCAGCGACTGATGGAGAAGACAGTGGGGGACATGAACCTCATCGAAGTCCTAGTGTACCTAGATGACATCATTGTCTTTGGGAAGACTCTGGAGGAACATGAGGAAAGGCTGGAGAAGGTCCTGAAGAGACTCAGTGATGAGGGACTTAAACTTTCCAGGGAGAAGTGTCAGTTCTACCAATCCTCAGTTCACTATCTGGGACACATAGTGTCTGAAGAAGGAGTATCTACAGACCCTGACAAACTGGAGGCAGTTACCTCCTGGCCCCGACCAACTACAGTGACGGAGCTCAGATCCTTCCTGGGGTTCTGCTCCTATTATCACAGGTTTGTGGAGGGATTTCCAAGAATTGCCAAACCTCTGAATGAGTTGTTGAAGACAGAAGGAGAGGAGGATGACACTGGCCGCAGGAGGCCAGGAGAATCAGTGGAAGGCCAGTGGACTGAGAAGTGTGAAGAGGCCTTCACCATGTTGAAGGAGAGTCTGACCACTGCCCCTGTCTTGGCTTATACAGACACCAAGAAACCCTATGAATTGCACGTGGATGCCAGTCATGATGGTCTGGGAGGCATGCTGTATCAGGAATATGAAGGACAGCTAAGACCAGTTGCCTATGTGAGTAGAAGTTTAACCCCAGCGGAAAAGAATTACCCCACCCACAAATTGGAATTCTTGGCCTTAAAGTGGGCTGTTGTAGACAAATTCAAAGACTACTTGTATGGAGCTGACTTTGTAGTGAAAACAGACAATAACCCACTCACTTACCTCTTTACCACAGCCAAGCTGGATGCCACCGGCCACCGTTGGTTGGCATCCCTCTCAGGGTTCAACTTTATCTTAAAGTATAGGCCTGGGACTGGAAACCGAGATGCTGATGCTTTGTCCAGAAGGTCTCATGCTCCCACTTGCAGGACAGAAGACTGGACCCAGGTGACCCCGGATTGGGTACAGGCCTTGTGTCAGGGAGCACAGCTTCAAGCTAGTGGAGGATCCCGGGCAGAAGAGATTGGAGTTTCGGTGGTAGGAGTGCCCAAGTACTATTGTGATGTGACCCAGATTGGCAAAGACGACTTGCCAAAACTGTCCAAAAAGGATATAAGACGTGACCAGTTAGAAGACCCTTGGGGAAGGTTGGCCTTGGGAGCCCTGGAAGACCGGGATCCGGACAGGCTCTTGCATGATCCCTCCAAGGAGGCCCGTCTAATACGCAAGGAATGGGACAAGTTACGGGTGCATCAAGGGGTGGTCTACCGAAGGGGCCCCTCTGATGACCTGCAAGATAAGTGGCAACTGTTCTTGCCGGAAAAACATCGAAAGACTGTCTTAGTTGCCCTACACGACAATCATGACCACCTAGGGGCAGAAAGAACCTTCCAGCTCATAAGGAGTATATTCTGCTGGCCCTGCATGCGAGCTGAAGTAGAGGAGTACTGTCACTCATGTGCTTGCTGTATACAGAGAAAGACACTGCCCCATCAAGCGGCCCCAATGGGCCACCTGCAAAGCCAGGGACCCTTGGACTTGGTATGCATTGACTTCCTTTGTCTGGAACCTGACTTGAGTGGACATGGAAATGTTCTGGTGATAACCGACCATTTCACCCGTTATGCCCAGGCCTTTCCAACCAAAGATCAGAAGGCCTCCACTGTAGCCAAGATACTTATGGAGAAGTACTTCGTGCATTACGGGTTACCTCAACGCCTTCACTCGGATCAAGGGAGGGACTTCGAAAGTCGACTGATCCAGAAGTTATTGGATTCCTTGGGCATAAAGAAGACTCGCACCACCCCTTATCACCCTCAGGGTGATGCCCAACCAGAAAGGTTCAACAGGACTTTGTTAAACATGTTGGGGACTCTGAGTAGTGAGGAAAAGCAACATTGGGGCAAACACATAGCTGCTATAGTGCATGCCTACAACAGCACGACCAGTGATGTCACAGGATATTCCCTGTATAGACTGATGTTTGGCAGGGAAGCAAGACTACCCGTAGACTTGGCCTTTGGCACCTCAATGGACCACACATCAGCTGCCTCATACAAGGGATACATGGACAGACTGCAGAAAAGCTTAAATCTGGCCTATGAGAAGGCCCAACTGACTTCTGACCAGAGAGGAGCCCGGAATAAGCGAAACTTCGACCTTAGGGTCCGGATCCAGGATCTGCAACCCGGAGACAGGGTGTTGCTGCGAAACTTAGGGGTCCCAGGAAAACACAAGCTGGCAGATAGATGGAAGTCCGAGCCCTATGTCATTTGTAGGAAACTGCCTGGCTTACCAGTGTATCAGTTGAAGCCTGAAGGAAGAGTGGGGCCTCTGAAGACCTGGCACAGGAACCATCTGCTACCCCTTTCTGAGGCAGTCAGGATGCCTCCTGCTCCGGATTCTCCCGAGCTACCTTCAACTCCCCGCACTCCAAGACCTAATACCAGGTCTCAAGCAACTCTGTCAAGGGAGAAGGAAATTACAGATCAAAGTCAAGATGAGGAGTTGGAGCTCAGTTGGCTATGGCCGTCTCAAGCACCTGAATCCCTTATGGCGGATGCCACACCCTCTGAATTCCTCATAAGTGACACCTTGAACGCTGAAGCTGCTGAGTTCATTCCATCCAGTACCCAGACTGAAGAATGGGAAGATGCTTTGGAGTTAGTCCCAGCTGAGGACCCAGGGAACTCACTGTACCTTTCTGCACCAGAGTATGATGCTCTTGAACCCACAAGTCCTCTGACACCTACCCCAATGGAGGCACCCATAGTGCCGGATATTGTGACCCCCTGAGAACAAAGAGTGAAGAGAATTATTCGCCCTCCCAGGAAGTTGACTTACACTCAAATGGGAGAATGCTCTGAAGATACAGTGATAACTGCAAGAAGGACAATAGAGAAACCTGGCCCCTCCACTGTGCATTTGGTGGAGGGCAACCCCAGCTCACTTTCTGGCACAGTTAGGCAGGTCACTCCCACTAGTATGACCTGTGGGCAGGAAAATCTCCCTCACCGAGCTTGGTGGGAGGTTCCCCTCCCACCAAGCTCGGTGAGGGAGATTTTCCCCAGTTCTTTTGCAACTATAAATTGCATTGTTTGTACTTTGTTGATTTTATCTTTGGGGACCAAAGATTTTAAGTGGGGGGAGTGTGTAGCGGGGTATTGCTTTAAGGCCTCAGAGACTACCATACCCAGAATGCCACGAGACACCCAAGGTGCATTGCCCCGCGTAAAGACTGCTGGGGTGGGCTATTTAACTGGGGGGCGGGACTGAGTTCGGTCTCTTTGGACACCGCCCCCCCAGCAAGTGGAACTCTTGTTCGAGTCTGCTGTGTTACAAGGCCTGAAGGCGGGACTTTTCTCCAAAGAGCCTTCTGTTTTCACCTAGGAGCTGGCGGGACATCATCCGACTGCTGCTGTGCTGTTGCGAGGAGGACCGAAGACCCGGGTGTCGTGGGATCTGTGTACTGAGACACAGCAACGGAAGATACGGACACAGACTGGTCCGGTTGGGTGAGAGAGCACATGCTCAGAGACAAACACATGATCTCCTAGGCCAGATAACTGTTGTTCGGAACTAACTTTAGTGCTTGTAGACACACACCAGAGGGACAGTGCTTTGAGTATCTAGGAGTATCTAAGTCTTATCCTGTGTTCACCAAGTTCAAGACCCCTTTCCTCTTTGTGGATTATAACTTGTTTTTCTTCAAAATGTGCACCACCGTTTGCTAGCGAAGATCTTTTTCTGCAGAACTTCTACATAGTACAGTCAGGCCTGACTTAGTAGCATAGACATTTCTGGGCGCCATTTTTACCCACGAGGTAGAATAGCAGCAGCTGTTAGTTTATTTTATTATATCTGTCTGTTTGCAAAAGTACCCTTTTCATTGCAGGGCTCTGCATGTGTTCATGTATACTGTTTCTAGGCTTAACCAATATTTTCAGTAAAAGTGCCAGGGTTAAGTACACCTGTGTTTGTGTAATTTACTGTGCAGGAGAGACGGTTATTAATAGTTATACCATATTGCTGTGTTTATTGCAGGATTGTGCCTCTGAGAGTTACAGGTTACACAATCCTATCATCCCCTACTGACTGTGCCAGGGGAGGTTAGAGCCAATTGCTGGGGGGTTGACAGCGGTGCATTACAGGACCTGAACAAATTATTTCAGCGGCTCTCTTAACTGGGCTTATCGCTACACTGGGAATCTCAGCCAGTGGGCAGGGTTTTTTTTTAATCCCTTGGCCCGCTGGGAGAACCTATATATTTGGGTGGAGTCAGGTGATCAGTGTTCTGTGCCACCTGGATGGCTGTCTGGGTGGACATGTGTTGTATTGCCTGGGTTGCTAGGCCGGAGTTTGGGCCTATCCCAGGCACATCTGGCTGCTAGGCTGTTTGAGGGCCTATCTAGAAGCAAGAGAGCAGCGCAGGGTTGGGATTGCGGATTGCAGTCCAACCAGAAGTGCTGGTTCTGCCGGCCGGAGAACCTGCCGTGGTCGGAAGTAGAGGGGAAGCTGTCGCCACTAAGGGACCAACCGCCTTATTACTAGGGACCACTGTAAGTAGCTGAAGCAAGTACCGGAGCAGTATTCTCACAAACCCGGGGACGGTGAAGAATTGGGAAACTTCAGCCAGTGTCAAGCCAAGGACCCAGCCAGCGGAGGTGACGCTTGCTGAGCAGCCTTGTGTGTCAAGCCAGGGACCGAGCAGGCCAGTGGGGTGACGCTTGAGAAGTATCTGGAGTGCCAAGCTAGGGACCCAGCAGAGAAGTGGGGGTGACGCTTGAGGAAGTTACTTAAGTGAAGATTAGAAGAGCTCAAGGGATTCGGTGGCAGTGAATCAGCAAGTCTAGTGAGAGAGACTGGGAGTTCAGTGTGTTGAGAACCTACAAGAAGTGACTGTAGAGAAAGTAAAAGGAATTCATTACAACTTGTGTTAGGAACTGTTATAAGACTGTTGCCATAGGAGACAGCAATCCTACACTAGGGTGACCACGTGTCCCGGATTGCCCGGGATAGTCCCGGATTGCCCGGGACAGTCCCGCATTTTGCAGGTCTGTCCCGGGCACCTTCATTCCAGGACAATACAGTGTCCCGGAATGAAACTGAAACAGCCACCCCCCGGGCCAATCTGACGTCCCCAAAAAAGGCCGCCACATCACCGCTTTACTCACTGACAGTACTTGTCCTGCCCGGGAATGCCTGGATGAGCGCAATCCCCGCCCCCTGTTTGTGATTGGAGAAATAATAAATCCCGCCTCGTGTCCAATCACTGTGCTGTGATTTGTTACAGCACAAGCTGATTTTTGGGAAGGGGGGGTGTCCCTGAATGGTAGTTTGGAAATGTGGTCACTCTATTTTCACACTGAAGCGCTGGATGCGCTGGCGGTATAGCGGCGCTATTTTTAGCACCGCTATACTGTTGTTTTTGCCTCGATTTGCGGGCGCTAGCGGGGTGATTTTAACCCCCGCTCGCGGCCGAAAAAGGGTTAAAAACGCCTCTTTACAGCGTTTTGCAGGAGTTTTGGAGGCGCTACCCCATTGATTTCAATGGGCAGGGGCGCTATAGGAGCGGTATTTTTACCGCTCCTATCACGCCTCAAAGATGCGGCTTGCAGGAGTTTTTTTACCCTCCTGCAAGCGCAACACTCCAGTGTGAAAGCCCTCGGCTTTCACACTGGATACAAAGTAGCGTCTTTTTTAGTGCGCTTAGCAGGCGCTATTTTTAGCGCAATGGCGCCTGCAAATCGCCTCAATGTGAAAGGGGCCTTAGTGAATCAATCCCAGTAGCTGCAAGAGCACAGTGAGAAATGAGCTTTGTAGCGTGTCCAGCAGACTGTGCCAGTGCTTCTCCAAAGAGGAACCAGGTGGCAGAGACAGCAGATAGCGGGTAGGTGCAGTAGACATAGGGGTCTTCCTTTTGAACAATGAATGGTGCTGCCATCCTGAACATGGAATCCTGAGGTGGGGCAAGGCTGTCAGTCAAATCCAGAAGGCCAGAGATGAAGGTGTATGGAGGAGCGAGGAGGTGGGTGGACATGTACAGTAAGTGAAAGGCATAGATAGGTTAGTAGAAGGTCAGTAAGGTGGTGGAGCAGCAGACATACTGTGAATGTTTGGGCTGTATGAATGTATGCATATAGCAGCTTGTGTGTGAAGTGGTTTGGACAATCAATGAAATGCATTCAACATTAAAGGGAGGCCTGGAATGAAGAGACAAAAAAGAATATAATGAAGGGCCATGCATGACAAGGTGGAGAGTACAGACAGGACGGGGTTAACATTTGGTGAAGAAGTGAGTGGGTGGAGGCAGAGGTGAATTTTAATGTGAGGGGAGGGGCACTTTAAATAGCTGGAGGCGGGTGCACTCGGCATCATTTTGTGTGGGGACAGAAAGGAGAGGAAGTTTTTTCATTTCTCTCCTTAGACAAAATGGCGGACGTGGCTTTGATCCTCGCTCGGTTGCGGGCGGCTGCGGCGACGAAGGGGCCAGACTGTCTGGGAGACCAGGTTAGTGCCCTCATTCATGGCCATCATAACAGGACGTCTGTTTGGGGCCCGATTTGGCCTGGGACCTCAGCAGACGCGCCCCCCCCCCCTCCCGCGATTCGCGGCACCCCCCCCGCGATTCGCGGCACACCCCCCCTCCCGCGACACCCCCCCGCGATTCGCGGCACCCCCCTCCCACGATTCGCGGCACCCCCCCCGCAATTCGCGGCACCCCCCCCCCCCCCCCGCGACCCCCCCGCGATTCGCGGCACCCCCCCCCCTCCCGCGATTCGCGGCACCCCCCCCCCCCGCGATTCGCGGCACACCCCCCCCTGCGATTCGCGGCACACCCCCCCGCGATTCGCGGCACCCCCCCCCCCCGCGATTCGCGGCTGCCCCCCCCCCAAAAATAAATAAAAAATTTGCCACACCAGGAGCCCACAGGCTGACTCGTCGGCCCACCCCTGGAAAAGCGTGAGCCTGCTTCAGCCGTGGGGTGAGCCGGACGGTACACGCGGCAACGGCAGGGGGCGGAGCTACGGACTGTAATGGCGCCCGTGCTTCGCCCTCGCGGCGGAGGACCTCAGAAAGTGGGACCCCCCCTTTATGTGCAGGCGGCAGGGAAGGGGAGGTTCAGCGGGGGAGAAGCGGTGCCACATCCGCGGGGCCTCTACCAGACGAGGCTGGCGGTGTCTGGTGAAGCAGTGGGCTGAGGGACGTGCAGGACAGCAGTGATCAGGTGCGCGGCCTACCCGGGGCTCGTCAAGAGGGCGCAGGCACTGCAGGGAGGTGGTGGTGGATCCCCAGGAGGGGACTTCAATTCGGCGCCAAGGGGAGTCGCGGCCTCCAGGTAAGTTTCGCCTGGGGGGCTCATCACGCCATGCTTCCAGCCTGGGAGCGGAGGTCGGAAGGGGAGCGGTCCGGATCGGTAGAGGAGGATCACAGAGGGGTCGCAGCACCAGGGGAGGCGAGATCTGCGGCTGTGGGGGGGGGGGGGGGGACGTGCCCTGTCAGCCCGGTAAGTCTACCACTATCATTTCTCCTGTTGATTTGACGAATGCACTGTGTGAGTTGTTGGGTGTGGGGTTGGGGGGCATTGCCAACGGTGTGGGGGCCACGCCGGGGGTCAGGGATGCTGTGGCGGGGGTGGCGGGCAACCAGCCTGCCTCTCCCGGGGCAGTGGCCCTATTGCAGATTATTGAGGGATTTGGTGCAGCGATGTTCGTGGGTGAAGGGGGTCCCCCGCAGGTGGCGTTGTGGGTAGGCGGGCAGGTAAAGGGGTCGATTAAGGTGGTGGCACCCGTGTTCACTACGGGGCCCGTGACGGAACATTGTTGGAGGTGATCAGGTGAGTATGGCCGTGGGGGTGAACGCAGGGGATCCTGCTGTGGTGGCCATAGCGGTTATAGTACGTATCGCCGATGCCGCTAAGTGTGAGGTTTGCGTTTGCTTTGAAGGGCCCCTTGGGGGGCTCACCTGACCAAGGGGTGAGAGACAAAATTGGAAAGGTGAGTATGTCGAGATTTTCTTATTACTGCCCCTAGAAAAAATTTATTTGGAAAAAGGTAAGCCGGACGATTCCGGAAAGGAAGATGAGGGGATGAGGAGGTGTCGATTGGTCCCAAGGAGGTTTGGCAAGAGGCTGCAGCCATTCGCCAGCTTGGCCAGCGTGTTAGGTGAGTAAACCCGGGAACATTGATCGGCACTGTGCTGTTATATGGATGCGCTGGGAGAGGCTAGGGGGTTATGTTGGGACTGCTTTACTGCGTTATTACGAACAGTCGGCAGCGGGGGGCAGTTCGTCAGACGCTTTGTTGGGTGCATAAGGATATCAGCCTTTGGCTGCGTTTGATGTCCTCGGCTGGGACACCAAGCCAATTTTCAAGGGGGTCGGTCGGGGGGGGACAAATGACTCTGTACCACTGAACAAAAAACATGGTGGGGGTGTACTGTCAGTTTAACAAGGGATCTGGCAAGTTGGGTGGGGTCCTGTCGTTTTAACAGGAATGCTGGATGCGGGGGGACGCACCCCTTGTCTCGGTGCTTCAAAAGACGGAAAGCGTCCCCGGGATTTTGCTTCAAGAAGGATGACACCGGTGCAGGAGGTAAGGATGCGTTTTTTTTCGAAGTAGATATTTGTTTAGGGCGTCGGCAGAGTTGCTGAGAGCGGGTTTCTAGGAAGGTTTTTTAAAAGTGCGTTCGCTAAAGAGGTCGTGCCGCCCTTGGCGCAAATTTTGGGGTCCTCACTGGTTAGTCCGGGGGTGGTTTCAGAAAACATTGGCTAAAAAGGTGGCTTTAGATCGTATGGGGGGGCCATTTCGGGAGAGCCCAATCGTGTATCTGGTGGTGTCACCAATGGGGGTGGTGGTTAAGAAGGAATCGATCAAGCTTCTGCTTATTCACTATCTCTTGTTCTCAAACAGGGGGTGAGTTAATTCCTTGATAGGTCCTGAAGTGGGCACAGTGGGGGGCACTCATGCAAAGGCGGACGTTGAGTCGGCATTCCGGCGGCTGCCGTTTCATCCGGACAGTTTTGGCGGTTGGGGTGCTGCTGGGGGGGAATTTTATGTGAATCTGTGTCTGCCCATGGTATGCTCCTTCTCAGGCGCCATGTCTGACAATTTAGCTTCGTTTTGTTAAAGGGTGGTCCGTGACGGGTCAGGCGATCCAATTCCTGGGAAATTGTTCCCATGGGTGGGTTTTTTGTTAAAGGATGGTCGGCTGCGGCAGTGGGGGTGCGGGCCAATACGCATTTTATTTTACTCTATGAGGAGCTTAGGGATGTTTTGAAGGTGGGGCACACGTTCTTGGAAACTTACAACGGGCAATGGGGGTGGATGTGGGACCCGGTGACCAATTTTTGATTTAGGATGGGGTACTGATGATGCAAAGTTCACTGGGTTTTTTGGGGCATTTGCCAGGGGTAATGGAGTGCAGAGGCATGGACTAAGTCTTTGGGGGAAGAGGGGCTCAGTCATCACCTGGTATTGCTGGACCTGTTTCCTGCGGTATTGGCTACAGAACTGTGGGAGGCAATGAGTAAGGACATGAAGTTTAGATTGCACGGTGACGATTTGGGGGTGGTGCAAGTCATCGACTGGAGTGCTTACAAGTGAACGTTTTCTTTATGCTAGGCGTATCCCGGGGTTAGACTACACTTTAGCTGTTTCACTGTCCCCGTTTTCCGGATTGGGAAGTAAGGAAGTGGGTCGACATGGGTGGCATATACAAATAATCTGGAGGGAATGGGCTGCATTCAGACGGCTAGCGGATGCTTAGCGGGATGTGTCTGAGACGGAGTTGCTGGTAGTTTACTTAGTAACTCGGTGCATGGAGGCAGGGGTTCGGTGGCAGGGATCGAGAAGAAGTGGGCAGGCTTGGCGTTTTCTATTCGAACTCCAGGGCATGCAGATTTCACTACGGTTTTCTGGGTAAGGGAGGCGGTAAAGGGGTGTCAAAAGGATCACCCTCATAGGAATGCAGGTAGGCCTGTTTTCTGTTTCTCTTTCTCAAGTGATTTGCGGGGCATTGGCCGGGGTGTGTTCATCTGTTAAGGGGTTAAGTTGTTCTATACAGCGGTTTTTGTTGCATTTAGGGTGGGGGAGTTTGTGGGCCTGTCAAAAACAGAGGACGGAGGGGTTACTGGTACAGGACGTGGAGTTATCGGGCGGAAGGGTGAGTTTGCGGTTCAGGAGGTTACAGATGGATCAAATGGGCCACCCTCCCTGTGTGAGGGGTGATGGTACAGCTGTCTTCATTGCCCGGGGATCAGGACTGTTCAGTGAGGGTGGTGTAAGAAGTTCTGGAAGTTAGGACGGCCGGGGGGTGGGCTTTTTTGGTGCATGAGGATGGATCGTTTTCTAGTACGTTTTTAATGCATGGCTGGGTTTCCGGAAAGGCCTGTGGGCGGTTGGGAACAACTGCAAGCATATCGCTTCACACTCCTTCCGCATCGGGGCGGCCACTGGGGCTGCCCGGGGCGGGTTGGATTTGGCGGCGGTAAAATGGATCTTGAGATGGGAGTCCAGGTGGTTTTGTTCTTAGGTACGCCCCCCCCATTTATTAGCGGATGTGAGTGGAAATATGTGGGAAGTGAAGGGGTGCGCAAGTGAGGTTATTGGCAATGATGGGGTAATTTTCTGGGGTTTTTGAATTGTGTTGTGGTATTTTCAGTTCAGATGGAGGTTCTACATGCCTCATCTGGACGGTAGGGCATTCATATGTCTTTTGGGGGAAAAAGGAGGGCAGATACATGACAGGCGGGCAGGCTGTTGGGGATACCCAGGATGGAGGCTTGCGTTGGGAGGAATAGGCTTCACGGGCATAGAGTGGAGTAGGGTGGTGCCAGGAGTGGATCGGTACGCCCGGTTGGATAGACAACAGGTCGTTTGGGTACTACATGTGGGGGGAGGATGACTTGGGGATCAGAGCCATTGGGGCTCTGTTCTCGGCCATAACGTCGGATTTCTTAGAGAGGTCTTCCTGGGGACATTGGTAGTATAGTCCGACGTTATGAAGTACACCTCGTGGCGGAGGGCGAGATCAGTGGCGCAGATTAACAAGGCGGGAATCAAGTTTAACGAACTGGTGGTTAGGTTGGTTGCCAATAACGGGGGGCTGGTGGTAGGCACATGGAGTTGGAGGTTAATGTGGGCATGTATTTACGGAGGGATGGTGTGCATCTTTCTGATGTGGGATGGATTTGTGGGCATTGGGGAGTCAGGATGGGATCCAGTGTCCCCTGCGGGTGTGGAGGGGCCCTTAAGGGTAAGGGGTTACCCTTTGCAGGCTGTGGCGGTGTCTTTGGTCTTTGACGGTGGCAGAAAACAGATGGTATTAAAGTGGTGGGGGCTCATCGGTGGTATGTGCCCCTCTGGTGTATTCCAGTGGAATGGTGTCCGCTGGAGTATGGGTATGGTTGCACTGCGGGAAGGGGTTGTCTCCGAGCTGTTATACGGCTGGAGGCCTGGTATGGTTCAAAAATTTTGTACCGCAGTGTATTGGTGTAAAAAGGGGTTCAAAAGTTTGGGGGTGCCGTCAGAGACCAACAGACTGGGAGTTATAATGGTAAAATTGTGTTAATAAAGTTATTGAAAATATATATTTTATATCGGAGTTCTTTACATGATATGGTTTTAATAAAAAGGCTGTTGTGGCTATTTTATACTCCAACTCCGGTGTGGTCTAAATTACTATAGATTGGATAAGTTAAGATAGTGGTTAAGAGGGGTAACTGGTAGGGGTAAGGTGTGGGGAGGTATCTCGAGTACACTGGTCAAGAACAAGTCCAGCTGAATGTGACCAACTACTACTAGACATACCATGATCTAGATCAGTGGTCTCTAAACTAGGGTGACCAGACATCCCCGGTTTCAGGGGACAGTCCCTGGATTGAGGACACTGTCCCCGGACCAAGTCTGTCCCCGGTTTTGTCCCCGGATTGGATTTGAACAGGGGCTGGAGCAATTTCAAAGACAGTCAGTGCAGAATTTAAAAAAATAATTCAGAATTACACCCCCCCCCCCCCCCGTTCTGCTGCTCCTACTGATGATTATGTGCTGGTCGGAGCGGAGGGAATATTTCTTCAGTTTCGGGCGCATGCCCATTCAGCTCCGCTCGCATGTTCTTCTGCCTTGGCTCAAATCCCAGCCAGCCCCCTGCCTGCTTATCTCCTTGCCTTCCCTGGCAGAGTGATCTTCCTCCGCTCCCCACCCAGTAGTAGCCGGGGCCGGGAGAGTGAGGCTTGACAGGCTGTGAGGCGGGCGGCAACGGGCAGAGAGCCGCTGATTGCCGCCATTACTAGTAAAAAAATAAATATGTCCCCGGATTTAATTTTTAAAATCTGGTCACCTTACTCTAAACTCTCTAAACAAATTGCCTGTTTACTGTGATTCAGATTTTTTTGGGGGGCAGACTGTAGTAGAGTAGAAAATGTCTTGGCATCACTGGGAGTAAACAATGCCTCTTTGTTATTAGGGGGAGGAATAGGGCCCCAATGTTTGTTTCAGTAGGAGGAAAAGCAACTCAATGTTGGTGTCAATGGGAGGGATAGTATACCATCACCAGGGGCGGATCCAGGGGGGGGGCAACGGGGAAATTGCCCCCTCTGAGAATGCAGGTGAGAGTGCGCAGCTCCACGGGTGACAGCGCGGGCGGCTCTGTGATTCCGCGGGCAGGCGGCTCCGCGATTCCGGGGGTGGGCCGTTCTGCGAGTCCGCAGGTGTGCGGCTCCGCGAGCGAGATAGCGGGCGTTCGGTCGGTGAGTGGGCGGGTGAGAGAGGGGGGGTAGCTGGGCAGCTCGGTGTGTGAGCGCTGCTGGCCAATCAGGGAGCCGGCAGGCATCCTTGCAGTTCCGCCTCACTGTGCAGGCAGCCGTGGGCAGCAGAGAGTAGTGATGAGCCGAACACCCCCGGGTTCGGTTCGCACCAGAACCCGCGAACGGACCGAAAGTTCACACGAACATTAGAACCCTATTAAATACAATGGATGCGAACGTTCGGATTCTAAAGTGCTAATTATAATGACTATTATCCATGTTATTGTCCGAAACAGAGTTTGGGAACCCGGGTTCTGCACCAGGGGACATGTATCAATGCAAAAAGAAGTTTTAAAAACGGACGTTTTCCGGGAGCAGTCATTTTAATGATGCATAAAGTGAAAAAAAAAAGTCAAATATTCCTTTAAATATTGTACCTGGGGGGTGTCTAAAGTATGCCTGTGAAGTGCCACGTGTTTCCCGTGTTTAGAACTGTCCCTGCACAAAATAACATTTCTAAAGGAAAAAAAGCCATTTAAAACTGCTTGCGGCTTTAATGTAATGTCTGGTCCCGGTAATATGGATGAAAATCTTTAGGAAAAATGGCATAGCTACCCCATCAACCCCCCCCCCCCCCTACCCCAGCCCATCACCAGCCCCTTTGGGTCTTGTATGGATATTAAGGGGAACCCCGCACACAAAATAAAAAAGGACCTATATACTCTGAACAGCCGTATACAGGCGGTGCATACAAGACAGGGACTTTAGGTTTGTTCTTATGTAGAATCTGTTTGTAATTTTGAACAGCTGCATTGTTTAAGTGTAGCTCCATGCCAAATTCCTTTTTTTTAGCTTTTTGGAAAACATAGGGAACGGTTATCACCCCTGTCACATTTTTTTTGCTGTCTGTGCCCCTGTTCAGAACATTTCACCTCACTTTGCGTCCCAATGACAACTGTTTTTGAAATGTGGTGTTTTTATTGAAACAAGGATTGGTGATAAAGCATCAGTAGAGAGGAGACACCTTTCTCCCATATTAATTCTTACAGGAGAGAATTTTCCTTCCAAGGGGTAGATTTCCTCTCACTTCCTGTTGTCTTCTTCCGTTTGCAAGTAGTAGTCGTTTGTAAGTTGGATGTTTGAAAGTAGGGACCTGCCGTATATACTCTGCAGAAATTGGCCCCTTAGGTGTTGGTGTTGGCACAACACTGAAAGCACTCACAGTTATTCTTGGTGGGTGCTGGAACGCCCTGCTGTCAACTATTATATCAGGAATTGTAATAACATTTAATAGTTGATCAGTGGTAGTAAAAATTGGGCCTTTGATGGTGGTGCTGGTGCCACAACACTGTAAGGCCTGACAGTTACTCTTGGTGGGCGCAGCAATGGGCCCTGCTGTGAATTATTCGATCAATAATTATAATTGCATGCCCCTGTTGAACAGGGGCTGAAAAATTGGGCCTTTGGTGGTGGTGATGGTGGTGCTGGTGCCACAACACTGTAAGGCCTGACAGTTACTCTTGGTGGGCGCAGCAATGGGCCCTGCTGTGAATTATTCGATCAATAATTATAATTGCATGCCCCTGTTGAACAGGGGCTGAAAAATTGGGCCTTAGGCACTGGTGGCACAACACTGCAACCCCTCACAGATACTGTACTTGGAGCACAGCAATGAGGCCTGTTGCAAAGTATTGCATCAAAAATTTTAATTACACGCCCCTGTTAAACAGGGGCTGAAAAATTGGGCCTTAGCCACTGGTGGCGTCACCCATAAACCAAAATGATCTTCCAAGCTATCATCATTAATCGTATCATTGAGGAGGAGGAGGAGGATAGCCAGTCAACATAACAGCACAGGCACTCAGCATCAGCATCAGTCTTGAAGGGATGTGACATTTTAAAATCAATTAGTCTGTTATATCAGCATCAGGTGTCTGGTAGCTGGTGGTGATCCAAGACTGGTTCATCTTGATGAAAGTCAGTCGATCAACCGAGTCGGTGGACAGGCGCACCCTGTGATCCGTGACAAATCCTCCAGCAGCACTGAATGTGCGTTCTGAAAGAACGCTGGATGCAGGACAGGCCAGTAGCTCAATTGCATACTGTGCAAGCTCTGGCCAGTGATCCATCCTCAAGACCCAGTAAGCCAGAGGATTTTCGGTTGGGAAGGTGTCCAAGTCTGACCTTGCCCCTAGGTATTCCTGGACCATGTATATCAGACGCTGGCGATGGTTGCTGGAACCGATCATACTTTGGGGCTGCGGACTAAAGAATTGTCTGAACGCATCGGTCAGACGGCCACCTTCCCCACCGCTCCTTCTTTGACTGCCCGAAGCCTCAGCAACTCGTTGTCCAGGACCAGGAGTTTGTAACCTCGCAGTCTCTGGGAACGCGTTGCACAGACCTTTCTGCAAGGCCTCCCGGAGTTGTCTCATCCTCTGCTCCCTCTGCGACGGTAAGATAAGGTCCGCAACCTTACCCTTGTACCGTGGATCAAGGAGAGTGGCCAGCCAGTAATGGTCCCTCTCCTTGATCCGAAGAATACGAGGATCCTTCCGCAGACTTTGCAGGATCAGGGAGGCCATGCAGCGTAGGTTAGCTGAGGCATTCAGTCCGGAGTCCTCTGGGTCACTAAGGACGACATGATCCGCAGCCACCTCCTCCCAGCCACGTACAAGTCCACTGGTTTCTTGGGACTGTAAATCATCCCTAAAAGACTGCTGCTGATGATGCTGAGTGCCAGCCTCCACCTCCATGCTGACACAATCCTCCTCCTCCTCCTCTTCCTGTGCGATGGGTGGGACAGAAGGAACACTGTCTGGGTAAAGGGGGCCTTGAGAGGCAAGGAAGTCCTCCTCTTCCTGCCTCTGTTCTGCCTCAAGTGCCCTGTCCATTATTCCACGCAGCGTGTGCTCCAACAGGTGGACAAGAGGTACAGTGTCACTGATGCATGCACTGTCACTGCTCACCATCCTCGTGGCCTCCTCAAATGGTGCCAGGACAGTGCATGCATCCCTGATCATGCCCCACTGGCGTGGTGAAAAAAACCCGAGCTCCCCTGACCCTGTCCTGGTGCCGTAGTCGCACAGGTACTCATTGATGGCCCTCTGCTGCGTGTGCAGCCGCTGCAGCATGGCCAACGTTGAGTTCCACCTGGTGGGCATGTCACATATAAGGCGGTTCTTGGGCAGGTTCAACTCCTTTTGCAGCTCAGCCAGGCGAGCACTGGCATTATAAGATCTGCAGAAATAAACACAGACTTTCCTGGCCTGCCTCAGGACATCCTGTAAGCCCGGGTACCTGCCCAAGAACCGCTGCACCACCAGGTTAAGGACGTGAGCCATACAGGGCACATGGGTCAGTTGTCCCTGTCGGAGGGCGGAGAGGAGGTTGGTGCCATTGTCGCAAACCACCATTCCTGGCTTAAGCTGGCGTGGCGTCAACCACCTCTCGGCCTGCCCCTGCAGAGCAGACAGGACCTCTGCCCCAGTGTGGCTCCTGTCCCCCAAACACACCAGCGCAAGCACGGCA
Source organism: Rana muscosa (assembly GCA_029206835.1). NCBI lineage: Eukaryota > Metazoa > Chordata > Amphibia > Anura > Ranidae > Rana > Rana muscosa. Next base: position 352,221,546 of record CM055118.1, read on the forward strand.
TGGCATCTTTTTGCCTGCGTACTTGCGTAGCCCCTTGAACACCTACGGAGCACCGCTGGTGCCGAGGACAAAGCACAGGAAGAGGCCGTGGAGGAAGAAGAAGAGGAGGGGGTGGAGGAGAGAGGTGTGTCACAACCAGTAGTAGCATTTTGGAGGCGTGGCGGTGGAACAACCTCCAACACTACTGCACCTTGTCCTGCATCCTTCCCAGCTGCCAAAAGAGTGACCCAATGGGCCGTGAAAGAAAGGTAACGCCCCTGTTCATGCCTGCTGGACCATGAGTCAGCGGTAATATGCACCTTACCGATGACCGCCCTGTCCAGCGAGGCCAAGACATTGCCTTCCACATGCCTGTAGAGAGCCGGAATCGCCTTCCGTGCGAAAAAGTGGCGTTTGGGAACCTGCCACTGAGGAACCGCACATTGCACAAACTCACGGAAGGGGGCCGAGTCTACCAACTGAAAAGGCAGCAGTTGAAGCGCTAGCAATTTAGCCAAGCTAGCATTCAACCGCTGGGCATGTGGATGGCTGGGAGTGAACTTCTTTTGACGGTCCAGCAGCTGGGGCAGGGAAATTTGCCTGCTAGAATCGGACGTTGGTGTACTGCTAGCAGAGTGCCCGCAAGTACTTGGCTGTGACACACCTAATTCTACACCTTCATTCCTCTCAGAGCAGGTTTCAGAGAGGAGTGAAGGTATAGTGGGGTTGGAGATCCCAGCTGATGCGGTGCAAGAAGAGGTCAGCTTTGTTCTTTGGTGTGGGTCTTTAAGGTAGGCTTGCCAACGAGCTGCATGGCAGGTCAACATATGTCTGATCAAGCATGTGGTGCCCAAGCGGCTGATGTTTTGGCCACGCGATATACGCTTGAGACATATGTTGCAAACAGCAGCTGTGCGATCTGATGCACTCGCCTCAAAAAAGGCCCACACCAAAGAACTTTTTGAATGACGGGCAGAGGCAGCGCCCTGCACAGGCGGAGCTCTGCGGTGTGATTCCGTCGGTGTGCTGCCCATACGCTGGCCACTCAAGGGCATCCTGCCTCGTTGGAGATGTGCATCCTCCTCCTCCTCCTCTCTCCTATTAGGCACCCACGTGGAGTCAGTGACCTCATCATCCCCTCCCTCCTCATCACTGGAGCCAATCTGGCAGTATGCTGCAGCTGCTGGAACATGACTGCCAGATTGGTGTCCTTCTTGAGCATCCCCTCTGTCTGCTCTCACCCTACTGCCTTCCTGTAGCTGGGTTTCATCATCAGACCCTTCGAAACGCTGGGCATCCTCCTGGAGCATGTACCCAACACTGTGCTCAAACAGTTCGGGGGACTCCTCAGGAGGAGGACATGGTGGGTCTAGGGAAGGATTGACTAATGAAGATAATGATACCAGAGAAGAGGACGCTTTGGCAGCTGCTTTGCCAGTACCCTGAGCCTGGGTGAGAGAGGATGAGGAGGATGAGGTGGGCTTGGTCATGCACTCTACCAAGTCTTCGGCATGATGTGGCTCAACATGTCCAGCTGCCGAAAAGAAGGACAAGCGTGTCCCATGGCCATGTGCTGATGACAATGCACCGCGTCCACGACCAGCACTGTTGCCCCCAGACACAGAGCCTGCTTGCCCTCTTTTTTTGCCTCCTGACTGTCTGCCTCTCCTTGTTTGCCTTCCAGACATTTTAATGGATGGCCTGCAGGGAGATGGGAAAAAGAGCAATAAGGGCTACCTTCAGGTGTATACTGTGCAGGAGGCTTAGCAACAATGACACTGACACTGTCCCCTGCCTATCCTTCTCTGTCCCTAAACACAAGGATTTCAAATATGGTTCAGCAAAATTGGTTTAGAACAGAATAGCACACTGTCAGTTTCACTCACTGTACCTCTCTGTCCCTAAACTCAAGGATTGAAAATATGGAACAGCAAAATTGGTTTAGAACAGAATAGCACACTGACACTTTCCCTCACTGTCCTACTCTGTCCCTCCCTACAAACAAGATTTAGCACAGAATAGCAGACTGAAAATTGCCACGAGTGTCCTTCTCTGTCCCTAAACTCAAGGATTGAAAATATGGAACAGCAAAATTGGTTTAGAACAGAATAGCACACTGACACTTTCCCTCACTGTCCTACTCTGTCCCTCCCTACAAACAAGATTTAGCACAGAATAGCACACTGAAAGTTTCCACGAGTGCCCTTCTCTGTCCCTAAACTCAAGGATTGAAAATATGGAACAGCAAAATTGGTTTAGAACAGAATAGCACACTGACACTTTCCCTCACTGTACCTCTCTGTCCCTAAACTCAAGGATTTCAAATATGGTTCAGCAAGATTGGTCAAGATTGGTTTAGAACAGAATAGCACACTGACACTTTCCCTCACTGTACCTCTCTGTCCCTACAAACAAGGATTAGCACAGAATAGCACACTGACACTTTCCCTCACTGTACCTCTCTGTCCCTACAAACAAGGATTAGCACAGAATAGCACACTGACACTTTCCCTCACTGTACCTCTCTGTCCCTACAAACAAGGATTAGCACAGAATAGCACACTGTCACTGACACTCTCCCTACCTATCCTTATTTGTCCCTAAACACAAGGAATCCAGGATTAGTAAAGGAAAAAAAATGACACTGTCCCTGCCTATGCTTCTCTTTCCCTGCTCCGGAACACACTACACAAGGCCGCCGCGCTGGCGGCCTTTTATAGTGTGGGGCGTGTACTAAACCCCCTCAGCAATAATTGGCCACAGGCATCCTGCCTGTGGCCAATCATTGCTCTCCTCGCTGCCGGCGCTGTGATTGGCCAAGCATGCGGGGTCACAGTGCATGCTTGGCCAATCACAGCGCCTGGATGACACTGCGATGGCGTAGTGCATTGTGGGCCATTCGCGTCACTCGAATTTGGCGCGAACGGCCCAAATCGTTCGATCTTCGTCGAACGATCGAACAGCCGATGTTCGAGTCGAACGTATGTTCGACTCGAACACGAAGCTCATCCCTAGCAGAGAGATTACATCATCTCTCTGCTGCCTGACTTTGGGACAGAGCACCTTAGCAGGAAAGTGACACAGCAGGTGACAATCTGCAACGTGTGGCAAGTGACGTGGCAAGTGACAATCCGCATCTGGTGGCAGGTGACGTGGCAAGTGACAATCCGCAACGTGTGGCAGGTGACATGGCAAGTGACAATCAGAATCTGGTGGCAGATGACGTGGCAAGTGACAATCCGCAATGTGTGGCAGATGACGTGGCAAGTGACAATCCGCAATGTGTGGCAGATGACGTGGCAAGTGACAATCCGCATCTGGTGGCAGGCGATGTGGCAAGTGACAATCTGCATTTGGTGGCAGGCGACGTGGCAAGTGACACACTCAGGGATCCCACTGATTCAGCATTATGGTGAGTTGAACTATTTATTTTTATATTACAATGTAATAATATAAATAATGCGCTTTAATCATCCTGAGACCATAGTAACCTTGGTGCCGTGATGATTGAAGTGCCAATACCAGCCATTTCCCTGATAAATTTCCCCCCAAAAAACGTATTCCCAAGACTAGACTCTGGATCCGCCCCTGACCATCACTGGTTTCAGTGTGAGGAATAGTGCCCCATCATTGGTATCAGTAGGAGGAATAGTGCCCCATCATTGTTGTCAGTGGGAGGAATAGTGCCCCATCATTGTTGTCAGTGTGAGGAATAGTTCCCTATATTGCACCTGTAGCGCTACCCTCGTGAGGGCAGCTGGTAAAATCTGTACCCCACTGGTTGCCCCGACTCTGCAAGTCCTCCACCACCTCTGACACCCTGAGTACAGTAAGGCCTCATGCCCACGGACGTTTTTACAGCTGCGTTTTTTACAGCTTAAAAACGCCTGTCCATGTTATTGTAAATATTTAAAAAAAAAAAAAAAAAAAAAAAGTCGGAGCTAAAAACGCGACCACGCTTTAGTGAGCGTTTTTGCGCGTTTTTTGACGCTCGCGTTTTTCCCTGCCTAATTCTGACGCTGAGGAACGCACTGGCCCTGGGTTTTTTTTACAGCTTACAAACGCCTATGCTCTTTACAGCTCAAAAACGCCTAGGTGGGCATGAAGCTATAGACTAACATGGACAGGCGTTTTTAAGCTGTAAAAAACGCTCAAAAACGCGGCTGAAAAAAACGCCCGTGGGCATGAGGCCTAATTGTTTTTACCAGTTGACACCAATGTCAATAAACTTACACAATGCAGGTGAAGCAGTTTAAATTTGTTTACTGTGGCAAAGATGACACATAGAAGTGCATAACATAAAACTGTACGTCATAAGGATGACTTGTCTGGAAATAATATAGCACTAGTATGAAATGTGATTGTGCAATCTAGAGATTTCTATTTAGCAAGACAAAATGCAAAGAAAATCAACCATATTCGCCAGCACACCAAGGATCGTTTCAATTACGTCCAAAAAGTTTTATTGTATAAAAACCATCACAAAAAGTATGCAAAAAAATGCAAAGAAACACAGTGCAATCCAACCTTGTTAGGTCACTGGGGCCTATCGTAGGGTTGCCACCTGTCCAGGATTCACCTGGACAGTTCGGGTTTGGAATCATGTGTCCGGGTTTCAGACTGCCTGAAACCCTGGCACATTATTCAGACCGGACTATGGCTTTCCAGCAGGGTTGCTGGCTGCAGTTGTGTAAGCCAAGAGTATCTGTTACATGCTGTTTCACACTGCCCAAAGCCAGCACTATCAATCCCCCCAGAGGAGAGATGGCTCAATCTACTCCTCTTTCTCCCCCCCCCCCCCCCACCCTCTGTGTCTGTCCACACTGCAATCCCCAGGGCTGTGCCTCAGAAAATGAAAATGGGGGTCGGAAATCTGAAGTCCAGCAGCCTCAGATACATCTAAATCAATGGTTCTCAACTCCTGTCCTCAGGACCCACTAACAAGCCAGGTTTGCAAGATAACTGAAATACATAACAGGTGACATAATTTGCTGCTCAGTGATTGCAGTATTCTAGTCTGCATCTCCCCAAGGTAATACATAAAACCTGGCCTGTTAGTGGGTCCTGAGGACAGGAGTTGAGAACCACTGATCTAAATGAAAGGTGCCAAGTGGTGAGTGAGCTCACCATCCATCCCTGACTGTCTCCCCCCTTCTCTCTCCTGCCTCTGAGTGAGTACGCTAAGGTAAATCAGGCTTCTCAGAGCACCCCTTACATCAGAGTTCCCCTTCATGCCACAGTGTTCCCCCTTAAATCAGGTTTCCCAGAGCATCCCTTATGTTAGAGTCCCCAGAGTTCTCCCTTACATCAGAGTCTGCAGAGTCCCCACTTACAGTGAAAGGGAACTCTGCAAGTTGAGATGTAAAAGGGGAACCTGCGGATTCATATGTAAAAGGAGAACTCTGTGGACTCTGATTAACTTTATATGATTAGAAATGTTATTTAATTGCAAAATATTTGTATGGTTTATACTATAAAAAAAATTGCTGTGCACCCTAAAGTGTTTGGGTTTGACTTGAAGAAAAGGTGGCAACCCTAGGCCTATGTGAACAGGCAGCAGAGAGGCAGGGGACCGACACTTAATAGAACTATGTCAGACCACTCCCCTGTATCTCCTCAGCCCACAGGCACTTAACATTAAACAACTGACAAAACATTCAGCAAACTGTTGTGTTTAAATTGGCTGGCTCTTTTAAGCAGAGTTCCAGAGAAATGAGAGCAGACCCCTTGTGTTAGACAACACTCAGTCACTTGTGAAGATGAGGAGAGAAGATGAGGAGAGGATAAAAAAGGGCGGGTGTGGCCTGACCGAGCAGGAAGATGGACGCCTAACTCTGGAGCTCCTGCCGCCTTAGGACTAAGCTATCCATTAGCGACGATACCCCGTTTTCTCAACCTGCTCTGACCATGGGGACTGCATCCCGCGACTCCTCCTCATCACGCTCACGCTCCCCCCGGGAACAGACCGGGAACATCAGCCAAACTATCCCCGAAATGTTCCGGACCCCCCAGGGAAACACGGCGCCTTCCCGCCACGGCCTCTCACAACATACCGCTCCCTCAGAGACAGGGACAATGTCCGCTCCAGCCCCCGCTGTTTCACCTGGACGAGATGGCTTACCGAATGCCCCGCTGCCTCAGCTGAATATCCACGATTTCCGCACCATTGCCGCGGACATTAAAGAGACTCTTTCGGCCGCCATTGCGGACCTCAGACTGGATATACATGCGCTCAACGATAGGGTGCTAGCGGTGGAGAAGGTGTCGGCATGTCATGATACGGTGCTTCGTCGGGCTACCTGCCGTATCGACCCCCACACCCTGAAATTGAGAGATGTCCAACGTCACCTGGAAGACCTCGACAACAGGGGCAGACGCCATAACCTGCGAATCAGAGGCCTCCCTGAGACGGTCGAGGGGGGACAGATCTCGGCCGTAGTTACGAGCCTATTCAACAGCCTGCTTGATAGACCCCCTCAGTCAACGATCGACATGGAGAGGATCCACCAAGCTTTACGTCCTAGAGGTAGAGACACGGACCCTCCCAGGGACATCATTTGCTGTATAGTCGACTACAGGCTAAAGGAGGAAATTCTGCGTCAAGCAAGGGCCTGACCGCAACTGACCCATGACGGTGCGGCAATCCAGCTCTATTAGGACCTTTCGGGCATCACGTTGCAACACCGCAGGGACCTGAAACCTTTGCTTGATTCCCTGCGTGACAAGGGGATTCCTTATAAATGGAAATTCCCCTTCTGTCTCTCAGCATCCTCACAGGGCCGTACTGCACTCCTGAAGGTTCCGGAGGACCTTACGTTCTTCTGCGAGGCTTTGGGCATCCCCCTGATAGATGTCCCCAACTGGTACGCGGATTTTCACCATTCTACAGCCAAGAAAACCACTACTCCTGAGGAATCGATGGACACGCAGGCCACCAGATACCGCAGAAGGAGATCCCCCTCGGGACAGAGACGTCACACTTTGTCCCGCATCCGCCACCAGGAACACAGCCCCTCGGATTCGCCTAGCTCCAGGAGAACTCGCCGAGATTACTGAGCCCAAGGTTGATACCCTCATGCTACCTGCCGCTAGTTAGCCCTGTTTGGCTCTTTTGGACACCGCAGATTCTTTATTCCCACTGTCGATTGCTATTATCAGAACTGCCGAGACCGGCCACCCTCACCCTTGCTGACTACCCGGACCGCTTTGCACTACCCTGGCTTTGCTTTGTTTTTTGTTTTTTTTTGTGTTACTCAGGCTGCCAGCCGTGCCTGCTATGCATCTGTGTATATGGGACGCGCTTTCTCCCACAGACCTGAAGTGTACTCCCACGGGCCGCCGCTACACTACAAACCCCAGACTGCCTTGCGCCTTGAGGGGTGGGATCCGTCAGGAAGCAATGACGCGGCCATATTCCCTCAGCCTTAAGCCTCGTACACACGATCGGTTTTACCGATGAAAACCGTCCGATGGATTGTTTTCATCAGACAAACCGATCGTCTATGGGCAAGTCCATCGGTTAAAAAACCCACGCATGCTCAGACTGAATTAGGAGACGGGAGCGCTCGTTCTGGTAAAACTAGCGTTCCTAATGGAGAGAGCACATTCGTCATTCTGCAAGTTATTGCCTCGTTTAATGCAGCGCATTGTTTTTTGCTTTAGAATGGTGTTTAAAATGTCGTTTTTGTGACATTCCCATCGGAGGTCCCTCCTGTAGGCCTTCGCTGGGAATTTCGCATCTCACTCAGTTGTTTTCTATTGCTAGGGTGCCATTGCATATTTACAGTGTTCCCGCACCAAGATGCGTAGGTTGGTTCTTTCTGCACCTTACTGTGCCCCTCCATTTACTTTCTCCCCTCACTACAGTTCCATCACTGTCCCCATGGATATATGCTCCTCCAAGGTGTATCCGTCCTGCGCTGACTCTTGAGGTCCTGCTGGCGGTAAACCCTCCTATACCTCTCACTACATCCTTCCAGTTAGGTATTGGTCAACCCCCACACAGCGGTGACACAGGGTGTGGGCACTCCGTTTTAGGGTGCCAGCGCTGTCCACCTGCTGTACACTTCCGATACAGAAAAGCCCGGAGCAAAGGAATGAAATGGATGGGCGGAGGGCGGACATGACTAGGGAAACAGGGACTTATGAGAAGGATTAGGGGATTGGTGGGTTAAGGCTGAGGAGTAGGGTGGTAGGATTGGTGGGTTTAATTTGTGTGGGAGGGGGCACAGAGGGTATAAAGGAGGACTCCGCCCCCTCCCCGGGTAACACGCGGCGCAAAGAAAGTTCCAACATGGCAGACTTGGAGCAGCTCCTGTCCCAATTGCGGGCCGAGACAGCAGCGAGAGGCCCACAGTGGGCCCAGGAACATTTAGGGCCTTTGCTGGGGCGTTCAGCAGAAGAAGAGGCTAATGGAGGGAGAGTGTCAGCGCGAGCTCGGCAGTCGAAACCGCCGGAGCGCTTTTCCCCTGACCTCTCCTCCGGAGCTCGCCGGCTATTAGGGAATCCCCATTCGCGGGCCCCTTCGGGTCCTCCCGTGAAGCGAGCTGCTGTCGCCGGGTTGGACGCCGGAAGGAATCCCCAGCTGAGTCGGAGCTCCGCGGGCGGCCGGTCCGGGAGTTCCGGAGCGGCCACTAGGCCCGCACGGCGGCTGGAGTCGGAGCGAGCGGGCAGAGTGATGTCACCGGGGACGGCGCCTCGGCGGGGGAGATCGAGTGTGGCGGTGGCCGGGCCTTCAGCAGTGGCGGCCGGGGACCTTGCGGCATAGGAGCGGAGGGCAGAGGCAGCTGATGGAGGCGACAGGGCTGGACAGAGCCCCCCCGGCCCGGGCAAAGCGACTAAGAAATCGGTGGGCGGGTCCAGAGCACGAAGAGGGAGTCGGTGGTCAGCGGGACCCTCGGCATCCAGGGATCCTTCCCCTGGAGGGCTTTCATCTGGAGCAGAAGACAGGGAGGAGCGACGGTCAGAAGGTGAAGTGTCGGAATCGGAGGAAGAACGTGAGCCTCTCGGACGGTCAGCGGCGATGGAGGCGGGACGGTCGGCTGGTGGGTCTCTTTCTAGGCAGCCCGGTAAGTTTGTTTTTCCTTTATCTTCCCTGGGTCAGTCAGGGGTGTTGGGTGCAGGGGGCTGCAGTGGTGCAGTAGCGGGGGGTGATGCCGGGATGTCAGTGTGGGGGAGCTCGGCTGGGAGTGGTGACTTGGCAGGCCAGGGTCAGAGGTCGGCAGTGGGGTTGGATACAAGTATGAGGGGGTTTTTAGCGGGAATCAAGGAACTGGTGGACAGGTTTGAGAATGCGGCAGGTGGGGCGTCAAGCCCGGCAGCGGCATGGGTTCCTCTGGTGGGGGGGGTGGCAGGAGCCGGGTGGCAGGGGCAGCGGTGGTGGTGCCACAGCAAGGGGGGACGGACAGTCCTCCGCTAGCGAAGGAGGGGGTCGAGACGCCTACGGCGGTGGGGGAGGCTGGCAGGAAGGACCTGGTGAGGTTGGCTGACGCGGCGAAGTGCGAGGTCTATATCTGTTTTGAGGGACCGTTGGGAGCGCATTTAAAGGTAGAGGTACGTGAAAAGATTTGGAAAGGTGAGTACGTGGAGATATTTTCACTGCTGCCATTGGGGAAGTTCAATTTGGACAGAGTCAAGCCGGATGACTCCAAGAAGGAAGATGAGGAGAAGCGTAGGTATCGACTTATCCCACGAACATTTACAAATTGGCTGCAGGCATTTGGCATTTTGGCGAGTGTGATAGGGGTAAAGAAGCCGGAGTTCTGCTCTGCTTTGTTTTGCTACCAGGATGCTGTAGGGGAAGCATATAGAGTCTACGGGGGCACGGCTTGGTTGAGGTACGACGAGCAGTTCCGGCAGAGGATGGCGGTGCGGCCGGAGTTGAGGTGGGACCACAAGGACATTAGTTTGTGGATGCGATTGATGGCTTCGGCGAGGGCCCCGAACCAGTTTTTTCAGGGGGGGGGGGGGGGGGGGGGGCGGTGGATCGTCTTCCCCTGGACAACCGGCCGGTAAGGCAAAAGGGGTTTGTTGGCAGTTTAATTCGGGTACATGCAAGTTTGGAGGAACGTGCCGTTTCAAACATGAGTGTTCAGGATGCGGGGGTTCCCACCCCTTGTCTAGATGCTTTAAGCAAGGGAAGAACCGTTCCGGAGAGCTTACAAATAAGAGGGAAGACGCCGGTGATGGTGGAAAGGATGCGGCCATTTCTAGGTAGGTATCCTGACAGGGCGGCTGCTCGGTTGTTGGAAGGGGGGTTTGCGGAGGGTTTTCGTATTCCGTGCTCGTTGAGGGAGGTCCCCCCAGTGCCGCGCAATTTGCGATCGGCGTTGCTACATTGCGACGTAGTTTCTGAGAAACTGCGGAAGGAAGTTGCGCTGGGCCGCATGAGCGGCCCTTTTCCAGTTCCCCCGTTAGAAGATTTGGTGGTCTCTCCTCTGGGGGTGGTGCCAAAAAAGGAGCCGAATAAATTTCGGCTCATTCACCACCTTTCTTTTCCAAAAGGGGGGTCGGTGAATGACGCCATTGAACCGGATGCTTGCACGGTGAGTTATACATCCTTCGATGCAGCGGTTGTTTGGGTCCGTCATTATGGCAAGGGGGCTCTCATGGCAAAATCAGATGTGGAGGCGGCCTTTCGGCTTCTTCCGGTGTACCCCGATAGTTTTCGGTTATTGGGGTGTCACTGGAACGGGGAGTTTTATGTGGACCGGTGCCTGCCTATGGGCTGTTCCATATCTTGTGCATTATCCGAGGAGTTTAGCTCCTTTCTGGAATGGGTGGTCAGGGATGTGGCAGGGGTAAATTCGGTCATACACTATCTGGATGACTTCCTCTGCGTGGGCCCGGCTTCATCCAGGTGCTGTGCGATTCTTTTGGCAACGCTGGAGCATATGGCGGATCGTTTTGGCATCCCGTTGGCGCCAGACAAGACGGGGGGCCAAGAACGGTCATTACGTTTTTGGGGATAATGCTGGACTCAGACGCCATGGAATGCCGTTTACCGGAAGATAAGCTAGCGGCTCTGAAGGAAGAAATTAAACTGATGTTGGGTTTGCGCAAGGTACAGCTGCGGACGCTGCAATCCTTATTAGGGAAGCTGAATTTCGCCTGTCGCATTTTGCCGATGGGGAGAGCGTTTTGCCGACGGCTGTCAGCAAGTACGGCTGGGGTGCAGTCGCCGCGACATTTTGTTCGTCTGGTACGTTCCCACAGGTCTGATCTGCAGGTCTGGCATACATTCTTGGAGTCCTTCAATGGTAGGGCACTACGGATGTCGGGCCCGGTTAGTAACTTTGATATGGATCTGTTCACGGACGCTGCGGGCTCAGCAGGTTTTGGGGCTTTTTTCCAAGGCCGGTCGAGTGCGGGTTCGTGGCCACAGTGTTGGGTGGAGGCGGGCTTCATAAAGAATATGTTGCTGCTGGAGCTTTTTCCGGTAGTATTGGCAGTGGAATTATGGGGCGAGGCTTTCCGGGATCGGAAGGTGCGTTTCCACATCGACAACATGGGCGTGGTGCAGGTGATTAACAGAGCATCGGCGGCATCACCGCCGGTGGTTCGCCTGCTGCAACAGCTGGTGTTGAGATGCCTGCAGTTAAACATCTTCTTATATGCTGTTCACCTTCCTGGAGTGGACAATGTTGTGGCTGACGCTTTATCTCGCTTTCAGTGGGACAGGTTCTGAGAGTTGGCGCCGGAAGCGGAGCAACGAGGGGTACCTTGTCCAGACTGATTGTGGAAGATTGCGTTAGAATAGTCGCCGGATGGATCAGAAAGTCGGTGAGTGAGACGACGTGGGCTGCATATCATAAAGTTTGGCTGGAATGGGCGGATTTGGGTCGAATGGCGGGAGTGGATATTGATGGGCCGGAGGTGAGGTTGCTAGTCTTGTACTTTATCTCCAGGTGCATGGAAGCAGGGGTGTCGGTATCCACGCTGGATAAAAAGGTTGCTGGGTTGGCTTTTTTGTTCAAATGGCAAGGTTTGCCTGATTTCACTAAAGACTTCTGGGTTCGACAAGCGCTCAAAGGTTATAGGCAGGTTAGGCCGTTAAAAGACACCAGACGCCCTGTGTCGTTTGGGGTCCTGAGGGGGGTGTTGGCTAGGTTACCAGAGGTTTGCACCTCGGAGTATGAGGCTGTCTTGTTCCAAGTGGCATTTTCTTTGGCATTTTTTGGGGCATTCAGGATTGGCGAGCTGGTTAGCCCATCTAAGAAAGTGCACGGGGGGATTGGGGTTAATGAAGTGCGTTGCCAGGAGGATAGTGTGGCCTTGTGGTTACGTAGATCAAAAACGGATCAAAAAGGGAAGGGCAAGAGAGTTCAGATTTTTTCATTGCCAGGCTCACCGCTTTGTCCAGTTGGGGCCGTTCGGGGTTTTCTGGCGGTACGCCCAGAGAACGTGGGTTCCTTTCTGATACATGCGGACGGGTGTCCATTGTCTAGGTTTCAGTTCATATCGGTGTTCCGCAAATGTTTGGGGTGCCTAGGATTAGAGGCGAAAGAATTTTCATCACATTCGTTTTGAATTGGGGCTGCTACGGAAGCGGCTCGAAGTGGGTTGGATACTGAGTCGGTCAAGCGCATTGGGAGGTGGGAATCGAGGAGATTTCGATCTTACATTCGCCCTCACTTAGTGGTAGGGGTGTGAGGAGAGTAGGGGTAGGGCTGATTGGAGGTAGGAATAAAAAAAAAAAAAAAGAAAAAACGATGAGGTTATGTTGTCAGGCTTTGCTGTGGTTACGGTGGATACATGTTTTCTCTCTTTCAGGTGTGGCGCCGGCGTTGGTCTGGATACTGGGGCACTCTTACGTGTACTGGGGGGGTAAGAGGGCTGAGGCGAGACCAGAAGGTCGGCAATTGGGGTTTCCAAGGCAGGAGGCCCGGGTTCGCTGGCTGGGAATTCCGGGAATGCTGTGGAGTAGGACAGTTCCAGAAGTGCATCGTTATGCGCGACTGGACCGCCCACCTGACGTTTTAATTCTGCACGTAGGTGGGAATGATTTAGGTGTTAGATCTATGCTGGATGTGACGAAAGATATCAAATTTGATATTCTTCGTCTTCGTATGGCATTCCCGGAAATGGTGATAGTGTGGTCCGACATGGTGGCTCGTACTTCATGGCGGACGGCTAGATCCATAGAGGGCATCAATAGGGCGCGGAGGAAAGTTAATCAGGATGTGGCCAGGTTCATGGTTAGGAATGGGGGGTTGGTGATACGTCATTTTGAGCTGGAGTTGCAGACATGGCGGTACCTTCGGAATGATGGGGTACACCTCAGTGATGTGGGTATAGACCTATGGGCGTTAGGGTTACAGGATGGCATACAGAGGGCTCTCAGGGTGTGGAGGGGCACCCAATTGTAAAGGCTTTTACATTCGGGTGCTGTGGCGGGTGTCTGGTCTTTGCAGGGGAGGATGATACCTCGGAAAGAAGGGTTCAGGACCTGTCGCTGGTATGGGTCCTGATGGTGGGCTTACAGTTAACGGAGGTTTAGCTTGAAGCATTGGGATGGTGTACTGCGGTCATGGTTGTCTCTGAGCCAGCATGTCGGCTTGAGGCCTATTAGCGGATTTTGAGAAGTACCGCAGTGCAATAATAGACACAGATGTTAATAGTGGTTCCTGCAGAGATCGACACCAGTAATTTACTGAGAGTCCTTTAGGACAGAGTTTATGGTTACTGTTAAAAAAAGTTATACAGAGTTTTAATAAATAAGGCTGCTACGGCCTATGTTTCTCCAATTCCTGGTGTGGTCTCGTTTACTTAGTCATAAGTAAGATAGTAAATAAGGGGTAGTATAATAAGGACATCTGTTATACTATAGTCATGTAAATTCGGAGGTGGTAGGTCCTCTCACTACTCACCTTATCGGTAAGTTTCTGGAGACTACGTCTCCTGTCTATTGATTTCAGTGAATCATCACTCACTAACCACACCACTAGAGCCACCCTTCACACACCACTCCTCTACCTATCCCTTTCCCCCCCTCCCCCTTTAGGATGGCAGTCAATACTGACCAGCTCGCTTCGCCTCTGGGTGTGCAGCAACCTCCTCCCCAACTAAAACTTTACTCCATTAACATCCGGGGACTTAACACTCCCGAAAAAAGATCACAATTGCTGTACTCGCTCCAGAAATCTAAAGCTCATATAGCTCTCCTGCAAGAGACCCACTTTAGAACAGATAGCATCCCCAAGCTTCACAACCGCCACTTCCCCACGATGTACCACGCCTCAAATTCTGAAGCAAAATCGAAAGGTGTTTCCATTTTGATATCTCAACATTGCCCCATTCAGATTACGGATGTCCTGAACGACGCCCAAGGTCGTTTACTGTTTATCAAAGGTACCTTGCACGACATGCTCCTCACTATAGCGAACCTCTATGCCCCCAACTCCCACCAAGTAGCTTTCTTTCGTGACACGCTACAGCAACTTACTCATTTTCAATCAGGCATTCTGATTGTAGGGGGTGATTTCAATGTCGCTCTAAACCCCTTTCTAGACACGTCTAGTGGAGCCTTCCCCCTGACTTACAGAGCCCTTTGGGCGATAAAGACTCAACTCAGCGATCTCTCCTTGCACGACTCATGGCGCACCCTACACCCTAACGTAAAGACTTTACCTTTTTCTCCACCCCTCACAACAAGTATTCCCGGATCAACCACTTTTTCGTCTCCCAAAACGACCTGTCCCTCCTCACCAATGCCACGATCGACCCTATGCTATTATCAGACCACAACCCAATCTCCATGACCTTGACGTTCCCAGTAACTCGTCCTAGATCTCATATCTGGCGCCTAGATAACTCTCTCCTAACAGATATAGGGATTTCTACTAAGCTCCGTGACCGTCTTACTCACTATTTTTCAGAAAACTCTACTGTGGACTCATCCCCTATTACTATCTGGGCCGCCCATAAGTGTGTGATCAGGGGTGAACTCATTGCCTTGGCGGCGGACCGTTTCAAGACTAGAAAGGCACATATCGAGAAGCTCACAGCTCGCATTCGTTCACTAGAACAAGCACACAAACGATCTCTTGCCGCATCCACCCTCGACGAACTAGTGCGTGCTAGGGAGTCACTCCTAGAGGAACTACACATTACGCTAAAGCTGTTTTATGAATTTGGCAATAAGTCCGGGAAATTATTGGCTAGAGCCATTCAAGTCAAAAAAGCGGCGCGTACTATACATTCTATCAAAGACCCCTCTGGCAACCTCAAAGCCTCCTCCGAAGATATATTGGATCAATTTGTAAAGTACTTTACCCGACTTTACAACTTCCCCCCCCCCTCCCAGCTGATGCGAGGACGGATTGTGCGCAGTTGATCAACGAGTTCCTTTCACAATACTGCCCTTCCCCCTTACCACGACTGAATTGACAGATCTGCCTTGAAACAGATGAAACCAGGCAAAAGTCCTGGCCCCGACGGCCTTTCGGTCAGCTACTTTAAATCTTTCGCAGATACCCTCATCCCCCAGTTTGATCAAGCATTCAATGACCTCCCATTCTCCCCCACTGCCAACAGAGATATTCTTTCAGCCCACATTACTCTCCTCCCTAAAGCGGATAAAGACCCTACCATTGTCTCCAACTACCGCCCCATTTCGCTTCTTAATGTTGACTTGAAACTTTACGCCAAAATTCTGGCGAATCGAATCCTTCCTATCCTATCCCGTTTGATATCGTTAGACCAAGTTGGATTCGTTCCTGGCAGAGAAGCCAGAGACAACACTATAAAGGCAATTAATATTCAACACTGGCTCTCCTCATCATCCATGAAAGGCTTTTTCCTTTCCCTTGATGCGGAGAAGGCGTTCGACAGAGTGGCCTGGGATTATATGTCGGCTACATTGCAGACTATGGCTTTTCCGACCCGCCTGATCCAGATGATACTGTCGCTCTACTCTTCCCCCACGGCCAAAATTAGGGTCAACGGTCACCTGTCGAGCGCCATCCCCATATCTAACGGAACCCGTCAGGGCTGTCCCTTATCCCTCCTCATATTTGTTCTTACCATGGAACCCATGCTCCACAAATTGAGAGAGAACCCGGATGTCAAGGGCATAGACATTCGGAACAAACAGTACAAAATTGCTGCTTATGCGGATGATATTCTGCTTTTTCTCTCCGACCCCATCAACACGATCCCCAACCTTCTTAAAGATTTCTCTTTGTTTAAAACTTTATCGAACCTCCAAATACATTTCTCAAAGTCGCAAGCCCTGAATATCTAACTCCCTGCGTCACTAGTAACGCAATGCAAAACTAATTTCCCCTTCAGCTGGGCACCCCGTGCTATTACGTACCTGGGCACCCAGATTCCCACTAAATTGTCTGACCTTTATGCCCTAAACTTCCTCCCCATCCTCCAATGCATTCAAGGGGACCTTCGTAAATGGCATACTGGTCCCTTTTCGTGGTTCGGCAGAATAGCCATCCTGAAAATGAATGTTCTCCCCAGACTCCTCTACCTTTTTCAAGCGATCCCTATCACAATCCCCCCCTCCTTCTTCGCTTTCTATAAAAAAATGTGCAGAACCCTCATCTGGTCCTCTAAAGCTCCCAGGCTAAGCTGGGAAAGATTGACACTCCCGAAACTGAGCGGGGGTTGGTCTAGGTCTCCCGGATCTCCAAAAGTATCACATAGCGTCTCATCTTACCCGAATTGTAGATTGGCACGTCCATAATAACCGTAAGGACTGGATTCGACTTGAAAATTGTTTTACAAAAATACAGTTTACCCACTTTCCGTGGATCAAACACACGTCTATCCCCAGAGAATGTTTTACTCACCCCCTATTGGGCCCCACAATGTTGACCTTTAAAGCGGCTTGCAAAATCCTCAGACTGATCCCTTCGCCAGGTCCCCTGACCCCGCTTGACCACAACTCGGACCTCCCCCCCGGCCTATTGCGACACGACTCGAGAGACGATTCCCCTGAGCCCACAACGAGTGCCCGCCAATTCTTCCAGAATGGGGAACTTCTGCCGTACTCAATGATCTCCGTTAACTTCCCGGACCATCACATACCCTTCTTTAAATTCTTGCAAATTAGACACTTCCTACTCAATACCCCATCGATTACCCATTGGTCTCGTGACCTCACACCATTTGAAGATCTGTGTAGCAGCGCTGAACCCCAGAGACATTTAATTTCGGCTGTGTATGCGCTTCTGTTCCAGAATTACGACCCCAAACGAGACAAACTCATACGACGCTGGGAAAACGACCTCAGCGTTGACCTTCTCAAAGAGGATTGGGAGCGCATACACACCCACATTCATAAGGGCTCCATCAACTCTTCCACACAAGAAAACAGGTACAAAATCTACTCCCGCTGGTACAGGACCCCCAATAGGATTCACAAATTCCAACATTCGGTCTCCCCGCTCTGCTGGCGCTGTAATATGGTCACAGGCACGTTACTCCATATTTGGTGGGACTGTCCGCTCCTTCAACCGTTCTGGAAGGACATCCACCGTTTAATTACCCAGATCACGACATTCATCCCGGATTTCACCCCGGCCCAATATTTGCTCCATCACACTTCCATCCCCCTTTCGCATTACAAAAAATCCCTCACACTACACCTCATGAATGCGGCCACTCAACGTATACCGATCCACTGGAGGTCTCCCGTTCCTCCTACTATACCGGAATGGACCCACAGAGTGAACAAAATTGCCGACATGGAAAACCTTATCCATCAGGCATCCGATGACCTGGCCAAATACAGGGAAACATGGGCATGTTGGATTCATTACAGAGATTCTAAGGGAACTGCTTACCTGCCCCCAGATTCCCCACGCACACTCCAACCTGACCCTCTGGTCGCTCCTTGACTGCTTACCGGAATTCTACTACTTTTGCCACCCTGACCCCCCCTCCCCCCCCACCTGACTTTGTGAGCTTTCTATAGTCTACTCCAAGACCACTTCTCATAGTACGATTCTCATATCCAATTGCCATCCAGGCCATGAAAGTCCTCCAGGTCTCTACTGGGACCCGCAGATACCGCACCATTCTCCTACTTTCATATTTTCCTGGGGAGACTCACTTTACCTACAAACAAACCGAGGTTCCTCTCCACCTGACCTTCACAGCTTCCAATCCCCCCCACCCTCTCACAGCTTTGTTCCCGTTCGGGGTGTCTGGGTGACGGGGGTGACATGCCTCGGTATGCCCCATCTTCCGAGGTGATGCTTTGTTCACATCTCCGTCCACACTTGAGTCTCCATCACAGAGACACAGAGTTTACTATAGGACTTAGACTTCCAAGGTTGCACTGTCCCCCACCTAACGGGGGACAGGTTTTATGTTTGAGATTTTGCGTTAACCGTCAACCCCCCCCCCCCTGCTTTTTATCGCTCTCAAATGTTATTGCTGCTACTTGCTATGGTTTGCCACTATCGATGATTCCGTAACTTCTGTTTCTTTGGTACATACTCTGTTCCTCTCTTACTATCAATTGTGTATTCACTGTAATTCTGAAAACTTTTAATAAAATTTATTGGAAAAAAAAGGGGGTTAACGGCAACCCCGCAGGATCCAGCAGATCTTCAGATAGCACTTGAAATATGATGAAGGGAATAATCCTTGATGTTAGAGCAGAGCAAATTTAGCTGGTATGTTATTAACCTCTTTGAAAATGCAGACTTTTCCTGTGTGACCTAAGCACAAGTGGTCACCATATATGTGGCTTCACTAGTATTGTATCCAGTGGGACTACAGAGGACAGGGAGGTGAGCAAAGCACAGATGTCTGCATACAGTGTCTATGGAATTGACTGAACTTGCATCCAGTAGCACTACAAGTATCAGGAATGTGGGCAGAGACGATGATGTCTATATGCAGTGTCTATGGGATTAAATATAAGGTGACCAGATTTTTTAAATGAAATCCGGGGACATATTTTTTTTTTTTACTAGTAATGGCGGCAATCAGCGACTCTCTGCCCATCGCTGCCCGCCTCCCAGCCTGTCAAGTCTCACTCTCCGTTCCCCGGCTACTACTGGGTGGGGAGCGGAGGAAGATCACTCCTCCAGGGAAGGCAAGGAGATAGGCAGGCAGCTGGCCGGGACTTGAGCCAAGGCAGAAGGAAATGCGAGCGGAGCTGAATGGGCACCCGAAACTGAAGAAATATTTCCTCCGCTCTGACCAGCACATGATCATCAGAAAGGGGCACAGATAATGGAAAAAAATACACCCCCCCAAGCTAGTAGGAGCGTCGGTGTGTAATTCAGATTTTTTTTCAATTCTACACTGACTGTCTTTGAAATTGCCCCAACCTCTGTTCAAATCCAATCCGGGGACAAAACCGGGGACAGACTTGGTCCGGGGACAGTGTCCTCAATCCGGGGACTGTCCCCTGAAACCGGGGATGTCTGGTCACCCTAATTAAATGGGCAGGTGCCCGCTCACGGACAGCGTAACAGAAGTTGCTAGTAGTGATGCAGATAATGATAAGGATTCTTTCAGGATCTCCCTCTGGGTCCTGGCTCAGGGAATGGCATCTGACCTCCAACACACCGTGCCACAGCCTACCTGTATCTGAAGTGCAGGTAGCGCTGAAGGATCAGGAACAGCCTCCGAACTGCTGTAGATAGGAAGCGATGCTGTCCGCAGATGTCCCCTGGTTGCAGCTATATAACTCTCTCCTATGCAGGCCGCGACTCGGCCGCAGCTCACACTAGCACAGAGCTCTTTCTGGCAGATCCAGCCCGATGTCCCAAGAGAGCAATCTAGGCCTCAACCAGCCTTTTTATATCCTCTCCCAGCAATCTGGTAGTTGTAGTTTAGGCCAGTCCTGCTGGAATTGAAACCCCAGCCTTCTTAACTACACATCCCACAATGCTTTGCTCTGCTCTAGGCTCTGTCTTTGGGAAATGACACATGAAGTCCAAGCCAACAGCAAAAGGAGACGGCTCCACATTAACAGCACTGCATTGCAGGCACAATAGCCAGCTCCTGGCTACACACCTATTACAGCTATGAGACAGTGGCTGCAAGAGCACAGTGAGGCATGTGCGGCTGTAGCATGTGTAGCAGATCAGTGTTTCTCCAAAGAGGAACCAGATGGTAGAGACAGCAGATAGCGGGTAGGTGCAGTAGACCCAGAACTGGCAGACAACATACTGGCTGATAGTGATGGACAAAATACTTACTAGCTGTGTACACATAGTCCCACAACATGGACACTGACATACCAGAAGTATTAAGCGAATCTGCGATCGACAAGCATTCTTTTCTTATCTGCGAAATTTCGTCAATTCAGGATAGCGCACGAAGGCCATGGAGGAGAGGAAAGGCCAGGCTATGAAGGGGGTGCAGGAGATGATCCTGCTATTGGAAAAGTTGCCATAAATTTTTTATTTATTTTTTATAAGCTATATAAATCGTTTATACAGTTATAACGTGTATTTTGTTTTTGTAATATTGCTCGGTTTTAGTGTAATAGCTCGGCCTAAATATATTAGTTAGCTATTTGTGTCACTACAGTCTGTCCCTGCTCCACACAGCAACCTCTCCCTACACTGACAAAAGACAGCTGCAGAACCGCTCAGTAGTCACAATGCTGCACAATAGAAATGCACTATAATATGCTTTCTATATTTGAAAGTATATTATAATAGGGATGAGCCGAACACTCCCCTGTTCGGTTTGCACCAGAACCTGCGAACAGACATAAAGTTTGCGTGAAATTTAGAACCCTATTAAATACAATGGACTCGAACATTCAAAATTAAAAGTGATAATTATAAAGGCTAATATGCAAGTTATTGTCCTAAAAAGTGTTTGGGGACCGGGGTCCTGCCCCAGGGGACATGTATCAATGCAAAAAAAAGTTTTAAAAACGGCCGTTTTTTCGGGAGCAGTGATTTTAATAATGCTTAAAGTGAAACAATAAAAGTGAAATATTCCTTTAAATTTCGTACCTAGGGGGTGTGTATGATATGCATGTAAAGTCGCGCTTGTTTCCCGTGCTTAGAACTGTCCCTGCACAAAGTGTAATTTCTGATGGAAAAAAAGTAATTTAAAACTCACTCGCGGCTATATTGAATTGTCGGCTCCCGGCAATATAGAGAAAAGTCACATTTACACATTCAATTAATCTTCCCCTTTTTTATATCCATTTTTTCCAGGAACACTATGCACTTTTTGTGCACACATAGTCCATTGGATCAGGCTGTGACAACCGTGTTATGCTCTGGGTGCTGTTCTTCATCCTTGGAGGGTTCCCCCGTCTCAACCCCGGGGGAGACATCATGCCTGTCAACCCCATCTTCCCTGGCGGACACCATGCCTGGCCTTGGGGCTGTGCAGTGAGTATCCCAGATTGTCCCCACTTTGTTGGGACACAGTCTCTCTGTTCTCCCTTATTCTAAGGGCATCGTCATTAATCCTTGTCCCTTTCCTTTCCAGTATATTACGTTACAACACTCCTGATGAATGGCTGTAATGCCAGGAAACGCGTTGAGTGCCACTAGATGCCCTAAGTTACCTGTCCCTACAATGTTTTTTAACCCATCTATCTTACTATGTACAGTTATTATGTTGAATTCCTATTTGTATTGCATGCTATATAGCAGCATATTTAGTGTAAGTCATGTGACTACCTATTTATTTGATACAATATTTTTTTACTATGTAACAATAAATCATGTACTGTAAATTTTATGTTTCTGTTTGTATCTGACATGGCGGTTGCCTCACTAAAAGTCCCACAGCTCTCCTTTTCTACAAATAGAGAAAAGTCATTGATAAAAAAAAAAAAATGCGTGGGGTCCCCCCAAATTCAATTACCAGGCCCTTCAGGTCTGGTATGGATATTAAGGGGAACCATGCCGCAAATTTTTAAAAAAACGTGTGAGGCTCCCCCCAAATATCCATACCAGGCCCTTCAGGTCTGGTATGGATTTTAGGGGAATTTAATTATTTTTTTTTAAATTAAAAAAAAAAAATGGCGTGGGGTTCCTCCAAAAATCCATACCAGACCCTTTATCCGAGCACGCAACCTGGCAGGCCGCAGGAAAAGAGGGGGGACGAGAGAGCGCCCCCCCCTCCTGAACCGTACCAGGCCACATGCCCTCAACATTGGGAGGATGCTTTGGGGGTCTGTGACCCCTCAAAGCACCATGTCCCCATGTTGATGGGGACAAGGGCCTCATCCCCACAACCCTTGCCTGGTGGTTGTGGGGGTCTGTGGGCGGGGGGGCTTATCGGAATCTGAAAGACCCCTTTAACAAAGAGGACCCCCAGATCCCGACCCCCCCCTATGTGAATTGGTAATGGGGTACATTGTACCCCTACCATTTCACAAAGAAAGTGTAACAAATTGTAAAAAAAAACACAGACACCGTTGGGAAAAGTCTTTTATTAAAAAAATAAAAAAAATAAAAAACATTCCAGCGATGAAATCCAGTGTCCCGCGGTGATCCGATGTCCAGCGCTGTCCAAACAAACGTCATTGGCTGAGCCTGAGCGGACCTGATGGGGAACTTCCTCCGCAGTGTAATAAATGAATAGACCCGCCCCTTCTCACGTTCCGCATCTGGTCCGCTTAGCCTTACACCTACGTCATTGGCTGAGCGGACCTGATGGGGAACTTTAGAAGGGGCGGGTCTATTCATTTATTACACTGCGGAGGAAGTTCCCCATCAGGTCCGCTCAGGCTCAGCCAATGACGTTTCGTGTGGACAGCGCTAGACATCAGATCACCGCGGGACATTAAATTTCATCGCTGGAATGTTTTTTTAAATTTATTTTTATTTTTAATAAAGGACTTTCCCAACGGTGTCTGTGTTTTTTTTTTTACAATTTGTTACACTTTCTTTGTGAAATAGTAGGGGTACAATGTACCCCATTACCAATTCACATGGGGGGGCGGGATCTGGGGGTCCCCTTTGTTAAAGGGGTCTTCCAGATTCTGATAAGCCCCCCGCCCGCAGACCCCCACAACCACCGGGCAAGGGTTGTGGGGAAGAGTCCCTTGTCACAGACCCCCAAAGCATCCTCCCAATGTTGAGGGCATGTGGCCTGGTACGGTTCAGGAGGGGAGGTGGTCTCTCGTCCCCCCTCTTTTCCTGCGGCCTGCCAGGTTGCGTGCTTGGATAAAGGGTCTGGTATGGATTTTTGGGGGAACCCCACGCCATTTTTTTTTTGGGGTGGAGTTCCCCTTAAAATCCATACCAGACCTGAAGGGCCTGGTATGGATATTTGGGGGGAACCCCACACATTTTTTTTTTAAATTTGCGGCAGGGTTCCCCTTAATATCCATACCAGACCTGAAGGGCCTGGTAATTGAATTTGGGGGGACCCCCACGCATTATTTTTTTTTTTTATCAATGACTTTTCTCTATATTGCCGGGAGCCGACAATTCATTATAGCCGCGAGTGAGTTTTAAATGACTTTTTTTCCTTCAGAAATTACATTTTGTGCAGGGACAGTTTTAAGCACAGGAAACAAGCGCCACTTTACATGCATATCATACCCCCCCCCCCCCCCCCCCCAGGTATGAAATTTAAAGGAATATTTCACTTTTATTGTTTCACTTTAAGCATCATTAAAATCACTGCTCCCGAAAAAACATCAGTTTTTAAAACTTTTTTTTGCATTGATACATGTCCCCTGGGGCAGGACCCGGGTCCCCAAACACTTTTTTTGACAATAACTTGCATACAAGCCTTTAAAATTAGCACTTTAGATTTCCCCATAGACTTTTACAGGGTGTTCCGTGGCTTTTCGAATTTGCCGCGAACACCCCAAATTGTTCGCTGTTCGGCGAACGGGCGAACAGGCAATGTTCGAGTCGAACATGAGTTCGACTCGAACTCAAAGCTCATCCCTATATTATAAGTGTATTACACCCCTATATACTGCACACCAAACAATAGTACACCTATACCAGTCCTTAAAAGGACTTTTGTGGACCTAATAGCTAGTGATTACAGTCTGTCCCTGCTCCACACAGCAACCTCTCCCTACACTGACAAAAGACAGAATGTGAAATGGCAGCCAGATCAGGTCTATTTATAAGGTAGGGGGTATGTCCATGTGCTGAAATGTCTCAATTGGCTGTCCTGTACCACATGATGGATGTGTCATGCGTCAAAGGTCTTCATAATGTAAAAGATTATGGCGGCCGCGAATAGCGCCATATGTTCGCCGGTTCGGCGAATAGCGAACGTGCAAAGTTCGCCGCAAACCGACCGCAGGGTGAACCGCAAGGCCATCTCTACTGGCTGATGCTTGGCTGACAGAAGAGTAGTTGCTGGTGCTGAGCAAGCCGGCGGGGAACCAGGTAGGTAGGACACCAGTCAGGGAGCATTTGGCAGACAGAACAAGGCAAGATGCGGAGTCAGGCATGCCGGGTCGGTAACAGAAGGGTCAGTCAGAAGAGTAATCAGGACATAGACCGAGGTTAGCAGTGGCGGAGCAGATCAGATTAGACAGGAGACAAAGGCAGATTCCAGGGACACAGATTAGACAAGAGGCAAAGGCAGATTCCAGGGACAAGCCAGGGTCAGGGTAGGTAGTGTTCAAGCGTGGTCAGAGGCAAGCCAGGTCAGCAACAAGGAGTCAAATACGGGAACTGGAAATGCTGTAGATTAGACAGCAATAAGCCAGTATAGAAACTCCTATTTAAATAGACCATTTGCCTCACGTGTCAGTGACAGGTCTTGTTGGCCTGCACACACATGGGTCTTGTTGGCCTGCACACACATATGCGCCTTGAAGCAACATCTGTACTATAAACAAGCCTTCCTTGATATCTGCCCATGAGCATACTGCAACTAGTACTGCATAGTTAGGGCTGTGCACATGTCCATACATTATTGTTAATTAGCATGCATGCTCTGCCCTGGATTGTGGTGCCCAGAGCCCTATTTAAAGCACAGCATAACTAAGGAGAACTGCTGAGTGGTCGCCAGCTTCTGTGACTCCTGCGATCTGCTACTCTGTGTTTGACTCAGCTTGCCTCCTGACTTCGCTGTATCCAGAACTCCTGTTGCAGACTTTGCCTTGTGTCCTGACTTTGTCATCTGCCTGCTGATTTGGTACCTTTATTGCCCATCTGACATGGACCCTGGCCTAGCTTCTGACCCTTCTCTTGCCTTCTGATTTGCCACCTACCTCTTCTACCCTGCTGTTGCTGACTCTGGATTGCCTTTACTTTGGCTTGGCTTCTGCACTGGTGGGTTCCTGTGTTCCCCTGTGTGCCAGCATTCTGCACAAGGTCCGCTCTAAGCTTTCACAGCATCCTAGCAGTATCCAAACTATCTTCAGATCATCTGCTGTGTCTGGGCCCACCATATTATCACATTCCAACTCTAGACTGCATACTGCTGACATGGGAGTGCCCTCGGTCCCTTCCCTGTGGCCCCCTTCTCTGTCTCTATTTCTTTTTCTCCCTTCACTCACTTCCCTGTGTTTATACAGAGCTCTGCTTATCGGGGCAGAGGAACAAAAGCTGGGTGGGGTTTGGTGGGGCTGGGCAAGAAGAGCCAAACTGGACGGGTAGAGGAAGTATGAATGAACAGATCTCTATTCTCTTGTGGCGTAAATTGGAATGTGTTGGAGAACCGCCATGCATCCAGGCCAGCCCATAATGATCTCCTGTAATCCTCTGTCTACACAACCAACAATAATGACACCGTCAAGAAATTAACACCCCTGACAGGCGTTCATAATTCTTTGATACTCATAATTAATGGGATTACCGCTCCCCCCTCAGGTATAGCTAATGCTATTGTTTCCAAATGAGATGTCATGCTTGCAAAGTCTGTTTTTTATAAGATGTTTTGTAATTATACCCCAGGCATTACCGCTGTTGTCATGATTCAAGCCTTAGAACTGCTGGCCCCCGGACCACAGGTTGGCGTGACTTACATGGGGCTTGTCTGCACTCTGTAAATGATTTGTAGATAGACCAACTTGGTACCTGGCGATACCACAACCTCAAGGGGCTACATTTAGGAAGGTCTGAGGACCTCTTTTATTTAAAAATTTTTTGGTTTGTATTTCAATTTTAAATATTTTAAAATAAATAAGCAAATTACGCTATGGAAGCCCTGCTTGTGGTTCTTTTTTGAGGATCTGAGTGGTGGAGGAGGAAAAAGCAGGAGTGGAACAACATAAGGAGCGGTGGAGGAATCACTGGGGATACTTGATGAGCGTGTGACCCCTGCAGGGGTGCGTCAATCTGGTGAGTGGGGACCCATGTGAGGGGGGAGCACCATAAAGTCACCTTTTTCTTCACCTGCAAACTGAAGGATCCCTATCGGCAATATAGAATCACCAAAGTCACTTGACCAAATGCATGAAGGATAGTTGAACATTTATTTGTGTCAGCGCAAGATTCTTTTGAAACTGTTTTTGAAACTGTTCTTGAAGCTGTTTTTTGAAACAGTTTTTTGAAACTGTCTTTTGAAACAGTTTTTTGAAACCGCTCTGAAACTGTTATGTCAGCACAAGAATACTCTATAGTCATATGAACTTATTCCTTGCCATATATTTACTGAATACCCATTTTACAATTTTTTAAATTATTTTTGCTGGATAAAGAACCATAGGAGATTAACCCTTACTATTAAAGTGGCTAACCATCACATGACCATTGTGATCTAATCTCATTGGTTTAGGGATTGGTGTAACCTACAAAGGAACGTATTGGTTGTCTGGCAGCTCCCACCTGGGGCAGTGACTAGTGACCATATTTGGAATTGGGTGTGCACTATTATACTATATAATTTTTAATTTTTGGCACTGGACACACTGAATACACACCGCTACATAGGTGTATACTGTATAGAATTTACGAGGACTTATGAGGATATCACAATATTCATTATGTTTATTTATTATTTATTATCATTTTTTGTAACACTGTTTTCACAAATTGGTTTATGGAATCTGTACTAAGGAGTGATTGACACATATGTAAATAGTCAATACACACACGGTTTTAAATGGCAACTCAGAGGCCCAATCTAGCACATTGTCACAAACCCCACAGGGTACTGTGAGAGTCAGGAGTGTTTCAAAGTTATCACATATAAGGTGAGGATCACAATATAGTTTGAGACTTCAACACGTATTGTACACAGTTCCAATACTAAGGGCACACTAGCCGTAAACCCATCTATTAAAAGGCAAGATAACCAGTCCTTTGAACTTAAAGCAGCGCCAATACCCCACACCCTACATTACAATTTTGTTTGGGTACAGCGTCACACGACCGCGCAATTGTCAGCTAAAGCGATGCACTGCCGTATCGCAAAAAAAGGGTCCGGTCAGGAAGGGGGCAAATCCTTTCCGGGGCTGAAGTGGTTTGTGAATGTTTTAATTTATAAATATTTTGAAACTGGGATTGAGTCCCTACTGAGTGTTGTTATGTGTATCCAACCACATGTACTGTACACAGGTGAAGGTTCTCCAAACTAGAGTACACCAGTGATGGTTTACTATTCTTCCCATTGATACCAATAATAGGGGACTA
Source organism: Rana muscosa (assembly GCA_029206835.1). Lineage (NCBI taxonomy): Eukaryota > Metazoa > Chordata > Amphibia > Anura > Ranidae > Rana > Rana muscosa. The sequence continues at coordinate 352,249,034 of CM055118.1, forward strand.
GTCCTCACACTTATACCAATGATGGGGTGCTATACCTCCCACTGACACCAACAATGAGCCACTATTCCTCCCACTGACACCAACAATGAGCCACTATTCCTCTCACTGACACCAACAATGAGCCACTATTCCTCCCACTGACACCAACAATGAGCCACTATTCCTCTCACTGACACCAACAATGAGCCACTATTCCTCTCACTGTCACCAACAATGAGCCACTATTCCTCTCACTGACACCAACAATGAGCCACGATTCCTCTCACTGACACCAACAATGAGCCACTATTCCTCTCACTGACACCAACAATGAGCCACGATTCCTCTCACTGACACCAACAATGAGCCACTATTCCTCTCACTGACACCAACAATGAGCCACTATTCCTCTCACTGACACCAACAATGAGCCACTATTCCTCTCACTGACTCCAACAATGAGCCACTATTGATCTTTTATTGAAAATAATCAAGCAACCAATTTTATACAAAAGTAAAAAACAAAACCATGGTACAAAACTTCAACAGAAAACAAAGGAATACACATCCATGTTCAGAATATATACAATATATACATAATCCACTACCAAAACATCCCTAGAAAACGATTTACATAAAGCAGCAGAGAGGGCCTAAAGCCCTGTACACACGATCGGATTTCCGATGGATTTTAGTCCGATGGATTTGTCCATCAGAAATCCGATGAAAATGTTTTTCATCAGTCTTGGCCACACACCATCAGTCCAAAAACCGACCGTCCCAAACGCGGTGACGTAAAACACTCCGATGAGCCGAGAAAAATGAAGTTCAATGCTTCTGAGCATGCGTCGACTTGATTCTGAGCATGCGTGGGTTTTTTATCCGATGGAGTTCCCCACAGACGATCGGAATTTGCTATCGGTTTTTGATCCATCGGAAAAATTTAAAACATGTTCTATTTTTTAAAACCGATGGAAAAAAGACCGATGGGTCCCATACACGATCGGTTTGTCTGATGAAAACAATCCATCGGACGGTTTTCATTGGTTAAACCGATCGTGTGTACGGGGCTTAAGAGGCACAACCCATCACCTATGTACGCAGCCATTTATCAAAAATTTATCAAAAATACTGATAATCTAGGGTGATAAGAGACAGACAGCCACACCCAGGAAAGAGACTCCTGGCAGTCAGGGAGGCTTGAAACCCCTCCACGCCTTCAACCAAGCCCCCTGCCCCCGCTTGTCTCTCTCAAGCTCCCGAATCTTCCCCACCTCATGCAAAATGTCACACACCACCACCTCAACAGGAAAGATTTTTTGCCGAATGCTGACCTGACACCGTGCGTTCCAGGTGAAATAACGGACTACTAGGCTAACTAAAAAAAGTGTATCCAAACAAAAAACTCCACCGGTATTGAATGCTCCGTACACCCACTCAGCATAACCCAGCCTGGAGAGGAAAGGAAGACAGAGGGCCCGCCCCACCTGTTTGTACACCTCTATGTTAAAAGGGCAACGAAGCAGAAAATGGTCCATAGTCTCCTTCTCATCTGCACACTCCTCCCGAGGACAACTACGATCCATCCCACTGCGGAATTTCAAATTGCCCCGAACATAGAGATTCCCATGGAAGCACAACCAGACCAGATCCCTAAATTTAGGGGGTACTCTATCCAAATTAATCAGTCTTAACCCCGCCCTCAAAACTGGGCCCGGGCAATCCCTTAAGGCCAGTGGGTCATGAAAGACTTCGCTCAAGACTCGACTCATAAGGACTTTCCTTGGAACCGATCTGAGATCTTCAGCCGACAATCGCCACTGCCGCAGTAACTTCAGGCACGGAGCGACATAGGCTGGTAGCTGACCACGATGACCCCTGCGATTCTTCACTTGGCCACCTTCTTCCCAAAGTCGTAGAAAAGGCCTAAACCAAGATCTAAATATGCCTACCCATCCAGGAGGTTCCACTGCAAGCATATTACCAATGTTAAACTTTAGAAATAGCAGTGAAAAGAAAAGAACTGGGTTGACCATACCTAAGCCACCCTCCCTCCTGGATAGGTAGGTGACATTCCTCTTGATGGGGTTCAGTCTGTTCCCCCACAGCATCTGGAAGAACACACTACTGACCCTAGCATAGAGAGACACTGGCAAGATGCAGACAAAGCTGACATACAAGAAGATCGGAATCAGGTAAGTCTTAATCAGATCAACCCTTTCCCTCATAGATAACTTCCATCTCTTCCAGCTGACCACCTTAGTATTGGCAATTTCCAGTCTGCCTTCCCAGTTTTTGAGGCCATAATTGCCGGGTCCAAATTCAATGCCTAGTATCTTAATTCTTTCCTGGTGCACTGGAAAGGTGTCCGGGAGATCAAACCCCTCACCTTCCTTTCCCATCCAGAAAACTTCAGTCTTTTCCTGATTGATCTTGGAGCCTGATGCTTCAGAATACCGTGATGTCAGAGAGACCACCTCCTCCACTTCATCCGTCCCAGTGACAATCACCGACACATCGTCTGCATAGGCAACAACCCTCAATGGCGGCTCACCCGGGAGCCCCACTGGTACCCCACACAACATGCCGCTCTCTAGCCTCCTGATGAAGGGGTCGATTGCAAACACATAGAGCAGGGGACTCAGGGGACAACCCTGGCGCACCCCGGAGCCAACCTCAAAGGACTGTCCAACCCAACCATTAACAAGAGGGAAGCTTTCTGCCCCCTTATACAAGACTTTCAGCCAATCGACAAAACCACCCGGCAGACCGTACTTACTAAGGAGCAACCACAGGTACTCATGGTTAACACGATCAAAAGCCTTTGCCTGATCCAATGTCAGCAAATACTTTCCCCAGCCTGCAGCCCTGCACCGCTCCAAGGCCTCCCGGACAGCTAAAACCGCTGTGAAGGTGCTCCTACCCTGGATCGAACAGTGCTGATGGCGAGAAAGCAAAGACTCTGCCACTGACGATAGGCGCCAGAAAAATATCTTTGCCAGTATCTTTCTATCGACATTAAGAAGGCTGATGGGGCGCCAATTCTCAATCATCGAAGGATCTTTACCCTTTGAAAGAAGAATCACAGCAGAGTGCCTCATGGAAGGGGAAAGCACCCCCTCAGCAAGGCAACTGTTAAAAACCTCTACCAAATGCGGGGCCAGAATAGACTTAAAGGCTTTGTAAAACTCAGCCGTCAAGCCATCCGGTCCAGGCGACTTTTTGATGGCAAGCTGTTCAATTGCCCTCATCACCTCTTCGACTGTAATCTCCTCTGTCAAATTCATCAATGGAACATCTCCACCATTTAGACCTGGAGTAGAGTCCAAAAAGCTTTCCATCTTGTCACGGTCAAGCTCTTTCCTCCCAAGAAGGTCGGCATAAAAGGACCTCACGAACTCCAGGATCCCTGACCTGGACTTTGTCAAGGAACCTGTACTGTCCTTAAGGCCAATGACCGTTTTAACAGCTACACCTTGTTTGCAGTTCTGGTAAGGGTCAGGCGAGTGGTACTTTCCATAGTCCCTCTCCAGAACCAAAGAGGCATGTCGGTCATATTGACACTTCCTGAGAAGGAGTTTCACTTCGGAGATTGCCCCAGGATCTCCTCCTCTCGATACAAGAATATCCAGCTTCCTCCGTAAACGTTGGTAGGTCATATATTTATTAAACTGATTTCTATTGGCTAGGCCCCTGAAGAATCCAGCGATCCTCTTTTTGGTCAGCTCCCACCACTCAGCCTTGCTGCTACAAAAGTCCAGGATGGTCACCTGTGCCTGAAAGAATTCCTCAAAGGATTGTCTAACATGTTCTTCCTTGAGTAGAGTCGAATTCAATCTCCAGATGCCCTTGCCCCTCTGAGGGGCGTCTGAAGCATTCAGTACCACAGATAGCATACAGTGATCAGAGAACTCTACTGCCTGCACCACTGGGGGCGAGAAAGCAGAGGCCTCCTTCAAAAAAAAACTATCTATCCTACTCTGACTATTACCACGATGAAAGGTGAACCCGGTGTCATCTGGGAGGTGCTTAATGTGCACATCCACAAGACCAGCATCCCTAACCATACTATTTAAAAAAACGCTATCATATCCCAGCCTGTCCTTGAAGTCCTTCCTGTCCTTGGGCCTAGTTACTGTATTAAAGTCACCTCCAAAGACCACTTGCCGGGATGTAAAAAGAAATGGCTTGATCCTTGTAAAAAGGCATTTCCTGTCCCACTTTGTGTGCGGTCCATAAACATTGATTAGGCGCAGGTCCTGACCTCCCACAAGGACGTCTAAGACCAAACATCTCCCAATCTCCACCTCAATAACCCGCCGGACAGTTACCATAGAACGAGCTCTTACTGACTTAATGCTGGCGACATTAATTGTCACAACTTTTAACGGAGGGGGAACCGCCATTTGGGTTATTGGGTGGATTGCTTCTTAGCTTAGGGTGACCAGACATCCCCGGTTTCCGGGGACAGTCCCCGGATTGAGGACACTGTCCCCGGACCAAGTCTGTCTCCAGTTTTGTCCCCGGATTGGATTTGAACAGGGGCTGGGGCAATTTCAAAGACAGTCAGTGCAGAATAAAAAAAATAATTGAACTACACCCCCCCCCCGCTCTGCCGCACCTACTAGCTTAGAGGGGTGTATATTTTTCCATTATCTGTGCCCCTTTCTGATGATCATGTGCTGGTCGGAGCGGAGGGAATATTTCTTCAGTTTCCGGTGCATGCCCATTCAGCTCCGCTCGCATGTTCTTCTGCCTTGACTCAAGTCCTGGCCAGCCGACTGCCTGCTTATCTCCTTGCCTTCCCTGGCGGAGTGACCTTCCTCCACTCCCCACCCAGTAGCAGCCGGGGCCCGGAGGGTGAGACTTGACTGGCTGTGAAGCGGACGGCGGCGGCGAGGGGCAGAGAGTCGCTAATTGCTGCCATTACTAGTAAAAAAAAAAAAAATATGTCCCCGGATTTCATTCTAAAAATCTGGTCACCTTATCCCCTCTGCTGCTCATCACCAGAAGCCTCTCTCTTTCTAGAGGCCGCCTCAAAGTCCATTTCGGAATTGGAACTTCTCTCAGAAGAAGCTCCAGATGAAGAAATATCCCACTTGGAGGACCTATGACGGCTGGAGACAGGCACCGGAGCTTCCCGTCCCCGTTCCGTCCTCACTGCCTGCCTCTTCCGCCTCCCAACCTTCCTTCTCTCCTCCAGGTACCCCAGGTCAGCCTCAGAGATGCCCTCATCTCTTACTTTTTTCTTTAAAGTCTTTCCACAAGACTTCTTTACAGAGGAAGGGGCGCCCTTTTTAGTACACGCTGGTGGGGGGGTGATCCCTTTAAGTCATACTCGGGAGGGGTAGACTCCTGGGGGGTAACTGACTCGGGGGGCACAGACTTGGAAGGTTCTGACACAAGAGGAGAGGGTACAGTAGGCTGGGGGGACACAGAGACAGAAACAGAAGGAGTACTTACAGACACAGGAGGGGTGGCCACAGGAACTGGAGAGGGATCCTGAGCAGGACCAGGGGAGGGGGTCACCGCAGAGGAGGATGGTACACCAGGGGTCTCACCCTCCATCCCGTCCAGCCTTGACATGTCCTCTACTACCTCCTTCTCCATATTGTGCCAGGCTTCAGGACACCTGCTGTAGGGGTGGCCAAGGCGCAGGCACAGGTTGCACCTGATCATCTTAGTGCAGTCCTTAGCCATATGACCCTGACCCCGACACACTGAACACATCAAGGCTGAACAGGAGGAGCTCAAGTGCCCCTTTTCTCCACAGCCGTGACACAGCTTCGGCTGACCAGGGTAGAAAACAGTCATCTTATCCCTCCCTATGAAAGCTGAGGAGGACATTCCCATCCCTGGCCAACCTGACTGTTACCGACCATTCCCCCAGTCCAGATGTTACGCTCATCATGGATTTTATTAGGTTTGGTCAAAACCTCTCCATAGTTCCTTAACCAGACCTCTAGATCCCGAGCAGGAACACTCTCATTGGTCAGGATAATGGTTATTTTTTTTAATGTTGACCTCTGAGAAACCGCAACTGGGACCAGACCTTCCCATTCAGGTCTTGACCTGCACCGAGCCTCATATCGCTCCCAGAACAGGTCAAGACCCTCTGGCCTGGTGAAGCTAACTGTATAGTCCCTTGCCCCAGCTACGTGTATAAAGGCATACAGGTCATTTGCACCAAAACCCATCTCCAATATCAAGTCCACCACTGCACGCCGTGCTGGAGGGATGGCACCACCTTCCCATTTCAGGATAACTACATTACGTCTTGGACCCCCAGCAGAAGCCAGAGACCCAAGACCAGATCTTGGGGTGCTCAAGGTGGCAGCTTTCAGTGGAAAACCCCGCTTGGGAGCGGGACTACCAGGAGCAGAGTGTGCCACCTCTGCAAATGTAGGTTTATCAGGGCCAAGGGCCGACACTGAAGTCACATCACTCTGTATATTATTATCATTATCAACTGTATGAACTGAAATGGCAGGATCTGTAGCAGGATTGTTCATCACACTGGTACTGGGGTGATTGTTATCAGTCACAGAACTATTCAAATTCCCATCAGGAATAGTCACAGTTGCTGCAATGCCAGCTGTCTCCTGATGCTGCACTGTAGAGTCCTCAGCAGCAGTGGGGCAAACAGCTTTGGACTCAGCCAAAGAAGGGTTAATGGGCTGTTCTGACACTTGCAGTCCATCCACAGAAATGACATTTTTTAAATGTAAGGCCTCGTACACACGGCCGAGATTCTCGTTGAAAAAAACATGTTTTTTTCGACGAGATTCTTGGACAAGAAACTTGTCCCGGCCGAGTGTACACACGCTCGATTCAAAGAACCCGCGGTTCTTTGAATGGAGCATACGCGGTGACGTCATCGACTACGACGAGCGTGCGCTCGTCACATTCGATGCCGTCGCCGCCATCTTGGTATACCCTACCTATGCCTAGGAAGCTACCGCGCATGCGTCGAATTCATTCCGAACATGCGCGGGCTTCCGGGAGGACAGGTAAGTGTACACACACTCACTTTTCTCGTCGAGAAACATGCCGACGAGAATCTCGACGAGAAAAAAGAGAGCAGGATCTCTATTTTCTCGTTGAGATTACTTGTCGGTTTTCTTGACGAGAAACCATACACACGAACAAGTTTCTCGGCAAGACATCTCTGCCAGCAAGTTTCTTGCTGGTTCTTGCCGAGAAACTCGGTCGTGTGTACGAGGCCTAACTCTTGCTGCATTGCAGCCTCAGCAGGCACAACATTGCTGCACACAGGACTAGCAGTCTGATTGTCATTAGGCACATTATCAGTCACAGTGTTGAAAGGAACAAAAACAGTCTTATCCACAACATGGGACTTAGCAGGCTTAACCTTATCAGGTACATCATCAGAAATGTCTTCCTCGTTAAACACCATCTGATCCCCCCGCATAGGAGACTCCATTACCTGGATGGCCCTCAGCATGCCTCCCGAGTCCTGAGAAGGCATGGGGCTGCTTACCTCTCCCTGGGGGGGCAGGGGGGCAGAACTGGGGGTCTCCTCCTTCTCCACCTCCATCTTTGTCACCCTTGCAAACCTCTTGTCGTTGCAAAACTTCTCTTTGAAGGGCCCATCTCTGCCTTCCATCATGGCCACGATGGCATACCTCCCAACTTTTTAAATGTCCTCTGTGGGACATTCATAGCGGGACGGGTTTTTTTTTTTTTACAGATAGACTGCACTTGTTGAACGGGGGGGGGGGGGGTTTACAGATAGACTGTACTTGTTGAGCGGTGGGGGGGGGGGCGGTTTGGCTGCCGCTGGACGGACTATTATTTTAAGTTTTAAACACAGAGAGCGGAGGGGGGGGGCCGCGACGTCGTACTGAAGTTTTTTTTACTTTCAAAGCAGGGGGGGGGGGGCGCGAGAAGGGGGGGGAGTGCCGGACTTCACAAAACACAGGGACAGGGACGTCGCTCAGAACTTACCTCCTCCTCCGTCCTCTGCCTTCTGTGTCCTGCTGTGGCTGCTGTGCGGGAATACAGAAGGTATCGCGGGACTGCGGGAAAGTTGTGTCACTGCGGGTAAAACCCGCAGATTCCATGCAGGTTGGGAGGTATGCACGATGGTCTCCTGATGATCCACACGGACCTTGGCCAGCTGGATTTCCGGATCCATGGATCCCCGTTTCTGGCTGTGTAAGCCCTCACGTTGCCTTCGCAGGTGCTTCAACTCCACTCTCAGCTTGTACAGCTTGTCCCTCCCCCTGTTCAGGACCTTAATCCCGGCCACCACTCGCTCCCGAATGGCCTCCGAGCCTTCATCCTCACCAGGGGTAGAGAGATCAGCTTGTGCAGAGGCAGGCAGTTCACCTGATGGCCCAGGATGTGGCTGGGAGCCTCCAGCAGGAGAGGCCCTGCTGGTCTCCATGGCCTACCCAGAAAGGGGGCCAGGGAGCTGGGAGAGATTTCACCACCACTCCCTTCTCACAGAGCAGCTTCAGAGGCACCTTCCTCCTGACACACCTGTGCTCCAATGATGGGTGGGGCACTATTGATCTTTTATTGAAAAGAATCAAGCAACCAATTTTTATACAAAAGTAAAAAACAAAACCATAGTACAAAACTTCAACAGAAAACAAAGGAATACACATCCATGTTCAGAATATATACAATATATACATAATCCACTACCAAAACATCCCTAGAAAACTATCTACATAAAGCAGCAGAGAGGGCCTAAGAGGCACAACCCATCACCTATGTACGCAGCCATTTATCAAAAATTAATCAAAAATACTGATAATCTAGGGTGATAAGAGACAGACAGCCACACCCGGGAAAGAGACTCCTGGCAGTCAGGGAGGCCTGAAACCCCTCCACGCCTTCAACCAAGCCCCCTGACCCCGCTGGTCTCTCTCAAGCTCCCGAATCTTCCCCACCTCATGCAAAATGTCACACACCACCACCTCAACAGGAAGGAGTTTTTGCCGAATGCTGACCTGACACCGTGCATTCCAGGTGAAATAACGGACTACTAGGCTAACTAAAAAAAGTGTATCCAAACAAAAAACTCCACCGGTATTGAATGCTCCGTACACCCACTCAGCATAACCCAGCCTGGAGAGGAAAGGGACATCGAGGGCCCGTCCCACCTGTTTGTACACCTCTATGTTAAAAGGGCAATGAAGCAGAAAATGGTCCATAGTCTCCTCCTCATCTGCACACTCCTCCCGAGGACAGCTACGATCCATCCCACTGCGGAATTTCAAATTGCCCCGAACATAGAGCTTCCCATGGAAGCACAACCAGGCCAGATCCCTAAATTTAGGGGGTACTCTATCCAAATTAATCAGTCTTAACCCCGCCCTCAAAACTGGGCCCGGGCAATCCCTTAAGGCCAGTGGGTCATGAAAGACTTCGCTCAAGACTCGACTCATAAGGATTTTCCTTGGAACCGATCTGAGATCTTCAGCCGACAATCGCCACTGCCGCAGTAACTTCAGGCACGGAGCGACATAGGCTGGTAGCTGACCACGATGACCCCTGCGATTCTTCACTTGGCCACCTTCTTCCCAAAGTCGTAGAAAAGGCCTAAACCAAGATCTAAATATGCCTACCCATCCAGGAGGTTCCACTGCAAGCATATTACCAATGTTAAACTTGAGAAACAGCAGTGAAAAGAAAAGAACCGGGTTGACCATACCTAAGCCACCCTCCCTCCTGGATAGGTAGGTGACATTCCTCTTGATGGGGTTCAGTCTGTTCCCCCACAGCATCTGGAAGAACACACTACTGACCCTAGCATAGAGAGACACTGGCAAGATGCAGACAAAGCTGACATACAAGAAGATCGGAATCAGGTAAGTCTTAATCAGATCAACCCTTTCCCTCATAGATAACTTCCATCTCTTCCAGCTGACCACCTTAGTATTGGCAATTTCCAGTCTGCCTTCCCAGTTTTTGAGGCCATAATCGCCGGGTCCAAATTCAATGCCTAGTATCTTAATTCTTTCCTGGGGCACTGGAAAGGTGTCCGGGAGATCAAACCCCTCACCTTCCTTTCCCATCCAGAAAACTTCAGTCTTTTCCTGAGTGATCTTGGAGCCTGATGCTTCAGAATACCGTGATGTCAGAGAGACCACCTCCTCCGCTTCATCCGTCCCAGTGACAATCACCGACACATCATCCGCATAGGCAACAACCCTCAATGGCGGCTCACCCGGGAGCCCCACTGGTACCCCACACAACATGCCGCTCTCTAGCCTCCTGATGAAGGGGTCGATTGCAAACACATAGAGCAGGGGACTCAGGGGACAACCCTGGCGCACCCCGGAGCCAACCTCAAAGGACTGTCCAACCCAACCATTAACAAGAGGGAAGCTTTCTGCCCCCTTATACAAGACTTTCAGCCAATCGACAAAACCACCCGGCAGACCGTACTTACTAAGGAGCAACCACAGGTACTCATGGTTAACACGATCAAAAGCCTTTGCCTGATCCAATGTCAGCAAATACTTTCCCCAGCCTGCAGCCCTGCACCGCTCCAAGGCCTCCCGGACAGCTAAAACCGCTGTGAAGGTGCTCCTACCCTGAACCGAACAGTGCTGATGGCGAGAAAGCAAAGACTCTGCCACTGACGATAGGCGCCAGAAAAATATCTTTGCCAGTATCTTTCTATCGACATTAAGAAGGCTGATGGGGCGCCAATTCTCAATCATCGAAGGATCTTTACCCTTTGAAAGAAGAATCACAGCCGAGTGCCTCATGGAAGGGGAAAGCACCCCCTCAGCAAGGCAACTGTTAAAAACCTCTACCAAATGCGGGGCCAGAATAGACTTAAAGGCTTTGTAAAACTCAGCCGTCAAGCCATCCAGTCCAGGCGACTTTTTGATGGCAAGCTGTTCAATTGCCCTCATCACCTCTTCGACTGTGATCGCCTCTGTCAAATTCATCAATGGAACATCTCCACCATTTAGACCTGGAGTAGAGTCCAAAAAGCTTTCCATCTTGTCACGATCAAGCTCTTTCCTCCCAAGAAGGTCGGCATAAAAGGACCTCACGACCTCCAGAATCCCTGACCTGGACTTTGTCAAGGAACCTGTACTGTCCTTAAGGCCAACGACCGTTTTAACAGCTACACCTTGTTTGCAGTTCTGGTAAGGGTCAGGCGAGTGGTACTTCCCATAGTCCCTCTCCAGAACCAAAGAGGCATGCCGGTCATATTGACACTTCCTGAGAAGGAGTTTCACTTCGGAGATTGCCCCAGGATCTCCTCCTCTCGAGACAAGAATATCCAGCTTCCTCCGTAAACGTTGGTAGGTCATGTATTTATTAAACTGATTTCTATTGGCTAGGCCCCTGAAGAATCCAGCGATCCTCTTTTTGGTCAGCTCCCACCACTCAGCCTTGCTGCTACAAAAGTCCAGGATGGTCACCTGTGCCTGAAAGAATTCCTCAAAGGATTGTCTAATATGTTCTTCCTTGAGTAGTGTCGAATTTAATCTCCAGATGCCCTTGCCCCTCTGAGGGGCGTCTGAAGCATTCAGTACCACAGATAGCATACAGTGATCAGAGAACTCTACTGCCTGCACCACTGGGGGCGAGAAAGCAGAGGCCTCCTTCAAAAAAAACCTATCTATCCTACTCTGACTATTACCACGATGAAAAGTGAACCCGGTGTCATCTGGGAGGTGCTTAATGTGCACATCCACAAGACCAGCATCCCTAACCATACTATTTAAAAAAACGCTATCATATCCCAGCCTGTCCTTGAAGTCCTTCCTGTCCTTGGGCCTAGTTACTGTATTAAAGTCACCTCCAAAGACCACTTGCCGGGATGTAAAAAGAAATGGCTTGATCCTTGTAAAAAGGCATTTCCTGTCCCACTTTGTGTGCGGCCCATAAACATTGATTAGGCGCAGGTCCTGCCCTCCCACAAGGACGTCTAAGACCATACATCTCCCAATCTCCACCTCAATAACCCGCCGGACAGTTACCATGCCGGTTTTAAACAACACCGCTCGGCCGCAAGAGACCAGTAAGATGGACCATACCTCCACTCTCTCTTGGCCATATGAATATCTGCCAAGGAGGTGAGCCTAGTCTCTTGCAAAAATAAAATTTCAGCATCTAATTGGCTGAACAAAAAGAAGGCCATAGAACGAGCTCTTACTGACTTAATGCTGGCGACATTAATTGTCACCACTTTTAACGGAGGGGGAACCGCCATTTGGGTTATTGGGTGGATTGCTTCTTAGCTCCCCTCTGCTGCTCATCACCAGAAGCCTCTCTCTTTCTAGAGGCCGCCTCAAAGTCCATTTCAGAATCGGAACTTCTTTCAGAAGAAGCTCCAGATGAAGAAATATCCCACTTGGAGGACCTATGACGGCTGGAGACAGAAACCGGAGCTTCTCGTCCCCGTTCCGTCCTCACCGCCTGCCTCTTCCGCCTCCCAACCTTCCTTCTCTCCTCCAGGTACCGCAGGTCAGCCTCAGAGATGCCCTCATCTCTTATTTTTTTCTTTAAAGTCTTTCCACAAGACTTCTTTACAGAGGAAGGGGCGCCCATTTTAGTACACGCTGGTGGGGGGGGTGATCCCTTTAAGTCAGACTCGGGAGGGGTAGACTCCTGGGGGGTAACAGACTCGGGGGGCACAGACTTGGAAGGTTCCGACACAAGAGGAGAGGGTACAGTAGGCTGGGGGGACACAGAGACAGAAACAGAAGGAGTACTTACAGACACAGGAGGGGTGGCCACAGGAACTGGAGAGGGATCCTGAGCAGGACCAGGGGAGGGGGTCACCGCAGAGGAGGATGGTACACCAGGGGTCTCACCCTCCATCCTGTCCAGCCTTGACATGTCCTCTACTACCTCCTTCTCCATATTGTGCCAGGCTTCAGGACATCTGCTGTAGGGGTGGCCAAGGCGCAGGCACAGGTTGCACCTGATCATCTTAGTGCAGTCCTTAGCCATATGACCCTGACCCCGACACACTGAACACATCAAGGCTGAACAGGAGGAGCTCAAGTGCCCCTTTTCTCCACAGCGGTGACACAGCTTCGGCTGACCAGGGTAGAAAACAGTCATCCTATCCCTCCCTATGAAAGCTGAGGAGGGCAGGTGACGGACAACATTCCCATCCCTGGCCAACCTGACTGTTACCGACCATCCCCCAGTCCAGATGTTACGCTCATCATGGATTTTATTAGGTTTGGTCAAAACTTCCCCATAGTTCCTTAACCAGACCTCTAGATCCCGAGCAGGAACACTCTCATTGGTCAGGATAATGGTTATTTTTTTTACTGTTGACCTCTGAGAAACCGCAACTGGGACCAGACCTTCCCATTCAGGTCTTGACCTGCACCGAGCCTCATATCGCTCCCAGAACAGGTCAAGACCCTCTGGCCTGGTGAAGCTAACTGTATAGTCCCTTGTCCCAGCTACATGTATAAAGGCATACAGGTCATTTGCACCAAAACCCATCTCCAATATCAAGTCCACCACTGCACGCCGTGCTGGAGGGATGGCACCACCTTCCCATTTCAGGATAACTACATTACGTCTTGGACCCCCAGCAGAAGCCAGAGACCCAAGACCAGATCTTGGGGTGCTCAAGGTGGCAGCTTGCAGTGGAAAACCCCGCTTGGGAGCGGGACTACCAGGAGCAGAGTGTGCCACCTGTGCAAAAGTAGGTTTATCAGGGCCAAGGGCTGACACTGAAGCCACATCACTCTGTATATTATTATTATTATCAACTGTATGAACTGAAATGGCAGGATCTGTAGCAGGATTGTTCATCACACTGGTACTGGGGTGATTGTTATCAGTCACAGAACTATTCAAATTCCCATCAGGAATAGTCACAGTGGCTGCAATACCAGCTGTCTCCTGATGCTGCACTGTAGAGTCCTCAGCAGCAGTGGGGCAAACAGCTTTGGACTCAGCCAAAGAAAGGTTAATGGGCTGTGCTGACACTTGCAGTCCATCCACAGAAATGACATTTTTTAAATGTAACTCTTGCTGCATTGCAGCCTCAGCAGGCACAACATTGCTGCATACAGGACTAGCAGCCTGATTGTCATTAGGCACATTGTCAGTCACAGTGTTGAAAGGAACAAAAACAGTCTTATCCACAACATGGGACTTAGCAGGCTTTACTTTATCAGGTACATCATCAGAAATGTCTTCCTCATTAAACACCATCTGATCCCCCCGCATAGGAGACTCCATTACCTGGATGGCCCTCAGCATACCTCCAGATTCCTGGGAAGGCCTGGGGCTTCTTACCTCTCCCTGGGGGGGCAGGGGGTCAGAACTGGGGGTCTCCTCCTCCTCCACCTCCATCTTTGTCACCCTTCCAAACCTCTTGTCGTTGCAAAACTTCTCTTTAAAGGGCCCATCTCTGCCTTCCATCATGGCCACGATGGTCTCCTGATGATCCACACGGACCTTGGCCAGCTGGATTTCCGGATCCATGGATCCCCGTTTCTGGCTATGTAAGCCCTCACGTTGCCTTCGCAGGCGCTTCAACTCCGCTCTCAGCTTGTAGAGCTTGTCCCTCTCCCTGTTCAGGACCTTAATCCCGGCCACCACTCGCTCCCGAATGGCCTCCGAGCCTTCATCCTCACCAGGGGCAGAGAGATCGGCTTGTGCAGAGGATGGCAGTTCACCTGACGGCCCAGGAGATGGCTGGGAGCCTCCAGCAGGAGAAGCCCCGCTGCCCTCCATGGCCTGCGGTTCTTTGAATGGAGCGTACGCGGTGACGTCATCGACTACGACGAGCATGCGCTCGTCACATTCGATGCCGTCGCCGCCATCTTGGTATACCCTACGTATGCCTAGGAAGCTACCGCGCATGCGTCAAATTCATTTCGAACATGCGCGGGCTTCCGGGAGGACAGGTAAGTGTACACACACTCACTTTTCTCGTCGAGAAACATGCCGAGGAGAATCTCGACGAGAAAATAGAGAGCAGGTTCTCTATTTTCTCGTCGAGGTTTCTTGTCGGTTTTCTCGACGAGAAACCCGATAGCCGCGTACACACGACCGATTTACTCGGCAAGACCTCTCTGCCAGCAAGTTTCTTGCTGGTTCTTGCCGAGAAAATCGGTCATGTGTACGAGGCCTTAGTGTTTGAGCTTTGGGGTGCACACCTTAATGCAATAGACTGCGCACACCTATGCTAACATTGGAAGTACAAACAATTTTTCCCAACACCTTTTTTCAGGAAAATTTAGCAATTACAGGGCAAAATACACATTTTGTTAACTTGTTAACCACTTAACCTCTGGAAGATTTACCCCCACCCTTCATGACCAGGCCATTTTTTGCAATACAGCACTGCGTTACTTTAACTGACAATTGCGCGGTCGTGCGGCGCTGTACCCAAATAAAATTGATGTCCCTTTTTCCCCACAAATAGAGCTTACTTTTTTTCGTTTTAAATGTTTTTATTATTTTCAAAAAATTATACATGCCAAAACAAAGTAGATAAAAGTGGAATGACATCAGTACAATTTCTTAGTACATATAATAAAAGAGTTATGCCGCGTACACACGATCATTATTCACGGCGGTTAAAAAACCGACGTGAATAATGACATTAAAAACGAGGGAACGGCTTGTTCCCCACACACGGTCGTTTTTCGCGTCATTTTTTCTCTTGACGAGAAAAACGACCGTCTGTGGGCTCCGCGGCAGTGTTTCCCTATGGGAAAACTGCAGCGGAAAACATGTCGAAAAAAACGACGAGAAAAATTAGAACATGTTCTAATTTTTCTCGTCGTTTTTAATGCCGTTTTTCTCGTCGAAAAAAACGGCAAAAAGCCCACAGACGATCGTTTTTCTCGTCGAAAGGAAAAAATTTTGTTTTTTGCGACGAAAAAAACGTCCGTGTGTACACGGCATTAGAACATACTATCACTCATGTGCGTGCACTATTAAGATTGCCTTTACTACAACAACTGGCAAACTGGATGCACATTTGACCCCTGGAAGTGAGTCCAATCCAATCCCCCCCCCAGAGGCGGCTCTCTAATTAGGCAACTTAGGCGGTCGCATAAGGCCTCGCACTTGCAGGGGCCTCGCGGCTGCCTAATTTGCCTGTGATTAATACCAATGTCGGCGTCATCGGATCTCTCTATTACCCCTCTCTCTTTCTCACCACCCCCTCTCTCCCCCCTCTTGCATTGGCTGAATATGTCTGATGGGTGAGGAGGGTGCCCTGGAAGTGGTGCTGAACACCTGTGTGCAAGATCCGTGCATTTTCTGCAGCCATTTTTCTTGCTTGAATTATTTTTCCCATTATGGGCGTGAGTGGGGCCTCATGTCTAAGTTTTGCCTAAGGCCTCACAAAGCCTAGAGCTGCCTCTGCCCCCCCCCGCACCCCTAAAAGGAACTAACTGTGCCGGGAGGAAGAGAATAGACCCCCACCCATCGGCCCTCCTCATGACGTATTTTCCACCAGAGGTTGCGGTGGTAGTAAGATCCACACATGTTTGAAATAGAATGTAATATATTGCACTGCTTACGTCAGTGTTTGGCAATTAGATGGAAAAAGCCCCTCAATCTATTACCACAGAATACGGGTTACACTAGTAGGACATCAATGATTAGGGGCGATTCCCGATCAAATCTAAAGTGTGTGGGGGAGGTAAGGAGGAAGGGGAAGAAAGGAAGAAGTAGAGAGAAAGAGAGAGAGAGTACCTGCAGGCAGTCCGGATCTATACACAGTCAGTACTATCAAAGTACGTATAGGGATTCACTCACTCCCATGTATGTGGCCCATGGTTCCCAGATCTCCCTGAATTGGGTAAAATTGTCTAAGATGGAGCTCACCATTTTCTCTTGGGACATAATCCATGATAGTTTGCGTTTAGCCGCAGCAATAAAGACCTTGGGAAGCTTCCAGGCCCCAGCCAAGGTGAGTTTAGCTCCCAAGAAAATTAAAAAAAAGAGTTTTTGGGTAAGTTTCGGGGGCCTTGGGGACCAACTGGTTAAGAAGGGCTATTGAAGGAGATCTGGGAATCACAAGTCCTGTAACTTTGGATGCTATTTGGAAAATTTTATTCCAAAAGCTTCTGACTTTTGGGCACTCCCACCAAATGGGCAGCATAGATCCCCTCATTTGGCACCCTCGGAAGCACAAAGAAGATGCTGAAGGAAACATGGTGGAAAACCTGAGGGGTGTTAGGTACCATCTGGTTATGACCTTTAAGCTCGCTTCTGCAAGAGAGCAAATAGAGCTTTCTTTTGGTGGTATTTGATCACCTCTGCATGTAAAGTAATGCAGAAACAGTTTACAATAAATCCAGACGGAAGACAACCCAACCGGGAACATTCGCAGACTCCAACAGCTTGTAGAGCGCAGGCTCCAGCAACAGTCACAGCGCCTGTTAGAAGGGGCAGAACGTGGCCCAGACGTTTTGTACCCAAGTAGGAAGATGTCCAGAGAAGGTCTGAAACCTACGCTTTCCCTCCTTCCAGAAACCTTTCCCTGCCGCTAGTACTGTCCCTATGCTACCCACTCGCATAGAGCATGCCAAGCCTGAGAGTCAGGGTCTTAAATAGACTCTGCCTGACCCAAGATGACTGCCAGAGTCACATGGGCTGCAGCATCCAATGGGTAGCTTCTCCAGTGATCCAGGAAACCATAGAGGAATTATAGTTACATAGTAGGTGAGGTTTAAAAAAGTCCATCAAATCCAACCTATTATGTTCCTCTTGACTTCCTTTCCAACTGCAATGCCGCTTTGGACGAGCGCCACCTGCAGTGGAGAAAGTAGAGTGCACCCGCCTACAAGTGTGGTGCCCCAGGGCTCTGTCTGGCAATAACTTCACAACAGGATAGAGAAGACCTCGATAAAATTCAGGGGTGGGCAGCTAAATGGCAGATGAGGTTTAACCACTTCTGGACCGCCCGCCGTTGTTATACGTCGGCACTTTGAAGAGGAATATCGTTGTTATGGCAGCAGCTAGCTACCATAACCCCGGTATCCTCTTCAAGAGCGGGCGGTCCGCTTTCAGATACAAGTGGTCTCTGCAGCGGATTCCCCACAATATTACTTTTATCGGCGGCGGGAGAGGAGCCCCCCCTCCCACAACGCTCTGGTGCCCTCCCCCAGTAGGGCACCAGAGCGTGGTGGGAGCAGCAAACGTCCATCTTCACTACTCTTCCTTCCGGGGCCACGAACTCCGGCTCTTCTTTTGAATGGCAAGAACGCGGTGACGTCATCGACTATGACGAGCCGGCGCTCGTCACATTCGATGCCGTCGCCGCCATCTTGCTTCACCCCACACTAACCTTGTATGCTACCGCGCATGCATCAAAGTCTTATCGAGCATGCGCGGGTTCACCTCTGACAGGTAAGCATACAGACGACCGGTTTTCTCGGCAGGAAACACTCTGTTGAGAATCCTGTCGGGAAAATAGAGAGCAGGTTCTCTATTTTTCTCGCCGGGATTCCCAGCAGTTTTCCTTTAGGGAAGGCATACACACACATGTTTTTCACGGCAAAAAGCTCTCCCAGCAGTTTTATTGCAGAGAAAACTGGTCGTGTGTTCGAGGCTTGAGAGAACAGTTTTGTAGCTTTGTTTTTTTTATTTTTTATTAGTGGGGATAATAACTTGGATAGGGATGGGAGGTTATGGGATGCCCACCTGACTTCATCAAAACTTCAGGAACGGCTTCCTATATACACCTATATACAGTCTCCTTTACTATCCTCCTGAACATTCACTTGTTTGCTCCAGCTGAATCACTGCAAAATGATCTGACAGGCTCTCAGTCAGATTAGCAATAGCCCATTACAGGTAGGAACTCGTAGCCCCTTATTATGTAGCACAGATGTAGTGAAACAGCATGTAACTTCTCCTCTGTGGCCACTGATCCCAGCACCACTTCAGGCACTGCCAACCCACCTGGCTGCAGCTGTTTCTTTTCCCTAGACCCCCTGGCTGCCTCTCCACACCAGTCCACCAGACTAACTCTTCACCAGCCCACCCAGCTGACTCTCAGGAGATCTCTCAGGGAAGGATGAAGACCTAAGCACACCGCTGTCTTCAGGGAGCCTGGCTACATGTGGCAGTCTCCCCCCCTTGTTAGTCCCCAACAGTGTTGACTACTCACTCTGTTCTCTCTTGCTCCCTTGCCTCCAGAAAGACTCCTCCTGTGTGGTTTAGCAGGATCTTTCCAGCACCCGAGCCCCGGCCCAAGGCAGGGCACCCCCCCAGACTAGGGGGCACCCATGAGTTCCACCGACAGCCTCTTCAACACTGCATCTCCATCTACCGACTGCCCTTGCTGGCATGGTCCATGTCTATTTATGAAGTGGTCTCAGCCCCCTGCCAGCCAATCTCTGAGGATTGGCTAAGACTCCATAAATATTTAAGGCAGCTCCTCTTAGCCCACTACCCTCTAATTCTAGAAGATTCTCCAAAATTCTAGATCAGGGGGAGGCACCAGGGAGCTGCCAGGATGCGTCACCTAGCTCTAAACTTTATTAAACTTATGACCCAACCATTTTGCACTTGTTCTCGGACAACGTGTTTCGTTCTTTTGAAGAATTTCATAGAGACTACAATCTGCCACGCACAGCTTACTGTTACGAAGGCAACGCAGTTTGGCCTTCGTAACATAGCTATTCAACTCTCTCCGCTGGAACGTTTACTGACTGACTCCTCTCACGCCAAGCTAATCTCCACATATTATGGGTCCCTTCTGCATTCTACAACTCAAAGGCTGAGCAAGACGGCCGTTAGCTGGAGAGCTGACATCCCTGAACTGACGAAGGACATCTGGCAGGAGGTTTTGCCCCTCCAGGTTCCCTCTGTCATTTCTTCCCGCGACAAGGTAATACAGACTAAATTGCTATACAGATCCTATTTTACACCATGCTTACTGTTTAAATTAAATAGATTATTACCCTCTGTACTATGCTCCCGATGCTGCATGGCTGATGGCACGTTTTTTCATTTAATGTGGGAGTGTGCTCCGATTAGGAAGTTCTGGTCGGAGGTCACGGCCTTCATTAGTTCACTGACACAGTTGCCCAATATATGTAATCCCCTTAGGTGTTTACTGGGTTTTATCGATGATAGTATTGTAGCGACCTCACCCCATCTCTTTCTTCTAGGGGTATCACACACAACAGGGTGAGATGCGCTACAGCCCATGTCCTCCCCATAGCTATGGGTGAGGTGAAGGCCAGTACCAAATATTTCCTCGGGCCTGTGTGTTTCTGTGAAGGATCAAGTCCTGCTGTGCCAACACTTCCCTCTGCTCCCAATAACCATAGTTCCACACACCGATCACAGTCCAACTCTTGTTTTATTGCATATCTCACAATAAACAGTGCTTCATTAGCCAACTGGTTGCGACTTGATAACAGTTTGATACAAGGGGATGAGCAGGTCGAGGCACTGTCCTGATTGTCAGCTAAACCACTGCGATCTCGCCAGCGGTTACTATAACCTTAGCTAGAAAGGACTTAGAACTTGAGAGTCTCTACCAGTGACTCAAGAGAACGTAGATAGGAGTACCTTTGCTGCGTTGTGGCCCCTGTCAGGGGAAAATGTCCCTCCAAGAGAGTTACCAGAGGCCCATCCGTCACTGGGTTGATGCTGCTCCAGACTCTCTGAATGGGTAACCTCCCCGGCCTCCTCACCTCAGACATGGGCCCCATCCACTTCAGGGACCCTCGGACTTCTCCACCCTCGCGGGACCCAGTCAAAGTCACTGGGCCCCAGGCCTCCTGGTTTAGTACCTCACCCCAGGCTGAAGGGGCCTGGGATGGACTCCAACTCCATTCCGGTCAGGCCTAGGGCACCTGAGCCGGAATCCAGAACCGCCCACACCCAGGCCTAAGGTGCCTGAGTGCGTGATGAAAAACCTCCAGAAGAGCAAGACCTCGTGACCAGGTCGTCTCCCCCTTTTATCCCCTCCAATGACGCCACGGCAGGTTCCCCGCCCTCGCCGTACCATCTCCGAGAAGGGAAAAAAGGACAGCTCTGTGGCGGCAAATCTACCTTGAGCCTGCGGGTACCTGCCACCCTCAGGCCAAGGAGATTATTACACCGCCCAATCCTCCACGAATACAAATGGTCCAATTACTCCCACACTTTACACACCTGGACTTCCACCCAGGTGTACCCCACCTAAATTTAGAGACCCCGCTACAGTATAGCTAAGAATATGCAAACATTTCTGCGGATAGTATTGTTTTACGCTAAGAAATCTATAACCTTCCACTGGAAGTCTCCATCCTCGCCCACTATTGCCTTTTGGCTCACTACCATTAACCATGCTATACCGCTATATAAGCTGACATATGAGGCTAGAGGGTGTCCGAAAAAGTTCTTGAAGGTTTGGGGCTCCTGGGTTGACTCCGAGAGCACTGTACCTCCTGTTCCTTAAAATATGACTGATTTTTATTTTCTATGCATATGCCAACTGTTTACCAGCTACCAGATCTTTGCACTGTAATGGATTGGGCGATTTTCGCTCCATGTGTGTTTGTTGTCTATTGTATGTCTTGTTTTGAAAAAAAACGAATAAAAATTTACCTTTAAAAAAAAAAAACCTATGACCCAGATTCAAAAGACTAATTTTACCATGAGCCAGTAAATTTACCTGCACTAACTGCTAGCACACACTAGAGGGTGCTACATGGCCTTTACTTTAATTCTCAGGGGGCAAGGAGTGTTACTTTCAAGACAGGGAAGTTGATGTTCTCTTCTTTGAAACTTGCATTTATCTGAGTATCCCATTCCCTATATCCAGGCCTGGATTGGCCATAGGGCACACAGGCATTTGCTTTTGGTGAGCTGGGGTTGACCGGTTTGTGGTATGTTGATGACCAGGCTGCACAGCCTGAGGCAAGCGACAACTGCGGTCCAGACGGGGCTAACATAGACCACGGTCACCACTTACCTCCCGCTGTGCAGCTATGCTTGTGGCTCCTCTACCGGCTTGCCTGCCCCACCAACAATGTTGTCCTACCAGCAAAGCAGGAGCAGGAGGAGCTGGATAGGGACACAACAGTGGTGGAAATACTAGCTGGGGTTGCTGGCTGCAGAGCTCTGAGCTGAGTGTCTCTCACACACAGCTCAAAGCCAGCACTGACAGTTCCCCCCTCCCCCGGACAACGAGAGAGGAGAGAGAGCTCATCTGCTCCTCTCTCCTCCTGTGTCTGCCTTGCCTACACAAGGATGTATGGGCGGTAAGTTTGATGCCACCAGCCAGAAGAGGAAAAGTGCTGACAGCCGATGTCTGTGCCTCCATCCTAGGATGAGTAAGCTCACTATCTATCACCTGTCTGTGACTGAGGTCTCCCTACCTCCTTCCCTTCTCTCTTCTGCCTCCCAGTGTATACACTAATGTAAGGGGTGCTCTGTGGACTCTGATGTAAGGGGGGCTTTGGTGAGCAGAGATCCCCTTATATCAGAGTTCCCCTTTACACGAGTCCAAAGCATTCCCCTTTACATGAGAGCCTCTCTTAAATCAGGGTTCCCAGAACACCCCTTACATCAGAGATTCCCTTTACATTAGAGTCCACAGACCTCCCCCTTACAATGTAAGTTGAAATTCTGTGGATTCTGTAAGGAAGGCTGTGCAGATTATGATGCAAGTAGGGCTGTGCAGACTCTGATGTAAGGAGGTCTCTCTGGACTCTGATGTAAGGAAGGCTCTGTGGACTCTGATGTAAAGAGGACTCTGTGGACTCCGAAGTATGGAGGGCTCTGCGTACTCTGATGTAAGGGGGGCTCTGCGGACTCTGCTGTAAGGGAAGCTCTGCGGACTTTGATGTAAGGGGGGCTGTGTGGACTTTGATGTAAGGGGCTCTGTGGACTCTAATATAAGGGGGGGGCAGTGCAGACTTTGATGTAAGGGAGAAATCTGTGAACTCTGATGTAAGAGGGGCCATGTGAACTTTGATGTAAGGGAGCAGGGAGCAGAAGGAGCTTGAGATCTGCACAGAGAGCGGGTGTCTTTTCATATTTGTGTAGCAAGGTGTCCCTTTTTGCACGTAGCTAATGGACTACAGTTTGTGATTAGGAAGGAACTCAGCTCCCTCCGGTGTTCAATTGTTATATTGCTTGAACTTGTTCAGTTTAATTACATTGGAACATTGCATTATGGACCTTGAAGTACAGGGAGATAAGAGACTCCATTGCCTTGGGTGTTAAACAGACTACACTACCCACAGTGCTACTGTGCTACCAGAGTGCATTGCAGCCAGCACAGCACTCTGGGAGAGGCTTTTTAAAGGGGGAGGAGGCGGACATCCGGCCTCTTGGGATGCGACGTTCAATCAAGGAAGAAACCTGTGCTGGGGCCTGCTACCAGGGTGCGTAGGCCCGAGAAGCCTGGGCCTCCAGTCACCAGAGCGGATCACGTAGCCTGAGAGGGATCCTTTTCGCTGTGTCCGACTTACACTCCACAGCAACCAGAGTCGCCCATCCACCCACACTTTGTGACGGCTGCGCGGAGGACCAGGGACTGCAAGTTGCGGAGAGGCAGAGAACCGAGACACTACAGGCGGAACATACCGGAGAGGCGACGCCTCATTGGATGAGAGGGCACCTGCCCAACGATATAACTAACTGTATCGCAGGAGGGTGGATCTGATATACTCAATATTACTGTTTGGAAGTTAACACGCCACATGCAGAGACACATTGCAGCTTACAGTGACATTGCATTGAAAGGATTGGCGCTTGTGCCGCCAGCACGTTATATACACTGTGAATATTCGTTTTCTTCATACCAGTTGGATTACAAACTATTAATGTGCACCAACTAAAGCTAGCGAAGACTGCTATTAACCAGACTCAGTTTGTTTGTTTGAACGAAAGCAGTAGGAAACATATATGGGAGTTGCCTGCTAGAGGGAGCCAAAGAGCATATAGACTCATTTACTTATATACAATAGCTGTTTTTGCTAGTTTGTTAGTCATTGTTATTACTGAGAGCTGGGTGAGGCCTGGTGGAGAGGTACTCCAGTGCTGATCTTATTGCATTGGGGAAATCCCTCCACTGCGTACTTACTTAGGTCTGACTTCAGCTCATATTGCTTAAACCTGTGATTAAATTCCATGCCATTGACTCTTACAGGGCCCTGTATGAAGTCAACTGTCATTTGTTTAGCTTTGCTTCATCTTCTTCTACCAAGTAAACGCTTTATCCTTGGTTAAACTACACTTGTGTGGAATCTTGTCTGTTACATTTGGGACAGGTAACCAGCATAAGGTAACAATATTTCACTGTATTATCATTACTGTATGATATCATTGTGGTTCCCAAATACCAGTGGGTTCCACAATTATTGTGTTGTCCAGTTGTGCCAAGGGAGGGTTCGAGCCAAACTTCTGGGGTTAATAGGCAGAGCGTAGACCCAAAACAAACCAGCAGCTCCTACGGGGGTAGTGCTACACGTGGGGGCTCGTCCGGGATTACTATGACTCTGCAATCAACCTCCCCTAGACAGAACCCTTATCAGCACTACAATGGACCCGACTGCTGCAGCCCAGTGGTGTAAGGGGGAAAACGTCCTTCCCGGCCTCAGTGTGGTGATTGAAATTAAAAGAGAAGCCTGGACCGAGGAACAGTTACTTCCAGTTTTGAGAACACTGTATCCTGACACAAAGCCATGGGTGATTGATATAAGAACAGACACCATAAATCCATACACCTACGCATTGTGCGAATGGAAGAAGGGAATTTCTGACAATTTCAAGGGCACTAGTGTAAAAGCAACCAACCAGCCAGAATTCCTTCTGATACACCCAGAGACATCAGGAGAAGGTCCTACATCCACCAGTAAAGGCGGCCCCAGTAAAGAGGGAAACAGTCAAAAAGTGGGTCCCAGTTCGTCCCCATTGACCACCATTGCACCAGAACTGTGCGCCGTCCTTGGAGAAATTGTCGCCAAATGCAAGAAAGATCCCTCAGACTACCTAGTGGCTGGATACAGGAAGCTCAGAACCTTCTCTGGAAGACAGCCAGTGCCTTCAGCGGAAGATGGTTTCGAAGAGTGGCTAGATCACGCCACCCAGGCTCTGGAAGAGTGGGAGGTACCCGAACAGCATAAAAAGCAAAGGATCACGGAGAGTTTAAAAGGGCCTGCCCTAGAGGCCATACGTAACCTAAAGCTCAGTAAGAAAGACTGTACTGCACAAGACTACTTGAGCATTCTACAGGATGTGTTCAGTCGTACCGAGAAAGTTACTGAACTCCTCTATCAAATGTAGCACTGCTATCAGAAGGAAGGAGAGAAACTGTCCGAGTTCATGAGGCGTCTAGACAAGATCATACATCAGATCCTGTTATAAAAAGGGCTAGATCCTAGGAAAGTAGATGAGACCCGTGCACAATAGGTCCTATGGGGTGCCCAACCTTTGGACCCCATTGCCCTTCTGCTATGGACCCACCAGGATGGCGGCATCCTGGAGTATCCTGACTTGATCCGGATGGTCAGGGAAGAATACGTCATGTCGGAAAATAAAAAGAAGAGCCAGAGGTCTGAGCCCGCTGCTGGAGTAAGAGTGATAAGTGCTGAGGAAGGTGACTCTCAGGTTGAGCTTTTAAAGACTCAAGTGTCTCAGTTAATAGAGATGATGTCCATCTTGACCAGCCAGGTCACCACACTACCCAGTAGAAACACTCCAGAGGAGCCCAAGAAGTTGCTTAGCTCTAATGCTGCCCAAGTGCAGAAGCCAAAGAGACTAATGACTTGTTTCAACTGTGGAGGAGTCGGACATGTCAGGGAAGTATGTCCAAGCCCGGAGAAGGCTGCAGCACAATACCGCAAGCCGGTGAAAAACTTCAGAGGGCCCTGGTGAAGGAGTCAACCGGGAGCCCACCAGTTTCAGCTAACTCCAAAAATACCAACGACGCAAGGAGACAACGTCGGGGGTACAGATCTTTGCCAAACACCCCCGTTGTTGCCTCTGAGCGACTCAATGCCTCCCATTCCACGACCCAAACTGTTCAACGGTGGGAGATCAATGCACACTAGGCCCAACTGGGGCCGAGACCCAGTAAAAATCCAAAGAAGAAAGGAGTAAGTGTGCAGCTTACAGAGCCAAGCAAGTAGGCCTCTCGGGAAAGATTCCCTGCCAAATTCGTGGGGCCCTCCCCAGTAGTCTCAATTCCAGTAGAAGGGATTTACACAAAAGCCCTCCTTGACACTGGAGCCCAAGTGACTCTTCTATATAGAGACTTTTACAATAAACACCTAAAACATCTGCCACTGCAGAAGCTGGAAGAACTGGAGATATGGGGCATTGGAACTCAAAGCTTTCCCTATGATGGTTACCTGACGATCAAACTAACCTTTGACCCCTCAGTGGCCGGCGATACAGAGACTTTCAACACTTTGGCAGTGGTCTGCCCTCGCCCACCGGGAGCTGGCAAGAGTTCCCTCATCATAGGGACCAACACTGACTTGGTCAGGAGACTTTTGACACCTCTGGCCCAGGAGCCGAATACTTAAACCACAAGAGTACACTCTATGTTGAAGCAGGCATCTCAACGCCTAGTACTAGAACAAAGGGCCCCAACAGAAGGAGTAGGAAAGATATGGCGGCTGGAAAGAACACCAAAGGTACTACAGCCAGGAGAGGTGACTTGCTTGAGAGCTTCTGTCAAGCTCACCTGGAAGCAGCCAGGCCCCTTTGTTGTCCTTGAAGCGGACCCACAGAGGAAAGAAGGGATAGAAGTAGTTCCTGAACTGGTCCCCTTGAAGGCCCTGCAGCGAAAGTCACAGCAAGGTTTCAGTGAGCATTAGGAACACCACTACCACACCTGTGAAGGTACCGGTCAGAATGCTGTTGGGCCAGGTGAACCCAGTTCCCCCAGTTGCCCCATCTGACTTGAAGAAGGAAGATGGGGGTGAAGTCACAGTAGAGAAGCTCTGTTCCGAAGACACCACCCTCCCACCGGAGTGGCGAGAGAGAGTTAAGGCCCAACTCGCTCGATGGCAGATGATATTCTCCAAAAATGAATTCGATGTGGGGTGTGCGAAAAGTGCCACTCACAAGATCCGCTTGCAGGAGGACAAACCATTCAGAGAGAGAGTTCAGAGACCTACGTGAGCAATTAGCAGAACTCAAGAGAACGGGAATTATCAAGGAGTCTAGGAGCCCCTATGCTTCTCCAATAGTGGTGGTCCGAAAGAAGAATGGGTCACTGAGGCTGTGCATAGACTACCGGACTCTGAACAGAAGAACCATTCCTGATCAATACACCACACCCCGGATAGCAGACGCCCTACAGAGTCTGTCAGGGGCCAAGTGGTTCAGTGTGATGGATCTAAAGAGTGGATACTACCAAATCCCCATGCACCCGGAGGATAAAGAGAAAACAGCTTTCTTTTTTTATAAATTCTTTATTTTTCCATAGATTTCAAATTACAAGTTTTCACGTTTTATACCATCTGCTTATATCAATCAAAAATAAAACACAAAAAAAAAAAAAAGAGACTACAATCTTGTATTCTCCCACCTCCTTTATGCTTCATTAATTTAATGTGACTTCTCTTTTCCTCTTTAACCTCTGCCTTTCTTTTCGGGGAATCCCCCCCCTCCCCCAACCAAACACACACAAAAAAAAAGGAAAAAATAGGGCGGGAGAGATTACACCCTCCCACCCTCTCACCTCCTCTCTCTCCTCCTCTCCCCACCCCCTCCCCGCTCCTCCCTATATTTCAAGTAGGGTGCCCATATCGTCCGGTATCTCCCATCTTGGTCTTTCATTGCCATCGTGAGGTTCTCCATTTGTTGAATCTCTAGTTGGTGGACTCTCCTTTTTCCACAGGACAGGGACGCAATCTCTCGCAGCTATAATAAGATGTCTTAGTAGTGAATTTTTTATTTTTTCCACTGATATAGGTATATCTATTAAAATGGCTGTTGGCCTGTCTTCTAAAGACACTCCTGTAATTATGTTGATAGTTTCTATTACCATTTTCCAAAACTCCTGTATTTTTACACATTCCCAGAAAATATGTAATAGAGTCCCTTCTGCCATGTGACATCTCCAGCAGGCATCTGACGTCTGAGGATATATTCGATGCAGTACTGTTGGTGTTCTATACCATCTAGTTAAAATTTTGTATCCTCCCTCCTGGTATCTGCTCGCTACTGAGGCCTTGTGTGTAAATAACAAGATCCTGTCTCTCTGTTCTTGGGAGAATGGTAACCCTAAGTCTCTCTCCCAAGCCTGAAGGAACGTAAGTTCTTGTGGTATGTCTAAATTAATTAGTATTGCATAGAAATAAGACAGTGAGTGTCTCAGGGGGCTCCCCTTCAGGCACATCTGCTCATATTTTGACAATGTTCTGACTTCTGTATATATCTTTGCCTTTGTCCGTAAGAACGCTTCTAATTGCAGCATCCGAAAAAAATCAGATTCTGGTGCTACCTCTCTTTCAATCTCTCTCTTTGTCATTAGTCGATTATTTGAAAAGTGAGTAATTCTACTAATACCTCTTTGTCGTAGAGCATTGAATCTTTGATCTATCAAACCTGACAGAAATGCCCTGGTGCCCAGGATCAGAGTCATTGGACTTGGGTATTTAGACATATTTGTTTTTTCAAAAACCTTTTCGTATAGTGGCCCCTATCGTCGAGTGTTTCTTTATTTCTGCTGGCATTTCAGCTTCTGGGATCCACACTAGGCCTTCCATTGCCTGTTCCATTTTTATCCAGGGTTTCTTATTAAGCCCACACCACTCCACTACTCTAACTAAATGAGATGCTTCCTGATACTTTACTGGGTCCAGGAGCCCAATCCCTCCTTCCCCTTTGGGCAATGACATAATAGTTCTACATATCCTCGCCGGTTTCCCCGCCCAAATGAATTTCAGAAACCTTGGCCTAAGATCCCTCAAAAAACTTTGGGGGATCTTAATTGGTAAAGTCTGTATTAGATACAGAAGTCTCGTTAACACGTACATTTTTATTATATTTGTCCGCCCAAACCAATTAAAGATTTCTTTATCCCATCTCAGTAAGTCTAGTTTTATTTGTCTACCCAATGCTGCATAGTTAAGTTTGAATAATTTGTTTAAGTTTCTCGATATCTTAGTCCCTAAGTAGCTTATATGGGAATCTGTCCATCTAAAATCAAATTGCGTAGTTATCTGATGTAG
Source organism: Rana muscosa (assembly GCA_029206835.1). Classification (NCBI taxonomy): domain Eukaryota; kingdom Metazoa; phylum Chordata; class Amphibia; order Anura; family Ranidae; genus Rana; species Rana muscosa. The sequence goes on from CM055118.1 coordinate 352,278,145, forward strand.
TAGTGAGAATTTTATGTCCATTCCCATTGCCTCTGATTTCCCATAGTTAACCTTAAATTTGGACAATTTTCCATATTCTCTTAGTTCTGCCAGCAGGGAAGGCAGGGCTATAACCGTGGACGTTATAAAAAAAATTAAGTCATCGGCATATGCTGCCAGTTTCTGTTCTTCCCACTTCGTTATTATCCCCTTAATGTTCGGATTTGCCTGTATCTTCCTTAAAAAGGGTTCTATTGTCAAAATAAAAATACTAGGCGACACTGGGCAACCTTGTCTGGTCCCATTTCGAATAAGAAACAGCTCCGAGATTTTATCATTTATTTTAACCCTTGCGCTCGGTTCTGAGTATAGATTATCGAACCAGCTCATCATCCCTTCTCTCAGTCCTATATGCTGTAGCGTTGCTTTTAGAAACATCCATTCTACTCTATCAAAAGCTTTTTCTGCGTCAGCAGATACTAATATCATTTGCATCCTCTGTTTTTGTGCTAGATAAATCGCACTCACCACCCGTTGTGTGTTTTCTCTTCCCTCTCGCCCAGGGGTAAATCCCACTTGATCTGGGTGTATTAAATCCGGGATATACTCTATTAATCTTGTGGAAAGAATCTTAGTGAACAATTTCAGGTCCATATTCAGCAGTGATATAGGGCGGTAGCTAGCGCATTGTGATGGATCTTTACCTTCCTTTGGGATGACTGTTATATGTGCCAACAGCGTCTCATTTGGTATTTTCTTTCCCTCCCGCAGTGAGTTATAAACTGATATAAACCTGGGAGCCAGTTTCTCAGCGAACATTCTGTAGTATGATAGGGTGTACCCATCCGGACCTGGTGCCTTACCCAATTTTAATACGTTTATTGCTTCCATGAACTCCTCTATTGTAATTGGTTCATCCAATTTTCTAGTTATTTCCTCTGTTAATTTTGGCATCTGTGTTTCTCTGATATACCCACTAGCTGCTTCCAGTTTCTTTTGAGCATTTTCTGGCATGAGTTTTTCTTCTAACTGGTATAATTTCTCGTAATACTCCCTAAAACATTGTGCGATTTTCTGTGGGGCATTAATCATTTCATTATTTTGTGTCTTAATTTGTGCGATATGGTTACGTGTATTGGCTTCTCTCAGGGCATTTGCTAACATTCTACCTGGTTTGTTCCCAAACTCATAGAATGTTTGCCTCCCTCTGGTTGATTTGGCTTTCGCTTCATCGATTAGTAATAGATTTGGCTTTTCCCGCATGTCGTCTAGTTCTTGTTCTATTGATTGTGCCTGGGATTTTTTTATGTACCGTTTCTAGCTCTCCAATACGTTTAAACATTAAGTCTATCTGTTCATTTCATTTCCGTTTCCTATGTGCCCCCATCGAGATAAAATTACCTCTCATTACACAACTATGTGTTTCCCACAAACAAAAGAGAGTTGTTTCTCCTGTGTCGTTCCGTGCAAAAAACGACTCTAATTCCTACCTCAGTTTCCCTTCATATTCACTGTCTTTTAATAGAGTCTCATTTATCAGTGCCGTCCCTTCATATCAGCCTCCCCTAAATTTATTGTGCAGCTTGTTGGAGCATAGTCTGAAAGGGTGATAGATCCAATAGAAGCATCTACGAGAGATGCAGCTAGGCTCTGGGAGATTAAAACATAATCGATTCTAGTATATGTTTTATATCTCGCCGCGAAAAACGTGTAGTCCCTATCCTCTGTGTGGACAGTCCTCCAACTATCTATCAATTGTAAGTCTTGTAAGAGTTTCTTTGCTTTTCTTAATTTAGTGTATGACAGATGGGAGATACCTTTCGAGGTGTCCTTTATAGGGTCTAAAGCCATGTTAAGATCGCCACCCACTACCAGAATTCCTTCCCTGTGTTGCTGGACCAATTGCAGGTATGTTTCCAAACAATTTATCTGGTCTACATTCGGTAGGTATATATTCACTAGTGTGACTTTTTGTTGAGTTCCCTTCACTATTAAGAGACGTCCTCCCTCATCCCTCACTACCCCCCTTCCATGCTACCTGCTTGGACATCAAAATAGAGACTCCACAGGATTTTGAACTCTGTGATGTACTATGGTATATTGTCGGGAATCTGTGGTTCTTAAGGTTTGGGGTTTTGTCCCCTTTAAAATGTGTCTCTTGTAAAAAAAATAATCTGTGATTTAAGTCTACCTAATTCTGAAAGCAGCCTAACTCGTTTCTCTGGGATATTAAGTCCCTTAACGTTATATGAGGTAAAAGTTATTTTAGTAATTTCTGTCCTGATTGGGGCCGTCCAATAGGGGAGGTGAAGGGAAGGCAAAGCAAGAGAGAGGAGGCATGGATGGGCGAGAGGGAGAGGGAGAGAGAGAGGGAGAGAGAGGAATAATAAAAAAAAAACCTTCTTTTACTTTCCCCTGGGAGATCAAAATTCCTGCATGTATGGTGACCTGGTGCAGCATCTGGACCAAGTTACTAAAAAACCCCAAAGAAAACAAAAAAAAAAAGCCCCTGCAACGCCTCAGACTTATCCTCCACTCAGAGGAGAGGCGTTTATTGTGGGGAGTGTTGTAGGTCAGGCTAGAGTTTGTGCCTGGGGTCCCTAGACAGTGTTCTTGCTTTGTACTTCCATAAAAACAGCTTTATTACCCCAGTGGGATTCTTTGAGTTCGACCGCATGCCTCAAGGATTGTCAGGAGCCCCAGCCACTTTTCAAAGACTAAAAAAGAAGGGGAAGCCCAAAGGGCTAACGTTGCGCTAGTGATAATAAATGATAATAAGTGGAAAAAAATGACAAATAATGAAAATTAACACCTAAAAGCAGCTAGCATAGAAAGTCCTATACAACAAAGACCAAATAACAGAAAATAAAAAAATGGAATATGCAGCGCTAATTAGGTGAACATAGGACCAGTTAACCTAATCTAGTCCAAACAATAATAAACAAAAATAAATAAGTGACTAAAAATCACTAAAAATACACCGTGAAGTGATATAAATACTGAAAAGATTACCAGACAAGGTAAATAGAACAACATTAATAAAGTGATGCTGTGTATAATTAGTGAAATAAACACAATAATTAGAACATTATGAACAAAAGTCCAAAAAATGACAAGGTAAAAAGGTGAGTGTCTAGAAAAGCTTCTTCCCAATAGAGCTGTGCAGACTGGCCAATGTGACACCCAAGTGTGTGGTGGTCCTGCTTACCGGATAGCCGTGACTGTATCCACAGTCTCACCCAACACAGGGAATAAGGCTTCCCAACAGCCCAACGATATCCTGAACAGTATCTCGCCAGCCAGTGATTATTCCAAATGGGAGAGAGAACAGAGAAACTCCATGGTATAGTATGTAAAAATCCAGTTTTAATGGTAAGGTAAGGGTTACACTTACAGTTAGTAGGTGGTCAATCAGCGGTAAAAGGCAGAAAATGTGCAGCAATAACAGCAGTACGTATGACAGCGTTAGTTCAAATCTTTCCCGGGTTCCTGTGCTCCGCGGGTACTTCCTCGTGTGTACTCAATGCGTGATGACATCACCGGCCCCCTGCGCGTTTCGTCACCAAAGGACATCAACTGGGGATTGGCCGAGGCGAACGTCACCACGCTGAAGGAATAAATACATGACGGCGCCATTTTGGATCATGGCAAACACTCGGCATGTAACAGAGGAAGTAAGGGCAACCCGAAAGTGCATTGAATATTGGGTAAGCCGCACAGGAAACAAAAAGAAAACGAAAGGGGATAAACCCAAATCGAGACATCTAGTGGTAATAAGGAGGAAGAACCAGCAGGAGCCGAAAGGAACAAGGGAATAGCCGAACCAAAATGCAAACAATATGAATCTAACCATCTTAATGCAAATAAAAACTGATCCACCTGACATGATAAAAACACATATAAAAATATCTATAAAAATTCAAATGACTAACAACAGGGACATAACAACAAATCAGGAATTATTAATAAAACTGTTAATGTCCCAATCTATATTCAAACCAAAAGGTTTGAAGGACTTTAAAAGGAAAATCCATCTAGTTTCAGATCTGGATATAGCCCTAACCATATTAGTACCTCTCCAATGAGGACGAACCAGATCAAGGGCCAAAAAGGTTGTGCCCTTAAGTTGACGATTATGGTAAAGATCATAATGCTTGGATAGGTTATGCTTAGGGAAGCCCCTCTTGATATTACCTACATGTTCATTAAGCCTAATATGCAATTCACGCTTAGTGCGGCCTACATATTGTTTTGAACATGGACACTGAATCATATATACCACATATTTTGTGGAGCAGGTGATAAATGAATCAATGTCATATGTTATATTAGTTACAGATGATGTAAATTGGACACATTTACGGCCTATCAGGGGGTTGACTTTACAAATACTGCACTTGCGGCACGGAAAAAAACCCTTTCATACTCTGAAAAAAAGAGGGCTTATTAGGGGGATCTATCACATTAGGAGCAATGCTTAATCGAAGTGATGGTGCACCCCTATAGATAACTACTGGGTGTTTTGGAATTATGGGTCCCAATATCTTATCATTTTTAAGCACATCCCAATGTTTTTTGAGGATCTTTTTATAGAAAAATGTTGATTAGAAAATCTAGTGATCATAGACCACCCAAATTTATCAGAAGTGGACTGGTCTCTGGGTTTAGGAACCAAAAGGGTCCCTCTATCCAAAGCAGCCACTTTACTAATGGTCTCATCAATCACTGCAGGTAAATATCCCTTATTCAGAAACCTATGTTTCAATACATCTGCCTGTGCAAAATATTCTGAGATGTTAGTACAGTTGCGCCTAATCCTCTGAAACTGTCCCTTGGGGACCGCTGAGAGCCAGGATCTATGATGACAGCTGATAGTTGGTATGAAGGAATTACGGTCTGTTTCTTTGAAGAAAGTGCTAGTACTAATATGACCATTCTGAATGGTGATATTTAAATCAAGAAAATTCACCTGTTTGGCACTAACAACATATTCCAAGGATATGCCCCTATCTTTAGTGTTCAGTTGAGAAAAAAAGTTTTCAAGGGACACCATATCCCCTTCCCAGATGAGGATAACATCATCAATGTACCTTTTCCAAAGTAACAACTCTCTGGGGGGGTGGGTATCAATGACATCTACTTCCCAATGCGACATAAAAAGGTTGGCCAGGCTGGGGGCAAACTTAGCCCCCATAGCCACACCCTTTTTTTTGTAAATAAAAATCTCCTCCAAACCAAAAATAATTGTGGCTCGTAGCGAACCTAAGTAATTCCATAATAAAGTCCCTTTGTAAACAGGAAAGAGAAAAATCTTTTTGAAAATAAAATTCAACCGCCTCAAAACCCTGTTGGTGCGAAATGATAGTATAAAGAGAGGCAACATCAGCTGTCGCTAAAATGCAACCCTCTCTCCACTGAAAATCACCAAGTAGGTTAAGCACCTGCATGGTGTCTCTTAAGTAGGCTGGTGTTTTGGCCACAAGGGGTTGTAGAAAATGATCTACATATTTGCTGATTCTGGAGGTGACAGAATCGATACCGCTAATAATAGGGCGGCCAGGGGGTTGGGTGGGATTCTTATGTAGTTTGGGCAAATAATAGATAACGGGTACTCTAGGAATAATGGGAATGAGGTGAGTCCTCTCTTTTTTATTTAGAATGTCACTCTCAAAGCCATATTCTATCAGATTAGACAGTTCTTTTCTAAATTTAATAGTAGGGTTAGAGGCAAGTGGAGCATAGGTTGAACCAACGGATAATAACCTGGTCATTTCCTTGATATACTGAGATTAATCTAACACCACAATGCCCCCACCCTTATCCGCAGGTCTTATCATGATGTCCTTCCGTTCACATATACTTTTGACGTGCGTTCGGAGGTCATCTTTAGTTTTCTTTTTTGGTATTTTCAATTCCAACAGATCATGAAGGACTAATTCCTTAAAAACCTGTATGGATGGGGCTACAAAGCCGGGTGGGTTAAATAGTGAAGCATTACTCAATCCGGTGTGGCGAATGGGAATATCCCTTGGATCATGAGATCCTGCTGGGGTCCCACCATCCGTTGAAGTCTGGATGGGAATCCTGTGAACAACCTGGCTCCTATTGCCAGTAGGGTTTAGAATGAAATGTCTTTTAATATTAATTTTCCTAATAAACTTGTGGACATCGATGAATGTCTCAAATTTATTAAGGTTATAGGAAGGGGCAAATTTCAAACCTTGACTTAGAACTTTTTGTTCACCTTCTGATAGAAGGGCTGTACTCAAATTAAAAATACCACTGGTGTCTAATTTTTCCTTTTTTTGGCCCTGACTCGCCTCCCCCCTCTGGTGCCTCTCTGTCTTCGTGACCCCGTTTTCCCCTGTTGCTGCCCTTGGGAAAAAAACGTTGTGAACTGTCACTGAATTTTTGAGGAGATTCGAGATAGTAATCTCTCTGAGGAGCAGGAAAATCACTAGATTGGTGGGGATGTTGTGTGATGACATAATTATCTTCATATCTATCATCATGATAGTCTAACAGGGGTGCAAACCTGTTTTCCAAAGGTAGGTTGGTCTGCGGAGTTTGGTAGGAAGGTCTGGGGTTATGATACCGTATAGTATCTCTAGGGTCTCTCCTATGGTCATCAGATCTTGGGTGTCTAGTTTTCTGAGACCAAGTATCCCTAGGATCATAATCATGTTCTCTATAGCCCTGAGAGTAGGGGACGGAGTGTCTAGGGACCTTAAAGTTATCCCTATATTCACCCTGCCTAGGGGGATACCCATTTTCAAAATAGGGCCCCTTAGGGGAATGGTAACCATTCTGAGTATTATTACCATGATTGGGACCCCTAGAGTATACAGGTTGAGGAGTACCTCCGGGTCTCAAATTGTTACCAAAATTGGGTGGGCGAGAATGACCATAATACGGAAGAGGGCGAGAGGGGGGTAGTTGATAACCACCCTGGTAACTCCCCTGATTAGAGTTTGATGGTACTTTTTTGGTCCCTTTCTTGATAGGGCCCTTATTCTGTCCCTGAGGTGAAATATTTTTGGCAGGGGGAATCAGAAGTGGACCGGCTGGTTGTTGCATAGCTAGATCCATTTCTACCTGGTTTTCAACTCCACTCTCCAGTTTGGTCTGCCACTTGAAGACAACATTATTAGAATAATCGGAAAAGTCACGATTAAATTTTTTCTTTTTTTTCTGTAGCGCTACCCCCAGTTAAGAGAGCCGCTGATATTGATTTGGGCCCTGTAGTGCACTGCTGTCAACCCCTGGCAATCGGCTCTAACCTCCCGTGGCACAGCTGGTGATAGAGGGATAGGACCGCGTGACCGCAACTGTTGGTGACACAGTCCTATAACAAACATACACAGAATATACTTTAAAACTCCTATTAAAGTAAGCGGAACTGACACCAAATGTACTTTACCCAGATATTTTACTGAGGCTAATGGGCAAGTAATAAACAACAGTATAACAAGTTGCAGATCCCTGCAATAAACAGTAATAAAGATAAACAGAGTAATCAGAATAATAAAGTATTGCTATGCAACTCTAGCGCTGCCCTTTTACAGCTACTTCCCCTCATGGGTAGACTAACACCCAGCAATGTCTACCTATGCAGTCAGGCCTGACTGATCTAGATGGAAGTTCAGTGAAACAATATTCGCTAGCAATCTTTTCGGTGGTGCACTTGAAGAACAACTTTGTAATCCCAACGAATAGTAAAGATAAAGGTATCTGTCTTTAAACAGCTCTCACCACCCGGGCAAGTCAAAGTCCGTTTCCTCCATCGATTCGTCTCGGAACAGGAATCCACCGACATCCAAGTCTTCAATCCTTCTGGTGTACTGCAGCAAGGAGGATTAGATGTCTCTAAGGCTCTGCTAGGCTGGCAGAGGGCTCTTTGGAAAGGAGCACATGGCCCAGGCTTCAGGCCTTGTGCACACAGCAGTTCAGCACAGACATCCTCTTGCTAGGAGAGGGGTGTCCAAAAAAAAGCCCGACCAAAACTCTGCCTCCCCTTTATAAAGTCTCCCCCAGCAGTCTCTGTTCTGGAGCAATGCACCCTGGGTACTGCAAGATGTACTGGGAGATGTAGTCTCTCTCTCCTCTGCTTTCACTTCCATAATGTCTCTTTACTTCCTCCCGACTCACCTCTCACCTGGAACTTCTTGTCTCTCTGCATTAAAGGGGAACACCCCGCTACACACTCCCCCCACTTGAACTCTTTGGTCCCCAAAGATAAACTTCAACAAATACTGTTTACCATTTTGGACAATGTCGAGCATGATGTTGGCATAGGGAATTCCCACCAAAACTTTGGGATGGAACTCTCTTGCCCACAGGTCACACTACCATGAGTGGCCTGCCTAACTGTGCCAGAGAGTGAGCTGGGGTTGCCCTCCACCAAATGGACGGTGGAAGGATCAGGTTGTTCAACACTTCTCCTAGCCGTTACAACAGAGTCCTCTGAGCTCGTCCCCATTTGGGGGTAAGTTAGTTTCTTGGGAGGCCTGATGACTCTGCGAGCCCTCTGCTCTCTTGGTGCTTCTGACTCTGGCACCACAGGCTCTTCTTCAGGAGTAAGTTCAGGTAACATTGCTGGTTCTGGAACCTCTGATTCAGAAGTCGACTGACGTATGGAATCTCTAGAGTCCTCCTCTGCGCAAGTGTCAGGAACATCTTCCCAGTAATCAGCTGAGGGACTGAAGGGTATGAATTCAGTAGCCTCCGGATTCAGCGTTGCATCTGGGGTATCCCCTCCATTTGGGAAATCTATGGCGGACGTTCCCAGAGTCGAGGGAGGCCACAGCCAGTCCAGTTCTCCACCTTCTTCTGTACTCAATTGGGAGGCCTCCCCATCTTTGGCTCGAGAGGTCTGGGACCGAGTGTTCGGCCTAGGAATATCCAGGATAGAGGCCGGTTCAGGGGAGTCTCTCACGGGAGGTATTCTGACTGCCTCAGCAAGTGGGAGCAGGTGGTTCCGATGCCACGTCTTCAGTGGACCCACCTTTCCTTCTGGCTTTAGTTTGTAGACAGGCAAACCGGGCAACTTCCTACAGACAACATAGGGCTCAGATCTCCACCTGTCGGCAAGCTTGTGTTTTCCAGGGACCCCCAGATTGCGTAGCAGTACTCGGTCCCCGGGCTGCAGATCTTGCACTCGAACCTTCAGATCAAAATTTCTCTTGTTGCGGGCCCCCCTTTGATCCGAAGCCGCCTGGGCTTGTTCATAGGCCACCTGCAAGCTACGTCTAAGTCTGTCCACGTATCCCTTGTGGGATGTAGCTGAGGTATTGTCTATAGAAGTGCCAAAGGCCAGGTCCACAGGTAGCCTTGCTTCTCTCCCAAACATAAGTCGATAAGGGGAGTAGCCAGTGGCGTCACTTGTGGTACAGTTATAGGCATGTACTAGGGCTGATATGTGCTGACTCCAGTGTTGCTTCTTCTCTGTTTCTAAGGTTCCCAACATGTTGAGCAGGGTCCGGTTAAATCTCTCCGGCTGAGCATCTCCTTGTGGGTGGTAAGGCGTGGTTCTGGTCTTCTTTATTCCTAATGAATCCAAAAGTCTTCGGATCAACCGACTCTCAAAGTCCCTTCCTTGATCTGAGTGGAGTCTCTGTGGTAGTCCGTAATGGACAAAATACTTCTCCATAAGTATCTTGGCCACGGTGGATGCCTTCTGGTCTTTGGTTGGGAAAGCTTGAGCATAGCGGGTGAAATGGTCGGTTATTACCAGAACATTCCCCAATCCACTCAGGTCGGGTTCGAGGCAGAGAAAGTCAATGCATACCAGATCCATTGGGCCTTGACTCTGTAAGTGGCCCATTGGGGCAGCTTGATGGGGTAGGGTCTTTCTCTGAATGCATCGTGCACAGGAATGGCAATACTCCTCTACTTCTGCCCTCATGCAGGGCCAATAGAACCGATTTCTGACAAGCTGGAAGGTCCTTTCTGCCCCTAGGTGACCATGATGGTCATGCAGGGCAATTAGTACAGTCTCTCGGTGCTTCTCTGGAAGAAATAACTGCCACTTATCTTCTGAGTCATCAGAGGGGCCCCTTCGGTAGACCACTCCCTGATGTACCTGTAGCCTGTCCAATTCCTTCCTCAACAGGCGAGCCTCCTTTGAGGGGTGATGTAGGAATTTGTTGGGATCCTGATTCTCCAGGGCTTCGAGGACCAATCTCCCCATGGGGTCTTCCAATTGGTCACACCTCAACTCCTTCTTGGACAGTCTCGGTAGGTTGTCTTCCTCCAGTTGAGTTACCCCACAATAGTGTTTGGGGACTCCTACCATGGTAACCCCTATTTCTTCTGCTCTGGAGCCTCCTCTGGCTTGGAATTCAGCCCCTTGACAAAGGGCCCGCACCCCGTCCGGTGCCCTTGGGTCCAATCTTCCCAGTCATTTGTCGTGGCATGAGACCTCCGGGACAGGGCATCTGCATCCCTATTTCCGGCTCCTGGTCTGTACTTCAGACTGAAGTTGAATCCAGACAATGCGGTCAACCACCTGTGTCCGGTGGCATCTAGTTTCGCGGTGGTGAAGAGGTAGGTCAGGGGGTTGTTGTCTGTCTTCACAGTAAACTCTGCCCCATACAAGTAGTCTTTTAGCTTGTCTACTACCGCCCATTTGAGGGCCAGGAATTCCAGCTTATGAGTGGGGTAATTCTTTTCTGAGGGGGTCAGGCTCCTGCTCACATAGGCCACTGGTCGCAGTTGTCCTTCATGTTCTTGGTAGAGTACACCACCTAGACCCTCATGGCTGGCATCCACATGTAATTCATAAGGTCTGGTAGGGTCGGCGTAGGCCAGGACTGGGGCAGTGGTTAAGCTTCTCTTCAGAGCATGAAAGGCCTCTTCACACCTTGGGTTCCACTGATCTTGAACTGACTCACCAGGCCTCCTGGGCCCTGAGTCATCCTCTTCCCCTTCTGCCTTTAGCAATTCATTCAACGGGCGGGCAATCCGAGCAAACCCCTCCACAAACCTCCTATAATAGGAGCAGAACCCCAGGAAGGATCTGAGCTCTGTTACTGTGGTGGGTCGTGGCCAGGAAGTGACTGCTTCCAACTTCTCAGGATCTGTGGCCACCCCTTCTTCAGACACTATGTGCCCCAGATAGTTCACAGAAGACTGGTAGAACCGACACTTCTCGGGGGAAAGCTTAAGTCCCTCTTCGCTGAGTCTTCTCAATACTTTCTCCAACCTGGCTTCATGTTCTTCCAAGGTTCTTCCAAAGACAATGACATCGTCCAAGTACACAAGGACTTCTATAAGATTCATGTCTCCAACAGTCTTCTCCATAAGGCGTTGAAAGGTAGCAGGAGCTCCAGACAGACCCTGAGGCATCCTATTGAATTCGAAGAATCCCACCGGGGTTATGAAGGCTGTCTTCTCCCTGTCTTCTGGGTGCATAGGGATTTGATAGTACCCACTCTTGAGGTCCATCACACTGAACCATTTGGCTCCAGACAAACTTTGTAGGGCATCTTCTATCCTTGGCGTGGTGTATTGGTCAGGGATGGTTCTCCTGTTGAGAGTCCTGTAATCGATACAAAGCCTCAACGACCCATTCTTCTTTCTGACCACCACGATTGGGGAGGCATAGGGACTTCTAGACTCACGGATAACACCAGTCTTCTTTAGTTCTACAAGTTGTTCCCTCAGATCCTCCAGATCTGCCAGGGGGACCCGCCTGACCCTCTCTCGGAAGGGCTTATCTTCTTGGAGGCGGATCCGATGGGTGGCACTTCTTGCACACCCCACATCGAATTCATCTTCGGAAAAGATCTTCTCCCACCTGGTCAGCTGGGCCTTGGCTCTTTCTTTCCAAGCCCTGGGTAGGTTCGGGTTTTCCACGGACAGTTTCTCCCAAACATCTCCTCCGTCACCCGTCCCCTTGACTTCGGACCAAGTGACCGGGGCAGCAGGGCTCACCTGACCAAGCAACACTCTGGCAGGGATCTCCATGGGTCCTCCCGTAGTGTTCCTAACACTCACCGGAACTCTGCCATGGGCCTTCTTCAGGGCCTTGAACGGAATCACTTCTGGTATCACTTCCAGGCCTGAGGACTCTTCCCTTGGGTCTGATTCCAGCATGACAAAGGGGCCAGGTTGTTCCCACGAAAGCTTCACAGTGGCCCTAAGACAGGTTACTTCTCCGGGCTGTAGCACTACTCCTTCTCTGCCAAGTCTCCACACCTTCCCTATCCCCTCTCCCGGGGTCTTCTGCTCTAAGACCAGTCGTTGGTAGGCCGTCTTTAGCATGGGATGGATTTTGGTGGCTGAATGGTTTCTCTCTTTCACTAGAGGGGTCAGGAGTCTCCTGACTAGATCCGTGTTTGTCCCAATGATCAGGGAAATCTTGCTGGCTCCAGGCGGCCGGGGACACACAACTGCCAGGGTGTCAAACACTTCAGCCTTCCCAGCCACGGATGGGTCGAAAGTCATCTTTATGGGCAGGTACCCATCATAAGGGAAACTCTGGGTTCCAAGTCCCCATATCTCCAGCTCTTCTATCTTCTGGATAGGCAGATGACTCAAGTGCCTATCATAGAAGTCCCGGTATAGTAAAGTCACCTGTGCTCCGGTGTCCAAAAGAGCTTTAGTATAGACTCCTTCCACTTGAATGGGCACAGTAGGAGACGGGCCCACCAGTTCCTTTGGGTATGGCCGGACTGGGGTCACCTCTTTTTTTTTTTTTCCAACCCTTGCCCTGCTCCTTTTGGACTTTAATTTTTCCTGAGCCTGGCATGCATTGACTTTCTCCCTCTCAATGGGGGCACAAACCCGCTGAGGGATGTTATTGTTCCTTTTAGGTGGATGTTCCTTCTTTGGGGTGCTGTACTTCCACTGAGGGGTCTTGCCCCCTCCCTCTGGGGTACATCTTGGTGGGGGTGTACTATACCTCCTCCTAGGAGTTTTGTCTCCTCCATTCTTGGCCTTTTTTTTTAGTTTGGAGCGCACTGAAGATGATGGGCACCCGGTTGACTCCTTCACCGGGGCCCCTTTGGAGTTTCCCGCCGGCTTGCAATTATCTGTTCTCTTCTTCTTTGGAGCATACGTTAGCAAAGTGGCCACTCCCTCCGCAGTTATAGCAAATCACCTCTTCTCGGTCCTGTAGGGAGGCCGGTGCTGAGGTGTTCGGGAACAACTCCTTTCTTGGGCTTGGTTTCTCTCGTCTTCTCTGATCTTTCTCCATCAAAGAGGTCAGCATCTCCAACACTTGGGCCATTTGCGATTTCAGAGTGTCAACCTCCGCATCTCTTTCTGGGCTCTTGACCGAATGGACCAACACTGGTACAGGTGTGACATTCGCCTTGGCCACCTGCTGATCTTCCTCCAGCGCCTCTTCGTCCCTAATAATTTTTATTAGATCAGAGTAGGTTAGTGACATTCCTCCTCCTGAGGTTTTCAGGTGCAGCCAGACCGGGTCTGAGCGCCGCGCTCCCCTCATGATCTGCTTCATGCGTGCTTCATCTGCATCTTTGGGCAGCATTCCCTTCTTCAGTACAATCTTGCATAACTGCCTGTTCAGCCTTCTAACATATTCTGACAGTTTCTCATTCGGCTGCTGGAGAGTGTGTTCAATTTGATAAATCATCTCTGACACCTTCTCCAGCTGACCAAACTCTTCCTGCAGCATGGCCAGGCAATCTTGAGCTGTACAGTTTTCATTTCCAAACCGGAAGCTCTTCACCGCTTCTGCCGCGGCACCTTTCAGACTTTCTAAGACTCGCTGTCTCTTCTGTGCCTCAGGCACCTCCCATGCTTCTACTGCCTGCAATGCCTGTTCCACCCAAGTGTCAAAATCTTCCTCCCCCGCAGGGACGGGGAGCTTCCCTGAGAAGGTGCTAAGCTTCCGGTAACCGGCCTCCACATGCACCGTACTGCTTTTCTGGCACTTAATTACAAGGTCTCCTAGAGCATTCAACAATTCAGGCCCTATAGCGGCCAGCGGTGATCCCGGGCTTAATAGTTCCTTAAGCTTTTCTGCTTTAGGGGATAGTGGTGGAGATAATTGTGGGAGTGATGGCTTTGGTGTCTGAAACCATTCTTCCTTCACTGGCAGCGTATGTATCAAGTGATAGATCTGATTATCTATGGCTTGTATACTCTGACTTTTAAAATGCTCTGGGATTTCGTTTTTCCATTCTACCAGTGCGTATGTAAACGAGATCACTGGATCTGGCCTAAAATCCATCACCCATGCTTTGTGGCTCGGAGACAGTAACAATACGAGCTGTTTTATCTCCTCTTCCTTCCATCTTTCCCCCGGGAGTACAATGACTACCGCCGCGGTTGGATCGGCGCCAATCGCTGCGCACCACTGTGACATTGCCAGCGGGTCCATGCTGGTACTTCTGACCGGCTTGATTGCAGCGTGCAACGTACAAGGATCCCGGACTCGAGCCCCCACGTGTAGCGCTACCCCCAGTTAAGAGAGCCGCTGATATTGATTTGGGCCCTGTAGTGCACTGCTGTCAACCCCTGGCAATCGGCTCTAACCTCCCGTGGCACAGCTGGTGATAGAGGGATAGGACCGCGTGACCGCAACTGTTGGTGACACAGTCCTATAACAAACATACACAGAATATACTTTAAAACTCCTATTAAAGTAAGCGGAACTGACACCAAATGTACTTTACCCAGATATTTTACTGAGGCTAATGGGCAAGTAATAAACAACAGTATAACAAGTTGCAGATCCCTGCAATAAACAGTAATAAAGATAAACAGAGTAATCAGAATAATAAAGTATTGCTATGCAACTCTAGCGCTGCCCTTTTACAGCTACTTCCCCTCATGGGTAGACTAACACCCAGCAATGTCTACCTATGCAGTCAGGCCTGACTGATCTAGATGGAAGTTCAGTGAAACAATATTCGCTAGCAATCTTTTCGGTGGTGCACTTGAAGAACAACTTTGTAATCCCAACGAATAGTAAAGATAAAGGTATCTGTCTTTAAACAGCTCTCACCACCCGGGCAAGTCAAAGTCCGTTTCCTCCATCGATTCGTCTCGGAACAGGAATCCACCGACATCCAAGTCTTCAATCCTTCTGGTGTACTGCAGCAAGGAGGATTAGATGTCTCTAAGGCTCTGCTAGGCTGGCAGAGGGCTCTTTGGAAAGGAGCACATGGCCCAGGCTTCAGGCCTTGTGCACACAGCAGTTCAGCACAGACATCCTCTTGCTAGGAGAGGGGTGTCCAAAAAAAAGCCCGACCAAAACTCCGCCTCCCCTTTATAAAGTCTCCCCCAGCAGTCTCTGTTCTGGAGCAATGCACCCTGGGTACTGCAAGATGTACTGGGAGATGTAGTCTCTCTCTCCTCTGCTTTCACTTCCATAATGTCTCTTTACTTCCTCCCGACTCACCTCTCACCTGGAACTTCTTGTCTCTCTGCATTAAAGGGGAACACCCCGCTACATTTCTTTTTCTGCTCAAATTCTTCCTTTTCTAAGAATTGTTTCAAAGGGTCAGATTTTTGTTTATAAATTTCTTGACCTTTAATAGGTGTTAATTTCTCCTTAACGGAAGAAATTTCCTCATTCAGAGTACACAACT
Organism: Rana muscosa; assembly: GCA_029206835.1. Taxonomy (NCBI): domain Eukaryota; kingdom Metazoa; phylum Chordata; class Amphibia; order Anura; family Ranidae; genus Rana; species Rana muscosa. Next base: position 352,293,687 of record CM055118.1, read on the forward strand.
TCGTCTTTTTTTTAGCCAAGAGGAATTGCAGAAATGTAACCCCTATTTCGTTAAAATAGACAAACCAGCCTTCGAGGTCAGTTTCCCCTTTTTGTGGGCTAACCTCCCACCTGAGGCTGCGAGGTACCATATTTTTGGAAACATAATGTTCCAAATAGGCTATGTCCCAACTGGTGTGTAGTTCTGAGACTAGGAGGTTCTTTAATCTTAAAAAAAGGCCACCTATCTCATCAACCACTTCTCCAGTCCCGTCAAACACACCCTCAATATTGATATTATGTTGAGATCTGAAGTCAAAGATATCCATAATGATATAGACAGCAGCAACGTGACTGTATATAAAAGGTAAAAAAGAAGGGGAAGCCCAAAGGGCTAACGTTGCGCTAGTGATAATAAATGATAATAAGTGGAAAAAAATGACAAATAATGAAAATTAACACCTAAAAGCAGCTAGCATAGAAAGTCCTATACAACAAAGACCAAATAACAGAAAAGAAAAAAATGGAATATGCAGCGCTAATTAGGTGAACATAGGACCAGTTAACCTAATCTAGTCCAAACAATAATAAACAAAAATAAATAAGTGACTAAAAATCACTAAAAATACACCGTGAAGTGATATAACTACTGAAAAGATTACCAGACAAGGTAAATAGAACAACATTAATAAAGTGATGCTGTGTATAATTAGTGAAATAAACACAATAATTAGAACATTATGAACAAAAGTCCAAAAAATGACAAGGTAAAAAGTTGAGTGGCTAGAAAAGCTTCTTCCCAATAGAGCTGTGCAGACTGGCCAACGTGACACCCAAGTGTGTGGTGGTCCTGCTTACCGGATAGCCGTGACTGTATCCACAGTCTCACCCAACACAGGGAATAAGGCTTCCCCACAGCCCAACGATATCCTGAACAGTATCTCGCCAGCCAGTGATTATTCCAAATGGGAGAGAGAACAGAGAAACTCCATGGTATCGTATGTAAAAATCCAGTTTTAATGGTAAGGTAAGGGTTACACTTACAGTTAGTAGGTGGTCAATCAGCGGTAAAAGGCAGAAAATGTGCAGCAATAACAGCAGTACGTATGATAGCGTTAGTTCAAATCTTTCCCGGGTTCCTGTGCTCCGCGGGTACTTCCTCGTGTGTACTCAATGCGTGATGACGTCACCAGCCCCCTACGCGTTTCGTCACCAAAAGACATCAACTGGGGATTGGCCGAGGCGAACGTCATCTGTAACTAATATAACATATGACATTGATTCATTTATCACCTGCTCCACAAAATATGTGGTATATATGATTCAGTGTCCATGTTCAAAACAATATGTAGGCCGCACTAAGCGTGAATTGCATATTAGGCTTAATGAACATGTAGGTAATATCAAGAGGGGCTTCCCTAAGCAAAACCTATCCAAGCATTATGATCTTTACCATAATCGTCAACTTAAGGGCACAACCTTTTTGGCCATTGATCTGGTTCGTCCTCATTGGAGAGGTACTAATATGGTTAGGGCTATATCCAGATCTGAAACTAGATGGATTTTCCTTTTAAAGTCCTTCAAACCTTTTGGTTTGAATATAGATTGGGACATTAACAGTTTTATTAATAATTCCTGATTTGTTATGTCCCTGTTGTTAGTCATTTTAATTTTTATAGATATTTTTATATGTGTTTTTATCATGTCAGGTGGATCAGTTTTTATTTGCACTCAGATGGTTAGATCCATATTGTTTGCATTTTGGTTTGGCTATTCCCTTGTTCCTTTCGGCTCCTGCTGGTTCTTCCTCCTTATTACCACTAGATGTCTCGATTTGGGTTTATCCCCTTTCGTTTTCTTTTTGTTTCCTGTGCGGCTTACCCAATATTCAATGCACTTTCGGGTTGCCCTTACTTCCTCTGTTACATGCCGAGTGTTTGCCATGATCCAAAATGGCGCCGTCATGTATTTATTCCTTCAGCGTGGTGACGTTCGCCTCGGCCAATCCCCAGTTGATGTCCTTTGGTGACGAAACGCGTAGGGGGGGCGGTGACGTCATAACGCATTGAGTACACACAAGGAAGAACCCGCGGAGCACAGGAACCCGGGAAAGATTTAAACTAACGCTGTCATATGTACTGCTGTTATTGCTGCACATTTTCTGCCTTTTACCACTGATTGACCACCTACTAACTGTAAGTGTAACCCTTACCTTACCATTAAAACTGGATTTTTACATACTATACCATGGAGTTTCTCTGTTCTCTCTCCCATTTGGAATAATCACTGGCTGGCGAGATACTGTTCAGGATATCGTTGGGCTGTTGGGAAGCCTTATTCCCTGTGTTGGGTGAGACTGTGGATACAGTCACGGCTATCCGGTAAGCAGGACCACCACACACTTGGGTGTCACGTTGGCCAGTCTGCACAGCTCTATTGGGAAGAAGCTTTTCTAGACACTCACCTTTTTACCTTGTCATTTTTTGGACTTTTGTTCATAATGTTCTAATTATTGTGTTTATTTCACTAATTACACACAGCATCACTTTATTAATGTTGTTCTATTTACCTTGTCTGGTAATCTTTTCAGTAGTTATATCACTTCACGGTGTATTTTTAGTGATTTTTAGTCACTTATTTATTTTTGTTTATTATTGTTTGGACTAGATTAGGTTAACTGGTCCTATGTTCACCTAATTAGCGCTGCATATTCCATTTTTTTATTTTTACTTTTCAAAGACTGATGGAGAAAACTGTGGGAGATATGAATTTAATTGAAGTGCTGGTGTACCTGGATGATATCATAGTATTCGGCAGAACTCTAGAAGAGCACGAAGAACGATTGGAGAAAGTTCTGAAGAGGCTCCACGAAGAAGGCCTGAAGCTTTCATTAGAGAAGTGCCAATTCTATCAGCCCTCAATTCACTACCTGGGCCACATCGTATCCGCTGAAGGGATAGCCACAGACCCTGAGAAGCTGGATGCCGTCACCTACAAGGGGGAAGATTTACTAAAACTGGTGCAGTCAAAATCTGGTACAGCTGTGTATAGTAACCAATCAGCTTCTAACTTCAACTTGTTCAATAAAGCTTTGCCAATAAAACCTGGAAGCTGGTTGGTTACTATGCACAGCTGCACCAGATTCTGTGTGAACTGGTTTTAGTAAATTTCCTCCATGGTGTTCTATGAATAGTGCCCATGCCAAGTGAGCGACCCCCTGTGGTTACTATGCAGTGAGGGCAGCCACTCGTCACAGGACTCGGAACACAGCAGTAATCACTGTAGCAGCGACAACTATTATAGTGATTCCCTGCTTTCACAGTGGTCCAACAGATATGAAATAGGTATACCTTCATTGGTCCAACCTGGACCAAAACAGCTATGCAATAAAAATCCATACCTGGTATTCTTCTGTGGCGCAATCTGTCACCCGTTGTGTCCACCAGACACAGCAGATGACTGATCAGTGTGTCGGTACCATGTGAACACAGTGACCAATCACAGCAGATCACATGACAAATGCAAACAATGAATTGCTTTGATCCATGCCATTCATTGTGTACTATCATGTTGATCTCTGTGATTGGTCACAGTGATCACATGGTACAGACAGAGCCAATCACAGCCCGTCTGTACCGTGTGATTAGCTGTGGCCAATCACAGCTAACCACAATAATAAACATTTCATTCAGTAAAAATGGTTTCTTACAACAGTGAAATTCACTGGCATATAGGCAATCATAATGTGAAAAAATTTAACACTGTATTGCTCCGGTCACACTGTTTATAAACAAAATTGTAAAAAAAAAAAGTAATAATATACGGTATATATATATATATATATATATATATATATATATATTTATTTTTTTGTAATATATTGTCACTGTTATATGATGACACTGCACTGGTGACAGTATGTAAATGTGAAAAATAAATAAATTCTTTATTTTACAAAAAACTGTGACTAAAAAATGACAACTTCTAAAAACTCACCATGCCTCTTACTAAATACCTTGGACTGTCTACTTTCCGAAAAAGGGGTCATTTGGGGGGCATTTGTACTGTCCTGGCATTTTCAGGCCTCAAGAAATTAGATAGGCCATCAGAACATCAGGATTGATCGATTTTCAGATACTGTGTACAGTATCATAGTTTGTGGACTCTATAACTTTCCTTCAGACTAAATAATATACACTGATTTGAGTTATTTTCACCAAAGAAATGTGGCAGAATACATTTTGGCCTAAATTTATGAAGAAAGATTATTTAATTGCAAAATTTTATAACAGAAACAAAGAAAAACATCTTCTTTTTTCAAACGTATCTGTCTTTTCCGCTTTAAATTAGCTCTGATGCTTTCTGTTCATTCACATTCGGTTCATTCGCAAATCTTAAAGGAAACCAGGACTGAGAGAAGCACAAAAGGAGCTGGCATTCCTAACCTTGCCTGGTCACCAGGCTTCCATACCCTCTTGCCCCATACACACGACCGGTTTTCCCATCGGGAAAAAAAAAAAACGATGGTTTTCCCAACGGAATTCCTCTCAAACCCGCCTTGCATACGCATGGTCACACAAAAGGAGGAGAGCACAGTGAGTTCCCAGCATAGCAAGAAAACTGACCATGTTGTGCTCTCCTGCTTAGTGTGGTCAGTTTGTAATGAGAAAAGCAGAGGGACTAGCAGAAACACCAGGGATTTCACACACAGGAAGCAATACAAAGATAATAGGATACTTTTTCATACAAGTACATGGTACAGCAGGCACATATCTGGAATATAAAATGATGAGTTTACATATTCTTTAAGCCATTAATTAAGGTTTAACAAGAATAAATTTAGTCTGCAGCTCTCTCATCAGAGTACACATTAAATGAGAGTTCCCATCAGATACTCCAGAGTCCACATCAGAGTCCCCTTTACATTCATGTCCCTATCAGTGTCCCCCTTACTTCAGGGTTCCCATCAGAGTCTGCCCCTACCTTATACTTAGTCAGGGCCGGGACAAGGGGTGGGCAGGAAGGACGACTGCCCTGGGCACTGTGATATTATGTGAGGTTCGGGGGCACCACAAGGTGCTTGGTGGGAGGGGATTTGTGTTGGGAGGGGGAAATTGGGGGGGGGGTAAGAATTGTTCTAGGAGGGGAAATTTGGGGTGGTAGAAGATTTGTGCTATAAAAGGGGGGATTTTATTTGGGGGGGGTAATTGTGTTGGGAGCATGTGTGGAATGAGAGGATTTGAGCTAAGCATGCAGATTAGCAATCGTTTTTTTTGAGGAGAGGGGATTTTTGCTGACACATAATGCACTCTTCATCTTTGGGGGAGGGGGCACAATTTGGCATGTTTGCCCTGCACTCTAGATGACCTTGCCCCGCCACTGCTTACAGTGTGGCTGTAGCAGCTAGGCAGGAGTCAGGGACATGGCTATAGCAGCAGCATGGGAGCTGGGAGGCAGACCGGTTCTTTCTCTGAATGCTGGGGCAAGAACATGAATTGTTGCTAGGACGCTGCCAGTCTTAGCAACTAAAAACAGTGATGATAAGTGCAGCAGGGAGAACCTGACCTGAAGTGAAACCCGTGTGAAAGCACAGTGGGCCAACATTGGAGATACCCCACTGACCCTAGCCAAGAGTCACATAAAATCTTGCAGCATTCCGGATTTGGCCCATGGGTCATAGTTTGGAGATCCTTGCTCTAGATGCATAATAGACTTGTCCTGCCACCTCTGCACAGAAGACACTTCTTACCTGAAAGAGCCAGCAAGGACGGGAAGTCTCGGCAGTTGTACACTCCGGTGGAATCGGTGGCGCAGCTCATCCACAGGTTCTCAAACAGAACGGAGGTGATGATCACGCTTCCGTCATCCGAAGACACCCTCCAGTTTGCGTCGAAGAGCGCGATGCCCAACATGATGGAGCCTATGACCCCGAAGAAGAATCCCGCCGTCTCCACGATCATTGACATTTTCGAAGGTGGTTGAAAGAACAACCCACAACTTAAACTTTTCTTACTTCTTCAGTACTCCAACAAATATATATATATATATATATATATATATATATTTTTTTGTCTTGTTGGGTATTTCCTTTCAACTCTTTACTGTTGGTAATCAATTTGTTCTTTTGGGTCTTTCGGTTGTGTTCTTCCCACTGTTTTTCCGGGATTGTGCTGCCGACCTCTACTGAGAGGTTATCTAGTACGGTTCGCTGTCACCTCTCTGACAATGACCCCTGTACTGCAACGTTGACCCTACTGTCTACTGTCACGGTATCATCTCCACCAGCTTTTCTAAACTTTTTTTTCTTTTTTCTTGTTGAGTCTTTTTGGACTTTTGATGACCACGGACCCAGTGGTCTTTTGATCTGTACAGGTTCCCTGTGTCTTTGGTGGCTCAGAATTCCTTATTCTTGAATGCCTTTTTTTGATCTCCTGCTGGTAAATTTGGAGTAAGTGTGCTATTGTCTTCTTAGAGATTTCTCTCACCTGCTGGCATCCAGGTAGACAGAGAGATGTGTGTTATGTTTGCGCTGCTTCACTTTAGGTATACAGGGAACATTCTGAAGGTGTGGAGGCATTTCCCTCCTCCCTCTCCTCCTTACCCTGCAGCGATCTGTCTGCACATCTTATAGCCAGGGATAGGTGATACACAATGTACAGTGATAGGATGGATCTGTGTGCAGGCTCTTATGTAAAGCTCACAGAAAAAAATCTCATAAAATTAAAAAAACACTATACCATCAACATGGTTTTACCCCTGGCGTCCAAAACTGTCCAATTTTTGCATTTTGACATATATCATCATAACTAAATGTAGCACTCACCACCCCTTCTCCCTTTGGCTCACTCATGGGGGAAAGGGCACACTTATGCCACATGCCCGTACCCTCATGTGTGAAGAGGTTGAGCGGTGTAATGTACCCGGGTCTCTATGGTCAGGTTTCCCCATAGAATGGCTCCTGTCTTCACTGCAATAAAGACAAGTCTCTATTCCCCAATAACTCCAAGGTCCACACCAATTGCAACTCCAACGTAGAGTTTATTTCTCTCTTATGCACAATCATTGAACAGGAAAGGTTGGAGAAAGATCAGGACAGCAAGAGGTGTTGGAGTAGGTTCAGGCACAAACGAGTACTTATTCACTACCCATATCTTCAGGTAGACTCAGCTCATCCGGATAGTCTCCCAATGGAGTGGATCCTAGCAGCCGGAATGATGCTCGAATCAGATTACACACACAGTCTCTGCCACAGACCTGGTGAACGTTGGTTCTGGTTTTAGGCCTCTAACGGGAAATTGACATCCCTCCAGAGAGTTACCGGGCCCCTTCCTTCACTGTGATCTCTCACCAGTCCTTCGGAACGGTCCTCCCCCGGCCTCCTCATCTAGATGCGGGTCTCCTCGAAAGGCAGCACCCTGGGATTCCTCCTCCCTCTGTGGGCTCCAGCCGAAGGTGCTGGACCCAAAGCCTCCAGTTGCAGCCCCACGGCTAAAGGTGCCTAGGACTGATCCGCCAGTGTACCGGACTAGGAACTCCACCCCAGGGCTAAAGGTACCTGGGGTGGCCATGAACAGAATCACACGCTCCTGGGGTCGGACCCCCAGGAACTCACCCCTGACAGTCAGGGTCCGCCCCTTTTATATCCCCTCCCGGGATGCACAGCAGGCAGACACGCCCACCACACCACCGCCGAAAGGGGACATCCAAGGCACAGCACTGTACCAGCGGTTCAACCCTGGCCTCCGATGGCAGCACCACCAACAGGCCACGGAACTACACACCAGTATCCCACCTGTAGTTCAAAAATGGGTTTTACAGAACCCTATCAAATAGTGTGTTTGAGTACAACTACCACTCAAACATTCCCTTACATTTTAAAGCCCAAACATTTTAAAGCCCTGCTACATAAATAAAGGACATAATCTTCATCCAAAGCTTATTTTTTGCTCTCTTGGATTGAGTGGGCAGGATTTTGATCCTCTGTGGGAATTCTATTGCTGTTGGAAATATTTTCTTTGACTTCCTGTCCCAGTGACACCCTGGTATATGAGTGTCACCTAGGCAGGAAGTATGCAAAAGCCTTCATCAAGGACACTGACAGCAGTAAAAGCTTGACAGAGGATCTAACTTTTTTCTTACATTGTGAACTTGTAATAAAAAAAAAAAAAAAAAAAGTTGTCGCTACAGTTGGTTTTATGTTGCCTGCTTTTAAGAGGGGGAAAAAAAAACTCATACATTTTCAATGCTTAAATGTTATAAAAATGTACTTGATGATCAATGACGATTTTTTTTTTCACAAATGCACATTCACTCACATTACTCCTAGGAAAAAGCTTGATCCCTCTCCCTCTCTTTTCCATATTTGGCTGCCATTTTTTTTTTTTTTGGGGGGGGGGGTACCTTTTCCAGCAGGTATCAGCTGCGAGGGTGGCATCTGCTAGCTCTGCACCCTTACCTCTTCCTTGACTGCAGCCTCCTACATGTCATACATGTCAGGAGGCTACCAGTCTCCATGCTGTCCATGCCTCAAGAAAGTGCAGTAAGGAGCCAGCTGAGATTCATGAGAAAGCCACAAACGGATTCAAAATCCAAGATGGCGACACTTAATCTGAAGGACCTGAGAAGACTTCGGGCTGTAGGAAGGCAACTTGGTCTGGTAAGTGTGTGTTTTTTACTTGTAGCTGCTGACTTTTATTTTTATCAAAATGGTCGAAGTTCCTCTTTCATTTGCCACATAAATATTTCATATAGATGTAGCACCCTGGTTTTTAGGCAGGGTTGCTATTAAATTTATCTGCCAAGTGATAGTTGCCTTGGCTAATTGTCAGTAGGTCAATTGCTTTCACCCTAACTCTGAAATTGCTGCACTTCTCTGTTCTGACGCTACGTAGCCGGGTATCTGGTGACATTAGACAAGACAAGGGCACTGCAGCAAGGACAGACTAGGAATGAATGGGGTGTCTCGGCCAATGAGCAGGGATTTTCTTGATCCCTTGGCCTGCTAGGAGAGCCTATTTATTTGGGTGGAGTCAGGTGATCGGGGTTCTGTGCCACCTGGACGGCTGTCTGGGTGGACGTGTGTTGTAATGCCCCGGGCTGCTAGACCATAAGCCTTGGTAAAGACATTTGATATCAGCACGTTGGTGTGGTGTGTGGGCTCGCATGCTGAAGTCGGTGCAGGGGACCCTCCTTTTCCACTTTTCCTTTTGGATTTCATACATCCATTTAAGCGCTGCATATGAACTTTCTACTATTACTCATATTGTGATCAACAATGTTTATGCTGGCTGCTGTTGTGTGTTTTTTGTCCATCTGAGATTGTTTTGTTATGGTCTTAATATATAAGTTGTGAGCGCGGATATTACTATATTTTTTATGTCCTAAATAGGTGACTGAGGTCTGGTAGAATTGGCACTTCTTCAATGACAATTTCAGCCCCTCCGCATGAAGTCTCTGGAAGACTTTCTTGAGTCTGGCCTCATGCTCTTCTAGTGTCTTCCCAAACACAATGATATCATCTATTCTAGATACATGAGCACCTCTATCAGATTCATGTCACCCACAGTTTTTTCCACCAACCTCTGAAAGGTAGCCGGTGCTCCTGCTAACCCTTGTGGCATGCGATCAAATCGAAGAACCCCAACAGCTAATAAACGCCAGCTTCTCTCGATCATCAGGATGCATAGGGACAATGCTGTATCCTGGCCTAGGCCAACAAGGCCCAGGCCTAGGGCAGCACTTTGCAGGGGGGCAGCACCGAAAGAGTCCCCGCCGGCTTGTGCTACACTGTTAGTGTAATGCAAGCTGCTTCTAATTTTGACTGTCCTATCATCCTGGACCACAAACCTTCCTCACTGTGCTATATGTTTTCTGCTGCACCATTGGCATGGTTATATCTTTTTAGTCCTCTCCATAAAATTATCAGAAATGTGTGCTTAAAGTAGAACTATAGGCAACACTTTACTTTTTTTTTCATTTTGGATAGAGTAATATAGCCCCTGTCTGTAAAATTTTTACCATCCCTGTCCCATTGCAGAGATTTCCCTTTACTTCCTGCCCCATAGCCAAACAGGAAGTGAGAGAAAATCTATGCAAATTAATGGAATCCATTGCATCCCCCCCCCCCAAGGGCTAAGAACTAAAAAAATTCAGGGTGGGTTTTAAACAGAAAGGGGCGTAGCCTTGACAGGAAGGGGTGGGTCATATTTAAATTAGGTGGTGCACAAGTTTAGTCAGGCCTAGGGCAGCACAAAACCTAAATACACTACTGCATAGGGATCTGATAGTATTCACTCTTCAAATCCAGCACACTGAAGCACTTTGCTAAAGACAGATATTGCAAGGCATCCTCTGTGCGTGGCGTGGTGTACTGATTGGGAATGGTTCTTCGATTCAATGTTCTATAATCAATACACATCCGAATAGTCCCATTCTTCTTATGCACTACCATGATCGGAGAGTAGTGATGAGCCGAACACCCCCGGGTTCGGTTCGCACCAGAACCCGCGAACGGACCGAAAGTTCGTACGAACATTAGAACCCTATTAAATACAATGGATGCGAACGTTCGAATTCTAAAGTGCTAATTATAACAACTATTATGCATGTTATTGTCCTAAAAAGGGTTTGGGAACCCGGGTTCTGCACCAGGGGACATGTATCAATGCAAAAAGAAGTTTTAAAAACGGTCGTTTTTCGGGAGCAGTCATTTTAATGATGCATAAAGTGAAAAAAAAAAGTCAAATATTCCTTTAAATATCGTACCTGGGGGGTGTCTAAAGTATGCCTGTGAAGTGCCACGTGTTTCCCGTGTTTAGAACTGTCCCTGCACAAAATGACACTTCTAAAGGAAAAAAAAGCCATTTAAAACTTCTTGCGGCTTTAATGTAATGTCTGGTCCCGGTAATATGGATGAAAATCTTTAAGAAAAATGGCATAGCTACCCCATGACCCCCCCCCCCCCCTACCCCAGCCCATTACCAGCCCCTTTGGGTCTTGTATGGATATTAAGGGGAACCCCGCACATAAAATAAAAAAGGCAATATATAATCTGAACAGCCGTATACAGGCGGTGCATACAAGACAGGGACTGTAGGTTTGTTCTTATGTAGAATGTGTTTGTAATTTTGAACAGGTACATTGTTGAACTGTAGCTCCAGCCCAAAAATCTATTTTTAAACTTTTTGGGAAACATAGGTAAGGGTTATCACCCCTGTAACATTTGTTTTGCTGTCTGTGCCCCTGTTCAGAACATTTCACCTCACTTTCCGTCCCAATGACAACTGTTTTTGAAATGTGGTGTTTTTCTTGAAACAAGGATTGCTGATAAAGCATCAGTACAGAGGAGACACCTTTCTCCCATATTTATTCTTACAGGAGAGAATTTTCCTTCCTAGGGGTAGATTTCCTCTCACTTCCTGTTGTCTTCTTTCGTTTGCAAGTAGGAGTCGTTTGTAAGTTGGATGTTTGAAAGTAGGGACCTGCCGTATATACTCTGCAGAAATAGGCCCCTTAGTTGTTGGTGTTGGCACAACACTGTAAGCACTCACAGTTACTCTTGGTTGGTGCTGGAACGCCCTGCTGTCAACTATTATATCAGGAATTTTAATTACATATAATTGTTGAACAGTGGTAGTAAAAATTGGGGCTTTGATGGTGGTGCTGGTGCCACAACACTGTAAGCCCTGACAGTTACTCTTGGTGGGTGCAGCAATGGGCCCTGCTGTGAATTATTAGATCAAGAATTGTAATTGCATGCCCCTGTTGAACAGGGGCTGAAAAATTGGGCTTTTCGTGGTGGTGGTGGTGGTGGTGGTGTTGCCACAACACTGTAAGCCCTCAGAGTTACTCTTGGTGGGTGCAGGAATGGGCCCTGCTGTGAATTATTAGATCAAGAATTGTAATTACATGCCCCTTTTGAACAGTGGCTGAAAAATTGGGCCTTTCGTGGTGGTGGTGGTGGTGGCGTTGCCACAACACTGTAAGCCCTCAGACTTACTCTTGGTGGGTGCAGGAATGGGCCCTGCTGTGAATTATTACATCAAGAATTGTAATTGCGTGCCCCTGTTGAACAGGGGCTGAAAAATTGGGCCTTAGGCACTGGTGGCACAACACTACAACCCCTCACAGATACTGTACTTGGAGCACAGCAATGAGCCCTGTTGCAAAGTATTGCTTCAAAAATTGTAATGACACGCCCCTGTTAAACAGGGGCTGAAAAATTGGGCCTTAGGCACTGGTGGCACAACACTACAACCCCTCACAGATACTGTACTTGGAGCACAGCAATGAGCCCTATGGCAAATTATTGCTAAAAAAATTGTAAGTACACGCCCCTGTAAAACAGGGGCTGAAAAATTGGGCCTTAGCCACTGGTGGCGGCACCCATAAACAAAAATGATCTTCCAAGCTATCATCATCAATCGTATCATTGAGGACTCGGAGGAGGAGGATAGCCAGTCAACATAACAGCACAGGCACTCAGCATCAGCATCAGTCTTGAAGGGACGTGACATGTTAAAATCAATTAGTCTGTTATATCAGCATCAGGTGTGTGGTAGCTGGTGGTGATCCAAGACTGGTTCATCTTGATGAAAGTCAGTCGATCAACCGAGTCGGTGGACAGGCGCACCCTGTGATCCGTGACAAATCCTCCAGCAGCACTGAATGTGCGTTCCGAAAGAACGCTGGATGCAGGACAGGCCAGTAGCTCAATTGCATACTGTGCAAGCTCTGGCCAGTGATCCATCCTCAAGACCCAGTAAGCCAGAGGATTTTCGGTGGGGAAGGTGTCCAAGTCTGACCTTGCCCCTAGATATTCCTGCACCATGTTTATCAGACGCTGGCGATGGTTGCTGGAACCAATCATACTTTGGGGCTGCGGACTAAAGAATTGTCTGAACGCATCGGTCAGACGGCCACCTTCCCCACCGCTCCTTCTTTGACTGGCCGAAGCCTCAGCAACTCGTTGTCCTGGACCAGGAGTTTGTAACCTCCCAGTCTCTGGGAACGCGTTGCACAGACCTTTCTGCAAGGCCTCCCGGAGTTGTCTCATCCTCTGCTCCCTCTGCGACGGTAACATAAGGTCCGCAACCTTACCCTTGTACCGTGGATCAAGGAGAGTGGCCAGCCAGTAATGGTCCCTCTCCTTGATCCGAAGAATACGAGGATCCTTCCGCAGACTTTGCAGGATCAGGGAGGCCATGCAGCGTAGGTTTGCTGAGGCATTCGCTCCGGAGTCCTCTGGGTCACTAAGGACGACATGATCCGCAGTCACCTCCTCCCAGCCACGTACAAGTCCACTGGTTTCTTGGGACTGTAAATCATCCCTAAAAGACTGCTGCTGATGATGCTGAGTGCCAGCCTCCACCTCCATGCTGACACAATCCTCCTCCTCCTCTTCCTCTTCCTGTGCGATGGGTGGGACAGAAGGAACACTGTCTGGGTAAAGGGGGCCTTGAGAGGCAAGGAAGTCCTCCTCTTCCTGCCTCTGTTCTGCCTCAAGTGCCCTGTCCATTATTCCACGCAGCGTGTGCTCCAACAGGTGGACAAGAGGTACAGTGTCACTGATGCATGCACTGTCACTGCTCACCATCCTCGTGGCCTCCTCAAATGGTGCCAGGACAGTGCATGCATCCCTGATCATGCCCCACTGGCGTGGAGAAAAAAAACCAAGCTCCCCTGACCCTGTCCTGGTGCCGTAGTCGCACAGGTACTCATTGATGGCCCTCTGCTGCGTGTGCAGCCGCTGCAGCATGGCCAACGTTGAGTTCCACCTGGTGGGCATGTCACATATAAGGCAGTTCTTGGGCAGGTTCAACTCCTTTTGCAGCTCAGCCAGGCGAGCACTGGCATTATAAGATCTGCGGAAATGCACACAGACTTTCCTGGCCTGCCTCAGGACATCCTGTAAGCCCGGGTACCTGCCCAAGAACCGCTGCACCACCAGGTTAAGGACGTGAGCCACACAGGGCACATGGGTCAGTTGTCCCTGTCGGAGGGCGGAGAGGAGGTTGGTGCCATTGTCGCAAACCACCATTCCTGGCTTAAGCTGGCATGGCGTCAACCACCTCTCGGCCTGGCCCTGCAGAGCAGACAGGACCTCTGCCCCAGTGTGGCTTCTGTCCCCCAAACACACCAGCGCAAGCACGGCATGGCATCTTTTTGCCTGCGTACTTGCGTAGCCCCGTGAACGGCTACGGAGCACCGCTGGTTCATAGGACAAACCACAGGAAGAGGCCATGGAGGAAGAAGAAGAGGAGGGGGTGGAGGAGAGAGGTGTGTCACAACCAGTAGTAGCATTTTGGAGGCGTGGCGGTGGGACAACCTCCAACACTACTGCACCTTGTCCTGCATCCTTCCCAGCTGCCAAAAGAGTGACCCAATGGGCCGTGAAAGAAAGGTAACGTCCCTGTCCATGCCTGCTGGACCATGAGTCAGCGGTAATATGCACCTTACCGCTGACCGCCCTGTCCAGCGAGGCCAAGACATTGCCTTCCACATGCCGGTAGAGAGCCGGAATAGCCTTCCGTGAGAAAAAGTGGCATTTGGGAACCTGCCACTGAGGAACCGCACATTGCACAAACTCACGGAAGGGGGCCGAGTCTACCAACTGAAAAGGCAGCAGTTGAAGCGCTAGCAATTTAGCCAAGCTAGCATTCAACCGCTGGGCATGTGGATGGCTGGGAGTGAACTTCTTTCGACGGTCCAGCAGCTGGGGCAGGGAAATTTGCCTGCTAGAATCGGACGTCGGTGTACTGCTAGCAGAGTGGCCGCAAGTACTTGGCTGTGACACACCTAATTCTACACCTTCATTCCTCTCAGTGCATGTTTCAGAGAGGACTGAAGTTATAGTGGGGTTGGAGATCCCAGCTGATGCGGTGCAAGGAGAGGTCCGCTTTGTTCTTTGGTGTGGGTCTTTGAGGTAGGCTTGCCAACGAGCTGCATGGCAGGTCAACATATGTCTGGTCAGGCATGTGGTACCCAAGCGGCTGATGTTTTGGCCACGCGATATACGCTTGAGACATATGTTGCAAACAGCAGCTGTGCGATCTGATGCACTAGCCTCAAAAAAGGCCCACACCAAGGAACTTTTTGAATGACGGGCAGAGGCAGCGCCCTGCACAGGCGGAGCTCTGCGGTGTGATTCCGTCGGTGTACTGCCCTTACGCTGGCCACCAAAGGGCATCCTGTCTCGTTGGAGATGTGCCTCCTCCTCATCCTCCTCCTCCTCTCTCCTATTAGGCACCCACGTGGAGTCAGTGACCTCATCATCCCCTCCCTCCTCATCACTGGAGCCAATCTGGCAGTATGCTGCAGCTGCTGGAACATGACTGCCAGATTGGTGTCCTTCTTGAGCATCCCCTCTGTCTGCTCTCACCCTACTGCCTTCCTGTAGCTGGGTTTCATCATCAGACCCTTCGAAACGCTGGGCATCCTCCTGGAGCATGTACCCAACACTGTGCTCAAACAGTTCGGGGGACTCCTCAGGAGGAGGACATGGTGGGTCTAGGGAAGGAGTGACTGATGATGAGTCTGACATTGATACCAGGGAAGAGGACGCTTTGGCAGCTGCTTTGCCAGTACCCTGAGCCTGGGTGAGAGAGGATGAGGAGGAGGAGGAGGGCTTGGTCATCCACTCTACCAAGTCTTCGGCATGATGTGGCTCAACATGTCCAGCTGCGGAAAAGAAGGACAAGCGTGTCCCATGGCCATGTGCTGATGACAATGCACCGCGTCCACGACCAGCACTGTTGCCCCCAGACACAGAGCCTGCTTGCCCTCTTTTATTGCCTCCTGACTGTCTGCCTCTCCTTGTTTGCCTTCCAGACATTCTAATAGATGGCCTGCAGGGAGATGGGAAAAAAGCAATAAGGGCTACCTTCAGGTGTCCTTCTCTGTCCCTTGAAACAAGGACTTGCACAGTGAAAGAAACTGACACTCTCCCTACCTACAGTTTTCTGTCCCTAGAACAAATGTTTTTTTTAAGCACAATATAGCACAAGGAGAATTCACTCACTGTCCTTCCCAGTCCCTAGAAACAAGGACTTGCACAGTGAAAGAAACTGACACTCTCCCTACCTACAGTTTTCTGTCCCTAGAAAAAATGTTTTTTTTAAGCACAATATAGCACAAGGAGAATTCACTCACTGTCCTTCCAGGTCCCTAGAAACAAGGACTTGCACAGTGAAAGAAACTGACACTCTCCCTACCTACAGTTTTCTGTCCCTAGAAAAAATGTTTTTTTTAAGCACAATATAGCACAAGGAGAATTCACTCACTGTCCTTCCAGGTCCCTAGAAACAAGGACTTGCACAGTGAAAGAAACTGACACTCTCCCTACCTACAGTTTTCTGTCCCTAGAAAAAATGTTTTTTTTAAGCACAATATAGCACAAGGAGAATTCACTCACTGTCCTTCCAGGTCCCTAGAAACAAGGACTTGCACAGTGAAAGAAACTGACACTCTCCCTACCTACAGTTTTCTGTCCCTAGAAAAAATGTTTTTTTTAAGCACAATATAGCACAAGGAGAATTCACTCACTGTCCTTCCAGGTCCCTGGAAACAAGGACTTGCACAGTGAAAGAAACTGACACTCTCCCTACCTACAGTTTTCTGTCCCTAGAAAAAATGTTTTTTTTAAGCACAATATAGCACAAGGAGAATTCACTCACTGTCCTTCCAGGTCCCTAGAAACAAGGACTTGCACAGTGAAAGAAACTGACACTCTCCCTACCTACAGTTTTCTGTCCCTAGAAAAAATGTTTTTTTTAAGCACACTATAGCACAAGGAGAATTCACTCACTGTCCTTCCCAGTCCCTAGAAACAAGGACTTGCACAGTGAAAGAAACTGACACTCTCCCTACCTACAGTTTTCTGTCCCTAGAAAAAATGTTTTTTTTAAGCACACTATAGCACAAGGAGAATTCACTCACTGTCCTTCCCAGTCCCTAGAAACAAGGACTTGCACAGTGAAAGAAACTGACACTCTCCCTACCTACAGTTTTCTGTCCCTAGAAAAAATGTTTTTTTTAAGCACACTATAGCACAAGGAGAATTCACTCACTGTCCTTCCCAGTCCCTAGAAACAAGGACTTGCACAGTGAAAGAAACTGACACTCTCCCTACCTACAGTTTTCTGTCCCTAGAAAAAATGTTTTTTTTAAGCACAATATAGCACAAGGAGAATTCACTCACTGTCCTTCCAGGTCCCTAGAAACAAGGACTTGCACAGTGAAAGAAACTGACACTCTCCCTACCTACAGTTTTCTGTCCCTAGAAAAAATGTTTTTTTTAAGCACAATATAGCACAAGGAGAATTCACTCACTGTCCTTCCAGGTCCCTAGAAACAAGGACTTGCACAGTGAAAGAAACTGACACTCTCCCTACCTACAGTTTTCTGTCCCTAGAAAAAATGTTTTTTTTAAGCACAATATAGCACAAGGAGAATTCACTCACTGTCCTTCCAGGTCCCTAGAAACAAGGACTTGCACAGTGAAAGAAACTGACACTCTCCCTACCTACAGTTTTCTGTCCCTAGAAAAAATGTTTTTTTTAAGCACAATATAGCACAAGGAGAATTCACTCACTGTCCTTCCAGGTCCCTAGAAACAAGGACTTGCACAGTGAAAGAAACTGACACTCTCCCTACCTACAGTTTTCTGTCCCTAGAAAAAATGTTTTTTTTAAGCACAATATAGCACAAGGAGAATTCACTCACTGTCCTTCCAGGTCCCTAGAAACAAGGACTTGCACAGTGAAAGAAACTGACACTCTCCCTACCTACAGTTTTCTGTCCCTAGAAAAAATGTTTTTTTTAAGCACAATATAGCACAAGGAGAATTCACTCACTGTCCTTCCAGGTCCCTAGAAACAAGGACTTGCACAGTGAAAGAAACTGACACTCTCCCTACCTACAGTTTTCTGTCCCTAGAAAAAATGTTTTTTTTAAGCACAATATAGCACAAGGAGAATTCACTCACTGTCCTTCCAGGTCCCTGGAAACAAGGACTTGCACAGTGAAAGAAACTGACACTCTCCCTACCTACAGTTTTCTGTCCCTAGAAAAAATGTTTTTTTTAAGCACAATATAGCACAAGGAGAATTCACTCACTGTCCTTCCAGGTCCCTAGAAACAAGGACTTGCACAGTGAAAGAAACTGACACTCTCCCTACCTACAGTTTTCTGTCCCTAGAAAAAATGTTTTTTTTAAGCACACTATAGCACAAGGAGAATTCACTCACTGTCCTTCCCAGTCCCTAGAAACAAGGACTTGCACAGTGAAAGAAACTGACACTCTCCCTACCTACAGTTTTCTGTCCCTAGAAAAAATGTTTTTTTTAAGCACAATATAGCACAAGGAGAATTCACTCACTGTCCTTCCAGGTCCCTGGAAACAAGGACTTGCACAGTGAAAGAAACTGACACTCTCCCTACCTACAGTTTTCTGTCCCTAGAAAAAATGTTTTTTTTAAGCACAATATAGCACAAGGAGAATTCACTCACTGTCCTTCCAGGTCCCTGGAAACAAGGACTTGCACAGTGAAAGAAACTGACACTCTCCCTACCTACAGTTTTCTGTCCCTAGAAAAAATGTTTTTTTTAAGCACACTATAGCACAAGGAGAATTCACTCACTGTCCTTCCAGGTCCCTGGAAACAAGGACTTGCACAGTGAAAGAAACTGACACTCTCCCTACCTAGAGTTTTCTGTCCCTAGAAAAAATGTTTTTTTTAAGCACACTATAGCACAAGGAGCATTCACTCACTGTCCTTCCAGGTCCCTGGAAACAAGGACTTGCACAGTGAAAGAAACTGACACTCTCCCTACCTACAGTTTTCTGTCCCTAGAAAAAATGTTTTTTTTAAGCACAATATAGCACAAGGAGAATTCACTCACTGTCCTTCCAGGTCCCTAGAAACAAGGACTTGCACAGTGAAAGAAACTGACACTCTCCCTACCTACAGTTTTCTGTCCCTAGAAAAAATGTTTTTTTTTAAGCACAATATAGCACAAGGAGAATTCACTCACTGTCCTTCCAGGTCCCTGGAAACAAGGACTTGCACAGTGAAAGAAACTGACACTCTCCCTACCTACAGTTTTCTGTCCCTAGAAAAAATGTTTTTTTTAAGCACAATATAGCACAAGGAGAATTCACTCACTGTCCTTCCAGGTCCCTAGAAACAAGGACTTGCACAGTGAAAGAAACTGACACTCTACCTACCTACAGTTTTCTGTCCCTAGAAAAAATGTTTTTTTTAAGCACAATATAGCACAAGGAGAATTCACTCACTGTCCTTCCAGGTCCCTGGAAACAAGGACTTGCACAGTGAAAGAAACTGACACTCTCCCTACCTACAGTTTTCTGTCCCTAGAAAAAATGTTTTTTTTAAGCACAATATAGCACAAGGAGAATTCACTCACTGTCCTTCCAGGTCCCTAGAAACAAGGACTTGCACAGTGAAAGAAACTGACACTCTCCCTACCTACAGTTTTCTGTCCCTAGAAAAAATGTTTTTTTTAAGCACACTATAGCACAAGGAGAATTCACTCACTGTCCTTCCCAGTCCATAGAAACAAGGACTTGCACAGTGAAAGAAACTGACACTCTCCCTACCTACAGTTTTCTGTCCCTAGAAAAAATGTTTTTTTTAAGCACACTATAGCACAAGGAGAATTCACTCACTGTCCTTCCCAGTCCCTAGAAACAAGGACTTGCACAGTGAAAGAAACTGACACTCTCCCTACCTACAGTTTTCTGTCCCTAGAAAAAATGTTTTTTTTAAGCACAATATAGCACAAGGAGAATTCACTCACTGTCCTTCCAGGTCCCTGGAAACAAGGACTTGCACAGTGAAAGAAACTGACACTCTCCCTACCTACAGTTTTCTGTCCCTAGAAAAAATGTTTTTTTTAAGCACACTATAGCACAAAGAGAATTCACTCACTGTCCTTCCAGGTCCCTGGAAACAAGGACTTGCACAGTGAAAGAAACTGACACTCTCCCTACCTAGAGTTTTCTGTCCCTAGAAAAAATGTTTTTTTTAAGCACACTATAGCACAAGGAGCATTCACTCACTGTCCTTCCAGGTCCCTGGAAACAAGGACTTGCACAGTGAAAGAAACTGACACTCTCCCTACCTACAGTTTTCTGTCCCTAGAAAAAATGTTTTTTTTAAGCACAATATAGCACAAGGAGAATTCACTCACTGTCCTTCCAGGTCCCTGGAAACAAGGACTTGCACAGTGAAAGAAACTGACACTCTCCCTACCTACAGTTTTCTGTCCCTAGAAAAAATGTTTTTTTTAAGCACAATATAGCACAAGGAGAATTCACTCACTGTCCTTCCAGGTCCCTGGAAACAAGGACTTGCACAGTGAAAGAAACTGACACTCTCCCTACCTACAGTTTTCTGTCCCTAGAAAAAATGTTTTTTTTAAGCACAATATAGCACAAGGAGAATTCACTCACTGTCCTTCCAGGTCCCTAGAAACAAGGACTTGCACAGTGAAAGAAACTGACACTCTCCCTACCTACAGTTTTCTGTCCCTAGAAAAAATGTTTTTTTTAAGCACAATATAGCACAAGGAGAATTCACTCACTGTCCTTCCAGGTCCCTAGAAACAAGGACTTGCACAGTGAAAGAAACTGACACTCTCCCTACCTACAGTTTTCTGTCCCTAGAAAAAATGTTTTTTTTAAGCACAATATAGCACAAGGAGAATTCACTCACTGTCCTTCCAGGTCCCTAGAAACAAGGACTTGCACAGTGAAAGAAACTGACACTCTCCCTACCTACAGTTTTCTGTCCCTAGAAAAAATGTTTTTTTTAAGCACACTATAGCACAAGCACAAAACACACTGACACTCTCCCTACCTATCCTTCTCTTTCCCTAAACTAAAGGAATCCAGGTTAAGCAAGAAAGAAATAAAAGTCACTGTCCCTGCCTATGCTGCTCTATCCCTGCTCCGGAACACACTACACTAGGCCACCGTGCTGGCGGCCTTTTATAGTGTGGGGCGTGTACTAAACACCCTCAGCAATAATTGGCCACAGGCATCCTGCCTGTGGCCAATCATTGCTCTCCTCGCTGCCGGCGCTGTGATTGGCCAAGCATGCGGGGTCACAGTGCATGCTTGGCCAATCACAGCGCCTGGATGACACTGCGATGGCGTAGTGCATTGTGGGCCGTTCGCGTCACTCGAATTTGGCGCGAACGGCCCAAATCGTTCGATCTTCGTCGAACGATCGAACAGCCGATGTTCGAGTCGAACGTATGTTCGACTCGAACACGAAGCTCATCCCTATCGGAGAGGCATAGGGGCTCCTGGACTCTCTAATGACCCCAGACTTCTTCAGTTCAGCCAACTGCTCCCGAAGATCCTCAAGGTCACTCAGAGGGATGCGCCGAGCTGTCTTTCTCTAAAAGGCTTATCCTCACTCACTCGGATTCGATGCTGTGCGCTTTTAGCATTGCCTACATTGAAGTCATTCTTTTTACCCTCTCTCTCCAAGGAGACAATTCTGGACTTTGGACACAGAGTCCTCTGCCGATATCTGCTGACACCAAGTCATCTGCCGTAACAGGTGTGGCCACATTCATCTTCCCCAACACCATGCAGGACTTCAGGCGGACCAGCTGGCTGGTGGTTTTCCCGTACACTAATGTCGTACACACAATCGGAAATTCCGACAAGAAAACCGTGGATTTTTTACCGACGGAATGTTGGCTCAAACTTGTGTTGCATACACACGGTCACACAAATCTTATTGCAAATTCCGACCGTCAAGAACGCGCTGACGTACAAGACGTACGAGGAGCCGAGATCAATGAAGTTCAATAGGCAGTTCGGCTCTTCTGCTTGATTCTGAGCATGCGTGTTTTTTTGCGCGTCGGAATTGCATACAGGCGATCGGAATTTCCGACAAGAACTTTTCTTGACGGAAAATTTGAGTACCAGCTCTCAGATTTTTGTGGGCGTAAATTACGTCAGAAAAAGTCAGATGGAGCCTACACACGGTCGGAATTTCCGACCAAAAACTCACATCGAACTTTTCTTGTCGGAATTACCGATCGTGTGTACGCGCCATAACAGGGATCCTCCCCCTATTCTTCAGCAACATCCTGGTAGGCACAACTTCTGGAACCAACTCTATACCAGTTTCCTCTTCCAACGGGTCAGCTTCCAGCACTACAAATGGACCCGAATGGTCCCAGGACAGCTTGACGGTGGCCTTCAAACAGACTCTCTTGCCCGGTTGTAGGGTTCTTTCTTGAGTTCCCAGGTGCCACAGCCTTCCCACCCCATCTATGGGTGCTTTTTGTTCCTGTACAACATGCTGGAAAGCCTGTCTCAACTGAGGGTGAATCTTCTCCACCTAGGAACCTCTCAATGCCAATGGAGTGAGCAATTGTCTCAAAAGATCTGTATTTGTTCCTATCAATAAGGAATTTCGACCAGCTCCAGGGGGTTGAGAGCAAACAACAGCCAAGGTATCAAAAGTTTCTGGCTTCCCAGCCAATGAGTGGTCGAACATTATTTTGAGGGGAATGTATCCATTGTAAGGGAACTCTGGGTACCAATACCCTCTATTTCAAATTCTTCCAGCTTCCATAATGGGATATGCTTCAAGTGTCTATTATAGAAATCCCTATAAAGTAACGTTACTTGAGCACCCATATCAAATAGGGCTTTGGAGTAGATCCCTTCCACCTGGAGTGAAACTATTGGGGAAGGCCCTATCAAATTAATTGGCAAATATCCCGTTTGAGTCTTCATCTTCTGAGCCCTAACTACCTTTCTTAACGGTTGAACAATCCCAGTGTCATTTCGACTAGGACGGGGTGCATTGATCTCCTGTGTCCTTTTACCATGAATATAGTATAACAGATGTACCTCCTATACTACCCCTATTTTTCTTCTTAAGCCTCGTACACACGGTCGGACTTCCATCTGACTTTTCCGTGGATTTTTGTCCGAACGGAGTTGGTTGGGAACACCCATAGCATACACACGCTCAGACTTTTCTGCAAGCTTTCTTCAAACTTCTTACAACATCACGTGTTTTTTCTGCTCTTTTCTGCTCTTTACTGCCACCCTTTGGTCAACTTCTGCTATTGTTGGTTGATTTTAACATTAGTTGTTTTGTCCATCGGACTAAAGTCCGATGGTTATCTGTACACACGGTCGGACTTTGCTCCATCTGACTTTTGTTGGGCAAAAGTTTGTCCGTTTGCAGACCCAACTTTTGTCCGATGAAATCCAAAACCAAACGAAAAAAGTTTGTCCGATGGAGCATACACACGGTCAGATTGTTGGTCCAACTTGCTTAAAACTAAGTTTGTTGGGCAAAAGTCAGACCGTGTGTACGGGGCTTTACTTATACCTAAGTAAACAAGACCACACCGAGAGTTGGAGAAAACATAGGCCGTGGCAGCCTTATTTATTAAAATGCTGTATAAATTAACAATGAACATAAACTCTGTCCTAAAGGACCCTCAGTCAATTACTGGTGTAGATCTCTGCAGGAACCTCGATTAACATCTGTGTACATTATTACACTGCGGTACGTCTCAAAATCCGCTAATAGGCCTCAAACCGACATGCTGGCTCAGAGACAACCATGACCGCAGTGCACCCGTTCCCAATGCTTCCAGCTAAACCTCCGTTAACTGTAAGCCCACCATCAGGACCCATATCAACGACAGGTCCTGAACACTTCTTTCCGAGGTATCATCCTTCCCCTGCAAAGACCAGACACCCGCCACTGCCACGACATCAGCAACGACCCGAACCTGTACATGAGAAATTTGACAAACAACATACAGCCCTATCTAATCAATTAGGGGAGGGTGGGCGGGAACTTTCCCTTGCGCTGTGTTACCCGGGGGGAGGAGTCACTCCTTTATTCACTCTGTGCCCCCTCCCACACAATAAACCCCCACCAATCCCAAGCTCCCTCTTATCAGTACCCTGTTTCCCTAGTCATGCCAACCCTTCGGCCCATGCATTTTATTTATTTCTGCTCCGGGCTTCTCATTCCTCATTTTTTTTTGTTTGGGTGCAAGCAAAGGAACAGAAGAAGGGCAGATGGGGGACCTTGCTGGCTGCTTCTGGCTTAACCCTGCATGAGGGTTGTATATAAATATGGGGGCGCTGGAATACAGAATTGTAAATATAAACTATGAATTAAATAGCGTACACATAAATTGCAAAATTAATGCTTGAAATAACGTAGTGAACAATAATAAAGTGCATACAACAACTAAGAATTGAACAGGATGCAAATAGTTCCAATATCTGCACTCTAACTTCAATAAACAAGTGAATACAGTGCTATCACAATTGATAGTCAACTATAATAATCGACTATACTAAAGTGCCTGGTAGACTTTTGAAATTATAAAGTGAATAAGTGCATAGAAAATATACAGCAATCAAATCAAAGAGTAGTAATCAAGAAAGGTCCATTAAAGCAATGGGTGTTGCAGGTCTTTACACCGTCACCATGAAAAAGATCTTATGAAGACACACTTGCACCTGGTGGATAAGGTAAGTAACACACTTACCAGATCACCATGACCCCTTTGTTTGAAAAAGACAGGTCAGGTGAAGCTGGAATAATTTGAGATGCTGTGCTTTAGCCACTGGGAAAAACCTGGAGGACACTCCGTCTCGTAACGTCAAGAAGAAATGGGAAGAAGCAGGACCATAGTGTGATACCGTTTATTGTAAATGTAGCGGCCTCACCCCGACCTCTTTAGCTAGGAGTATGTCGAGCGACAGAGTGAGGTGCGCCACGGCCCATGTCCTCCCCATGGCTGTGGGTGAGGTGAAGGCCAGTATCAATCTTTTTCCTCGGGCCAAATGTGCGCTGGTTATGAGGGTCAGTCCTTCCGTGCCGGAATCTCCCTTTGTTCCCATCAACAGAGTCCATACACCCATCAAAGTCCAAACTCAGGTTTATTGCGTATCTCCACATACAGTCAAATGCAACGGCATGATACGATGGGGAAGCAGGTCGAGGCACTGTACAGGTTCCTAGTCCCTACACTCCCTGTGCTATGACCAGGGGTTGCAGGAATCTTAATGAAAGCTCCTCCGCTGCGCTGTAGCCCATATCAGGGGAAGATGTCCTCCGAGGGAGTTACCGAAGGCCCATCCGTCACCGGGTTGACACTGCACCGGGTCTTCGGACGGGTGACCTCCCCAGCCTCCTCACCTCAGATGCGGGTCCCCTCGCAAGGGGCGCCCTGGAGCAACTTCACCCTCGCGGGACCCAGCCGGAGTCACCGGGTCCCAGGCCTCCTTAATAGTACCTCACCCCAGGCTGAAGGTGCCCGGGATGGACTCCATCTTCATTCCGGCCAGGCCTTGGGCGCCTAGGCCGGAACCTTGAACCGCCCGCACCCAGGCCTAGGGTGCCTGGGTGCGTGAAGAGATGATCCTCCCCAAAGACAGACAGACCTCGTGGCGAGGGCGTCTCCCCCTTTTATATCCTCCCATCGACACCACGGCAGGTTCCCCGCCCCAGCCGTACCATCTCCAGGAAGGGACAAAGAAGGGTAGCACAGTGGTAGTGATTCTACCTCGAGCCAGTAGGTACACTGACACCCACTGGTCAAAGAGAATATTACACCACCCAATCCTCCACGAATAAGAAAAAGGGGTCTGAACCCTGACATAATTACACACCTGGGTCTCTCTACCCCAGGTGTATCCCACTAACTTTGAAGACCCCGCTACACACTCCCCCTGGTGATTTGACGCTGGTCCCCAGCGTCAGGTGCACACCCATGTCTCCCAAGGAGTGGTGACATGAAGTGGGCCCCAGAGGCTATCCCTCAAATTTTGGATACTGTATGTGCCAAGACCTGCTCAACAGACAGGGAAACTATAGAACATTAAAACTTTTGTATAAAACATCTGTCATGTACACATATACAATCCCTCCCGTCACTGTCTAAGAACCACCCCATACTCAGTAGTCTTGACTAGGGATGAGCTTCGTGTTCGAGTCGAACATACGTTCGACTCGAACATTGGCTGTTCGATCGTTCGACGAAGATCGAACGATTTGGGCCGTTCGCGCCAAATTCGAGTGACGCGAACGGCCCACAATGCACTACGCCATCGCAGTGTCATCCAGGCGCTGTGATTGGCCAAGCATGCACTGTGACCCCGCATGCTTGGCCAATCACAGCGCCGGCAGCGAGGAGAGCAATGATTGGCCACAGGCAGGATGCCTGTGGCCAATTATTGCTGAGGGTGTTTAGTACACGCCCCACACTATAAAAGGCCGCCAGCACGGCGGCCTAGTGTAGTGTGTTCCGGAGCAGGGATAGAGTAGCATAGGCAGGGACAGTGACTGTTATTTCTTTCTTGCTTAACCTGGATTCCTTTAGTTTAGGGAAAGAGAAGGATAGGTAGGGAGAGTGTCAGTGTGTTTTGTGCTTCTGCTATAGTGTGCTTAAAAAAAACATTTATTCTAGGGACAGAAAACTCTAGGTAGGGACAGTGTCAGTTTCTTTCACTCTGCAAGTCCT
Source organism: Rana muscosa (assembly GCA_029206835.1). NCBI lineage: Eukaryota > Metazoa > Chordata > Amphibia > Anura > Ranidae > Rana > Rana muscosa. The sequence goes on from CM055118.1 coordinate 352,320,215, forward strand.
TGTTTCCAGGGACCTGTAAGGACAGTGAGTTAATTGTCCTTGTGCTATATTGTGCTTAAAAAAAACATTTATTCTAGGGACAGAAAACTCTAGGTAGGGACAGTGTCAGTTTCTTTCACTCTGCAAGTCCTTGTTTCCAGGGACCTGTAAGGACAGTGAGTTAATTGTCCTTGTGCTATATTGTGATTAAAAAAAACATTTATTCTAGGGACAGAAAACTCTAGGTAGGGACAGTGTCAGTTTCTTTCACTCTGCAAGTCCTTGTTTCCAGGGACCTGTAAGGACAGTGAGTTAATTTTCCTTGTGCTATATTGTGATTAAAAAAAACATTTTTTCTAGGGACAGAAAACTGTAGGTAGGGAGAGTGTTTTTTTTCTTTCACTCTGCAAGTCCTTGTTTCCAGGGACCTGTAAGGACAGTGAGTTAATTGTCCTTGTGCTATATTGTGCTTAAAAAAAACATTTATTCTAGGGACAGAAAACTCTAGGTAGGGACAGTGTCAGTTTCTTTCACTCTGCAAGTCCTTGTTTCCAGGGACCTGTAAGGACAGTGAGTTAATTTTCCTTGTGCTATATTGTGATTAAAAAAAACATTTATTCTAGGGACAGAAAACTCTAGGTAGGGACAGTGTCAGTTTCTTTCACTCTGCAAGTCCTTGTTTCCAGGGACCTGTAAGGACAGTGAGTTAATTGTCCTTGTGCTATATTGTGATTAAAAAAAACATTTATTCTAGGGACAGAAAACTCTAGGTAGGGACAGTGTCAGTTTCTTTCACTCTGCAAGTCCTTGTTTCCAGGGACCTGTAAGGACAGTGAGTTAATTTTCCTTGTGCTATATTGTGATTAAAAAAAACATTTTTTCTAGGGACAGAAAACTGTAGGTAGGGAGAGTGTTTTTTTTCTTTCACTCTGCAAGTCCTTGTTTCCAGGGACCTGTAAGGACAGTGAGTTAATTGTCCTTGTGCTATATTGTGCTTAAAAAAAACATTTATTCTAGGGACAGAAAACTCTAGGTAGGGACAGTGTCAGTTTCTTTCACTCTGCAAGTCCTTGTTTCCAGGGACCTGTAAGGACAGTGAGTTAATTTTCCTTGTGCTATATTGTGATTAAAAAAAACATTTATTCTAGGGACAGAAAACTCTAGGTAGGGACAGTGTCAGTTTCTTTCACTCTGCAAGTCCTTGTTTCCAGGGACCTGTAAGGACAGTGAGTTAATTTTCCTTGTGCTATATTGTGATTAAAAAAAACATTTTTTCTAGGGACAGAAAACTGTAGGTAGGGAGAGTGTTTTTTTTCTTTCACTCTGCAAGTCCTTGTTTCCAGGGACCTGTAAGGACAGTGAGTTAATTTTCCTTGTGCTATATTGTGATTAAAAAAAACATTTTTTCTAGGGACAGAAAACTGTAGGTAGGGAGAGTGTTTTTTTTCTTTCACTCTGCAAGTCCTTGTTTCCAGGGACCTGTAAGGACAGTGAGTTAATTTTCCTTGTGCTATATTGTGATTAAAAAAAACATTTTTTCTAGTGACAGAAAACTGTAGGTAGGGAGAGTGTTTTTTTTCTTTCACTCTGCAAGTCCTTGTTTCCAGGGACCTGTAAGGACAGTGAGTTAATTGTCCTTGTGCTATATTGTGCTTAAAAAAAACATTTATTCTAGGGACAGAAAACTCTAGGTAGGGACAGTGTCAGTTTCTTTCACTCTGCAAGTCCTTGTTTCCAGGGACCTGTAAGGACAGTGAGTTAATTTTCCTTGTGCTATATTGTGATTAAAAAAAACATTTATTCTAGGGACAGAAAACTCTAGGTAGGGACAGTGTCAGTTTCTTTCACTCTGCAAGTCCTTGTTTCCAGGGACCTGTAAGGACAGTGAGTTAATTTTCCTTGTGCTATATTGTGATTAAAAAAAACATTTATTCTAGGGACAGAAAACTCTAGGTAGGGACAGTGTCAGTTTCTTTCACTCTGCAAGTCCTTGTTTCCAGGGACCTGTAAGGACAGTGAGTTAATTTTCCTTGTGCTATATTGTGATTAAAAAAAACATTTTTTCTAGGGACAGAAAACTGTAGGTAGGGAGAGTGTTTTTTTTCTTTCACTCTGCAAGTCCTTGTTTCCAGGGACCTGTAAGGACAGTGAGTTAATTTTCCTTGTGCTATATTGTGATTAAAAAAAACATTTTTTCTAGGGACAGAAAACTGTAGGTAGGGAGAGTGTTTTTTTTCTTTCACTCTGCAAGTCCTTGTTTCCAGGGACCTGTAAGGACAGTGAGTTAATTTTCCTTGTGCTATATTGTGATTAAAAAAAACATTTTTTCTAGGGACAGAAAACTGTAGGTAGGGAGAGTGTTTTTTTTCTTTCACTCTGCAAGTCCTTGTTTCCAGGGACCTGTAAGGACAGTGAGTTAATTGTCCTTGTGCTATATTGTGCTTAAAAAAAAACATTTATTCTAGGGACAGAAAACTCTAGGTAGGGACAGTGTCAGTTTCTTTCACTCTGCAAGTCCTTGTTTCCAGGGACCTGTAAGGACAGTGAGTTAATTTTCCTTGTGCTATATTGTGATTAAAAAAAACATTTATTCTAGGGACAGAAAACTCTAGGTAGGGACAGTGTCAGTTTCTTTCACTCTGCAAGTCCTTGTTTCCAGGGACCTGTAAGGACAGTGAGTTAATTTTCCTTGTGCTATATTGTGCTTAAAAAAAACATTTATTCTAGGGACAGAAAACTCTAGGTAGGGACAGTGTCAGTTTCTTTCACTCTGCAAGTCCTTGTTTCCAGGGACCTGGAGAGACATTGAGCGAATTGTCCTTGTGCTATATTGTGATTAAAAAAAACATTTATTCTAGGGACAGAAAACTCTAGGTAGGGACAGTGTCAGTTTCTTTCACTGTGAAAGTCCTTGTTTCAAGGGACAGAGAAGGACACCTGAAGGTAGCCCTTATTGCTTTTTTCCCATCTCCCTGCAGGCCATCTATTAGAATGTCTGGAAGGCAAACAAGGAGAGGCAGACAGTCAGGAGGCAATAAAAGAGGGCAAGCAGGCTCTGTGTCTGGGGGCAACAGTGCTGGTCGTGGACGCGGTGCATTGTCATCAGCACATGGCCATGGGACACGCTTGTCCTTCTTTTCGGCAGCTGGACATGTTGAGCCACATCATGCCGAAGACTTGGTAGAGTGGATGACCAAGCCCTCCTCCTCCTCCTCATCCTCTCTCACCCAGGCTCAGGGTACTGGAAAAGCAGCTGCCAAAGCGTCGTCTTCCCTGGTATCAATGTCAGACAAATCATCAGTCACTCCTTCCCTAGACCCACCATGTCCTCCTCCTGAGGAGTCCCCCGAACTGTTTCAGCACAGTGTTGGGTACATGCTCCAGGAGGATGCCCAGCGTTTCGAAGGGTCTGATGATGAAACCCAGCTAGAGGAAGGCAGTAGCGTGAGAGCAGACAGAGGGGATGCTCAAGAAGGACACCAATCTGGCAGTCATGTTCCAGCAGCTGCAGCATACTGCCAGATTGGCTCCAGTGATGAGGAGGGAGGGGATGATGAGGTCAATGACTCCACGTGGGTGCCTAATAGGAGAGAGGAGGAGGAGGAGGATGAGGAGGAGGCACATCTCCAACGAGGCAGGATGCCCTTTGGTGGCCAGCGTAAGGGCAGTACACCGACGGAATCACACCGCAGAGCTCCGCCTGTGCAGGGCGCTGCCTCTGCCCGTCATTCAAAAAGTTCTTTGGTGTGGGCCTTTTTTGAGGCTAGTGCATCAGATCGCACAGCTGCTGTTTGCAACATATGTCTCAAGCGTATATCGCGTGGCCAAAACATCAGCCGCTTGGGTACCACATGCCTGACCAGACATATGTTGACCTGCCATGCAGCTCGTTGGCAAGCCTACCTCAAAGACCCACACCAAAGAACAAAGCGGACCTCTCCTTGCACCGCATCAGCTGGGATCTCCAACCCCACTATAACTTCAGTCCTCTCTGAAACATGCACTGAGAGGAATGAAGGTGTAGAATTAGGTGTGTCACAGCCAAGTACTTGCGCCCACTCTGCTAGCAGTACACCGACGTCCGATTCTAGCAGGCAAATTTCCCTGCCCCAGCTGCTGGACCGTCGAAAGAAGTTCACTCCCAGCCATCCACATGCCCAGCGGTTGAATGCTAGCTTGGCTAAATTGCTAGCGCTTCAACTGCTGCCTTTTCAGTTGGTAGACTCGGCCCCCTTCCGTGAGTTTGTGCAATGTGCGGTTCCTCAGTGGCAGGTTCCCAAACGCCACTTTTTCTCACGGAAGGCTATTCCGGCTCTCTACCGGCATGTGGAAGGCAATGTCTTGGCCTCGCTGGACAGGGCGGTCAGCGGTAAGGTGCATATTACCGCTGACTCATGGTCCAGCAGGCATGGACAGGGACGTTACCTTTCTTTCACGGCCCATTGGGTCACTCTTTTGGCAGCTGGGAAGGATTCAGGACAAGGTGCAGTAGTGTTGGAGGTTGTCCCACCGCCACGCCTCCAAAATGCTACTACTGGTTGTGACACACCTCTCTCCTCCACCCCCTCCTCTTCTTCTTCCTCCATGGCCTCTTCCTGTGGTTTGTCCTATGAACCAGCGGTGCTCCGTAGCCGTTCACGGGGCTACGCAAGTACGCAGGCAAAAAGATGCCATGCCGTGCTTGCGCTGGTGTGTTTGGGGGACAGAAGCCACACTGGGGCAGAGGTCCTGTCTGCTCTGCAGGGCCAGGCCGAGAGGTGGTTGACGCCACGCCAGCTTAAGCCAGGAATGGTGGTTTGCGACAATGGCACCAACCTCCTCTCCGCCCTCCGACAGGGACAACTGACCCATGTGCCCTGTGTGGCTCACGTCCTTAACCTGGTGGTGCAGCGCTTCTTGGGCAGGTACCCGGGCTTACAGGATGTCCTGAGGCAGGCCAGGAAAGTCTGTGTGCATTTCCGCAGATCTTATAATGCCAGTGCTCGCCTGGCTGAGCTGCAAAAGGAGTTGAACCTGCCCAAGAACCGCCTTATATGTGACATGCCCACCAGGTGGAACTCAACGTTGGCCATGCTGCAGCGGCTGCACACGCAGCAGAGGGCCATCAATGAGTACCTGTGCGACTACGGCACCAGGACAGGGTCAGGGGAGCTTGTTTTTTTTTCTCCACGCCAGTGGGGCATGATCAGGGATGCATGCACTGTCCTGGCACCATTTGAGGAGGCCACGAGGATGGTGAGCAGTGACAGTGCATGCATCAGTGACACTGTACCTCTTGTCCACCTGTTGGAGCACACGCTGCGTGGAATAATGGACAGGGCACTTGAGGCAGAACAGAGGCAGGAAGAGGAGGACTTCCTTGCCTCTCAAGGCCCCCTTTACCCAGACAGTGTTCCTTCTGTCCCACCCATCGCACAGGAAGAGGAGGAGGAGGAGGAGGAGGAGGATTGTGTCAGCATGGAGGTGGAGGCTGGCACTCAGCATCATCAGCAGCAGTCTTTTAGGGATGATTTACAGTCCCAAGAAACCAGTGGACTTGTACGTGGCTGGGAGGAGGTGGCTGCGGATCATGTCGTCCTTAGTGACCCAGAGGACTCCGGAGCGAATGCCTCAGCAAACCTACGCTGCATGGCCTCCCTGATCCTGCAAAGTCTGCGGAAGGATCCTCGTATTCTTCGGATCAAGGAGAGGGACCATTACTGGCTGGCCACTCTCCTTGATCCACGGTACAAGGGTAAGGTTGCGGACCTTATGTTACCGTCGCAGAGGGAGCAGAGGATGAGACAACTCCGGGAGGCCTTGCAGAAAGGTCTGTGCAACGCGTTCCCAGAGACTGGGAGGTTGCAAACTCCTGGTCCTGGACAACGAGTTGCTGAGGCTTCGGCCAGTCAAAGAAGGAGCGGTGGGGAAGGTGGCCGTCTGACCGATGCGTTCAGACAATTCTTTAGTCCGCAGCCCCAAAGTATGATCGGTTCCAGCAACCATCGCCAGCGTCTGATAAACATGGTGCAGGAATATCTAGGGGCAAGGTCAGACTTGGACACCTTCCCCACCGAAAATCCTCTGGCTTTCTGGGTCTTGAGGATGGATCACTGGCCAGAGCTTGCACAGTATGCAATTGAGCTACTGGCCTGTCCTGCATCCAGCGTTCTTTCGGAACGCACATTCAGTGCTGCTGGAGGATTTGTCACGGATCACAGGGTGCGCCTGTCCACCGACTCGGTTGATCGACTGACTTTCATCAAGATGAACCAGTCTTGGATCACCACCAGCTACCACACACCTGATGCTGATATAACAGACTAATTGATTTTAAAATGTCACATCCCTTCAAGACTGATGCTGATGCTGAGTGCCTGTGCTGTTATGTTGACTGGCTATCCTCCTCCTCCGAGTCCTCAATGATACGATTGATGATGATAGCTTGGAAGATCATTTTTGTTTATGGGTGCCGCCACCAGTGCCTAACGCCCAATTTTTCAGCCCCTGTTTAACAGTGGCGTGTAATTACAATTTTTGAAGCAATACTTTGCAACAGGGCTCATTGCTGTGCTCCAAGTACAGTATCTGTGAGGAGTTGCAGTGTTGTGCCACCAGTGCCTAAGGCCCAATTTTTCAGCCCCTGTTTAACAGGGGCGTGTCATTACAATTTTTGAAGCAATACTTTGCAACAGGGCTCATTGCTGTGCTCCAAGTACAGTATCTGTGAAGGGTTGCAGTGTTGTGCCACCAGTGCCTAAGGCCCAATTTTTCAGCCCCTGTTCAACAGGGGCATGTAATTACAATTCTTGATCTAATAATTCACAGCAGGGCCCATTGCTGCACCCACCAAGAGTAACTGTCAGGGCTTACAGTGTTGTGGCACCAGCACCACCATCAAAGGCCCAATTTTTACTACCACTGTTCAACAATTATATGTAATTAAAATTCCTGATATAATAGTTGACAGCAGGGCGTTCCAGCACCAACCAAGAGTAACTGTGAGTGCTTACAGTGTTGTGCCAACACCAACAACTAAGGGGCCTATTTCTGCAGAGTATATACGGCAGGTCCCTACTTTCAAACATCCAACTTACAAACGACTCCTACTTGCAAACGCAAGAAGACAACAGGAAGTGAGAGGAAATCTACCACTAGGAAGGAAAATTCTCTCCTGTAAGAATAAATATGGGAGAAAGGTGTCTCCTCTGTACTGATGCTTTATCAGCAATCCTTGTTTCAAGAAAAACACCACATTTCAAAAACAGTTGTCATTAGGACGGAAAGTGAGGTGAAATGTTCTGAACAGGGGCACAGACAGCAAAACAAATGTTACAGGGGTGATAACCCTTACCTATGTTTTCCAAAAAGTTTAAAAATAGATTTTTGGTCTGGAGCTACACTTCAACAATGTACCTGTTCAAAATTACAAACAGATTCTACATAAGAACAAACCTACAGTCCCTGTCTTGTATGCACCGCCTGTATACGGCTGTTCAGAGTATATAGGGCCTTTTTTATTTTATGTGCGGGGTTCCCCTTAATATCCATACAAGACCCAAAGGGGCTGGTAATGGGCTGGGGTAGGGGGGGGGGTCATGGGGTAGCTATGCCATTTTTCTTAAAGATTTTCATCCATATTACCGGGACCAGACATTACATTAAAGCCGCAAGCAGTTTTAAATGGCTTTTTTTTCCTTTAGAAGTGTCATTTTGTGCAGGGACAGTTCTAAACACGGGAAACACGTGGCACTTCACAGGCATACTTTAGACACCCCCCAGGTACGATATTTAAAGGAATATTTGACTTTTTTTTTTCACTTTATGCATCATTAAAATGACTGCTCCCGGAAAACGACCGTTTTTAAAACTTATTTTTGCATTGATACATGTCCCCTGGTGCAGAACCCGGGTTCCCAAACCCTTTTTAGGACAATAACATGCATAATAGTTGTTATAATTAGCACTTTAGAATTCGAACGTTCGCATCCATTGTATTTAATAGGGTTCTAATGTTCGTTCGAACTTTCGGTCCGTTCGCGGGTTCTGGTGCGAACCGAACCCGGGGGTGTTCGGCTCATCACTAGTCTTGACCGACGAATCTCCTGCAGAAGGGAAACAAACAAAAAACACATCCTAACACTCTGTGTTAACTTGGCATGAGTGGGTCCGTCAGCCGAGAGACCCACTCACTCCAATAAGTAAGTAATGCATGTGTAACATTTTCAAACATTCGTTGCACAACACTGCCACCTGGTGACAGCGCTGCGGTAATGACACTTGGTGAGATCTTCATTCTTCCTGCTCTCCTACTCTAACTCTACCCCAAAAGTCTCTGCCTTTGGCACATGAAGAAAAGGGAGAAAAAAACAACAGCTCCCAAATCTCCAGTGAGTAAAAGAAAAGCCCAAATCAAAACAAAAGTAGGGCACAGTTCTAGGCGTCTGGGAATGTCTCTTCCAGAAAGTTTCAACAGCAACAAGATAGGAGCTCACTTCTCCTATAAATAGAACCTTGGATCCGGCAGAAACAGGGGCTTCAGGTGCCCATCAAACACTTCCACCGAATACTCGACATCCTCTCCTTCTTTCCGGCAGATGAGCACCTTATCGGCATGAATATGGCGCCCAAGTCTCCAATCAGCTCTGCAGTCCTTGAACTTTTTAGACACAGGCGGCGAACATGACAGGTATCGCCTGGCATGGGGTACTTTAAGTTTTTCCCATACAAACTCATCATACCACCTTGGTCGCAGGACCTCGACTTCATACACTAAGTCCCGAGGCAAGTAGGGGTACTCCCACCCATATTCACGGGTGACTCTCTGGGAGAAAAGTCTCTGCAACCTGGCTAGAGGTGGCATCACATCTCGCTCACCTTCTCCTGGCTGTACGATGGCCTCCGGGTGCCGAGGTACCTTCACCATCTCGGGTTTCTTTGTCTTTGATGCCCGCAACGAAGCACGCTGCATCCCCAACATCAGAGCGGGTGATGTAGTTGAATGCGGGAAGTTGGTCGGAGGACTAGATTTCCTCGAGAACTCCGGGGCCTTCACCCGGAGCGTACTGTCTTCTATGGACATGGGGGAATCCTGCGGTTTACTCAGCACAGGTAGTGGGCGTCTGTCCCAGCCCTTCCGGTGAAACAGTTCGTCTATCTCTCCGTCATCCCCACAGTCTGACAATGACTCTAAGTCGGAGGTGTCATACATCTCGGCGGGAAGGTAGTCTCTAGTAGACGGAAGGCTACCCTCCCTTGCGGGCTCCACCGACTGTGGACCCCCGACACCTCCAACCAACACCACAGTCCCAGCCCCTGGCTCACCTGGACCTTCTGAAGAACTGGGATGTCCGGGACTCTCTTCTCTACCGGCGCCATCCAGGCCAGGCAAGCGGCGGGGTGAAGCTCGACCACGACCATAGGATGCCTGCACCAGGCTTATCTTCCTCTTCGGGGGTGGCAGCAGGGAGTCTGTAGTGACCGAAGCAGTGTCCTCGGATTTTCCTCTCTCAGTCTCTGGTTGGGCAGTCACTTCGCCCTGGTCAGCGCGCACGGGAAACTCCGCAAAGGCTTTGATCTCTCCCTCCGGAGTGGCGGTTCCTGTGATGCAGTTGAGGCGTAGGGCCCGGGGCCTTTCCGTGTGTGGTTCAACCTCAAAAAGAAACTCCTTGCATGCTTCGCATCGCCCGAATGGCTTTAGTTGGACCACCAGTCCCGAGCATCCGGGACAGATCACACCGAGGGCCTCCGTGTCTCTGCATGAATACAGAGCCAACTGTCCTCGGGGCCTGAGCCTTATCCCCGTGTCTGTAATGGGTGCAGCAAATGCAGTCATCTTGAAAGGATAAGGTACCGGCATCCACGGGGAGCCTGAGTTCGCTCCGACCACTTGCTGCTCCATCACGCGCTGACCTCGCGCCGGAGTCTTCACGTGTCTCTCCACACGTGGCCAGACTCCTCCCACGACTTGCATGTTTTCGCGGGCTTCCTTCAGTCTCCTCCCACGAATTACGCAGTCATGGGGTGCCTCGTGGCGCAGTGCAGCAAAAGTCCCCACATGTAGTTCGTCACACGCCTGGACTCCTCCCTCTTCCCGCTCTTTCTGCATGGGCCTCTCCCGGTTTTTTCAGGGAAATTTCCACGACTTCGAGCACAGGGATGCACTTTGGCCAATCACATGGCCGACCTGCTCGGACCTCCTCCGGGCAGCAAAGTTCAAACACAGCCGTTCCAAACCTCAGGGTCAACACACATTTCATCCCGGACGAGCCCCCACGTGTAGCGGCCTCACCCCGACCTCTTTAGCTAGGGGTATGTCGAGCGACAGAGTGAGGTGCGCCACGGCCCATGTCCTCCCCATGGCTGTGGGTGAGGTGAAGGCCAGTATCAATCTTTTTCCTCGGGCCAAATGTGCGCTGGTTATGAGGGTCAGTCCTTCCGTGCCGGAATCTCCCTTTGTTCCCATCAACAGAGTCCATACACCCATCAAAGTCCAAACTCAGGTTTATTGCGTATCTCCACATACAGTCAAATGCAACGGCATGATACGATGGGGAAGCAGGTCGAGGCACTGTACAGGTTCCTAGTCCCTACACTCCCTGTGCTATGACCAGGGGTTGCAGGAATCTTGATGAAAGCTCCTCCGCTGCGCTGTAGCCCATATCAGGGGAAGATGTCCTCCGAGGGAGTTACCGAAGGCCCATCCGTCACCGGGTTGACACTGCACCGGGTCTTCGGACGGGTGACCTCCCCAGCCTCCTCACCTCAGATGCGGGTCCCCTCGCAAGGGGCGCCCTGGAGCAACTTCACCCTCGCGGGACCCAGCCGGAGTCACCGGGTCCCAGGCCTCCTTAATAGTACCTCACCCCAGGCTGAAGGTGCCCGGGATGGACTCCATCTACATTCCGGCCAGGCCTTGGGCGCCTAGGCCGGAACCTTGAACCGCCCGCACCCAGGCCTAGGGTGCCTGGGTGCGTGAAGAGATGATCCTCCCCAAAGACAGACAGACCTCTTGGCGAGGGCGTCTCCCCCTTTTATATCCTCCCATCGACACCACGGCGGGTTCCCCGCCCCAGCCGTACCATCTCCAGGAAGGGACAAAGAAGGGTAGCACTGTGGTAGTGATTCTACCTCGAGCCAGTAGGTACACTGACACCCACTGGTCAAAGAGAATATTACACCACCCAATCCTCCACGAATAAGAAAAAGGGGTCTGAACCCTGACATAATTACACACCTGGGTCTCTCTACCCCCAGGTGTATCCCACTAACTTTGAAGACCCCGCTACATAAAAATGAATAAAAACAAGGAAAAGCCAAATGGCCTCTTACTTGGCAAAGTGCCTGTGCCTTGGCACCAGAGGAACACCGCAGACAGTCAACCAGGTGGGTGGTGTGGCAGCCGTGATGCTCGCGCTGTGTGGCGTTCGTTCCACTGCCTGTGAAGCCAGAAGTGGCGGGAGGTAAACACGTGACCGGGATGTGCCTCGACGTACGTTTCGTCGTCAGGAAGCATCCCGGTCACTGGATTGGTCACATTTTATTTACCAAGGTGGCAATCTGATTGGTTGGAGCTAACTCGCTCACTGGTGTTATGTACTGATGCCATCAAGTGGAGTTTGTGGATATTACTCTTATGCCGTGTACACACGATCGGTTTTACAGATGAAAACAGTCCGATGGACTTTTTTTATCGGACAAACCGATCGTGTATGGGCCCCATCAGTCTTTTTTCCATCGGTGATTAAAAATAGAACATGTTGTAAATTTATCCGATGGAAAAAAAACGATAGCAAATTCCGATCGTCTGTGTGGAACTCCATCGGACAAAAAACCCACGCATGCTCAGAATCAAGTTGACGCATGCTCAGAAGCATTGAACTTAATTTTTCTCGGCTAGTCGGAGTGTTTTACGTCTCGGCGTTTGGGATGGTCGGATTTTTGACTTAAGGTGTGTAGGCCAGACTGATGGAACAGATTTTATTCCATCGGAAATCCGATCGTGTGTACAGGGCTTTAAAGATTTTCGTGTGAACATAGCTGCCTATGCTCCACATGACGTATAAACATAATTAGTGTGCACTAGTGCCATCTGGTGGAGTTTGTAGAAATTACTATTACAAATCTTGTGCTCATGGCTGTTCACAATCCACCTGACAGACATATATAATTAAAAAACTTTTATAAAAAGATTTACACAGATGACCATTTGTTAACATTTAGAAATGCCATTAGTTCATTTACAAAATGAGATTATTAAAAAAAATATATATTATAAAAATAGGTAGAATACCTGAGGCAATTAAGACAATTTTTTTTAAAATAAAATTAATAATTACTAACATACTCAATAATTTGTCAAAAACCAGTTGAGGTCAACGTCTATATTTAACCCGGCAGGCTGCAAAGTTTCCAAATTATACAGCCATTTAGTCTCATTTTGAGATTCAGCCTTTTTGCAATGGGTGCCCCTTCAATGTTTTTTGACTTTGTCTATCCAATAGAAAATTGCTAAAGAGGGATCTTTATTCTGAAATAACCTGAAGCGGTTCGATAGACTGTGCTTTGGAAAGCCATTTTTAATGTTGGTCAGGTGTTCATTAATTCTAGTGCGTAGTTTACGGGTGGTTCTTCCTACGTACTGTTTTGGACACGGGCACTGGATTACATAGGTAACATTTTCAGAGTCACACGTTATTAGTGGATTGATTTTGAATTTGTTTTTCGTTATCCACTGATTTCACATGATCTATTTTCCTTTTGGAGGTTTTACACACTTTGCACCTGGTGTAGTAGTGAAAACCTTGTCTATCAAGAAAAGTAGAGATGGTTTTAGGGGGCTCTGGAATATTAGGTGCAATTCTATTATGAAGAAGACCTGGGGCTCTCTTAAATATAAACTGTGGCTTGATGGGTAATACCTGCCTCAAGTCTTTATTTTTCAAAAGGTTGGGCCAATATTGCTTAAAGATTTGTTCTACTTCTTTGTATTGGCGATTAAAGCCAGTCAAGAAGGCCAGATCTGCTCTGAAAGGTGCTTTGTGCTTTTTTGGCAGAAGGTCTTCTCTATTCATATTGAGGACTCGTGTTTGGCTTTTCAGCAATGTCTGAGGTGAGTAGCCTTTCTCTACAAATCTGTCTGTGAGGATGGAGGATTGTGTCAGGTAGTCCCCCACATTGTCACAATTCCGCCTTATCCTCATGTACTGACCCCTGGGTATCGCTGAAAGCCATTTGGGATGATGGCAACTTTGGAATGGGGCCAATATGGTCTGTCCTCCCAGAACCGTTCCTATCAGTATCTTTAAAAAACGTACATGTACTGATCTTATTTTGCGTAACGGTTAGTACCAGATCCAAATATTTGATTGACGTAGGGTCCCATGTAGCTGTAAACTTCAGTCCATATTTATTTCTATTCATCATCTCTATGAATTCTAATAAACTATCTACAGGCCCCTCCCACATAATGACAATGTCATCTATGTACCTTTTGTACAATTCAAGGTTACTCCACTGATGGTTATAGATGACCTCTTGCTCCCATTTATTTAGAACTAAGTTGGCCACGTTGGGAGCATAGCGAGCTCCCATTGCGACCCCTTTTGTTTGGTTGTAATATGTACCCTGTTACCAAAAATAATTGTTGGTCATGGCCAGTTTTAATCCCTTTACAAGATGTTTTCTCTGTGTTGGTTTCAGCTGTGATTGGGTTTTTAAGGCTCAATTCACTGTTGAAAGTCCATCCTTTTGTTTGATGTTGGTGTAAAGCGATTCGACATCCATTGTCACCACTATCTGCATTAGATTTGACTTCAGAAAGGATCTTTATCAGTTCTCTACTATCCTTAAGATAGGATTTACCTTTTGTGACTAAAGGCTGGAGGAATATATCTAAATACTCCCCCACCCTTGAAAAGAGGGAACCTATCCCGCTCAATATGGGCCATCCTGGCGGATCAACAATTGATTTGTGGACTTTGGGACTGATGTAGAGAACAGGGAGTATTGGAGCGTGGGGAACAAGATATTTGGCCTCCTTGGTATCTAAAATTTTAGTTTTAGTACCCTTATCTACCCATTGGATGAGTTCAGCTTTTCATTTAAATGTGGGGTCACCTTTTAATTCTTTGTAAGTGGTCTTGTCACTAAGTAGTCTGAGTACTTCCTTATTATAGCTATCTTTGGTCAATATGACCAACCCTCCCCCCTTATCGGTCGGCCTAATAACCACGTTTTTGTTTTTTTCTAGTTTTTTAATGCCTTCCCAAATTTTGGTGTTATTTTTATATCTTTTAGTTTTTAGTTTTTTCATTTCCTCCTGAACCATATTTTTGAATACTTCTATAAAGTGACAAGTGCCTTTTTTGGGGTTAAACACAGAGTTGTTTTTGAGCCCACTGTGTGTAAACTCTCTTGGATTTGAATCCAAAGGGAGCCCCGGTGGTTGTGCACAAAAATGTTTTTTAATATTTAATTTTCTAGCAAATTTTTCTATATCTATATAGGTCTCAAACTTGTCCAGATATTTATCTGGAGCAAATTTGAGTCCCTGGGATAAAACTTCCATTTCTTCTTTGGAAAAATCAATTCCTGCTAAATTAAAAAGCCCTTTACTTAGTTGTCTCTCTTTCTTTTTCTTTCTACTTCCTCCCCTAGTTCCTCTCCTTCTGCCTGGTCCCTTTGGTAGTAGTGAGGAGGTGGAGGTGGGATCCCTATGGGATAGACAAAGTCAAAAAACATTGGAGGGGCACCCATTGCAAAAAGGCTGTATCTCAAAATGAGACTAAATGGCTGTATAATTTGGACACTTTGCAGCCTGCCGGGTTAAATATAGACGTTGACCTCAACTGGTTTTTGACAAATGATTGAGTATGTTAGTAATTATTAATTTTATTTAAAAAAAAATGTTGTCTTAATTGCCTCAGGTATTCTACCTATTTTTCTAATATATATTTTTTTATTAATCTCATTTTGTAAATGAACTAATGGCATTTCTAAATGTTAACAAATTGTCATCTGTGTAAATCTTTTTTATAAAAGTTATTTAATTATACATGTCTGTCAGGTGGATTGTGAACAGCCGTGAGCACAAGATTTGTAATAGTAATTTCTACAAACTCCAGATGGCACTAGTGCACACTAATTATGTTTATACGTCATGTGGAGCATAGGCAGCTATGTTCACAGGAAAACATGTTCTATTTTTAATCACCAATGGAAAAAAGACCGATGGGGCCCATACACGATCGGTTTGTCCGATAAAAAAAGTCCATCAGACTGTTTTCATCTGTAAAACCGATCGTGTGTACACGGCATAAGAGTAATATCCACAAACTCCACTAGATGGCATCAGTACATAACACCAGTGAGCGAGTTAGCGCCAACCAATCAGATTGCCACCTTGGTAAATAAAATGTGACCAATCCAGTGACCGGGATGCTTCCTGATGATGTCATCACGATGAAACGTACGTTGAGGCACATCCCGATCACGTGTTTACCTCCGGCCACTTCCGGCTTCTCAGGCGGTGGAACGAACGCCACACAGCGCAAGCATCACAGCTGCCACACTACCCACCTGGTTGACTGTCTGTGGTTTTCCTCTGGTGCCGAGGCATAGGCACTTTGCCAAGTAAGAGGCCATTTGGCTTGTCCTTGTTTTTATTCATTTTTACAATAAACAGTATCACACTATGGTCCTGCTTCTTCCCATTTCTTCTTGATTGGTTACGAGACGGAGTGTCCCCCAAGTTTTTCCCAGTGGCTAAAGCACAGCATCTCAAATTATTCAAGCTTCACCTGACCTGTCTTTTTCAAACAAAGGGGTCATGGTGATCTGGTAAGTGTGCTACTTACTAGGGTTGTCCCGATACCACTTTTTTAGGACCGAGTACAAGTACCGATACTTTTTTTCATGTACTCGCCGATACCGATTACCGATACTTTTTTTTTAATGTCATGTGACAGTTTTCAAACCACAATACAGACTAATGATATCTTCTTTATAATTATGAAGAACTCTAACTCAAGACATTATAAAAGAATAAAACTGTTTTATTTGCTTGTCACGCAGTAATAAAAAAAACTCAGAACATGTTGATAAATACAAAAAATATATATTTTACAACATCAAAATATATTAATAACAACAATAAATAACAAATGTAAAACCAACCAACCAAAAGTGCAAAACAGTAAACAACCATAACAGTGCATTGTTAATCATGGGGAACAGTATGGGTTGGATTAACAGGCAATATAGCTAATAGAATTATTATTTCTCAAAAGTTAGTGGCAAGTTCTTTTTAAGGAATAAAAGCATCTCTGCATGTTCAGCCATAAGCCTGTTTCTGCTATCAGTAAGGACGTTAGACGCTAAGCTGAACAGTCTTTCACTTTCCACACTACTGCATGGGGCAGAAAGAAATTTTTGGGCCATTTTAGCCAGAGTTGGAAATCTGACTTTATGAACTGCCCAGTACTTCAGGGGTTTCTCTGAACGAGGTACAGTGATCTCTCCCAGGTAAGCTTCCAGCTGTATAGTAGCAGCTTTTGGAGCACTGCTCTCAGACGTAGCTGAACCTTCACCAGCAATTTCAGCAAATACACTGTCCAGACTGGTACCTGGCTGGTCACGGTGAGGTCTTTTGGAAGCTGGTTCTTCATGTTCCTCAGACACAATTGTCTCTTCAGAAATGTTTTGCTGCAGTTCCAGTATTAACATTTCTTTTGCCTCCCTGGAAGTGTCTGAATTACAAAAAAATCTATCTTTATACCTAGAATTAAGAAAAAAATAAACCATGAATCAAATCAATGCAGCATATTCGTTATATGAAGAAAAAATGCACATTTTATAGCAGAAAAATTAACATTACCTTGGATCGAGTAAAGTTGCGATACAGTAAAGTGGGTTTCGCTCAGTATCAGAGAAGCGCTTCCGCAAAGCAGCAAGCAAAGTGCTCTTCATTGTTTTGATACCATGGTCATCATCCACTTTTGATAACACTTTCTGCAACACTGTGACTGCAGGAATGACATCAGAGGCAAACGCATCTGAACAACTCACTTGGCGAGTCATCTCTTCAAAGGGAGCCAAGATATTGATCAACTTCTCTATCAGATTCCACTGGTTTGCAGTAATGGTGGCAGGGAGCTCAGAAACATACACTTCAAGGGCCCGTTTCTGCTCAAATAGAGACTTCAGCATGTAAAATGTGCTGTTCCAACGAGTCTGCACGTCTTGCTGGAGACTTCTTACTGGCTGACCAAGCTGTATTTGGATGTCCTGCAGCCGAGAGTATGCCAGGTTAGAGTGCTTGAAGTGGCCAATTATTCTGCGCCCGACTCCCACAGCATCTGCAATGCTGCGCTGTGATAAAAGTCCCTCTGAGACAGCAAGCTGCAGTGTATGTGCAACACATGAGATACTAGGAAGTCCAGCATCTTCCATACCTTTTACCATGTTTTTAGCATTGTCCCGGACCACAACATGAACAGAACTTTTGGGAATCGCCCAAGTCTGAAGCATTTCCTCAAGCATGTTCGCTATTGCTTGACCGGTGTGGGAGCCTTCAAATTTCGTTCATGGAGCATGACCTGATGCAACGAGAATTTGCCATCTATCCACTGCGCCGTTAAACTGATGAGAGAGAGAGGACTCACACTACTGCTCCAGATGTCTGTGGTGAAGCTAATTGCCTTTATGTCCTTCTGCAACATGATAGTAATGTGCGTTTTAACCGTGCTGTGGATCTTTGGTAAGATGACATCTGTAATGTAATGGCGACTGGGAATGTCATACTTCGGCTCCAACACATTAAGAAATCTCTTAAAACCCATGTTCTCAACAATTGAAAGCGGTTGATCATCCAGAATAATAAATTGGGTGAGCGCCTCTGTTATCTTTACAGCTCTGGGGTTGTCTCTTGACATCTTTTCTCTTCTGGCAAAAGTTTGCTGCAAAGTTGACTGCTGAGTATTACTGCTCGTGCTGGCGGTAAATTCTCCATGTTAAATTTTATGTTTTAGCTTCAAATGTTTTATCAGATTACTGGTATTGTAAGAGCTGATTTTTGTACCTCCTCTGGATAATTTTGCAGAACAAAGTTTGCAGTCTGCCATCCGTGGGTTGTCCTCATTAATTTTAAAATACGTCCACACAGCTGACATTCTGCTGGTGTCTGTGCAGTGTGCACTGAAAAACTCTGATAATTTGCGCGACCTTGGGTGAAAAAAGCAAAATAAAAAATTAAGCATCCATTGTTTAATTACTTCTATATCGGGCACTCTCACCCCCTCTTCCTGCCCAGGCCAATTTTCAGCTTTCAGCGTTGTCACACTTTGAGTGACAATTGCGCAATGCGCAGTCATGCTACACCGTACTTTTTTTTGGTATAATTTTTTTTCACACAAATAGAGCTTCTTTGGTGGTATTCATTTTATTTAATCACTGCTGTGTTTTATTTATTTTTTTGTTAACAAAAAAAAAAAGCCTTTCTTAGGTTACAGGAAAAGGGGAAAGCTGCACCAAGTAAATGAAAGATTAAGTACAGTATATGATGAAGGTTTGAGGCTGAGCAAATAAATAGTCCATATGAAGAACCAGTCCTCCTTAAATGGCACCACAGTGACTCCATGTCCCTTACATTGGAGATCAGTGGGAAGAATGTTCCTTACATTGGTGGTCAGTGTGAAAAATGCTCCTTACATTGATCAGTGGGAAGAATGTTCCTTACATTGGTGATCAGTGGGAATAATGTTCCTTACATTGGTGGTCAGAAGGAAGAATGCCCCTTACATTGGTGGTCAGTGGGTAGAATGCCCCTTACATTGGTGGTCAGAAGGAAGAATGCTCCAGTCCTTACATTGATGATCAGTGGGAAGAATGCTCCTTACATTGGTGGTCAGTGTGAAAAATGCTCCTTACATGGGTGGTCAGTGGGAAGAATGCCCCTTACATTGGTGGTCAGAAGGAAGAATGCTCCAGTCCTTACATTGATGATCAGTGGGAAGAATGCTCCTTACATTGGTGGTCAGTGTGAAAAATGCTCCTTACATTGGTGGTCAGAAGGAAGAATGCCCCTTACATTGGTGGTCAGAAGGAAGAATGCTCCAGTCCTTACATTGGTGATCAGTGGGAAGAATGCTCCTTACATTGGTGGTCAGTGTGAAAAATGCTCCTTACATTGGTGGTCAGTGGGAAGAATGCTCCTTACATTGGTGGTCAGTGTGAAAAATGCTCCTTACATTGGTGGTCAGTGTGAAAAATGCTCCTTACATTGGTGGTCAGTGGGAAGAATGCCCCTTACATTGGTGATCATTGGGAAGAATGAGTCCTTACATTGATGATCAGTGGGAAGAATTACATTGGTGGTCAGTGAGAAGAATGCTCCTTACATTGGTGGTCAGAAGGAAGAATGCCCCTTACATTGGTGGTCAGTGTGAAGAATGAGTCCTTACATTGATGATCAGTGGGAAGAATTACATTGGTGGTCAGTGAGAAGAATGCTCATTACATTGGTGGTCAGTGGGAAGAATGCTCCTATTTTATTATCTGCGAGTTGGAATTTAATCACTGCTGAAGAAACACCCGGCAACCTTGAGGAACCTCTAATTTTTCACATTAAATGACTGGATTTTACAGTTCTATTAAAGCGGAGTTCCACCCAAATTTGGAACTTCCGCTTTATCCACTCCTCGCCCCCTTACATGCCACATTTGGCATGTGTTTTTTTTTGGGGGGGAGTGGTGTCTTCAGTCGGAGTGGGACTTCCTGTCCCACTTCCTCCTTCCGCCCTGTGGTCGCCTAGGCGATACGTCATATCGCCCTGTGGCGGCCTCTCCCTGTAGGTGATCACCTGGGACGTGACAGGTCCCAGGCGATCGCCTGTCCACTCAGAGAGCGCTGCGCCGTTCGCCAATGCGCAGTGAGTGCCCGGCCGTGAAGCCGAAAGCTGTCACGGCCGGGTGCCCACACTATGAATGGAGGCGCCGGCGGAGAAGGGGGGAGAGGAGCGGCGCATCGCTGGACAGTGGAACAGGTAAGTGTATATTTATTAAAAGCCAGCAGCTACACTTTTTGTAGCTGCTGACTTTTATTAAACATAAAAAAAGGCTGGAACTCCCCTTTAAGCACTATAGGTGCAATACAGAATAGCTGTCAGTGGGTGGCACTGCAGTTCAGGTGATTCCAGGGAAGAAGCCCCCCCCTCCCCCCAAGATGAGCTCACATCCTGCCCACCTGAATAGTTAGTTCTTATTCATGAGAGAGCCCCCCCCCCCCCCGCCGCCATTCTTAGTGGTTAATTAATGGCTTATCTAAACTCCCCCCCTCCAACATCGAAAAAACAGGCAGGAGAGTCAGGGCACAGGACACAGAGCACAGACTCAGGGCACATCCAGCAAAATAGGAGGGTGACCACTGACCAGCACAAAGACAGGCAAGGAGACCTTTGGATCGTAACAGGGGAGGGAGGAAGGAAAAGAAGTGTGTGCATGTCATCCCACTCTCCACCCCCCGCTCTCCGCCCGCTCTCCACCCCCTCTCCACCCCCTCTCTCATCAGTCGGACTCATTCGGGAGCATTTGTGTGCAAGTTGCAACTGTCACCAATTAAATTAAAAATTTACTTGCCCGCCTGTAGAATCCTCTGCTCTCCGCTCTGCTCTGGTCTCCGCCTCGCTATCCTCCCCGCTCTGGTCTCCGCCCCGCTCCCCGCCCCGCTCTCCACCCACTCCCACTCTCTCAAAGTATCGGACTGGGCATCGGGAGCATTTGCGCGAGTACAAGTACTTGTGCAAATGCTTGGTATCGGTCCCGATACCGATACTAGTATCGGTATCGGGACAACCCTACTACTTACCTTATCCACCGGGTGCAAGTGTGTCTTCATAAGATCTTTTTCATGGTGACAGTGTAAAGACCTGCAACACCCATTGCTTTTATGGACATTTCTTGATTACTACTCACTTTGATTGCTGTATATTTTCTATGCACTTATTCACTTTATAATTTCAAAAGTCTACCATGCACTTTATTATAGTCGATTATTATAGTTGACTATCAATTGTGATAGCACTGTATTCACTTGTTTACTGAAGTTAGAGTGCAGATATTGGAACTATTTGCATCCTGTTCAATTCTTAGTTGTTGTATGCACTTTATTATTGTTCACTACGTTATTTCAAGCATTAATTTTGCAATTTATGTGTACGCTATTTAATTCATAGTTTATATTTACAATTCTGTATTCCAGCGCCCCCATATTTATATACAACCCACATGTCACAAAGCTAGCACATTGCACTTTGAGGGGAGCAGCTTATTGTCTGATTAGAGTCTCAGCGCGGGGTTCTCTTTTATTTTTAACCCTGCATGAGTCTTGGAGCTCCGTTTTACCTTGGGACGCCCAATTGGCTCCTCTGTTTCAACTGTCGATTTCTTACTGTCAGGGCTGACAGTTACTTCTGGCTTGGTTTCTGCCTCACTGTCCTTATCTGAAAAGCTGGGCTCAACATGGGCAACATGGGCAGACACCCTCTCTCTCCTTCCCGCAGTGACAGCAGACTCTTTTTCAACCCACCCTCATCAGCTCTGGGTGGGTTGAAACCGTTCAGGCTCCCTTCAATAGCAATTTCAGAACACTAGGGTGGTGTGAACGGCCCCTGGTAAAACTCAATCTAAGTCCCGAAGACCCTCACTTGGGTGCAATTAGGGCGGCTAAGATAGAACGCGAAAGACACATCGCGGAGGAGAGCAAAAAAAATACCAAGGAATTCTTTAAGTATATAAACAGTAAAAACGGGAGGACAGACTACATTGGTCCCATAAAGGTATTGCATTTATTTTTCTCCTCAGTCTTCACGGGGGAATCAGGGGGCTTCAATAACCAAAACTGTAGTGTTTGTCCTCATGACACATCAAAGGAAGCACCCTCATGGCTAACAGAGGACAGAATTAGAAATAGACTTGGGAAACTTAACATTATTAAATCATCGGGACCAGATGGCTTGCACCTGAGGGTACTTAGGGAACTCAGTCAAGTAATTGCAAGACCACTGTTCCTAATTTTTACTGACAGTCTATGGACTGGAATGGTACCAGCTGATTGGAGAAAAGCCAATGTAGCACCAATATTATAAAAAGGGACAAAATACATCCCTGGGAATTGCAGACCAGTTAGCCTAACATCAATAGTATGCAAGCTCTTGGAGGGGATGATAAGGGACTATATACAAGATTTTAGTAATGAAAATGGTATCATTAGCAGTAATCAGCATGGATTCATGAAGAATCGTTCTTGCCAAACCAATCTATTAACCTTCTATGAGGATGTAAGCTACCAATTAGATAAAGGAAGGCCCGTAGACGTGGTGTATTTGGATTTTGCAAAAGCATTTGACACAGTTCCCCATAAACATTTACTGTACAAAGTAAGGTCTGTTGGCATTGACCATAGGGTGAATACATGGATTGAAAACTGGCTACAAGGGCGAGTTCAGAGGGTGATGATAAATGGGGAGTACTCGGAATGGTAAGGGGTGGAAAGTGGGGCCCCCCAGGGTTCTGTGCTGGGACCAATCCTGTTTAATTTGTTAATAAACGACCTGGAGGATGGGGTAAACAGTTCAAGCTCTGTATTTGCGGACGACACTAAGCTAAGCAGGGGAATAACTTCTCTGCAGGATGTGGAAACCTTGCAAGAGAATCTTAACAAATTAATGGGGTGGGCAACTACATAACAAATGGGGTTTAATGTAGAATTTTTTTAAATAATGCTATTGAGTGGCAAAAATATGAATGCAACCTACTCACTAGGGGGTGAACCTCTGGGGGAATCTAGGATGGAAAAGGACCTGGGGGTCCTAGCAGATGATAGGCTCAGCAATGGCATGCAATGTTAAGCTGCTGCTAACAAAGCAAACAGAATATTGGCATGCATTAAAAAGGGGATTAACTCCAGGGATAAAGCGATAATTCTCCCACTTTACAAGACTTTGGTCCGGCCGCACCTGGAGTATGCTGTCCTGTTCTGGGCACCAGTCCTCAGGAAGGATGTGCTGGAAATGGAACGGGTACAGAGAAGGGCAACAAAGCTAATAAAGGGTCTGGAGGATAGAAGTTATGAAGAAAGGTTGCGAGCACTGAACTTATTCTCTCTGGAGAAGAGACGCTTGAGAGGGGATATGATTTCAATTTACAAATACCATACTGTAACTATGTAACTTAGCTGCTGCCGTTTCACAGCCTCCAAGACATTCCATTCTTCAACCGACTGAATGGCTTGACTCATCCAAGTCTCAAATTTCTCCTCCCCACTTGGAGTGGGTAGTTGCCCTGAGAAGAACCAAAGCCTCCTATACCCTTGATTGGCAGTATCAGGGCCATTCTTCACCAAATTTTCGACTAACCGGCTCATATCCGTGTAGAATGAGGCAGGAGGAGGCTTAACCCCACAGCAAAATCTGTACCAACTGGTCCCATGTTTCCCACACTGGCTCGCGGTGGCAACTGCTCCCCAGTGTCCTCTTCCCTCACCTATAGTGGGATCACTCAAGCAACTATCCCTTCTGCTAGAGGCATCCTTTCTCCCTGGAAACAGGCAGGTATGTCTTCCTGCCACTTCACCAGCACCCAAACACAGTCCAGGGCGAGCTCCAATTCCACATCCAGAATGTAGTTAGGCCCTCTTTCTTGGAGCTAGGGCTCTTACCCACTGCAGAATCTCCTTCTCAGTGCAATCACTTCCTGAGATCTCCAGAACAGTGCTTTGCTTCATCTGAGCTGCTTGCACTCTTCCCCAGATGACTGCAGCAGCTGAGTCCATCTCTTCCTCACGTAATGTCACGTGTCTGGACTGACTAGGGCCTGCAGCAGAGAACATCCCGGACGAGCCCCCAAATGTAGCGCTGTCCCCTGGGGGGTTACTTGGTAATGCATGTTCTCTAATACCGCCTTGACCCTGTGAACTCTCCAGTCGCTCTGACACTCTAGGTTCAGACATGTACACCTTTAAATGACACAAAGCAAGAAAGCAAGTGGTTTCAACTCGATCTGGCTTTACTTCTTTGAAATGAGAGGTGTAAACTAGCGTTGTTGAGCCAAATCCTGGGTTGAACCAAGACTAGACTGAAATAACTCTTGTGACAATAGTAATTACTAATGACACATAAATGCAACAATGTACTCAACCACATAGGATATTATAGAGTAACCATCAATGACTATAAGGAAAGTGTTTACTTTAAAGGATGACTCCAGACTGACTTATAATACCTTCATCCTAATGAGAGACAGTATACTACAATGATCAGTTAAGTGTCCCCTTTAAGAGTACTAACAACACTGTCTAACAGCAAGGCCTTGCACTGTCTTCCCAGGCAACGCTGGAGCTCATAGAATATAAATTCCTGGCTGCAGCAATCCTAGCTCACCAATCCTGATAGACATCAAAGCCTCCCGATGGGACCAACGAATGATTCTTCCTCACGTAGGTAGGCCGAAGCAGAGATTTGTCTGTGGACTCAGCGATCTGGTTCCCGGTGTCCAACGCTGCTGCAGGGTGTCTCTCTCTCAGCAGCCATCAGCTGAACTCGCTGGGACTGGAGCGGTGGCTGTGGATCATGAGCTAGGCCGCAATCCTCTAAAACAGCGGCGGCGAGGTGCTCACAAGTCAGATCCAGGAACCAAGAGAGCGTGGGCCTTATCTCCAGAGCCCTATATAGTCCCTCCCACAATCCTCAACTGCAAGCAGACAGTCTTCTGGGAGATGCGGTTCACAGTCAATTCTGCGATATCAGCAAAGTCTACTAAGGAACTATATCTTCCACAATACTTTTCTCTGTGCTTCAGGAAATGATGTCTGCAATTGAAATCCAGCACTAGGGGATATAGAAACAAGGCTAGGATAATAATAGACAGTCTGTAGAGGTCAGATAACTGTAGTCCGCTCCCGGCTACAATAATGCAATATGCTGCAGTTAAACTGTACTGATGCACTACAATATACTGCAGTAAAACTGCACTGATGCACTACATATACTGCAGTAAAACTGCACTGATACACTACATATACTGCAGTAAAACTGCACTGATACACTACATATACTGCAGTAAAACTGCACTGACACACTACAATATACTGCAGTAAAACTGCATTGACACACTTCAATATGCCGCAATGAAATTGCACTGACGCACTACAATTTACTGCAGTAAAACTGCAATGATGCACTTCAATATACTGCAGGAAAACTGCACTGATGCTCTACAATATACTGCAGTAAAACTGCATTGACGCATTTCAATGTACTGCAGTAAAACTGCACTGACGCACTTCAATATGCTGCAGTGAAACTGCACTGATGCACTTCAATATAGTGCAGTAAAACTTTATGGATGCACTACACTGACACACTTCAGTATACTGCAGTAAAACTGCAGGGACGCACTACACTCACACTTCGATATACTGCAGTAAAACTGTATGGTTGCACTACACTGACACACTTCAATATACTGCAGTAAAACTGCACAGAAGCACTAGACTGACACACTCCAATATACTACAGTAAAACTGCACGGACGCACTACACTGATGCTGCACTATCACTATATTCACACTACACTGACACTCTACACTCACAATAGAATCACAATAGTACACTATAGTACACTAACTCGCTAGTAGCAATTAACAGAGCCCTGTTCTATTCATCTCCACTCCAATATCACACTGCAAATGGCTTCTCTGGGAAGGAACCTTTTACAATGTGGGGTGAGTCTATAAGCAATGAGCCCTGATTGGCCTACGTCATCATGACTTTCTCCAATAATGGCTCTGACAGTGCTCTGTGCCCTAATTGGTCAAAGCCTTCATTGCTTCAACCAATCAGGGTTTAGAATGCACTGTGCAGAGCGCAGTGCATTGTGGGGCATTCAGTGGGACGAACAAACGGTCGAAACGCCCTGCTAATTCAG
This sequence comes from Rana muscosa, assembly GCA_029206835.1. Taxonomy (NCBI): domain Eukaryota; kingdom Metazoa; phylum Chordata; class Amphibia; order Anura; family Ranidae; genus Rana; species Rana muscosa. The sequence continues at coordinate 352,346,152 of CM055118.1, forward strand.
GTGTTTGCTGAACGGGCGAACTTTTGCTTGGCTCAAACTTTTCGCCCAATTATATTCAAGTCTTTTGTTCTTAAAGAACACATAACATAAACCATATCTGTATGTTTCATTTGTAGTATGTAGAGATCAGAGGTTCTCTAAAATCTTTCCTCTGGCCTCATGATCAGGACAAGGATTGTGGGAAGATGTGAGGGGGATGCAGCTACTTACTTTAGTCTGTGATAAATTCATCTGTTTTTGAGGAATACTGCAAAATGTTGGTTGGACATGAGTAAGTAATGTATGTATGAGGCAATAGGTATTTGAAGGGAGGGTCACTTACAATTTATGGGAGACACTGGCTCATGGGGCTGGCCGGTAGGCTGTATGGGGCACCATGATTTCTAATAGCTGGAAGTAAAAACGTACAAAATAGAAAGTAAGAGGGAGCTTTGTGGGAGTGGGTGCTGGGGATTATTGCTTGCCCTGAAACTTTCTGATTGTTGCTGGGTGTTATCATTGCTGGCTCTGATTCTTGGTGGTTAACATTATGTCAGGAAAGGCATAGCCGCGCAGCAGGAATTGCACGGCAGAAACGCGCATTCGCGGCGTGTCAGCGCGCGCGCACACGTGCGCCTGTCATCAACATTGGCGCCAAAGGGGCTATTTAAAGTGAGTGCACCAAAGACTCTTTGCTGTTTGGTCTGCAGCTTCTGTGTGTCTGAAACCTGTTACCTGTGCTGACCCCTGATCTCGAACCCAGCTTGCTCTCACTAACCTTGTCTGCTTAATACCCTGACTTTGGCTTGTTTTGGACTTCTCTTCTGCCTGCTGCTCTGCCTGATCCACCAGAACGCTACCGACCCTGACTCTGCATCTGCTTCTCTGCCTGCTGCAGTTCTGCTCTGCAAATCGCACCAGTTCCTGTCTCATCTGTGATCCAGCCTGCCACAGCTCTGGTCTTCCCAGCCCTGCCAGTCTGCCTGTTGCATCACCAGCCACAAACATCCAGCCATACCAAATACTGGACTGATCCTAGGCACTCCTGCGTCACCGTGCTTCTGTGGCTACTGTCTCAACCTCAGGGTCACACAAGCCGATGCGGCAAGAGAGGCTCTCCTCTACACGTCAGGCTCACGATCCAGGTACGTGACACATTATTTGCCGTTACATTTGGTGGATGTAATTGCTAGAGGTTATTGTTGAACCTGACACATAATGGGGGTTACCATTGCTTGTCCTGACACTTTCTGGAGGTTATCATTGCTGGCCCTGACACTTGCTGGAGGTTATCATTGCTGGCCCTGACACTTGCTGAAGGTTATCATCGCTGGCCCTGACACTTGCTGAAGGTTATCATTGCTGGCCCTGACACTTGCTAGGGGCTGTTATTGCTGGCCTTGACACATGCCAGGGGTTATTGCTGCCCCCAACGTATGCAGGGGTTATTACTGCACCTGATACTTGCTGGGGATTATTGCTTGCCCTGAAACTTGCAGATTGTCGCTGGGTGTTATCATTGCTGGCCCTGACTCATGTTGGTGGTTAACATTATTTGCCCTGACATTTTGTGGATGTATTTGCTAGAGGTTATTGCTAATGGGCTTTACCATTGCTTGTCCTTACACTTGCTGGAGGTTATCGTTGCTGGCCCTGACACTTGCTGGGGGTTAGGGGGTCATCATTGCTGGCCCTGACACTTGCTTGGGGTTATTATTGCAGGCCTTGACACATGCCAGGGGTTATTGCTGGCACCAAAGTATGCAGGGGTTGTTACTGCACCTGACACTTGCTGAGGATTATTGCTTGTCCTGAAACTTGCAGATTGCTGACTCTTGTTGGTGGTTAACATTATTTGCCCTGACATTTGGTGGATGTAATCGCTAGAGGTTATTGCTGAACCTGACACATAATGGGGGTTATCATTGCTGGCCCTGACATTTACATGGGATTATCATTTCTGGTCCTCACATTTGCTGGGGGTTATCATTGCTGACCTTGACACTTGTTGGAGGTTAACACATTAATTGCCATGACATTTGGTGCACATAATTAATAGAGGTTATTGCTGAACCAGACACATAATCAGGGTTTCCATTGCTTGTCCTGAAAACTTGCTGGAAGTTGTCATTGCTGGCCCAGACACTTGCTGGAGGTTATCATTGCTGGAGGTTATCATTGCTGGAGGTTATCATTGCTGGCCCTGACACTTGCTTGGGGTTATTATTGCTGGCCTTGACACATGCCAGGAGTTATTGCTGGCCCCGAAGTATGCAGGGGTTATTACTGCACCTCTGACACCAACAATGCAACTTATTTTACTCCCGCAAGCACTTCAATTTACCCCAAGGCCCTCGTTTGTCTAAACCAGGGGTCTCCAAACTTTCTATACAAGGGCCCAGTTTCCTGTGCTTCAGACTTTAGGGGGGCTGGACCGTGACCAGTAGGAGTAGAAAACGTCCCGTGTCAGTGAGAGTAAACAATGTCCCATCTTTGGTATTAGGGGAAAAATTTGTGCCCCTTTGTTGGTATCAGTGGGAGGAATAGTGTCCCATCATCAGTGATATCAGTGTGAGTAATAGTGTCCCATCGTTGGTGCCATCTGGGGGAAAAGTGCCCCATCGTTGGTGTTAGTACAGGAACTATTGCCCCATTGTTGGTGTCAGCGGGAGGAATAGTGCCCCAAGGACCAGATAAAGGTACACAAAGGGTCACATTCGCCCCCCAGGCAGCAGTTTGGAAACCACTGGTCTAAACCAGTGTTTCTCAACTCCAGTCCTCAAGGCGCACCAACAGGTCATGTTTTTGGGATTTCCTGCAGATAAAACAGCTGTGATAATTACTAAGGCAGTGAAACTGCTCAAATCACCTGTGAAAATCAATGGAAATCCCAAAAACATGACCTGTTGGTGCGCCTTGAGGACTGGAGTTGAGAAACACTGGTCTAAACCATAGCAAAGCAAAAGGCAAGGGTCATACGCCATGAAGCAACACCCACTTTAACCATGACCACAAGCCGGGGGCCGGTGGAATGCTATGCACACCCCATTTCTCTTTTCAATCCTCTGAAGATTCTTTTTCTAAATTTGTTGAAATTTTGACACGTATAGTTTATTTTTAAACCCACTGATACCAATTACAGGGCTTATTATTGCACACGCTGACCAGCAATGTAAGGCCCCTTTCACACTGGGGCGGGCAGGAGCGGTGGCGGTATAGCAGCGCGATTTTCAGCGCTGCTATACCGTCGTTCTTACCGCGGTATGCGGTCGCTAGGGGGGTGAATTTAACCCCCGCTAGCGGCCGAAAAAGGGTTAATACCGCCCGCAAACCGCGGCTATTGGCGCGGTTTGCGGGCGGTATTACCGCGCTGTCCCATTGATTTCAATGGGAGACCGCGGTAAAGGAGCAGTGAACACACCGCTCCTTCACCGCTGTAAAGAAGCGGCTAGCAGGACTTTTGGAGCGGTCCTGCTAGCGCACCGCTTCAGTGTGAAAGCCTTCGGGCTTTCACATTGAAGGCTAAAGGGCATGATTTTTTAATGCCATATAATAGCGCTAATATTAGCGCTAAACCGCATGAAAAACGCCCCAGTGTGAAAGGGGCCTAAGAAACACTGTTACATGCGCAGAAAAAAAGAAAATTGTCTGGTGCCACCTTTAGGAAAATGACAGGTTTTGTAAAGATTTTTAAAGGAAATCACAGGCCATACTCATTCTGTATGTATAAAATATTTTATTGTACATTTATATTTAATACAAATTAGATAAACACTTAATTACACAGAAATAGGCATTTTTATTTAATATTTTTAACTCTGACACCATAGACACCAGTCTGAGTGTCCCTGTTATTAACAGTGTTGGTCATCTTACTTTGAAAAATTAATTAGTTACAGTTACAAATTACTTCTCCCAAAAAGTAATTGCATTAGTAACTCAGTTACTACATTGAAAAAGTAATTAGTTACTCAGCAAAGTAACTGACTTTTTTTTTGAGGGCACATAGCACATCAGGGCATGGGGCACATAGCACATCAGGGCACATAGCACATCAGGGCACATAGCACATAGCACATCAGGGCATGGGGCACATAGCACATCAGGGCACATCAGGACATGGGGCACATAGCACATCAGGGCATGGGGCACATAGCACATCAGGGCACATAGCACATCAGGGCACATAGCACATAGAACATCAGGGCATGGGGCACATAGCACATCAGGGCATGGGGCACATAGCACATCAGGGCACATAGCACATCAGGGCACATAGCACATCAGGGCACATAGCACATTAGGGCACATCAAGACATGGGGCACATAGCACATCAGGGCATGGGGCACATAGCATATCAGGGCACATAGCACATCAGGGCACATAGCACATCAGGGCATGGGGCACATAGCACATCAGGGCACATAGCACATCAGGGCATGGGGCACAGGGCACATAGCACATGAGGGCACATCAGGACATGTGGCATATAGCACATCAGGGCAGGGCACATAGCACATTGTTTACCAGCCATGCAGAGTAGCGCAGGAAGCGTGTGTGATAAGTTCTCTCTCTCATGGCACTGACGACAGTCACGCTACTCCCCGGCAGCCCCTCCTCTCTTCTCGTCCATCCCAGATGATGTCACAAGCAAATGGGGATGGACGAGAAGAGAGGGGCCGCGGGGAGCAGCGTCACTGCTGTCAGTGCCATGACATGAGAGAGACCCGGTCATAGAGGAGAGGAGGAATTACACTACTGCCATCTAGTGGCGGTAGATGTAATTGGGGTAACGCCGCCCAAGTAATGGTAACTGCGTTACCATGAGGGGAAGAGTAATCAGTTAGATTACTTGTTACCCTCTAAAGTAACTGCGTTAAGTAACTCTGTTTATTCTAACTCAGTTACTTACATCACTGGATATTAACATCCCAAAAACATCAGAAATGTGATGACAACATTCCTTAAAGGGTGACGGAAAAACAATAAGTCAGTAAATAGAGGGCTTGTAGTAAGCATGGCTAGTGATGGATGAATTTGCCCAGGTTTGATTTGCCAAGGTTTTGGTGAATCTTGTTCGAAATTTGGTGAACCCTAACTTGGAGGCATATCGCATTGCAGTCTATGGCAGGGGCAAGTCATGTTGTTAATTTTTGGTCAATTTTATGGCTAATAGAGTAATAATTAAAAAAAAAAAGCATGGGAAGTTGGGCACTGCCATGGGGGACAAAAATCTTTTAGAAAAATACTGTACAGCAAAGATGAGGGTCTTTTTATGTGGCTCCGAGACCAAAATTGTAAATACACAAATCTTCTAAATAACATACTTGGGGATGCTTTAAAGTATAAAAAAAAGGCAAAAAACTTTTTTTTAAAATTTTGTTGTGAAAAGTGTTGTCTGTGTCCCAGTTAGAGAGATCCACCCTCTTTATTTGTCCTGTTTATCATTATCACAGTGTGAAAGAAAGTCCCAAATTTTGGGTTGTCCCCAGAAGAGCAATAGAGGGGAAATCTTTCAATGAAGACAACCAGGAATTTCCTCACTTTGAAGAGATTTCTTCTCCTTTCCTGTTGTGGCTATGGGACAGTATGTGAAAGAAAATCACCCCTTATGGGACACAGAGGGCAAAAAAAAAAAAAACACGGAGAAAAAAATGCCTTTAGTTCTACTTTACCACTTCTCTACCGTCCACCGTCAAATGACAGCGGGACGAAGAGCCTCTCGTTCTGGGCGGACATCCGTGATCGCCTTCCCGAGCCACTAGGGGACGCGCGCCCGCCGCGTCACTGGGGACCCGATGCGCGTGCCCGGCGCCCGCGATTTCCGCCGGGCACACGCGATTGCCCAGTACCCGAGCAGGACCGTGGATCTGTGTGTGCAAACACAGAGATCCACGCCCTGTCAGGGAGAGGAGACCGATGGTGTGTCCCTTGTACATAGGGACAACGATCGGTCACCTCCCCCAGTCAGTCCCCTCCCCCCCACAGTCAGAATCACTCCCTAGCTAATGCAATTAACCCATTGATCGCCCTCCAGTGTTAATGTTAACCCCTTCCCTGCCAGTCACATTTATACAGTAATCAATGCATTTTTATAGCAATTGGGGAAAAAAATTATAAAAATTTTATTTGAGTATATGTTTGCATGACCGCGCAATTGTCATTCAAAATGTGACAGCGCTGAAAGCTGAAAAATTACTTGGGCAGGAAGGGCATTTAGGTGCCCAGTATTAAAGTGGTTAAAGCTATGGGTGGTGTTACAGAACAGTACAATTTTTGCAGCCAGTCTCAGTGACAGCATACGCTGGCATCACATACAATATTTGGCTGTAGAATTGTTTTAATTGTTTTACAATTAGTTTGGCTTACATACAGCAACAGCATCCCATACTTTTGTGTAGTTTTAGCAGCAACCCATGCCGTTTTATTCAATGTTAATAGGCCCGCCTTGACCGCCAGACAGAAATTGGCCAGAAATTCACAGTGTCCATGTTCTTGCTGATGGAAAACATTTCCTGCCGCTGGCAATTTTTTTTTAAGCTCTCTCCTATCAAGACTGCATATCAGTGGCGGCTTGTCCATACCAGGTGCAGGGGCCCCGCCCCCCAAATCCATGCATCCGGCCCTCTAATCTACATGCAGGGCGTCAGACGCATGGATTCCAATGATGTTTTTTTATTTTTTTAAGCACGTGATTAGAGCCAGAGGCTCTAATTGGCTTCAAAAAAGGGTAGGCTTGGGGCACAGAGCACTGCGCCCCTGAGCCCACCCAGTTGTGTGACAATAGCAAATTAATATTCGCTATCGTCTTCCTGATTCTCCTCCAATCAGGAAGCAGTTCCTGGGACCCAATTGGCCAGGGAGTCTTAGGACTCCCTGGCCAATCGGGTCTCAGGACACACTTCCTGTTTGCCCAGGAAGAGAATCAATGGCCCGGCTCTTCATTCCCTCTGACTCCAAAGGTAATGCCCTGATCACTGCCGACCCATCCTTCTCCCGTGCGGTGGGCAATCGCTGCATTCCCGTCCGTCTCCGGGGGGAGGGGTGTGCGATCACTGCATTCCCGGCCATCTCCCATGGGGGGTGAGGGGGGGGGGGTTGGTGTTAATTTGCCGCCCTCCCCAATATATTTAGCACCGGCTGCCACTGCTGCAAATGATGCAGGAGTGTAAGATTTGTCAGCAGCAGGACATTTTTAATGGGGGAGAATTGGCTGAAATGTACTAGCGACAAAAAGTACAGGAAGGGGTTTTACTACAAGAGACCACAGAAAATACAGGGGTGTAAAATTGGCCAGCAGCAAGACCATTTTGAATAGCAAAGTTAGGCCCAAATTTACTAGAGACAAAAAGCACAGGCTGAGGTTCTACTACAAAAACTAAGACACTTCAATGAATACAGCAGCAGTACAGTTTTATTATCAGGGATAATAGGGCTAACCAGTGTATGCCTAACTTTTTTTATCTATAGGAATGGGGGTGTGGTGAATATGAGTGATACAATGTAAGGTGGTCCAGGTGCACCTCGTTCTTGCGCTTAGTTTTTTTTAAAATTTTAAATGGTACACGGTGGGCTATGAACAAAAAGGCAGCTCAAGCAGCAGATGGTCATTAACAAGGGAATGCTGCCCTTTGAGCACCCCAAAATAAAGAAAAAGCCCTTTTAACATACAATAGAAATAAAAAAAAAAATACAATAGCAATGAAAACCTCAAAAGAAGTAAAAAAAAAAAGAAACAACATTTTTTTTAAAGGGATGCCTTGCAGTATAAAAACTGTTTAACCCAAAATTAAAGGCCCTATCAACATGTATTAAAGAAAAACAAAGCAAATGAAAACCCCAAAATATCACCCCCCAAATCACATTTTTTTTTTTTAAAGGGAAGCCATACAACAAAAAAAGTTTGCTATGAATGGGACAGCAACTGAAATTTATCATTGACCTCCAATCAACCACAAATTACCGTAAGATGGAGGACAAAAAGGCAGCAAAGAGGTTGATTGCCCAAAGAGCTAACAATCAGAACTAAAGTATCGTTTCCTAACACTTCGTAATCTCTCTCTATGCGGTTTTTCAGCCTTCCCCCTTATTCTCTCTTTAAAACAGTTTGAAACTCACTTCTTGACACTGTGGCTGCTCATGCCCCCCCCTCCTTTTATAATAAAAGATCTGGCTTAACTAAAAGCCCCTTATTGGTCCTTCTAAGTCTGCTGGCCATAGTTCAAAGTCTATGCAGTGCATTATGAATCTTAAATAAATTATCATAAATTTTCCAAACCACAAGTCCCAAACCTGCAGGATTCACCTCAAACCCATGGTAGTGACGACTCTGAACCTGAACCGAGTGTACACAAGTTTGGCTGTGCTTCCGTTTTACCGCCCTTGAAATTTTTGACTTTTAATGGAACTCTAGGCCAAACTTTTTGCTTTTGGATAAAGTAGAGAAGAATTAGTGCCCTGTCGTGGTTGTTGCTGCTAAGATTTCACTTTACTCTTATTACTTACAGACAGTAAGGAAATCTCAGCAGCAATACAGATGGCAATAAAAATCTAACAGAGGCTCTAACCCTCCACCATTTTTCTCAAAAGGTTTTGGCTGCTGTTTAGTGGGGACCTGGTAAATTAATCTATCTTAACTTTTATTGGTTAAGCTTGACTGTTCCACTCATTAAGTTCACATATTTTTCCATAAGCTTTAATCTTTTGTTTCCTATTTCAATAAATTCTATATTATAACTGTACCTGCAAGATGTTAACCTGCGTGCAAGATTTTTTTTCTATCTGTGTTATTTCTATTTTTTAAGATAAATGAATAAAGAATGAATTCGACGTGTTCCATTTTTTTCTTCTAACCAGCATATTCAGAGGAAAGTCAACAATAGTAGCTTTTATGTGAACATGCAGGAGAAAGTGACAAAGGCCCCTCTGATCCCTCATTCATATCTTATGTTTAAACAGCACCCTCTAGTGGAGGCCAAGGAACAGGGGAGATGTTTATAATTCAACTCATGCAGAACAAAGTGACAGCTTCTATAGCCCTCTGCCCTGCTTATAGTATGACATCATCGGCCGGGCGGAAGAGCTGAGAGAGGGCACTTGGGCATGGCCGCACAGCAGAAGGTGAGCGATCGCGTTCTGTGGTAGCCCTGTGCGGACTGTGGTCACCTCTCACCTCCCGCTGTGCGTCATCAACAGGCCACAGACCGGGACCAGTCCAGGGCCCAAGGGTTGGGGAACTTTGATCTAAGGCATGGCTGCCTCTGAGTACTAGTATCCAGATTTGGAGTGCAATTTGGTAATATCAGTAATGTGCTGCTCACTGTATTCCCTTGCTGGAGAGGAAGATGTACCTGAGGACCTGCAGTGCAAGGATCTCCCTGCTTCTGTTTTGTCCATTTGGCTCTGTGATACCTCCACTCTCCTGCTGCTTATTGATCACTACCCGACTAGTCATGCGATTGGCAGTCATCAGGCAGGCAGCTCTTATGTGAGGAAGAAAAGCCCTGCTCCTCTGCTAAGATGGCCACCTCCACACAAAGGCACAGGGACAGATTAGCTACAGCAGTAGTCTCCAAACTGCAGTCCGGGATGCAGATGCGGCCCTTTGCCTGCTTTTATTTGGCCCTTTGGGCACTCTTTCATTCACTGATACCAAAAATGTGGCATAATTCCCCCCACTGACACCAGTGAAGGGGCATAATTCCTCCAAATGACACCAATGATGGGGCACATTTTCTCCCAATGACACCAACCACGGGGCACAATTTCTCCAAATGACACCAGCAATGGGATTCGATGACACCAGCAATGGGGCACAGATCCTCCCACTGACACCAAAGATAGGGGCAAGACCTTTTCTACTCCCAGCACAGTCAGGCCCCCCAAAAGTCTGAAGGACAACAAAATGGTCTTTTGTTTAGAAAGTTTGGAGACCACTGAGCTATAGGAAGCTTATAGGCAATTCTGATGACTATTTCTTTGACCTGTGCTTGTCTTTTTTTTCTGGTCACAGCTCCCACAGTACCATCCCTCTTTCTCCCAATGACACCAGCAATGGGACCCAATGACACCAGCAATGGGGCACAGATCCTCCCACTGACACCAAAGATAGGGGCAAGACCTTTTCTACTCTCAGCGGCCACAGTCAGGCCCCCCAAAAGTCTGAAGGACAACAGAATGGCCCTTTGTTTCAAAAGTTTGGAGACCACTGAGCTACAGGAAGCCTATAGGCAATTCTGGTGTCTAGTCCTTTGACTTGTGCCTGTCTTTTTTTTCTGGTCACAGCTCCCACAACACCGCCCCGCTTTCTCCCAATGACACCAGCAATGGGACCCGATGACACCAGCAATGGGGCACAGATCCTCCCACTGACACCAAAGATAGGGGCAAGACCTTTTCTACTCCCAGCGGCCACAGTCAGGCCCCCCCAAAAGTCTGAAGGACAACAAAATGGCCCTTTGTTTAGAAAGTTTGGAGACCACTGAGCTACAGGAAGCCTATAGGCAACTCTGGTGACTAGTCCTTTGACTTGTGCTTGTCTTTTTTTTCTGGTCACAGCTCCCACAGCACCATCCCTCTTTAAAGACCACCACAGAAACTTGTGCTGCCATGAACAGATGATGATCTTTTCCAGAAAACTTGGAAAGGATCTCTCTAGAAAGCCTTGTGTATTGCAAGTGTGTTACCGGATACAAACAAAAAGCAGCAACTACACTAAAAAGTGTAATGCAGCATTCACCTGTGCCTCTACGTGAGCTCCATCAGCCGCTGAAAAACGAGGAACCCCCTTCTTGTGAAGAATAAGATCACTTCACTATCTAACCAACTTCTTTTTAGAAAACACAATAAAGATTCATCACAGATAGAAAAAACTGTGTGTCAGTAAATTTCCCATATATTAATTATCAATCGTCATTATGTAATTAAAAAAAAAAAAATAGTAGACAAAGCAAACAAACTATCACAAACTATCTTCTAATACAATTTCTGGATTTCTGGATATATGACACATGTAATCCTTTTGACTGGCAAGTTCAATATGGAGGAACATGGGTGAACGGTACATGACCTCTGCCCCATACGTTCCTTGTTGGATGCTCGCCATCCGTCATCATGATTTTGCCAAGAAAATTGATGTAATCATTCATTCCAGGACCAGCAGAATTACTGTGAAGGAATCTGGATGGTGTCCCTGAGTAGAGGGCCAAATCTGTACAATAAAATGAAGACTGATTTCACTGAAGCTTACCATGGAGTCTTTGTGTTCAGTCCATGAACAGATGTCTTCTCAAAAACTTTGATTTCACAGCTAAACCAGAGCTCTACCAAAAATGTACTTTGCGCAGACACCTATAAACTGGACATCCTTTTTGCATTTCAATGTAAATATGTATTCCCAGGTAGGAGGGCTTTGCCCCATTTTTCAGGAGCAGAAAGAGGTCTCGTTGAGTTACATGTGGATATTAAAGACGAGATGAGATGAGTTTTTTTTTTGGCATCAAACCACATTAACAGACGGCAAAATGATACAAGATTCCAGGAAAAAAAAACACTGTCTCCTTGGGGTTTGGTAAGTGCAGTGAAGCGTTGACGCATGGTGACTGAAAATGAAGGCGGACCAATGATAAAAAGTGAACCTTGAGATGAGTGGTTGTGACGAAACGCCACGTTATGGCAGAAATGTACATTCACTACAGTAAAGTCTTAGAGCTGATGTCTAATGTTAGACGTAGGCGTTCTTGCCATATTTAGAGATGCTGTTACTTGACTCGTATCGCGGGAGGGCAGTTTGCGGTGCGGGCTTCGCTGATGACGCTGTGTTTGGAGCGCGGTAATTATAGGAGTACCCTCTGTAAAATAAATGAAATAATCAACGATAAAACATTTATTCATTTAATGCCCTATACATTGCATTTACAATACATATAACAAGCTCGGTGCTTACATTAACCACTTGCTTACTGGGCACTTTTACCCCCCTCCTGCCCAGGCCAATTTCCAGCTGTCAGCGCTGTCACACTTTGCAAAAATAGTGAGAAAACTTGGACTGCCGCACTCCAAAAAAATTGGTTATTCTTTTATTAAAATAAAAATAACAAATACATAGCACAGCAAAGGGAACAGCTAGTGTGAGATGACGCGTTTCGCACTGGACTTCAGCGCTTAATCATAGCTGTCACACTTTGAATGACAATTGCGCGGTCATGCAACGTGGAGCCAAAATTAGATTTTCAACATTTTTTTCACACAAATAGAGCTTTCTTTTGGTGGTAATTAATCATCAGTGGGTTTTTTATTTTTTGACAAACAAACGAAAAAAGATGGAAAATTTTGATAAAAATTAAGGCTGTTACTGAATAAAATTGTGTTCGATTAATCGTTTTTTTTTTTAAATCGATTAATCTACAAATTTCGATGAATTATAACGCACATACAGATCCAACTACTTTTAGCTGATCTCCTTGCAGGCCGATTCCCAATGCAGCTACCAACCACTGGAAAAATGGATAGCAGGATACAAAAAAACACACAAAGGCCGCGCTCGATGGGAATAGCATTAAAACTTTTATAGTCGTCAAGTAGGTAACAAAATAAATATTGCACTGGAGATAAAATCGATGTAGCTACATAAACTGTAAAAATGGTGCGAGTAATACCAAACGGTAGCAAAAGCAGTCATAAAAACATGTAGCTAAGTATGATACTGGTATAAAAATTTGTACAATGATACCACTGCTGAATCCAGATGAGGAGGGGGTAACATCAGTCCGTCGGCATGTAGATGTCCTGTGAAGGGAACTCTCACAACTCCCAGTGGATGGCTGTAGAATCCCAGGTTGATAGAGGGAAGTGATAGAGGGAAGTGTAACAGCCCTTGCGTGTGGCAGATAGTAAGATCCCGCCGGCATGCAGATATGAAGGCACAGCAAAGGAGCCATTCAGATGGACACGGCAAGCCCCACCGGTGTCTGTGACGTCACCGGATCTCCGACGGAACTCCCTGAAGACCCGGAAGCCGGCGGAGAGGTGAGTACCGATCAAAAGAATTTTGATCGATCAAAAACATTAATCGATTAATTGAGGAATTAATAGTTAATTTCCACAGCCCTAATAATAGCAAAACTTTTTTCATATTTTGTTATAAAATTTTTCAAACAGGTAATTTTTCTCCTTCACTGATGTGCGCTGATGAGGCTGCACTGATGGACACTGATAGGCTGGACTGACGGGCACTGATATGCACTGATGAGGTGGCACTGATGGGTACTGATAGGCGGCAATGAAGAGCACTGATAGGCAGCACTGATGGGCACTGATAAGCACTGATAGGTGGCACTGATAGGCAGCACTGATGGGAACTGATAGGCACTGATAGGTGGCACGGATGGGCACTGATGAGGCGGCACTGATGGGTACTGATAGACGGCACTGATGGGCACTGATAGGTGACACCGATGGGTACTGATAGGCGGCAATGATGGGTGGCACTGAAGGGCACTGATAGGCAGCACTGATGGGCTCTAATAGGTGGCACTAATGGGCACTGATAGGCGGCAATGATGGGCACTGATTGGCACTGATAGGTGGCACTGATAGGCAGCACTGATGGGCTCTAATAGGTGGCACTAATGGGCACTGATAGGCAATGGTAGGTGGCACTGTTAGGCAGCACTAATAGGTGACTGTGAACTTGCTAACCAGAGAAAGCACTATGCTTGGTGGAGGAGGAATGAGCTGAGAGCTTACTTTGGGATATTGATCCCTAGGTGGTCCTGTAGAACCAGAACATACAATTTTTGCATCTGCATGTAACTCACACTGCGTACCATCAGAAACAGGTTTTATCTCCCTGTGACTAATATTTTGGATTTTTTTATTTTTTTATTAAAGTGTTTTTTTTTATTGTATTTTTTTTTAATTTCACAGTTTTTAAAGCAGACAAACCAATGCATTTGGTGTTACTCAAACCAAGCGAGTTCTTCAGGAATGTAACAAGCAATTTGCGGTTAACATATTCGACCATCGCCTTGACTTTGACCTGCCACGCTCCTACCTGTTCTATTATTATCAGCTCAGACATGCTATCCGTGCCTAGTTTGGCTCCCTAGATGACCCTACCAACTTACCTCCACTAGAGAAGCTGCTGAGACACCCTGACCCCACTAAACTTGTTTCTGCTTACTATGCTGCCCTAATGACTGATTTTAACCCCAGATTTCGCAAGGCTCAGGCGAAATGGGCCTCTATGGACATTCCCCTTGCAGATGATGACTGGTCAGAATTTAGTGACACGTACAAAACCTCAGTTATCTCATCAAGGGACCGCATTATACATGTAAAGATTTTCCATCAATCCCACCTCACCCCAGCTATGTTGCATAAAATGGGTCTATTGCCCTCGGCTGGAAGTTTCCGCGGCTGTGGCCAAAATGCTGATTTCCTACACTGTTTCTGGTCGTGCCCAGTAGTTCAGGACTTCTGGGTGGAGGTGGATACTTTCATCTCTTCGGCTTTAGGCCTCCCAAACATTGTCCATCCCAAGAATTGCCTACTAGGCCTTTTTGGCGACCGGACCTGCAAATATCGTCACATGCTAAGAGACTACTCCGCATTCTATATTTTTATGTTAAAAAGGCTATCTTGCTGTCATGGAAGGGCACACAGACCTCTCTGAAATCCCTTTGGTTGAAGTTAATTAATGACTCTATACCACTATATAAACTTACCTTTGAACTCCGGAAACGGAATAAAACATTCCACAAAATCTGGGGTAGATGGTTAGCCAGCCCCTTGACCCTCTCCTCAAAATGAACGTACTCTACAGGCATAGGCGTGCGCACAGGGTGTGCCAGGTGTGCCTGGGCACACCCTATTCACGCTGTGCTACACAGATTCCCCCTGCTGCTTGGCTGCAAAGAAAGGAACTGGGGAATCTCTGTCCTCAGTTCCTTTCTCTGTCTCAAAAGGCAGACATCAATGGTCTGTTTAGACCCCTGATATTTCACCAAAACCCCCCAAAGGGGCTCCTAAAAAATTGTAAAAAAAAATCAAAATCAATTATTGTAAAAAAAAAAAAATGGAAAAAATAATAAAATTGTTAGAAAGTTATAATTAAAAAATAAATAAAAATAAACTACTGAGATCAATCTCTGCCCTACTGTCACCATCCACTGCTCTACTACCCTACACACAGAGTATATATACTATATATATATATATATATATATATACATACATACACACACACACACACACACACATGCATGTGTGTTTGAGTTTTGGGGTGCACACCCTAATGCAATAGGCTGCACACACCTATGCCTACAGGTTACCTATAGGTCGTGCCTCGATCTTCCATATGTGGATCTCCGCTGTTGCTATGCACTAATAGTATGTTTGAACCCTGTACTTATGTGATTGCTATATGACCGCTGCACAACCATTTGTTTCTTGACTGTATGAGCATAATGCCTACTGCTGTATACCAATGAACAACCAAGTTTTGTTTTGTTGTTGTTTTTCTCATGTATGTTGGTTTGTCTTAAACCCAATAAAAATATCTTTAAAAAAAAAAAAATAACATGTTCGACCGTCAATATTTGGGATTTTATTAGAAATGAAACATATTCCCTCTGATCCTAAAGCAGCCCATAGATTATGGGATTTTCTTTCCATCCACCAAGGGTGAAAGGAAAGAAAATTGCTTGATTCCACCATCAACATAGTAAGTAAGTGTTGATGGGGGAATCCCTCCCACAGAGCTATTGTGTTTTTCCGGCAGGGGCGCAGAGAGCCTTCCAGCCCAGCAAAATGGCTTTAGCTAGTCAACGGATCAACTTCAATACAACTAGCCTGCCCATACATAGATCAAATCTCGACCGGCCCCTGCTGAACCGACTGAGATTTGATCCGTCAATGGTCGGCTTAAGAAATTGACATTGATTGTAGACAGTCTGGAGTCTCTGTGCATACAGACCAATTCTCTCCTGCTGGGTTTTGCAGCCAACAGGTCTAAAATTGTCCCCCATTATCTGCACACAAGCCTACAGGACCGGCCAGGAACTTGTTAGGAGCTGAGTGTTAGTTTCTACAATCTCCAGGCCCAATCCCAGTATTCATATTCAATTTGTGGACATCTGCTTACTCTGTTTACCACTGAATGAATAAAATATGTGTAATATCACTGAAACAAGAGAATGCCTGTGATATCATATCACTCGTTAAATCTAATGTTACACCCCCCACTTTCCCTGTGTGGCTATAACAGCCTCCATGCTTCTGGGAAGGTCTTCAAAAAGATTTTGGAGTGTGTGGGAATTTGCGCCGTTCATAGAAAGAGCATTTCTGAGGTCAGGCACTGATGTTGGATGAGAAAACCTTGATTACAACAGGTGTTCAAGTTTATTTTAAACCTACTGTATTTAGTAAGGTTAGGGTCAACGCTCTCAAGGTCAGCTACTCATATTCCCCTATTCCAAAGCGGTCAAACCATGACTTTCTGGAGCTGGGAACTAACAGAAAAAGTAAAGGAACGCTAAGAACCAGACTGGTTAAGGGGACAAGGACATCCAAAATAAATGGTAACACAGACCATCAGCCATCTCTTGAAATAATAGCAGACTGTCCCTGGAGATTGCTGGGAGATCTCTCCTGTCCCCGAGAAGTGTTCCAGATGTTTTCATTAACAAACCTTCACCACAGCTATTGCTTTTAGACAACTTTTGGCTTCTATGCACACTCAAGTCACTCAACTGCTTAACGTGTATACCACTACCCTGCAACGACCTCTGGTTTTAGCTGCTTCTTCCCCAAATGTGTAGAGGCTGCCTGTCCACACAAACAACAATCCATTCACTCCGGCTCCGAAAAACAGTCTAGGGGTTGTCTTTTTTGTAATTTATTTCTTGTAAAACAGGTAATGGAAGAGGGATTAGGGCATGGGAAACTCCAAAACGTTTAGTAGTTGGCCATGGAAGGACAATTCTCTTCCTGAAATTTTTTTTATTAATAGACACAGCTGAGGACCATGAGGCATATCTCTGAGGAGTCTAAGGCTACAAAGCTGAGGACCATGAGGCATGTCCATGAGGAGTCTAAGGCTCCACAGCTGAGGACCAAGAGGCATGTCTCTGAGGAGTCTAAGGCTACAAAGCTGAGGACCATGAGGCATGTCTCTGAGCAGTCTAAAGCCCCGTACACACGGTCAGACTTCCATCAGACTTTTCTGTGTTTTTTTGTCCGAACGGAGTTGGTTGGGAACACCCATAGCATACACACGCTCTGACTTTTCTGCAAACTTTCTTAAAAATTCTTACAACATCACTTGTTTTTTCTGCTCTTTTCTGATCTTTACTGCCACCCTTTGGTCAACTTCTGCTATTGTTGGTTGATTTTAACATTAGCTGTTTTGTCCATCGGACAAAAGTCCGATGGTTTTCTGTACACACGGTCGGACTTTGCTCCATTGGACTTTTGTTGGGCAAAAGTTTGTCCGTTTGTAGACCCAACTTTTGTCCCATGAAATCCAAAACCAAACAAAAAAAGTTTGTCCGATGGAGCGTACATGGTTGGATTGTTGGTCCAACTTGCTCAAAACGAAGTTTGTTGGGCAAAAGTCCGACCGTGTGTACGGGGCTTTAGGCTCCACAGCTGAGGACCACGAGGCATGTCTCTGAGCAGTCTAAGGCTCCACAGCTGAGGACCACGAGGCATGTCTCTGAGCAGTCTAAGGCTCCACAGCTGAGGACCACGAGGCATGTCTCTGAGCAGTCTGAGGCTCCACAGCTCAGGACCATGAGGCATGTCTCTGAGCAGTCTAAGGCTCCACAGCTGAGGACCATGAGGCATGTCTCTGAGCAGTCTAAAGCCCTGTACACACGATCGGATTTCCTATGGTTTTTTAACCAATGGCTTTTTCCATCGGAAAACCGATGAAGCTGACTTTCATCAGTCTTGTCTACACACCATCAGTCAAAAAACCGACCGTTCCAAACACCGTGACTTAAAACACTCAGAGCCGAGAAAAATGAAGTTCAATGCTTCTGAGCATGTGTCGACTTGATTCTGAGCATGCGTGGGTTTTTTATCCGATGGAGTTCCCCACAGACGATAGTAATTTGCTATCGGTTTTTTAACCATCGGATAAATTTAAAACATGTTCTATTTTTTAACACCAATGGAAAAAAGACAGATGGGGCCCATACACGATCGGTTTGTCGGATGAAAACAGTCCATCGGACTGTTTTCATCAGTTAAACCTATCGTGTGTACAGGGCTTAAGGCTCCACAGCTGAGGACCATGAGGCATGTCTCTGAGGAGTCTAAGGCTTCAAAGCTGAGGACCATGAGGCATGTTTCTGAGGAGTCTAAGGCTCCAAAGCTGAGGACCATGAGGCATGTCTCTGAGGAGTCTAAGGCGCCAAAGCTGAGGACCATGAGGCATGTCTCTGAGGAGTCTAAGGCTCCACAGCTTATAACCAAGAAGCAAGTCTTTGGCAACTGGTTACCTTGCACATATGCACAACAGCCGATACCCAGTGAAGTCTCCAGGAATCAGTAAAGGGGCTTTACTAACAAGCCCCTAGGACATCTGCCACTTTCCAGCTTTCTCCAGACATAGACCAGTGAGTAAGACAGTCTTTCTCAAGACCAGATCCTTTGTAGTGAAGTCCTGCAGTCAGCCCTGACACCACTGAAGCCTCCAGCATTGCTATACAACCGATGGCCTGCCTGAGAGCAGCAGTCCAAATGAATGTCCCACCCTAAACACTGGAAACCTCTTCCAGAGGCAGGGGGAGCATTCAAATTCCCAGCCTGTGAAACCCTGAACAGACCAGGACAAACAATCACTGATCCCTTGATTGCAGAAGGAACAAAAAACAAAATGTGCCTAGCAACTTATGCAAGGTGCGTGCTACATGTGAAAGTTATTACCTGGAAATCTTTAACGGTTCAGTGAGGTACCAACTCAGCCTCAACCAAATAGGCTGCTACGGCCATCTGGCAGCTCAATCATAGCAGTGAACTATAGGAAATGTTGACTCCATAAATAGATGTTTATAATGATATTAAAATGGATACCTACTTTTTGACTTTGGCCACCTGAGTTTTATATGAGCAGCACATGAGTGACCCGCCAACCACATCTAGAAGAGCTCCTGACCAGCCCAGGTAAAGAGCCGGACCGATTTCATACCTAGTGGGGAAAGAATTGAGAAGTCATATTTGTCACTGCCATTTGTGTTTCATAGTTGTACCATTAATACTTAGCTACGGGAATCCATACGTACTTGGTTCCTGGATACAGTGGGTTGAAGAATTCCTTGGTGATATTGAATGCGTACCAAGAGACAGAAATTCCAGCACAGATACCTGAAGAAGAAGATCATAAAATTCAACAAGAGCCTCATATTACATCATAGGAAGTATTCATATCTACATCATATGAGGTATTTATAAAGGAGCCTACTTGTAACAGGAAGCAGATATCGCTATCTACTTTCTGCTGGACACAACAAATGTTCTCAAGGTGCATCTACCATTTCTGTTTTTAGTCCACATTGCACCTACATTTACAAATAAGTAATAAAATGTGGCTTCATTGTAGGGCCTGTGGCGTCCCACTGATTTCTCTCTAGGCTATCCCTACTTCTCCAGAACCTGTCCCTACCGCAACCGCTGTCCCTGACAGATGGGTATGCTCTCCCTACACTAGCCACTTCACAAATGCTTGCCAAAACCTGGGGGTACGGACTTAAAAAGACTCTGCGTTACCCAAGATGACCACCAGGGTTACCTGGATGCAGTGTAGCCAACCAGAACACTGTTCCAGGAAACCGAGGGAACCATAGAGAAACCAAGTTTCTCTAGACTTCCCCTCCAGCTGCAGTTCAGCTCTGGACAAGCGCCACCTGCAGTGGCTAAAATAGACTGCACCTGCCTACAGCTCCACTTTCTTTGAACCTAGGGCAAACGAGTAGCTGCAAAATAGCTACTCTTAGAGGGATGTAACAACCCCTTACTTCTGAGAGGTGGATGAAGACGTCCAGGTGGCTTGGTGGGTCAGCATTTCAAACCTCAATTGACTCTTTACGGGGTAAAAGAAAGTTGCACACCAGTTACTTGAGAACATTTATGAAAGTTTTTTTAAGGTACAAAAACTCAGGAGAGAGGTCAATAAAGAGATAATTTGTAATGGCTTTTAAGCCAAAACTGGCAATCTGAACGCTTCAGACTGTAAAACACCACCAAGCAGCAAAAACACCTTCTGGAGAAAATAGAAGGCACCCCTTACAATGCCCACCAGCAGCAGCTTACAGCTCCGTGACTTTCTTTAGCAGGACACTTCTTCTCCCGATTCTCCAGCATGGTAGCACAAACTCTTTCAGGCCACTGACCCTGGCCTCTCTGCCATTACAGGCCTTCCGCACTCAGCAGGTTTGGGAGGCACAAACCTCCAACCACTCCCTCCTTTCTAGGCAGCAGCCTAGTGTGTGAGGATAAAAGACCCTTCTGGAAGGTCACCCCAAATATTAATATCCTCTCCCAGCACGCAACATTGGAATTAAACCTTCTAGTGACGTGCCAGGGAAACATAAGCATTCAACTCAGCACTGTTGTATCTTATTAATGTATCCCCTGAAACATGCAGAAATAAGCAATAGTCTAGGCATAGGGGAAACTCAACGAAAGTAGAACTATAACAATTCAAGCTCAGGTTGACTACAACCTAGCTACAACGATAATTTTGAGCTAGCGGCAACTTCTGCTTAGGACAGTGTCCCCTCAGTGATATCATTTTCAACTGTTTTATCTGGCACTGTTTAAAGGATACTGGAACTGATGGATAAAAATAAAAGTACAGTTGGTAGGTGGAGACAGGATAGGCTTCTCCGAAGAGAAACGTTTTCAGGGATCGCCTAAAAGTGGATAGAGTTGGAGATAGTTGGACAGATTTGGGTAGGGAATTCCAAAGTGTCAGGTCACCTGAAGCCAAGTGACAGATGCACACCGTTGGGATCAGGGGTGCACCGCTAAGGTAGTGAACCCTATAGCGGACTGCTGCGGATGGAACACTGGGTGGTTAAGGAAGGTAGATCCACTGGAGCACTAACAGGGATCCCACAGGGAGCTAGAGCATAAGATTCCCCAGCGCGTGGAGTCTAAGATCCAGCAGGTCTTCCCCAGAGCCTCTAGTGGTGAGGATGGACTGGGCTGCGACTGGATCCACTTTGCGGCCCCCGGAGTCCCCAGCTCACGCTCACAGTAGGCTATAGAGGATAGAGGGGAAGCAGCAGCTCAGGATACAAGAGATAGTCAGGGGATAAGCCAAACGTCGGGGCGACTAGCAGACAAGGATAAACAAAGGACAAGCCAAAGGTCAAGGTCACAAGCAGACAGGGATAGTCGAGAACAAGCCAAGATCGGTAAAACAGAAACAGACGTAGCACACGGAAAAAATGAACCCAAACATACAATAGCTTAACAAACAACGTTGATCAGCACGGCTGACTTGCAGTGCACAGGTTAATATAGTGTTCCCTGATAGGGCCTATGGTGGAGCCATGCTTGGAGGAGAGATTATTTAAGCAGCCACTCTCAGTGGCTGTCCTCTAAGGTGAACACATGAAGAAGGGGTAAGCTGAGAGACAAACATTACTGCATAACCATGACGCAAAGGATAAGAGAGGCTCGGGAGCAGGGATGAGCCGAACACGCCCCTGTTCGGTTCGCACCAGAACCTGCGAACAGACAGAATGTTTGTGTGAACTTTAGAACCCTATTAAATACAATGGACTCGAACGTTCGAAATCTAAAGTGCTAATTATAAAGGCTAATATGCAATTTATTGTCCTAAAAAGTGTTTGGGGACCCGGGTCCTGCCCCAGGGGACATGTATCAATGCAAAAAAAGGTTTAAAAAATAGACGTTTTTACGGGAGCGGTGATTTTAATAATGCTTAAAATGAAACAATAAAAGTGAAATATTCCTTTAAATTTCGTACCTGGGGGGTGTGTATGATATGCATGTAAAGTGGCGCATGTTTCCCGTGCTTAGAACTGTCCCTGCACAAAGTGTAATTTTTGAAGGAAAAAAAGTCATTTAAAAAACTCACTCGCAGCTATTAATGAATTGTCGGCTTTTATCAATACATAGAAAAGTCATTGATAAAAAAAAAGCGTGGGGGTTCCCCCAAATTCAATTACCAGGCCCTTTAGGTCTGGAATGGATATTAAGGGGAACCCCGCCGCAAATTAAAAAAAAAATGGCGTGGGGTTCCCCCTAAATATCCATACCAGACCCTTATCCGAGCACGCAACCTAGCCGGCCGCAGGGGAAGAGGGGGGGACGAGAGAGCGGCCCCCCCTCCCTCCTGAACCGTACCAGGCCACATGCCCTCAACATGGGGAGGATGTCCCCATGTTGATGGGGACAAGGGCCTCATCCCCACAACCCTTGCCCGGTGGTTGTGGGGGTCTGCGGGCGGGGGGCTTATCGGAATCTGGAAGACCCCTTTAACAAAGGACCCCTAGATCCCGCCCCCCCTTTCACGAAGAAAGTGTCAAAAAATGTAAATAAAAACACACACACCTTGGAAAAGTCCTTTATTAAAAAATAAAAAAATAATAAAAAATAAAAACATTCCAGCGATGAAATCCAGTGTCCCGCGGCGATTCCGAGCAGGGAACTTCCTTCACTGTGTAATTTAAATTTACACAGTGAAGGAAGTTTCCCGCTCAAGCCAATGATGTAGGCGGGGTCTGACATACCGTGGGGGCGGACCTGATGGGGAACTTCATTCGCTGTGTAATACATGTATAGACCCGCCCCTTCTCATGTTCCGCATCTGGTCCGCTGAGCGGACCTGATGGGGAACTTTAGAAGGGGCGGGTCTATACATTTAAAACACAGCGGAGGAAGTTCCCCATCAGGTCCGCACAGGCACAACCAATGACGGACAGCGCTGGACATCGGGATCGCCGCGGGACACTGGATTTCATCGTTGGAATGTTTTTTTTTTATTATTATTATTTTTTTTTAATAAAGGACTTTTCCAAGGTGTTTGTATGTTTTTATTTACATTTTTTGACACTTTCTTCGTGAAATGGTAGGGGTACAATGTACCCTTTACCAATTCACATGGGGGGGGCCGGGATCTGGGGGTCCCCTTTGTTAAAGGGGTCTTCCAGATTCCGATAAGCCCCCCGCCCGCAGACCCCCACAACCACCGGGCAAGGGTTGTGGGGATGAGGCCCTTGTCCCCATCAACATGGGGACATCCTCCCCATGTTGAGGGCATGTGGCCTGGTACGGTTCAGGAGGGAGGGGGGCCGCTCTCTCGTCCCCCCCTCTTCCCCTGCGGCCGGCCAGGTTGCGTGCTCAGATAAGGGTCTGGTATGGATTTTTGGGGGGACTCCACGCCATTTTTTTTTAAATTTGGGGTGGAATTCCCCTTAAAATCCATGCAAGATCTCAAGGGCCTGGTATGGATATTTAGGGGAAACCCCACGCCATTTTTTTTAAAATTTGCGTCGGGGTTCCCCTTAATATCCATTCCAGACCTAAAGGGCCTGGTAATTGAATTTGGGGGAACCCCCACGCTTTTTTTTTATTTTTATCAATGACTTTTCTATGTATTGATAAAAGCCGACAATTCATTTATAGCCGCGAGTCAGTTTTAAATGACTTTTTTTCCTTCAAAAATGACACTTTGTGCAGGAACAGTTCTAAGCACGGGAAACATGCGCCACTTTACATGCATATCATACACACCCCCCAGGTACGAAATTTAAAGGAATATTTCACTTTTATTGTTTCACTTTAAGCATTATTAAAATCACTGCTCCTAAAAAAACGGCTGTTTTTAAAACTTCTTTTTGCATTGATACATGTCCCCTGGGGCAGGACCCGGGTCCCCAAACACTTTTTAGGACAATAACTTGCATATAAGCCTTTATAATTAGCACTTTAGATTTCTCCCATAGACTTTTCGAATTTGCCGCAAACACCACAAATTGTTCGCTGTTCGGCGAACAGGCGAACAGGCAATGTTCGAGTCGAACATGAGTTTGACTCGAACTCGAAGCTCATCCCTACTCGGGAGAAGTCCTGGAGGCGAATATAAGAGGAGGTGACGAGAGAGTTTCAGAGCAGGTGGTTTTGGGAGGAATGACGAGGATGAGTAGGTTGGTATTTTGAGACTAGGTTAGTGATGTAGCTTGGGGGAAGAGTTGTAGATGGCTTTGTAAGTTATTTTTAGTATTTGTTGGGTGATATATAATTAACTGTAATAAATAATAAATCAATGCCCGGAGTAGCTAGAATCCAGATTATTCACAAGGACATAGGAATTGAAAGCAGGTACTTACAGGCACCACAAGGTGGCAGCGTTTTAGCAGCATTGTTGGCTCAGACCCCCAAAAGGTTGACTTTAGTG
Organism: Rana muscosa; assembly: GCA_029206835.1. Taxonomy (NCBI): domain Eukaryota; kingdom Metazoa; phylum Chordata; class Amphibia; order Anura; family Ranidae; genus Rana; species Rana muscosa. Next base: position 352,370,568 of record CM055118.1, read on the forward strand.
GCACGCTATAGATAGAAGATGCACCAAGAAGTCCTTGTTTATTTTGGAGATGGTTGTATGCAGTCCCAATCTGATTTCTAAGAGACATTGCCAGACATCTCTCTATGGTGCTTGGCACTCTACTTACATCAATTCATATATTGTAAAATCATGACTGACACCATAGTGATGTGATCCACAACCATTGTTCACGGGGCATGGGGCGAGGTTATAAGATAATATTTAACTCACCTGCAAATATGGATAAAGCTCCGGATATGGTTGCAAACTTGCCCTTCAGAACAGAATTGCCATCAGCGACCTTTGTACACTGCAGTCCAATCATCCCACTCAGACATGCGAACAACCCAAAAACCAACGCTGAAATCATTAGGGCCCGGGAAGCCTGAAGGTAACCTGTAATGGCAGACGCACAAATGTATAAAATAATGCACCAAATCAGTAATTCTCTAAACAAATATATCTACCATTGGTTATAACTAGATGTAGTCTGCAGGCACTAGATATTTATATTGTAGTGAAAAAATGCAGGCAATTTTAGTAGTCCTGGCTCTTCTAAGGGGTCTATATAGACAACATTTGTTGTATAAATGTGGAAGTTAAACAAAATGCCCCATATTTTTTAGTAAAACATTAATGCCTGTATCATCAGCTCCATCTGTTGGCCAAAATGTAATATTGTTGAAGTACCTTAATCAGAAAACTGTACTGCAGTTTGGCCACTAGATGGAGCTGATGATACAAGCATTAATCTTTTAATAAAATTACATTACATTTCACTCAACTTGAATGAATGCTTCTGACATTCATGCAGCAAAGGTTTTATAAACCGAACCCTTATGCCGCGTACACACGACCGTTTTTAATGTCATTGAGAAAACAACGTTTTTCTCGACAGGATTCTTCTCAAGCCTGCCTTGCCTACACACGATCGTGAAAAAAAAATGCTTGAGCAAAGCGCGGTGACGTATAAAACGTACGACGGCACAATAAAGGGGAAGTTCCATTAGGATGGCGCCACCCTTTGGGCTGCTTTTGCTGATCTCGTGTTAGTAAAGTTTGGTGAGAGACGATTCCCGCTTTTCAGCCTCGTGCTCTTCAGCCCGTTACAGCATGACGATTGTGCTATCTCCATTCTGAACTCTAGTTTTACCAGAACGAGCGCTCCCGTCTCATCACTTGCTTCTGAGCATGCGCGTTTTTTTTTAAACGTTAAAACCTACACACGCCCGTTTTTCACGACGAGAAAAACGACGACGTGACAAACAACGAGAAAAAATAGAGCATGTTTGAAATTTTTAATGGCCATTTTTCACGTTGCCAAAAATGCTCTGGAGCCCACACACGATCGTTTTTAATGACCAAATTAAAAAATGGCATTTTTCTCGTCATGAAAAACGGTTGTGTGTTTTCTCACTTTTAATCATTTTAAAACTGTTTTGAATTTACATTTGATTGTCTCTTTAATTTACAGTCTTTTTTTTTAAATTGCGTTTTTCATTGATCCTTGTACAAGGGTATAAATATGGATTTAAATCGGTTCTCTCTTCTGTTAAAAAATAAAATAAAATGGGTTCAAATTATACTGAAATAAAAAAATAAATAAAAAAAAAATGGGCATCTTCTATCTATTTCCACTTACTGCGATGTGAAAAAAAAATCAATACACTGATAAAGTAACGTCTGCTGCCCTCTTGTGGCAATATTTCAGTATGCAGTTTAGAATCTTGTTCTCTCTTGGAATATAATTTCCACAAATGAAAGGCGTTTAGGAATATATAAGCAAAGTTGCTTAGTAAATACAGAGTCATGCATATTATATTTGTAATGTTTTCCTCCTGGCTGAAACCATATTGCTCATATATATATATATATATATATATATATATATATATATATATATATCTCAGCATGCTGCAGCTTTTAAACCAGGAAAGAAAACACCAAGATTACATAAATTACACATTAAATATGCATGATGCTGTATTGATATATATAATATATATTAATATATATATATATATATTAGGGCTGTTACTGATTCAAATTTTTGTGTTCGATTAATCGATTTTTTTTAAAATCGATTAATCGACTAATTTCGATTAATTATAACACACATAGATATCCAACTACTTTTAGCTGATCTCCTTGCAGGTGGATTCCCAGTGCAGCTCCCAACCACTGGAAAAATCGATAGCAGGATACAAAAAACACACAAAGGCAGCGCTCAATGGGAATAGCATTAAAACTTTTATAGTCTTCAAGTAGGTAACAAAATAAATATTGCACTGGAGATAAAATCTACGGTAGCAAAAGCAGTCATAAAAACATGTATCTAAGTATGATACTGGTATAAAAATGTGTACAACGATATCACTGCTGAATCCAGATGAGGAGGGGCTAACATCAGTCCGTCGGCATATAGATGTCCTGTGAAGGGAACTATCACAACTCCCAGTGGATGGCTGTAGAATCCCAGGTTGATAGAGGGAAGTGATAGAGGGAAATGTAACAGCCCTTGCGTGTGGCAGACAGTAAGGTCCCGCCGGCATGCAGATATGAAGGCACAGCAAAGGAGCCATTCAGATGGACACGGCAAGCCCAAAGAATTTTGATCGAATTTTGATCGATCAAAAGAATTTTGATCGATCAAAGCAATTAATCGAGGAATTAATAGTTAATTTCCACAGCCCTAATATATATATATATATATATATATATATATATATATATATATATATATATATACACATACATACATACATACACATAAATATATATATATATATATATATATATATATATATATATATTTAAGACTCCCATGAGCACATACTGTTATCTGTTATCTATTCCCTTACAGGTGTAGTACTATATAGTAAATCTCCTCCACATATTTCAGAGTACCCTTATGCCCCCCCCCCCCCCCCCCCCCCCAATTATTATGTTCTAGACACTCCGGAGCTCTTCTCTGTGTCATTGTTATGACACCATCTCACCCCTAAGCCTTTTTAAAAAAAAGCTACCTACTATCCCTGTTTTTTTTCCTGTGATAACAAGATTCTTTTCACCATTTTATATATAAAAAAAAAATAAAAAATCATGCAGCAGATAACATGATAAACTGTAGTTTACTGCTGTTATATTTCTAAACTTTTTTGTATGTGTACAAATTACTGTATATTCCAAGGAAAACCGATTCTAAACTGCATGTTTAAAAGTTACCACAAGAGGGCAGCAGAGACATATATATATATATATATATATATATATCGTTCTATTCATATCTCAATGTTCTTTTGTAATGATTTCGCAGGATCAAGGAAAGCTTTCAGAATATAAATAATAAGAGAGAAAGCTATTTGTTTTTGAAGTCGTAGGCTCCAGGCTGGCATCCTGATCTTGCTTTTCTACTCAACAAATCACTGACTCAAAGCAAGCATGTACATATTGTCAGGGCACCTTGCATTCACTTATTTGGATTATGGACAATCTAACTCGCTAAGGGGTCTATGTATAAAATGTTTAGGAAGCAAACATCTCATACTTCCGAATATTTTGAGATGGGAGCGAGGGACACCTATTAGAAAAAGTATGTAAGCATAGGACACACCCCCTGCCACGCCCCTTAAAGGACAATTATACATAAAAAAATATTAGTTAAACCCACAAGTGCTTTTTTTTTTAACCACTATTATTCATTGATACTGGCTTCTGACATTTACAAATTTAGAAATTGGATGAAAGGTTTAACGCTTTTTGAAAGATGAATAGTCCATTTTGTATACAACTATATAGATGAGGCCAAAATGAGGGAAAAATGAGGAGGAAAGAGGGACAGAGGGACTTTATTTCAAATTAGGGACAGTCACTAGCGTTGCTAGCCAGGTGCGGGGGGGGGGCGGGCCGCACCCGGGTGACACCCACCAGAGGGGTGACACCCGTGGGTAGCGCAGCGGCCACACTGACATCGCCCGCCCGCTGCCCTGTGCCTTAGGCTCACGCTGCGGCTGTGTCCCTCAGCGGAGCGGAAGGAAGCCGCCGCTCCCTCTGCCTCCTCTATGTTTACATCCACAGAGGAGGAGGAGGAGCCCGCGCTCGAGAGACACACCGCTGTGTGTATCTGCCGCTCTGTTCTGAGGTCTGAAAGGTAAGGGGGGCATCTTTACTGATGGGGGGAGGGGGTGTCTGTACTGCTGGGGTCTGCACAAGAGGGAGTTTGCACCAGGGGGGGGCTGTAACTGAGGGGGGTGTCTGTACTGAGGGGGGTCTGGTACTGAGGGGGGTGTCTGTACTGAGGGGGGTGTCTGGTACTGAGGGGGGTCTGGTACTGAGGGGGGTGTCTGTACTGAGGGGGGTATCTGTACTGAGGGGGTGTCTGTACTGAGGGGGTGTCTGTACTGAGGGGGGTGTCTGTACTGAGGGGGGTGTCTGTACTGAGGGGGGGTCTGGTACTGAGGGGGGTGTCTGTACTGAGGGGGGGTCTGGTACTGAGGGGGGTGTCTGTACTGAGGGGGGGGGGTCTGGTACTGAGGGGGGTGTCTGTACTGAGGGGGGGTCTGGTACTGAGGGGGGGGGTCTGGTACTGAGGGGGGGTCTGTAACTGAGGGGGGATCTGTAACTGAGGGGGATCTGTAACTGAGGGGGTGTCTGTTACTGAGGGGGGTCTGTTACTGAGGGAGGTGTCTGTACTGAGGGGGGTGTCTGTACTGAGGGGGGATTGGTACTGAGGGGGGTGTCTGTACTGAGGGGGGGGGTCTGGTACTGAGGGGGGTGTCTGTACTGAGGGGGGTGTCTGTACTGAGGGGGGGGTCTGGTACTGAGGGGGGGGGGTCTGTAACTGAGGGGGGGTCTGTAACTGAGGGGGGATCTGTAACTGAGGGGGTGTCTGTTACTGAGGGGGGTCTGTTACTGAGGGGGGTGTCTGTACTGAGGGGGGTGTCTGTACGAGGGGGGTCTGTAACTGAGGGGGTGTCTGTAACTGAGGGGGTCTGCACTGAGGTGGGGGTGTCTGTACTGATGGAGCGGTCTGCACTGAGGTGGGGGTGTCTGTACTTATGGAGCAGTCTGCACTGAGGTGGGGGTGTCTGTACTGAGGGGGAGGTTCATACTGAGGGAGGCGGGTCTATATTGATGGCGGGGAGTCTGTACTTAGTGGAGAGGGTTTGTACTGAGGGAGGGGATCTATACTGTGGGAGGGGGGTCTGTAGTTAGTGGAGGGGGGTCTGTACTGAGGGGGGACTATAGTTGTTGGGGGGTGACACCATTTTTTTTTGCACCGGGTGACACCAACCCTAGTGACGCCACTGGGGACAGTCCATCAGTTGGAAGCTATGACATCTTCACAATGTGTGAAATTGCTGTATTTTCTCTAGTATATGTAGTTCCTATATCGTCTGCTCCATCTGGTGGTCATAATGCGCTTTGTTTTTATTTTTTCTTAAAAGGGAAAAGGGTATGGGATTTGTATTTTTTATTCTATTGAATCATACTTACCTAGGTGGATGCAGCATTGGCAAAATGCTACATCTGTCCCCCAACGGCTCTAAGGCTGAGAAACGAGCAATCAAACACTGCCGATTTCTCGGTTCTCAGAGCTTCCTGGGAAGAGAACTGGTGACTGTCAGTCACCGGCTCTCTGCTCTGCCCACTGCGCTCACTGGAGTGCTGGGCTATAGAGGGGGGAGGGAGTGGTGGGCTCAGGCTCTCAGCCGCACACTGAGCTGGGTGCTGGTCCAGGCATTTATGGGCGGATTCTGACCATAGGGTTTCCGATCTTTCCTGAGCCTGGACCGGCTCTGTGCAGCCGTATGCTGAAAACGGGTCACAGAAGTGCAGAACAAACTGTACTCTGGTGATCCACAGGAGAAGTAGAGCCAAACGAGATTTGGCTGTACTTCTTTAATCAGGAACAAAGATGTATTTTGGCCAATAGATGGTGCTAAAGATATAGAAACTACACATATTAGAGAAACTACAGCGCTTTTCACTCTGATTGTGCAGATGTTTGTCATTTGAACATTTTAGCCATAGACCCCTTAGTGAGTCATTAACTCACATATAATATTGTAAGTACAGCTATTTTCATTCTGATATGAACCAGCGATCCAACAGCATTAGTCAGTGGAAGAAACCGCCCAACGTCAGTGGAAAAAGCCTACCAACATCATTTGTTATGCCGCGTACACACGAACAGGTTTTCCGTTCAAAAAAAAAAAATCTGATGGTTTTTCTGACGGAATTTCGCTCAAGCTTGACATGCATCCACACGATCACCCCAAATTCCGACCGTCAAGAACGCAGTGACGTACAACACTAAGACAAGGCGAGAAAACGAAGTTCAAGGCTTTCCGAGCATGCGTGTTTTTTTTTTTCCCGTTGGAATTCCATACAGACGAACAGATATTCCGTCGGAAACATTGAGAACCTGCTCTCTAAGTCCGTCGGAAATTCAGACGGAAAAAGTCAGATGGGGCATACACACGGTCGGAATATCCGATGAAAAGCTCCCATCTGACTTTTTCCATCGGAAATTCCGACCGTGTGTACGCGGCATTAGTGGAAGTAAAAAAATCCCCTGGCATCCATAGTAGTAAAAAAAAGCCTGACATCAGTGGAGGTGGCAGTGGTGTCAGTAAACCCTCCTTAATATTCAAAGCCCAGATTTGCCTCTATTAATCTACTTTTTAGACACCTGGTCAGCCCACGAGCTTAGTGGTGAAGCCAATATATAGCAGGAGAGATAGCAGGAGATAGCAGGAGAGGCTGAACACTAGGCTTGTGCAATTCGTTTCGTAACAAATCGAAATTCGTCCGAATTTAGCAACTTTCGGACATTCGGAAGCATTCGAATTTCCGAACAGAGCAATTACGAATAAAACTGAATCCGAAATAAATTATACCGCAAAATAGCGAATGCCCGAAGGTCTTCGGCATAATTCGTTATGAAAAAAGTTACGAATGTACGAATCCATTCGAAGCACAATAACACTCTGCTCTGCTCTCTGCTTCTCCCTCACCGTGCTGAACTCCCTCTCAAAATGGTGTACAGGGGCGGAGGCTATAGCCGCATGTAATAAACGAAAGTAAAATACGAGATTTCTAATCCATTCGAAGCACAATAACACTCTGCTCTGCTCTCTGCTTCTCCCTCACCGTGCTGAACCCTCTCAAAATGGTGTACAGGGGCGGAGCCTATAGCCGCATGTAAAAAACGAAAGTAAAATACGAGATTTCGAATCGTTACAAATAACCGCTATGTATTTAGAAAAGTACAAATCCATTCGAAGCACATTAGGCATAATAGGCAGCGTCGTTGTGAGAGAGACACGGAAAATTACGAATCAACGAACCCAAAAAAAGTTACGAAAGTAGGAGTTGTGTCCAGAATCAACGAAAAACAACGTACTCTACCGAAAGTACGAATTATAAAGCAACAAAAAATTCAACGAAAAATGTCGCTTGCAAAAATACGAATGAGTCCGAACACGAAAAATCCCGTCTAGCAAAATTACGAATGATTACGAATCAACAGGACCGGAAAGAAACGAACCGAAACGGAACAAATTTTTCCGTTGTGCACAAGTCTACTGAACACTCTATCTACAAGGACAGATCTCCCAGCCAAACTGGTGCTTGCAGTTCCACATGCATACAGAAGTGCTAAAGGTGGTCACAGCTTCACATCCTGTTTATTCCAGACCCCCATATTATGGGTTTTATTTATAAAACATTATTGGACGAATGAAATAAGAAAACCAATCTGTGCAAATATCACAATCCCACCAGGCTAGCACTTGGAAGTGATAATGTTCCAACTCAGTGTGTACCAATAACAAAATATGTAGTGCAGCGCTGCCCTCACTAAACTCAATTCCCAGAAATAAACGTTCAATAACCAAGTGATAGAAAAATAACGGTTGAATAACTTAAACTGGAGAGTGACAAATCTGGTGCAGCTCTCCATAGAAACCAATCAGCTTCCAGGTTTTATTGTCAAAGCTTAATAGAACAAGTTGAAGTTAGAAGCTGATTGGCTACCATGCAGAACTGCACCAGATTCTGAATGCTCAAAGTTTTAGTAAATCAACCCACAAATGAAGTGCAGCCCAATCGCCAGTGTCACTCCAACCTGCTCGCCTTCATAAATATGACCTTTACAAGGAAATGAGGTCTAGCACATTTGTATCCCCACAGGGATGAAATATTGCTAAGTCATCCAGATCAAGAGTAGTTTTTAGGTCTACCAAAACAAAGATTTCTCTGCATAATACTCATCACCACATATGTGTAGCACTACCCCCGTAGGAGCTGCTGGTTTGATTTTGGGCCTTGCCGTTACCTGTCTGTTCTCCGTATCCGCCATAGGGGTCCCATTAGAGAGTTGTTCACAGATGTCCACACCAAACACTTATGCCGCGTACACACGACCGTTTTTCATGACGAGAAAAATGCCATTTTTAAAAATGGTTGTGAAAAACATTTTTCTCGACGAGAAAAATGCCCGAAAAAAAATTAGAACCTGCTCTATTTTTTCTCGTCGTTTTTCACGTCGTTCTTTTTAAAGTGGAGGTCCACCCTGAAAAAAATCTTTACACTAAAAATTAAAAAAAATTAATAAAAAATTAATAGAAAAAAATATATTTATACTCACCCTAAATGCCTGTTGCTATGCGGAAGTCCCCTAATCTGCCGCTAATGTTCCTCTTCTCCGTCCGCGGTGGCTCTCCTTCCGCTTTCTCTTCTTGTGAATGGGCCGCGCTGCCTTCTGGGAACTGTGTGTATCCCAGGAGGCAAGCCGCCCATTCACAAAGCGCCGTGCGAGTGGCGCATGCGCAGTAGGAAACGGGCAGTGAAGCCTTACGGCTTCACAGCCTGTTTCCCCTACTCAGAATGGAGGAGCCAGGAGCCTGCCAGCAGCGATCGAACGCCGTGGCAGGACCGACATCGCGGAAGAGTAGGACAGGTAAGTGTCCTTATTAAAAGTCAGCAGCTACACTGTTAGTAGCTGCTGACTTTTTTTTTTTCCTGCACCACCGCTTTAACGTCGTGAAAAACGGTTGTGTGTATGCTTTTACGAGGGGAAAAAAAATGCGCATGCTCAGAATCAAGTATGAGACGGGAGCGCTCGTTCTGGTAAAACTAGCGTCCATAATGGAGATAGCACATTCGTCACGCTGTAACGGACTGAAAAGCACGAATCGTCTCTCACCAAACTTTATTAACACGAGGATCAGCAAAAGCGTCCCAAAGGGTGGAGCCATTCGAATGGAACTTCCCCTTTATAGTGCCGTTGTACGTGTTGTACGTCACTGCGCTTTGCTCGAGCGTTTTTTTTTTCATGAACGTGTGTATGCAAGGCAGGCTTGAGAGGAAACACGAAAAATCACGTTGAGAAAAACATTGTTTTCCATGACATGAATAACGGTCGTGTGTACGCGGCATTAGTCTCTGTTTTACAATGGTTTTATTAAAGAACGTTAGTTAGAGGGATGGAGGGTTAGTGGAGATTCAGGTACCTTGCTTTGCGGATCACGGGTACTGTTCTGTCCATCAGATGTTTATATTCTGATTATCTGCATTTGTATTGATTAAAATGACACTTAAGGTTGTAATTTCTATAGAAATCATTTGCGGAGCGTAGGCGCCATCTAGCGTCCCTTATTGGTATTGTTTCAGTTTGTTCATTATTAAATGCATTAATGTATAACCCAGGAAGTGATTAGAAAGCAAAGTATTCTGGGTAAAATCTCACAGGAAGAGACACATTCACCATGCTTTTCAAAACACTGCAGGAGGCAGGATATGTCTTATTTCAATCTCTTACCATCAACCCTTAGAGAACTTAAAAAGTATGTTTTTTCTGTCTCATATTGGTACTGTGTATCTTTGTCTCTGCAATGTATGCTAAATGTATGGGATATTGTACTTATCAAGGTTTATTCTTATTATTTGTAGTTTCACCCAGCTTGTTCCAATAAACTGCGATCGAAGAAATATGGTATCATGTTTTTTGGATAAGAATGGTTTAGCTGAATGTCCTTGAGACAGAACAGGTACTTCTTCGATCCAGAGGACAAACAGTTTCCACACTGGATCTAGAAACCACCGGATAGGCTTCTCTCACTGACCTAGCAGCCGGTGTGAAACTCGGTCAAAAGTCTCTGCCACAGACTTGATGAATGTAATGGATTTGTTGTACAGTCCTCTGCCACGGGATGGCAAAACCACACACTTTGCACAGTTCAAAAAACACAGCAACACAGTACCAGTTTCTTTCAGCCAGCCGGCAGCACTGTGAGGTAGATTGGTCAGGATGCGTCCCCCAATTGAGTCTCCAGGCTCTTCTTGAGATACCAGCCCTTTCGCTCGGTCCTCCCTGAGAAAAGTCCTCCCCTGGTTTCTCCAATTGCTCGGCTTCTTCCCGCAGGCAAGACAGCATGGGACCACCCCTGGACCAGTAGGCCCCAGAAGCTCCTGGGCCTACTATCAGTAACGAAGCCTCGAGGCAAAAAAGCTGCTACGACATACCTGAGGATTGGAAGCCCCCAAAAAACGATGTCTGTCCCTTAAGTACCCTCTCCCAGAATGCACAGCGGAAGCAAACCACTCCCACTGGGCTGCTTCTGGGAAAAGAATACTCAACACACCCAGCCCGCTGCATTTCCAACCTTGACCTGTGGTGACAGCAACACCTACAGTCAAGTGGAAAATGAGCAACACAGCTGGACTGGAACAGTAACCAGCAATTTAACACAATCATTCTGAGCCAAACTACAGCTCAGATAACTTAAATTTACATATAGTGCCTACTCAATAGGAGCAGGGCGCTACATATGCATCCATATGAAAGAGAAAAAAAAAGGTAGTTATTAGAGTTTGCTGCCCTTGGAGCACACTCCACTGTAGTTATGCCTTGGATCTGGACTAAGGAAAGCCAGAATCTCTCTCCAAGCACACTCAGCAAACTCTAATATATCTACCTATAGGCTTTTTGATTTTCAAAGTATGCTGAGACCCAATGCAGCTTTTATCCCTGATTCAGCAATTGTAAGGTTCAGTAAGCACAAGACGAAGAGCCCATTTCTATAGAGAAAAATATTGGACAAGCTGAATCACGTCAGCTTATAATATCTCTGAAGGACTTGTGGCCAGCTCCCCACCAGAATTCCAATTCGACCATAATATTCGACCATAATAAGGTCAATCGATGGTGTCACACTTTCCTGGTAGATTGGGCCAGGACTGCCATCAGGGGGGTACAGGCAGTACACCTGTAAGGGGCCCAGAGGTCCCCAGGGGCCCGGATGGCAACCCCCCTTTTATTTTTTATTTGTAAGGGGCCCAGAGGTCCCCAGGGCCCCGGATGGTAACCCCCCTTTTTATGTATTTTTTTTATACAAAAAAAAATATTTTTTTTTTTTGTAAGGGGCCCAGAGGTCTCCGGAGGTCCCCAGGGCCCCGGATGGCATCCCCCTTTTTTTTTTTCTTTTATAAAATAAAAATGTATTTATTCTTTTATAAAAATAAAAAAAAATTGTAAGGGGCCCAGAGGTCCCCAGAGGCCCGGAGGTCCCTGGGGCCTTGGATGGTAACCCCCTTTTTTATGTATTTTTTATAAAAGCAAATATATTTTTTTTTATTTTCTTTTTTTTTTGTAAGGGGCCCAGAAGTCCCCAGGGATCCAAGTGGCAACCCCCCTTTTTTTTTTGTTCTTTCTTTGTTCGTCAGCACCCAAAGCCCCCCGACCTCAACAATTTGCGGCGGCAGCACCCCCCGCTCCTCAATTTGTGGCACCCCCCCGCTTCTGAATTTGCGGCGGCAGCACCCCCCCCCCCCCCGGTTCTCCTCTGCTCCAGGGGACCCATGCCTGAAGCTGTGTAAGGGGCCCCAAAATTCATGATGGTGGCCCTGGATTGGGGAGTCCAGCTGACAGAGTGATGACTTTGTAATGGTAGGAGATCTTGCCACTGGAGTCTGAAAGGTAAAGCCAGAACATGATTTAGTCCTCCAATGCCCACTAATGATCAATCAAAAAAAGTTGAAAACCCAGGTTACCCAGAAGCCAAAAGTATACGTGTTCCATCTGTAAAGGAACTGCTGTAGGCGAAGCTTCCACTTCTTCTGCTCATACAGTACGTGTCGTCCCGTAAAAAGGAAGGATTAAGCGGCACTTATTCTGATGAATTGCCTCATTGAAAACCTCTCCACTTTCAGAACTGCAAACCTCAGATATAATAAGGTGTAAGTATACATTGGGACGGAGTGTCTCCATTTCTAACTGTGATTGACATCGCTGCTAATGGCCCGTGTAAAAAGCCGGTACCACTTCATATCAATGTCTCAGCAGTCATAAAATCTGCCACCTCATTATGGCATTCTTAGACCTTTATACCGTGGAGGACATAAGAATAGTCAGGTGTTTAATACGTTCAGTAAATTACACTAAAAATGGCCTTAATTCTGACACTTAAGATGGGTTACATAATTTAGCACGCTTAGTGAAAGGCAAAACACATGTGCCTGGTCTTTTGATAGTACACCTGTCATATATGGAGGGGCTGCTATTGCGGACCTTGTCCTCTGCAAATGCTACTTGTCAGACTGATAATGCAAATTAGAAACCTTTTGAGACAATGACCCACAACAATTAATAGCAATGCAATTTTTGCTTGTGATGACAGTGCAGCACCCTCTACCTTAGGTAGGTGCTAGAGTAGTGTAGTGGGGTCCCCTTTAAGACTCCCAGGACTACCTTACCCAGAACCCCTTTCGGCAATGTTTCCACCCCAGAGACTCATGGGAGGGGTTATAAAAGGAGGAGGCGAGGCTGCGTTCGGTCTCTTTGGGACACGGGACTTCAGTGACTGATACTCCTGTGCGGATGTGCCGGAGTGCAAGGCCTGAAGCCTGAGGCCTTGCGCAGCACCAAAGAGCCTTCCACCCCACTGCGAGCCTGGGTGGCATCTGACTTCGCTTATCTACAGCCTTGGTTGGATCAGGGACCCGATCACTGGAGACACTGTGTGTGAGGACACAGTCGGTGGAAGTTCCCGGACTGGGATGCTCAGACTATATACTGTTTGTTGCTGATGTCCCTATAGACTGCCGTGGCCCACAAGTTTATATCTGATACTCTCACTGGAGATCCGGATCAGAGCTGAACTCAGAGGTTCTTCAGTAAAGTGTTATTCTATTACAATCGTCCCATTGGATTACAAATGTTATTCTGTTATGTGCACCACCTTTAAAGACTTGCCGGTGAAGAAACCATCATCCCCCATAGACTGAGTTTAGATATCTGAGCCAGGCCTGGCCAGCTAGTTAGTTCATTTAGTTACTGCGCCACAGAGCGCCTAATTAACAGTCGCCCACGTGGCGCACCTTTACTGTTCATTTAATGCATAGTGTGTTTATTGCTGCAGGGCTCTGCAACTTATTACCTGTAAACTGTTACCACTGTTAACCTTTTTTCTACCACAAGTCTAAAGTAAATTAGATACCCCTTTCATTATTGCCTTGGTGTCTGAGTTTAATCATATAGCATAAGAATTATAGTGCCAGTAGGGGGTCGAGTAAATTGCCGGGGGTTGGCGGAGCTGTCTTCAGGGCCCAAACTAAATCTGCGGACCTCTTAGTTGAAGGTATCGCTACAGTAGTTTTTGTGTGTTTTCTGCCAGTGCAGGTAAATTTAGGCAGGCCTAGCCATGAGCTAGGCCTGCTTGTTTTTGATCTGGGGGCAGGGGAGGGGTTTAGTGTAGCAGAAGGTGACTGACACGTGACTGGCAGGTGACTGACAATTTGATTTTGTTCCGGGTAAAATCGTGAAGGTTTTTGGCTAAAAAACGTCAGCGGCTACACAAAAATGTCCGGTGCAGAGGAGATGGGCAGCCAATCGGCTTCTCTCTTCAGTGTACAAATAGAAAATTCTATTGTACACTGAAGCCTATTGGCTGCAGGGATTGGCGGTCCCTCCCCGCTCTCCACTGAACACAAGGATCCGATGTGATCATCCTCCACCCGCCGCTGCCACCGCCGCCAACTCTCCGCCCCGTGTGTCCGATGAGCGAGGACACTGATGGAAGGACCGGGGCTCCGCTGGCTGGTGACATTGATGGTGCCGGCTTCCCCCTTTCACAATGCTTTGGGAAGACCCCTCGGACCTCAAGCTTGGCCCTGCATCCTCACGCATGGCAGGTACCATCTTCTGGTCATGGCTCTGCTGGGTATTGCTGTGTAGTTGATAGTGTCGTGTAGTAGTTAGTGTAATTAGCGTAGTGGGTGTTGTGGTAATCAGTGTAGTGGGTGGTGTAGTAACCAGTGTAGTGGTAATCAGTGTAGTGGGTGGTGTAGTGAACAGTGTAGTGTAGTGTGTGTTGTAGTAATCAGTGTAGTGCGTGTTGCACCTGATGCAAGGACGGACTCTGCTGGGGAAGCACCTGATGCAAGGACGGACTCTGCTGGGGAGGCACCTGATGCAAGGACGGACTCTGCTGGGGAAGCACCTGATGCAAGGATGGACTCTGCTGGGGAGGCACCTGATGCAAGGATGGACTCTGTTGGGGAAGCACCTGATGCAAGAGCAGACTCTGCTGGGGAGGCACCTGATGCAAGAACAGACTCTGCTGGCATCTGGTGGCAGGTGACACGCTCAGGGCTTCCACTGATTTGGCATTATGGTGAGTTGAATGATTTAATTTTATATTACAATGTAATAATAGAAATAATGCGCTTTAATCACCCTGACACCATAACAACTATGGTGCCAGGATGATTGAAGCGCTATCCCCATGTGTTTGGAGTATCGTTATCTGCCGATTTGTTAAACTTTTCTGGAATACACACATTTCTATTATGGTGTAGAATCTGTTCTTTCTTTCTTTCTCCATCCCTCATTCATCTCAGACTCTAACCACACCCCATTTTGAGCCACACCCATTTAAGCCACGCCCACTATTCCGTGTAAACCACGCTCATTTTTCAAACGCCGCATTTTTCTTTTGTGCTATGCCATGCTTACAAATGCATGCCCCGCCCCCTAATTATAGCGAGGCTCCGCCTACATGCAAAAAAGTGTCCTGAATTTTTTTTTTGTATTGTTGGCGGTTATGGTCAGCCTGTTGTGGGAGGAGTTGTGGGGTGGTAGAACTGAGATGATGGTATGTTAGGCTGTGGTGGCCCTTGAGGGACCCCCTATTCTGGGGGAGGGTGTACCTCGGGCCTGGAGCTTACCTTTATTTCATTAGGCATCCCATGTCCCTTTTCCCCATCCAAGTTTAATCCCCTAATAAAAACAAAAAAAAACAAGCAAGAGACTGTTCATTGACTGGAGAAAGTGTGCCTAAACTGGATGTCTGACCAGCAGGGTGATTTGTGGATGCTAAAAACACGCAGCGACCCCACGGATGCACCGCTACAACAAAGGTGTATGATCCCGGCCTAAATACAGCGAATATAGCGAATGCTGGGTCACTAACCTGCTGCCACACTTGGTCTCATCCTGCACAGAGATTTTCCATCTTGCAGGACAACAATCTAAGTGGCAGCAGACTGAAGGCACTCGTCATTGGGGTTGGTTAACTGTGGAGTTAAAGATGAACTGCGGCCAACCTACCCATTTTTTTTTTTTACTTTTTTTGTGCCCCGCTTACCTGATGGTGGTATCTGGACATTTCAGATACTCATCCATCCATTGAATCCAGCGTTGACCCGCTGAGATCATCTCATGCCCGGCCACAGCTCCGTCCTGCACTACCTATATTTTCTCTGATGCCATTGAGAGTCTCACCAACTCTTTCAGGTTTGGTGGGCAGGACTCTTGATGATGCGACGATAGGCCTCCTGTGCTTGAATGAAAGACTATGCCTCCTTTGATTTGTGACGTACATATCCCAGGAGGCACAGTGGGCAGTGTGCACGTCATTCACCCAAGGCAAGTGACATGAATGGGGAGGTAGGGTGGACTTAACATAAAAAAAAAACAATGCCCTATTTCAGCAGAGAAAAGGAGGAGGGGTGGAAAGGTGGGATCCTCCTCGGGATGGTGAAGGTCCGCTTCAACCTTATAACGTATTTTATTGGAAACATGCACCATTCACAGTGTCTGCTGTAGCAATTCTGCCTTCTAAGAAAAAGGCTGTAATATAAGCTGCCACACCAGATAGGAATACCACAGAGGTAAACATACGGAAGCGCTCTTCAAACGGACGGGGATTCTTTAAGTTTTGGTTTAGAGCCAGAGTGTCAAACTTAATTTCATTGTGGGCCACACGTTTGCCCTCAAAGAGCCGCTTGTATCTGTAAAACTGTCACGTACATGGTAGCAGAGCCTGATATAAAGGAAGGCCATTCTTACACCTCTGACTCGGAGCCCCTGGTAGTGCAAAAAGAAGGCGCAAAAGTACAGAGTGGCACAAGTGCCTGTAAGTCTTCCTAGCATAGCAGGTGTCCACACCAGGCAGGTTAGTGGCCAGAGGTCTTCATAAAAGCAGGCAGGCAGGGAGGCAGCTGGCAAGCAGCAGACCAAAGCCGGCTGGTACTGGCAATAGCAGGCAGGCACAGTCGATAGACAGGTAGGTCCCGGTGACAGCAGGAGGAATAGCAGAGTCAGGCAAGCCGGGTCATACACTGGCAAGACAGATCAGGTACAGGGGCACAGGCAGGAACATGGTCAAGTGGAACAGTAGCAAATGGAGCAGACAGAAGTGGTGGTCAGGAGGCAAGCCGAGGTCCGTACAGGCAGAGTTTAGGGAGTAGTCAGGCGAGCCAGGTCAGTAACTGGAAACTGAATACAGAATCACAGGTTCTCAGGACACAGAAGGCTGAAGACAAAGCAGCATTGATCCTGAGCACTGGTCAAGTTTAAATAGCCCATTTTACACCAGCATCTATCACAGGTGCACGCAAGCACAAAAATGCTTGAGGGCACGTGCACGCGTGCAAGGACATATGCATTAGCCAGTGCCTGATTCCTGTTAGCATGAAAGGGAACATGTATTAGCCTGTGCACAAAAGTCTGTCCAGAGGATTTATTTTGTCTACTGGCATGCCCACCCTGACAAAGACTATATAAATATATCTACTCTTTATCATATTAAATATTTGCCTCTGCATTTGATTATTACTAGGATTAGTAATAACTTAAGACCTAAGCTGTGAAGGGCAGGTGATGCTGCAGTCTGAAAAGGAGGGCCACACACCGCTGGTATCATCCACAAGAAACTTTATTGGAGACTGCTCAGATAGAACTTGGTTCTGCCATTAAACCAGTGGTGTGCGACCCCCTTTTTCAACTGGCATATAATTGTATTATTCTCATGCAGAGGCGGCTCTAGGCTTTGTGAGGCCTTAGGCAAAACTTAGACATGAGGCCCCACTCACGCCCATAATGGGAAAAATAATTCAAACAAGAAAAATGGCTGCAGAAAATGCACGGATCTAGCACACAGGTGATCAGCACCACTTCCAGGGCACCCTCCTCACCCATCAGACATATTCAGCCAATGCAAGAGGGGGGAGAGAGAGGGAGGTGAGAAAGAGAGAGGGATAATAGAGAGATCCGATGATGCCGACATTAGTATTGATCACAGGCAAATTAGGCGGCCGCGAGGCCCTTGTGAGTGCGAGGCCTTAGGCGACCGCCTAATTTGCCTAATTAGAGAGCCGCTTCTGTTCTCATGATAATTATAAGCAGATGTCCAGAGCACCCCCTCTTATATCAGATGTCAAAATCTCCCCTACCATCAGAAGTCAAGAGTCCCCCACCCTTCATTACACCACAGTGCACCCCCCTTACCTTGTGTGCTGCTGCCGAAGAAAAAGCTAGGGTGAAGCTGGGAAGCAGAAAGTGCAGGATCTGGAGGAGGACCAGGGGAGGGCTGGAGTCAGCTACCACAGTCAGCTGAATGCTAATACCATGGGAGGTGAGGGGGGGCTACGTGTCTGGCAGAGGGGATCTGTCCTCCTCTCTGCTACCGACTGCTAAGACAAAGTGTGGGAGGAAACAAGGGGGTGCTGCAGCTGCAGGAGAGGTGTAAGGGCCATATAAAATGGCCTGGCAGGCCAGACTCAGCTTGCGGGCCTTGTGTTTGACGCATGTGGTTTAGAACTTTATAGATAAGTTTAACAAATTAAAATATGGAGGAGAAAAAAATATTGCAAGTAAAGTAATTACAGAAAACAATAATAAATAGACAATAAGAAACACAAAATAAATGGGAATAAAAAGAAAAAAAGTATTTGACAAGGTTTCTTTGATCTTTGGTGTATCAGACTCATTTACTCTCAAAATGCAATTTTAAATGAAAACATGCTCCAGAGCTGCAATAGTGGCAGTTTTTCTGGAACTTCCAATGGCATCACTGAGCCCTCTCCCTACCCAATCAAAATAACGGGTTTGAAGTAGGAGTACTTTGATTATACCTTACCGACCAGAACTCAAGAGTGTACACTGCACTGTGCATGTATAACAAGTAGACAAGTATAGAGGTTTTTCTCATGTACCATCCTCTAGCTCAGGGATATGCAATTAGCGGACCTCCAGCTGTTGCAAAACTACAAGTCCCATCATGCCTCTGCCTCTGGGCGTCATGCTTGCTGCTGTCTGAGTCTCGCTATGCCTCATGGGACTTGTAGTTTGGCAACAGCTGGAGGTCCGCTAATTGCATATCCCTGCTCTAGCTAGTGTGCCAGTTTTTTTGCTGCTAGTGTAGGTAAAATTTTCAGGCTTGGCTGGCAGCCAAGAATGTGTTTTATCTGGGTCTGGGCAGAGACTCAAGGAGGGCTGGATGACTCACAGACAGCATCTCTAATACCTCCCCCTACTTCTAGAAATTTGGAGAAGATTCTGGAAGAATGGGAGTGGAGGTGAGGAGGAGCTGCCTGGAGTATTCATGAGGGCCCTGACCAATCACCAACAAATGGGTTGGCCCCCTCAAATACTCGGGGTCAGCCCAGCTGGGGCAGTGGAGTTTGGGTGGAAGATGGAGTGTTAGGAGGCTGTCGTAGACCCTAGAGGGTAACTGCCTAGTCTGAGGAGGGTGACCTCGGGTCTGGGAGCTCAGGTGCGGAAGGGACCCTCTTCATGACACACAGAGGTAGAGCAGAAGGCCACAGGAGAACACTGCCGGGAAAATCTCCAGGGAGGAAGACAGCTGGCTGGCTGGTGAGTGTTAGAGTAGGAAGGACTAGGAGGCAGCCTAAGGGGACTGTGTGGGAACAAGTTGGGATGGATGCAGAGTAAGCCTTGTAGGACTGTGGAAGATTAGCCAGAAAGGCTAGTGTAAGGGGCAGCTGCAGCCAGGTGGGTTGGCTTGGCAGTGTCTGAAGACATGGTGCTGGGATCCGTAGCCACAGAAGGACAGCTGGGAACTATGGACTTTTCTGCACAAACAAGTCCCTGTCTGTAAAAGGGCATTTGCTACCAATCTAACAGTGCCAGCTGGGAGTTGCAGTGCTTCAAGCAAGTGTTGTGCTGGAGGAAGCTGAGGAGTGTAAATAGTTGTACAGAAGAAATTGTCACCTAAAAGTTCTACTAAAGTCAAGTGGGCATTCCATATTACCCTGGACTGGACTGTTCCTTGCCTGTGAAAATGCGGTGTACCTGGCTGTGCAGGGTGGGGGATCCCTTTCTACTTGCCGCTCCTTAGAGGGGAAGGGTTGGCACTACACTTAGAAGAGACATGGCTGCCGACAAGAATATGCATGAATCAGAATTAAAGTCCTAAACCAATATATAACCAATTGTATTGGAAAGGGCAAGGCCAAGGCTTTATTGGAGTTAAAAACACCATAATGTATTCTCAACAGCAAAAACAAAGATATTAACATTTGAACAAAAACTCATGTTAGTCATACAGACGGACTGTGAACTATAATAAACTTGCTTAAATGTCTATCTTTCCTATCAGTTCTGGACTGACAACCAAGGAACCAAAAGTCCACATGGGATAAAACAAATTATGTTAACATGATGACAAAGTAAAACCCACTGATAAAGCTGTCAGAAGACTACAGGGAGCTCAAGAAAAAGAGGTTTAACCTTAAACTGCATAGAGGGTTCTTTACTGTTATGCCCCATACACACGATCGTTTTTCTTGCCATTTTTTTTCTTGCCGTTTTTCACGTCGTTTTTTTTCATGTTTCCTCTCAAGCCTGTCTTGCGTACACACGATCATTTAAAAAAACGATCAAGCAAAGCGCAGTGACGTACAACACGTACGACGGCACTATAAAGGGGAAGTTCCGTTCGAATGGCGCCACCCTTCATGTTAGTAAAGTTTGTTGAGCGACGATTCGCGCTTTTCAGCCTCGTGCTTTTCAGTCCGTTACTGTGTGATGAATGTGCTATCTCCATTACGAACGCTAGTTTTACCAGAACGAGCGCTCCCGTCTTATACTTAATTCTGAGCATGCGCGTTTTTTTTCACGTCGTTAAAGCATACACACTATCGTTTTTCACGTTGTTAAAAAAAACGACATGAAAAACGACGTGAAAAAAGAGAGCATGTTCGAAATTTTTAATGGCCGTTTTTCACGTCGTTAAAAATGCTCTGGAGCCTACACACGATCATTTTTAATGGCCATTTTTTTTAATGGCATTTTTAACGGCATGAAAAACGATCGTGTGTATGGGGCATAAGAGCGGCAATGATGTGGAATTCCCTTCCACAGGCGGTGGTCTCAGCGGGGAGCATCGATTGTTTCAAAAAACTATTAGATAAGTACCTGAACATACAGGGATATACAAGGTAATACTGACATATAATCACACACACATAGGTTGGACTTGATGCACTTTGCATATTATTTTATATATACTGTGATTCTGTACCTGCCTAATACGCTGCAGAAATCTCCCTCCACTGAGTCTGGCTGCAACCATTTTAACTGTGGGCAGCTGAAGCTGCTGCCTGTTCCCTTCCTGGATTTACACAGACACAAAGATGCACACCTCCAGCTCTGCAGCTCTCATTGGCCCTCTTATGACTCATTCCCCCTCCCATCCTGGCAAACTCTCACGAGAGTGAGAAAGAGAGCTGTGCATGATGTCATAAGCCTAGGGTTTTTACCAGACAAGAAACAGGAAGTGGTTACAATATACACTATTGCACTTTACCTTATATACATCCCTAACAGGGTTTTAATAGAATAGTGCCACTCCTACTTTTTAACCCTATTTACCCATTTGCTCCACTTAGGTGGCAGTAATACGTAGAGGCAGCTGTTTTATTGATCCCTTTTATGTTCCTATTTTTATATGCTGACTTATTTGTCTACTGCGAGGATTCATACAAACTTATCCTGCTGACCTTTTGGTCTTACCTTAAGGTCCTTTTTGCATGTAAGACTGAGAAAAAATGAGGAGAGGAGGAGTGCCATGTATCCAAAAGTATTGCAAGTTTGGAAGTTGAACAACAACTACATCAAGGCAATGCGTTTCGGAAGTAAGGATTCCCCTTCTTCAGGGCTGTTGCAGGAACTACTTCAGCCTACTTGAGACAACCTCATAAACATACATCTGGTCAAGGAGGCCCGGAATGAAGAGACAAAAAGAAAATAATGAAGGGCCGTGCATGACTAGGTGGAGACAGGGCCGGCGCTAGCAATAGGCAAGTCAGGCGGCTGCCTAGGGCGCCAGGGTAGGGGGGGCGGCAAAATCCGGATCCCCAGCCACTCGCTGGGGATTCGGAGTATTAAAATCCAGGACCGGCATTTTTTAAAAACATGCAGCATGCCTTATGGCGCCAGCCGCCAGGCGAGGGGGGCGGTTGCGCCTGTGAAGACATCACCTTTACCACTCTGTCCCCAGCCTGCAGCGCGATCCTAGCAGCGGCAGTGAGAAGCTGAGGGGACGGAGAGAGCCGGGACACAGAGCAGCCGGCCGGAAGTGCTGCATGAATGATCCATGGAACCAGCTGGAGCGGGTGAGATGGAAGCTCTGAATGTAATAAGTCCGGGCTTGCCGTGATATCCGACCCCCTCCTCCTCCTGGTCGCCTGGGGATCTGTTGTGAGAGGAGTGGACAGACAGGCAGCAGCGCCGCTCTCCTAAGTAAAGCCTTCACCGCCGCTGACTCAGGTATATAGTGGAAGCACAGGCTCAGTGCTACAGCCTGCACCCAGTCACAAGAAGTAAAAAAATGTACTCTCCTGTCAAGTTTATAGTACAGAGGGGGAAAAGATATATGTGTGTGTGGGGGGGAGAGGGGGAACTGGTGTGTGTGTGTGTGTGTGTGTGTGTGTGGGGAGGCAGATGTGCGGGGAGGCAGAGGGGGAACTGGTGTGTGTGTGCGGGGGGCAGAGGGGGAACTGGTGTGTGTGGGGGGGGCAGAGGTGGCAGAAGGGGAACTGGTGTGTGTGTGGGGGGGGCAGATGTGCGGGGGGCAGAGGGGGAACTGGTGTGTGTGTGTGTGTGGGGGGGGCAGAGGGGGAACTGGTGTGTGTGTATGTGTGTGTGGGGGGGGGAGAGGGGGAACTGGTGTGTGTGTGCGGGGGGCAGAGGGGGAACTGGTGTGTGTGGGGGGGGCAGATGTGCGGGGAGGCAGAGGGGGAACTGGTGTGTGTGTGTGGGGGGAAGAGTGGAAACTGGTGTGTGTGTGCGGGGGGCAGAGGGGGAACTGGTGTGTGTGTGTGTGTGTGGGGGGGCAGATGTGGCAGAGGGGGAACTGGTGTACGTGGGGGGGCAGAGGGGGAACTGGTGTGTGTGTGCGGGGGGCAGAGGGGGAACTGGTGTGTGTGTGGGGGGGCAGATGTGCGGGGAGGCAGAGGGGGAACTGGTGTGTGTGTGTATGTGTGTGGGGGGGGGGAGAGGGGGAACTGGTGTGTGTGTGTGTGTGTGCGGGGGGCAGAGGGGGAACTGGTGTGTGTGTGGGGGGGCAGATGTGCGGGGAGGCAGAGGAGGAACTGGTGTGTGTGTGTATGTGTGTGTGTGTGGGGGGGGAGAGGGGGAACTGGTGTGTGTGTGGGGGGGCAGATGTGCGGGGAGGCAGAGGGGGAACTGGTGTGTGTGTATGTGTGTGTGTGGGGGGGAGAGGGGGAACTGGTGTGTGTGTGCGGGGGGCAGAGGGGGAACTGGTGTGTGTGTGGGGGGGCAGATGTGCGGGAAGGCAGAGGGGGAACTGGTGTGTGTGTGTGTGTGGGGGGGGGGAGAGGGGGAACTGGTGTGTGTGTGCGGGGGGCAGAGGGGGAACTGGTGTGTGTGTGGGGGGGCAGATGTGCGGGGAGGCAGAGGGGGAACTGGTGTGTGTGTGTGTATGTGTGTGTGTGTGGGGGGGGAGAGGGGGAACTGGTGTGTGTGTGGGGGGGCAGATGTGCGGGGAGGCAGAGGGGGAACTGGTGTGTGTGTGTGTGTGGAGGGGGAGAGGGGGAACTGGTGTGTGTGTGCGGGGGGCAGAGGGGGAACTGGTGTGTGTGTGGGGGGCAGATGTGCGGGGAGGCAGAGGGGGAACTGGTGTGTGTGTGGGGGGGCAGATGTGCGGAGGGCAGATGGGGAACTGGTGTGTGTGTGTGTGGGGGGGCAGAGCAGGAACTGGTGTGTGTGTGTTTTGGGGGGGCAGATGTGCGGGGGCAGAGGGGGAACTGGTGTGTGTGTGTGTGTGTGTGTGTGTGGGCAGATGTGCGGGGGGCAGAGGGGGAACTGGTGTGTGTGTGGGAGGGGGACAGATGTGCAGGGGGTACAGAGGGGGAACAGATATGTGTGTGTGTGTGTGTGTTGGGGGGAGATTACAGAGAGGAACTGGTGTGTGTGTGTGTGTGGGGGGGACAGATGTGCAGGGGGGTACATATAGGAACTGATATGTGTGTGGGGGAGGGGTTAAGGGGAACAAAGGTGGGTGGGTGCAGAGGGGAACAGGCGTTCAGGGTGATAGTATACAGTGATAGGGTGATCTGAGGTGTGAAGGGGGAAGAATTGTGGTGATCTGCTGAGACCTGAAAATACAGAAATGGGGGTGATCTGAGGTGTGGAGGTTTAAATCCACTTTTGTAAAAAAAAAAAAAAATGCAGATTTTTTTGCAGGTCAAAAAAATGTGCATCTATTGTTTTTACTAGGAGCCTGTAAAGCATTGTCAGTGTGTCTGTAGCTTGTACAGACAGGCAGTTACACAGTTAGCCTCTCTGTATACTGCTCTAGCCTGTGGACCACAGCTGGCGTGAGGAAGTGAGCCGATGCCATCCTCTAATTCTCTTCGGGCAGGGTCCAGAGGAACAGGTGCAGGCCTGGGGACCACGGCTGAAGAAATAGGTGAAGAGGCACAGCAAAAATCTCAGTGAGGGGCGGAGCCTATGGGGGGGGGGGCGGCAAAATGAGGCTTCGCCTAGGGTGTCAAAAATCCTTGCACCAGCCCTGGTTGGAGAGTACAGACAGGACGAGGTTAACATTTGGTGAAGAAGTGAGTGGGTGGAGGCAGAGGTGAATTTTAATGTGAGGGGAGCTGCGCTTTAAATAGCTGGGGGCGGGTGCACTTGGCATCATTTTGCGTGGGGACAGAAAGGAGAGGAAGTTTTCCCACCCACCCTCCCTGTTGTTTTTGGTGTTTTTCTGGCTGTTGTTTCTTGTCTTTCAGGTTGAAAAGGAGAAGGTCGTCATAACAGCTGTGTGATAGCGGTGTCTTTGGTCTTTGACGGTGGCAGAAAACAGATGGTATTAAAGTGGTGGGGGCTCATCGGTGGTATGTGCCCCTCTGGTGTATTCCAGTGGAATGGTGTCCGCTGGAGTACGGGTATGGTTGCACTGCGGGAAGGGGTTGTCTCCGAGCTGTTATTCGGCTGGAGGCCTGGTATGGTTCAAAAATTTTGTACCGCAGTGTATTGGTGTAAAAAGGGGTTCAAAAGTTTTGGGGTGCCGTCAGAGACCAACAGACTGGGAGTTATAATGGTAAAATTGTGTTAATAAAGTTATTGAAAATATATATTTTATATTGGAGTTCTTTACATGATATTGTTTTAATAAAAAGGCTGTTGTGGCCATTTTATACTCCAACTCTGGTGTGGTCTAAATTACTATAGATTGGATAAGTTAAAATAGTGGTTAAGGGGGGTAAACTTGTATGGGTAAGGTGTGGGGAGGTATCTCGAGTACACTGGTCATGGGGTTTACTCCCAGTCAACTAGCATGCAGCAACAGCCCTGATGAAGGAGGGAATCTTTTTTCCTGGAAAGCATTGGCTTGATGTACTTGTTGCTGCTCTTAATAAAAAATCCTTCAACTTCGTCTTCCTTTCTTTTGGATACTGGGCGCTCCTCCTTTTCTCATTTCTGATCAGTAGTTCGGAACAAGAACTGGAAGGGTATCAGAGAGTGTGCAGAGGACACAGGACAGTTATGAATTTCTGACATGAACAACTTATTTTTTAGTTTTTTTAAACAGAATAAAAAAAAATGCTTCCAATTGTATATTAACGCTGAAGTTTAGGTATGAAATTTTTTACATAATAACATTGGTCCACCTTGGACCAATGTAAGTACGTATGTGCCCTACCTGGCGGATCCCTCTAGATACTGGAAAACACTGTAGTAGACACCACTTATCTATTCTACTCTACTGGCTCCTGAGTCCTGTGCCGAGCCACAACCCTGCTGCATTGTGAAAACAGGAGCTCACCTATTCCTCACATGTGCCATTTCTAGTTTATGTGATAATTTATGACACATCGCAGAAACTATCGACCAAAAGGATATAGAGAAGGACAATCAGTAAGGACAGCTGGAAAACCACAGATGTGATATGTATAAAAAAAACTAAAAGGAAAAGGCAATTCAATATTTTGGGCCAGACAGAGCTTTAGGGCGGTAGTTGCCAACCAGTGGTCCATGGACGACTGATGGTCCATGGCAACATTTGGTGGTCCCCAGGGGTGCTACCGTAAATCAACATTGTGGCGGATGTATATCGCCCAATGTTGTTTCCAGTGTTGTTCTCAATGCGCGCTGAATACTGTCGTATTATTCCAGCTTCTGAGAACTCAGAGGGAAGCACTGGGAGTAGTGCAGCGCGCGGGAGGTGAAGAAGGAGGGGACTTTCAATGGCAGCGCTGATCACAGACTGTTAGAGGGAGCACTGAGCTTGAGCACATGGCTGAGTAAGGGGGTGAGTTCCAATAATGAGTTTGTGTAAGGCAGCAGTGTGATTCAGAGTGCAGGGGGGGGGGGCAGAGAGCCAGAGCATTGGGTGTATAAGGCAGCAGTGTAATCTAGGGGAAAGGGAAAAGACGGAGCATTGTGTGTATAAGGCAGCAGTGTGATCCAGGGGGAGGGGGGAAGAGAGCCGGAGCATTGTGTGTATAACGCAAAAGTGTGATCCAGGGGGAGGGGGGGAAGAGAGCTGGGGCATTGTGTGTATTAGGCAGCAGTGTAATCCAGGGGGAGGGGGGAAGAGAGCCTGAGCAGTGTGTGTATAAGGCAGCAGTGTGATCTAAGAGGAGGGGAAAGAGAGCCGGAGCATTGTGTGCAGGGATGAGCCGAACACCCCCCTGTTCGGTTCGCACCAGAACCTGCGAACAGACAAAATGTTCGTGTAAACTTTAGAACCCTATTAAATACAATGGACTCGAACGTTCGAAATCTAAAGTGTTAATTATAAAGGCTAATATGCAAGTTATTGTCCTAAAAAGTGTTTGGGGACCCGGGTCCTGCCCCAGGGGACATGTATCAATGCAAAAAAAAGTTTTAAAAACGGCCGTTTTTTTGGGAGCAGTGATTTTAATAATGCTTAAAATGAAAAAATAAAAGTGAAATATTCCTTTAAATTTCGTACCTGGGGGGTGTGTATGATATGCATGTGAAGTGGCGCATGTTTCCCGTGCTTAGAACTGTCCCTGCAAAAAAATTCATTTTTGAAAGAAAAAAATGCATTTAAAACTGACTCGCGGCTATTAATGAATTGTCGGCTCCCGGCAATACATACAAAAGTCATTGATAAAAAAAAAAAAAAAAGCGTGGGGGTTCCCCAGAATTCAATTACCAGGCCCTTCAGGTCTGGAATGGATATTAAGGGGAACCCTGCCGCAAATTTAAAAAAAAATTGACGTGGGGTTCCCCCAAATATCCATTCCAGGCCCTTCAGATCTGGCATGGATTTTAAGGGGAACTCCACCCCAAATTTAAAAAAAAATGGCGTGGAGTCCCCCTAAAAATCCATACCAGACCCCTTATCCGAGCACGCAACCTGGCCGACCGCAGGGGAAAAGGGGGGGACGAGAGAGCGGCCCCCCTCCCTCCTGAACCGTACCAGGCCACATGCCCTCAACATGGGGAGGATGTCCCCATGTTGATGGGGACAAGGGCCTCATCCCCACAACCCTTGCCCGGTGGTTGTGGGGGTCTGCGGGCGGGGGGCTTATCGGAATCTGGAAGACCCCTTTAACAAAGGGGACCCCCAGATCCCGGCCCCCCCTATGTGAATTGGTAAGAGGTACATTGTACCCCTACCATTTCACGAAGAAAGCGTAAATTTTTTTTAAAAAAAACACACAAACACCTTGAAAAAGTCCTTTATTTAAAAAAAAAAAAAAAACATTCCAGCGGTGAAATCCAGTGTCCCGCGGCGATCCCGATGTCCAGCGCTGTCCGTCATTGGTTGTGCCTGAGCGGACCTGATGGGGAACTCCCTCTCAGTATTTTAAATGTATAGACCCGCCCCTTCTAAAGTTCCCCATCAGGTCCGCCCCCTCGGTATGTCGGACCCGCCTACGTCATTGGCTTGAGCGGGGAACTTCCTTCACTATGTAAATTTAAATTACACAGTGAAGGAAGTTCCCCGCTCAAGCCAATGACGTAGGCGGGTCCGACATACCGAGGGAGCGGACCTGATGGGGAACTTTAGAAGGGGCGGGTCTATACATTTAAAATACTGAGAGGGAGTTCCCCATCAGGTCCGCTCAGGCACAACCAATGAAGGACAGCGCTGGACATCGGGATCGCCGCGGGACACTGGATTTCACCGCTGGAATGTTTTTTTTTTTTTAATAAAGGACTTTTTCAAGGTGTTTGTGTGTTTATTTAAACATTTTTTTACGCTTTCTTCGTGAAATGGTAGGGGTACAACGTACCCCTTACCAATTCACATAGGGGGGGGCCGGGATCTGGGGGTCCCCTTTGTTTAAGGGGTCTTCCAGATTCCGATAAGCCCCCCGCCCGCAGACCCCCACAACCACCGGGCAAGGGTTGTGGGGATGAGGCCCTTGTCCCCATCAACATGGGGACATCCTCCCCATGTTGAGGGCATGTGGCTTGGTACGGTTCAGGAGGGAGGGGGGCCGCTCTCTCGTCCCCCCCTTTTCCCCTGCGGCCGGCCAGGTTGCATGCTCGGATAAGGGGTCTGGTATGGATTTTTAGGGGGACTCCACGCCATTTTTTTTTTATTTGGGGTGGAGTTCCCCTTAAAATCCATGCCAGATCTGAAGGGCCTGGAATGGATATTTGGGGGAACCCCACGTCAATTTTTTTTTAATTTGCGGTGGGGTTCCCCTTAATATCCATTCCAGACCTGAAGGGCCTGGTAATTGAATTCTGGGGAACCCCCACGCTTTTTTTTTTTTTTTATCAATGACTTTTGTATGTATTGCCGGGAGCCGACAATTCATTAATAGCCGCGAGTCCGTTTTAAAAGACTTTTTTTCTTTCAAAAATGAAATTTTTTGCAGGGACAGTTCTAAGCACGGTAAACATGCGCCACTTCACATGCATATCATACACACCCCCCAGGTACGAAATTTAAAGGAATATTTCACTTTTATTTTTTCATTTTAAGCATTATTAAAATCACTGCTCCCGAAAAAACGGCCGTTTTTAAAACTTCTTTTTGCATTGATACATGTCCCCTGGGGCAGGACCCGGGTCCCCAAACACTTTTTAGGACAATAACTTGCATATTAGCCTTTATAATTAACACTTTAGATTTCTCCCATAGATTTTTCGAATTTGCCGCGAACACCCCAATTTGTTCGCTGTTCGGCGAACGGGCGAACAGGCAATGTTCGAGTCGAACATGAGTTCGACTCGAACTCCAAGCTCATCCCTAATTGTGTGTATAAGGAAGCAGTGTGATATAAGGTGAGGGGGAAAGATGGAGCATTGTGTGTATAAGGAAGCAGTATGATCTAGGGGGAGGTGGAAAGATGGAGCATTGTGTGTATAAGGAAGCAGTGTGATCCAGGGGAGGGGGGCAGAGAGCCAGAACATTGTGTGTATAAGGCAGCAGAGTGATCCAGGGAGAGGGGGGCAGAGAGCCTGAGCAGTGTGTGTATAAGGAAGCAGTGTGTTCTAGGGGGATGGGGAAAGATGGAGCCTTGTGTGTATAAGGAAGCAGTGTGATCTAGGGGGAGGGGGAAAGACCGAGCATTGTGTGTGTATAAGGAAGCGGTGTGATCTAGGGAGAGGGGGAAAGACGGAGCCTTGTGTGTATAAGGAAGCAGTGTGATCTAGGGGGAGGGGGGAAGACGGAGCATTGTGTGTATAAGGAAGCAGTGTGATCTAGGGGGAGGGGGAAAGATGGAGCATTGTGTGTATAAGGAAGCAGTGTGATCTAGGGGGAGGGGGAAAGATGGAGCATTGTGTGTATAAGGAAGCAGTGTGATCTAGGGGGAGGGGGGAAGACAGAACATTGTGTGTATAAGGAAGTAGTGTGATCTAGGGGGAAGGGGGAAAGACAGAGCATTGTGTGTATAAGGAAGTAGTGTGTTCTAGGCGGACGGGGAAAGACGGAGCATTGTGTGTATAAGGAGGTAGTGTGATCTAGGGGGAGGGGGAAAGATGGAGCATTGTGTGTATAAGGAAGCAGTGTGTTCTAGGGGGATGGGGAAAGATGGAGCATTTGTGTATATAAGAAAGCAGTATGATCTAGGGGAGGGGGAAAGACAGAGCATTGTGTGTATAAGGAAGTAGTGTGATCTGGGGGGGGGGGGAGACGGAGCATTGTGTGTGTAGCGGGCATTTAAATTTGGGGGGGAGCATCTTGGTTATTCAACCCAGATGTACTAATTGATAGGGAATCTGAGAATCCCTTTTGTGGTTCTTGGAGGACTCTGGTGGTGCAAGGTTCCCTGCGGCCTGCAGGTGGCGTTGTCGCCCTGGGCCGGAGCTGAACCTGCACCGCAAGACTGTTCCTTTTTGTCCTTTCCTGGCGCCGGTACAGCTGTGACGCAAAGGGAGAGGAGATAAAAGGGGCGGACGCCCTGACCTTGGGGTTCAGAGTTGGAGGACGCGGCCGCGCCCAGGCACCCTCAGCCTGGGTGCTGGCGTTCCGGAGTTCCGGGCCCAGATGCCCTTGACCTGGCCGGAGCGAGGGATAGAGTCCATCCCAGGCACCTTAAGCCTGGGGTGAGATACTATGACCAAGGCCTGGGGTCCAGTAACTTTGACTGGGTTCCACAAGGGTGGAGGAGTCCGACGGGCCCTAAGGTGTTGGGACCCATATCTGAGGTGAGGAGGCCGGGGAGTGTAACCCTTCTGAATAGCCCGGTACAGCATTAATCCGGTGACGGCGGGGCCTCTGGTAACTCTCTTGGAGGGATGTCTTCGTACTGACAGGGGCTGCAATGTAGCGAAGGTAACTCCAGTTCCTGTTCACTAGAGTCGCTGGAAGAGACTCTGAAGCCAAAAAGTCAGTTTTACAGCCACTGTGCTTAGCAACCGTTGGTGAAACCTCAACGGTTTAGTTTTCTTTGAGGATTGTGCCTTGACCTACTCCCCACCAATACTGAACTGTTCTATGGGTCTCAAACTGTCTGCTCGCAAAGAACTATTTGTTTGCCGTGATAGAATAAATACGTGTTGGGCCTTTTCAGTGTGTGGTACTCCAATTACTGGGAGCAAAGGGGGTTATCAGCAGAACAGACTTGGCTCTGAGCGTATACACAGCCCGAAGGTAATCTGGTGCTGGCCTTCACCTCTACATGCAGTAATCTAGAGGACATGGGCCATGGCGCACCTCGCTCTCCCCTTCAAAGTACCCCTAGACCGAAGCCAAAGTAACCGCTAAAGAAGAGAGAGAGGGTGAGGCGGCTACATGTGTATAAGGAAGCAGTGTGATCTAAGGGAAGGGGGAAAGATGAAGAATTGTGTGTATAAGGAAGCAGTGTGATCCAGGGGGAGAGAACAGGAGCAGTGTATGTATAAGGCAAGTAAAATTCAGGTTAGTAGTCTGCGGGATTTAAAACTGAGTTTGGTGGTCCGTAAGGTCTGAAAAGGTAGACGACTACTGCTCTAGGGAGGCACATAAAGAATTAAAATTAAACTCTCTCCCTCTGCCTCACACAAATCGTAGCTCAAGGCGCTATGCTCCAAAATAACTGAACATCAGCACAAAAGACCCAACATTAGGTAACAAATGTACTATGTGTATAATAAAACATATATTTTTGGAAAACACATAAACTGTGTTATTTAGGTGTGAATTTTTTTTATTGTATTTAATTTTTTGGCTCTCAAGCTGTTTGGTGCACAAATGTAAAGCATCTACGTTTCCAAGGCTGAAGATGAACCCAACGTTATCGTTGTCTTTGATCTCAGGGGACCGATGCTGCATCCTCCTAGGTAAATATATATATTTTTTTCAGGAATCCCGAATTTTTCTTTTAAATACTGAAAAGTGTTGATATTTGTTATCCATTTGCCGCATTGTCCCACACAGATGTACTGTGGCAGGGCAGCCACTCTGCGCTGGATCACGTATCTGATACCCATTTCCCCGGCTGTGTGGTGATTTATTACAGCTCAAGCCGATCAGCGGCTCTGTCATTCAGGGAAGGGAGCTCTGTGTTGTAAACAACACAGAGCTCCGAAAACTGACAGGCGATCTTGCTGTTTTTTTTTTTTAATTCCCTGCAAGGCAGGGTAAAAAAACAAGATCGCTTAGTAAAAGCTCCACATAACACACACAGTAAACATTGTTGGGCACTGGTTTAACCCCTTGATAGTGTATAGTATTAGCACTGATCACTGTATTAGTGTCACTATTGATGTCAGTGTCAGTTAGTCAGTTAGTGTACCCCCTGAGCCAGTGTCAGTTTTCACACAGTTCCACTATAAGTCACTGATCACCGCCATTACTAGTATAAAAAAATAACATAAAATTCCATCATCTATACTAGACCCTATAACTTTCACGCAAACCATATATTATACACTCATTGGGATTTTTTTTACCAAAAAACATGTAGCAGAATACATTTTGGCCTAACTTTATGAAGAAATTAGATTTTTTTTGGATGTGTTTTATAGCAGAAAAGAAAAAATGTTGCAGTTTTTTGTTTTTTTTTCTCCGTATTTTCATTTATATCTCCAAAAATAAATAAAATGCAGTGCTGATCAAATACCCCAAAAAGAAAGATATTTGTGTGAAAAAAATAAATGAAAATATAATTTGTGTACACCGCGCAGTTGCCAGTTAAAGTAGGCTCAGTGCTGAATAGCAAAAAAATGCCCTGGTCGTGAAGGGGGTAAAATCTTCCAGATGTCAAGCGGTTATTCAAGCAAATTTTGCCTAAGCAGCTATATTTTTCCAAAATCGTCTTTGGAATCTCATCCAGTTCTGAATCTCATACGATGTATCCAATATCTAACTGGTTTCCCATCAAATGAGTGTTGAAAAGACATTGAACTGCCATGCTTTTTGCACCACCACGTTCCCTGCCTTGACCTCTTCTAGAAAATGCTGTGTAAGGTGCCAGTCAGGTCACCAAGAACACAATCAGTGTGGAAATCTAATAGTCATTATTGCAAGATCGCAATGTTGCCCGTCCAGCACTGGCATGCCAAGACTGCAATGAAGATAATTACATTAATAAGCTTAATTGAGCTCTGGGAAAGTGTCTCGCTCTATACACAGATTGCGCCCTTTCTCAGAAACAAATTTGGAGCCCAAGCCAAGGTAGAGTTACATGGATTGGGATCTAAACTGCCCTTCTAATTTTGTCACTGCCAGTGTCGTTACCAAGGAAGGTACACTTTACTGCTCATTGGCTAACAAACATCCACTTGAACAGACCAACAAAGTAATCAGTTGTGGCCTGCAATGGAATGTGCTGGAGAACCGCCACGCGTCCAGGCCAGTCCCTGATGATCTGTAATCTTATGTCTACACGACCAGCGACAATAACACCTTCAACATAAATAGGGAACCACCATCCTCTGGCAGGTGTCCATACTTCTTTAATACCCATAACCAATGGGATTACCACTTTTTCTCAGGTATAGCTATTGCCATTGTATCCAGGTAGGATGTCATGTTTGCAAAGTCTGGTGTTTGTAAGACATGTTGTAACTCTATCCTTGGCATCACTGCGTTGTCATGATTTGAACCTTAGAACCGCTGGCTACGGGCATCATATCCATTGTGGTGGTTCGACCAATGACAGTAGTTATCTGTTGTTTTTGCATAAGTACAAACATTATGAAGTTGGAATTCTGTCCCTATAAGTGTTGTTTGGAAATAGAGCCCCTAGGGGTGGGATTTCCATGTTATTTATGGGATGTGGCACACTTTTGAAATTTTCGATATCGGAAACTCTTTTTCTTCTATAAGTGCTGTTTTGTGTATTCAACCACACCTCCCGTTGTCACACATATTTTGTCCAAGCTTAGATATTCACACTTTACACATGTAGCGGGGGTCCTAAATTTAGGGATTGCTACACTAAATTTAGGGGCGATTTGAGTGGTAGATGGCTCAAATCTTTCAATTTGCTGGACTCTGCCTTTGCTGCTGTTTCACCTGGCGTGCAGTTCCCCTAAGAAGTATGGGTGGCGCTGTCACTTGTACTCAGGGTTGAACCACAGGTGTTGGAGTGGCGATTGGGTATCCCCTCTCGGCAGCCGTGCAGTGGGCGTGGTCTACCCACTGTGCATGCCGGGAGAGGGTACAAAAGAGACAGACGCCATTGGTAGGGAGGAGTTACTACCCCGGGGGACCTTTACCCGGGGGTAGGAAGTATTGTGTGGAGTCTAAGTTTGAGCGCATGGCCCTCCAGGCCATGGGGCCACGTGCGCCTCAGTCCCAGGCACCTTTAGTCCTGGGACTGCAACTTCAGCCCTGGGCCCAGCACCTTTAGCTGGAGCCCACTTCAGGAGGAAGAATCCCAGGGTGCCGCCTTGCAAGGGGCCCAGTAACTCTCTGGAGGGATGTCATCCATCCAAAAACAGGGGCCTAACATCTGAATCTTTAGGTGGTTTGGGACACTATAGATTCTGTGGCAGAGGATCTTCTGAACGCATCCATTAGGGAACTTGATTGACGGTTCGAGTTACACGCCGGCTGATAGTGCCATTGGGTGACTATCCGGGTGATCTATACCCACTCGGGACCGAGTGGCAAAGAAGCCAGGAGTGCCTGAATTGATCTGTCTTCCTAATACCTTTCTCTCTTCATGCATAAGAAAATAAACTCTACATTGGAGTGACTACTGGTGTGGACCTTGGAGTTACTTGGGGTATAGAGACTTTGTTCCTACACACTAGGGACAGAAACCAACTTTTGAGGAGAACCTCGCTGCAAGACCCGTAAGTGAAAACAAGTGTGCTTAATCTCTGCAAACCAGAGGGTACGGGCATGGTAGACATGGTGCGCCTTACTCTCCTGTGAGCGAGCCAAAGATGTTGGAGGAGTAGGGGCACTGTGGGTGCAACACACATGAAAACCCACTTTTGGTTAAAAGTCCACCATGCGTCTTCTTTTCTTTTGCCCATCCAGCACTTTACTAGGGTACCACAGATGTCCCCCAACCGTAGTGCACATGTGCATACATATACCACTTCTCCCAATTTACTTTAAAAAAAAAAAAAAAAAAAAGGACGAAACAATCACCAATTTGGAGAAAGATTTGGCCATATTGGCCATTTATTAACAAACAACCAAAGATAATAATTCCTTAAAACAGAAACAATATTCATAATAAAGTAACCTAACCTAAAAGTTGCCAGTCTTGGGAGGCACTGAAGAACCAACATTAGGTTGTGTATCTGCATTAATATTTAACGATCCCCAGCCACACACCGGCTCGGGGACAAACCCAGTTCTCCGCAGGTAGCGCTTGTTATCACTTCCCAGGTAACCCACCATTAACTGAGATCCCACACAGGACGCCACATACCTTAGATGGGTCCTTACTAACAGTTGTTACCAAAAATTTGAATGCCCTCGAAGACCATAACCGCCAAGGCCCCATGGCCATCAGTAGAACAGATCAAATACAGGGAGGGAAGATTCCTTTACGTCCGTTAGCTCCAACTGATTTGCCACCTTACGTATCTCCACCTTGTATACCCCTTGCAGCCCACCTACTCTTCATAAACTAGCCAATCAAGGTAAGTAACCAGCCTCCTTGCTATTGCTAATTTAACCCTATCGTTCCTTGTGTCTCCTGTCCCCCTAGTCATGCAGCTCTTCACCTATTTCTTATTTTGCTTTGGGCTTATCTTTACTGACCTTTTACTAATTTGTCTACCTCTTCCACCTGCATCTCCACCCATTCCACATCCTGACTGAGAGCATAGCCCCACCTTCAGGAATCCATACTCAAGATGGCAGCACTCAAAAAGGAAATACTAGCTAGAGATTCACTTCTTTAGCGATAACTCCCTAGGGAGCCAGTGGAAATAATTAGGCTCCTCTACCTTTGGCTACCTGCTCTGAATCTTTATCCAAGGGCTCACCAATAATCAAGCCCCAGTCAATAGGGTCTTTTTATAATTTATTGTAGTGCTCAAATCTAGAGAGAGGGTTTAAGGGTGCAGGGTACTGAATCAGCAACAGGTCCTACGAGAGAGACATCAAAAGGAGAGGCTGAGATTCAGAGGACAGCCATATAAATCTGTGATTTCTGTCCCTCTATAAGCAGACAAAAATACCTCAGTCCATGGGTGTCAAACTCAATTTCACTGTGGGCCACATCAGCATTATGGTTGCCCTTAAATGTTGTATCTACTGATGAAGGCCAATGAGAGGCCGACACGCGTTTAGAAGGGAGGAGTCAAATCTGTGATGTCAGGCGAAGCACCGTGAGTGTAGATCTGCAGTGAATGAGCTGGTGATTTGATATATGCTGTTTTTATTGATATTTCTTGTAAGTGTAACTTGGGGGGCTTTTTTAATAAATTTAAAAGCAGAGAACACTATGGTACTTGTGTTTTTTGTTTCATGTCCCTAACCCCTGGAAATATAAGTGGAATTGATTATTGAAAAGCAAATGGAGGAAGGTGTTTGGAGACAATTCAAACGTTGATTACCCACACAGAGGTGCAGTCTGGGAACTGTAGGAATTACTACCATTGGTAAAGTGGATTGATCGTGGTGGACACGAGGAGTGATCTGTCTATGAGTTTTATACTCATCCTTGAGGTGAGCAGGCATTTTAGCAGGTGGTGGTTTTCACTGAATATTGGATCCATTTAAATAGGATTTTACACAGCGGTGACAGTTTTGGAAACCTACATATGAACTGTTTTTTTTTCTTCACAAATTGTTTTATTGAATGTATAATTATTTGTTTATATAATATTTATAGATACGCAGCGCTGCACTATTTTCACAAAATTAATATTGCAAGAGGATGCTGCAAATCTAAAAAGGAGGGATGCACACCGCTGGTATCATCAATATAAACTTTACTGGAGACCCCCTGTGTCAGAATATGGTTCTGCCTCTATGTGAGCAGTCTCCAATAAAGTTTCTTGTGGAATCTCTGGATGATACCAGTGGTGTGCAACCTTCCTTTTCAACTATTCTAATAAGTCTAAGCAGATGTCCAGAGCATCCTCCCCCTTGTACATCAGATGTCAAGAGCTCCCCCCCCCCTCCACCATCAGAAGTCAAGAGTCCCCCACCCTCCCTTACATCAGAGTGGAACCCCCTTACCTTGTGCTTCTATAGAAGGAGCTCTGTCCTCCTCTCTGCTGCTGACTACAGAGATGGGGGGGGGGACCTCTTTGTGGTTGCACAGAGAAGTGCAGGGTCTGGCAGAGTTCTGTCCTCCTCTCTGCTTCTGGTTGCTGAGACAAGGTGGGGGCACAGGCAAGAGGGGTGCCACAGCTGCAGGAGAGGTGCGAGGGCCACATGAAATGGCCCGGTGGGCCGCATTTAGCCTGCTGGTCTTCTTTGTTGACACATGTGCCCCAGTCCATCTGCAAAGATCCCTCTTCCAAGGTCCAAATGGGAGCTTCTACCCAGCTCAATTCAGGCATGAACTTCAGAAAGTGGCTTGGTATCCAGGACCCTAAGCACATTGCTCATGCCGAGGCTATGCCCTGACTGCAATTCTTCATGCAGGCCTCCACCCAGGGAGAAGCTCCAGAGAGTTCTGGAAATGTACCCCAAAACAAATTATCATCTGCCAGATCAGCCAATCTGCCCTCAAGAAGCTTACAATCAAAGGTCCCTAACTCACAATTATACACATACAAGAGTTAATTAACCTACCAGCATGCCTTTGGAGTGTGGGAGGAAATTAGAGTACCCACACAGGGAGAACATGCAAATTCTAGTGCTGTGGTTAAGATACCAACCGATGACCCTTGTTGTACAGGCCCTGATCACTTCCACACAACCCCAGTACCATTACTCCTAACAGCCCCCCTTCCACCCACCATGGTTCCCAGGCTCTGCTGCCGCCACATATCCCACATCCATTTACTCATCTCCCCATACCTAGTAAGAACCCAGAAGCATCATGGATTACGTCACTTCCAGGTTCTGATTCTTACTTTCTCCAGTAAGAAAAAGCTAATGGAGCGTGATACATTACCATACAAAATACATATAAAATACATTACCATACAGTCTTACTACTTCCTGTAGACATTTTACTGGCAATTCCCACCAATAGTCCAACGGTGAGGGTCCATTCACTTCTCTGTGGTGTCCATTGAAAGTGAATAGGCTGCCAAAGTATAAATCCATAAATTACCCTTTTTTTGAAAGGCAATATACTACTGTGCATTGCCGTATGTTGTTGTGCGCTACAATGCAGGTGCGTTGCCTCAATATTAAAGTGTAATTCCACCCTGATACTAAAATACCTGCATCTACAGACATCCACGATCTAACACTATCCTATCTTGCCCCGTAAAGAAGAAATTAATATACATACCTTTTTTGAAGCCGATCTGGTCTCCATTGGCGAGAGCGCTGCAGAGGACACAGCTGACAACAGCCGTGAAATGAATGGGGAGTGACGTCACCCATAGAGTTACTATAGGGCTTCCGTTGTCGGATGTGTCCTCTGCACCCGCCTCCAAAGCGACCTGCTGACAGCTCAGTGTGGGATTGGGTCAGATCGGCTTCAAAAAAGGTATGTATACTGATTTAGTCTTTACAGGGTTAGATAGGTTAGTGTTAGATTGTGGATGGCTGTAGATGCAGGGATTTTAGTGTTAGGGTGGACTGCTACTTTTTTAGCACAGCAACATAGTAATGCATGTTACGTATGTTACTCCTACATGGAACTGTAAATGAGCGCTCAATCTCATAGCTCCAACACCATAGATACAACCTAGGAGGTTACGTGTTTGTTTGACCAAACCTTATGGTGGCCATATAAGCTTTGACAAATGATTGACTCCTTTTCCAGTTAATCTCTTCCGAATGCGGATCGCTCTTCAGAGACCAAATAAAGTGTGAGTGTCCTTGACCGTGGAAATATTGTTGATTGCAAACCTCTCTGATCAAAGAGTAAACATAAACGGATACAGTAACAAATGAAATAAATTACAGCGAAGCCCATAAGGAATAGAGCGCTGCGTGACACGTGAGGAGCCCGGAACCTTTCTGAAAAAAATGGAGCTTATCTCAGGCTGTTTAATTACCTTCTTGGCACGGTATATACACAGCGAAATAAAGATAGCAGGACATCTGCAAAAATAAAACGCCAGCCAAGAATCACATGGACTCTGACATTTTAGGAAGTGTTTTGTTTTTCTTTGGGTTTGGTGACTTTATGCAGCGCTGGGGTCCCAGCTTCAGTTATAATAATAAAGATCCAACACTCAACCATGTCCTCCAATAAAGAGGACCTGTTACCTAATTTTTAGTAGAAACAGAGGTCAGCGTTGGGTGAAGGCAGCCTAAGGGTAAAGCTAACTTCTAGGCAGATATAAAAGTCATACATTGATGCAACTTTGTACTTATCGGTAAAATGCAACTGATACTTAGAATTCAGACCCTTTATATCACACGTGCAGAAGCACTCAGTCTGAGAGAAGAAGTAATGGCACTAAGAACCAATCAGGTAAGTACATTAACTGACAAGAAACATGCTTAGAGGGGAAGAGAGCAGCCAGAGAAGAGGGATGACACCATCAATCTGCTGCTGCTCCTTCATTGTCCAATCAGTAGGCTGGGAGATGGAAAGGTGACAACACAGAATCCTCCACCTGGCTGTGTAACTCTCAAGCTCCCTTTTATATATTGATTTGTGTGTTTAGTTGTTTGTCAAACTGCTTATATTTTTTATATGCTGGGGTCGAGGTTCACCTTCCAGCAGATCAACAACCCTAAACATACAGCCAAAGCTACAATGGAATGGTTTAGATCAAAGTATATTCATGTGTTAGAATGGCCCAGCCAAAGTCCAGACCTAAATCCAATTAAGAATCTGTGGCAAGACTTGAAAATTGCTGTTCACAGACGCTCTC
The DNA here is from genome assembly GCA_029206835.1 of Rana muscosa. NCBI lineage: Eukaryota > Metazoa > Chordata > Amphibia > Anura > Ranidae > Rana > Rana muscosa. The sequence continues at coordinate 352,410,190 of CM055118.1, forward strand.
CATCCAATCTGACAGAGCTTGAGCTATTTTGCAAAGAATAATGGGCAAAAATGTCCCTCTCTAGATGTGCAAAGCTGGTAGAGACATCCCCAAAAAGACTTGCAGCTGTAATTGCAGAGAAAGGGGGTTCTACAAAGTATTGACTCAGGGGGGCGCCATACAAATGTACCCCACACTTTTCACATATTTATTTGTAAAAAAAATTGAAAATCATTTTTCTTCCACTTCACAATTATGTGCCACTTTGTGTTGGTCTATCACATAAAATCCCAATAAAATACATTTATGTTTTTGGTTGTAACATGGCAAAATTTTGAAAATTTCAAGAGGTATGAATACTTTTTCAAGGCACTGTATACAAATTATATATATATATATATATATATATATATATATATATATATATATTGTGACAGCAACTGTGAGGGGGTTAACTCGGTAGCGGGTGTGTGTGACCCCCTGGTTGGGCTCCCCACACAAAAACAGGGCCAGCAGACGGAGGTTGTGGTTTTCAAAATCAAAAGGTGCGGTTTATTTCTCTATGTACAGTGACAAAACACAGCAAAGCCAAAAAGAAACATAAACAAAATAAATCCTGGTCAGTTTGACCTCTGACTAAACATGCAGGTTTCCTAAACTAACAACTGGGATCAGCCTGGTGCTGTCCTAGTCCCTAAGTCCCTGGTTTAGTAAAAGTCCAAACAAATAGCCACACAGGCGTTGCCTCACCGCACAGGGGTTCACTCTCCCTAGACAGTCCACACAGGTCTGGTTCCAGGCATGAGCTAACACCTAATGAATCTGGGAGTTCTTATAGAGGCCTAAATGAGCTAAATAAGCTTCAGCTGGTCTCATCAACTCCCTGCCTCACGACGCCCAGCACTCTCCCTAGAGGTATGAGTCATTCATGAGCCCACTAGCCTCAGCTGGGCTTCATCAACTCCCTAGTTGTATAAGTCGGCATAAAGCCTGAATCTGGGAGAAATATATCTACCCCCCTGGATGCAACCAGGTGACTTTACCTTCCTGCTGTCACAATATATATATATATATATATATATATATATATATATAATTATTATTTTTTTAAATAACAAACATGTTATACTTACGTCGTGTTATCCTTTTCTCTTTCTTCTATGCTACTTCTTATACATTCTTTTACCTTGGGTCCCTGATGGACAGTTATTTATTTCAACCATACCCTTTTCACTTTTAATTATACTTTCTATCACGGCTATGGTGCTTCTTTCTTGTATACTTTTATACACTGACAAGGTCATTTACACCATATAAATTCTATCAATCTTATTCACTTCAGAATCCCTATCATCCGTGATATCTTGCACTCATTCCTCATGGGGAGTTGCGGCCGCGCGCCCGGGTCCTTTCACCGGATCCCTTTCTCAGCTCCCGGGCGAGACATATTTGACCGGCCTCTGACACACGTTATCACAGGTCTCATTTCAGATGTGAGTAATCAACTTTTCGCTATGGCCAGGAACCCTTTAGCAATTTTAATAAATTGTTCATGGTATTGACTTAATAGACTAGAATGATCATTCATATATATATATATATATATATATATATATATATATATATATATATTTTTTTGTTCCTTTGCAGTCCACGAAACGCGTTGGGTCTATCTGATGCATCCAATGTATATTCAAATGGTTCTATCAACATATGTTTTCTTTCTGATCATATTCTGTTTCATATCCAATATGCATATTTTTATCATGAAGTGCCATGCGTTTTATCATCATTCTTTGCAAGTCTGTCAAACTGTACCATGCATGTTATGTTTACCATGTCATGCCAATGTCTGTTTTAGGAATAAACACATGGATGTTTTTATCTATATCATCTTTTTGGTCTGTACAAACACACCTCATTCAAAGTCCCAAACCTGAATGCAACTTTTATGTTGCATTCAGCATAGGGATGGAGGCGTGAACTTTTCCTCACGTTTCATTAAGGCGTGGACTTTTTGTTCGCGCCTCATTCAAAGTCCCAATATTTGTCCCCCTTTTTTTGCTCTGTGTACTAGTTTTGCACAGAGCAGCCCAGATCCTCTACTTCTCAGGTTCTCCGCTGGCGCTCCTGGCTCCTCCCACTTGACCAGTGCCCCCAATAACAAGCTGCTTGCAATGGGGGCACTGGCGTGTGCTCGCTCCCGAACTTCTCTCTACGTGTCCATAAGACACATAGAGCCACGGCTTGGTCCCGCTCCCACTCTCTCCTCATTGGCTCCCTGGCTGTGATTGACAGCAGTGGGAGCCAATGGCTCCTGCTGCTGTGTCTCAATCAATGAAGAGAGAGAGACCCGGGACAGCCGATCAAGATTGGGCTCAGGTGAAATATTAGGGGGGGACTGTCAGGGGGAGCAGCACAAAGAAGGTTTTTTACCTTCATGCAAAGAATGCATGAAGGTAAAAAAAAAAAAAAAACCTTAAGCCTTTATGAAAACCAGGTGAATAACTAAACAATTAGTCTGAGCTAACTACAGCCCAACGAAAAACTAAATGGACATAGTAGCCCCTGTTTAGGACAAGGGGGCTACAATAAAGGGATTTTTATAACAGCTTACCTGTAAAATCCTTTTCTTGGAGTACATCACGGGACACAGAGCGACTTAGTCATTACTAATGGGTTATATAGATGACCTTAAGGTGTTGGCACTGGCACTGGGCTGACTTTTCATTGGGGTGCAACCTATATGCTAAAGACGGTTTGCACTTGAATGGAAGGGGGTCTGCTGTGCTGGGGGAGAGGTTTATGGGAAGGCTGGAGGAGTATTTAAACTAGGTTTGAGGGGGGAGGGTGAACTAGAATTACATCGGGCACACAGGTCAGTTAGTGGTCAGACATTAATGGAGAGTGGAATGGGGATAGATGGGGGGAGGGTTATGGCAGGTGACAAGAAAGTTTCCATGTTGCAAACAGCCATTGGAAACTATAGTGCCATTTGTACTACTAAAAATTATATGAAAAATACCAGAGAAAAATGTAATACATTAAAGTGTTTGTTCACCAATGCCAGAAGTCTGCCAAGCAAAATAGGTGAGTTGGAAGCTCTGGTGCATGAGGAGAGCTATGACGTAATCAGTATTGCTGAAACGTGGCTTCAATCCTCACATGACTGGATTATTAACATTCCTGGCTATGCACTCTTTCGGAGAGACAGGGCAAAAAGGAAAGGTGGCGGGGTCTGTCTCTATGTGAGAAGTGATCTCAAAGCGAGTGTGAAAGAGGACCTGGTTGATGGAGAGTGTGATGAGGCTGAAGCATTATGGGTGGAACTGCATACAGATGTGCGTAGTTCAAAGTTAATCATTGGAGTTTGTTATAGACCACCCAATGTTAATGAGGAGGTGGAGACTCAGCTCCTTGCACAGATGGAAAGGGCTGCAAGGGCTGGGACGGTGGTAATAATGGGGGATTTTAACTACCCAGAAATTGACTGGAGTAATGGCACTGCTGGGACAGTTAAAGGGCAAAAATTTATAAGCCTATTGCAGGACAATTTTATGGTCCAGTTTATTGAGGCCCCAACTAGGAATGATGCTCTGTTGGACCTGGTAATCTCAAACCATGCAGAGCATATTACTAATGTTCAGATAAAGGAACACCTGGGTAGCAGTGACCATAACATGATTTCATTTGATGTTAGCTGTAAGCAAGAAATACATGCAGGAAGGATAAAAACACTTAATTTCAATAAAGCAAATTTTCCAAGGATGAGGGCTGCTCTCCAGGACTTAGACTGGGAGAGAATATTGGCATCAATGGGCACAGAACAGAAATGGGAATTCTTCAAAAAGACTGTTTGTGAACTCACTGCAAAGTATATTCCCATGGGCAATAAGTTTAAAAGGCTAAAAATAAAACCTATGTGGCTCACAGTTAAAGTTAAAAAAGCTATAAACAATAAGAAAAGCGCTTTTAAAAAATATAAAAATGAAGGAACACTAGTGTCGTTTAAATGTTACAAAGAATATAACAGGATATGTAAAAAGGAAATCAAGGATGCAAAAATTCAAAACGAACGACAGATTGCAAAAGATAGTAGGACAAACCCCAAAAAATTCTTCAAATATATTAATAGTAAAAAGGTCAAGTCTGAGCATGTGGGCCCTTTACAAAATAATCTAGAGTGGGTGACTGGGGACAAAGAGAAGGCTAATTTATTAAATACTTTCTTCAGCTCTGTGTATACAATGGAGCATAGGGGAGCTCATGTCCATAATGGGGGTGGTAGTGACACAGCCTCAAATCCACAATGGCTCAAAAGTGATATGGTCCAGAAATATTTAGACAGAATAAAGGTGGATAAAGCACCTGGACCAGATGGCATACACCCACGGATCCTAAAAGAATTGAGCTCTGTAATTTCAAAGCCATTGTATCTAATTTTTAGGGACTCATTAATGACAGGAATAGTACCACTGGATTGGCGCAGGGCCAATGTGGTGCCTATATTTAAAAAGGGAACAAAGTCTTTACCAAGTAACTATAGACCTGTTAGTTTAACTTCCATAGTTGGGAAGATACTGGAGAGATTAATAAAAGACCACATAGATGAGTTCTTGCTGGAAAAAAACTATTTAAGCAACAGACAGCATGGATTCATGAAAGACAGAAGTTGTCAGACAAACCTGATTTCTTTTTATGAAGAGGTAAGTAAAACCTTGGACAGAGGTGTGGCTGTGGACGTGGTATACTTGGATTTTGCAAAAGCGTTTGATACAGTTCCCCACACACGGCTCATGTGTAAGGTAAAGTCTACAGGATTGGAAATATCAGTTTGTAAATGGATAGAAAACTGGCTAAAAGACAGAATTCAGAGAGTAGTAGTTAATGATTCTTACTCTGAATGGTCTAAGGTTATCAGTGGTGTACCCCAAGGTTCAGTGCTGGGACCCTTACTTTTTAATATCTTTATAAATGATATTGGGTCTGAGATCAAAAGTAACATTTCTGTCTTTGCAGATGACACCAAGCTATGCAGTGGAATAACGTCCTTACAAGATGTCTCCAATTTACAAGCCGACCTCGATGCCCTGTCTAATTGGGCGACTATGTGGCAGATGAGGTTTAATGTTGATAAATGTAAAGTTATGCACTTGGGGGCTAAGAATATGAATGCATCATACATATTAGGGGGAATACAACTGGGGGGATCCGTAGTGGAGAAGGATCTGGGGGTTTTGGTAGATCATAAGCTCAATAATGGCATGCAATGCCAAGCTGTGGTTTCCAAGGCGAGCAAAGTCCTTTCTTGTATTAAGAGAGGTATGGACTCCAGAGAGAGAGATATCATTTTGCCCCTGTACAAATCATTAGTAAGGCCTCATCTGGAATACGCAGTTCAGTTTTGGGCACCAGTTCTCAAAAAGCATATCGGGGAACTGGAGAAAGTGCAGAGAAGGGCAACCAAACTGATAAGAGGCATGGAGGAGCTCAGCTATGAAGAAAGATTAGAGGAACTGAATTTATTCACTCTTGAGAAGAGGAGAATAAGGGGGGATATGATTAACATGTACAAATATATAAGGGGTCCATATAGTGAACTTGGTGATGAGTTATTCACTTTACGGTCAACACAGAGAACAAGGGGGCACTCTTTACGTCTAGAAGAAAAAAGATTTCATCTCCAAATGCGGAAAGGTTTCTTCACAGTAAGAGCTGTGAAAATGTGGAACAGACTCCCTGCAGAGGTGGTTCTGGCCAGCTCAGTAGATTGCTTTAAGAAAGGCCTGGATACTTTCCTAAATGTACATAATATAACTGAGTACTAACAGTTCTTGGTAAAGTTGATCCAGGGTAAATCCGATTGCCTCTCGGGGGATCAGGAAGGAATTTTTTCCCCTGCTGTAGCAAATTGGATCATGCTCTGCTGGGGTTTTTTGCCTTCCTCTGGATCAACTCTGGGTATAGAATTGGGTATATGGGAGTGCACGATATTTTTTTTATTTTATTTTAGTTATTTTTTTTATGGTTGAACTGGATGGACTTTGTCTTTTTTCAACCTGACTAACTATGTAACTATGTAACTATGTAACTATGTAATTCCAAACCGGAAGTACCCTCCCCTATATAAGCCCCTCCCATCCGGGAGCACCTCAGTTTTGTAGCCAAGCAATAAGTGTCCCGTGATGTACTCCAAGAAAAGGATTTTACAGGTAAGCTGTTATAAAAATCCCTTTTTCTTTTTCGTACATCACGGGACACAGAGCGACTTAGTCATTACTAATGGGACGTCCCAAAGCAATGCCAAATGAGGGGAGGGATACATAAGCTGGGCGCCATCAGGCATGAGGATCTTTTGCGGCCTGCAACACACTGCGCTCAAAGGCGACATCCTCCTGACTTCTAACGTCTACCTGGTAGAATCTAGTAAACGTGTGTACCGAAGACCATGTTGCGGCCTTACATACTTGAGCCAGGGAGGCCTGGTGATGCACTGCCCATGAAGTTCCAACTGCTCTTGTGGAGTGCACCCTAACTTTGAACGGAGGCGGTCTCTTTTTCAAGCCATAGGCTTGTATTATGACCTGTCGAATCCACTTGGCTAAAGTGGATTTTGATGCTGCCTGACCCTTTTTAGGGCCTTCCGGCAGAATAAACAAAGTATCCGTTCTGCGAATCTGAGCAGTGGCTTTTAGATAAGCTTTAACTGCTCTTACTACATCCAAGGAATGTAATAATTTTTCCTCTACCGAGCTAGGTTTGGGGAAAAAAGAAGGAAGAACCACATCTTGGTTCAAATGAAACCTCGATACCACCTTAGGAAGAAAGGCTGGATGAGGACGTAATACTACTCTGTCCTTATGGACAACCAGATATGGCTCCTTACAGGACAAGGTGGCTAATTCCGATACTCTTTTAGCCGAACAAACGGCTACTAAGAAAATCAATTTCCTGGTGAGAAGAACCAAGGAAATGTGTTGCAATGGTTCAAACGGTTGTTTCTGTAGAACTGACAGAACCAGGTTTAAGTCCCAAGGACATATGGGAATACTAACCGGAGGGCTAATACGCATCACTCCTTGTATGAAAGCTTTGACTAGTGAATGCGAAGCCAAGGGCCTTTGAAAAAATATTGACAAGGCCGAAATCTGACCCTTGATAGTACTCAAGGCCAGCTTCCTATCTACAGCCCACTGTAGGAAGTCCAAAATCCTCCCTATCACGTACTTACGTGGATGCCATTTCTTGGCCTCACACCACGTAATGTACGCTTTCCAGATCCTATAATAGATCTGCCTGGATACCGGCTTCCTGGCATTGATCATAGTAGATACCACAGAATTAGAGAGCCCTCTCTTTTTCAGAATGTGGGCTTCAATAGCCAGGCCGTCAAACCTAGGGCTGGTAAGGAAGGGTGGTATATCGGTCCCTGCGACAGCAGGTCCGGACGATGTGGGAGGGTCCAAGGACTCCTCACTGACATTTTTACAATCTCCGCGTACCATGCCCTTCGGGGCCACGCTGGAGCCACCAGAATCACTGGTTTCTTTTCTACCCTGATTCTGCGGAGTAATCGCGGTAACAATTGTGGCGGTGGGAATGCATATATCAGCTTGAACTGATCCCAAGGGAACACTAGGGCATCCGAGCCGCAAGCTAGAGGATCCCTTGTGCGAGACACAAATCTGTCCACCTTTGCGTTGAATCTGGATGCTAGCAGATCTACATCCGGTGTTCCCCACCGCTGGCATATTGCCTGGAAAACCTCGGGGTGAAGAGACTATTCCCCCGGGCATAATTGTTGGCGACTTAAAAAGTCCGCTCTCCAATTTTCCACTCCTGGGATGAAAACCGCGGATATGGCTGGGACATATTTTTCTGCCCACTCCAGGATGCAATTTGCTTCCCTCTGGGCTGCACGACTCCTGGTGCCACCCTGGTGATTGATATATGCCACTGCTGTGGCATTGTCTGATTGAATTCTGACAGGGGACCCTTGGAGTTTGGATGTCCATGCTACTAGGGCATACCGGGCTGCTCGTATCTCTAAGAGATTGATGGGCAGGGCCTTTTCTGCTTCTGACCACTTGCCCTGGAGAGACCATTGCTCCAGTACTGCCCCCCAGCCTATGAGGCTGGCATCTGTAGTGACTACCTTCCAAGAAACCGGACTGAAGGGTTTCCCTTTTTCCAGATTCTGGGGCACCAACCACCAATGGAGGCTCTTGCGAACGGAAGGGGACAGGGACATTGGTAAGTCTAAAGCCTGAACTTTTTTGTTCCAGGCTGACAGTATGGCCCTTTGCAAATTCCTTGAATGGAATTGACCGTAGGGTACCGCTTCGAATGAAGCCACCATTTTTCCCAGCAGCCTCATGCAGAGGCGTATGGATGGTTTTCTTTTTGTACCCACTAAGTGGGTCAAATCTTTTAAAGACGACACCTTCTCTGGAGGTAAGAAAATCTTTCTCTGATTTGAATCCAGCCTTAGCCCTAAGTATTCCAGACTTTTGACTGGTCTTAGAGCTGACTTGTCCCGGTTGATAATCCAACCGTGATATTCCAGATACTTGATTGTCTTGTGAATAGCTACTTCCAGCTTTTCCACTGAGTGGTCTATTAGTAGCAGGTCGTCTAGATATGCCATTATCGTTACACCCTGTGTTCTTAGATTGGCCAATAATGGGGCCAGAATTTTTGTGAACACTCGTGGTGCTGTGGCCAGACCGAAAGGTAAGGCTCTGAACTGAAAATGGCGCCCTTCTACTGCAAAGCGTAGAAATTTCTGGTGGGCCGGAAAGATGGGAATATGCAGATAAGCATCCTTTATGTCGATCGAGGCTAACCATTCCTGCCCTTGTAGGGCGGTGGCCACCGATCGGAGCGACTCCATCCGAAAAGTCCTGATATTTAGGAACTTGTTTAGCCCTTTTAGATTTAATATGGGCCTCACGTCCCCATTTGGTTTGGGGACTGTGAAAAGGTTTGAGTAAAACCCGAATCCGCTTTCTTCCAGGGGAACCTTCATGATTACACCTTGGAGCAATAGTTGTTCTAGTGCCAGAAGGAGGGATCCTCTCTTCTGGGGATCTCTTGGCACGTTTGACCTCATAAATTGGGCAGGAGGAGTGCCTTTTAACTCCAGCTTGTATCCCAGACTTACTGCGGAGAGCACCCATCTGTCTCTGATGGTGTCCCGCCAGGTCTCTGTGAACAACTGAAGTCTTCCCCCCACCCGATTGAGTGGGGGCAACGCTTCATGCCTTGGGGGGAGGTTTTGTACCTCTCTTGATCCAGGGTTTCTTGTTACCCTGTGATTGTCCCTGATTTCTGCCCCCTGAATTTGACCGCGGAGGCTGTCGGAACTGCTTCACAGCCGATGTGCCCGGGACTGGAGAAGTAGGCCTCTTAAAAGAAGGACTTCTACCCTTGTTCTTAACCGGTAAGAGTGAACTTTTACCGGCAGAAATTTTCTGGATATATTTGTCCAGATCTTCTCCAAATAAGCGTTCTCCATGAAATGGGAAGCTAACCAGCAGTTTTTTACAGGGAGCTTCAGCAGACCAGTTTTTGAGCCACAGAAGCCTACGCATATGTACTATAGACAGCGTAAAGCGGGAGGCCTGTTGGATTGTATCCTTTATGGCGTCCACCGCAAAACACAAGGCTCTAGGCAGGTCAGCTAGGGCAAGAGCCTGCTGATCTGGTAAGTCCCTTAAGACTTGTTTCAACTGATCTTTCACTGCTTGGCAGACTCCAATCGCTGCTACCGCAGGTTGTGTCACCATGCTTACTGTAGAGAAAGCAGATTTTAGTAAAGACTCCAATTTTTTATCTATTGGGTCTTTGAACATTGGAACATTATCTACTGGACATGTCAGTGATTTGTTAACAGAAGAGATGGCTGCGTCCACTGTAGGGACCCTCCATTTTTTTATGAACTTATCCTCCATGGGATAGATCACCGGAAATCTCTTGGGGGGAGCAAATATTTTATCAGGATGCTCCCAATCCTGGTAAATAAGCCCTTCTAATAAAGGGTGGATTGGGAAGGAACAGACAGCCTGGGGAGCTTTTAGCGACCCCAGCGAGGAAACCGTAGTGGATGGTGGTTCCGCCAGAGGCATTTTAAATGCTGATCGGACCATGTTAGTCAGAGACTGAACCCATAATCTTTCAGCCTGAGATGCTGAGAAAGGTTCTTCCACTGTTGATTCCTCCATAACTGAATCAACCTCATCCTGATCCCCTTCAGGTAGGTCGATCTCTGTGTGGGGCTGTTCCTCCACTAACAGGCACTCTGAAGGAGGAGACGGAGATCGGACGCGCTTTTCCTGTGACAGGGAAGCAGCGATCAATGCTGTTAATCTCTCTTCCAATCCTCCCAGAGTTGAGGATAAAACCTCCTCTGTTATATATACAGGAGCAGGTGGACTGGGGACAGCCGCAGCACCAGGCATTCCTGCGGGGTTTCTACGGCTACTGACCTCTGAATTCTCAGGGGAGATTGGTGCAGTACAAGCATGCCCAATATCCTCAGAGCCCGATGGAGACCCCTTTGGCTTCCTGGAAGACCTATTTCCGGAGCGTCTGGACGACATATACTTTAAGCACAAAGCTGAGGTATTCCCGTCGTCATACACCAATTTTTGCTGGTAATAGTCTAACACAGTTGCTGCTATATACCAGCTGGTGTCCACTAAAGTGCCTTTCTATGGGGATGCCTGCATCAACCACCTCTGTGTGCCACTGTTTGTTGCTAGCTCTGTTTGCATCCAGCTGACACTTGTACTGTGTCTTTTAACCATGCTGGGACGCCTGCACATGCGCAGAAGCGCCGCGGCGCGCATCGAGCGTCATCCACCCGCCCCGCCCCTTTTTTTTCATAGGAGGCACGTGCACGCGCCCGCGCGCGCGCCCGTGCGCCATTGGCGCCCTTTTCGAAATCAAACAGGGACTAGGAGCCAGGGCCCTTTTTGTCGGAGGGCCTGTGCGGTGGATGAGCGCAGCAACAGGGCAGAGGAAGTGGATTCCCACAGAGAAACTTACCAACTGCCTGGATCTTTTGACTTGAGAAAACCAAAGATCCACATGACAAGAAAAATGGACTACAGCGGCCTCTAGTGGTTTAACACAGGTACCGCGGTCCCTTTTTTTTCTTTTTCTTGACTACTATTAAAATTTTACATTTTCAGTAGTTACAGGCAAACACAGATATTTAGCGGGAATACCGTTAGGTAACAGACAGAAAGACAAATTAGGCTTGGGGGTCCCCCAATAGAACCAAGTTCCTGGGGGCCCCCACTTACCTGATCCCCGCCGCAGAACTTTGTTTGGTCCACAGAAGTCCAAACTTCACCTATCACGGCAGGCATTGTAATTAAACCTTCAGGGACCGGGTTCCCAAGGATTCCACTCCCCTGGACCTGTATAGCACCCTGCACAGACAACATCTTGGTCGTGGGTATGACCAGAGCTCTGGATCCCAGGGTCCAGCCCTCCTAAGAGAGGCATTACAGGCAAAACCTTGCTCTTCTGCTGCAAGGCCCGGGTACCGACCGTTTAGCTATGAAGCTTTTTTGGTGGGATCCGGAACAGCTTACTAAGGCCCAAAAGAACCTGTACGCAAGCCCAGTGAAAACACATGTTACTCTTTGGCCAACACCTTAGACACTGGCAAAAAACTGAGGTGCTCCCGGATGGGAGGGGCTTATATAGGGGAGGGTACTTCCGGTTTGGAATTGGCCAGTGCCAACACCTGAAGGTAATCTATATAACCCATTAGTAATGACTAAGTCGCTCTGTGTCCCGTGATGTACGAAAAAGAAAACATAGGAAGTGGTCTTCTGTAGTCCACAGAGGTGAACTCGACAGGGCTTACTGGTATTCTGGCAGATGAACAGGTATTTTCCTTCCACTTATCAAACAGATACAGAATAATAATATAATACACTCACACTGACATACTTATTATAAAGGAGAAAATAAAAGAAGATTGTAAAATACTGATAACTTAAAAACAGAGTGACTGTTAATAGGTAACAATGTTAACTTTAGATAATTGATTTATTCATCATTCCTTCTATAAAGATGAACACCCTGCAATTTATTGCAGTTTAGTTTACCGGATTTGTGTTTATTGCCCATGTTTGCTGGGACATGAGTCATGGTGTTATGTTTTTTATTTATCTGCTTATTGCAAAGAGTACCGATAGGAGTTTTACTGATTGGACGGGCTGTGATCTCATGAATATGAAGTGTCGGTGGTGTCACTGGTCTCTAATGATTGGGCGGGCTGTAATCTCATGAATATGAAGTGTCGTAATGTCACTGGTCTCTAATGATTGGACGGGCTGTGATCTCATGAATATGAAGTGCCAATGATGTCTCTGGTCTTAAGTGAACAGATGGGTAATGGATGGGTTGTATTTTCATAAATATGAAGTGTCAGTGATGTCACTGGTCTTTGGTGATTGGACAGGCTGTGTTCCCATGATTATGAAGAGTTGATGATGTCACTGGTCTCTGGGGATTGGACGGGCTGTGTTCTCATGAATATGAAGTTTCGGTGATGTCACTGGTCTCTGGGGATTGGACGGGCTGTGTTCTCATGAATATGAAGTGTCGTGATGTCACTGGTTTCTAGTGATTGGACGGGCTGTGTTCTCATGAATATGAAGTGTCAATGATGTCTCTGGTCTTAAGTGAACAGATGGGTAATGGATGGGTTGTATTTTCATAAATATGAAGTGTCAGTGATGTCACTGGTCTTTGGTGATTGGACAGGCTGTGTTCCCATGATTATGAAGAGTTGATGATGTCACTGGTCTCTGGGGATTGGACGGGCTGTGTTCTCATGAATATGAAGTTTCGGTGATGTCACTGGTCTCTGGGGATTGGACGGGCTGTGTTCTCATGAATATGAAGTGTCGTGATGTCACTGGTTTCTAGTGATTGGACGGGCTGTGTTCTCATGAATATGAAGTGTCGGTGATGTCACTGGTTTCTAGTGATTGGACGGGCTGTGTTCTCATGAATATGAAGTGTCGGTGATGTCACTGGTTTCTAGTGATTGGACGGGCTGTGTTCTCATGAATATGAAGTGTCGGTGATGTCACTGGTTTCTAGTGATTGGACGGGCTGTGTTCTCATGAATATGAAGTGTCGGTGATGTCACTGGTTTCTAGTGATTGGACGGGCTGTGTTCTCATGAATATGAAGTGTCGTGATGTCACTGGTCTCTAGTGATTGGACAGGCTGTGTTCCCATGAATATGAAGAGTCGATAATGTCACTGGTCTCCAGTGATTGGACGGGCTGTGTTCTCATGAATATGAAGTGTCGGTGATGTCACTGGTTTCTAGTGATTGGACGGGCTGTGTTCTCATGAATATGAAGTGTCTGTGATGTCACTGGTCTCTAGTGATTGGACGGGTTGTGTTCTCATGAATATGAAGTGTCTGTGATGTCACTGGTCTCTAGTGATTGGACGGGTTGTGTTCTCATGAATATGAAGTGTCGATGATGTCACTGGTCTCTAGTGATTGGACGGGTTGTGTTCTCATGAATATGAAGTGTCGGTGATGTCACTGGTCTCTAGTGATTGGACAGGCTGTGTTCTTATGAATATGAAGTGTCGGTGATGTCACTGGTCTCTAGTGATTGGACGGGCTGTGTTCTCATGAATATGAAGTGTCGGTGATGTCACTGGTCTCTAGTGATTTAATTTGGGTCCTCTGCTTCCAACAGCCTAGTTTGAGGTCTCAACCTCACTGACACCTCCCAATTTACATTTTTGTAAGCTTTAATGCGCATACAAGAATTGTACTTACAACTCTATGGAAAACTGCAGGATTTATTGGCAAGTTAAAGTCAACCAACATAGAGCATAAGAATGAATACACAATCAGATTCACTGGGTTCTTGGAAGTGATTTTAAACTAAACCATATACTGCGGCCTTAACAGCGTAACTGTAGCTCTCCTCGTGAGATGAACTGCAACAAGTGAAAACAAAAGTATAAACAGGGTTAGGCTAGGTCACTTGAGAGCTCTCCTGACAAGACAGCCAGGTTTAGGCTCAAGGTTATGGATTTAAAGCCAAACACAAATCTTCAGGATAAAAACATCTGGTTATAGTCATTAATGTAAGTCTTCTGCCGGCTAAATCGGGGCCCTTGAAAACTTTGGTGCACTGGGATGGGGAATTTCTATGATTTGAGTAGAGAAGGGCTGCAAAAGATTGATGATGTCATCATTCTGGTAAACCTCCTTCTGTCAGGAGGCTACCAGTGTTTGACTGACAGCAATGTGTAATACAGTACAGCCTCACAATTTCTCAACACTGGTGTCCCTCACTCAGTCCTTCTGTGCAGGGCATTGCAGAAAGCTAATGCCCATGCAAGATGCATACACATATAATGGCTAGATCTGTTTAAAAAATTTTTAATGCAAGAATTCATAGTATTTTTTATTATACCTGCCTGGAGTATACTTTGAGATTCTGCCATATAAAAGCAAGACCTGTGCTGTTGACCTATTTTGTATGCTCTTAGAGGTGCTGGAAGATCACCTGGATTAGACTACAAAGGAGACATTAAGATTGTAAGCCTTTTGCCAAATGACTGCGTTACACAAATTAAACACAACAGCCTAAAACAAATATTGACCACCCTTTTCCAATGAAATGGCTTGCAGCAAGTCCATGCTGTGTGGAAAAAAGATACATGACACATGTTTTCTTCTAGTGGAAAATTTCACAGTTATAAACCTTATCTAAATCATTTCATTAGTGCGTTTGAGTATATTTAAATGCTTTCAGTAAATAAAGTGTTTGATAAGCGAATAATGCCGCGTACACACGATCATTTTTCCCGTCGGGAAAAATGAAATTTTTTCCTTTGGACGAGAAAAACGATCGTCTGTGGGCTTTTTGCCGTTTTTCACTATGAGAAAAATTAGAACATGTTCTAAATTTTCTCATTGTTTTTTCCATCATTTTTTTCCGCGGCAGTTTTCCCATAGGGAGACACTGCCGCGGAGCCCACAGACGGTCGTTTTTCTCGACAAAGAAAAAAATGACGGGAAAAACGGTCGTGTGTGGGGGAAAATGCCGTTCCCTCGTTTTTCATTGTATTTCATGTCGTGATTCACGGCGGTGTTTTCACCGCCGTGAATCACGATCGTGTGTACGCGGCATTACGCAAGTATAATGTTACACATGACAAGACTCCCCGCTTCTGTCACTGGGCAGACAGTCCCATTTCTGAGATATCACTTTATATTCAGGAGAACGCAGCAGTGGCGGCCCATCCATAAGGGGCACAGGGGCTCCGCCCCCCAATCCATGCAACCTGCCCCTAATCTACATGCAGGGCGCCGGATGCATGAATATCATTGGGGTGTGTTTGTTTTAAGCACATGATTAGAGCCTGAAGCTCTAATTGGCTTCAAAAAAGGGTGGGCTCAGGGTGCAGAGCACTGCGCCCTGAGCCCGCCCAGTTGTGTGACAGTAGCTAATTAATATTTGCTATTGTGGGGGCGCGGCCAACGACCGGGATGTGAGGACGTGCTTAGCCTGAGCTCCGTCTGTGCCGCACACATCCTGCCTTAATCCTGCAGACTCGATCACCATCGAGGGGTACCATCTGTCCCCACAGCCTCCAGGGAACCTTGTGCCCACTGGGAAATGGTCAAATACGGCCCACCGATGGAGGAAGCCTCAGAATTCATCCGCCACCGCTGCTATGCAAATCGAGGCAAGATGGCGCCAGTCACCATGCTGCAGACACACGCAGCCAGCCATCCTCCTCCTCATCAGCGCTGAAGCAGAAGCCTGCAGGGAAGGGTGAGTCACAATGTTCCCCCCTACTCTGAGCCCGGAGGACCCTCTCTTATTCTCCCTGGCTGAGGACACTGATCCTGATACCTCCAGCATGGACACTGCTGATGCAGGCCCTGCAGAGCCCTCCCTGTCCAAGATTATGGAGGCCACCCAGCACAGCCATGCATCTCTGACCACTAAAATGGACTCCATTAAGACTGACTTATCCTTTCTGAAACAGGATGTTCACAACCTCCGCCATAGAGTGACAAATGCTGAGCAGCGCATTGGTGCACCAGAGGATGAGACCCGTCCATTGCAGGGCTCTGTCAGGGAGCTACACCAGGCCCATGATTGCACTGCAGATAAGCTCACTGAAATGGAGGACCGTTTACGGAGGGCAATCTACGCTTCCTGGGGTTCCCAGAAGGGTCTGAGGGTAAAACCCCAGAAGTATTTATGGAAAGATGGCTGACCACCACATTTGGCACCTCCACCTACTCACCATTATTTGCCATTGAACGGCCTCAGAGTTCCCCTGCGCCCCCTGCCGTCAGGGACCCCGCCACGTGCCATGATTATCAAACTACTTCACTTCAGGGACAGAGAGGCAATTCTCTGAGCTGCCAGGGAGAAGGGAAGGGTGTCCTTTAACAGGAGTGGAATTACCATTTTCCCTGACTTCTCGGTAGCTACACAAAAGCAAAGGGCCACCTTCCTGGCTATTAAACGCAGGCTCCGCGATCTTCCTCTCCCCTATGGCACGTTGTATCCTGCTCGCTTACGGATCTTTACCAGGGCAAGGCCTACTTCTTTACAGATCCTAAGGAGGACAGCCGAGGACACCCAGAATGCCGGAACCAGAATCGAAGGTCCCCTCCACGCTGAAAGTGAACCTAATGTGTATTTCTTCTTTGCTACATCTTGCGCCCTCTCCGGTATACCTTCCTTCTGCATGGGACAGCGGGGGGGGGGGGATAGGAGTGGCCCCCCTGCCTTGCAGTTTTTGTTTTGGGAACAAAGCTCTCATGTGTTTGGGTGCCGGGAGGGTTAGGGTGGGCTGGGATGTTCGGGGACTTTTGTTTGAGGTTGTTTTTGTATTTTTTCTGAACTGCTGGTACCCCTTTTTTACATGTCCGTCTACAGGCTGGTCAAGCCGGCCTCTCTAATATGTACCTGATCTTTCTCATTACTAGAATGTTGTCCTATGTCTTTGATTTGCTCTTCACCTTGCGCACTTCTCATGGTCCGCTGGACTCCAGGCTCTGGTTGCTTCCAGCGAACTATGGGAAATGGATTCCCCTAGTCATATACTTTAAGACTCCTTATGTCTAGATTGCGTTTTGGTTTCTTGGAATGTACGGGGGCTAAACTCCAAAGTGAAAAGATCGTTAATGTTTGACTACCTGGCACGCCATAATCTGCATGTGATCCTTCTCCAGGAAACCCACCTGCAGGGCTCTAGGGTCATGGCCCTTAAGCGGGCAAAAATTGCTTATGCCCTCCATTCCACATACTCCACGTATGCCAGGGGAACTTCCATCCTAAAATCCAAATCAGCACCGGTTAGTATTAAACATGTTAAACTCGATCCTCATGGTTGCTTTGTAATTGTTGTGCTAGAACTTATGGGTAGGCTGTATACGGTGACTAGCTTATATGCTCCACCCCCCTTCACTAAAATGTTCTTTGAAAGGGTGATGTACTCCATATTGGCGATAGCGGAGGGTCCTTTATTTATAGCGGGTGACTATAATACAGTACTGGACAGCTCCATTGATAGATTAAGTTGTTCTACACTGCCCCCCACCCCCCTGGGTTCCTTCTTAACTCAATTTGATTTGGTGGAGGCCTGGAGGTGGAAGCATGCGGATGGGAGGGAGTATTCGTGTCACTCTGAGTCATGCGGTACTCTGTCTCGTATTGATCTATGTCTGTCTGGTCTCATCAGATCTGCTTAAAGTGGTTGTAAACCCATAAATATTTTTTTTTTTTAAAACGAACTACCTGCAAGACAAAGCCATAATGAGCTAGTATGACTTACTCAGAAAAAAAATGCAAAGTAAATAAACATGTGGACACCTTTGACAAGTCCCTTATTAAACACTTCACCTCCGGAAGATTTTACTCCTTTCATGACCAGGCCATTTTTGCGATTCGGCACTGTGCTACTGTAACTGGCAATTCCGCGGTCATGTAACACTGTACGCAAATTAAATTCATGTCATTTTTTTCACACCAATAAAGCTTTCTTTTGGTGGTATTTGGTCACCACTGGGTTTATTTATTTTTATATATTTAAACTAAAAAAATCTAAAATTTTGAAAAAAAACTATATTTTTTACTTTCTGGTGTAAAACATATGCAATACAAAAAAATATATATTTTTCATAAATTCAAGCCAAAATTGAATTTGCTACATGTCTTGGGTACAAAAAAAGTCCCAATATTGATTGGTTTGTGTGAAAGTTGTAGCCTCTACAAAGGATGGTATATAATAATTTTATATATTTTTTTAAACTAGTAATGGCGGTGATCAGCGACTTATAGTGGGACTGTGATGGTGCGGCAATCTGACACTGGGTGGGAACTGACTATTTTTGGTCAATGATGTCTCCCGGGATGCCCACCAGCAGGGCCGATCCTAGGGTCACAGACGCCTGGGTGCAGAAATATTTCTGGCGCCCACACATGGGCGTGGTAATTTTACCAACTCCTCCCCTTTACAAATGTTTCTATGGCAATGACAAAAACAGAAATGCTCCCCTAAGAAGTCTTCGTTACCCCGAAGCGCACTCTGGCACTTCAGCGCCCCAACTCTGTGGCGCCCGGGTGCACTGCACCCTGCGCACCCGCCTAGGATCTGCCCTGCCCACCAGCTTGTTTAAAAAGCCAACAGGCAGCAGAATAGTGATTTCACTATCCTAGAAACCAATGATACTGTGCAGCCTGCACACCAGAAGTATTAATTTACTGGTGGTAGTAATACCGCCAATAAAATAACTACTTCCTGCTGCATAAGCAGCAGGATGTCCATTGCTGGCAAACTGGTCAAATGGTTTGGCTGGTCAATGAATAACGAACAAGCAAAATTTGTGATGAACCTTGCACTGGGCCTAACCCAAACCTCATCACTATTCCTTTGGTAATCTCTATAATAATAATAATAATAAAAAAAAAAAAATCCATTAGGATTGAAAACTCCTTCAGATGATCATAGCAGCTGGCCTAAAAACTCAAGAGATTTTCTGCAATTCACTGCTCCAACATTTGTGAAAAATTTAAAATAAAAGGTTTAGGTGGGCTGTGGCCAAACAAGACCTTCAAATCATGTTGCATGAGACATAAAGTATCACTTGACTGTGTCCCGGGGATTATAGAAAGTCTGATTGCGAACATTCTTTAAAAACTTGCTCTGCAGACCTTTATCTTTTACCACTTTGGCCCTGCTGGATTTATTGAACTACTTCTAATCTTGTAAAGTGATAAACTCATATTTTAAGGCCAACTTGAACATCACTCAAACACCTGCGATTGCCTCATAAACTCGTATGGCTTTTCTACTACAACCCTTCCCTCACAGGTCCAAAATACACAAGAACGCCATAAAAATTAGACATTTGTACACTTGTCATAAACTCCAAGCAATATGGCCTATGATCCGTCAGTCTCTTCACGTCACAGGCACAATTTCTGGAGGTAAGTTACAAACAAGGTATTTCGCAAAAGTAACATTTTCCTGGTCAAACTTTACAGCAGATGTTCATGGGATTAGGTGTTCAGGAGGATGTTTGACACCCAAGATGATGAAAGGTCTGACATTGACAAAAGTGTAAAAAATCAAAAAAGGATACATAAAGTAATAAAACGTGTCCTTGCAAAACAAAACTAGCACAAAAAAAAGGATAGGAGATCAATTGATTCCACCCTAATTCTGGAATTTCTGCACTTCTCTCTTCTGTCACTAGGTGGCCGGGTATCTGCTGGCACTAGATAAGACAAGGGCCTTTCAAGGACAGATTAGGAATAGATGGGGTATCTCAGCCAATGGACAGGAATCTTCTTGGGTCCCTTGGCCTGCTGGGAGAGCCTATTTATATGGATGAGGTCAGGTGATCGGGGTTCTGTGGATGGCTGTGTGGGTGGACGTGTGTTGTATTCCCCCGGGCTGCTAGGCTGGAGCCTGAGGCCTATCCTGGGGACATCTGGCTGCTAAGCTGTCTCAAGGCCTATCCAGAAGCAAGAGAGCAGTGCAGGGTTGGGACTGCGGCTTTCAGTACAACCAAAAGTAACGGTTCTGCTGGCCTGAGAACCTGTCGTGGTCGGAGGTAGAGGGGAAGCTGTCACCACTAAGGGACCATCCACCTTATTACCAGGGACCACAGTGAGTAGCTGAAGCAAGTACCGGAGCAGTATTCTCACCAACCAGGGACAGTGAAGAATTGGAAAACTTCAGCAGGTGTCAAGCCAGGGACCCAGCCAGTGGAGGTGACCGCTTGCAGAGCAGTCTTGTGAGCCAAGCCAGGGACCGAGCCGGCCAGTGGGGTGACGCTTGATCAGTATCGGTGAATGCCAAGCTAGGGGCCCAGCAGGGACGCGGGGGTAATGCTGGAGAAAGATACTAAGTGAGAACATTGGAAGAACTTAGGAGATCCAGTAGCAGTGGATCAGCGGGTCTAGGTGATAGACTGGGAGCTCAGTTGAGTGAAGAGCTAAAAAGGAAATTGTGAAGAAAGTGAACGAGTTCATTGCAACCTTTGTTAGAAACTGTTCAAGACTGTTGCCATAGGAGTCAGCGTGTCTACACATGCAGATGTGGTGTCCGGCTGGGTGCCTTTCCCTGCATGGCTGTCTACCTATAGAAGTCCCGGAGTCTGCTAATTAACATTGCAACTACTAAAGGGTGTCCTGGCCCTAAACCCTCTCTCCCACAGTTCTGTTCAAGAGAAAATAAATCTTTTTGCATTCAAGAAGTGTCTGGCACCCATGAATCTACCTTGCACTACAACCACCACTCTACATAGAAGGATGTCAGCTGTCCCTTACTCTGGAGGTTACTATTAGGCCCCAGGGGCCCTGGGACCTCGCTACACTGAGAATTACACCTGGCATAGAGGACCAGCTTGGACGTAGCATAAAGGGTTTTAGGGGTCACAATCGCAACCCCGCCCCTAGCTCCAGGGGGCCCCTGCAGCCTCTGTGTCATATTATCATATCCTCCACAAAGTCCAGCTCCGATCTGCCCTAGAGCCCCACAGCCATGCTCCAGTACTAGGCTTCCACTTTACCTTCCACAGTCCACACCCCTCTGTTCTCATTGGCTGGACAGAAGTTGTAAGCCATTTTCTGAATGGAGAGAAGCATGGGGTGAGAACAGCCCAGGATGGGGAATTGTCTTTGCTCTGTGCTGGCAACATGGAATGGTAACCAAGCTCAGCGAGTTAAGAGGAGGAGAGTGCCGTCCTGTAGCCACTATGGGACCGATGTCACTGGTGAGGTAAGACACCGCTCAGTGTCTCCTAGTCACCAGCTGGGATTCTCTTTACCCACCCGGGGATGTCCGCTTACCCACTTCCCTGACAACTGGAGAAAAGTGACACACCTCCGGAAGGTGACCTCCCCCCCTCCCCAACTCCTGCCATCACTGACAGAGAAACCTTCAGAAATTGCTAAAACAAATCCCTTAACACCTCTTGAGAGGTCCCTGATGGGCTGCAGGCTCCAGATTTTGTGTCACATGGCTTTGCCCCCCAGATCTAAGTTGCCCCCCAAAGCCCCCTGACCACCCTGGATGCTATGCCCGGCTGCTGCGCTCCTTTTCCATTACAGCACTCTATACTGCTCCTCCTCTGCAGGGCTAAAATCACATTCCTTTACAACACAGCCAGTCAGCCACGATCTGCACAGGGTGTATCTGCCTACTGCAACTACACTGCCATCCCGACCAGAGAATTTCACAGGTCAGAACGGCAACATAAAAGCCAGATACACCCTGTGAAGACTGACAGACTGTGTGTAAAGGAATGTGATTTCAGTCCTGTGTAGTGTGGGGGGGGGGGAGCTGTATACAGTGCTGGGATGGGAAAGGAGCTATGCCAAGTGATCTGCCAGGGGTCCCTGTCCGCTGATTCTCCAGCGGTGATCCCTGCCCTCTGATTCTCCAGCGGTGATCCCTGCCCTCTGATTCTCCAGCGGTGATCCCTGCCCTCCTCTGATTCTCCAGCGGTGATCCCTGCCCTCCTCTGATTCTCCAGCGGTGATCCCTGCCCTCCTCTGATTCTCCAGCGGTGATCCCTGCCCTCCTCTGATTCTCCAGCGGTGATCCCTGCCCTCCTCTGATTCTCCAGCGGTGATCCCTGCCCTCTGATTCTCCAGCGGTGATCCCTGCCCTCTGATTCTCCAGCGGTGATCCCTGCCCTCTGATTCTCCAGCGGTGATCCCTGCCCTCTGATTCTCCAGCGGTGATCCCTGTCTGATGTAAGGAGGAACTCTGGGAGTGCAAAACTCTTAAGCCACTTTGAGTATCTTGCCGTGCTGTTGGTGTATCTGCACGCACGGTGAAAGTGGTGGGTGGAAGTGGAGGGGGGGGCCAGGTCAACTTTTGCATTGGGGCCCACAAGCTTCAAGCTATGCCTCTGAGGCCAAGAGAAGTGCTACTGTGTAGAATCCATACATACAGAATAAAAACAGATACTGAGAATTACACTCGGCATACAGGACAAGAGAAGTGCTACTGTGTAGAATACATACATACAGTACAGAATAAGAACAGAATAAGAACAGATACTGAGAATTACATCCAGCATACAGGACAAGAGAAGTAGTACTGTGCAGAGTCCATACATACAGAATAAGAACAGATACTGAGAATTACACCCAGCATACCGGACAAGAGAAGTAGTACTGTGCAGAGTCCATACATACAGAATAGGAACGTATACTGAGAATTACACCCGGCATACAGGACAAGAGAAGTAGTACTGTGCAGAGTCCATACATACAGAATAAGAAGAGATACTGAGAATTACACCCAACATACAGGACAAGAGAAGTAGTACTGTGCAGAGTCCATACATACAGAATAAGAACAGATACCGAGAATTACACCCGGCATACAGGACAAGAGAAGTAGTACTGTGTAGAGTCCATACATACACTAGCTATTCTAGTAAATAATGAACTTACTGTATAGCAGTCAATAAAGCTATTGGTTTTATGACGGGTAATAATAATAAGGCACGGCATATGACAGACTGTTTTTTATAACTGGAGGGGGGAGGGGGAGTATCACTGAGATCGGCACATTCACAATGTCAAGGTCCTTTCTGGGAAGCCAACAGCTGGGGTGATAACAGCTGCGAGCCAAACTGCAAACAATGTAACCCCACCGAACTCTATATGGTATGTAGAGTCCACCAATCACAGCTCTGCATTACACTGATGGTGACATCGTGGATTATGAATCATTGTCAGGAGTTCATGACGATCGTTTAACATTAGTCATATAAATGCAGTTTGAGCTCACATGACTAAAATTCAAATGAAAAAAAAATAAAAAAATCGGTTAAAGGCCTGGAAATGTCACATCCACAAAGCTCACCGTAGACTTACAGCCAGTACTTCACCCTCCTTATCTTGTATCACCACATTGGGAACCAGTGAAAGTGAGGTCACATCGCTGGACCATGTCCCAAAGCATCTAAAAATCTGGCAGCCATGGGTTGATAAATATTTGCCGTCTAACTTTGACCATTCTTTGCTGGAACCCTAGCCGCTTTCTGTGGAACTATTATACTTCATCTGATTGCTGAAGTATAGAGTGCTATCTGGCCTCTGAGGGACTCCGAACATCTCCCCCGTTTTTCTCTTCTCTGCACTTTCCTCTTTCTTCTTTCTACCTTTCTTTATTTTCACATTTATTCTATGCTAAATTTTTTATGCTATGAGAATTGTCAGTCACTCCGAGAAGGGCAATGGAGCTTTTTGTACTTCACCTTCCCTGTATGACAGCGAACTCATGCATGTATTTTTTTATTTGTTTCAACACGCTCCATGTTCACGTATATGTTGCTGCATTATCAGATGCATAACAAATGAAACATTTCAAATGAAACCTATTACAATTGGGTACAAGTGTACCCAATTGTAATACAGTTCATGCTTTGTAATACTTCTACACCACGGGGTTCTTCCTAATGAAAAATTTGAACAAAGAAACCAGTGAAAGTGACATCAATAGAGATAAACCTAATGTAGAAAAAAAAAATGATGGGGAGAGGGAAAGGAAAGAAATAAGAACGGGGCTGAAAGAAAAAAGAGAAAGGTTGGAAAGAAGAGTAAGAGGAACAAAAAAGAATGAGAGAAAAGAAGGAAAAGGAAGCAACAAATAAAAGGGAGAGTGAGGGGTAATAAAGGAGAGAAGGAAAAGGAAAGTAGAAGAAATGTAAGGAAAGAGTAAAAAGAAGCTAGGAATGAAAGAAAAGGAAAGGAAAGAAGAAAGACAGAAAGACAGGAAGGAATGAAGGAAAGAAAGAAAGAAAGAAAGAAAGAAAGAAAGAAAGAAAGAAAAAGAAAGAAAGGGAGTAGGAAGAAAAGAAGGATGGGAGAGAAGAACAGAGGAAGAAAGGAAATTAAGGGAGGTAGGAATGAGTGGAAAGAAAAAAAAAGAGGGAATAAAAGGAAGGAGGGAAAAATGGGAGAGAAGGAGAAACGGAAGGAAGAAAGTAATGAAGGAAGGATCAGGTGAAAAAGAAAAGGGTAAAAAAGAATGGGGGGGGGGTTAGGGGGAAAGAAAAGAAGGTAGGAATGAGTGGAAAGAAAAAGAAAAGGGGGAAGAAAGGTAAGAAGTAAAGAAGTAGAAAAGGATGGGAGGAAAGGAGAGATTGCAGGAAGAAAGTAATGAAGGAAGGAAGAATTGAAAATGGGGGGGGGGGGGTGTAGGAATGAGTGAAAAGAAAATAAGAGGGAAGAAAGGGATGAAGGACAGCATGGAAAGAAAATGAAGATGGGCAGAAAGATAGAAAGAAAAAAAGGAAGGAAAGAAGAATGGGAGGGAAGGGAGAAAATAATGAAGAAACAAGAAAGTGAAAAGAAAACAGGGAGACAGGAGGAAGGAATGAGTGGAAAGAAAAAGGAGGAGAAGAAGGGAGGAGGAAGGAAGAAGTGGAAAGAAAATGAAGAGGTGGGAATAAAGATAGAGAGAAAAGAAGGAAGGAGGGAAATAAGTATAGAAGGAAAATAAGGGGAAAAGGAAAGGTCGGCTGTGAGTGTGGGGAATGATAATGGGAGGAGATTTGTTATGATCAATAGACAGCTTAGATGCAGCGTACAGCCTGCCATCGTCTGGAATGTCTGTGCGCTGCACCTTAACACTCTTTATTGCCTTCATTAGGTCAACTAATTTCACTCTAGCCCATAACATTTTATCGAGATCTGCTATTTGAATAAAACCCCAGACATACAGTGCCCTGAAAAAGTATTCATACCTTTTGTCATGTTACAACCTAAAATGGATTTTATGTGATAGACCAACACAAAGTGGCACATAATTGTGAAGTGGAAGAAAAATGATAAATGTTTTTCAAAATGTTTTACAAATAAATATCTGAAAAGTGTGGCGTACATTTGTATTCAGCCCCCTTTAGGCCCGGTTCACATAGGGGCGACTCGTCAGGCGACTCGGTCGCCTGACGAGTCGCGTCCCGCTCTGTTGAGTGGAACCGTTCTAATAGGAGCGACTCAGGTCGCTCCGACTTAGCAACAGGTTCCTGTACTACTTTTGGGGGCGACTCGGGACGACTTGCATTGACTTCTATACAGAAGTCATTATGCAAATCGCCTGAACCGGGCCTCTCAAGTCGTCTTGAGATCGCGTCGCCGAGTCGCCCCCAAAGTCGTGCCGCCCCTGTGTGAACCGGGCCATACTCTGATACACCTAACTAAAATCTAGTGGAAACAATTGCCTTCAGAAGTCACCTAATTAGTAAATAGAGACCACCTGTGTGTAATTTAATGTCAGTTATAAATACAGCTGCTATGCTAAGCCCTCAAAGGTTTGTTAGAGAACCTTAGTGAACAAACAGCATCATTAAGGCCAAGGAACACACCAGACAGGTCAGGGATAAAGTTGTGGAGAAGTTTAAAGCAGGGATAGGTTAAAAAAAATCCCAAGCTTTGAACATCTCACGAAGCACTGTTCAATCCATCATCCAAAAATGGAAAGAGTATGGCACAACTGCAAACCTACCAAGACATGGCCGTCCACCTAAACTGACAGGCCGGGCAAGGAGAGCATTCATCAGAGAAGCAGCCAAGAGGCCCATGGTAACTCTGGAGGAGCTGCACAGATCCACAGCTCAGGTGGGAGAATCTGTCCACAGGACAACTATTAGTCACACACTCAACAAATCTGCCCTTTATGGAAGAGTTGCAAGAAGAAAGCCATTGTTGAAAGCAAGGTATAACAAGTCCCATTTGCAGTTGTGAGAAGCCATTTGGGGGACACAGGAAACATGTGGATGAAGGTGCTCTGGTCAGATGAAATGAAAACTGAACTTTTTGGCCTAAAAGCAAAACGCTATGTGTGACGAAAAACTAACGCCCCGAACACACACACAATCGGTTTTCCTAACAGAAAAAGTCCGATGAGAGCTTTTGGTCGGGAATCCCGACCGTGTGTATGCTCCATCTGACTTTTTCCAACAGGAAAACGGACAAAAACGGCCGGCAAAAGATAGAGAGCTGGTTCTCTTTTTTCCCATCGGGATTTCCAACGGACTTTTTCCCGTCGGAAATCCCGACCGTGTGTACGGGGCATTACATCGTACATCACCCTGAACACACCATCCCCACTGAGAAACATGGTGGTGGCAGCATCATGTTGTGGGGATGCTTTTCTTCAGCAGGGACAGGGAAGCTGGTCAGAGTTGATGGGAAGATGGATGGAGCCAAATACAGGGCAATCTTAGAAGAAAACCTGTTAGAGTCTGCAAAAGACTTGAGACTGGGGTGGAGGTTCACCTTCCAGCAGGACAACGACCCTAAACATACAGCCAGGGCTATAATGGAATGGTTTAGATCAAAGAATATTCATGTGTTAGAATGGCCCAAAGTCCAGACCTAAATCCAATTGAGAATCTGTGGCCAGACTTGAAAATTGCTGTTCACAGATGCTCTCCATCCAATCTGACAGAGCTTGAGATATTTTGTAAAGAAGAATGTGCAAAAATGTCACTCTCTAGATGTGCAAAGCTGGTAGAGACATCCCCAAAAAGACTTGCAGCTGTAATTGCAGAGAAAGGGGGTTCTACAAAGTGTTGACTCAGGGGGGCTGAATACAAATGCACCCCACACTTTTCACATATTTATTTGTAAAAAAAATTGAAAACCATTTATAATTTTCCTTCCACTCCACAATTATTTGCCACTTAGTGTTGATACATCACATAAAATCCCAATTAAATACATTTACATTTTTGGTTGTAACATGGCAAAATGTGGAACATTTCAAGGGGTATGAATACTTTTTCAAGCCACTGTATTAAACAGGTTTCATTACAATATGTATGACTTTTTCCAAACAAAAACCATATTCTCTGTTCAAAATTCATAGTTTCAAAAAAAAATTTCCATCCTGCTCAATTTTTTTGTCACTACTGTGGAAAGTGAATGTCGATTTGACCCCGCCAACCATTAGAAAATCGAACGACTATTCCGAAAACAAAACAGTTTCAAACAAATATGGCGTTTCCTACTAACAGTAGCTACAAAATGCACACTGAGACTGTATGGAGAGAAACTGACCACTCCTACAAGACAAGGGAAGACTGTCTATGTATCTTGCTAGCAGTTCAGTTTTAGGTGTATGACCTAGAGTGGGTAAGCACATGATACAAAACTCCACCAGCAAAAAAATACACACTGTTTCGGGGCAGTAAAGGACCCAGGTGGATTGCTCTGTCAAGCATGGTGGTAGTATGGAGCATTGGAATTTGCTCCTGACCGTTAGTAAAATGATGTCAGGATGGCCATATCCTACATTATTATGGCTATTGAGAAGTCCATTCGTAGCTTAAAGCGGTGTTCCAGCCGCAATTTTTTTTTTTTAAAGTCAGCAGCTACAAACACTGTCCAGGGAGCCCGCAATGTCAGCCCCCCCCCCCCCCCGAGGCCGATCCGTCCATCGGATTGGGTGCCGGCACAGCCATTCCAACTAAGGGAAACCGGCAGTGGAGCCTTGCGGCTTCACTGCCGGTTTCCTACTGCGCATGCGCGAGTCGCGCGGTGCTTTGTGAATGGCCAACTTGTCTTCTGGGACACACACAGGCCCCAGAAGACAACGGGGGAGCTCGACGCAGAAGAGGACGTGACGTCGTGGGCCGCGGCTCGGCTGGATCGGAAGTACACTCGGTACTTCCAAAAAGGTAAGACAGAAAAAGAAAAAATATATATTTTAATATCCAAAAAGGAAGTGTTAAGAGGTGGTCTTTTGTTTAAGACCACCTCTAAAAAATGGGTGGAACTCCACGTTAATGTTTGAAGTTATAAAAGATTAGCGCAGCACAAAATCAGTCATGTACAGTAAGAGAATGAAAACATAAAACCACTGGGTTTGCAAACTACAGCAGATGTCAACGTTGACTAACTTGACTTTTACAAATTAGAGTAATGTTGCAAGTCCCCTGCCACATGTATTTTCACGTCCCCTATCATATGTATCTTCAAGTTCCCTTTCACATGTATCTTCAAGTTCCCTTTCACATGTATCTTCAAGTTCCCTATCATATGTATCTTCAAGTCCCCTATCATATGTATCTTCAAGTCCCCTATCATATGTATCTTCAAGTCCCCTATCATATGTATCTTCAAGTCCCCTATCATATGTATCTTCAAGTCCCCTATCATATGTATCTTCAAGTCCCCTATCATATGTATCTTCAAGTCCCCTATCATATGTATCTTCAAGTCCCCTATCATATGTATCTTCAAGTCCCCTATCATATGTATCTTCAAGTCCCCCATCATATGTATCTTCAAGTCCCCCATCATATGTATCTTCAAGTCCCCCATCATATGTATCTTCAAGTCCTCCGTCATATGTATCTTCAAGTCCTCCGTCATATGTATCTTCAAGTCCTCCGTCATATGTATCTTCAAGTCCCCTATCATATGTATCTTCAAGTCCCCTATCATATGTATCTTCAAGTCCCCTATCATATGTATCTTCAAGTCCCCTATCATATGTATCTTCAAGTCCTCCATCATATGTATCTTCAAGTCCTCCGTCATATGTATCTTCAAGTCCTCCGTCATATGTATCTTCAAGTCCTCCGTCATATGTATCTTCAAGTCCTCCGTCATATGTATCTTCAAGTCCTCCGTCATATGTATCTTCAAGTCCTCCATCATATGCATCTTCAAGTCCTCCGTCATATGCATCTTCAAGTCCTCCGTCATATGTATCTTCAAGTCCTCCGTCATATGTATCTTCAAGTCCTCCATCACATGTATCTTCAAGTCCTCCGTCACATGTATCTTCAAGTCCTCCGTCATATGTATCTTCAAGTCCTCCTTCATATGCATCTTCAAGTCCTCCATCATATGCATCTTCAAGTCCTCCATCATATGCATCTTCAAGTCCTCCATCATATGTATCTTCAAGTCCTCCATCATATGTATCTTCAAGTCCTCCATCATATGTATCTTCAAGTCCTCCATCATATGTATCTTCAAGTCCTCCATCATATGTATCTTCAAGCCCCCTATCATATGTAGCTTAAAGTTTCCTATCCTATGTAGCTTAAAGTTTCCTATCCTATGTATCTTCAAGTCCTCTAACATACAGTATGTATCTTTTAGTCCTCCATCATATGTATCTTCAAGTCCCCTATCATATGTATCTTCAAGTCCCCTATCATATGTATTTTTAAGTCCCTTATCATATGTATCTTCAAGTCCTCCATCATATGTATCTTCAAGTCCCCTATCATATGTATTTTTAAGTCTCTTATGATGTGTATCTTCAAGTCCTCCATCATATGTATTTTTAAGTCCTCTATCATATGTATCTTCAATCATTCACATCAATCCCTGCCTTACAATCTAAGGTCCCTAACTCACATTCATGTGTAGCGGGTGGTTACATTTAGGGGGAAGCATCTGAGTGGTAGCTAGGCTCAGATGTACCAATTGTTAGGTCTCATTGACCATTTCTATCCCTGGGAGATAGTACTGGTGGTTAAGTTCACTGGGGCCTATAGGTGGCGCTGTTCCTGTGGGTCCCGGGTTGAACTGCAGTACGAGGTTGTGTCCTTTTTGTCCCCTCTCGGCAGCGGTACGGTGGGGCGGGGAACCTGCTGTGCCTGTCAGGAGAGGATATAAAAGGGGGCGGCCATCTTCCAAGGGGGTCGTCGTTCCGCGCTCAGGCACCTTAAGCCTGGGTGCGGGTGTGTCGCCTCCGGGTGCCCTAGGCCCGGAGGCCTGTCGGGAGGTCTCTGGGTACTCTAGGCCCAGAGACGGTGCTGCTGTTCCATCTCAGACACCTTCAGTCTGGGGTGAGGTACTTCAAGAGAGGCCTGGGGCCCAGTACCTTCGACTGGGTCCCACAAGGGATCGAGGGCTCCTAGGGTGCCCCCTGGAAGTGGGTGCCCGAATCTAGGACAAGGAGGCCAGGGAGGTGACCCTTCCCGAAGACCCGGCGCGGTATCGCTGGTGACGGTGGGGCCTCTGGTAACTCTCCGGATGGATGTCCTTTCCCTGACAGGGGTCAATACTTTTAGAAGGTAATCCACGTTCTCATGGTCTGTGGCAGAGACCCATCGTGAATTCGGTCGGTGGCAGAGACCCAACAACCGGGCCTGTGGCAGAGGCCCTATTCACCTGGTCTGTGGCAGAGACCCCTCATGGTCGGTGGTAGCGACAATGCGCCAAGCCTGTTAGTGCTATCCAGAACAGGAGAAACTCAAATTTAAAGTTTGTGCCTGGACCTCCTCCCACCTTATCTGACCCATGTTTGTCTCAACCCGTCTGCTCTAAAAGAGACTGTTTATTGTATAAGAAGGAATAAACAAGTGTTGGACCTTATAGTTGGTGTGGACAGTTGCTTACTGGGGAAAGATAAGGACTTGTTCTGGTTACTGCAGAAACAAGATCAGCACTGTAGGCCTTTTTTCACCAGTTGCAAGCAGGCCCGAGAAACTAACACCGCTCAACCGCCCTATTCAGGAGGGTACGGGCTTGTGGTGCGGTGTGCCTCATTCTTTTCCTGCGGAGGAGCCAAGCAGAAGAAAAGCAGGCAAAGTCTGGGGTTGGTGCGTTACACATACATACACATATACAGTAAGGGTCACTTTAGACAGGAGCCAATAAACCTACCAGCATGCCTTTGGAGTGTGGGAGAAAACATGTATCTTTGTGTCCCCTATCATATGTATCTCCGAGTCCTCTATCATATACTGTATATCTTCATTCTATAGAACTTTGGAACAGTCATCCCCGGACCCTCTGTGATGTAGATTGATTCTATCCATGTTGGTCAACAATGAGCAATGGATTTAGAGGATCGGTTCATTAAAAATCATCATTTCAGTCTTTGGTGGATGCTGGAGAGTTAAACCCTTCTACCGTTTCCTCTATCTCCCAGGTATTCTATTAGCATGGGCATCCGCTCCATAGGGCAAGGGGGGTCAATTGCCCCCCCTGGAATCGTAAGAGACTAAGTGTTGAAGTCAGAGTGAAGAAGACACTTGGCCCCTGTGTTGCAACTGCCGCCGCCAGGCTCCGGGGAAGCCGCAGACTTTTCTTCCGACTACACATCCGATCCGTCCCTCCCTCCTCACCCCCGGCCCGAGCATCGGATTGGCTCTGCCGACTGCCGCTCGGGCCTCTGCTTAACATCACCTGTTGCGTGATTGGCTGCTCC
Source organism: Rana muscosa (assembly GCA_029206835.1). NCBI lineage: Eukaryota > Metazoa > Chordata > Amphibia > Anura > Ranidae > Rana > Rana muscosa. The sequence goes on from CM055118.1 coordinate 352,441,909, forward strand.
CTCAGCCTGCCTCTGCCTGTGTAAATGAACTTGTGCCCATACCGATCCGGCCGGCGCGGTGCCGGCTCCTCCCACGGGTCACGTGAGTGGCGTGCAGTGGCCGAGACAAGAGAGAATACGCTGCCTGGCCAGTGCCTGCCCTAGGGAACTACAGGTAAGGACTGTTCTGCAATTGACCTTATGCAATGTCAAAGAGATATACTGGGAAGCCGGCCTGTTTCCTTCCTCCTCTCTGTTTCACCAGTTTGCAACTAGTTAAATGTCCTTTATTTGTTTAAAATGCAGCAATAGGGCCCCCTGAAGGAGGAGGGGGCTCAGATATATAAGGGGCAGAGGGCAGGAATGTTAAGGGAAGGTGATATTAACCACTTCAGCCCCAGAAGGATTTACAACCTTCCTGACCAGGCCATTTTTCGCGATACGGCCCTGCGTCATTGTAACTGACAATTGCACGGTCATGCGGCGCTGTACCCAAACAAAATTTATGTCCTCTTTTTCCCCACAAATAGAGCTTTCTTTTGGTAATATTTGATCACCTCTGCAGTATTTATTATTTGTGCTATAAACAATATAGTACACAATACTTTTTGCTATAATAAATATCCCCAATTTAAAAAGACAAAAACAAATTTCTCCCTCAGTTTAGTACAATACGTATTCTTCTACATATTTTTGGTAAAAAAAAAATAAAAAAAAATCGCAATAAGCGTATATTGATTGGTTTGCGCAAAAGTTATAGCGTGTACAAAATAGGGGATAGATTTATGGCATTTTTATTATTTTTTTACTAGTAATGGCGGCGATCTGCGATTTTTATGAGGACTGCGACATTATGGCGGACACATCGGACACTTTTGACACTTTTTTGGGACCATTGACATTTATACAGCGATCAGAGCTAATAATAGCCACTGATTACTGTATAAATGTCACTGGCAGGGAAGGGGTTAACACTAGGGGCCGATCAAGGGGTTAAATGTGTTCCCTCAGCGTGTTCTAACTGTAGGGGGGATGGGACTGCCTGGGGGAGGAGACTGATCAGTGTTCCTATATACTAGGAACACACAATCTCTCTCCTCTCCCCTGCCAGAATGTGGATTTGTGTGTTTACACACACAGATCCTCGTTCTGGCTCTGTCAGGAGCAATCGCGGGTGCCTGGTGGACATTGTGGCAACCGGGCATGCGCATCGGCTCCTCAGTACCGTGGCGGCGCACGCACCCTATACCCCTTAAAGCTGCCTTTGTACAGCTAGGGCAATTCACGCAGGTGAGCCATTCCGGGTGGACGGCAAGTGGTTAATGGGGGGAGTGATGTGAAGGCCAGTTGAAGACACTGCTGTAAAAAGGGGGACTGTGATGTAAAGGGGTGATCTTGATGTAAAGGGGAAGGAACTGCGATGTGAACGGGGGCTATGATGTAAAGGGGGGTTGTGATGTGCAGGGGGGACTGAGAACACTGTTGTAATAATGGGATTGTGACGTGAAGGATCTGAGGCCAAGTTTACATCATTGCTACCTGTGTTCTGCGTGTAGGTGGCCCATTCATTTCAATGGGCTGTCTTCCATGTAGAAACGCAGAAAAAGAAGTCCCTGGCCCTTTTTTTTAAATTGTGCTGCACCAAACCGGTTTGGCACTCACAAAAACAGGCAGCATTTGCCAATGCTCTGAGATGCCTTTAAGAATAAAACATACAATTTGGAACTCTGCTGGAAGAACATTTTAGTGACTGGACCCCCAGGATTTTAACCACTTGCTTACTGGGCACATATACCCCCTTCCTGCCCAGGTGAAATTTCAGCTTTCGGCACTGTCACGCTTTGAATAAAAATTGAGCGGTCATGCAACGTAGCTCCCAAACAAAATTGATGTCCTTTTTTCCCCACAAATAGAGCTTTCTTTTGGTGGTATTTGATCACCTCTGCAGTTTTTATTTTTTGCGCTATAAACAAAAAAAGACTGACAATTTTGAAAAAAAAAAAAACCACAATATTTTTTTAGTTTTTGCTATAATAAATATCCCAATTTTTAAAAAATAAAAATACATTTTTCTCAGTTCAGGCCGATACGTATTCTTCTTTTACATATTTTTGTTAAAAAAACAAAAAAAAAAACGCAATTAGCGTATAGTGATTGGTTTGCGCAAAAGTTATAGCGCCTACAAAAAAGGGGATAGAATTATGACTTTTTTTTATAATTTTTTTTTTTACTAGTAATGGCGGTTATCTGCGATTTTTGTCAGAACCGCGATATTATGGCGGACACATCGGACACTTGACACATTTTTGGGACCATTCACATTTATACAGCGAACAGTGCTATAAATATGCACTGATTACTGTATAAATGTGACTGGCAGGGAAGGGGTTAACACTAGGGGGCGAGGAAGGGGTTAAATGTGTTCCCTAGGGCGTGATTCTTACTGTGGGGGGAGGGGACTGACTGGGGGAGGAGACCGATCTGTGTCCCTATGTACAAGGGACACACCATCGGTCTCCTCTCTCCCTGACAGGACGTGGATCTCTGTGTTTACACACAGAGATCCACGTCCTTGGCAGTGTAATGGCCGATCGTGGGTACCCGGAGGACATCGCGGCTGCCAGGCACGCGCATCGGCACCTCAGTGACGCGGCAGTGGCCGAGGACATCAATAGATTACCTTCCGGACCTGAAGAGCCACCTTGTGGCTGTCATTTGACAATGGCCAGGGCTCCAACAAGTTGAATTCAATAATCCTGCCCTATGTGATAAGATTTTTGGTGACAGGTTCTCTTTAATGAGACATCAGTGTTTTTTTATGTTTGTGGGGGAAGAGGCCTTTGTCCTAATTAACATGGGGACAAGGTGCTTTGCCAGGGGGGTCCAAGGAACCCCCCACCCATGTTGAAGGCAAGTGGCCTGGTGTGGTTCAAGAGGGCTTAATAGAGAGAGAGAGAGAGAGAGAGAGAGAGAGAGGATAAAGAAACCACAGAGGAATGAAAGATAATAGAGGAAAGGGGAGAGACAGAGAGAGAAGAGGAATTAAAGAGGAAAGAATGAAAATAATTGAGAGAGGAAAGAAGACAGAGAGAGAAAGAGAAGAAAGGAGGGAGAGTGAGAGAAGAGGAGTGAAAGAGAGAGAAATTAAAGTTATTTTTCATTTTCCCTGGAGTTCTCTCCCAAACTGTAGATATCACTCTCTGCCCCCATTAGTCATGCTTTTCTTAGTGCCAGCAGTCCGTATTGTTCTCAGCAAATCAGACCAGTTCTGCTGTCAGTGTTTCTGGGTCAAGCGCAGTTAATTGAATAATTGTTTGTGGGTTAATTAATGATTGCATTGTGCGCCCTGAGGAAATGTTTCTGCACGTGCAGCTTTCCCTGACCACAGAAGCAGCCCCGGGCAAATTATAGCTACAAGTGGTATTTTCCACAGGTAAAAAACGATGAACTTCTCTGGGTCAGGGTAAAGGTGGAAAGACCATCTACACAGCTCTCCGTTCTCCTTATTTTAGCATCTGTGTGCATTTGTTACCTCCCAACATTCTGATATGAGCAGATCCAGTTTTTAGAGATAAAACACAAGTCACTTTTATTCTTCATCCCAGAGAATGCAAGCCGCTTTTTTTTCAGTTCAAAGGGTTACTTTACCTCCATAAATAAAACGAAAAGTGCAGTCAAGGCACCCCAATAGTTTCCAAATCATGGTGCAGTGTTGAGAAACTCAGAATCATTTAAATACAATACAAAAAAAGGTCACTGCCCCTACCTATAACTGGTCTTCACAACAAGGAGCACTGGAATGGGAGACGCATGTCAAATAAAACCAAAGAATTTCCGTGCTCAACCTACCAACCAGCCAGCAGCGAACCAAAATAACCCGTCTAACAGTCTACAAACCTTAAGAGAGGTCTCTGCAAAGCCTGGTGAAAAAAGTAGCATTCTGAGTGATACATGCTGTCCTATGTATAGGTACAGACAACTAACTGTCTTCCAATCCTAACCACCAATTGTCTTCCCATCCTAACCACCAATTGTCTTCCAATCCTAACCACCAATTGGTTTACAATCTAAACCACCAATTGACTTCCAATCCTAATCACCAATTATTTTTCAATCCAAACCACCAATTGTCTTCCAATCCTAACCCCCTATTGTCTTTCAATCCAAACTGCCAGTTGACTTTCACTCCTAACTGTTGTTGCCTTTCAATCTTAACCATCAATTGTCTTTTAATCCCAACCACCAATTAACTTCCAATCCCAACCACCAATTAACTTCCAATCCCAACCACCAATTGACTTCCAATCCCAACCACCAATTGACTTCCAATCATAACCACCATTTGTCTTCCAATTGTAACCACCTTTTGTCTTCCAATCCAAACTGCCAGTTGACTTTCATTCCTAACCATCAGTTGTCTTCCAATCTTAACCATCAATTGTCTTTCAATCCCAACCAGCAATTTCCTTCCAATCTTAAAGGGGTTGTAAACCTTCATGTTTTTTACCTTAATGAGTCCTATGCATTAAGGTGAAAAAACACCTTGCACTGTCCGGCCCCCCAGCCCCCGTTTTACTTACCTGAGACACAAATTTCCGTGGGCACGATCCCGCGTCGCTCTCTCTGCGGCTTCTCGGCTCTTCATTGGATAGATTGATAGCAGCGCAGCTATTGGCTCCCTCTGCTGTCAATCCAATCCAATGACGCGCGCACCGGGGGCGGGGCCGAGTCATACACTCGGCAGCTATGGACGCCGAGTGTATGACACGGAAGCAAGCCCGCAAGGTAACCCCCTGGGGAGAGAGCTTCCCAGAGGGGGTTATCTATTGTGGGGAGGAGCCAAGAGAGAGCCGCCGGGGGACCTCAGAACAGGAGGATCGAGGCAAATCTGTGCAAAACGAACTGCACAGTGGAGGTAAGTATGACATGTTTGTTATTTTTATTTTTTTAAACGGGAACCTTTACAACCACTTTAACCAGCAATTGTCTTCCAATCTTAATCACCAATCGTCTTTTAATCCTAACCACCATTTGACTTCCAATCCTAACTGCCAATTGTCTTCTAACCCAAACCACCTATAGGCTTCCAATCCTAACCACCATTTGTCTTCTAACCCAAAACATCCATTGGCTTCCAATCCTAACCACCATTTGTCTTCTAACCCAAACCACCCATTGGCTACCAATCCTAACCACCAGTTGTCTTCCAATCCTAACCATCATTTGTCTTCCAATCCTACCCACCAGTTGTCTTTGGCTCCTAACCTTCAATTGTCTTCCAATCTTAGCCATCCATTGTCTTCAAATTCTAGCCACTAATTATCTTCCAAGCTTGCTCGTTCTCATCCTGTCGTATTATTCATTCATTGTGTAGGTATGATTCACCGTTTTCACCATCAGAAAATCCACCCTAAGAAAAGACCCCTTCATCCTATTTCTCTTACTATCCATTCCTTTCTTTCTAGCTCCCTGTTATATTTTGTGTTTAGATATAACCTAGTGGAAAGAAAAGCATCGACTGTGACTGTTCATAGTTTCTGATTTCAGTGGAAGCCTATTTTGAAACAATATCCCCATCTTACATTTGAGCTAAGTTCATATTTACCTATTTAGCTCACAAATCACAGGTCTGATTGCGTCACTCACATTCTTGCTGTTGGATGTGTCGCTGACTTTTTTTAAATAGATTCTGAATTTCACAATCTGCTTTTCGGAGTTAAGACCCAGGACCTGAGGACACCATTGTAAACAGACAGAGGCTGCATTTAAAGGAAGCTGTCAGTATAGAATTATAGAAGCTGGCTTTGATGGCCTTATTTTATTTTATTAGAGCAATAAAATCAGGCAAACATAAATTGCATCTGGTGATTCATTGACGGTAACAATACATAAAGGAAATACAAACACAGAAAAAAGCTGGGATGGGGTAATAAACCCAAAGGAAAGAAAGCCATTGTAAGTGAAGACGTAAGCCCTGTACACACGGGTGAGAATCCCGTTGAAAAAAAAGACGACGGTTTTCTCGGCGGGTTTCTGGCAAGCTTTTCTTGCCAAGCCCTGTGTACACACGGCACATTCAAAAGAACCCCCGTACTTTTGAATGGCAAGAACGCGGTGATGTCATCTACTACGATGAGCACGCGCTCGTCACATTCAATTGCCGTCATCTTGCTTCACCCTAAACTACCCTTGTAAACTACCGCGCATGCGTCAAAGTCTCATCGAGCATGCGCGGGCTTACCTGGGGACAGGTAAGCATGTAGCCTCGTACACACGCATGGTTTTCTCATCGGGAAACAACCTGACGAGAATCCCGACAAAAAGATAGAGAACTGGTTCTTTATTTTTCTCGTCGAGATTCCCGGCAGTTTTCCCGACGAGAAACCATACACACGACCGTTTTTCTCGGCAAAAAGCTCTCCCAGCAGTTTTCTTGCCGAGAAAACCGGCCGTGTGTATGAGGCTTTAGGCTGCCATTGCTGGAGACACTCATTGGCTGACTGCTATGTCGATCCAAAGGCTTCAACACATTTGGAGGCACTGATTTAGGATAAGTATAAAGATTAATCATTTGTCACAATGGCCTCTCTGTCTGCAATACATGCTTGATGAGTATGGTGTGGAGCAGGGGTCTCCAAACTTTTCAATACGGGGGCCACATTGTAGATTTTACAAGTATTCGGGGGCCGAAAAAAATCAGTTATGTACAAATGAATGAATCGTCATTCCCATCATCAGTGTCCCCAGCAGAGTTTTCCCCATTATCAGTGTCCCCAGCAGAGTTTTCCCCATTATCAGTGTCCCCGGCAGAGTTTTCCCCATTATCAGTGTCCCCGGCAGAGTTTTCGCCATCGGTGTCCCCAGCAGAGTTTTCCCCATCGGTGTCCCCAGCAGAATTTTCCCCATCGGTGTCCCCAGCAGAATTTTCCCCATCAGTGTCCCCAGCAGAATTTTCCCCCCCATCGGTGTCCCCAGCAGAATTTTCCCCATCGGTGTCCCCAGCAAATTTTTCCTTATCGGTGTCCCCAGCAAAGTTTTTCCCATCGGTGTCCCCAGGGTTCAGGGGTGAGCTATGTACAGGGTTCAGGGGTGAGCTATGTACAGAGTGCAGGGTTAAGGGGTGCGCTACATGCAGAGGGTGAGGTGGGTGCAGAGGGTGAGGTGGGTGCAGGGTGCGGAGGGTGAGGTGGTGCAGGGTGCAGAGGGTGAGGTTGGTGCAGGGTGCAGAGGGTGGATGCAGGGTGCAGAGGGTGAGGTGGGCGCAGGGTGCAGAGGGAGGGTGCAGTAGCAGAGGGTGAGGTAGAGGGAGGGTGCAGAGGGTGGGTACAGGGTGCAGAGGGTGAGGTGGGCGCAGGGTGCAGAGGGAGGGTGGGTGCAGAGGGTGAGGTGGGTACAGGGTGCAGAGGGTGAGGTGGGCGAAGGGAGCAGAGGGAGGGTGCAGAGGGAGGGTGCAGAGGGTGTGTGCAGGGTGCAGAGGGAGGGTGCAGAGGGTGAGGTGGGTGCAGGGTGCAGAGGGAGGGTGCAGAGGGTGAGGTGGGCGCAGGGTGCAGAGGGAGGGTGCAGAAGGTGTGTGCAGGGTGCAGAGGGTGAGGTGGGTACAGGGTGCAGAGGGTGGGTGCAGGGTGCAGAGGGTGAGGTGGGTACAGGGTGCAGAGGGTGAGGTGGGCGCAGGGTGCAGAGGGTGAGGTGGGCGCAGGGTGCAGAGGGTGGGAGCAGGGTGCAGAGGGAGAGGTGGGTACAGGGTGCAGAGGGTGAGGTGGGAGCAGGGTGCAGAGGGAGGGTGCAAAGGGTGGGTGCAGAGGGTGAGGTGGGTACAGGGTGCAGAGGGTGAGGTGGGCACAGGGTGCAGAGGGAGGGTGCAGGGTGCAGAGGGTGAGATGGGTGCAGCGTGCACGGCTCCCCCCCCCCCCCCAGCCCCCATTCCAGTACAGTCAGAGCTCCACACTCCACTCCACTCCAAGGCAAGATTCTCCTCCCACAAAGCTCCCCCCCCATTCCAGCCAAAGTTTTCCTTATTTTACTCACAGCATTTTGTCCTCCGATCTCCGTGCAGCAGTTCCACAGGCAGCTTCCTGTTTGCAGATTCCCCGCCCCCTTCCTCCTCTGCTCTGACTCCGAGGGCTCTCATAGAGCGTGTGTACACAAGGATGATCAGAGCGGCTGCGGGGAGAGGAGCGCACTGTCACTTGGAAATACACAAGCAGAGCTTGTGTATTTCCAAGTGACAGTAGCACGCAGCCAGCATGCGACCAGCACCGGAGGTGGCCGAACTCCAGCGGTCAGCACGGGGCGGGCAGCGCAGGGCCAAAGACGGCAATGTGGCAGAGCCTGGGAAAGCTGCGGGCCGGACAAATCAAACCCGCGGGCCGGATGTGGCCCGCGGGCCGGGGTTTGGAGACCCCTGGTGTGGAGGAACTGGAGTGGCCTGAGCACAGGGTCCTGAACTCATCCCTACTTAACACCTTTAGGAGGAACTGAAGTTGGGTCTTCTCACCCAACATCAGTACCTGACCTCATAGATGGCCTTTTGGCTAAATGGACACACTCTATAGCCTTGTACACACGACCGTTTTTCTCGGCAAGAAAACTGCTGGGAGAGCTTTTTTCCGTGAAAACTGTTCGTGTGTATGGTTTCTCGACAGGAAAACTGCCGGGAATCTCGACGAGAAAAATAGAGAACCTGCTCTCTAATTTTCTCATCGTGATTCTCGGCAGAGTGTTTCCTGCCGAGAAAACTGGTCGCCTGTATGTTTACCTGTCCGAGGTAAACCCGTGCATGCTCAAAAAGACTTTGACGCATGCGCGGTAGCATACAAGGTTAGTGTGGGGTGTAGCAAGATGGCAGCGACGGCATCGAATGTGACGAGCGCCGTCTCGTCGTAGTCGATGACGTCACCGCGTTCTTGCCATTCAAAAGAACGTTTTTTTTTTTGGAGTGGCCGTCTGTACACAGGGCTTGGCAAGACAAGCTTGCCAGGAATCCCGTTGAGAAAACCGACTTTTTTTTTCCGACGGGATTCCCGCCCGTGTGTACAGGGCTTAAGGCTACTTTCACACTGGGGCGAGGGGCCGTTAGCGGTAAAGCGCCGCTAGTTTTAGCGATGCTTTACTGTCGTTTTAGAGGCGCTTTTTGCCCGCTAGCGGGGCGCTTTTAACCCCTGCTAGCAGCAAAAGGGTTAAAAGCGCCCGTTTTGCGGTGCTGCCAAAGCGATTTGCGGGCGCTGTGTAAATTTGGGAATCGGTGTGGCGCCACAAATGTGACGTTGCAACTATTCAAACGCTGCCATTGCCTGCAATTGCCACCAATTTGGCATGCAATTTGACATGGCAAATTGCATGCCAAATCGCATCATTGTGAACCAGGGCTAAGTGTAATTTCTGTCTGCTGCCTCCTTCCTCTGCTATCAGCATAAGTCAATTCTGGCAAGGTTTCCTGACACTCAAGCCTCGTACACACGGCCGAGATTCTCGTCAGGAAAAAAACAGTCGTTCTTCCTGACGAGATTCTTGACAAGAATCTTGTCCCGGCCGAGTGTACACATGCTCGATTCAAAAGATCCTTTTTGAATGGAACGAATGCGGTGACGTCATCGACTACGACGAGCATGTGCTCGTCATACTCGATGCCGCCGCCGCCATCTTGCTACACCCTACCTATGCCTCGGAAGCTACCGCGCATACGTCAAAGTAATTTCGAGCATGCGCGGGTTTCCACGGCGACAGGTAAATATACACACTCTCGTGTTTCTTATCGGGAAAGAGGCCGACAAGAATCCCGATGAGAAAAGAGAGAGCAGGTTCTCTATTTTTCTCGTCGAGATTCTGGGCAGTTTTCTTGACGAGAAACCTGAAAACCTCGTACACACGCACGGGTTTACTCGGCAAGAAAGCTCTGCCAGCAGTTTTCTTGTAATTTTTTGCCGAGAAAACCAGTCGTATGTACGAGGCCTAAGAGAAAAAAGGTGACAGGAAAGGGACCTTCAGCAGACTGACAGCCTCAGCTCTGGTCCTGTGTTTTCTGTGAAGGTGGGGGGGGGGGTCTCTTCCCTCCAATCAGTTCTCAGAGCTCTCCTTACTGAGCTCTGCAGTGTGTACCTTTAGTTCTCTGCTCCCTTTTTTCTAAACTCTCAGACAAGCTTATAAATTTAGCACTTTGAACAGATGTAGAGAAGAGAAGACTGCAGATACACGGGTACAACTTATGTAAGAAGATTTGTTTCACCTCTGTGTACCACCTGAGGATAGTCACTTCACTGAGTATATGGAAGAGTTTACATCCTCTTTAAGCGATGGAGGAGGCATCTGACATAAGTACCCCGATGTGCTGTAGTGTAGTTTTCACTGAAAGGAGGCTTTCCCTTTGCTGTATGGCCACCCCTTGAAGCACAGGTAACATACATACTGTATATAAAACACTTATCTTAAAGGAGTAGTAAAGGTACATGTCTTTTCACCTTAATGCATTATGCATGCATTAAGGTGAAAAAACATCCGACAATACCGCCCCCCCCCGAGCCCCCGTTTTACTTACCTGGCCCCTCGAAAGTCCCGCGATCGTCCCCATCATCCTCTTCGGTTCTCAGCCTGGCCGCCGATTGGCTACACTGGATGGATTGAAAGCAGCGCAGCCATTGGCTGGCGCTGCTGTCAATCACATCCAATGATGTGCCGCGCCGGGGGGCGGGGCCGAGTGATACAGTTGGCGGCTATAACTCCACACCATGCGAGCTCGCTCGCATTATGGTGTGAAGTCCTTGCGGGGAGGAGCCAAGACAGCCACCGAGGGACCCCAGAAGACCAGGATCGGGGCCACTGTGTGCAAAACGAGCTGCACAGTGGAGGTAAGTATAACATGTTTGTTATTTTTTTGCAAAAAAAAGGGAAGCTTTAGTGTCCCTTTAATAACACCAAACTTTGAAAAAATAAAGAAATCCCTGCAGCAGTTACCATTAACAAATACCTGTTTGTGAATAAAGTGAAATAGATTTAAAATAATTATAAGAGATTAATTATTTAAAAAAAAAAAAAGACTCTTCAGCCTCAGGTGATCAGCGGGGACAATTAGAGAGAGAAAGCACTGAAACCGAATAGCTAAACATTTCAGCAGTTTGGATCAATAAAACTTTTAGACTGAGTAAACTTTGCTTTCCATTGTTAGCTCTGTGCTGTAAAGTAAACATTATCTAATAAGCTGAACTCCGTCCATGTAGCAATATTTTATACTGAGATATCTAGTCCAGGTGTGTGTTTGGCCACCCGTTCAATCATGTGACCCAAACTGACGCATTTCACACCATGTAGAGAAGAACTCAATAAAGCCTAACCCGAGATTTACAATATCTATGGAGGATATACAGTAGGTGGGAGTAGACACTAAAAACCATACACAAGATAAACAGCAAACAGAACTTTTTTTAGAAGATAGGATAGCAACTCCCTGTTATAAAGTAATTAAGGTTTAAAGAAAATATTTAAAAAATGTAATATAAATATCACTGTAAAAATACAAACTTGTCCTATCTTTCAAGCTTTAGTAAGAAACTTGGCATTCGCTTTCATTCACAATACAGAGGTCAGGAATAAGTAACACAAAGCTCAGAGGTCAGTATTATGCAACACAAAGATCGGAGGTCAGCAGTCTAACACAAATGTCTGAGGTCAGTAGTATGTAACACAAAGCTCAGAGGTCAGTAGTATGTAACACAAAAGTCAGAGGTCAGTAGTATGTAACACAAAAGTCAGAGGTCAGTAGTATGTAACACAAAGCTCAGAGGTCAGTAGTATGTAACACAAAGCTCAGAGGTCAGTAGTATGTAACACAAAGCTCAGAGGTCAGTAGTATGTAACACAAAGCTCAGAGGTCAGTAGTATGTAACACAAAGCTCAGAGGTCAGTAGTATGTAACACAAAAGTCAGAGGTCAGTAGTATGTAACACAAAAGTCAGAGGTCAGTAGTATGTAACACAAAGCTCAGAGGTCAGTAGTATGTAACACAAAGCTCAGAGGTCAGTAGTATGTAACACAAAGCTCAGAGGTCAGTAGTATGTAACACAAAGCTCAGAGGTCAGTAGTATGTAACACAAAAGTCAGAGGTCAGTAGTATGTAACACAAAAGTCAGAGGTCAGTAGTATGTAACACAAAGCTCAGAGGTCAGTAGTATGTAACACAAAAGTCAGAGGTCAGTAGTATATAACACAAAGCTCAGAGGTCAGTAGTATGTAACACAAAGCTCAGAGGTCAGTAGTATGTAACACAAAGCTCAGAGGTCAGTAGTATGTAACACAAGAGTCAGAGGTCAGTAGTATGTAACACAAAAGTCAGAGGTCAGTAGTATGTAACACAAGTGTCTGAGGTTAGTAGTATGTAACACAAAAGTCAGAGATCAGTAGTATGTAACACAAAAGTCAGAGGTCAGTAGTATGTAACACAAGAGTCAGAGGTCAGTAGTATGCAACACAAAAGTTGGAGGTCCGTAGTATGTATTGCAGAGTGCAGGGGTCAGGAGCAAGTAATGCAGCGAAATTCAGGGGTCAGGACTTTAATGCAGAGTTCAGGAGAAAGTTATGCAGAGTTTAGAGGTCAAGGGTATGTAATGTGGAGTTCTGGGGTCAGTTGTAAATAGGGCACAATTCAGGACTAAGTAATGCAAAGTTCAGAGGTGAGGATTTGGCAATGTAAAGTACAGGAGTCAGGATTAGGTAATGTAGATTTCAGGGGTCAGGATTAAGTAAGGCAGAATTCAGAGGTCAGGATTAGATAATGTACAGTTCAGGGGTCAGGATTAGGTAATATAGAGTTCAGGGGTCAGGATTAAGTAAGGCAGAATTCAGGGGTCTGTAATAAGTATTGCAGAATTCAAAATTAAATAATGCAGATTTCAGGGATAAAGATTAAGTAATGCAGAGTTCAGGGGTCAAGATTAGGAAATGCTCATTTCAGAAGTCAGGATTAAGATTTGCAGAGTTCAAAATTAAGTAATGCAGATTTCAGGGACGATAATGTAATGCAGAGTTCAGGAGTCTGGATTAGATAATGCAGATTTCAGGGATAACGATTATCTAATGCAGAGTTCAGGAGTCAGGATTAAGTAATGCAGAGTTCAGGGGTCAAGATTAGGTAAAGCAGAGTTCAGGAGTCAGGATTAAGCTATTCAGAGTTCGGGGGTCACCGGTCGGGTTTAGGTAATGCAAGGTTTAGTGGTCAGGATTAAGCAATGCAGCATTCCTAGGCCAAAATAAAGAAATGCAGAGTACAGGGGTCAGGGTTAGTTATGGCAGAGATCATAGGTTAGTAGTAAGCAATGCAGTTTTTAGGGGTCAGTACTATGTACTGCAGAATTTGGCATCAGGATTAGGTAATGCAGAGTTCAGGGTCCGGAATTTAGTAATGCAGAGTTCATGGGTCAAGATAAAGTTAATGCATGGTTCAGGGATCAGGATATGGTAATGCAGAGTTCTCAGGTCTGTAGTAAGTCATGCAGATTTCAGGGTCAGTAGTAGGTACTGCAGAGTTCAGATGTCAGGAGTAAGTAATACAAAGTTTAGGCGTCGGGGGTAAGTAATGCACAGTTCTCGAGTCAGGATTAGGCAATGCATAATTCGGGGGTCGGAATTAAGCAATGAAGATCTCCTGGGTCAATATTAGGTAATGCAGAGTAGGGGGTCAGGAGTAAGTAATGCAGAGTGCAGGGGTGGGATTAGGTAATGCAGTGTTCATAGGTCAGTGGCAAGTAATGCAGATTTCAGAGGTCAATAGTATGTTCACGGGTCAAAATTAGATAATGAAGAATTCTTGGGTCAGTAGTAAGTAATACATAGTTCATGGGTCAGTAGTTAGTAATGCAGATTTCGGGGGTCAGTAATATGTACCACAGAGTTCAGAGGCCAGGAGTAAGTAATGCTGAGTTCAGGGTTCAGGAGTAAGTAATGTAGAGTTCAGGGTTCAGGAGTAAATAATGTAGAGTTCAGGGTTCAGGAGTAAGTAATGTAGAGTTCAGGGGTCAGGAGTAAGTAATGTAGAGTTCAGGGTTCAGGAGTAAGTAATGTAGAGTTCAGGGTTCAGGAGTAAGTAATGTAGAGTTCAGGGGTCAGGAGTAAGTAATGTAGAGTTCACAGGTCAGAATTAAGTAACGCACAGAGTTTGGGGTCAGAATTAAGTAAAGCAGAGAGTTCAGGGGTCAGGAGTAAGTAATGCAGGGTTCAGAGGTCAGGAGTAAGTAATGTAGTGTTCAGGGGTCAGAAATAAGTAACGCAAAGAGTTTGAGGTGAGAATTATGTAAAGCAGAGAGTTCAGGGGTGAGGATTAAGTAATGAAGAGTTCAGAGGTCAGGAGTAAGTAATGTAGAGTCCAGTGGTCAGGAGTAAGTAATGTAGAGTTCAGAGGTCAGGAGTAAGTAATGTAGAGTTCAGAGGTCGGGAGTAAGTAATGTAGAGTTTAGAAGTCAGGAGTAAGTAATGTAGAGTTCAGGGGTCAGGAGTAAGTAATGTAGAGTTCAGGGTTCAGGAGTAAATAATGTAGAGTTCAGGGTTCAGGAGTAAGTAATGTAGAGTTCAGGGGCCAGGAGTAAGTAATGTAGAGTTCAGGGTTCAGGAGTAAGTAATGTAGAGTTCAGGGTTCAGGAGTAAGTAATGTAGAGTTCAGGGGTCAGGAGTAAGTAATGTAGAGTTCACAGGTCAGAATTAAGTAACGCACAGAGTTTGGGGTCAGAATTAAGTAAAGCAGAGAGTTCAGGGGTCAGGAGTAAGTAATGCAGGGTTCAGAGGTCAGGAGTAAGTAATGTAGTGTTCAGGGGTCAGAAATAAGTAACGCAAAGAGTTTGAGGTGAGAATTATGTAAAGCAGAGAGTTCAGGGGTGAGGATTAAGTAATGAAGAGTTCAGAGGTCAGGAGTAAGTAATGTAGAGTCCAGTGGTCAGGAGTAAGTAATGTAGAGTTCAGAGGTCAGGAGTAAGTAATGTAGAGTTCAGAGGTCGGGAGTAAGTAATGTAGAGTTTAGAAGTCAGGAGTAAGTAATGTAGAGTTCAGGGGTCAGGAGTAAGTAATGCAGAGTTCAGAGGTCAGGAGTAAGTAATGTGGAATTCAGGGGTCAGGAGTAAGTAATGTAGAGTTCAGGGGTCAGGAGTAAGTAATGTAGAGTTCAGGGGTCAGGAGTAGTGATGAGCCGAACACCCCCGGGTTCGGTTCGCACCAGAACCCGCGAACGGACCGAAAGTTCGAACGAACATTAGAACCCTATTAAATACAATGGATGCGAACGTTCGAATTCTAAAGTGCTAATTATAACAACTATTATGCATGTTATTGTCATAAATAGGGTTTGGGAACCCGGGTTCTGCACCAGGGGACATGTATCAATGCAAAAAGAAGTTTTAAAAACGGTCGTTTTTCGGGAGCAGTCATTTTAATGATGCATAAAGTGAAAAAAAAAAAGTCAAATATTCCTTTAAATATCGTACCTGGGGGGTGTCTAAAGTATGCCTGTGAAGTGCCACGTGTTTCCCGTGTTTAGAACTGTCCCTGCACAAAATGACACTTCTAAAGGAAAAAAAAGCCATTTAAAACTGCTTGCGGCTTTAATGTAATGTCTGGTCCCGGTAATATGGATGAAATTCTTTAAGAAAAATGGCATAGCTACCCCATGACCCCCCCCCCCCCTACCCCAGCCCATTACCAGCCCCTTTGGGTCTTGTATGGATATTAAGGGGAACCCCGCACATAAAATAAAAAAGGCCCTATATACTCTGAACAGCCGTATACAGGCGGTGCATACAAGACAGGGACTGTAGGTTTGTTCTTATGTAGAATCTGTTTGTAATTTTGAACAGGTACATTGTTGAAGTGTAGCTCCAGCCCAAAAATCTATTTTTAAACTTTTTGGGAAACATAGGTAAGGGTTATCACCCCTGTAACATTTGTTTTGCTGTCTGTGCCCCTGTTCAGAACATTTCACCTCACTTTCCGTCCCAATGACAACTGTTTTTGAAATGTGGTGTTTTTCTTGAAACAAGGATTGCTGATAAAGCATCAGTACAGATGAGACCCCTTTCTCCCATATTTATTCTTACAGGAGAGAATTTTCCTTTCTAGGGGTAGATTTCCTCTCACTTCCTGTTGTCTTCTTTCGTTTGCAAGTAGGAGTCGTTTGTAAGTTGGATGTTTGAAAGTAGGGACCTGCCGTATATACTCTGCAGAAATAGGCCCCTTAGTTGTTGGTGTTGGCACAACACTGTAAGCACTCAGTTACTCTTGGTTGGTGCTGGAACGCCCTGCTGTCAACTATTATATCAGGAATTTTAATTACATATAATTGTTGAACAGTGGTAGTAAAAATTGGGGCTTTGATGGTGGTGCTGGTGCCACAACACTGTAAGCCCTGACAGTTACTCTTGGTGGGTGCAGCAATGGGCCCTGCTGTGAATTATTAGATCAAGAATTGTAATTACATGCCCCTTTTGAACAGGGGCTGAAAAATTGGGCCTTTCGTGGTGGTGGTGGTGGTGGCGTTGCCACAAGACTGTAAGCCCTCAGAGTTACTCTTGGTGGGTGCAGCAATGGACCCTGCTGTGAATTATTAGATCAAGAATTGTAATTGCATGCCCCTGTTGAACAGGGGCTGAAAAATTGGGCCTTAGGCACTGGTGGCACAACACTACAACCCCTCACAGATACTGTACTTGGAGCACAGCAATGAGCCCTGTTGCAAAGTATTGCTTCAAAAATTGTAATGACACGCCCCTGTTAAACAGGGGCTGAAAAATTGGGCCTTAGGCACTGGTGCCACAACACTCCAACCCCTCACAGATACTGTACTTGGAGCACAGCAATGAGCCCTATGGCAAATTATTGCTAAAAAAATTGTAATTACACGCCCCTGTAAAACAGGGGCTGAAAAATTGGGCCTTAGCCACTGGTGGCGGCACCCATAAACACAAATGATCTTCCAAGCTATCATCATCAATCGTATCATTGAGGACTCGGAGGAGGAGGATAGCCAGTCAACATAACAGCACAGGCACTCAGCATCAGCATCAGTCTTGAAGGGATGTGACATGTTAAAATCAATTAGTCTGTTATATCAGCATCAGGTGTGTGGTAGCTGGTGGTGATCCAAGACTGGTTCATCTTGATGAAAGTCAGTCGATCAACCGAGTCGGTGGACAGGCGCACCCTGTGATCCGTGACAAATCCTCCAGCAGCACTGAATGTGCGTTCCGAAAGAACCCTGGATGCAGGACAGGCCAGTAGCTCAATTGCATACTGTGCAAGCTCTGGCCAGTGATCCATCCTCAAGACCCAGTAAGCCAGAGGATTTTCGGTGGGGAAGGTGTCCAAGTCTGACCTTGCCCCTAGATATTCCTGCACCATGTTTATCAGACGCTGGCGATGGTTGCTGGAACCGATCATACTTTGGGGCTGCGGACTAAAGAATTGTCTGAACGCATCGGTCAGACGGCCACCTTCCCCACCGCTCCTTCTTTGACTGGCCGAAGCCTCAGCAACTCGTTGTCCAGGACCAGGAGTTTGTAACCTCCCAGTCTCTGGGAACGCGTTGCACAGACCTTTCTGCAAGGCCTCCCGGAGTTGTCTCATCCTCTGCACCCTCTGCGACGGTAACATAAGGTCCGCAACCTTACCCTTGTACCGTGGATCAAGGAGAGTGGCCAGCCAGTAATGGTCCCTCTCCTTGATCCGAAGAATACGAGGATCCTTCCGCAGACTTTGCAGGATCAGGGAGGCCATGCAGCGTAGGTTTGCTGAGGCATTCGCTCCGGAGTCCTCTGGGTCACTAAGGACGACATGATCCGCAGCCACCTCCTCCCAGCCACGTACAAGTCCACTGGTTTCTTGGGACTGTAAATCATCCCTAAAAGACTGCTGCTGATGATGCTGAGTGCCAGCCTCCACCTCCATGCTGACACAATCCTCCTCCTCCTCCTCCTCCTCCTCTTCCTGTGCGATGGGTGGGACAGAAGGAACACTGTCTGGGTAAAGGGGGCCTTGAGAGGCAAGGAAGTCCTCCTCTTTCTGCCTCTGTTCTGCCTCAAGTGCCCTGTCCATTATTCCACGCAGCGTGTGCTCCAACAGGTGGACAAGAGGTACAGTGTCACTGATGCATGCACTGTCACTGCTCACCATCCTCGTGGCCTCCTCAAATGGTGCCAGGACAGTGCATGCATCCCTGATCATGCCCCACTGGCGTGGAGAAAAAAAACCAAGCTCCCCTGACCCTGTCCTGGTGCCGTAGTCGCACAGGTACTCATTGATGGCCCTCTGCTGCGTGTGCAGCCGCTGCAGCATGGCCAACGTTGAGTTCCACCTGGTGGGCATGTCACATATAAGGCGGTTCTTGGGCAGGTTCAACTCCTTTTGCAGCTCAGCCAGGCGAGCACTGGCATTATAAGATCTGCGGAAATGCACACAGACTTTCCTGGCCTGCCTCAGGACATCCTGTAAGCCCGGGTACCTGCCCAAGAACCGCTGCACCACCAGGTTAAGGACGTGAGCCACACAGGGCACATGGGTCAGTTGTCCCTGTCGGAGGGCGGAGAGGAGGTTGGTGCCATTGTCGCAAACCACCATTCCTGGCTTAAGCTGGCGTGGCGTCAACCACCTCTCGGCCTGGCCCTGCAGAGCAGACAGGACCTCTGCCCCAGTGTGGCTTCTGTCCCCCAAACACACCAGCGCAAGCACGGCATGGCATCTTTTTGCCTGCGTACTTGCGTAGCCCCGTGAACGGCTACGGAGCACCGCTGGTTCATAGGACAAACCACAGGAAGAGGCCATGGAGGAAGAAGAAGAGGAGGGGGTGGAGGAGAGAGGTGTGTCACAACCAGTAGTAGCATTTTGGAGGCGTGGCGGTGGGACAACCTCCAACACTACTGCACCTTGTCCTGCATCCTTCCCAGCTGCCAAAAGAGTGACCCAATGGGCCGTGAAAGAAAGGTAACGTCCCTGTCCATGCCTGCTGGACCATGAGTCAGCGGTAATATGCACCTTACCGCTGACCGCCCTGTCCAGCGAGGCCAAGACATTGCCTTCCACATGCCGGTAGAGAGCCGGAATAGCCTTCCGTGAGAAAAAGTGGCGTTTGGGAACCTGCCACTGAGGAACCGCACATTGCACAAATTCACGGAAGGGGGCCGAGTCTACCAACTGAAAAGGCAGCAGTTGAAGCGCTAGCAATTTAGCCAAGCTAGCATTCAACCGCTGGGCATGTGGATGGCTGGGAGTGAACTTCTTTCGACGGTCCAGCAGCTGGGGCAGGGAAATTTGCCTGCTAGAATCGGACGTCGGTGTACTGCTAGCAGAGTGGCCGCAACTACTTGGCTGTGACACACCTAATTCTACACCTTCATTCCTCTCAGTGCATGTTTCAGAGAGGACTGAAGTTATAGTGGGGTTGGAGATCCCAGCTGATGCGGTGCAAGGAGAGGTCCGCTTTGTTCTTTGGTGTGGGTCTTTGAGGTAGGCTTGCCAACGAGCTGCATGGCAGGTCAACATATGTCTGGTCAGGCATGTGGTACCCAAGCGGCTGATGTTTTGGCCACGCGATATACGCTTGAGACATATGTTGCAAACAGCAGCTGTGCGATCTGATGCACTAGCCTCAAAAAAGGCCCACACCAAAGAACTTTTTGAATGACGGGCAGAGGCAGCGCCCTGCACAGGCGGAGCTCTGCGGTGTGATTCCGTCGGTGTACTGCCCTTACGCTGGCCACCAAAGGGCATCCTGCCTCGTTGGAGATGTGCCTCCTCCTCATCCTCCTCCTCCTCCTCTCTCCTATTAGGCACCCACGTGGAGTCAGTGACCTCATCATCACCTCCCTCCTCATCACTGGAGCCAATCTGGCAGTATGCTGCAGCTGCTGGAACATGACTGCCAGATTGGTGTCCTTCTTGAGCATCCCCTCTGTCTGCTCTCACGCTACTGCCTTCCTCTAGCTGGGTTTCATCATCAGACCCTTCGAAACGCTGGGCATCCTCCTGGAGCATGTACCCAACACTGTGCTCAAACAGTTCGGGGGACTCCTCAGGAGGAGGACATGGTGGGTCTAGGGAAGGAGTGACTGATGATGAGTCTGACATTGATACCAGGGAAGAGGACGCTTTGGCAGCTGCTTTTCCAGTACCCTGAGCCTGGGTGAGAGAGGATGAGGAGGAGGAGGAGGGCTTGGTCATCCACTCTACCAAGTCTTCGGCATGATGTGGCTCAACATGTCCAGCTGCCGAAAAGAAGGACAAGCGTGTCCCATGGCCATGTGCTGATGACAATGCACCGCGTCCACGACCAGCACTGTTGCCCCCAGACACAGAGCCTGCTTGCCCTCTTTTATTGCCTCCTGACTGTCTGCCTCTCCTTGTTTGCCTTCCAGACATTCTAATAGATGGCCTGCAGGGAGATGGGAAAAAAGCAATAAGGGCTACCTTCAGGTGTCCTTCTCTGTCCCTTGAAACAAGGACTTTGACAGTGAAAGAAACTGACACACTCTCCCTACCTACAGTTTTCTGTCCCTAGAAAAAATGTTTTTTTTAAGCACAATTTAGCACAAGGAGAATTCACTCACTGTCCTTCCAGGTCCCTGGAAACAAGGACTTTGACAGTGAAAGAAACTGACACACTCTCCCTACCTACAGTTTTCTGTCCCTAGAAAAAATGTTTTTTTTAAGCACAATTTAGCACAAGGAGAATTCACTCACTGTCCTTCCAGGTCCCTGGAAACAAGGACTTTGACAGTGAAAGAAACTGACACTCTCCCTACCTACAGTTTTCTGTCCCTAGAAAAAATGTTTTTTTTAAGCACAATTTAGCACAAGGAGAATTCACTCACTGTCCTTCCAGGTCCCTGGAAACAAGGACTTTGACAGTGAAAGAAACTGACACTCTCCCTACCTACAGTTTTCTGTCCCTAGAAAAAATGTTTTTTTTAAGCACAATTTAGCACAAGGAGAATTCACTCACTGTCCTTCCAGGTCCCTGGAAACAAGGACTTTGACAGTGAAAGAAACTGACACACTCTCCCTACCTACAGTTTTCTGTCCCTAGAAAAAATGTTTTTTTTAAGCACAATTTAGCACAAGGAGAATTCACTCACTGTCCTTCCAGGTCCCTGGAAACAAGGACTTTGACAGTGAAAGAAACTGACACACTCTCCCTACCTACAGTTTTCTGTCCCTAGAAAAAATGTTTTTTTTAAGCACAATTTAGCACAAGGAGAATTCACTCACTGTCCTTCCAGGTCCCTGGAAACAAGGACTTTGACAGTGAAAGAAACTGACACACTCTCCCTACCTACAGTTTTCTGTCCCTAGAAAAAATGTTTTTTTTAAGCACAATTTAGCACAAGGAGAATTCACTCACTGTCCTTCCAGGTCCCTGGAAACAAGGACTTTGACAGTGAAAGAAACTGACACACTCTCCCTACCTACAGTTTTCTGTCCCTAGAAAAAATGTTTTTTTTAAGCACAATTTAGCACAAGGAGAATTCACTCACTGTCCTTCCAGGTCCCTGGAAACAAGGACTTTGACAGTGAAAGAAACTGACACACTCTCCCTACCTACAGTTTTCTGTCCCTAGAAAAAATGTTTTTTTAAAGCACAATTTAGCACAAGGAGAATTCACTCACTGTCCTTCCAGGTCCCTGGAAACAAGGACTTTGACAGTGAAAGAAACTGACACACTCTCCCTACCTACAGTTTTCTGTCCCTAGAAAAAATGTTTTTTTTAAGCACAATTTAGCACAAGGAGAATTCACTCACTGTCCTTCCAGGTCCCTGGAAACAAGGACTTTGACAGTGAAAGAAACTGACACACTCTCCCTACCTACAGTTTTCTGTCCCTAGAAAAAATGTTTTTTTTAAGCACAATTTAGCACAAGGAGAATTCACTCACTGTCCTTCCAGGTCCCTGGAAACAAGGACTTTGACAGTGAAAGAAACTGACACACTCTCCCTACCTACAGTTTTCTGTCCCTAGAAAAAATGTTTTTTTTAAGCACAATTTAGCACAAGGAGAATTCACTCACTGTCCTTCCAGGTCCCTGGAAACAAGGACTTTGACAGTGAAAGAAACTGACACACTCTCCCTACCTACAGTTTTCTGTCCCTAGAAAAAATGTTTTTTTTTAAGCACAATTTAGCACAAGGAGAATTCACTCACTGTCCTTCCAGGTCCCTGGAAACAAGGACTTTGACAGTGAAAGAAACTGACACACTCTCCCTACCTACAGTTTTCTGTCCCTAGAAAAAATGTTTTTTTTAAGCACAATTTAGCACAAGGAGAATTCACTCACTGTCCTTCCAGGTCCCTGGAAACAAGGACTTTGACAGTGAAAGAAACTGACACACTCTCCCTACCTACAGTTTTCTGTCCCTAGAAAAAATGTTTTTTTTAAGCACAATTTAGCACAAGGAGAATTCACTCACTGTCCTTCCAGGTCCCTGGAAACAAGGACTTTGACAGTGAAAGAAACTGACACACTCTCCCTACCTACAGTTTTCTGTCCCTAGAAAAAATGTTTTTTTTAAGCACAATTTAGCACAAGGAGAATTCACTCACTGTCCTTCCAGGTCCCTGGAAACAAGGACTTTGACAGTGAAAGAAACTGACACACTCTCCCTACCTACAGTTTTCTGTCCCTAGAAAAAATGTTTTTTTTAAGCACAATTTAGCACAAGGAGAATTCACTCACTGTCCTTCCAGGTCCCTGGAAACAAGGACTTTGACAGTGAAAGAAACTGACACACTCTCCCTACCTACAGTTTTCTGTCCCTAGAAAAAATGTTTTTTTTAAGCACAATTTAGCACAAGGAGAATTCACTCACTGTCCTTCCAGGTCCCTGGAAACAAGGACTTTGACAGTGAAAGAAACTGACGCACTCTCCCTACCTACAGTTTTCTGTCCCTAGAAAAAATGTTTTTTTTAAGCACAATTTAGCACAAGGAGAATTCACTCACTGTCCTTCCAGGTCCCTGGAAACAAGGACTTTGACAGTGAAAGAAACTGACACTCTCCCTACCTACAGTTTTCTGTCCCTAGAAAAAATGTTTTTTTTAAGCACAATATAGCACAAGCACAAAACACACTGACACTCTCCCTACCTATCCTTCTCTTTCCCTAAACTAAAGGAATCCAGGTTAAGCAAGAAAGAAATAAAAGTCACTGTCCCTGCCTATGCTGCTCTATCCCTGCTCCGGAACACACTACACTAGGCCGCCGTGCTGGCGGCCTTTTATAGTGTGGGGCGTGTACTAAACACCCTCAGCAATAATTGGCCACAGGCATCCTGCCTGTGGCCAATCATTGCTCTCCTCGCTGCCGGCGCTGTGATTGGCCAAGCATGCGGGGTCACAGTGCATGCTTGGCCAATCACAGCGCCTGGATGACACTGCGATGGCGTAGTGCATTGTGGGCCGTTCGCGTCACTCGAATTTGGCGCGAACGGCCCAAATCGTTCGATCTTCGCCGAACGATCGAACAGCCGATGTTCGAGTCGAACGTATGTTCGACTCGAACACGAAGCTCATCCCTAGTCAGGAGTAAGTAATGCAGAGTTCAGAGGTCAGGAGTAAGTAATGTGGAATTCAGGGGTCAGGAGTAAGTAATGTAGAGTTCAGGGGTCAGGAGTAAGTAATGTAGAGTTCAGGGGTCAGGAGTAAGTAATGCAGAGTTCAGAGGTCAGGAGAAAGTAATGTAGAGTTCAGGGGTCAGGAGTAAATAATGTAGAGTTCACAGGTCAGAATTAAGTAACGTACAGAATTCTATAAAGCAGAGAATTCAGGGGTCAGAATTAGGTATTTCAATGTTTAGGGGTCAGGTATAGGTAATGCAGAGTTCATGGATCAAGAGTAAGTCGTGCAGATTGCAGGGGTCAAAGAATTCTATACATGTCAGTCATGTCAGTGTGTAACATGATGGCTGGTAATTGACACGCAAGGCAAGAGTGGCCCCCATAGTAAGCAAAGACCATCATCGTTACACGGGTTCCTAGGAAACGGGGACAAATGGTAACCTTATTCTCATGTCATGACCACAGTCGAACATTATTATTATTATTATAGATTTATATACAGTAGCTCTGACATATACCGCAGTGCTGTACAGTGAACACTAAACCAGTCACATCAGTCTCTGCATCAGAGGAGCTTACACTCTAACGTCCCCCCACAGTTAAGGTTGGTATTTGCACAAAAAAAGTTTTCGTGAACTCCAGGACTTCAGGCTGCTAACCACTTGCGGTGGCCATAGACGGGCCCACCTTCTTCCTTGATCCAAAGCCAAGGTGAGAAGCAGGTCACTCCCAGGTCTTAGCACACAGTCAGGACCGGTGACAGATAAGGACTTTCCCAGTTCCACAATGCCCTACTGTCTTCTGCTCAGGCGTGGGGACTTGTTGTTGCAACATCTGGCACAAAAAATAAAAATCCTTGAAGAGTGATACACAAGGACGTTAACCCTGAAAGATCTCCGCTTCCCGTGTCGTTATTCCGGTTTGTTACAATGAATCATTTTTAAGGGGCAGCTGCTCATTCACTACAATGTATCAAACACTAGAACACAATTCAAGGACTGAAAGACGTTTGGAAATGAAAACTTTTTTTTTTTTTTTCCTGTCCTTGTTTTCAAAAACACAATTTTGTAATTTGTTGGGCCTCATTGACAAGCCTGATTAGGGACGCAGAATCAGTGTAAATAAGTGGTGGGGATTGGCTGTGGCCAGGAGGCCTATACAGATCAATGATAGGATGACCATTGCTGCAGCTGTCCATGGTTGTTTACATGTAACTGTACATTACACAGTTACATGAGAATAGAGATATGTGAGCGGCAGGGGGCTGTACATAGATTCCAGACGCCATCTCAGCACCCGGCCTCAGTACTCCTCTCCACAGCCCTCAGCCTCTTGGGAGGCCTTACACTGGTTGTAAACCCTCACATATACCCAGTGAAGGGACTATCCTCAGAGATCCTCCTACATTAGTTGTACCTGTTCATCTGCAGTCTTCTCTTCTCTGCATCCATTCAAAGTGTTGAATTATAAACCTTTTCTAGTAGTTCAGAAAAAAGGAGAGCGAAGTGTTGACGTTACACTCTGCTCAGCAAGGAGAGAGCTGATTGGAGGGAAGGGACACCCCCCCCCCCGCTTCACACAGCACACAGGAACAGAGCTGAGGCTGTCAATCAGCTGGAAGTCCCTCCCCTGTCACCATTTTTCTCTTGGTGTCAGGAAAACTCTTGTCAGAAGTGATTCATGCTGATAGAGGAAGGAAGCAGCAGACAGAAATGACACTTAGTGCTCTGGATTGAGACAAGTACACACTAAAGAGGGATACGCTTTGTTCATATTTCATGTCTAGAGCCACTTTAAAAAAAAAATCGCAAATAATGTCCAAAGGGTTCATTAACACCAGATGTGCTGGGGCGCGTTAGTGAGCGCATTGCCAAAGCATGGCAACCCCCCCCCCCCAAAAAAACAGTCACCTATGCATGCAATTCACATCAGCGCATTATGTAACATTTACCCATCGCTGAAAAAAAAGTACAGCACAATGCAACGTGTTCAAATGTATACAAACGCGCAAAAACACAATGCGCTGCAAGGCAAACGAGGCAAAAAAAAAAAACACGCAACGCATGTGAAATGCAACGCAACGCATTACAACACAAAAAACACAAACACGCATGCATTGTGGTGCAAATGAGCCCTAAAAATGGACCATAAATACACTGCAAGGGCAACAAAAACGCACTGCAAACGTAGCGCAAAAGCTCCACAAATGCATCATAAATGTCTGTAAATGCGGAACTGAACACCAAACATGGGAATTGTGGTATAAATGAGCCCTGGGGGAAGGTTTACACTTGTGGTTGCAGGATGGTAAAAACCACACAGTTTTTAGTGCCCCCAACCACTCTCCCTTTATCATCGCAGCCACGGCTGGGATAATACCTTATCTCATTGGGCGAGCACTACCCGCCTGCCGAAATTGACCCACTCAAGTGAACGGGGCCCACGCTGCAACAGCCCCACAACCACGCGCTATGCGTACAGTTGTTGTCAGTAGTGCAAATTTTTATTTATCATATTTTAATTACAGATGCTTATATAGCACCAATGGCAGCCACTCATGCCGGGCGCAGGGGCGCCACCCCCTTAATCCATGCGCCCGCCACCTAATCTACATGCAGGGCACCAGACGCATTGATTCCAATGTATTTTTTTTTCCATTTGAAGCACATGATTAGAGCCTGAGGCTCTAATTGGCTTCAAAAAGGGTGGGCTCGGGGCGCAGAGCACTGCGCCCTGAGCCCACCCAGTTGTGTGACAATAGCGAATTAATATTCGGTATTGTGTACCTGTTTCTCCTCCCAGCCAATCAGGAAGCAGGTCCTGAGACCCGATTGGACGGGAGACCTAAGACTCAATTGGCTGCGAGTCCTAAGTCCTGGTTGGCCGGGAGAAGCCGTGACCTGGATGAGGTAAGTGCAGGGGTGGTGGGGGGGCCTGGTGGGCGATGGGCAAGCGACTCGGCGATCGAGCGGCAGGGGGACGCAGCGAGCCAACTCTGGGGGGGTGGGGGAATACTTGGTTGGCTGGCTGGGGGGGTGGCTGGCTTGCTGTGGGGCCACGAAGCCGCCCCCCCCCAAGAAAACTGAGCATCAGCCACTGTATAGCACCAACAATTTATGCAGTGCTTTACATAGTGTTCATTCACAGCCCTCAAGGAGCTTACAATCTAAGGTCCCTAACTCACATTCATACATATAGTAGGGGCCAATTTAGACAGGGGCCAATTAACCTACCAGCATGTCTTTGGAGTACACGGAGGAAACCCATACAGGCACAGGGAGATCATGCAAACTCCAGGCAGGTAGTGCTGTGGTTGGGATTCGAACCAACGACTTTAGTGCAGCCCAGGCGCACCACCTCCACCACCTGTCAAATGCCTCTGAAAAGCGATCTGAACGCAGATCGCTTTTCACAGAAGCGCCAGTCCCTGCCACATGTGTAAACGAGCCCTGAGACAGATTTGCCCACCTACATCATTTTTACATTTTATTCTACAGACATAAAATGATTTTGTTACTTCGTATTAATATTGCTTGCTCGTCTTTTTATTATAAGTTGACAAGAATGTGAAAAAAAAAAACATTTTTTTTTAGGTTATTTTCCAAATAACATTTTATTTTTATTTTTTTCAATATTTTTTATTGGCTTTTCATATATAACATTTTTTAATGTCTTATAAACAGTATTATTGTAACACAGGATCTCTTTTTGTGCTCAGCTGATCCGCTGACACAGACACGTGATACTTGTCAGATCAGAACAATTTGATCGCCAACAAAACTTCCAGTGAGCAAAGTGATTTGCTGTTGTGGTGATCACGTGATCGGAATTCCAGACCAGGAGCTGTCAGCGACAGTTTAGTCACATGAGTCGGAGCGGGCACAGGGGGCGCGCTGCTAGTTCACAGTTGAAACACAAATGAAGGCTCTCACAGCTTGGTGAAGTGTGACTGAGAACATATTACAGATCACAGGTGCCTAGGGGTAAATCTAGTGACTGTACATTGAAATCATATTACAGATGAAGACCAGCAAGCATGTAAAAAGGGGCTCGCTGGTCAGCATGCTTAAAGAGAACCAGTCACAGCTGCACAAGAAACGTAATATTTAGAGGAGCACAGAGCGGCTGGAATTCTTCTGAAAATGCTGATTGCCTGGTCACCGCCAGCTTCAATACTCACACACCCAGAACAAGCATGCAGCAAGTACATTCAGAACTCCTTAACTGATTGCTTGCTGGGGGTCAATGACTTTTAAAGTACTGAAGTTATTGGAGAAGAATGACAGCCAGGCAACTGGTATTTTCAGTTGAGTTCAGCGATGGCAAAGGAAACCCGTACTTTCTCAGTAAAAACAAGTATAACTGAGCAAGCTTGCTTAGGATTTATTGTATTCTTCACCCTTATCTTTCCACCTGAACCCTGAGAGTTGCTGCCCTGTGAACTACCTGGAGCTGATGGGGCACTCAGATAGGACCAGCCCCCTTTTGAACCTCTTATCTCATTGCCAATTGTAAACAATTATCTGCAAAAACGATTGGTAGCCATAGCTCATGTGACCATTCCATAGATTGGTAGCCTTCAAATGTGTCACCTAACCATAGAATGAAAGCCATAGACTGTGACCCCTAGCCATAGATTAGTAGCCATAGACAATGTGACCTAGCTACAGTTTGGTAGCCAAAGACTGTGTGATCTACCCATAGAGTGGTAGCCATAGCCCATGTGACCTATCCATAGATTGGTAGCCATAGAATGTGTCACCTAGCCATAGACTGCCTGACGTTCCCATAGATTGGAGGCCATAGACTGTAAGACCTCGCCATAGATTGGTTGATTGATTGATTGATTGATTACTTGTATAGCGCTACAAATGCGAATTGAATCGCCTCAAGGTAGCCATAGACAGTTTCCCCTAGTCATAGATTGGTAGCCATAGTCCACGTGATCTACCCATATATTGGTGACCATAGTCCATGTGCCCTATCCATAGATTGGCCATTGAATGTGTCACCTAGCCATAGACTGCATAACCTTAACATAGATTGGAAGCCACAGACTGTGACCTAGGCAAAGAATGGAAGCCATAGACTGTGACCTAGCTATAGATTAGTAGTCATAGACCATGTGACCTAGCTATAGATTGGTAGTCAGAGACCATGTGACCTAGCCATAGAATGGAAGCCATAGACTGTGTGACCTAGCTATAGATTGGTAGTCATAGACAGTGCAACTTAGCCATAGCTTGGTAGTCATAGACTGTGTGACCTAGGCATAGAATGGAAGCCATAGACTGTGTGACCTAGCTATAGATTGGTAGTCATAGACCATGTGACCTAGCCATAGATTGGCCATTGAATGTGTCACCTAGCCATAGACTGCATAACCTTACCATAGATTGGAAGCCACAGACTGTAACCTAGGCAAAGAATGGAAGCCATAGACTGTGTGATCTAGCTATAGATTGGTAGTCATAGACCATGTGACTTAGCCATAGAATGGAAGCCATAGACTGTGTGACCTAGCTATAGATTGGTAGTCATAGACCATGTGACCTAGCTATAGATTGGTAGTCAGAGACCATGTGACCTAGCTATAGATTGGTAGTCATAGACTGTGCAACCTAGCCATAGATTGGTAGCTATAGACAATGTGATCTAGCCATTGATTGGTAGCTATAGACTGTGTGACCTAACCATAGAATAGAAGCCATAGACTGTTACCTAGACATAGTTTGGTACTTATATACTGTGAAACCTAGCCATAGACTGATATTTATAGACTGTGTGACCTAGCAATAGATTGGTAGCTATAGACAATGAGATCTAGCCATAGATTGGTAGCTATAGACAATGTGATCTAGCCATAGATTGGTAGCTATAGACAATGTGACCCAACAACAGATTGGTAGCTATAGACTGTGTGACCCAACCACAGATTGGTAGCCACAGACTGTGTGACCTAGTCATATATTAGAAGTCATAGACCTTGTGACCCAACCACAGATTGGTAGCCATAGACTGACTTATTTATAGATTGGTAGCCATAGACCTTGTGACCCAACCATAGATTAGTAGCCATGTACCTTGTGACCAAACCATAGACTGCTGCTAGCCATAGACTGTGTGACCTAGTCTGTATAGACATGGATCTGTTCAACAGCACTTTGTATTTGGAGTAGGAAAGAGGTCCTTTTTTTCCCTCTAGCAACTACTAACTCTAGAAACAAGATCATCTTTCATCTGGCTCTCTCCTCGCTGAGTCTCACTCCTTCTGCTGCAATCCCCATAATATAAAATAAAAACCAGCGTGGGGATAATTCGCCCTCATAACGGTCATAGAAGGCAACCAGTGGGCAGAGACACCACCAGAATTTTTACAATTAAGTGACTCGTCCACCTGGTATCTACACAGAACAGTGGTAAAGGGCACTGACCCTTTATTTTTAAGCCACAAATGTTTTCTCCAAACGGAAAAAATATTTTCATTAAGATAGAATTGAAAGTTGTGACAATTGTGCTTAGGAATACAAGCAACTTTCAAAAGTTTATGATTTGTGTTAATAATTATTTTCAGTCTATCCTTAGCCAGCAGAAATAGCCCTGCAAGGGGTACTTAGTGGAAATACATTGACCTAGATCAGCCTCAACTTTTGGAACCCTTAAAATAATTTTCAAGTCTCAGGGAATCCCATGCAAAAAACAATTTATTGAGGGTCAGTGGGAAGAAAGCCTCCTCCTACTGACAGCTAAAAAGATAATTGGTGTCATGCACCTGGCTCTGCCAAGTGGTGTTGGCTCCGAAACTATGTACGCTCAAGTAAGCCCTCGCAACCTCTGGGAGGAACCCTACGCTTCAATGGAACCTTGGATCCTAAAGTCTGCTTTAGACCCATAATAGACTTCTGCAACTACTACCACCTTCCAGTAGAAGACCCTTCTTACCTGAAAGCGCCAACAAGGATGAGAGGTCTCAGTAGTTGTACACTCCAGTGGAATCGGGGGCACTGCTCAAGTAAACCCTCACAACCTCTGGAGGAACCCTAGGGTTTAATGGAACCCTGGTTGGGAAAAACTGCTTTAGACCCATAATAGAGTTCTGTTACCACTACCATCCTCCCCCCTCCCCGTAGAAGACCCTTCTTACCTGAAAGCGCCAACAAGGACAGGAAGAATCAGCAGTTATACACTCCATTGGATTTGGTGGCACAGCTCAAGTAAGCCCTTGCAACCTCTGGAGGAATACTAGGGTTCAATAGAACCCTGGTTGAGAATGGCTGCTTTAGACCCATAATAGACTTCTGCCACCATTACCATCCTCTCACCTCCCGTAGAAGACCCTTCTTACCTGAAAGCGCCAACAAGGACGGGAAGTCTCGGCAGTTGTACACTCCGGTGGAATCGGTGGCGCAGCTCATCCACAGGTTCTCGAACAAAGTGGAGGTGGTGATCACGTTTCCATCCACTGAAGACACCCTCCAGTTGGCGTTGAAGAGTGTGATGCCCAACATAATGGAGCCTATGACACTGAAAAAGAATCCCGTTGTCTCCACGACCATTGACATTTTCGAAGGTGGTTGGAAGAGCAACACACGACTCAAACTTTTCCTACTTCTTCAGTTCTACAAAACTTTTTTTTTCCTGTGTGTTTTTGTCCTGGTTTCTGTCAACTCTTCACTGTTGGTAACCAATTTGTCCTTACTGTTGATTTTTCCCACTGTATTTCCAGGTTTGTTTTGCAAACCTCTACTGAGAGGTTATCTAATATGGTTCGCTGTCACCTTTCTGACAATGACCCCTGTACTGTAATTCTGAACCTACTGTCTACCGTCAAGGTATCGTCTCCACCAGCTCTTGTAAACTTGATGACTGTTTTTTGTCTTTTGGTCTCTTGATGACCACAGAACCGGTGGTCTGCTGATCTGTACAGGTTCCTTTAATCGTTCAGTAGTCCCAACGCTTGAAAGCTTTTTTGATCTCTTGCTGGTAACTTTGGAGTAAGCCGTGCTTGTAATTATTTTTGGAGCCTGTGTGCAACTGCTGGCATCCAGGTAGACAGAGAGATGTGTGTTATGTTTGCCCTGCTGCACTGTCTGGTATACAGGGAACAGTGAAGGTGTGGAGGCATTCCCCTCCTCCCTCTCCTCCTCACCCCGCAGTGATCTGCCTACACACCTTATAGCCAGGGATAGGTGATACACAATGTACAGTGATAGTGATAGGATGGATCTGTGTGCAGGCTCTTATGTAACGCTCTAAAGCTCACAGCTGCAACTATATCTCATAAAAGAACACTAAACCCTTTGCAAGTGGGGCTGCAGGGGGCACTTTTCCTGAAGTTTTGTTGTTCCAAACTAACCAGATGTATTATAAAACCCATCGTTTTGCATGTTGTATTTTGTCATATATGACCAATTCAACTATATAAACTCCATCCAAAGCTTTTTTTGTTCCGGTTTTAGGCAAAAAAGCTAAAAAAAAAAAAAAAAACTGTGAGAACTTGGAGCATTTTTTTTTTCTCTGTGGTTAACCTTCTTTATTTCTATGTCTTGAGTGGGGAAATGTTCAATCCACTGTGGGAGTTTTATTGCTCTTAGGAAGGTATCCTCTCATTTACTTTCCTAGTGACACCATGTTATGCAGGGTGTCACCTAGATAGGAAGTGAACCCACTTGGTATTGGACATGTGCATTTGTTTTCGTCCGAATGCATTTTCGTCCGAATTTCGGGGATTTTTGCGTTCATTTTAACAAACGATAACGAACGCGCAGAATCCGAAATCCAAAAGATCCGACATAAAAAATTATTTATTTTCGTGTAGCGGTACCCCCACTTAAGAGACCTGCTGAATTTGTTTCGGGCCCTAAATACAGCACCGCCTACCCCCGGCAATCTACTCGACCCACTCTGGCACAGTTAGTCTAAGGTTTATTATCTTATCACAATCTAGCGATATATGCACAATGATAACACACTGAGGGCAAAGTGTTAAAGTATAACTAGTTTACTTCTGTGTAAAAGGAATAGATTAACACATAACACATGTATTGTCTGCAGAGCCCTGCAGCGGTAAATATAGTACACACTGAGGAGGCTGGCGATTACACGCCAAATGCAGCTATCCCTATCTATGCGCCCTGATGGCGCAGCAACAAAAAGTTCTAACTCCTGGTCAGGCCTGACTCAGATATAACTTAGTCTCTTAGGGAACAATTTCTTCGCATGCAGCTTGAACGGTGGTGCACATATAGAAAGAAATAGTGATGAGC
Organism: Rana muscosa; assembly: GCA_029206835.1. Lineage (NCBI taxonomy): Eukaryota > Metazoa > Chordata > Amphibia > Anura > Ranidae > Rana > Rana muscosa. The sequence goes on from CM055118.1 coordinate 352,474,723, forward strand.
CGAACACCCCCGGGTTCGGTTCGCACCAGAACCCGTGAACGGACAGAAAGTTCGTACGAACATTAGAACCCTATTAAATACAATGGATGCGAACGTTCGAATTCTAAAGTGCTAATTATAACAACTATTATGCATGTTATTGTCCTAAAAAGGGTTTGGGAACCCGGGTTCTGCACCAGGGGACATGTATCAATGCAAAAAGAAGTTTTAAAAACGGTCGTTTTTCGGGAGCAGTCATTTTAATGATGCATAAAGTGAAAAAAAAAAAGTCAAATATTCCTTTAAATATCGTACCTGGGGGGTGTCTAAAGTATGCCTGTGAAGTGCCACGTGTTTCCCGTGTTTAGAACTGTCCCTGCACAAAATGACACTTCTAAAGGAAAAAAAAGCCATTTAAAACTGCTTGCGGGTTTAATGTAATGTCTGGTCCCGGTAATATGGATGAAAATCTTTAAGAAAAATGGCATAGCTACCCCATGACCCCCCCCCCTACCCCAGCCCATTACCAGCCCCTTTGGGTCTTGTATGGATATTAAGGGGAACCCCGCACATAAAATAAAAAAGGCCCTATATACTCTGAACAGCCGTATACAGGCGGTGCATACAAGACAGGGACTGTAGGTTTGTTCTTATGTAGAATCTGTTTGTAATTTTGAACAGGTACATTGTTTAAGTGTAGCTCCAGCCCAAAAATCTATTTTTAAACTTTTTGGAAAACATAGGTAAGGGTTATCACCCCTGTAACATTTGTTTTGCTGTCTGTGCCCCTGTTCAGAACATTTCACCTCACTTTCCGTCCCAATGACAACTGTTTTTGAAATGTGGTGTTTTTCTTGAAACAAGGATTGCTGATAAAGCATCAGTACAGAGGAGACACCTTTCTCCCATATTAATTCTTACAGGAGAGAATTTTCCTTCCAAGGGGTAGATTTCCTCTCACTTCCTGTTGTCTTCTTGCGTTTGCAAGTAGGAGTCGTTTGTAAGTTGGATGTTTGAAAGTAGGGACCTGCCGTATATACTCTGCAGAAATAGGCCCCTTAGTTGTTGGTGTTGGCACAACACTGTAAGCACTCACAGTTACTCTTGGTTGGTGCTGGAACGCCCTGCTGTCAACTATTATATCAGGAATTGTAATTACATATAATTGTTGAACAGTGGTAGTAAAAATTGGGCCTTTGATGGTGGTGCTGGTGCCACAACACTGTAAGCCCTGACAGTTACTCTTGGTGGGTGCAGCAATGGGCCCTGCTGTGAATTATTAGATCAAGAATTGTAATTGCATGCCCCTGTTGAACAGGGGCTGAAAAATTGGGCCTTTCGTGGTGGTGGTGGTGGTGGCGTTGCCACAACACTGTAAGCCCTCAGAGTTACTCTTGGTGGGTGCAGGAATGGGCCCTGCTGTGAATTATTAGATCAAGAATTGTAATTACATGCCCCTTTTGAACAGGGGCTGAAAAATTGGGCCTTTCGTGGTGGTGGTGGTGGTGGCGTTGCCACAACACTGTAAGCCCTCAGAGTTACTCTTGGTGGGTGCAGGAATGGGCCCTGCTGTGAATTATTAGATCAAGAATTGTAATTACATGCCCCTTTTGAACAGGGGCTGAAAAATTGGGCCTTTCGTGGTGGTGGTGGTGGTGGCGTTGCCACAACACTGTAAGCCCTCAGAGTTACTCTTGGTGGGTGCAGCAATGGGCCCTGCTGTGAATTATTAGATCAAGAATTGTAATTACATGCCCCTGTTGAACAGGGGCTGAAAAATTGGGCCTTAGGCACTGGTGGCACAACACTACAACCCCTCACAGATACTGTACTTGGAGCACAGCAATGAGCCCTGTTGCAAAGTATTGCTTCAAAAATTGTAATGACACGCCCCTGTTAAACAGGGGCTGAAAAATTGGGCCTTAGGCACTGGTGCCACAACACTCCAACCCCTCACAGATACTGTACTTGGAGCACAGCAATGAGCCCTATGGCAAATTATTGCTAAAAATTTTTTAATTACACGCCCCTGTAAAACAGGGGCTGAAAAATTGGGCCTTAGCCACTGGTGGTGGCACCCATAAACAAAAATTATCTTCCAAGCTATCATCATCAATCGTATCATTGAGGACTCGGAGGAGGAGGATAGCCAGTCAACATAACAGCACAGGCACTCAGCATCAGCATCAGTCTTGAAGGGATGTGATATGTTAAAATCAATTAGTCTGTTATATCAGCATCAGGTGTGTGGTAGCTGGTGGTGATCAAAGACTGGTTCATCTTGATGAAAGTCAGTCGATCAACCGAGTCGGTGGACAGGCGCACCCTGTGATCCGTGACAAATCCTCCAGCAGCACTGAATGTGCGTTCCGAAAGAACGCTGGATGCAGGACAGGCCAGTAGCTCAATTGCATACTGTGCAAGCTCTGGCCAGTGATCCATCCTCAAGACCCAGTAAGCCAGAGGATTTTCGGTGGGGAAGGTGTCCAAGTCTGACCTTGCCCCTAGATATTCCTGCACCATGTTTATCAGACGCTGGCGATGGTTGCTGGAACCGATCATACTTTGGGGCTGCGGACTAAAGAATTGTCTGAACGCATCGGTCAGACGGCCACCTTCCCCACCGCTCCTTCTTTGACTGGCCGAAGCCTCAGCAACTCGTTGTCCAGGACCAGGAGTTTGTAACCTCCCAGTCTCTGGGAACGCGTTGCACAGACCTTTCTGCAAGGCCTCCCGGAGTTGTCTCATCCTCTGCTCCCTCTGCGACGGTAACATAAGGTCCGCAACCTTACCCTTGTACCGTGGATCAAGGAGAGTGGCCAGCCAGTAATGGTCCCTCTCCTTGATCCGAAGAATACGAGGATCCTTCCGCAGACTTTGCAGGATCAGGGAGGCCATGCAGCGTAGGTTTGCTGAGGCATTCGCTCCGGAGTCCTCTGGGTCACTAAGGATGACATGATCCGCAGCCACCTCCTCCCAGCCACGTACAAGTCCACTGGTTTCTTGGGACTGTAAATCATCCCTAAAAGACTGCTGCTGATGATGCTGAGTGCCAGCCTCCACCTCCATGCTGACACAATCCTCCTCCTCCTCCTCCTCCTCCTCCTCTTCCTGTGCGATGGGTGGGACAGAAGGAACACTGTCTGGGTAAAGGGGGCCTTGAGAGGCAAGGAAGTCCTCCTCTTCCTGCCTCTGTTCTGCCTCAAGTGCCCTGTCCATTATTCCACGCAGCGTGTGCTCCAACAGGTGGACAAGAGGTACAGTGTCACTGATGCATGCACTGTCACTGCTCACCATCCTCGTGGCCTCCTCAAATGGTGCCAGGACAGTGCATGCATCCCTGATCATGCCCCACTGGCGTGGAGAAAAAAAACCAAGCTCCCCTGACCCTGTCCTGGTGCCGTAGTCGCACAGGTACTCATTGATGGCCCTCTGCTGCGTGTGCAGCCGCTGCAGCATGGCCAACGTTGAGTTCCACCTGGTGGGCATGGCACATATAAGGCGGTTCTTGGGCAGGTTCAACTCCTTTTGCAGCTCAGCCAGGCGAGCACTGGCATTATAAGATCTGCGGAAATGCACACAGACTTTCCTGGCCTGCCTCAGGACATCCTGTAAGCCCGGGTACCTGCCCAAGAACCGCTGCACCACCAGGTTAAGGACGTGAGCCACACAGGGCACATGGGTCAGTTGTCCCTGTCGGAGGGTGGAGAGGAGGTTGGTGCCATTGTCGCAAACCACCATTCCTGGCTTAAGCTGGCGTGGCGTCAACCACCTCTCGGCCTGGCCCTGCAGAGCAGACAGGACCTCTGCCCCAGTGTGGCTTCTGTCCCCCAAACACACCAGCGCAAGCACGGCATGGCATCTTTTTGCCTGCGTACTTGCGTAGCCCCTTGAACGCCTACGGAGCACCGCTGGTTCCGAGGACAAACCACAGGAAGAGGCCATGGAGGAAGAAGAAGAGGAGGGGGTGGAGGAGAGAGGTGTGTCACAACCAGTAGTAGCATTTTGGAGGCGTGGCGGTGGAACAACCTCCAACACTACTGCACCTTGTCCTGCATCCTTCCCAGCTGCCAAAAGAGTGACCCAATGGGCCGTGAAAGAAAGGTAACGTCCCTGTCCATGCCTGCTGGACCATGAGTCAGCGGTAATATGCACCTTACCGCTGACCGCCCTGTCCAGCGAGGCCAAGACATTGCCTTCCACATGCCGGTAGAGAGCCGGAATAGCCTTCCGTGAGAAAAAGTGGCGTTTGGGAACCTGCCACTGAGGAACCGCACATTGCACAAACTCACGGAAGGGGGCCGAGTCTACCAACTGAAAAGGCAGCAGTTGAAGCGCTAGCAATTTAGCCAAGCTAGCATTCAACCGCTGGGCATGTGGATGGCTGGGAGTGAACTTCTTTCGACGGTCCAGCAGCTGGGGCAGGGAAATTTGCCTGCTAGAATCGGACGTCGGTGTACTGCTAGCAGAGTGGCCGCAACTACTTGGCTGTGACACACCTAATTCTACACCTTCATTCCTCTCAGTGCATGTTTCAGAGAGGACTGAAGTTATAGTGGGGTTGGAGATCCCAGCTGATGCGGTGCAAGGAGAGGTCCGCTTTGTTCTTTGGTGTGGGTCTTTGAGGTAGGCTTGCCAACGAGCTGCATGGCAGGTCAACATTTGTCTGGTCAGGCATGTGGTACCCAAGCGGCTGATGTTTTGGCCACGCGATATTCGCTTGAGACATATGTTGCAAACAGCAGCTGTGCGATCTGATGCACTAGCCTCAAAAAAGGCCCACACCAAAGAACTTTTTGAATGACGGGCAGAGGCAGCGCCCTGCACAGGCGGAGCTCTGCGGTGTGATTCCGTCGGTGTACTGCCCTTACGCTGGCCACCAAAGGGCATCCTGCCTCGTTGGAGATGTGCCTCCTTCTCATCCTCCTCCTCCTCCTCTCTCCTATTAGGCACCCACGTGGAGTCAGTGACCTCATCATCCCCTCCCTCCTCATCACTGGAGCCAATCTGGCAGTATGCTGCAGCTGCTGGAACATGACTGCCAGATTGGTGTCCTTCTTGAGCATCCCCTCTGTCTGCTCTCACGCTACTGCCTTCCTGTAGCTGGGTTTCATCATCAGACCCTTCGAAACGCTGGGCATCCTCCTGGAGCATGTACCCAACACTGTGCTCAAACAGTTCGGGGGACTCCTCAGGAGGAGGACATGGTGGGTCTAGGGAAGGAGTGACTGATGATGAGTCTGACATTGATACCAGGGAAGAGGACGCTTTGGCAGCTGCTTTGCCAGTACCCTGAGCCTGGGTGAGAGAGGATGAGGAGGAGGAGGAGGGCTTGGTCATCCACTCTACCAAGTCTTCGGCATGATGTGGCTCAACATGTCCAGCTGCCGAAAAGAAGGACAAGCGTGTCCCATGGCCATGTGCTGATGACAATGCACCGCATCCACGACCAGCACTGTTGCCCCCAGACACAGAGCCTGCTTGCCCTCTTTTATTGCCTCCTGACTGTCTGCCTCTCCTTGTTTGCCTTCCAGACATTCTAATAGATGGCCTGCAGGGAGATGGGAAAAAAGCAATAAGGGCTACCTTCAGGTGTCCTTCTCTGTCCCTTTACTTAAGGATTTCTAAATATGGTTGAGGATGATTGCTTTCGCACAGAATAGCACAACGACAATTTCCCTGACTGTCCAAAAAACATGGATTTCAAAGATGGTTGATGAGGAATGCTTTAGCACACTATAGCACAAGGAGAATTTCCCTCACTGTCCTTCCCTGTCCCTAGAAACAAGGATTATCACAGTGAAAGAAACTGACACTCTTCCTACCTATAGTTTTCTGTCCCTAGAAAAAATGTTTTTTTAAAGCACACTATAGCACAAGGAGAATTTCCCTCACTGTCCTTCCCTGTCCCTAGAAACAAGGATTATCACAGTGAAAGAAACTGACACTCTTCCTACCTATAGTTTTCTGTCCCTAGAAAAAATGTTTTTTTAAAGCACACTATAGCACAAGGAGAATTTCCCTCACTGTCCTTCCCTGTCCCTAGAAACAAGGATTATCACAGTGAAAGAAACTGACACTCTTCCTACCTATAGTTTTCTGTCCCTAGAAAAAATGTTTTTTTAAAGCACACTATAGCACAAGGAGAATTTCCCTCACTGTCCTTCCCTGTCCCTAGAAACAAGGATTATCACAGTGAAAGAAACTGACACTCTTCCTACCTATAGTTTTCTGTCCCTAGAAAAAATGTTTTTTTAAAGCACACTATAGCACAAGGAGAATTTCCCTCACTGTCCTTCCCTGTCCCTAGAAACAAGGATTATCACAGTGAAAGAAACTGACACTCTTCCTACCTATAGTTTTCTGTCCCTAGAAAAAATGTTTTTTTAAAGCACACTATAGCACAAGGAGAATTTCCCTCACTGTCCTTCCCTGTCCCTAGAAACAAGGATTATCACAGTGAAAGAAACTGACACTCTTCCTACCTATAGTTTTCTGTCCCTAGAAAAAATGTTTTTTTAAAGCACACTATAGCACAAGGAGAATTTCCCTCACTGTCCTTCCCTGTCCCTAGAAACAAGGATTATCACAGTGAAAGAAACTGACACTCTTCCTACCTATAGTTTTCTGTCCCTAGAAAAAATGTTTTTTTAAAGCACACTATAGCACAAGGAGAATTTCCCTCACTGTCCTTCCCTGTCCCTAGAAACAAGGATTATCACAGGAAAGAAACTGACACTCTTCCTACCTATAGTTTTCTGTCCCTAGAAAAAATGTTTTTTTAAAGCACACTATAGCACAAGGAGAATTTCCCTCACTGTCCTTCCCTGTCCCTAGAAACAAGGATTATCACAGTGAAAGAAACTGACACTCTTCCTACCTATAGTTTTCTGTCCCTAGAAAAAATGTTTTTTTAAAGCACACTATAGCACAAGGAGAATTTCCCTCACTGTCCTTCCCTGTCCCTAGAAACAAGGATTATCACAGTGAAAGAAACTGACACTCTTCCTACCTATAGTTTTCTGTCCCTAGAAAAAATGTTTTTTTAAAGCACACTATAGCACAAGGAGAATTTCCCTCACTGTCCTTCCCTGTCCCTAGAAACAAGGATTATCACAGTGAAAGAAACTGACACTCTTCCTACCTATAGTTTTCTGTCCCTAGAAAAAATGTTTTTTTAAAGCACACTATAGCACAAGGAGAATTTCCCTCACTGTCCTTCCCTGTCCCTAGAAACAAGGATTATCACAGTGAAAGAAACTGACACTCTTCCTACCTATAGTTTTCTGTCCCTAGAAAAAATATTTTTTTAAAGCACACTATAGCACAAGGAGAATTTCCCTCACTGTCCTTCCCTGTCCCTAGAAACAAGGATTATCACAGTGAAAGAAACTGACACTCTTCCTACCTATAGTTTTCTGTCCCTAGAAAAAATGTTTTTTTAAAGCACACTATAGCACAAGGAGAATTTCCCTCACTGTCCTTCCCTGTCCCTAGAAACAAGGATTATCACAGTGAAAGAAACTGACACTCTTCCTACCTATAGTTTTCTGTCCCTAGAAAAAATGTTTTTTTAAAGCACACTATAGCACAAGGAGAATTTCCCTCACTGTCCTTCCCTGTCCCTAGAAACAAGGATTATCACAGTGAAAGAAACTGACACTCTTCCTACCTATAGTTTTCTGTCCCTAGAATTTTTTTTTTTTAAAGCACACTATAGCACAAGGAGAATTTCCCTCACTGTCCTTCCCTGTCCCTAGAAACAAGGATTATCACAGTGAAAGAAACTGACACTCTTCCTACCTATAGTTTTCTGTCCCTAGAAAAAATATTTTTTTAAAGCACACTATAGCACAAGGAGAATTTCCCTCACTGTCCTTCCCTGTCCCTAGAAACAAGGATTATCACAGTGAAAGAAACTGACACTCTTCCTACCTATAGTTTTCTGTCCCTAGAAAAAATGTTTTTTTAAAGCACACTATAGCACAAGGAGAATTTCCCTCACTGTCCTTCCCTGTCCCTAGAAACAAGGATTCGCACAGTAAAACACACTGACACTCTCCCTACCTATAGTTTTCTGTCCCTAGAAAAAATGTTTTTTTAAAGCACACTATAGCACAAGGAGAATTTCCCTCACTGTCCTTCCCTGTCCCTAGAAACAAGGATTCGCACAGTAAAACACACTGACACGCTCCCTACCTATCCTTCTCTTTCCCTAAACTAAAGGAATCCAGGTTAAGCAAGAAAAAATAAATGTCACTGTCCCTGCCTATGCTTCTCTTTCCCTGCTCCGGAACACACTACACTAGGCCGCCGTGCTGGCGGCCTTTTATAGTGTGGGGCGTGTACTAAACACCCTCAGCAATAATTGGCCACAGGCATCCTGCCTGTGGCCAATCATTGCTCTCCTCGCTGCCGGCGCTGTGATTGGCCAAGCATGCGGGGTCACAGTGCATGCTTGGCCAATCACAGCGCCTGGATGACACTGCGATGGCATAGTGCATTGTGGGCCGTTCGCGTCACTCGAATTAGGCGCGAACGGCCCAAATCGTTCGATCTTCATCGAACGATCGAACAGCCGATGTTCGAGTCGAACGTATGTTCGACTCGAACACCGAGCTCATCCCTAGAAAGAAACAGTATTTGTAATCCACACGATAGGTAATAGAAGAACACTTCACCGGAGACTACACGACCCAGTTCTATTACTAGTCTCCGGTGGAACAACAGATAAAACTTGGTGGGCCAAGGCAGTCTCTAGGCCTAATCAGAGTAAAGTGTATTTTTCTGGATTGAGCAGGTGCTTGCTCACCACTCCGGACGCGATCCCAGTCCGGGACTTCCACCGACTGTGTCTCCGCACACAGCGTCTGCAACGGCCGGGTCCCCGGTCCAACAGATGTCAGCAACTTGGAGAAGTCGGATGCCACCCAGGCTCGCAGTGGGGTGGAAGGCTCTCTGGAAGTTGTGCAAGGCCCCAGGCTTCAGGCCTTGTACTGCCGCAGATCCGCACGGGAAAACCTGTTGATAGCAGCGCGGTGTCCAAATGGGCCGAGCTTAGCCTCGCCCCCTTCTTTTATAGCCCCACCCATGAGTCTCTGCGGTGGCCAAATGCACCCTGGGAGCCGAACGGGGTTCTGGGTAACGTAGTCCAGGGGCCTTAAAGAAGACCCCGCTACATTCGTTTTATTGCGACAACAGTTCGATATAGATAGAAGATTTGACATGACGGTGACAATAGTGATCTGTGTCTATCCAATCTACAGTTGAATGTGCCTAACCTTAACTCTATTATGCCCCGTACACACATTCTGATTATCGTGCGACGTATCGTTCGCATTTTGTTGTATAAAACTAATATCGAATACAACATTGCAAAATGTGCTCTACGACAATTACGATTTTTTTCGTACGATTCTGGAAAAACCTTCTGGTGTGCCTAGCTACGTATCCGAAATTATGTCAAATACGTGTGACCCCTGTGTCCTTCTGGTTTATTTTCGTGTTTACGATCATGCGCGGTGTTTGTCTATCGATTTTTAGCGGACGCATACTGTACTGATTAAACGATTGTCGTACGATGGGCTGTCGTCCGAGTAAAGTTTTCGTGTCTGTCCCTTCGGATTTTGTTGGACGGACTGTCGTGATCGGCTGTCGAAAGCTGTGTACCAACGATCAGATTATCGAACGAAAGCGATTTTTGTCATCCGATAATCGGAACGTGGGCATTAGTCCGAGATTATTCAACATTATAGAGACATGAAGATTCTGACGAAGCAGCTAAAAACATACGATCGCCGCGAGCGGACATTCATGGTCAAATGCTCCGCCCATAGGCTATAGAAGAATATTAATGTTGGTTGACTAGTAATACTAATTAATAAATATAATTATTACTAGTCATACAACATTAGAATTCTACTATAGCTTGTGGGCGGAGCATTCGACCGGAAATGTACGATTGCGGCGTCGTACAGCTTAGCTGCTCCGTCGAATCGTCTTAGAACATTCGACAGACACCATAAGCCTTCAATTGACAGATTCTACCTTCATTAATTCAGATTTTCGTACAATTGCATTTTTTTACGAAACTAAATTAATAAAAACGAATTTCGGGAGTAACTAAATAAATAAAAAATTTCGGACGAAAACAAAAAAATTCTACTTGGTACACACACAGTACAACTATAAAACCACAGATTTACAATAAAACACGGGAAGCCGCATGCATGAAATACCGTAACTTCAAATAAGATATCAGACAAAATAAATGAATTATTTAGTTAACTAATTAAAAAGCAAACTAAAAAAAAAAACACAAATACATATATATATATATAAAATAAAATAAATTTAAAAGTACATAGTAAAAGCCAGACAGAGGATCTATCCTTTCTTTATACTCTGCAAATTTAAGCTGCTTTTTAAAAGAAAAAACTTAAACATTTTTAATAGTTACATTTTATTTTATAAAGATAACGTACCAGCCATTGCCAATTCCATATTTTCACATTTCCCGGATTTCACAATTTAAAAACAGATGATAGACTCTCCCTCCAGTGACCAGGCACTCCTGCTCAGTTAGGCAAAATAATAAATCTTCTGGACAGCATCACTCCGGATAAAAGCCTTTATTTTGTAAAATCCAAAATTCCAAAAAACACACAGCAGGTCACAGCACACTGGTCAAACTGGCTGACGCGTTTCACACTGTACTAGTGTTTATTCATAGCGAGTACAGTGTGAAACGCGTCAGTCGGTTTGACCAGTGTGCTGTGACCTGCAGTGTGGTTTTTGGAATTTTGGATTTTACAAAATAGTAGGATTTTTAAAACAGCTTACCTGTAAAATCCTTTTCTTGGAGTACATCACGGGACACAGAGCAGCATAGTCATTACTATGTGGGTTATATAGAATTACCTTCAGGTGCTGGCACTGGCAACTTCCAAAACAGGAAGTACCCTCCCCTATATAAGCCCCTCCCATCCGGGAGTACCTCAGTTTTGTAGCAAAGCAATACGTGTCCCCAAAAGAGGGGTGGGAGCTCTGTGTCCCGTGATGTACTCCAAGAAAAGGATTTTACAGGTAAGCTGTTTTAAAAATCCTACTTTCTTGTTCATACATCACGGGACACAGAGCAGCATAGTCATTACTATGTGGGACGTCCCAAAGCAATGCCACATGAGGGGGGGGATACACCATACATAAGCTGGGCGCCATCAGGCATGAGGATCTTTTGCGGCCTGCAACACACTGCGCCCAAAGGCGACATCCTCCTGACTTCTAACGTCCACCTGGTAGAACCTAGTAAACGTGTGTACTGAAGACCATGTTGCGGCCTTACAAATTTGCGCCAGGGAGGCCTGGTGATGCACTGCCCATGAAGTTCCAACTGCTCTCGTGGAGTGCGCCCTAACTTTGAACGGAGGCGGTCTACTTCTCAAGCCATAGGCTTGTATTATGACCTGTCGAATCCACTTGGCTAAAGTAGATTTTGATGCTGCCTGACCCTTTCTGGGGCCTTCCGGCAGAACAAACAAAGAATCCGTTCTACGAATCTGAGCAGTGGCTTTTAGATAAGCTTTAACTGCTCTTACTACATCCAAAGAATGCAATAACTTTTCCTCTACCGAGCTTGGTTTGGGGAAAAAAGAAGGAAGAACCACATCCTGGTTCAAGTGAAACCTCGATACCACCTTAGGAAGAAAGGCTGGGTGAGGACGTAATACTACTCTGTCCTTATGGATAACCAGATATGGCTCTTTACAGGACATGGCGGCTAATTCCGACACTCTTCTAGCCGAGCATATGGCTACTAAAAATATCAATTTCCTGGTGAGTAGAACCAAGGAAATGTGCCGCAAAGGTTCAAATGGCTGCTTCTGCAGAACCGACAGAACCAAATTTAGATCCCATGGGCATATGGGAGCCTTAATCGGTGGAATAATACGAGTCACACCTTGCATAAAGGATTTGACAAGTGAATGCATAGCCAGGGGCCTTTGAAATAGTATTGACAAGGCCGAAACCTGGCCCTTGATAGTACTTAAGGCAAACTTCCTGTCTACAGCCCACTGCAGGAAGGTCAGAATTCTGCCTATAACGTACTTACGTGGATGCCATTTTCTGGCCTCGCACCAAGTGATGTACGCCTTCCAAACTCTATAGTAGATCTGCCTGGATACAGGCTTCCTGGCATTGATTATAGTTGATACCACAGAGTTAGAGAGACCTCTCTTCTTTAGGATGTGGGATTCAATAGCCAGGCCGTTAAACTTAGAGTTAGTAAGGAAGGGTGGTATATCGGTCCTTGCGAAAGCAGGTCCGGACGACGTGGAAGGGTCCAAGGACTCCCCACAGACATTTTGATGATCTCCGCGTACCAGGCCCTTCGGGGCCACGCTGGAGCCACCAGGATCACCGGCTTCTTCTCCAACCTGACTCTGCGAAGGAGTCGAGGCAACAATTGTAGCGGAGGGAATGCATATATCAGTCTGAACTGATCCCAAGGGAACACCAGAGCATCCGAGCCGCAAGCGAGGGGATCCCTTGTCCGGGAGACAAATCTGTCCACCTTTGCGTTGAATCTGGATGCTAGCAGATCTACATCCGGTGTTCCCCACCGCTGACATATTGCTCGGAAGACCTCGGGATGAAGGGACCATTCCCCTGGGCATAACTGTTAGCGACTCAGAAAGTCCGCCTTCCAATTCTCCACCCCTGGAATGAAGACAGCTGATATACATGGGACATGCTTTTCTGCCCATTCCAGGATGTGACTTACTTCCCTCTGGGCTGCACGACTCCTGGTGCCTCCCTGATGATTGATATATGCCACTGCTGTGGCATTGTCTGATTGAATTCTGACAGGGGACCCTTGGAGTCTGGATGTCCAGGCTACTAGAGCGTACCGGGCTGCTCGTATCTCTAAGAGATTGATGGGCAGGGTTTTTACTACATTTGACCATCTGCCCTGGAGAGACCATTGCTCCAGTACTGCCCCCCAGCCTATAAGGCTGGCATCTGTAGTGACCACCTTCCAAGATATCGGGCTGAAGGGTTTTCCCTTCTGGAGATTCTGGGGGATCAACCACCAGCAGAGACTCTTCCGAACGGAAGGGGACAAAGCCATCGGGAAGTCTAGAGCCTGAACTTTTCCGTTCCAGGCTGACAATATGGCCCTTTGTAAATTCCTTGAGTGGAATTGGGCGTATGGCACAGCTTCGAATGATGCTACCATCTTTCCTAGCAGCCTCATGCACAGGCGTATGGACGGCTGTCTTTTTGCACAAAGCAGACGGACCAAGGCCCTCAAAGAGGATACCTTGTCTAGAGGTAAGAAAATCTTCCTCTGGTCTGAATCCAGCCGTAGCCCTAGATATACCAGGTTTTTCACTGGCTGTAGGGCTGACTTGTCCAGGTTGATGACCCAACCGTGAGATTCTAGATACTTGATTGTATCGACAATTACCACTTCTAGCTTGGCAACTGAGTGGTCCATCAACAACAGGTCGTCTAGGTATGCCATTATCGTTACACCCCGTGTTCTTAGATCGGCCAACAGTGGGGCCAGAATTTTTGTGAACACTCGTGGTGCTGTGGCCAGACCGAATGGTAAGGCTCTGAACTGAAAATGGCGCCCTTCTACTGCAAAGCGTAGGAATTTTTGATGACCTGGAAAGATGGGAACATGCAAGTAAGCATCTTTGATGTCGATCGAGGCTAACCATTCCTCCCCTTGTAGGGCAGCGGTGACCGATCGGATCGACTCCATCCGGAAAGACCGGACGTTTAGAAATTTGTTTAGACTCTTTAGGTCCAATATGGGTCTTATGTCCCCGTTTGGCTTCGGGACTGTGAAAAGGTTTGAGTAGAAACCCAACCCCCACTCTTCCATAGGAACCTCCATAATTACTCCTTGGAGCAATAGTTGTTCTAACGCCAATAGGAGAGACCCTCTTTTCAGAGGGTCTCTTGGCATGCCTGACCACATAAAATGGGACGGAGGAGACTCTTTTAACTCCAACTTGTATCCCAGAGTTACTGCGGAGAGCACCCATCTGTCTTTGATCGTCTCCCGCCAGGTCTCTGCGAACAACTGAAGTCTTCCCCCCACCCGTTTGAGTGGGGGCAGCCCTTCATAGGCTTGACTTGGAGGCTGGTTTAGTACCTCTTCGGATCCAGGGCTTTTTATTACCCTGTGGCTGTCCCTGATTTTTACCTCCTGAGTTTGACCGAGGAGGCCGTCGGAACTGCTTAGTAGCAGACGTCGCAGGGATAGGAGAGGTAGTCCTCTTAAAAGATGGACCCCTAGACCTCTTTTTACTCGGTAAGAGAGTACTTTTACCACTGGAAATCTTCTGGATATACTTATCCAGGTCTTCGCCAAAAAGGCGTTCCCCATGAAATGGGAAGCTAACTAAGAGCTTCTTACAGGGAGCTTCAGCAGACCAGTTTTTGAGCCACAGAAGCCTATGCATATGTACCAAAGACAGCGTGAGGCGGGAGGCCTGATGGATAGAATCCTTGATGGCGTCAACCGCAAAGCATAATGCTCTAGGCAGATCAGCCAGAGCCTGGGCCTGCTGGTCTGGCAAATCCCTCAGGACCATTTTCATTTGATCCTTTAAAGCTTGGCAGACCCCAATAGCTGCCACTGCTGGCTGTGTAACAGCCCCTGCTGTGGAAAAAGCAGATTTTAATAAAGATTCCAATTTTTTATCCACTGGATCTTTGAACATTTGAACATTATCTACTGGACATGTCAGTGATTTGTTCACAGAAGAGATGGCTGCATCCACCGTAGGAACATTCCATCTCTGGGTGAACTTTCCCTCCATGGGATAGATCACCGGAAACCTTTTAGGCGGAACAAATAGTTTATCAGGATGTTCCCAGTCCTGGTATATAAGTCCTTCCAATAATGGATGTATTGGAAAGGAGCAATTAACCTGGGGAGCTTTTAGCGACCCCAATGAGGAGACAGCAGTAGTTGATGGTTCAACAAGAGGCATTTTAAATGCAGATCGAACCATGTCAGTTAGGGTCTGGACCCACAATCTTTCAGTCTGTGATGCTGAAAATGGTTCATCTACTGTCGATTCCTCAAAAACAGAGCTAACCTCCTCCTGATCCCCTTCAGGTAGGTCGGTCCCTTCCTGGGACTGTTGCTCTGCCAACAGGCACTCTAATGGAGGTGATGGAGATCTGGCGCGCTTTCTTTCCTGTAGAGAAGAAGCGATCAATGCAGCCAATCTCTGCTCCAATCCCTCCAGAGTTGAGGAAAAAACCTCCTCTGTTATATATGCAGGAGCAGGTGGACTGAGGACAGCCGCAGTACCTGGCACTCCCGGGGGTTCCTTATGGGTATTAACCTCTGATTTCTCAGGGGAGGAGGGTGCAGATGACTGCTCCAGATCCTCAGAGCCTGATGGAGACCCCCTACACTTCCTGAGAGGTATATCTCGGCGTTTTTTAGGCGGCATATTCCTTAGTTCAAAGCTGAGGTATTCCAGCCGCAATACACCCCTTACTGAAATAGTCTAATGCAATTTGCTGCTATGTACATCAGTGGGTGTCTACTAATGCGTCTTTCTGGGGATGCCTGTATCAACCGCCCGCTGTAAGCCCCTATACCATGCTACCAGCTCCTTTTCATGCTCTGTGTCCATAGCAAGCAGCGTGGACTGAGTCCTTTTATCTTGCTGGGACGCCCGCACATGCGCAGAAGCGCTGGGCGCACAGAGCGCGTCATCCGCCAGGCTCCGCCCCCTTTTTTGAAGCTAAACCTTATAAAAGGAAAGCATGTGTGCGCGCGCGCGCGCGTGCGCTCTTGGCGCCATGTAGGGAGAGGAGCCAGGGTCCCTGTTTCACCAGGACTCAGGGATGGAAGGAAACTACTTGGCAGCATGACAGAGGAATGCAGCTTCCCTGATAGAGAGCTCACTCATCTGCCTGGACTTTCACCATGGAAGGAATAGTCCCAAGAAAAAAGACGTTCCACAGCGGCCTCTAGTGGACAAACACAGGTACCGCACCTTTGTCTTTTTTTTTTTTTTTTTTAAAACCTCCTTTATGAAAAAACATTTCCAGGTTTACAGTTTTTTTAAAATTTCCCTTATGAAAAAACATTTCTAGGATTTCTTAGGCATATACAGCTATTAGCGGGAATACCCTTTAGGTAACAGGCAGAAAGACATATTAGGCTTGGGGGTCCCCTCAATAGAACCAAGTTCCTGAGGGGCCCCCACTTACCTTTTCCCCGCCGCAGGACTTTGTTTGGTCCACAGAAGCCCAAACTTCACCTCTCACGGCAGGCATTGTACTAGACCTTCAGGGACCGGGTTCCCAAGGATTCCACTCCCCTGGACCTGTATAGCACCCTGCACAGATAGCCTCTTGGTTTTGGGTATGACCAGAGCTCTGGATCCCAGGGTCCAGCCCTCCTAAGAGAGGCATTACAGGCAAAACCCTGCTCTTCTCTGCAAGGCCCGGGTACCGACCGTTTAGCTATGAAGCTTTTTTTGGTCGGATCCGGAATAGCTTGCTAAGGCCCAGAGAACCTGTACACAAGCCCAGATGAATACATGTTAACCTTGGCCAACACCTTAGACACTGGCAAAAAACTGAGGTACTCCCGGATGGGAGGGGCTTATATAGGGGAGGGTACTTCCTGTTTTGGAAGTTGCCAGTGCCAGCACCTGAAGGTAATTCTATATAACCCACATAGTAATGACTATGCTGCTCTGTGTCCCGTGATGTATGAACAAGAAAAAGGCTTTTATCCGGAGTGCTGCTGTCCAGAAGATTTATTCTTTTGCCTTGCTTACATTTGCATTGCTTGCACCCGTGGTTGCTGGGAAGAAGTAATTACCTGGAGGATATCCACACCTGAGCGGCTTCCGTTCTTCACTCCCGCTCAGTTGCTGCTGAGATAAACATAATTAACCTATTGTTCTTAAAGGGATACTTAACTCTGGTTAAAAAAAAAATATCCAAGTAGGTATTCTTAAAGTGGTTGTAAACCCCAGACATGAAATATGAACAAAGCACGTCCCTCTAAAGTGTGTACTTGTCTCAATCCAGAGCACTAAGTGTCGAGTCAGTTCTGAAAAGTTTTCCTGACACCAAGACAAAAAAGGGGACAGGGGAGGGAGCTCCTGTGTTTGACAGCCTTAGCTCTGTTCCTGTATGCTCTGTGAAGGTGGGGGGGGGTGTCCTTTCCCTCCAATTAACTCTCAGACCTCTCCTCACTGAGCTCTGCAAAGTGTAACTTCAGCTCTCCGCCTCTTATTTTCTGACGGCTCAGACAAGCTTTATAAACTCTGAACTTTAAACAGATTCAAAGACTTCACGTAAACGGGTACAACTTATGTAGAAGAAATTGTTTAATCTCTGTATCACTTGAGGGCAGTCACTTCACTGGGTATACTTAAGGCATGCAGCTTATGTGATAAAGATGGTCTTAAACCCTCACATACACCCAGTGAAGTGACCATCTTCAGGTAATACACAGAGATGAAACAAATCCTCCCACATAAGTTGTACCTGTTTACGTGCAGTCTTCTCTTCTCTACAGTCTCATAAAGCACACATTTCACACAGCATTTCTTAGCTGCAGAAGGCAGGGGGTGGGGATCTGATGTAACACTCTGTACAGCATAGAGCAGGGAGCTGAGAATAATCTGAGTTCTGAGTGAAGGGAAAGGACACACCCTCCTCTAAAAAGTCTCATGCAAATCTGAGGCAGTCAGTCACCTGCTGTGTGCTGGAGTGGTTTGAGGCCTTCTCCCAGGATTGTCTGGTGTCAGAGAGAGAAGACAGAAATCACACTAGGTGCTTTGGATAGAGGCAAGTACACACTACAGAAGGGTATGCTTTGTTAATTTTTCCATCTCAGAGGTTTACAACCACTTTAACCACTTTCCGTCCAGCCGCCGCAGTTTTACTGTGGCAGAATGGCACGTTTGGGCGAAGCGATAATACCTTACGTTACTTCGCCTTTTGGCCACTAGGGGCGCGCGCGCACCCCCCAGCATGTACACGGAGCCGATGCTCGTGCCCGGCAGGCGCGATGGCCGCCGGGCGCCCGTGATAGACCGAGAACCGAGATCTGTGGAGAGGAGAGAGATCGTGTGTTCATACAATGTATGAACACAGATCTCTCTCCTCCCCTAGTCACTCCCTAGTCACTCCCATCCCCCCCTACAGTTAGAACACAGTGAGGGAACACAGGTAACCTCTTGATCGCCCCCTAGTGTTAACCCCTTCTCTGCCAGTGACATTTATACAGTAATCAGTGCATCTTTAGAGCACTAATCAAGTGGTAGATGCATTTTCCCAGCGATTCAAGCCAGTCAGGAACTATATTTAAGGGCATGGTAGCCCATTTTTATTAAAAAAGGCAAAATAAAAGTCCAAACAAAGGTTTCCCACACAGGGGTTCTTCTCCATCAAATACACATAACAGAAAATGCTAGTCCACCTGGCTCTCTGTAGCAGTACTTCTGCACTTTCCTGGTCACCCAGACCACCAGACTCCTCAAAGTAGACGGCTTCCCTTTAGCGTCCACAGCTCTGCCTCTTGCAGTCACCAATGTTCTGGCTGTCACCTACAGCCTCTCTGACTCCTGAAGACCTCCTGTCTCTGGGTGTGGAGCCGTCTCCAACTGGGAGCCATGAGGTCTTCCCATACATTCATTATAAGGGCTACGCTCTGCAGTCTTGCACCTTGCAAATGTGCACACCCTGTGTCCAGCAAACTGTCCATTTTACCGTGACAGTAGCTCCTACTGTCACATATCTCCCCCCCATGTTTCGGACCCGAAGGGGGCGGAACACACAAGCCCGAATCCTTGATTGGGGCACCTCTGTGCCAGCTGTTCGCTGCGTAGGCCCAATCTTTTTTTCGGGTGCGTTTCCAGGCACGCCTTACCCAGGATCGCAACGGGGTCCTACCTTTCTGTATCCCCAGCCTACTCCCTCTGTCCTTGGGGTTCCTAAGCTCACATTTCTTTTCTGGCAGCCCCCTGCCTTTCCTGCTACTTCCTTTAAACTCAGTTTCTGGATTCTGTAAGGAACCTGCTCCAGACACTACGCCTGATGAGGAACCACCTTTTCCCTCACTGGTACCTGTTTTCCCCATCACAATAGGTCCCTTGGGTTTACCAACTCCTTTGCCCTTGACTACCAACTCCCCAGGGCTCAACATCTGTGTATCACACTCATTTTCCAAGAAATTATTAATTTTCATATACCGGCCATTATTTACATTAACATTCAGTAATAAGTCACCATTTCTCCAATTATCAATATCATCAGTTATTTCTTGTTCAGGGTTTGTTAGGGCCAAGCCCAAGGAGGGACACCCCACAGGTGAGCAGCTATCCCCTATGATACCTTCACAAGGCTTCACTTTACCTGTTGTCCAAATCTCTGTGGGCAGTTGTCCCAACAACTGACACTGAACAACGCATGACCCATTGCTAGCAGTACCAATCTTTGCCAACTTACACTTTTCCATGTTACAATTTTTGTTCCTCTCCACACTATATTTGAGAGCGTCTCTGAGTACCCCAACTTGTACCTCTCTGCAGGTGACAGACAGAATCTCTGCTTTTGCCACGTCCATATCTGGCACTTCCTTCTTAGGAGGTCTAGCGGGTGAGGCAGTATCCACACCATTTACTAATCCCTGCTCAGCCGCGCCTCGGACCGCACTAGCAGACATGTCCATCACCGTATCAGGCGGAGAGACCTCTGTCTCCAGCAGCCCCCCAGAGCGCCTTCCGTACTGAACCGTATCCGAAAGCACCCTCACAGGAAACTGGGAGATCATTTGCCACACTATTAGAAAGCACTGTACCAACCAGTTCCACTGGTGATTAATTTTAACCAGCACAGGTTGTTCTACCTGACTCCATCCATTGGTACCACGCAGCACCACCACATCCGACTGTAATGGAGGCACCCAGGCATACAAGGACTGTGCTTTCACCATTTCAAGCAGTTCCACTAACATATCTGTAATTTCTACACACTCCACATCAATATGCAAAACATTTTTGGTGACCTTAACCTTATCAGAGACATGGAGGGGTTCATTCACTGCGGCTTGAGGGGCCAAGACATTTAAACAGGCCTCCACCTCACTGGCGGTACCCATCACAGCCTGATGCTCCTCTGGAACACTGTCAGACGCGTGTCTCCCACTCATCCCTTCCAACTCAACAATGAGCCCCTGCAGGTAAACATTTGTTACATTGTCACCTTCACACTTGACATTCAGCGGCTGGGCTGTGAACATCACATCTGCCATGCATGCGCCCTGATCTGGTCCTTCCGACTGGGGGGAAACAACCCTTGTAGGGACCAACGCACCCTCAACCATCGGTCGCTCTGCGATTTCCCTGTCTGGCATAGCAGTTGTTGTATTCACACCCCTGTAGCTCAACATAGCCTTGTCTATCATGGCTAGTAATTGTTTGGCCCAACTGTCCCAATCCGTTGTGCTTCCATTATGAGGGCTCAGCAGTACATCATCATTAGGGATGAGCTTCGTGTTCGAGTCGAACATACGTTCGACTCGAACATCGGCTGTTCGATCGTTCGACGAAGATCGAACGATTTGGGCCGTTCGCGCCAAATTCGAGTGACGCGAACGGCCCACAATGCACTACGCCATCGCAGTGTCATCCAGGCGCTGTGATTGGCCAAGCATGCACTGTGACCCCGCATGCTTGGCCAATCACAGCGCCGGCAGCGAGGAGAGCAATGATTGGCCACAGGCAGGATGCCTGTGGCCAATTATTGCTGATGGGGTTTAGTACATGCCCCACACTATAAAAGGCCGCCAGCGTGGCGGCCTTGTGTAGTGTGTTCCAGAGCAGGGAAAGAGAAGCATAGGCAGGGACAGTGTCATTTTTTTTCCTTTACTAATCCTGGATTCCTTGTGTTTAGGGACAAATAAGGATAGGTAGGGAGAGCGTCAGTGACAGTGTGCTATTCTGTGCTAATCCTTGTTTGTAGGGACAGAGAGGTACAGTGAGGGAAACTGACAGTGTGCTATTCTGTTCTAAAACTATTTTGCTGAACCATATTTTCAATCCTTGAGTTGAGGGACAGAGAGCTACAGTGAGGGAAAGTGTCAGTGTGCTATTGTGTTCTAAAACTATTTTGCTGAACCATATTTTCAATCCTTGAGTTGAGGGACAGAGAGCTACAGTGAGGGAAAGTGTCAGTGTGCTATTGTGTTCTAAAACTATTTTGCTGAACCATATTTTCAATCCTTGAGTTGAGGGACAGAGAGGTACAGTGAGTGAAACTGACAGTGTGCTATTCTGTTCTAAATCAATTTTGCTGTTCCATATTTTCAATCCTTGAGTTGAGGGACAGAGAGGTACAGTGAGGGAAACTGACAGTGTGCTATTCTGTTCTAAAACTATTTTGCTGAACCATATTTTCAATCCTTGAGTTGAGGGACAGAGAGCTACAGTGAGGGAAAGTGTCAGTGTGCTATTGTGTTCTAAAACTATTTTGCTGAACCATATTTTCAATCCTTGAGTTGAGGGACAGAGAGGTACAGTGAGTGAAACTGACAGTGTGCTATTCTGTTCTAAAACTATTTTGCTGTTCCATATTTTCAATCCTTGAGTTGAGGGACAGAGAGGTACAGTGAGTGAAACTGACAGTGTGCTATTCTGTTCTAAATCAATTTTGCTGTTCCATATTTTCAATCCTTGAGTTGAGGGACAGAGAGGTACAGTGAGTGAAACTGACAGTGTGCTATTCTGTTCTAAAACTATTTTGCTGTTCCATATTTTCAATCCTTGAGTTGAGGGACAGAGAGGTACAGTGAGGGAAACTGACAGTGTGCTATTGTGTTCTAAAACTATTTTGCTGAACCATATTTTCAATCCTTGAGTTGAGGGACAGAGAGCTACAGTGAGGGAAAGTGTCAGTGTGCTATTGTGTTCTAAAACTATTTTGCTGAACCATATTTTCAATCCTTGAGTTGAGGGACAGAGAGGTACAGTGAGTGAAACTGACAGTGTGCTATTCTGTTCTAAATCAATTTTGCTGTTCCATATTTTCAATCCTTGAGTTGAGGGACAGAGAGGTACAGTGAGGGAAACTGACAGTGTGCTATTGTGTTCTAAAACTATTTTGCTGAACCATATTTTCAATCCTTGAGTTGAGGGACAGAGAGGTACAGTGAGTGAAACTGACAGTGTGCTATTCTGTTCTAAAACTATTTTGCTGTTCCATATTTTCCATCCTTGAGTTGAGGGACAGAGAGGTACAGTGAGTGAAACTGACAGTGTGCTATTCTGTTCTAAATCAATTTTGCTGTTCCATATTTTCAATCCTTGAGTTGAGGGACAGAGAGGTACAGTGAGTGAAACTGACAGTGTGCTATTCTGTTCTAAAACTATTTTGCTGTTCCATATTTTCAATCCTTGAGTTGAGGGACAGAGAGCTACAGTGAGGGAAAGTGTCAGTGTGCTATTGTGTTCTAAAACTATTTTGCTGAACCATATTTTCAATCCTTGAGTTGAGGGACAGAGAGGTACAGTGAGTGAAACTGACAGTGTGCTATTCTGTTCTAAATCAATTTTGCTGTTCCATATTTTCAATCCTTGAGTTGAGGGACAGAGAGGTACAGTGAGGGAAACTGACAGTGTGCTATTCTGTTCTAAAACTATTTTGCTGAACCATATTTTCAATCCTTGAGTTGAGGGACAGAGAGGTACAGTGAGTGAAACTGACAGTGTGCTATTCTGTTCTAAAACTATTTTGCTGAACCATATTTTCAATCCTTGAGTTGAGGGACAGAGAGGTACAGTGAGTGAAACTGACAGTGTGCTATTCTGTTCTAAAACTATCTTGCTGTTCCATATTTTCAATCCTTGAGTTGAGGGACAGAGAGCTACAGTGAGGGAAAGTGTCAGTGTGCTATTGTGTTCTAAAACTATTTTGCTGAACCATATTTTCAATCCTTGTGTTTAGGGACAGAGAAGGATAGGCAGGGGACAGTGTCAGTGTCATTGTTGCTAAGCCTCCTGCACAATATACACCTGAAGGTAGCCCTTATTGCTGTTTTTCCCATCTCCCTGCAGGCCATCCATTAAAATGTCTGGAAGGCAACCAAGGAGAGGCAGACAGTCAGGAGGCAAAAAAAGAGGGCAAGCAGGCTCTGTGTCTGGGGGCAACAGTGCTGGTCGTGTACGCGGTGCATTGTCATCAGCACATGGCCATGGGACACGCTTGTCCTTGTTTTCGGCAGCTGGACATGTTGAGCCACATCATGCCGAAGACTTGGTAGAGTGGATGACCAAGCCCACCTCATCCTCCTCATCCTCTCTCACCCAGGCTCAGGGTAGTGGCAAAGCAGCAGCCAAAGCGTCCTCTTCTCTGGTATCATTATCTTTATTAGTCAATCCTTCCCTAGACCCACCATGCCCTCCTCCTAAGGAGTCCCCCGAACTGTTTGAGCACAGTGTTGGGTACATGCTCCAGGAGGATGCCCAGCGTTTGGAAGGATCTGATGATGATACCCAGCTAGAGGAAGGCAGCAGCGTGAGAGCAGAGAGAGGGGATGCTCAAGAAGGACACCAATCTGGCAGTCATGTTCCAGCAGCTGCAGCATACTGCCAGATTGGCTCCAGTGATGAGGAGGGAGGGGATGATGAGGTCACTGACTCCACGTGGGTGCCTAATAGGAGAGAGGAGGAGGAGGAGGATGAGGAGGAGGCACATCTCTAATGAGGCAGGATGCCCTTGAGTGGCCAGCGTATGGGCAGCACACCGACGGAATCACACCGCAGAGCTCCGCCTGTGCAGGGCGCTGCCTCTGCCCGTCATTCAAAAAGTTCTTTGGTGTGGGCCTTTTTTGAGGCGAGTGCATCAGATCGCACAGCTGCTGTTTGCAACATATGTCTCAAGCGTATATCGCGTGGCCAAAACATCAGCCACTTGGGCACCACATGCTTGATCAGACATATGTTGACCTGCCATGCAGCTTGTTGGCAAGCCTACCTTAAAGACCCACACCAAAGAACAAAGCTGACCTCTTCTTGCACCGCATCAGCTGGGATCTCCAACCCCACTATACCTTCACTCCTCTCTGAAACCTGCTCTGAGAGGAATGAAGGTGTAGAATTAGGTGTGTCACAGGCAAGTACTTGCGGGCACTCTGCTAGCAGTACACCAACGTCCGATTCTAGCAGGCAAATTTCCCTGCCCCAGCTGCTGGACCGTTGAAAGAAGTTCACTCCCAGCCATCCACATGCCCAGCGGTTGAATGCTAGCTTGGCTAAATTGCTAGTGCTTCAACTGCTGCCTTTTCAGTTGGTAGACTCGGCCCCCTTCCGTGAGTTTGTGCAATGTGCGGTTCCTCAGTGGCAGGTTCCCAAACGACACTTTTTCACACGGAAGGCTATTCCGGCTCTCTACAGGCATGTGGAAGGCAATGTCTTGGCCTCGCTGGACAGGGCGGTCAGCGGTAAGGTGCATATTACCGCTGACTCATGGTCCAGCAGGCATGGACAGGGACGTTACCTTTCTTTCACGGCCCATTGGGTCACTCTTTTGGCAGCTGGGAAGGATGCAGGACAAGGTGCAGTAGTGTTGGAGGTTGTTCCACCCCCACGCCTCCAAAATGCTACTACTGGTTGTGACACACCTCTCTCCTCCACCCCCTCCTCTTCTTCTTCCTCCATGGCCTCTTCCTGTGGTTTGTCCTCGGAACCAGCGGTGCTCCGTAGGCGTTCAAGGGGCTACGCAAGTACGCAGGCAAAAAGATGCCATGCCGTGCTTGCGCTGGTGTGTTTGGGGGACAGGAGCCACACTGGGGCAGAGGTCCTGTCTGCTCTGCAGGGGCAGGCCGAGAGGTGGTTGACGCCACGCCAGCTTAAGCCAGGAATGGTGGTTTGCGACAATGGCACCAACCTCCTCTCCGCCCTCCGACAGGGACAACTGACCCATGTGCCCTGTATGGCTCACGTCCTTAACCTGGTGGTGCAGCGGTTCTTGGGCAGGTACCCGGGCTTACAGGATGTCCTGAGGCAGGCCAGGAAAGTCTGTGTGCATTCCCGCAGATCTTATAATGCCAGTGCTCGCCTGGCTGAGCTGCAAAAGGAGTTGAACCTGCCCAAGAACCGCCTTATATGTGACATGCCCACCAGGTGGAACTCAACGCTGGCCATGCTGCAGCGGCTGCACACGCAGCAGAGGGCCATCAATGAGTACCTGTGCGACTACGGCACCAGGACAGGGTCAGGGGAGCTTGGTTTTTTTTCTCCACGCCAGTGGGGCATGATCAGGGATGCATGCACTGTCCTGGCACCATTTGAGGAGGCCACGAGGATGGTGAGCAGTGACAGTGCATGCATCAGTGACACTGTACCTCTTGTCCACCTGTTGGAGCACACGCTGCGTGGAATAATGGACAGGGCACTTGAGGCAGAACAGAGGCAGGAAGAGGAGGACTTCCTTGCCTCTCAAGGCCCCCTTTACCCAGACAGTGTTCCTTCTGTCCCACCCATCGCACAGGAAGAGGAGGAGGAGGAGGAGGAGGAGGAGGATTGTGTCAGCATGGAGGTGGAGGCTGGCACTCAGCATCATCAGCAGCAGTCTTTTAGGGATGATTTACAGTCCCAAGAAACCAGTGGACTTGTACGTGGCTGGGAGGAGGTGGCTGCGGATCATGTCGTCCTTAGTGACCCAGAGGACTCCGGACTGAATGCCTCAGCTAACCTACGCTGCATGGCCTCCCTGATCCTGCAAAGTCTGCGGAAGGATCCTCGTATTCTTCGGATCAAGGAGAGGGACCATTACTGGCTGGCCACTCTCCTTGATCCACGGTACAAGGGTAAGGTTGCGGACCTTATCGTACCGTCGCAGAGGGAGCAGAGGATGAGACAACTCCGGGAGGCCTTGCAGAAAGGTCTGTGCAACGCGTTCCCAGAGACTGGGAGGTTACAAACTCCTGGTCCTGGACAACGAGTTGCTGAGGCTTCGGGCAGTCAAAGAAGGAGCGGTGGGGAAGGTGGCCGTCTGACCGATGCGTTCAGACAATTCTTTAGTCCGCAGCCCCAAAGTATGATCAGTTCCAGCAACCATCGCCAGCGTCTGATATACATGGTGCAGGAATACCTAGGGGCAAGGTCAGACTTGGACACCTTCCCCACCGAAAATCCTCTGGCTTACTGGGTCTTGAGGATGGATCACTGGCCAGAGCTTGCACAGTATGCAATTGAGCTACTGGCCTGTCCTGCATCCAGCGTTCTTTCAGAACGCACATTCAGTGCTGCTAGAGGATTTGTCACGGATCACAGGGTGCACCTGTCCACCGACTCGGTTGATCGACTGACTTTCATCAAGATGAACCAGTCTTGGATCACCACCAGCTACCACACACCAGATGCTGATATAACAGACTAATTGATTTTAAAATGTCACATCCCTTCAAGACTGATGCTGATGCTGAGTGCCTGTGCTGTTATGTTGTCTGGCTATCCTCCTCCTCAATGATACGATTAACGATGATAGCTTGGAAGATCATTTTGGTTTATGGGTGACGCCACCAGTGGCTAAGGCCCAATTTTTCAGCCCCTGTTTAACAGGGGCGTGTAATTAACATTTTTGATGCAATACTTTGCAACAGGCCTCATTGCTGTGCTCCAAGTACAGTATCTGTGAGGGGTTGCAGTGTTGTGCCACCAGTGCCTAAGGCCCAATTTTTCAGCCCCTGTTCAACAGGGGCATGCAATTATAATTATTGATCTAATAATTCACAGCAGGGCCCATTGCTGCGCCCACCAAGAGTAACTGTCAGGCCTTACAGTGTTGTGGCACCAGCACCACCATCACCACCACCACCACCACCAAAGGCCCAATTTTTCAGCCCCTGTTCAACAGGGGGATGCAATTATAATTATTGATCTAATAATTCACAGCAGGGACCATTGCTGCGCCCACCAAGAGTAACTGTCAGGCCTTACAGTGTTGTGGCACCAGCACCACCATCAAAGGCCCAATTTTTACTACCACTGATCAACAATTATATGTTATTACAATTCCTGATATTATACTTGACAGCAGGGCGTTCCAGCACCCACCAAGAATAACTGTGAGTGCTTTCAGTGTTGTGCCAACACCAACACCTAAGGGGCCAATTTCTGAAGAGTATATACGGAAGGTCCCTACTTTCAAACATCCAACTTACAAACTACTACTACTTGCAAACGGAAGAAGACAACAGGAAGTGAGAGGAAATCTACCCCTTGGAAGGAAAATTCTCTCCTGTAAGAATTAATATGGGAGAAAGGTGTCTCCTCTCTACTGATGCTTTATCACCAATCCTTGTTTCAATACAAACACCACATTTCAAAAACAGTTGTCATTGGGACGCAAAGTGAGGTGAAATGTTCTGAACAGGGGCACAGACAGCAAAAAAATGTGACAGGGGTGATAACCGTTCCCTATGTTTTCCAAAAAGCTAAAAAAAAGGAATTTGGCATGGAGCTACACTTAAACAATGCAGCTGTTCAAAATTACAAACAGATTCTACATAAGAACAAACCTACAGTCCCTGTCTTGTATGCACCGCCTGTATACGGCTGTTCAGAGTATATAGGGGCTTTTTTATTTTGTGTGCGGGGTTCCCCTTAATATCCATACAAGACCCAAAGGGGCTGGTAATGGGCTGGGGTAGGGGGGGGGGGTTGATGGGGTAGCTATGCCATTTTTCCTAAAGATTTTCATCCATATTACCGGGACCAGACATTGCATTAAAGCCGCAAGCAGTTTTAAATGACTTTTTTCCCTTTAGAAATGTTATTTTGTGCAGGGACAGTTCTAAACACGGGAAACACGTGGCACTTCACAGGCATACATTAGACACCCCCCAGGTACAATATTTAAAGGAATATTTGACTTTTTTTTTTCACTTTATGCATCATTAAAATGACTGCTCCCGGAAAACGTCCGTTTTTAAAACTTCTTTTTGCATTGATACATGTCCCCTAGTGCAGAAGCCGGGTTCCCAAACTCTGTTTCGGACAATAACATGGATAATAGTCGTTATAATTAGCACTTTAGAATCCGAACGTTCGCATCCATTGTATTTAATAGGGTTCTAATGTTCGCGCGAACTTTCGGTCCGTTCGCGGGTTCTGGTGCGAACCGAACCCGGGGGTGTTCGGCTCATCACTAATCATCATCAGCTCTAGGAGGCACCTGGGATTCTGCAGCGCAAACAGTAACTTTGTCAGTTCTATATAAATCACATTTTGACAACATGCTTTTACTCTTTGCTAAAGCTTCATCAAACAAGGCAGGCTGCAATACACCATCACTACCTTGCTCTGGGGGCGCTAACACACTCAGCTGTGTACCTTCAGCTTTGGCCAGCTGACTTAACCCCTTACCAACTGGGTTACACATATGATAAATGGACTGCTCACACAAACTCTCACTGCATGGTGTAGACCCAGTTTGTTCCATCAGAGCAATATCAGGGCCGTCCTGGACAATCTCTGGCTCCAACACCTGGAGACCCCCAGAGATTTCCATGGACAACACTGTGGCTCTGCTTCTGGTTGCCAAGGGAGACATCCCCCTTTTCTCATTACTAAAGAACACATCACCATAAGTACATGTATCATCAGCAATACCTTTATCATCAGCATTCATAAACATAGCAGTTTCATAAGCTCTATCGGGTTTTCTTTTGTCATAACGCATGGCACCCTGCGTGCCACTCAGCACACCACCCTTCCTCTCCAAAGGAATTATTTTTCCTACTAGGACTGCTTCACAGTTGTCCTGGGAAACCACTTGCCTCACCACTGCAGGCTCCTTGGCGGTTTCCCTTGGCAACTCTGCAGCACCTGTCACTGTCACTAGGGAACATGGCACACCAACTGCTTTGGTTACCCCTAGCACATCTCTCCCAGCACTCTGCTGGATTACCTTAGGTGCACACAGAGTCCACATGTCCTTTTCAGTCCTTGACCTTGCTGCAAGCTGGGTTTTAACCTGTGTCTCCCCGCTGATCTGGGTAGCACACTGCAGCAAGTCCATTTTTACACCTGCGGATCTCCCCACCGAACACAATGCCACTTCACTGGGATCAGACCCACAAATTGCAACAGTCTTACCATATCCTGTAGCAGGTAACTCTGGATTTCCAAAACCGAAGTCTACCGGTGACACTTCTCCCATCCTGGAGCATTGCTGGCGGCCCATGATACGATGGAACTCTCCTCTGAGAAGGATTTCTTCTTTAAACCTGCGGTAGTCATCCTGGTCCCCATCCATCAAATGGTAAACCGACCGGTACTCTATCCGTAACAATGTTTGCAGCAATTTTGGCCACCGGTTCCTAGGCCATTTTCTCTTTACAGCAACTTTTTAAAATCTTAGCAGGAAGTCCCCAACCTCCTCTGTAGGCAGCATGGGTTGCATATAGTCAGAGGCCACGATCACAGCCCCTTGCACTGCATCCCAGTCTTTGCGATTCCGCTTGAACCATCCATTCACTGTCTCACGCATCACTAGGCCTTTTGGACTGACCCTTCTAGGTGGAGACATCTTCTTAGGCCACGCTGAGCTCACTTCCACAGGTACACCACCTGTATGCAACACAGTCCATCAATTGAACTCCTGTGCAATGCAGTTCGCCTGGCTGCCACACACAGCTAGCAGCAGTTCACCGCAGAAAAAAAAAGAGTTTTCATTCACAGGTACACCACCTGCAACACGCAATGCCTTTTGCCTGGCTGCACTTCCACACACAGCCAACAGTTCCTGACCTGAACTCACTGTGGAGCAAGGACCCGGATTCCACCGTCTTGTGCCCGCATTCTCCACCACTTGTGAGATGGGGGTTGTTTAGCTCAAGTGGTAGATGCGTTTTCCCAGCGATTCAAGCCAGTCAGGAACTATATTTAAGGGCATGGTAGCCCAGTTTTATTAAAAAAGGCAAAATAAAAGTCCAAACAAAGGTTTCCCACGCAGGGGTTCTTCTCCATCAAATACACATAACAGAAAATGCTAGCCCACCTGGCTCTCTGTAGCAGTACTTCTGCACTTTACTGGTCACCCAGACCACCGGACTCCTCAAAGTAGACAGCTTCCCTTTAGCGTCCACAGTTTTGCCTCTTGCAGTCACCAATGTTCTGGCTGTCACCTACAGCCTCTCTGACTCCTGAAGACCTCCCATACACTCATTATAAGGGCTGTACTCACCTGAGCACACACCCTGCTGGTAATCAGCAAAGTCTGGACACAGGGTTGGAGATTCCATCCCTCCCAAGACACTGTGGAATCTCCAAACTACAAAGCCCCTTTCCAGAATACCAAAACCTGGAGAAAGCTGCGAAAGCAGTCTTCTCCAGTCCACATCTACACTCTGTAGTCTTGCACCTTGCAAATGTGCACACCCTGTGTCCAGAAAACTGTCCATTTTACCGTGACAGTAGCTCCTACTGTCACAATATATATAAAGGAGGGCCAGTATGGTGGCCTGAAATCATGGGAGGAGCCTGGGGGGTATTTAAGCAGACCACCCACACTGGTCAGTTCCAGTGCGCGGTACTACACGTCACTAGGCTGACTCTCCGAGCTCACCACATGTTCATGAGTCTGTACATTCGATCGCAAGTGCGTCGCAGCTTCTCCATTCGTGGTCTTCGTCGGCGGTTCCCGCTCACTGTTGCAGGTAGGATTCGAACCTTTTCGTAACATGTGCAATCTTGCGATTCGTTATGCTTCCTATCCCGCATCCCTTTCGTTAAGAAACCTGCCGCCGAGTTGTTGTCGCTCATGTCCCGACATCATTTTGGCACATGGGTAGTACGTTTGTAGGTTCTTCTGCCTTGTTTGTCATCCCATCTGCAAACATACAATTCATTGGTAGAATCAAAGCCTCCGAGCCGCTGTCGGTCGTTGTCCGATATCACTCGCCATAGGCTTTACTGCTTATAGGATTCACTGTCCATGGGGTTGCCGTCTCATGAGTGAGTGAGTGAGTGAATAACTTATATAGCGCTACAAATGCGAACTGAATCGCCTCAAGGTGCTTTGCATCCAGTGGTCAGTGCATTGATGATCAGTACAAAAGAATCCCCTATATTGATGGTCAATGGAGAAAAGCTTTCTTACATTAGTGGTAAGTGAAAAAGTGATCCCTTACATTGGTGGCTGGTGTAAAAGGCCCTCCCTTACATTGATGGACAGTACAAAATCACCCCCTATAATGATAGTCAATGGAGAAGGGCTTTCTTACATTGGTGATCAATGGAGAAGGCCCTCCCTTATACAACATATAAATGGTCTGTAGAAAGTTGGCCTCCAAATTAGTGATCAATGGAAAAGGGTCCTCTTACGTTGGCGGCCATCAGAAAAGGTCACCTAACATTTTCAGTGGGACCAGAAACGGCTTACATTGGTGGACAGAGTGAGGAAGAATGTCCTCTACATTTGTGGTTAGTCAAGGAACCCCTAACAAACTCTGGAAAATCATAGCATTGCATGGAAGTCTTTTAGAGAGAAGGGCTGCTATGGACAATAGTTACTCTTTAAAAAAGAATCACGCTTGTGACCTCTGACCATTCACCCTCTTACAACATTACCTGAGTCTCAGGACTGCTGCTTTCTGGATATGTGGGAATAATTCATCATATTTATAAATGAATAAGTTATATTCTGAAGAAACAAGTATTTTTGTATGATCATTAACCACTTCCGTACCGGGCAGGAACCCTCTCTCCCTCCGGGTTCACGTCATATGACGTCCTGGGTTTGTGGGGGGATATCTGAATGATGCCTGCAGCTAGAGGCATCATTCAGATATCCTTCTCTTCTGCCGGCGATTCTGCGCACAATAAGAATGATCATAGGGGTGGTTCCACCGCTTGATCGTTCTTATAGGCGGCGGGATGGCAAAATCCCCCCCTCCCGCTGCAATCCGGTGCTTCTCCGGGCTCTCCCGTGCCATCGGGGACCCGGAAAAAGAATCGTCCGGCGCCGGTGGTGGGTCACATAACGAGCATAGAGATGACTGGTGACCAGGTGGTCACCAGTCATCTCTTTGACCGTCGGAGGCCCGGGCGCGATGTGATGACGTCACGCCCGGGTCCCCAAAGGTAAACAAATCCGCGATTGCAGCTGAAAGCATGAGATTGGTAATTAATTTTTCCCGATCTCATGCTTTCCAGCCTGGAGGAGAGATGTGGGGTCTTATTGACCCCGCATCTCTCCATAAAGAGGACCTGTCACACACCATTCCTATTACAAGGGATATAGTAAAAAAGAGTTGCGCTAAATCGTGATATAAATGGTAATATACCATACATAACAGTGAGTGAACAAATTGATTCAATATCCCACTATGTGAAAAGTGTCCAATTCCTAAAGAGAGTATATATATGGAAATTAATCATACATTTACATACAATCCTTAGATACAAGACAAATGTGAACCAATAATAATGCTATTATTAGTATATTATGAAAGAAGTTCTTT
Source organism: Rana muscosa (assembly GCA_029206835.1). NCBI lineage: Eukaryota > Metazoa > Chordata > Amphibia > Anura > Ranidae > Rana > Rana muscosa. The sequence goes on from CM055118.1 coordinate 352,507,232, forward strand.
CTCCAAAAAAGTCCAAACAAAAAAGGCAAAGAGACTGTTGATGTCAGTGTAAATAAATCCACAGTGCACACTTGTCCACAATGGTTGAGAAGAACGTGATGACAGTAAAGCACCTCCACCTTAAGCAAACAATGCCGCTTACCAGATGGGCGTGATCTCTTATTATGGGAGATCAAAACTTGCATAGGCTAATGACCCAGCCTGGGGTTCTTTATGGTGAGCACCTCGGCGTACAGCATACAGCATGCAGGGATATGGACCTCAGCCAGCAGCACCCGGAGTCACGCCACATAGAATAACTAATTAATTTGCATAGCATAAAATCCTTTTAAAGCTTTTATTCTAGGCAATTAAAATACACTTACGATTATGCAGATAAGTGAAAACATGTAAAAATCGAGCCGGCCGGCTCCTTTGATATGCAGCCCGTATCTTCCGGGTCTGTGGTGGAAACGCGGTGACGTCAGAACGTCGTGCCTCCCAACGTTTCGTCACAAAAGGGGGACGTGGTCACGGGATACGGGCGGCACTCTGAATCACCGCTTAAATAGCAACAGTAAAAGTGCAGCCTCGCTGTGAGTCCTGAACGGCCGCCAAACCGCCATCTCAACTGATGGAAACAACTAAAAAGCTATATTAGGTAGCGCGTATAGGTATGGGCAAAAAGAAATATATAGCGACAGCGATCAGCCAGTCACAGCATTGATGCCTATAACTAACTAGATGCAAACAGTCGTCAGACAGTGACTGGTGTCAACTGCCCTAACAGACAGCAAGGTGCGAGACAAACTCATCATCCCCAACACAGGGAAATATAATTAAATAGTCTTAGATATATAAATTTACATTAAAATTACCTCAGCTGAAAAAAATTATTTATTTTCATATTCGAGACCATGCACCGCTGCCTGAAGTTGATTTTCATCACAGTACAAAGAACCATGACGGAAATTAAATAAAAATTACATAAGTTTATACTGCTGAATAGCGAAGGCCCTAAACGGGCTCTCACGCCATTCCCCACCATACAGTCAACCCTGGCGTCAGATTAATTGCAAAAATAGAGCAAAAAAATAAAAAATAAAAACAATACATTAAAAAAAAAAAATTATATTACAAGTGGCGGATATTGATGCAGCCATTTGTGACTCACAACAAGTACACACAACATAAGTACCCCCATTAGCCCACAGCTACAGGGCAACAAGGGAACCCCACCTCCTATGCAATACTATACTTGCACCAAGGCTTAGGTGCCAAACCACATTCACATAAATAAAAAATATATATGAAATATCAAATTACATATACATAATAACCAAAGAGAAAATGGGAGAGGAAAAAGAAAACCAAAACCTCTATGTTAAGGCCAAAAGGTGTATAGCTCTTGAGTTTATGCACCCATGCCATTTTTAATCTAGAGATGCTCCTAACAAGGCAGCTACCCCTCCAGTGGGGAGTGTATTTATCAATACCCAAAAATATTGTATTAGTTGGATCCCTATTGTGCGCTGTAAGATAATGTTTTGACACGGAATGTTTGGTAAAACCCCTTCTGATGTTATTAATATGTTCGTTTAAATGTACTTGCAGGGGGGCGCTTAGTCCTGCCTACATACTGCAAGCCGCACAGACATTGAAGCATGTATACCACTCCTAATGTGGAGCAGGTAATAAAAGGATCTATGGTGTAACTCTTAGAGGTACACGTGGAACTGAATGTGGTGGTCCTCCTAGTCCTACAGCCATTTAAGGAGCAGACTTGACATTTCCTGCACTGGTAGTAGCCAAAAAAAAACCATAGATCTTATAGCCGGGGGGTTTAATATGTTGGGAGCCAATTTATCCTTAAAGGAAGTAGCCCACCGAAAAATTACTTGTGGCCTATCCGGTAAAATGGTTTTCAAGATCTTGTCATTCTTTAAAATGTGCCAATGTTTATTGACTATGTGTTTGATCTTAGTATGTTGACACAAATAATTGGTAATGAAGGGACTACGAAAACCCTCTCTATTGGCACCATCAGTTTTTTCCTTTAACAAACTGGCTCTATCAACATTTTTCACATACTCAAGAGTATTGGAAAGGGATTCAGAGGAGTAACCCTTATCCAAAAGGCCTGCGATTGTTCCAAAAAAGTTGTCTCTTCTGTGCAGTTACGTCTTAATCTCAAATGCTGGCTTTTCGGTACAGATCTGAGCCAAGAGGCATGATGGCAACTGTCGCTAGGGACCTAAAGAAAATTATGGGCACCGGTATCTTCAATCTTAGTTCCCATCCCTTAACAGTTCCAGAATTTACAGTTCTGGACAGAGGGTTAAAATATGCTCCACCTAGGAATATCAGTAAATTCCAGACATACATGGATATCCACAAATATGTCCGCAAACTAAATATCCAGAGGTATATGGCCTCCAACCCACCTAATCCTTCTAGGCTGGCCCCCTCTGGATATTTGCATTCAGGCCTCATCAATGCCTCTGTGTTCAATCCGCCCAGTCATCTCTCCCCTTTATTGAAGGTCTTTAGAGATTTAGCCTTAAAAGACCTAGATGAAATGAGGATTAAACAATTTAAAAACAAAAAAGACATAGAACTGGGGATTGAGTTCCTGTGTGCCAATAAAAACTTGGTCATCCGCCCAGCGGATAAAGGGGGTGGCATTTTAGTTTTTCGGTGGGCTCCTTCCTTTAAGGATAAATTGGCTCCCAACATATTAAACCCCCCGGCTATAAGATCTATGTTTTTTCAAAACTTGACTGGCTACTACCAGTGCAGGAAATGTCAAGTCTGCTCCTTATTTACAAATGGTTTATTGAAAAGTAAGTCTCAATACAATTTTAACTGTACAAAAATCTGCATATTTTATGTAGCGGGGTGTTCCCCTTTAATGCAGAGAGACTACATTACCCAGAACCCCATTTGGCAATGTTTCCACCACAGAGACTCATGGGAGGGGTTATATAAGGAGGCGGCGCAGCTGCGCTCGGCCTCTTTGGGACACGAGACTTCAGGGACTGATCCTCCTGTGCGGATGTGTCGGAGTGCAAGGCCTGAAGCCTGAGACCTTGCGCAGCACCAAAGAGCCTTCCACCCCACCGCGAGCCTGGGTGGCATCTGACTTCGCTTGTCTACAGCCTTGACCGGATAGGGGACCCGATCGCTGGAGACACTGTGTGTGTGTGTGTGACACAGTCGGTGGAAGTTCCCCGGACTGGGACCGCGTCCGGATGGGTGAGAGGGCGTATGCCCAGACCATATACTGTTGTTGCTAATGGGCCTATAGACTGCCGTGGCCCACAAGTTATTTCTGATACTCTCATTAGAGAACCTTATCAGAGCTGAACTCGCAGTTTACATAGCAAAGTGTTTATTTCATCTCTACCTCCTCATTGGATTACAAATGGTATTCTGTTAATGTGCACCACCTTTAAAGACCTGCCGGGGAAGAAAACCATCATCCCCTATAGACTGAGTTGTAGATATCTGAGCTAGGCCTGGCCAGCTAGTTAGTTCATTTGGTTACTGCGTCACAGGACGCCTAGTTAACGGTCGCCCACGCGGCGTACCTTTACTGTTCATTCTAATGCATAGTGTGTTATTGCTGCAGGGCTCTGCAATTTATTATCTGTGAACTGTTACCACTGTTAACCTTTCTTATCAAAAGCTTAAGTAAATCTTATACCTTTTACTATTATTGTCTTGGTGTCTAGGTTTACTCATACAGTATAAGAATAGATATACTGCTGCCAATACTAACTGTGCCAGTAGGGGGTCGAGTACATTGCCGGGGGTTGGCGGAGCTGTTTTCAGGGCCCAAACTAAATTTGCGGCCTTCTTAAGTGGAGGTAGCGCTACATTTATAAGTAGCAGTGATATAAGAGGGAGGGATACAAACATTGGGATGTATAATTAAATCATTTATAAGGTCTTTGTACTTCTATAATGTCTTATGGATTTGTTTAATGAGAAAAAAAAATATAAAAAATATTCCACAGTATCATCATGTAGTTCCATTAATTAGTAGAGATAGATCCCAAGGTTTCCATTTTTTATCTTATGTGTCCATAGTATCGAATAAAGTGTGATGGATATGTTCTGATAGCTTGATGGCCAGCATGCGATTCATAATTTGAGACCATGGCACAGTAAAGGAACGCCAGTTAAGAGCTATAGCCCAGTGTATTGAGCTGAACAATGTGTGTATTAGCCTGGTATGTGCTATAGAAATATCAGGAATGGGATAGAAAAGGAGGCACATTTTAGGTGTCAGTTCAATTCTTCTACCTGTTATTTGCTCTATTTTGTTTTTAGCTTGTTGCCATGTAGTTTTATGGTGTGTACAATCCCAGAATGTGTGTATAAGGGAACCCTGTGTTGGGCATCCTCTAAAGCATAGGGGAGAGGATGTTGGGTAAAATGAGTTGATTCTGTCTGGGGTGAGGTACCACCTATGCTGAAGTTTGATGGCTGATTCTCTGATGGAGGCTGTCTTGGTGCATTTTCGTAAATTGTTAATCATAATGTCCTATTGTTCTATAGAGAAGAATTCATTCAAGTCTACTTCCCACTGGGACATCTGACTTGTTTTATCTGGTGTGTTGTGTTCATTTAAGTTTTTATACATTCTAGATATTAAACCCCTATCGCAAGGTGAATTAAGACAGATTTGTTCAAATATCGTGAAAGGTGTTTGGAGGGTGAGTGAGAAGTATTTTTGATAGAAAAGCTTGATGTTGTTGTAGTCAGAAAGTTCAGTTTCTGTGAGTTTATATTCTGTTTGTAAATCTGAGAATGTACGAAATGAGTTATTTTTAGTGAGTGATTTTAGGTTGGATAGTTTGAGGAGTTGCCATATAGTATATTGATTTGAGTTTAGGTCGGGGGGGGGGGGTAAAAAGGGGGTCCCCTATGAAAGAGGCTAGGGGAGGAGTTTCTGATGAGATGTTAAATTTATGCTTTTGTCTATGCCATAATAGTACGTTTTGGTGTACTACTTTGTTGAGGTGGCCAATTCTTTGAGTTTTGATGGATTTGGACCAAGGAAGGCCCTGAAGGTGGTACGGTAGGACGGATTGTTCCTCAAATAATAACCACGGTATGTGGATCGACAGTGCATACCATTGTGCGAGTTGTGTATATCTAGCTGAAAGATAATATAACCATAGGTTGGGTATACTCAGCCCTCCCTTCGATTGAGGTCTGAACATCAGTGCATATCCAAATCTAGATTTTTTATTTTGCCATATGAACTTATTTATTTCTCTTTGTATAGAATCTAGAGTGTTTTTAGGTACCAAGAGAGGAACTGCTCTAAAGAGGAATAGTAGTTTTGGTAGAATAACCATTTTTGTAGCAACTATCCTACCCATAAACAAAATATGGTATGTTGACCATGATTTGAGTAATTCTCTGATGTTTTGGAATATTTTAGGGTAATTAGTGTGGTATAGGGTCTTGTAAGATGGAGTGATATGGATACCTAAATATCTAAAGGATATTGGACACCATTGAAAATGAAATTTCTCTTTTAATATAGCAGTCAAATCAGGGGGGCAGTTGATTGGAAGGGCTGAACATTTAGTTAAGTTTATACTTAAACCTGTGAGGTCATAGAATGTATCCAAAGTTTTGATAAGGTCTGGTAGTGAAATTAATGGTTCGGTGAGGAATAAGAGGACGTTGTCTGCATAGAGACTTAGTTTAAATTCTTTCGAACCTTTTGTGTACCCTTTGATGTTTATATTATTGCGGATGGCGCATGCAAGGGGCTCAATAGCGAGAGCAAATAGGAGAGGTGATAAAGGGCAGCCCTGTCTTGTGCCTTTGCTAAGTGGGAAAAACTCTGAATTGTGGCCGGGGAATTTGATACGAGTATGTGGATAATTGTATAGGGCTTTAAACCCGTGTAGGAACTCATTACTTATACCGTATCTGGGGAGAAGTGAGTCTAAGTAGGACCAGCTGGCGCTATCGAAGGCCTTATGTATGTCTAAACTAAGTAGTAGTGTGGTTCTAGTGTGTAGGTTGGAGTCTTGGATGATATTTGTTGCTAATCTTATATTGTCTGTGATTTGCCTGTCAGGGATAAAACCTGATTGATCCGGGTGGATTAAGGGTGGGATGACTGAGACCAATCTGGAAGAAAAAAACACATATGTGAGAGTTCCCGGGGCTGCACAACCCAAGAAGTGTACATAATGAAGGAAAATTTCCCCAGGGGTTTTTTCTAGGCAGCAAGACATTCGAAAGATTATATACATTTGTTAGATGATTTGAATAAAGAAATTAGGAATAAAATGAGTACATTTATTAAAATACAAGCTCTGGTTCATGATACAATCAACAGCACAAAACATCACTCAATGACAGAGAAGCCTCAAGGAGAACATGACTGGTCAGTTATATTGCGACATTAATATCCAAATGAACACCCCAATGCATTTCGACCCTTAGGGGTCTTCTTCAGGGGGTTTAGGGTTCTAGGAAGATATATTAAAAGATAAAATTAATAAACTTAAATTCAAACCATTTAACAGTATACTAAAGTATCATTGTATCATTTAAAGTTGTACAAAGACATGTACCTCCATATACATGGAGGTGTGTTTACCATTAAATAAATGAAAAGGTGGAGATGCATCACACAGACCAGATAGCTTGAACCATTCGCGCCCGACAGCTCTGCACGTCCCCTCCGCACCCACCAGGCAGATCCACAATCCATCGGGCTTGCAAGGAGCCAAGCATTTGGAGCCACAGGGGAGAATGGGGGGGGGGGGGGGTTGGGCAAGGCACCTGCAACTGGACATGGGGAGAACTTAGTCGAGTATATATATAAATAAATATTATGTGTAATTTTTTATGACTGTAAACTGGCACATATTAAGTTAGATAATTATTCATGTTGGTTAAACCTATGGGTTTGATTGCATGGTTTTACCATTAGTTTGGATGGTTTGTAGTTAGGTTAATCTGAATTTAGCCTGAATTGAATGGATTAAGTATAATCGAAATAGAATAGTGTTGATGTTCAATAATAAAAGTGGGTGTAATTACTGTGCTAAAGTGTGCTTGGTAATAGAAGAAAGTTCTGAAAGTGTGCTAAAAAAGTAATGCAAGAAAAGAGTGAGGTGAAACAGCAAAATATGGATGGGCTGGATTGGATTGTGGTGGAAGTTGTAAAGGTTTGAGACTAGTGCATGGAATGCCTGTGTGAGTGTATCAATTATGGGTGAACAAACAAATGTTGACTACCAGTATTGGAATAAAATGAATAAATCTGCTCTTTAAAGCAATGGAAGAGACGTAATTAAATTATATATTAACAAGATTAGGTAATGTTAAAGTAGTTAACCCCAATATTGAGACAAGGCTTCTCTGTCATTGAGTGATGTTTTGTGCTGTTGATTGTATCATGAACCAGAGCTTGTATTTTAATAAATGTACTCATTTTATTCCTAATTTCTTTATTCAAATCATCTAACAAATGTATATAATCTTTCGAATGTCTTGCTGCCTAGAAAAAACCCCTGGGGAAATTTTCCTTTGTTATGACAGACCAATCTATCCGCTAACATCTTACCGAAATTTTTAAGGTCATTATCTATGACTGAGATCGGGCGGAAGTTTTGTGGGTTGGAGTGGTCTTTGTTTGGTTTAGGTAATAGGGACATATTAGCTAGGAGCATTTCGGAAGGGAATTGGTTGCCTTGTAATATATGGTTAAATAGTTTAACAAGGTGGGGAATCAAAATTGAAGCAAATTTTTTGTAATATGATGTTGAAAAGCCATCTGGACCTGGGGCCGTGAAGGTCTTTAATGAACTTATTATCCTATTTAGTTCTGTTTCTGAACAAGGTGCATTCAACGCCTCAATTTGTTGGGTAGATAGGGTGGGAAGAGGAATTTCATCAAGCCATTGTGTCGAAGATTGTTTTGGGGTGTTTTGAGGAGAGGATAGAAGTTTCTTATAAAAATTCAAAAAAATTTCCATGACTCCTTTAGGATGGGAGATTAAGTTGCCTGCAGCGTTTCTTAGTTTATAAGTATGGGGAGGTTTCATGGATTGGTTAAATTTTCTAGCAAACATGGTAGATGAGGAGTTACTGAATAAGAATCTTGCCTTGGACCATCTAAGGGCTTTTTCTGTGTCTGAAGTTAGCAATGTGTCTAGGGCCGTACGTTTGTCTTGAATTTGTTTTAGTATATCGCTAGAGGGGGATTGGCTGTGTTTATGGTATAGCTTGTCTAGATCTCTGGTTAGTGTTTTTATGTCCGTCAGTTTCATCCTATTTTTGGTAGATGCCATCTTGATTAGATGGCCTCTCATGACAGCCTTGTGGGCCATCCACCTTGATGTGGGAAGAATGTCTGGGGAAGAGTTAAGTGTAAAGTACTCTTCCATATCGCTTGTTAGTTGTTGTATATTTCGATGGTCTGTTAATAGTGCATCATTGATGCGCCATTTATATGGTGTATTGGCAAGACCTATGTTTGAAGTTGTGAAAGATACGATCTGATGATCCGACCAGGGACAAGAGTGAATGTCAGCTTTTGATGAATTAGCTACTAAAATTGGGGTGCAAAAAATGTAATCTTATCTAGCAATCATGTGGGTGTGAGTAAAAACTGTAATTTTTGATGCCTATGTTATGTGCTCTCCATGTGTCGATTAGTTGGTGGTTATGTAATGTACGGTTTAATGTTTTAGGGAAGGCTTTGGATGAGGGTACAACTCTACTTCTATCTAAGGTTGAGTGTGCAGCTAAGTTGAAGTCTCCGCCTACAATCAAATGGGGGGAGGAGTATTTATCTAATGTGTCAAAGAAATTTTAAAAAAAGGATGCATGAGCTTCGTTAGGTGCATATACAGAGGCTATTGTGATCTTACGTCCTCCTATGGAACCCTTTACAATTAGAAAATGACTCTCTGGATCTTTAAAAACACTTTGGGTTTCAAACACTATAGAATTTTTAATAAAAATAGCTGTTCCTCTTGTTTTGGAATTTAATGTTGTATAATAGAATTGACCATATGCTTTGTCAAAAAATTTGGGGTTCTTGGAAGCCGCGAAGTGCGTTTTTTGCACTAATATTATGTCAGCCCCTAGTCTTTTATAATGGCGGAAGGCTTTTTTCCTTTTTTGGGGAGAATTTATGCCATTAGCATTGTGGGAAATTACTTTAAGTCCCATTTAGAATGTTTAGAAGAATGCTCTGGCATGATAGAAAGTGATAACGAATAGTTATTTTTGAGTAATGAATAATGAAATCAGAATATGGTGAGAGATTGGCAACATACCGAGCACCCCAATATGTAAGTGTATTGTATGTAAGTACCGAACTTGAAGAGATATATGTTAGCGATATGTTAATCTCATGAAATCTTTACCAAACCAGTATTCAATACATCAGTTTTTTATGTGAGACTTGGGTACATTAGAACACAACAAAATAAACCGGAAGAACATTATTTCAAAATTTCTAGGGTAACTGAACATGTTATCTAACTTGCTGTAAAACTGGAAAGAATGAATATAAAATAACAAGCGGTTAGGCTGAAAAAAACAGTTTGACTTAAAAACAATAGCCTTTGGACATGAATGTTCATATCTCACTACGGGAGTCTTGCCGAAATGGGCGGTTAAGAGTAGGACCAAAAGCACCAAAAAACATGCTGTTAGATCCATATCTAGACTCCAAAAGTGAGAGGGGGGACAATCTAGCGGTGGCGGAGAGACTAAGCAACTCTCCATTTTTTTTATCTATTTAATTTTTGTTTTCTTCCTTCCTCTTCCCCTCTTCTCCATCCCTGTCTTCCTATAAATTGAAAAATTTAGCATGTATGCGTTCTAAGAATTCCGGCTTTAACTAAGCCACATATATAACAAAGGAAAAAAACATTTAGCACTCGCCTCAGAGTGTGGTGAGTGCTATCTTGTGACAGGAAGAGAAAAGGTTTTGTTACTTTTGGTGCAATTTACTTGGGCTTACTTGATCGCATGGGTGAGAAAGAAAAAGCAAAAAAAAAAAAAAAGTGAAACAAAACGAAAATGAACTCAAAAGATTAATTCTACTTGGGGTGTCATTCAAGGTCTAGTATGTCCCATAGATAAACTGGATAGTTTGTGTTAGTTTGTGGTATATTTCCTTGATTGTCGAATCGCTCAGGTGAGATAATATTTTGAAGTTTGTTGAGTGCAATTTTCCTGGGCAGGTATAATGCAAAAAAGGAGCTAGAGTTTAACTGCCCGTCAGTAGCAAGGAGCAATCGAGCATAAGAGTTAAAAAAAAAAGAAAAAAGAATGAAAACCAGACTAGATGCGACTTTCATGGGTTTGCATAGCTCATAAACGGGTTGAAAAGTTTTACCTTAATAATGTATTCTATCATGGGCCAGCAAATCGTGTAGCTGAAATGAGTGATAGTGGACTTGCATGATGCGTCCTTCATTCCCTTCCTATTTTTATTTTTTTTTGAGTTAGAAAATTGTAGAGAGGATATAACCAATAGAGAATTACTTGAGACGTCTTTCATGTGATACAAAATCGCATCTGAATGAAAAGAGCCTAAAATAGGAATAAAACTTTCTTTCTCGGATCAGCAAATCACAAAGATGGGGAAAAGAAAAAAAAGAACAAATTTGACTCAAGCAACTCTCATGGGTTGGCAAATCGCATGGATGATCTCATTCTTCTTTGGTCGCATCTTGAGGATGGAGTGGCCCAAATGGGTGATGAGTGTGGTGTAGATTGTGGTCTTGGGTTTACTTCCGGATCCAGCAATCCTAATTTGAGCAGGAGCTCTTTGCCTTCTGCAACATTTACAACTGAATATATGGTCCCATTATGAGGAACAATCAGTCTGAAAGGAAATCCCCATCTGTATCTGATATAGGCGGATTGTAGGATTGATGTTATTTCCGTCATCTTGCGCCTTCTTTCAAGGGTGGCCTGTGAGATGTCAGGGTATATTTGAATCCTTGTTCCCTCAAACTCCATGTTGTGCGAGTTTCTGGCGGCCCTTAATATATTCTCCTTTGTGATAAAGTCCTTCATACAAAGGATAATGTCACGAGGAGGCTTGTCTACAGGAGGTTTGGGTCGCAGAGCCCTGTGGATTCTATCACATGTGAAGGACTGTGATGGGGTGTCAGGAAGGAGAGACTGGAATAGTCTTGAGACCGCAGGCATTAAATCTGTTACAGACTCAGGGACACCGCGGATTCTTAAATTGTTCCTTCTGTTTCTGTTATCCAAATCTTCCACATGTGTTTGGAGATCGGAATAGTTTTCAGCTAGTAGCTCAAAATCCTTTCTCAGATCATTGTGGGCTAATGACAATTTGTTGTGCTTTGTCTCCAACAGGTCTGTACGCCCTCCCAGGGAAGCTATCTTCTGCTGTGTAGTGTGCTAGTGGATGTCTTCAGTTCTGAATGAAATTTGTTTGCCAGCTTGTCATACATGATTGAGAAACTAGCATCTAGATCAGCTTTGGTGAGCTGTGAGGGGAACTCACTTACTTGTTTGGATGAGGCTGTTTTCTGAGAGGCATGTGGAGTTGTTGGAGAGGCCTGTGGAGAGGGATGGGTGCTGTCCTGGGACATCTTGCCCTTCACTTTGGATCGGAGCAAGATGTTGATTGGAGGGTGTTTTGACCGGCGACCACGGGTCCTGTAGTTTTCAGGCATGCACAGATGTATCCTGTAGGGGTGATGGTGGTTATTGAGTGGTTTGTCTGCACATCAGCCCCACGGACAAGCTATATTCCTCCTTGACCGGCGGAGTTGTTACAGAGAGCTGTTGTATTGCTTCGCGCCTCGCATGCGCCCCCACTTATTTGAGGATGTGTCTTTTAGTTCATCCTGTCACCTTTAGTCCAGTGAGGAGGCCACGGGACCCTCTAACTACGGAGCGCCGACTCCCGCCGATATCCCCCAACAGCATTGGACGGAGCTGGCCGAGGACCGGATTGCAGAGTAAATGTCAGCGGTCGGCCGGGGGGTCCAAAAACAAGAATGGGTGGTTAGAGTTTTTTTTTCCCCCTCTCTTCTTCTCCCTTTCCCTCTTTTCTTTCCCCTGTTTTTGCTGGTGACCTCTGTTTATAGTCTTTCAGGCCAGGTCACTTTAATTTTGTTACAGGGAGAAGATCATCTGTCAAGGGGTAAGGGAGACCCTTGCAATCCTGAGGCCGGGTGTAGCAAGATGTCCACCCAGCGGGGCTTTGGGGTCCGGGCTGCAGTTGCTATCCGCTTTAAGGGATGAAACCCACCTCAATCCTCCACCAGGGCGCCGTACTGACCGGATTAGAGGCCCTTGTGAAGGGACGGGGTCTGTATCAGGCTGCAGGGGGATTGAAGGCCTTGGGAGTCTAAGTCTGCTCCTTAAATGGCTGTAGGACTAGGAGGACCACCACATTCAGTTCCACGTGTACCTCTAAGAGTTACACCATAGATCCTTTTATTACCTGCTCCACGTTAGGAGTGGTATACATGCTCCAATGTCTGTGCGGCTTGCAGTATGTGGGCAGGACTAAGCGCCCCCTGCAAGTACGTTTAAACTAACATATTAATAACATCAGAAGGGGTTTTACCAAACATTCTGTGTCAAAACATTATCTTACAGCGCACAATAGGGATCCAACTAATACAATATTATTGTGTATTGATAAATACACTCCCCACTGGAGGGATAGCTGCCTTGTTAGGAGCATCTCTAGATTAAAAATGGCATGGGTGCATAAACTCAAGAGCTATACACCTTTTGGCCTTAACATAGAGGTTTTGGTTTTCTTTTTCCTCTCCCATTTTCTCTTTGGTTATTATGTATATGTAATTTGATATTTCATATATATTTTTTTATTTATGTGAATGTGATTTGGCACCTAAGCCTTGGTGCAAGTATAGTGCTGCTGGCTGAGGTCCATATCCCCGCATGCTGTATGCTGTACGCTGAGGTGCTCACCATAAAGAACCCCAGGCTGGGTCATTAGCCTATGCAAGTTTTGATCTCCCATAATAAAGCCCTGTACACACGATCGGATATCCTATGGATTTTCGTCCGATGGATTCTTTTCATCAGACAAACCGATCGTGAATGGGACCCATCGGTCTTTTTTCCATCGGTTTTTAAAAATAGAACATGTTTTAAATTTTTCGGATCAAAAACCCACGCGTGCTCAGAATCAAGTCGACGCATGTTCAGAAGCATTAAACTTAATTTTTCTCGGCTCATCGGAGTGTTTTACGTCACCGCGTTTGGAACGGTCGTTTTTTTGACTGATGGTGTGTGGGCAAGACTGATGGAAAACAGTTTCATCGGATATCCGATGGACAAATCCATCGGACGAAAATCCATAGGATATCCGATCGTGTGTACAGGGGTTAAGAGATCACGCCCATCTGGTAAGCGGCATTGTTTGCTTAAGGTGGAGGTGCTTTACTGTCATCACATTCTTCTCAACCATTGTGGACAAGTGTGCACTGTGGATTTATTTACACTGACATCAACAGTCTCTTTGCCTTTTTTGTTTGGACTTTTTGGAGAAAGAACTTCTTTCATAATACACTAATAATAGCATTATTATTGGTTCACATTTGTCTTGTATCTAAGGATTGTATGTAAATGTATGATTAATTTCCATATATATACTCTCTTTAGGAATTGGACACTTTTCACATAGTGGGATATTGAATCAATTTGTTCACTCACTGTTATGTATGGTAAATTACCATTTATACCACGATTTAGCGCAACTCTTTTTTACTATATTCTGTTTGTGTTGTTATCACTATTGTTGCTGCTCTACCAGACCTTGTGAATAGCACAGTATTTCTTTTTATACTATTAGAAGGGATGTTTACATTCCTTGTAATAGGAATAAAAGTGATCAAAAAAAAAAAAAGTGTAAAAAATTAAGTAAAAAAAAAAAAATAATAATAATTTTTTTTTTTTAAATGCCCCTGTCCCCAATAGCTCGCGCTCAGAAGCGAACGCACACGTAAGTCTCACCCACATAAGTAAACGCCGTTCAAACCACATATGTGAGGTACTGCCGCGTGCGTTAGTGTGCGTGCAACAATTCTAGCACTAGACCTCCTCTGTAACTCCAACCTGGTAACCTGTAAAAATTTTCAAAGCGTCGCCTATGGAGATTTTTAAGTACCGAAGTTTGGCGCCATTCCATGAGTGTGCACAATTTTAAAGTGTGACATGTTAGGTATCTATTTACTCGGCGTAAAATAATCTTTCATATTTTACAAAAAAATTGGGCTAACTTTGCTGTTTTGTTATTTTTTAATTCATGAAACCATTTTTTTTTCCAAAAAAAAAGACATTTGAAAAATTATTGCGCAAATACCGTGGAAGATAAAAAGTTGCAACGGCCGTCATTTTATTCCCTAGTGTGTCTGCTAAAAAAAATATATATATATAATGTTTGGGGGTTCTGAGTAATTTTCTAGCAAAAGAATGATGATTTGTACATGTGGGAGAGAAGTGCCATAATAGGTCCGGTATGGAAAGGGTTAAAATCATCACATCCTCTATTACTGGAATCGTACAGTATCTCATAGATGTTATCCTCTAATGGAAGCCTATTGCCTGGCACAACTGAAAATACTGATAAAACTGCTTAGGTAAGAACTCTTCCCGCAACTGATAAAATGATTTTAGGGAACGGTTGCCAATTTTGCCATTCAAAAAAAAATTCCCCAAGGTCAGCTGGCCCCTTTCCCTGGATCAGAAGATTTATCTATTTTTCTATGGTAATTTTACCTCTGGATATTATGAGCTGCATGTACATAATCCACTGTGTGAGATTTATATTGTGTTTATAATGCATGTTTTCCTGGACACCTCGTCATAAATGAAAATGCATAAAAGGAATTTAGCTATACAATGTTTAAAGCTGAACTCCAACCTTAGCTTAAAGCGGAGGTCCACACAATTTATCAAGTTAACCTTAACCCCATCAGCGCTATGAGCAGATGTGCAAATCAAAAGAAAACAGGCGCACTGTCTCCTGGGAGCTGTGTCATGCCTCGTACACACAACCAGTTTTCCCGTCGGAAAAACTGCAATGAGAGCTTTTGGGCAGGAATTCCGACCGTGTGTATGCTCCATCGCAGTTTTTCCGACGGGAAAAGAAATGTGCATGCTCGGAAACAATTTGACGCATGCTCGGAAGCATAGAACTTAATTTTGTCAGCTCGTCGTAGTCTTTTACGTCACCGCGTTCTTGGCAGTCAAAAGTGTACGGGACTTTTGTGTGACCGTGTGTATGCAAGGCAGGCTTAAGAGGAATTCCGTCGGGTAAACCATCGTTTTTTTTTTCAGACGGGAAAACCGCTCGTGTGTACGTGGCATCAGGCTTCCCAGGAGTCAGTGCGGAACTGCCGAGATGTGTCCCCCTGGCGGATAATGCCCGCCCTGGACTGGGCAGGCGCAGTGCCCTAGCAAACGGAACCGCCGAAAATTGCAGAACATGAAGAGCTGTGAATCAGCTGTAGACTGCGCCTGCGCAATGAACAGGACATTGTGACAGACGTTGCCGCACGCTCTCGATGCTCGCTTCACTCTGCAAGGGGCGGGTGTATTACTATTATATCGTGTAAGGGGCGGATGGCTACAGCAAGGGGCGGGTGTATTACTATTATATCGTGTAAGGGGCGGATGACTACAGCAAGGGGCGGGTGTATTACTATTATATCGTGTAAGGGGCGGATGACTACAGCAAGGGGCGGGTGTATTACTATTATATCGTGTAAGGGGCGGATGACTACAGCAAGGGGTGGGTAGTTCAATGTGGATGGGCGATTTTAATACTTGTCAGTAGTTTCTTGATAAAACCACAATAATAATACACCCGCCCCTTGCTGTAGCCATCCGCCCCTTACACGATATAATAGTAATACACCCGCCCCTTGCAAAGTGGAGCGAGCATTGGAAGCGGGCGTCAGCGTGTGGCACAATATCGTGCTCATTGCGCATGCGCCGTGTACAGGTGATTCATAGCTGTGTTCATCTTCTGCGATTTTCGGAGGTCCGTTGTGCTCTGTACTGCGCAAGCGCTGCGCCTGCGCAGTACAGATCGGGCATTATCCGCCGGGGGACCATTTTTGGCAGGACACCGCCGCAAAATCCCCACACACTGAGCATGTGCGGGAGAAGGAGCGGTGAATGCTGGGAGCTCAGCATTCACCGCATCCAGCAAATCAATGCTTGTGGGCTTCACATGCCCACAAGCAACATGGAACCGGCCATCGTCAGTTTTTATAAGTTCATTTTAGATATGAAAACGGACATCGGGGGAATTATTATACCAAACACGTGAGTGTTATATTGTTATTAGGCAAGTGTCAGAATGCCTGAATTTTTTTTATAAATTAATGGTCGGCGGACCTCCGCTTTAAGTCTTGCACAGGCTCCGCTGAGAACATTGTGACCCAATAATAGGAAATACCTAAACTGGGACCTTCATGGCGGAATCACCGGGGGTTATTTAAATGAAAGCTGCAGCTTTTTTTAAAAAAAACATTGAAAATAATTTTTAAAACCACATTAAAGCCAAAGTTTATTATAACATTTTTTTTGGGGGGGAGGATACAACACTAAATACATTAGCTATCTGTAATGGTGTGTAATCCATGTTCTGTAGGCTGCTGCTTTATGTAAAAATACTTTCCCCGCCTGATACTGCACAGTGGCAATCTTTCAGTGCTGCCCTGGGTCAACAGAGTGAAGGACCTACATCAATTGCCCGCCTCTTTCTGTGCCATTTACAGAGCTCACACTTTTATTGTCGCACAAAGCAATACGTTCTGTAAATGGAAGCGAAGCGGATAAATGACTGGATCTCTCCTCCTCATTCAGGGACCACGGAAGTGGTCTGTCTGAGTTTAGATGTCGTACAAAGTCTTCGCTACGTAATGTTTATGAAACGACCTCACCCCTCTCACCCCTTCTCATTCACGGCTTGTCTGTCTCGTCTAGGGGTTAACACTGGGGGGAGGGATGAGATACACCACGGCCCATGTCCTCCAATGTGTAGAGGTGAAAGCCAGAACTATCGGGTTTTATGTATGTGTCCCAGAGTCAAATCCTCTCCTCGGATTGACTCCCCTTTGCTCCTAGTAACCAGAGTTCCACACACTGAAAGGGTCCAACTCGTATTTATTCTTCTCAATAAATAGTCATACAGCACAGACAGGTTGAGACCCATATAACACTTCAGTCTTTGTGGGGAGTAGGCCAAGGCACAATTCTTTTAGATAGAGCTAACCACTGTGGTGTCACCAATGGCAAATGGTCACTGCCACTGACTATATAGAACAAGAACATGAATTACCTTTGCTAACGTAGCCCCTATCAGGGGAAGGACATCCGTCCAAGACAGTTACCGGAGGCCTCTCCGTCACCAGCAATGCTGCGCTGGACTCTCCGGAGAAGTTCCGCTCACCGGCCTCCTCGTCTCAGACACGGGCACCCAAGGAGTTAGGGCCCCCTCAGATTCCTCCACCCTCGCGGAACTCAGTCGAAGGTACTGAGCTCCAGGCTTCCGCCATAGTACCTCACCCCAGGCTAAAGGTGCCTGAGATGGACTCCATCTCCCGCTCCGGCCAGGTCAAGGGCACCTGGGCCCGGAACTCCGGAACGCCAGCACCCAGGCTGAAGGTGCCTGGGCGCGGCTGCGTCCTCCGACTCTGAACCCCGAGCCTTTTATCTCCTCTCCCTTTGCGTCACAGCAGGTTCCCTGCCCCGCTGTACCAGCGCCAGGAAAGGACAAAAGGGAACCAGTCTTGCGGTGAGTGTTCAGCTCCGGCCCAGGGCGACAGAGCCACCTGCAGGCCACAGAGAACCTCACACCACCAGAGTCCTCCAAGAACCACAAAAGGGTCTCAGATTCCCTGACAATGCATCTGGGTTACACTACCACCCAGATGCCTCCCCTAAATTCAAACACCCGCTACACTCTCCCCCTGGTGATTTGACACTGGTCCCCAGTGTCTGGTGCAAACCCATATCTCCCAAGGAGTGATGACATAAGTTCGACCCAGAGACCAAACTACAAATAAAACCAAACTCAACAATTTAGTCATGAATTGTGCCAGGACCTAAAATGGGAAAGGGAAACAGGAATATAAAACAATGAACTTGGTATCAAAAAAAAAACTTTAAATAACTTTACACATTGAAATTCCCCCCTCACTATCTAAGGACCACCCCATTCTCAGCAGCCTTGATAGATGAAATCTCCTGCAGAGGGAAGAACAAAGAAACACACATCCTAGCATAATATATGTGTTTTCTTGGAAGGAATGGGTCTATCCGCAAAGAAACCCATTCTCTCCAATAATGTAGTGCAGAGTGTGAAGCAAACAATCGTTGCGCAACACCGCCACCTGGTGGCAATGCTGTAGTAAAGGCACTTGTCAGATCCAGATGAACTTCTGCTTCTCTGTGCTGTGACCCTATACTGGCTAAACCCCAAAGTCACTGATTTATTTTCCTTGATGGGAGGCGAAGGAGGGAGAACAAAATAACAACAGCTCCCATTTCTCCAAAGAGTAAAAAATCCCAAAAGGAAAAAATTAAAGCACAGTCCCTGTAATTCAGCAATAAAAGAAATGGAAAGGAGTCTCTTTCTGCTACAAATAGAACTTGGGATCTGGCAAGAACAAAGGCTTTAAGTGCTGGTCAAAAGCCTTCACATGGTACTCAATGTTCCCTCCATCCTTCCGACAAATTACCACCTTGTCTGCATGGATGTGCCTTCCCACCATCCACTCCGCCTTACAGTCCTTGAACTTTCTGGTGACTGTAGGTGAGCATGAGAGGTATCAGCGTGCATGAGGTACTTTCAGTTTAGTCCAGACAAAATCATTGTACTACCGCTGCCGAAAAACTTCCACCTCGTAGAGCAATTCTCGGGGTAGATACGGGTATTCCCACCCATATTCTCGGGCAACTTTCTGACAAAAGAGACGCTGCAGCCTAGCCAGAGATGGCATTTTGGCACGGTCTCCTACTCCAGGTAGAACAATAGACTCCGGATGGCGAGGTACAGTCACCACCTCTGTAGATTTGGGCCTAGGAGCCCACAGTGATGCACGTTGCACTCCCGCAACAGGAGCAGGTGAAACAGCCGCTGGCTCAAGAAGTGGGATCACAGACAGGGAACCAGATTCCTCCCTAGGCTCCGAGGCCTCCACCCGGAGTGTACTATCCCCAATGGACATAGGTGGGTCCCTTAAGACACGAGACGCGGGTAGCTTCATCTTGTCCCATCCCTTCTTGTGGAAGATTTCGTCTATCTCCCCATCATCACCGGCATCAGATAGCGACTCTAGGTCGGAGGTGTCATAACACTCTGCGGGCAGGTAATTCCCTGTAGACACGGAATCACCCCCCTCGACGGGCTCCACTGACTCTGGGCTCCCGACACCTCCAACCACACACACAGTTCCAACCCCTGGCTCACCTGGGCCTTTTGAAGAACAGGGATGTCCAGGGCTCTTCCCTCCAGATCCATCCAGGCCAGGCAAGCGACGGGGCGAAGCTCTTCCACGACCACAGGATGCCATCACCAGGCCAACTTTCCTCTTTGTTGGTGGGAGCAGGGAGCTTGTGGTGACCGAGGCAGCATCCTCGGATTTCTCTCTCTTTATCTCCACTTGGGCAGTCACGTCACCCTGGTCAGCGTGCACAGGAAACGCATAGGCATCGCTCTCTCCCTCCGGAGTGGCAGTCCCTGTGAGGTAGTTGAGGTGGAAGGCGCCAAGCCTTTCTGTGAATGGCTCCACCTCGAAAAGGAACTCTTTGCAGACCTCACATCGCTCGAACGGCTTCAACTGAACTACCAGTCCCGAACAGCCGGGACAGATCACACCGAGGGCCTCTATGTCTCTGCAGGTATACAGAGCCAACCGCCCCTGGGGCCTTAGTCTTATTCCTGTATCCGTAATCTGGGCAGCAAAAGAAGTCATCTCCGTGATGGAAGAAGCAGAAATCCACGGGGTATTTGAAGTCATCCTGACCGTTTGCTGCTCCAATGCGCACTGACCCCTTCGCGCCGGAATCTCCACATGTTTCCTTCCACATGGCCAGACTCCTCCCACACTCTGCATTTGTCTGCAGGCTTTTTCTTCTCCCCGCCCACGAACTGCGCAGCTATGGTTTGCCTCGTGGCGCGTTGGCCAATATGGCCGACCTACTCGGAACTCCTCCGGGCAGCAAAGTTAAAATTCAGACACCATACACATCCCGGACACGATGCCCCCACGTGTAGCGACCTCACCCCTCTCACCCCTTCTCATTCACTGTCTCATCTAGGGGTTAACACTGGGGGGAGGGATGAGATACACCACGGCCCATGTCCTCCAATGTGTAGAGGTGAAAGCCAGAACTATCGGGTTTTGTGTATGTGTCTCAGAGTCAAATCCTCTCTTCGGATTGACTCCCCCTTTGCTCCTAGTAACCAGAGTTCCACACACTGAAAGGGTCCAACTCGTATTTATTCTTCTCAATAAATAGTCATACAGCACAGACAGGTTGAGACCCATATAACACTTCAGTCTTTGTAGGGAGTAGGCCAAGGCACAATTCTTTTAGATAGAGCTAACCACTGTGGTGTCACCAGTGGCGAATAATCACTGCCACTGACTATATAGAACAAGAACATGAATTACCTTCGCTAACGTAGCCCCTATCAGGGGAAGGACATCCGTCCAAGACAGTTACTGGAGGCCTCTCCGTCACCAGCAATGCTGCGCTGGACTCTGCGCTGGACTCTCCAGAGAAGTTCCGCTCACCGGCCTCCTCGTCTCAGACACGGGCACCCAAGGAGTTAGGGCCCCCTCGGATTCCTCCACCTTCGTGGAACTCAGTCGAAGGTACTGAGCTCCAGGCTTCCGCCATAGTACCTCACACCAGGCTAAAGGTGCCTGAGATGGACTCCATCACCCACTCCAGCCAGGTCAAGGGCACCTGGGCCCGGAACTCCGGAACGCCAGCACCCAGGCTGAAGGTGCCTGGGCGCGGCTGCGTTCTCTGACTCTGAACCCCGAGGTCAGGGCGTCCGCCCCTTTTATCTCCTCTCCCTTTGCGTCACAGCAGGTTCCCCACCCCGCTGTACCAGCGCCAGGAAAGGACAAAAAGGAAAGCAGTCTTGCGGTGAGTGTTCAGCTCCGGCCCAGGGTGACAGTGCCACCTGCAGGCCACAGGGAACCTCACACCACCAGAGTCCTCCAAGAACCACAAAAGGGTCTCAGATTCCTTGACAATCAATGCATCTGGGTTACACTACCACCCAGATGCCTCCCCTAAATTCAAACACCCGCTACATTTATATTATTTAGTCTTGTTAAAGGCTTCTCAGCCCCATCAATATGCAGGAATGTGTTCCAGAATGCTGTGGTGCCATGTGGTACGGCAGTAGTAAACACTCAGAGTCCAGTTTCAGAAATAGAATTTGTATTAACGTTAAAGTTCACAACAAGCCCAGTGGGAAGTAGGGATGAGCTCGGTGTTCGAGTCGAACATACGTTCGACTCGAACATCGGCTGTTCGATCGTTCGACGAAGATCGAACGATTTGGGCCGTTCACGCCTAATTCGAGTGACGCGAACGGCCCACAATGCACTACGCCATCGCAGTGTCATCCAGGCGCTGTGATTGGCCAAGCATGCACTGTGACCCCGCATGCTTGGCCAATCACAGCGCCGGCAGCGAGGAGAGCAATGATTGGCCACAGGCAGGATGCCTGTGGCCAATTATTGCTGAGGGTGTTTAGTACACACCCCACACTATAAAAGGCCGCCAGCACGGCGGCCTAGTGTAGTGTGTTCCGGAGCAGGGAAAGAGAAGCATAGGCAGGGACAGTGACATTTTTTTTTCTTGCTTAACCTGGATACCTTTAGTTTAGGGAAAGAGAAGGATAGGTAGGGAGAGTGTCAGTGTGTTTTACTGTGCTAATCCTTGTTTCTAGGGACAGGGAAGGACAGTGAGGGAAATTCTCCTTGTGCTATACTGTGCTAAAGCATTGATCATCAACCATCTTTAAAAAAACATTTTTTCTAGGGACAGAAAACTATAGGTAGGGAGAGTGTCAGTGTGTTTTACTGTGCTAATCCTTGTTTCTAGGGACAGGGAAGGACAGTGAGGGAAATTCTCCTTGTGCTATAATGTGCTAAAGCATTGATCATCAACCATCTTTAAAAAAACATTTTTTCTAGGGACAGAAAACTATAGGTAGGGAGAGTGTCAGTGTGTTTTACTGTGCTAATCCTTGTTTCTAGGGACAGGGAAGGACAGTGAGGGAAATTCTCCTTGTGCTATACTGTGCTAAAGCATTGATCATCAACCATCTTTAAAAAAACATTTTTTCTAGGGACAGAAAACTATAGGTAGCGAGAGTGTCACTGTGTTTTACTGTGCTAATCCTTGTTTCTAGGGACAGGGAAGGACAGTGAGGGAAATTCTCCTTGTGCTATACTGTGCTAAAGCATTGATCATCAACCATCTTTAAAAAAACATTTTTTCTAGGGACAGAAAACTATAGGTAGCGAGAGTGTCACTGTGTTTTACTGTGCTAATCCTTGTTTCTAGGGACAGGGAAGGACAGTGAGGGAAATTCTCCTTGTGCTATACTGTGCTAAAGCATTGATCATCAACCATCTTTAAAAAAACATTTTTTCTAGGGACAGAAAACTATAGGTAGCGAGAGTGTCACTGTGTTTTACTGTGCTAATCCTTGTTTCTAGGGACAGGGAAGGACAGTGAGGGAAATTCTCCTTGTGCTATACTGTGCTAAAGCATTGATCATCAACCATCTTTAAAAAAACATTTTTTCTAGGGACAGAAAACTATAGGTAGCGAGAGTGTCACTGTGTTTTACTGTGCTAATCCTTGTTTCTAGGGACAGGGAAGGACAGTGAGGGAAATTCTCCTTGTGCTATACTGTGCTAAAGCATTGATCATCAACCATCTTTAAAAAAACATTTTTTCTAGGGACAGAAAACTATAGGTAGCGAGAGTGTCACTGTGTTTTACTGTGCTAATCCTTGTTTCTAGGGACAGGGAAGGACAGTGAGGGAAATTCTCCTTGTGCTATACTGTGCTAAAGCATTGATCATCAACCATCTTTAAAAAAACATTTTTTCTAGGGACAGAAAACTATAGGTAGCGAGAGTGTCACTGTGTTTTACTGTGCTAATCCTTGTTTCTAGGGACAGGGAAGGACAGTGAGGGAAATTCTCCTTGTGCTATACTGTGCTAAAGCATTGATCATCAACCATCTTTAAAAAAACATTTTTTCTAGGGACAGAAAACTATAGGTAGCGAGAGTGTCACTGTGTTTTACTGTGCTAATCCTTGTTTCTAGGGACAGGGAAGGACAGTGAGGGAAATTCTCCTTGTGCTATACTGTGCTAAAGCATTGATCATCAACCATCTTTAAAAAAACATTTTTTCTAGGGACAGAAAACTATAGGTAGCGAGAGTGTCACTGTGTTTTACTGTGCTAATCCTTGTTTCTAGGGACAGGGAAGGACAGTGAGGGAAATTCTCCTTGTGCTATACTGTGCTAAAGCATTGATCATCAACCATCTTTAAAAAAACATTTTTTCTAGGGACAGAAAACTATAGGTAGCGAGAGTGTCAGTGTGTTTTACTGTGCTAATCCTTGTTTCTAGGGACAGGGAAGGACAGTGAGGGAAATTCTCCTTGTGCTATACTGTGCTAAAGCATTGATCATCAACCATCTTTAAAAAAACATTTTTTCTAGGGACAGAAAACTATAGGTAGCGAGAGTGTCAGTGTGTTTTACTGTGCTAATCCTTGTTTCTAGGGACAGGGAAGGACAGTGAGGGAAATTCTCCTTGTGCTATACTGTGCTAAAGCATTGATCATCAACCATCTTTAAAAAAACATTTTTTCTAGGGACAGAAAACTATAGGTAGCGAGAGTGTCACTGTGTTTTACTGTGCTAATCCTTGTTTCTAGGGACAGGGAAGGACAGTGAGGGAAATTCTCCTTGTGCTATACTGTGCTAAAGCATTGATCATCAACCATCTTTAAAAAACATTTTTTCTAGGGACAGAAAACTATAGGTAGCGAGAGTGTCACTGTGTTTTACTGTGCTAATCCTTGTTTCTAGGGACAGGGAAGGACAGTGAGGGAAATTCTCCTTGTGCTATACTGTGCTAAAGCATTGATCATCAACCATCTTTAAAAAAACATTTTTTCTAGGGACAGAAAACTATAGGTAGCGAGAGTGTCACTGTGTTTTACTGTGCTAATCCTTGTTTCTAGGGACAGGGAAGGACAGTGAGGGAAATTCTCCTTGTGCTATAGTGTGCTTTAAAAAAACATTTTTTCTAGGGACAGAAAACTATAGGTAGGAAGAGTGTCAGTTTCTTTCACTGTGATAATCCTTGTTTCTAGGGACAGGGAAGGACAGTGAGGGAAATTCTCCTTGTGCTATAGTGTGCTAAAGCATTCCTCATCAACCATCTTTGAAATCCTTGTTTTTTGGACAGTCAGGGAAATTGTCGTTGTGCTATTCTGTGCAAAAGCAATCATCCTCAACCATATTTAGAAATCCTTAAGTAAAGGGACAGAGAAGGACACCTGAAGGTAGCCCTTATTGCTTTTTTCCCATCTCCCTGCAGGCCATCTATTAGAATGTCTGGAAGGCAAACAAGGAGAGGCAGACAGTCAGGAGGCAATAAAAGAGGGCAAGCAGGCTCTGTGTCTGGGGGCAACAGTGCTGGTCGTGGACGTGGTGCATTGTCATCAGCACATGGCCATGGGACACGCTTGTCCTTCTTTTCGGCAGCTGGACATGTTGAGCCACATCATGCCGAAGACTTGGTAGAGTGGATGACCAAGCCCTCCTCCTCCTCCTCATCCTCTCTCACCCAGGCTCAGGGTACTGGCAAAGCAGCTGCCAAAGCGTCCTCTTCCCTGGTATCAATGTCAGACTCATCATCAGTCACTCCTTCCCTAGACCCACCATGTCCTCCTCCTGAGGAGTCCCCCGAACTGTTTGAGCACAGTGTTGGGTACATGCTCCAGGAGGATGCCCAGCGTTTCGAAGGGTCTGATGATGAAACCCAGCTACAGGAAGGCAGTAGCGTGAGAGCAGACAGAGGGGATGCTCAAGAAGGACACCAATCTGGCAGTCATGTTCCAGCAGCTGCAGCATACTGCCAGATTGGCTCCAGTGATGAGGAGGGAGGGGATGATGAGGTCACTGACTCCACGTGGGTGCCTAATAGGAGAGAGGAGGAGGAGGAGGATGAGGAGGAGGCACATCTCCAACGAGGCAGGATGCCCTTTGGTGGCCAGCGTAAGGGCAGTACACCGACGGAATCACACCGCAGAGCTCCGCCTGTGCAGGGCGCTGCCTCTGCCCGTCATTCAAAAAGTTCTTTGGTGTGGGCCTTTTTTGAGGCTAGTGCATCAGATCGCACAGCTGCTGTTTGCAACATATGTCTCAAGCGTATATCGCGTGGCCAAAACATCAGCCGCTTGGGTACCACATGCCTGACCAGACATATGTTGACCTGCCATGCAGCTCGTTGGCAAGCCTACCTCAAAGACCCACACCAAAGAACAAAGCGGACCTCTCCTTGCACCGCATCAGCTGGGATCTCCAACCCCACTATAACTTCAGTCCTCTCTGAAACATGCACTGAGAGGAATGAAGGTGTAGAATTAGGTGTGTCACAGCCAAGTACTTGCGGCCACTCTGCTAGCAGTACACCGACGTCCGATTCTAGCAGGCAAATTTCCCTGCCCCAGCTGCTGGACCGTCGAAAGAAGTTCACTCCCAGCCATCCACATGCCCAGCGGTTGAATGCTAGCTTGGCTAAATTGCTAGCGCTTCAACTGCTGCCTTTTCAGTTGGTAGACTCGGCCCCCTTCCGTGAGTTTGTGCAATGTGCGGTTCCTCAGTGGCAGGTTCCCAAACGCCACTTTTTCTCACGGAAGGCTATTCCGGCTCTCTACCGGCATGTGGAAGGCAATGTCTTGGCCTCGCTGGACAGGGCGGTCAGCGGTAAGATGCATATTACCGCTGACTCATGGTCCAGCAGGCATGGACAGGGACGTTACCTTTCTTTCACGGCCCATTGGGTCACTCTTTTGGCAGCTGGGAAGGATGCAGGACAAGGTGCAGTAGTGTTGGAGGTTGTTCCACCGCCACGCCTACAAAATGCTACTAGTGGTTGTGACACACCTCTCTCCTCCACCCCCTCCTCTTCTTCTTCCTCCATGGCCTCTTCCTGTGCTTTGTCCTCTGAACCAGCGGTGCTCAGTAGCCGTTCAAGGGGCTACGCAAGTACGCAGGCAAAAAGATGCCATGCCATGCTTGCGCTGGTGTGTTTGGGGGACAGAAGCCACACTGGGGCAGAGGTCCTGTCTGCTCTGCAGGGCCAGGCCGAGAGGTGGTTGACGCCACGCCAGCTTAAGCCAGGAATGGTGGTTTGCGACAATGGCACCAACCTCCTCTCCGCCCTCCGACAGGGACAACTGACCCATGTGCCCTGTGTGGCTCACGTCCTTAACCTGGTGGTGCAGCGGTTCTTGGGCAGGTACCCGGGCTTACAGGATGTCCTGAGGCAGGCCAGGAAAGTCTGTGTGCATTTCCGCAGATCTTATAATGCCAGTGCTCGCCTGGCTGAGCTGCAAAAGGAGTTGAACCTGCCCAAGAACCGCCTTATATGTGACATGCCCACCAGGTGGAACTCAACGTTGGCCATGCTGCAGCGGCTGCACACGCAGCAGAGGGCCATCAATGAGTACCTGTGCGACTACGGCACCAGGACAGGGTCAGGGGAGCTTGGTTTTTTTTCTCCACGCCAGTGGGGCATGATCAGGGATGCATGCACTGTCCTGGCACCATTTGAGGAGGCCACGAGGATGGTGAGCTGTGACAGTGCATGCATCAGTGACACTGTACCTCTTGTCCACCTGTTGGAGCACACGCTGCGTGGAATAATGGACAGGGCACTTGAGGCAGAACAGAGGCAGGAAGAGGAGGACTTCCTTGCCTCTCAAGGCCCCCTTTACCCAGACAGTGTTCCTTCTGTCCCACCCATCGCACAGGAAGAGGAGGAGGAGGAGGAGGAGGAGGATTGTGTCAGCATGGAGGTGGAGGCTGGCACTCAGCATCATCAGCAGCAGTCTTTTAGGGATGATTTACAGTCCCAAGAAACCAGTGGACTTGTACGTGGCTGGGAGGAGGTGGCTGCGGATCATGTCGTCCTTAGTGACCCAGAGGACTCCGGACCGAATGCCTCAGATAACCTACGCTGCATGGCCTCCCTGATCCTGCAAAGTCTGCGGAAGGATCCTCGTATTCTTCGGATCAAGGAGAGGGACCATTACTGGCTGGCCACTCTCCTTGATCCACGGTACAAGGGTAAGGTTGCGGACCTTATGTTACCGTCGCAGAGGGAGCAGAGGATGAGACAACTCCGGGAGGCCTTGCAGAAAGGTCTGTGCAACGCGTTCCCAGAGACTGGGAGGTTACAAACTCCTGGTCCTGGACAACGAGTTGCTGAGGCTTCGGCCAGTCAAAGAAGGAGCGGTGGGGAAGGTGGCCGTCTGACCGATGCGTTCAGACAATTCTTTAGTCCGCAGCCCCAAAGTATGATCGGTTCCAGCAACCATCGCCAGCGTCTGATAAACATGGTGCAGGAATATCTAGGGGCAAGGTCAGACTTGGACACCTTCCCCACCGAAAATCCTCTGGCTTACTGGGTCTTGAGGATGGATCACTGGCCAGAGCTTGCACAGTATGCAATTGAGCTACTGGCCTGTCCTGCATCCAGCGTTCTTTCGGAACGCACATTCAGTGCTGCTGGAGGATTTGTCACGGATCACAGGGTGCGCCTGTCCACCGACTCGGTTGATCGACTGACTTTCATCAAGATGAACCAGTCTTGGATCACCACCAGCTACCACACACCTGATGCTGATATAACAGACTAATTGATTTTAACATGTCACATCCCTTCAAGACTGATGCTGATGCTGAGTGCCTGTGCTGTTATGTTGACTGGCTATCCTCCTCCTCCGAGTCCTCAATGATACGATTGATGATGATAGCTTGGAAGATCATTTTTGTTTATGGGTGCCGCCACCAGTGGCTAAGGCCCAATTTTTCAGCCCCTGTTTAACAGGGGCGTGTAATTACAATTTTTGAAGCAATACTTTGCAACAGGGCTCATTGCTGTGCTCCAAGTACAGTATCTGTGAGGGGTTGCAGTGTTGTGCCACCAGTGCCTAAGGCCCAATTTTTCAGCCCCTGTTCAACAGGGGCATGTAATTACAATTCTTGATCTAATAATTCACAGCAGGGCCCATTGCTGCACCCACCAAGAGTAACTCTGAGGGCTTACAGTGTTGTGGCAACGCCACCACCACCACCACCACGAAAGGCCCAATTTTTCAGCCCCTGTTCAACAGGGGCATGCAATTACAATTCTTGATCTAATAATTCACAGCAGGGCCCATTGCTGCACCCACCAAGAGTAACTGTCAGGGCTTACAGTGTTGTGGCACCAGCACCACCATCAAAGGCCCAATTTTTACTACCACTGTTCAACAATTATATGTAATTACAATTCCTGATATAATAGTTGACAGCAGGGCGTTCCAGCACCAACCAAGAGTAACTGTGAGTGCTTACAGTGTTGTACCAAAAACTATGGGGCCTATTTCTGCAGAGTATATACGGCAGGTCCCTACTTTCAAACATCCAACTTACAAACGACTCCTACTTGCAAACGCAAGAAGACAACAGGAAGTGAGAGGAAATCTACCCCTAGGAAGGAAAATTCTCTCCTGTAAGAATTAATATGGGAGAAAGGTGTCTCCTCTGTACTGATGCTTGATCACCAATCCTTGTTTCAAGAAAAACACCACATTTCAAAAACAGTTGTCATTGGGACGGAAAGTGAGGTGAAATGTTCTGAACAGGGGCACAGACAGCAAAACAAATGTTACAGGGGTGATAACCCTTACCTATGTTTTCCAAAAAGTTTAAAAATAGATTTTTGGGCTGGAGCTACACTTAAACAATGTACCTGTTCAAAATTACAAACACATTCTACATAAGAACAAACCTACAGTCCCTGTCTTGTATGCACCGCCTGTATACGGCTGTTCAGAGTATATAGGGCCTTTTTTATTTTGTGTGCGGTGTTCCCCTTAATATCCATACAAGACCCAAAGGGGCTGGTAATGGGCTGTGGTAGGGGGGGGGGTCATGGGGTAGCTATGCCATTTTTCTTAAAGATTTTCATCCATATTACCGGGACCAGACATTACATTAAAGCCGCAAGCAGTTTTAAATGGCTTTTTTTTCCTTTAGAAGTGTCATTTTGTGCAGGGACAGTTCTAAACACGGGAAACACGTGGCACTTCACAGGCATACTTTAGACACCCCCCAGGTACGATATTTAAAGGAATATTTGACATTTTTTTTTTTTCACTTTATGCATCATTAAAATGACTGCTCCCGAAAAACGACCGTTTTTAAAACTTCTTTTTGCATTGATACATGTCCCCTGGTGCAGAACCCGGGTTCCCAAACCCTTTTTAGGACAATAACATGCATAATAGTCGTTATAATTAGCACTTTAGAATTCGAACGTTCGCATCCATTGTATTTAATAGGGTTCTAATGTTCGTACGAACGTTCGGTCCGTTCGCGGGTTCTGGTGCGAACCGAACCCGGGGGTGTTCGGCTCATCACTAGTGGGAAGGCACTGACCAGGAACACTCACAGGATGTAACAGCAATTTGTAGCAGAGCAGATCTCGGATGTTCTGACAGCGTCTGTCTTTAGGGGCGGAATGCGGCCTGGCCGATCTGTACCCAAATGAGGAGGCTTCCAGGAAGGATGGCGTGTCCCTATCCTTTTCCTACTCGTCTGGAACCTCTCCCTACCACTATTCATTGTCCCTGACAGATGGGTGACCTATCTTTCTACTATCTACACACGAAAAGCGCACCAGGCCCGGGAGCCAAGTTATTAAATAGACTGTACCTGACCCAAGATGGTCAGATGAGGCGGCAGTATCTAACCGGATAGCTTCCCCAGTGACCCAGGAAACCATAGCGGAGCCACGTTCCTCTTGACTTCCTCTCCCTTTGCATTTCTGCTGTAGGCCACCTGTAGTGAAGAAAGAGGACTGCACCTGCCTACACAGGGATTTCTTCAGCAGGGCTTGCTTAGGGGATTCCAATGATGTGTCATTTTCCAGACTCAATTGAAAGATCCTGAGTCCAAGATACAGCATGGGCTGACCTTACATGTTTGCTGGCTAGCCATTAACTGGCAGGCTTTTCTTCAATAGCTCAAGCTTTAACAGGTTAACAGGCTACTGTAGTTTTTTTTTTTGGCTACACGCTGTTTCCTGATTTTAGAGCCCCGGGCTGGAGCCCCAGGCTCTAAGAGGCTCAACCCTCTAAGGGCCACCTGATGCTACCTGATACTAAAGGACCCGACCCATGCGAATCCTGCTCCTGAGAATAATAGAACTACTAATAATGGAGTCACACTTGAACCTCCACTGGTCTGATGCGCAGTCACCTACTTGGTTCAGAAAAAACACAAGAAAATCTGTTGCATTGGATGCCACTTTTCTCCGCCATACACAGCAGAAGTCTGAGCCCTACCTAGGGACTGGCAACCTCAAGAAATCCTACTGTTTGTGCAATAAACCTTTAAAAGACATCCATGGCTTGTAAGCTGTAAGGAGCAGTCCACTCTAACCCTCTTTTCTTGATTTCTATAACTGAAAGGGTTGCTAAGTGCTACAGAAACTGTTGGCACTGTATAACCCCAGTATGAATATAGTTATAAAACTAATGGGCTGGATGTTATGGATGACATGTTTCTTTAAATGCAACTCTATGGTGCATCTCTGTTGTACTTCTTCCTGTGTTGTGTTTCCTGTTTCCTGCTGGTTCTTTCAGTAAACATGGCTTATGTACAGTAATGGTTTGTGCTGTCTCTCTACATATATCACGACAAACATGGTGTCAGAAGATTTGGATCCATGCTCTTTCTACACATTTGATGCTGAGAGCTTGCCAGCCTTCATGTGAGTGTTCTTGGAACTGATTGTGCCTCCTGACAATTGCAGTCCTGTCCTGGATGCTGAGTGTTTGCAGCAAGGAAAACAGCATCATGGCAGCTAACAGCATTCCACTGCCTGCGGCAATGAGGGTGAGTGGAGATGTTGGCAGTAACTGGGACAATTTCAGGGCTGAGTTTCAGGACTATTCCCTAGCCACAGGGTTAAATGAGAAGTCTGAAGCAGTGCAAGCAGCCACGCTGAGAAGGATAATGGGCAGTGAATGCCTCCATGTTTACAAGCATAATCTGAACCTCACAGAGGAGCAAAAGAGTGACACCAAAACCATTCTGGATGCATTAGAAGCTTTCTTCAGACCTTCTAAAAATGTCATCTATGAAAGATATATATTTGGCTGCTGTAAGCAAGAAGACTGTGAATCAATAGACAGGTTTGTCACACGGCTAAGAGCAAAAGCTGCAAGCTGTGAGTATGGCTCTCTGAGAGATGAACTTATTCGTGATAAAATAGTTTTGGGTATCACCAGTGAAAGCACACGCCGCCACCTATTGAGGAAACATGATTTAGATCTACAAACAGCAATTGAGATATGTCGCACTGATGAACTTACTGACAAACATATGAAAGCTATGGAGCAGGATAAACTGATTGACAATATCAATGCAGCCTCTAAAGAACAGCAAAACTTCAAAAACCACCAGCATAAGTTTCAGCACAAGGGTCACCTACACAACTCACCTGGGAGGAAGCCTGCATCATGCAAGTATTGCGGCAACGTGCATGTACGAGAGAAAGAAAAGTGTCCTGCATATGGGAAAATCTGTACTGCATGTGGTAAACCAAATCACTTTGCAAGAGTGTGTCTCTCCAGTAAAATGGAAGCAAGGAAGCTGCACACAATTGAGGAAATGTCAGATCCGGAGAATGCACACCTGCTTAGCACTGATATGGTTTACTCCTCAGAATGCATTGGTGCTGTAAACACAAAGGGCAAAAAATGGTTTGTAAACCTCAGATTAAACAATATAATCCAACCCTGCCAGCTGGACTCGGGTGCAACGTGTGATGTCATGAGTATAAAGGACAAAATGAAACTGGCACCCAGAGCACCCCTTCAGCCTAGTAGCACCAAACTAAAGTTGTATTCAGGGGAACTAATGGAATCATTGGGGCTATTCCAAACAGAATGCAGCATACGTGATTGTATACACAAACTGAACTTTGAGATTGTTGATGCCGATCAGAAACCGCTATTATCAGGTTCAACATGTGAGCGCCTTGGACTGATGCTGTTCACCATTCCTGCTGAGCTACATAATGTTGATAATCAGCCTGCAAAATCTCTGACTAGGCCACTGACAAAACAGCAAATTCTTCACACCTACAGTGATGTGTTTGAGGGCCCGATAGTCTCTGTTCCAGGAGAGGTTCGTTTTGAACTTGATCCTACCATTCAACCTGTACAATGTGCCCCACGCAATGTGCCTATCGCCATTAAGCCACTGGTTAAAGCTCAACTAGATAAATATGAAGCTGAAGGACATCTAACTTCAGTAACAGAGCCTACAGATTGGATCAGTAACATGGTTGTTATCAGAAAGCCTGAGAAGATCAGAATATGCATTGATCCCAAGTTTCTGAATATGGCCCTGAAACGGTCACACTACTTAATGCCAACACTCGATGATATTTTGCACAAACTACCTAAAGCACATGTCTTCACACTTGTGGATGCTAGAGATGCCTTTTTACAGTGCAAACTGGATGAAAAGAGTAGCTACATGACCACGTTCTGGACTCCTTGGGGCAGAAAGAGATGGCTCAAACTACCATTTGGAGTCTCTGTAGCACCGGAGGTATACCAGCGAAAGCAGCATGAACTATTAGGTGGTCTTGACGGAATTGAGCCAATAGCTGATGACATTCTTATAGTTGGCTGCGGCAATACAGATGAGGAGGCTGAGCAAGACCATGATGAAAAGTTAATAGCGCTACTGGATCGTTGTAGGCAGGTGATGCTGAGGCTTAGTGTGAAGAAATTGCAGTACAAGGGGGAAGAAGTCCGTTTCCATGGACATATCCTGTCTTCACAAGGCTTAAAAGCTGACCCGGATAAGATTAAAGCCATTGTGGACATGCCACAACCTGCTGATGCCAAAGCGGTACAGAGATTTATTGGCTTTGTTACATACCTAGCAAAATTCCTGCCACACTTATCTGAGGTGTGTGAGCCACTAAGACGACTTCTGGACAAAGATGCAGTTTGGCACTGGCTTCCCAAGCATGACCGAGCAGTAGAGGATATAAAACACTTGGTCACCTCTGCCCCAGTGTTGAAATACTATGATGTCACAAAGCCTGTTACCATACAAAGTGACTCCAGTAAAAATGGTCTAGGCTGTTGCCTTTTGCAGAAAGGTCAGCCAGTTGCATATGCGTCCAGAGCTCTTTCATCAGCTGAGCAAAATTATGCTCAAATTGAGAAGGAATGTTTAAGCATTGTATTTGCTTGCCAGCGTTTCCATCATTATCTTTATGGACGGGATTCAATTACAGCTGAAACTGATCACAAACCTTTGATAGCCATATTCAAAAAGCCCCTTTTGTGTGCTCCCAAGCGTTTGCAGAGCATGATGCTTACATTGCAGCATTACAACCTCAATGTTGTCTACAAGCCAGGATGTGAAATGTATATCAGCGATACCCTGAGCAGAGCTACGTCAGATAATGTGGCACCTGGAGGTGAGCATGAGCATCGTACAATTTGTCTGCTGGAACAGGAACAAAATTTCTTTGCCGATATCAATCAAGCAGACTATCTTAATGTCACAGATCAACGACTACATCAACTCATACAGCACACTGACAGTGATGCAACTTTACAAGCTTTGAAGTCTATTGTTTTGAGTGGGTGGCCAGATGAAAAAGATGCAGTACCTGGAATTGTAAGGGAATACTGGTCCTTTAGAGATGAGATCAGCATACAAAATGGTATCTTGTACAAAGGTCCAAGGGTCATCGTGCCGAAGTCACTGAGAGCAGAGATGTTATTACGCATACACTCCAGCCATATTGGTGGTGAAGCATGCTACAGGCAAGCTCGTGATACTCTTTACTGGCCCAACATGCATGGTGAAATCAAAGACTTTGTCAGTAATTGTCCCACCTGCAATGAATATGCCCATTTGCAACAGAAAGAAAACCATGATGTCACATGAGATACCTACACGTCCGTGGCAGATTATCAGTATGGACTTATTCAACTACGCAGGCAAGGAATACCTGCTTTTAGTCGATCATTATTCAGACTTCTGGGAAATAGACCTTCTTCCCGACTTATCCACTGAAGCTACAATTAAGAGGTGCAAGGCTCAGTTTGCACGTCATGGCCAACCAGATACAGTAATCTCCGACAATGGCCCTCAGTTTTCAGAAAATTTGCCACTGAATGGGAGTTTGAGCATGTTACTTCCACACCACGGCATCCACAGGCTAATGGCAAAGCTGAATCAGCTGTAAAGATTGTTAAAAATGTATGCAAGAAAGCACAAAGTGATGGTAAAGACCCATGGAAGGCCATTTTACATTGGAGAAACACTCCGACTGAAGGCATGGATAGTAGCCCGGCACAAAGACTGATGTCAAGGAGATTAAAGACCTCCTTACCAGTATCAAATAGGCTGCTTGAACCCTCTGTTATACAAGGTGTTCCAGAAAAGATAAGGATTAAGAGACAAGTGTCAAAGGCACGATATGACACATCGGCCAGAGATTTGCCAGAATTAAATATTGGAGAACGAATCCGTATAAAACCATTACCTGGAGATCGAACAGGCCGTTGGAGAATAGGTACTTGTCTGCAAAAGGTTGCACCACGCTCCTATCTTGTGGACGTTGAAGGAACTCTCTATCGCCGCAATCGAGTGGATTTGAGAGTGGCAGAGCAGACTGATTCTCAGTATCCCGTTGATAGATCAGACTCACCCATTGACAGTGAGGCATGTACAGAGGGAATGCCTCATACCAACGGCAATGACAGTTCTGGGCAACCAAGTATACCCGACAGCTGTCAAGCGCAGAGCATGCCAGTACGTGATGAGAGGAGCCCAGTAACTTCAGAAAGGGCTAAAGGAATCCTTGTACAAGGGCCAGTCTTCACCCGTAGAGGTAGATGTTCAAAACCACCTATGAGACTTAACCTGTAGAATGTGTTATTGCTTTGTCTCTTTTCAATTTCACAATGTTCATTTATTAACACAAAAAGGGGGAGATGTTATGGATGACATGTTTCTTTAAATGCAACTCTATGGTGCATCTCTGTTGTACTTCTTCCTGTGTTGTGTTTCCTGTTTCCTGCTGGTTCTTTCAGTAAACATGGCTTATGTACAGTAATGGTTTGTGCTGTCTCTCTACATATATCACGACAAACACTGGACTGCCTTTACTACAAGATGTACAATGCCTGGGGACAAGGTTAATCTCCATTGGAAGTCCCACTTGCACTACACAATGGCGACAACGCCTAACTGACTGAAGGCACTGGCAGGGGCAGTACTATGGTCCCATGCTCCCATCTTTGTGGAGGCTCAGCCTTCAGTTTACCATACAATCGTGTTTTAGCATCTAGGAGTGTTTGCAGGCACTGATGAAATTTAACATTGGACCAATGACATAAGAATAATTGAGATGTGTAGTTTCTGTTACCATTTTATGTGAAGAAATGTGACCAGGTATACATTTCTTTAATGGAAATATGTTGTATTTTCCATTCATCTGTTCTCATACTACTGAATAGATTTTGGACTTTGTACATAGTTTTGTGCGAAGACGAATTACCTATAATAGAGGACCTTTACCTCATGACCCATGTGGCAGGAGAAGTTGGTGCTAGACCACACCCTGACATTCCTCTAGCACCAAAAGCGGTTTACACTCAGCACATTTGCACAACCTGTACACTGTAGAGAGAAAGATAGGAGCTACTTTCTGCATCTTGTCGAGACATCATGGCCTATGTATACAGATTCTTCCCCCCTTTGTCTGCCAGCAGTTTTAAGGGAGATGTTTGGCTGAACTCTCCTAGAGTAACCATTGTAACTATATAAGGCCACAATACCAATACAAGCCTATAGGTGGGGTACAGCGAGGTGTGACGGCAATAATTCACACAGTTTGGTGCAATGGAAAACTTGTATTGAAATAGCACAGCAACAGTTTACAACAGTTTACAGTTTACAACAAATCCAACCGGGTACACTCACAGTTTTCAGTAATATGAAGAGAGCAGGTATCGGTTGAATTGACAGTGTCTGCAAAAGAGATCGGAGTGCAGTTTGGCCAACCAGATGTCCAAGAAATAGCAACCCTACGCTTTCCCTTCTTGTCAGGAACCTTTCTCTTACCACTAGTACTGTCCCTAAATGGTGGGGTACCTGTCCCTAATCTACCAACTCACAAAATGTGCATCAAACCCAGGAGCCAGGGCCTTAAATAGGCTCTGTCTGACCCAAGATGGCCATCAGAGTCACATGGGGTGGTACCATCCAAAAGGATAGCTTCCCCAGTGACCCAGGTAACCATAGAGGAACCCTGATCTTCTTGATTTCCTTTTCAACAACAGTGCCACTGCTGAGAGCTCCACTTGAAGTGGAGAATGTAGACTGCACCTGCAAATAAAACCACAGTGACACCTTGCCTTGAGTATGGTTGGACAATCTGAGTCAATTGGACTAACCTGCAGCAGCTGTAGGAGAATTTCTGGGTCCATCCAGGCATGGAGCAGATGTGAAAAATGTGGGGACTTTCCATTGTCAGTTTTGCAGTAGAACCAGCCGTCAAGTGTGCTCTGGGTGGATTGAACGAATGGGTGACAGCCAAGAGGTGTTAATCTGCTTCACCTTGCCTGCTAGTAATACAGCATCAACCATTGGATATTCCTGTGCCTATCATGGCAGTAGTAGAGGTGTCCTGGGATACCGCAGGTCCTCTATCTCCAATAACATTAGATCAAACAGAAGACCGTCCAGCTCGTCAAATGGTGGGACCTTAATGATTGTTAGTGGGAGGCTGCCAAGAGTTGAAACTATATCCAATTTAGCAGTGGAGCATGTTTTTCAAAATCTCTGGGTCTGAGCAAGAGAATGATGGGATGGTACCCCAATCTAACGCCACCAAGGCACCTGACTGTATGAAGGAAGTGACTTAGGCCCTCTGATACAGAGACCCTCAGTGCTCATGACTCTGGCTATGGCAGAGCAAAACTCTGCTGAGAGTCTTACCAGTGACCCAGTTCCAGTGGATGCTGTGATATCAGAAAAGAGAAGGCAATAGGGTGAAGGAACATTGTGATTATTACCCAAGTGTTTCACCCCAGCACACCACAGCCCAAACGTTATCCCAAATCATGTCTGAAGTTGCATTTGTAAGATAGTCGCCTAATTCTGTTGTTTTGCTCAGACTTGGTGTGTGGAAAAGCTAACTAAATTATTCAGTTTCCAAAGAAATCCACAGAAAAAGGTTTTTGATAACTATAGCCTAGAGTTCCCTTATGCGTCAGAGAAAATAATGGATACAATTGAGAGCATCAGAGATGCTAAATGGAGGGAAGTCGTGTGGGACTATCTAGGTTTGCCAAAAACATTTTGTGGCAAAGAAACTCCCCCAAAATTGTTGGAAAAGTTTAAGTTGTGTAGCGGGGTGTCACTTTAAAGAGCTCAAAAGACTACTATACCCAGTGTGCAGTGGGACACCCACAGTGCATTGCCCGGCGCAAGGTCTGCTGGGAAAGCCCTATTTAAGGAGGAGCGGAGCAATACGCGGGTCTCTTTGGACGCCGCCCACCTAGCAAGTGGAACCCACGCTGAGTCTGCCGCTGGCCTGGGCCTGAGAGTTTGGGCCTTGAGATCCAAAGAGCCCTCCGACCTTCACGGGAGACCCCAAGAGTCAACTCGTCCATCATCCTTCCAAAGACGGTCAGGAGGATCGGAGACTGCGGGTGTCGTGAGACTGTGTGCTGGAGCCCCAGCTACGGAAGTCGGTTGTACGGACTGGTCCGGTCGGATGAGAGAGCACTTGCTCAGAGATTAAGTGATTAAGCTTAGGCCCAGTGTCCCTTGTTCAAGGACCACCGTTACCGGAGTGTTATATTGCACGCCAGAGGGACAGTGTGCTGTGCAGCGTTAGTTGAACTCTTTGATATATGCCCAGTAGCTAACTGTTTTGATACCTGTAGATTACAAATAACCTACAAAGTGCACCACCATTGCTAGTGAAGATCCTTCCCAACGGAAGCACCGTATCTGCAATAGTCAGGCCTGACTGTAGAACTGTTAGAAATTGTTTGGGCGCCATCTTGCCCATGAGGGGGAAGCTCGCGAGCATAGTTGATTGACATTTAGCGTGTGTAATACTATTTGAACTTAGTGTTTGTTATATGCTTAATGGTTAACATTGCAGGGCTCTGCATAGGCATATGTACTATTGTTTAACTTTATGCTTTACACTCAGTAAAAGTACTTGTGGTTAGGCCAATACGCTGTGTGGTTATATTTTATTGCGGTATTGTGATCCTCATAGCTAACGGGTTTCACAATCCCATATTTGCTGCTATCTGTGCCAAGGGAGGTTAGAGCCAGTTACTGGGGGTTGACAGCAGTGTGTTACAGGCCCAAAATCTATACCAGCAGCCCTCTTAGCTGGGGCCTGGGGGTATTGTTGCAGTTGTATGGACATGCAGCGCTACCCCCAAAGGAGCCGCTTTGTAGCTTGCAAGCTCTGTTTGCCTCATTCCTATGAATAACCCCTGCCCCTATGACACACCAGGTTAAGCAGTGAGCAGCTGCTGTAGCACTGAGAGCATAAGGATACATACTCAAACAGTTATAGCCCAGTATCTGAAAATAAAGAAGGTTAAGAATAGAGAAGTATGGTATATACAGTGACAATACAAAAAAAAAAAGTCGCTGGGGTTCCCCAGCTGACGATTTTGGTATGTGTCTATACTATTTGGCTGACAGGAGTTTAAAACCTTGCATACACTAGCATTTTTTTTTTTTTCGTTCAGCCCCGAAGAGCTTGGGAGGAGTAACTGTACTAACTATGCAATGTTAGTTCAGCGATCTCCCCTGCTGAACTATTGTGTTCTGACAGGGGGGTGGCCCCTCCGTCAGAACACACTGGTCATCGTTCTCAGCCATTGGCCGCTAATCAGGAGGCCTTCTTGGTCATATCCCTTCGACAGAAGCCAGATGTCGGACCGGCTGCCATACACACGGACCAAATGTCGGCCGGTTTCTATTGAACCTTCGATACCGCCCAATATTCCGTCCATGTGTACGGGGCTTTAGCCTGAGCACCGACACATCCATCATCCCTTGACTGGTACCTGAATTTGAGTGTTGTGACTTACCCTTTGTTCCCTTATCTAGGCATGCAGTCTGGGTGGCCAGTGATAGAAGCTAACAAGTGGCTCCTGCCTTTCTGTACCATACTATGCCACATGCCTTTCCACATTGAGGGGGTACCTTGCAAGGTTGAGGTGGAAAAGTTCCATCTCCCCTTGCAGGGCACCTTGTATTAATGTTGAGAGATAAGGACCTCTTCCCCAAAAATATGGGGGTAATATGGACGGGACATATAGCAGAATCTAGAAACCCCCATTTGTAATACAGTAAGGGGACCCTCAGGTATCCCTTCACCTCATGGAATGAGTTCAGAGGTATATTAGTACCTCCCACCCATAAAGAGTTAAATGTAAATAAACACCTACACACTGTGAAAAAGTCCTTTACCTGTGTAGCAAGGTCATGTATTTGAACATATCTTAACAGACTACAATTTGTGCCTAATTAGGAACTTAGCTCCCTCTGGTGCTCGTTTGTATTATAGTTTGGAAGTTGTTTGGTTCTGTCATAAGAACAAAGCATGGTGGGCATTGTAGTACAAGAGACAGAGACTCTATTGCCGTGGGATGGATTGAGACTACAATACCCACAAATCCCATTATGCTACCAAACTGCTGTGAGCCGCGCACAGCCTGCTGGGAGAACTGATTTAAGGCAGAGGCGGGGCCTCAGCCCGCTCTCTCGGGACGCCATCTTCAACAGGCAAGAGGTCTGCTGTGAGCACGCCTAGGCCGGAGAAGCCTGGGCCAAAAGTTACCGAGGGAAAGGATCGCCTGACGAGGGATCCTTGTGGACAGCCTCGCTGATCGAGCCAGAGAGGGATTGATCTACACTTCACAGCACCCGGAGTCCGCTATCCACCGGCACCTTGTGAACGGCTGCGCAGAGGACCAGAGGCCTCGTGTTACAGAGAGACTGGGAACAAGGAGAGGTTCCAGGTGGAGTGTACAGGCCAGGCGAGGCGAGGCCTCATTTGGTGAGAAGGCACTTGCCTACTGACATAGTTAACTGGGTCCCAGAAAGGGGGTTTCCATAGCTCCACGTGTACTTGCTGGTGTCTGTAGTGTCGCAAGTAGGGATACCTTACACCTGAGAGTGATACAACGGCTGGGAGGAACTAGTGTTTGTTCTACCAACACGCCATAGACAACGAGTTATTATCATTTCTCCTCACCCGGTTTATTGGATTACAAATAGATAAGTGCACCAACGAGGCTAGCAGAAGACAAAGGAACAGTCATCAGCCTACTTTGTTGCAGAAGTTTCCGGAACGGGACACTCATCAGTTGAACAGTCCACTAGGGGGAGCCCTATAGTTGGGAGCCTATGTGTTTAATATAGTCTGTTTTGCATTGCATTATTATTTGCTATTTTGGGTGAGCTGTGTGTGACTTGGTGGAGAGGTGTCTCAGTGTTGGTATAATTGCATTGGGAGATTCCTCCACCCTGCACTCACTCATATCTGGCCCCGGGTCATGTTATTTGGGTCTAATAACAAGGAAATTCTGTACCAGTGGTGTCACATTGACTGTTACAGGGAGCTGTGGGTAGTCAATCTTAACTGTGTAACCTTTTTGTTTTGTTATTTTGGCTACAGGCTGCCTGTATTAGTTTGGGCCCTGTAGTGCACCGCTGTCAGCCCCTGGCAATCGGCTCTAGCCTCTCGTGGCACAGTTAGTAAAGGGGATGATGAAATTTCAATCACTCTGTAATTCTCTATGACACAATCCCACGGTAAGGCACACAGTAATGATATAGCACAGTAAATGACACTGACAACCGATATACTTAACTCAAATATAAATATTTTTACTGTTGATAAAGGTTAGAGTGATAAACAGTATGCAATAAAACATGCAGAGCCCTGCAATGTAAGTACACTTATAAAACAGCAAAACGTTCAATAGTATGATATACAGGCTAACAGACCCCGCTGCAACTATCCTCCCTCGTGGACAATATGGCGTCCAGCAATGTCATATACTACCCAGTCAGGCCTGACTATGATTAGGGTATAGTTCTGTGGGAAAGGATTCTTCGCTAGCAGTACGGTGGTGCACTTTAAGAACAAATTGTAATCCAACAAAGGAACGGTGATTGGCGACTTAATAGTACCAAGGAGACTGATAACTCAGTTCTGTAGACAGTCTCCCCAAAGTGTAACTGCAATCACTGTGGCGGCCCTGAATACAGTCAGTAGGCCTAGAGATACTGTGGTGTAGTTCTGAGCAGGTGCTCTCACCCAACCGGACCAGTCCTTGTCCGTTACTTCCGTTGCTGTGACTCGATTCACAGTGTCCACGACACCCGGGTCTTCGGTCCTCCTGGTAACAGCACTCGGCAACAGGATCAGACGTCCCACAGGTTCCTCGGTGGAACGGTAGGCTCTCTGGAAAAGCACAAGGCCCAGGCTTCAGGCCTTGTGCACACAGCAGATCAACACAGGGATCCTCTTGCTGGCAGGGCGGTGTCCAAAGAGAGAGAAGTGGGCTCCGCCTCTCCCTTATAAAGTCCACCCCAGCAGTCCTTGCGCGGGGCAATGCACCCTGGGTGCCTTAAGGTGTACTGGGTACTGTAGTCTCTTGGGAATTAAAGGGGCAACACCCCGCTACATATATATATATATATATATATATATATTTATATTTATATATATATATATATATATATATATATATATATATATATATTACTGTGTGGTGTTATTGTGGTCCCCTACTGCCATAGGGTTCCACAATCATATTATTGTCCAGTTGTGCCAAGGAGGGGATCGAGCCAAACTTCAAGGGGTTGACAGGCAGAGTGCAGACCCAAATCTAACCAGCAGCTCCTACGGGGGTAGTACACCAGCAATACAATAAAAGCTAAAATAAAAAGTTACCAATGTCCTCCATCTAAATCTATATCAATCACGTCTTCCAGCCACATAAATCCATTGTCAATCATGACATCCAGACGTGTAAATGCTCATCACTATGACGTGCCGCCCACCGATATGTACCCGCCGCACTCCTGTCCCTAAACAACAGATCTCCGGTGCTTCAGTAATGTAAAAACAGCACTGGACATTCATATTTGGCCAATGATGTTTCCCTGGCACTGCTGTTATGAAAAACACAGTGCCATTTATCCTGGGAGACATCACTGACCAAACTGGGGTGGGCAAACAGCTTTGGTAGTTTGTTGGTGCATTCAGATCCAACTCAAAAACAAATTTCATCCTTAGTTGGTGGCTTATTTTTTCCTACCGGCTGTTGCTTGAGCTTAGAACCCTAGGCCATCTGGGGCTACCGTATAATATCTGATACTAAAGAAGTACCTACCTAACCCAAGCTGATTCTGCTGCCAAGGATAATATTTATGGGGACTTTGAGTTACACTTAAACCTCCACTGGCTGATGCTGTAGTCATACCATGTACAGAGAAAACACAGGAACCTCTGTTTTATTGGATGCTACCAGTGGCGGTGCGTCCATATGGGCACCACCCGTCTCTCCTGCCACCCCTCTATCACATAGATAGATTCATGCATTGTATGAATCTATCTTTGGTCGCTGCTGCCACCCTCTATTCAGGTGCCCGACCCCTTTTTGGGCGCCAGGAGCTTGAATTACAGCGGCGGGTATTTTTTGGAAGCACCTGATTATAGCCGTAGGCGCTAATAGGTGTCCAAAAAGGTGAACAGCGGGCTCCATGCTGGGCGCTCGCTCTTCATTCAGTGTTGTGTTAGGAAAGCGAATTAATATTCGCTTTCCTAACACTGAACCGCCTCTCAGCCAATCAGGTGCTCGGGTCTGTTACCTGTCACATGATTGGCTGAAACGACAGGCACTGTGATTGGACACCTATCAGGCGTCCAATCATAGCAGAGGACGGGAAGAGAGGATGGGAGAAGACATCAAGGAGCGTGGAGGACACCACCGCCGTCACCCTAAACAGGTAAGTGCCGGGCGGGCGGGGGATGCACACTGGCAACATTTTATGGGCACAGAAGTGGCAATTGATGGGCACACTGGCAGCAATTGATGGGCACAGTAGCGGCAATTGATGGGCACAGTGTCAGCAATTGATGGGCACAGTGTCAGCAATTGATGGGCACACTGGCAGCAATTGGTGGGCACAGTAGCGGCAATTGATGGGCACACTGGCAGCAATTGATGGGCACAGTGTCAGCAATTGATGGGCACACTGGCAACAATTAATGGGCACAGTGGCTGCATTTGATGGCACAGTGGCGGCGTTTGATGGCACAGTGGCAGCGTTTGATGGCACAGTGGCTGCGTTTGATGGGCACAGTGGCTGCGTTTGATAGGCACAGTGGCTGCGTTTGATGGGCACAGTGGTGGCAATTGATGGGCACAGTGGCAGCAATTGATGGGCACAGTGGCGGCAATTGATGGTCACACTGGCAGCAATTGATGGGCACAGTTGCAGCAATTGATGGACACACTGGCAGCAATGATGGGTACAGTAGCTGCGTTTGATGGCACAGTGGCTGCAATTTATGGGTACAGTGGCTGCATTTGATGGGCACAGTGGCTGCATTTAATGGCACAGTGGCAGCGTTTGATGGCACAGTGGCAGCGTTTGATGGCACAGTGGCAGCGTTTGATGGGCACAGTGGCTGCGCTTGATGGGCACAGTGGCAGCAATTGATGGGCACAGTAGCTGCGTTTGATGGACACAGAGGCTGCAACTGATGATTTTTTTTTCAGTTTGTTTGCGCCCCCCAAAAATTTTGAGCACCAGCCGCCACTGGATGTTACATCTGTCTGTTGTACACAGAAGAAGTTTCAACTCCATTCAGGAACTTTAAGCTTGGAGAAAAAGTGCTAAGAATTGCTGATTTGGTATTTCACCAACCCGTTCCTACTATTGGTGCAATAAACCTTCAAAAGA
The DNA here is from genome assembly GCA_029206835.1 of Rana muscosa. Lineage (NCBI taxonomy): Eukaryota > Metazoa > Chordata > Amphibia > Anura > Ranidae > Rana > Rana muscosa. Next base: position 352,551,648 of record CM055118.1, read on the forward strand.
CTGTTTTCTCTTAAATGGTAATTTTGTACCATTTCTGATACCTGGTCAGAACAGTTGTATATTTAAATACTTATCCTTCTTTAGATAATTTTAATTGTGAATTTATCTGTCCCTGACCACCTACCTCCATACAAACATGGCCGCCAATTAGTGGAGTACACACTGGCGCGTCTGCAATGCTTAAATTTTGACTCAGCATGTCGAATTTGACAGGCATCTGTCAAATTTGCCCACTGAAGTTGAGGTCAAGTTCCTCCACCCCAAACTCGCTCATCCATGTCTTTATGGACCTTGCATTGTGCACTGGTCCAAATCATTTGGTGGAGGGGGGATTATGATTTGGGGTTGTTTTTCAGGGGTTGGGCTTGGCCCCTTAGTTCCAGTGAAGGGAACTCTTAAGGCAGGGGTCCTCAAACTATGGCCCGTGGGCCGCATACGGCCCGCCAGTGTGATTTACCCGGCCCGCGGACTGCCCCTTTAACATTGCGGCAATCGTTCCCTTCCCTGACCTTTTGTTTCACTATCTTTCGCCGCCACCGCTAGAGGTCCGGCTGGCGGAGGTAATGTCTCCGCCGGTGGCCATTTTCAAGAAGACCACATACGAGTTATTAACAAGAAGCGAGCCTGCCGAGCAGCTACTATAAAAATGGAGCTGCGGCACCGCCCACCCCCCCCGCCCCCGGCCTGTCTGTCATCTGTGACCTGTTGTGGAAAGGGGTGGCGGGTGGGCGGTGCCGCAGCTCCATTTCTATTGTAGCCAATAGAAAGCTCCCTTCTTGTTAATAACTCATCTGTGGTCTTCTTGAAAATGGCCGCATCTAATTTGTTCCCCCTCAGCCTTCTGTAATGGCGGCGGAGACACCGCTGCTGGGATATAGAAGGGCTCCAATGGGGGGGGGGGGGACCTGAGATGTAAGGAAGCACTCCGCTGGCTGGGGACAGTGACACCTGAGATGTAAGGAAACACTCCGCTGGGGACAGTGACACCTGAGATGTAAGGAAGCACTCCGCTGGGGACAGTGACACCTGAGATGAAAGGAAGCACTTTGCTGGGGACAGCGACACCTGAGATGTAAGGAAGCACTCTGCTGGGGACACCTGAGATGTAAGGAAGCACTCCGCTGGGGACACCTGAGATGTAAGGAAGCACTCCGCTGGGGACACCTGAGATGTAAGGAAGCACTCTGCTGGCTGGGGACAGTGACACCTGAGATGTAAGGAAGCACTCTGCTGGCTGGGGACAGTGGCACCTGAGATATAAGGAAGCACTCCACTGGCTGGGGACAGTGACACCTGATATGTAAGGAAGCACTCTGCTGGCTGGGGACAGTGACACCTGATATGTAAGGAAGCACTCTGCTGGCTGGGGACAGTGACACCTGAGATGTAAGGAAGCACTCCACTGGCTGGGGACAGTGGCACCTGAGATATAAGGAAGCACTCCACTGGCTGGGGACAGTGACACCTGATATGTAAGGAAGCACTCTGCTGGCTGGGGACAGTGACACCTGAGATGTAAGGAAGCACTCTGCTGGCTGGGGACAGTGACACCTGAGATGTAAGGAAGCACTCTGCTGGCTGGGGACAGTGACACCTGAGATGTAAGGAAGCACTCTGCTGGCTGGGGACAGTGACACCTGAGATGTAAGGAAGCACTCTGCTGGCTGGGGACAGTGACACCTGAGATGTAAGGAAGCACTCTGCTGGCTGGGGACAGTGACACCTGAGATGTAAGGAAGCACTCTGCTGGCTGGGGACAGTGACACCTGAGATGTAAGGAAGCACTCTGCTGGCTGGGGACAGTAACACCTGAGATGTAAGGAAGCACTCCGCTGGCTGGGGACAGTGACACCTGAGATGTAAGGAAGCACTCCGCTGGCTGGGGACAGTGACACCTGAGATGTAAGGAAGCACTCTGCTGGCTGGGGACAGTGACACCTGATATGTAAGGAAGCACTCTGCTGGCTGGGGACAGTGACACCTGATATGTAAGGAAGCACTCTGCTGGCTGGGGACAGTGACACCTGAGATGTAAGGAAGCACTCTGCTGGCTGGGGACAGTGACACCTGAGATGTAAGGAAGCACTCTGCTGGCTGGGGACAGTGACACCTGAGATGTAAGGAAGCACTCTGCTGGCTGGGGACAGTGACACCTGAGATGTAAGGAAGCACTCTGCTGGCTGGGGACAGTGACACCTGAGATGTAAGGAAGCACTCTGCTGGCTGGGGACAGTGACACCTGAGATGTAAGGAAGCACTCTGCTGGCTGGGGACAGTGACACCTGAGATGTAAGGAAGCACTCTGCTGGCTGGGGACAGTGACACCTGAGATGTAAGGAAGCACTCTGCTGGCTGGGGACAGTGACACCTGAGATGTAAGGAAGCACTCTGCTGGCTGGGGACAGTGACACCTGAGATGTAAGGAAGCACTCCGCTGGCTGGGGACAGTGACACCTGAGATGTAAGGAAGCACTCTGCTGGCTGGGGACAGTGACACCTGAGATGTAAGGAAGCACTCCGCTGGCTGGGGACAGTGACACCTGAGATGTAAGGAAGCACTCTGCTGGCTGGGGACAGTGACGCCTGAGATGTAAGGAAGCACTCTGCTGGCTAGGGACAGTGACGCCTGAGATGTAAGGAAGCACTCCGCTGGCTGGGGACAGTGACACCTGAGATGTAAGGAAGCACTCTGCTGGCTGGGGACAGTGACACCTGAGATGTAAGGAAGCACTCTGCTGGCTGGGGACAGTGACACCTGAGATGTAAGGAAGCACTCTGCTGGCTGGGGACAGTGACACCTGAGATGTAAGGAAGCACTCTGCTGGCTGGGGACAGTGACACCTGAGATGTAAGGAAGCACTCTGCTGGCTGGGGACAGTGACACCTGAGATGTAAGGAAGCACTCCGCTGGCTGGGGACAGTGACACCTGAGATGTAAGGAAGCACTCTGCTGGCTGGGGACAGTGACACCTGAGATGTAAGGAAGCACTCCGCTGGCTGGGGACAGTGACACCTGAGATGTAAGGAAGCACTCTGCTGGCTGGGGACAGTGACACCTGAGATGTAAGGAAGCACTCTGCTGGCTGGGGACAGTGACACCTGAGATGTAAGGAAGCACTCTGCTGGCTGGGGACAGTGACACCTGAGATGTAAGGAAGCACTCCGCTGGCTGGGGACAGTGACACCTGAGATGTAAGGAAGCACTCTGCTGGCTGGGGACAGTGACGCCTGAGATGTAAGGAAGCACTCTGCTGGCTAGGGACAGTGACGCCTGAGATGTAAGGAAGCACTCCGCTGGCTGGGGACAGTGACACCTGAGATGTAAGGAAGCACTCTGCTGGCTGGGGACAGTGACACCTGAGATGTAAGGAAGCACTCTGCTGGCTGGGGACAGTGACACCTGAGATGTAAGGAAGCACTCCGCTGGCTGGGGACAGTGACACCTGAGATGTAAGGAAGCACTCTGCTGGCTGGGGACAGTGACACCTGAGATGTAAGGAAGCACTCCGCTGGCTGGGGACAGTGACACCTGAGATGTAAGGAAGCACTCTGCTGGCTGGGGACAGTGACACCTGAGATGTAAGGAAGCACTCTGCTGGCTAGGGACAGTGACGCCTGAGATGTAAGGAAGCACTCCGCTGGCTGGGGACAGTGACACCTGAGATGTAGGGAAGCACTCTGCTGGCTGGGGACAGTGACACCTGAGATGTAAGGAAGCACTCTGCTGGCTGGGGACAGTGACACCTGAGATGTAAGGAAGCACTCTGCTGGCTGGGGACAGTGACACCTGAGATGTAAGGAAGCACTCCGCTGGCTGGGGACAGTGACACCTGAGATGTAAGGAAGCACTCTGCTGGCTGGGGACAGTGACACCTGAGATGTAAGGAAGCACTCTGCTGGCTAGGGACAGTGACGCCTGAGATGTAAGGAAGCACTCCGCTGGCTGGGGACAGTGACACCTGAGATGTAGGGAAGCACTCTGCTGGCTGGGGACAGTGACACCTGAGATGTAAGGAAGCACTCTGCTGGCTGGGGACAGTGACACCTGAGATGTAAGGAAGCACTCCGCTGGCTGGGGACAGTGACACCTGAGATGTAAGGAAGCACTCTGCTGGCTGGGGACAGTGACACCTGAGATGTAAGGAAGCACTCCGCTGGCTGGGGACAGTGACACCTGAGATGTAAGGAAGCACTCCGCTGGCTGGGGACAGTGACACCTGAGATGTAAGGAAGCACTCTGCTGGCTGGGGACAGTGACACCTGAGATGTAAGGAAGCACTCTGCTGGCTGGGGACAGTGACACCTGAGATGTAAGGAAGCACTCCGCTGGCTGGGGACAGTGACACCTGAGATGTAAGGAAGCACTCCGCTGGCTGGGGACAGTGACACCTGAGATGTAAGGAAGCACTCTGCTGGCTGGGGACAGTGACACCTGAGATGTAAGGAAGCACTCCGCTGGCTGGGGACAGTGACACCTGAGATGTAGGGAAGCACTCCGCTGGCTGGGGACAGTGACACCTGAGATGTAAGGAAGCACTCCGCTGGCTGGGGACAGTGACACCTGAGATGTAGGGAAGCACTCTGCTGGCTGGGGACAGTGACACCTGAGATGTAAGGAAGCACTCTGCTGGCTGGGGACAGTGACACCTGAGATGTAAGGAAGCACTCCGCTGGCTGGGGACAGTGACACCTGAGATGTAAGGAAGCACTCTGCTGGCTGGGGACAGTGACACCTGAGATGTAAGGAAGCACTCCGCTGGCTGGGGACAGTGACACCTGAGATGTAGGGAAGCACTCTGCTGGCTGGGGACAGTGACACCTGAGATATAAGGAAGCACTCTGCTGGCTGGGGACAGTGACACCTGAGATGTAAGGAAGCACTCCGCTGGCTGGGGACAGTGACACCTGAGATGTAGGGAAGCACTCTGCTGGCTGGGGACAGTGACACCTGAGATGTAAGGAAGCACTCTGCTGGCTGGGGACAGTGACACCTGAGATGTAAGGAAGCACTCCGCTGGCTGGGGACAGTGACACCTGAGATGTAAGGAAGCACTCTGCTGGCTGGGGACAGTGACACCTGAGATGTAAGGAAGCACTCCGCTGGCTGGGGACAGTGACACCTGAGATGTAGGGAAGCACTCTGCTGGCTGGGGACAGTGACACCTGAGATATAAGGAAGCACTCTGCTGGCTGGGGACAGTGACACCTGAGATGTAAGGAAGCACTCCGCTGGCTGGGGACAGTGACACCTGAGATGTAGGGAAGCACTCTGCTGGCTGGGGACAGTGACACCTGAGATATAAGGAAGCACTCTGCTGGCTGGGGACAGTGACACCTGAGATATAAGGAAGCACTCTGCTGGCTGGGGACAGTGACATCAGAGCTCCCACTGATACTGCATTATGGTGAGTTGCACTATTAAATTTTATATTACAATGTAATAATAGAAATAATGCGCTTCAATCATCCTGACGCCATAACAACCATGGTGCCGGGATAATTGAAGAGCTAACACCAGGTGTTTGGAGTATCTTTATCTGCTGATTGTTAAACTTTCTGGAATACACACAGTTCTATTGTGGTTGGAGGAAGACTGTGATGGGGGGAGTCTGTTATGGGGGGAATCTTATAGGGGGATCTTTGAGGGGGGAGTCTGTTATGGGGGGCTTTGTGATGGAGAGGAGTTTGTGTTGAGGGGCTTTGTGATGGAGAGATTTGTGATGGGGGGGTCTGTGATGGGGGATCTTTTATGGGGGGCTTTGTGATGGATGACCTTATATGGGGGCTTTTTGATGGGGAATCTGTGATGGGGGATCTATGATGGAGAGGTTCTGTGATGCGGAGGGGGTTATGTGATGGGGGAGGGGGATCTGTGATGGGGGGAGTCTCTGAAATACTAATAAGTTTATGTTGATTAAAATAGTTTTTTATTTTAAATATTAAATCGTTTTTCCTGTTTTTTTTGCACTACAAATAAGATGTGTGCATAGGAATTTGTTCATTTTTTAAAAAAACTATAGTCCGGCCCCCCAACAGTCTGAGGGACCGTGAACTGGCCCCCTGTTTAAAAAGTTTGAGGACCCCTGTCTTAAGGCATCAGCATACCAAGACATTTTGGACAATTTTATGCTCCCAACTTTGGGGGAACAGTTTGGGGACGGCCCCTTCCTGTTCCAACATGACTGCTCACCAGTGCACAAAGCAAGGTCCATAAAGACATGAATGAGTGAGTTTGGGGTGGAGGAACTTGACTGGCCTGCACAGAGTCCTGACCTCAACCCAATAGAACACCTTTGGGATGAATTAGAGCGGAGACTGTGAGCCAGGCCTTCTCGTCCAACATTAGTGTCTGACCTTACAAATGCACTTCTGAAATAATGGGCACACATTCCCATAGACACACTGCTAAACCTTGTGGACAGCCTTCCCAGAAGAGTAGAAGCTGTTATAGCAGCAAAGGGTGGGCCAACTCAATATTGAACCCTACGGACTAAGACTGGGATGCCATTAAAGTTCATGTGTGTGTAAAGGCAGGTGTCCCAATACTTTTGATGATATTGTGTATTTTAAAGGCAAAATCTCCTTCAGCTGGAAAAAAAAAAACAGCCAAAAAATAATCAAATAAACAGGCTGTCACGTACCTAGTGGTGGAGCCTGACGAGAATAGGTAGTTGTCTTTTACAACTCTGACTCGGGGCCCCTGGTAAGCTAACATGAGGCACCGGATCATGGAGTGGCATGAGTGCCTGACAGTTCTTGCACTCATAGTTGCGCATGAGTCGTCTGGGCATTTCCAGATGCAGGCTGGACCATAATTGCTATGCAGCAGAGAAAACAGGCTGTAGAAAGCATGGTGGAGGCCGGCTAGTCACCAGTAGACAGACAGCAGGCACTGGCAGACTGGTAGGTAGCTAAGTACATGTTGGCAGGCACAGGTTCAGATCAGTTACTTGCGGACAGGTAAGGAGAAAACAGAAGACAGAAGAGTAGTCAGAGTCCAGGGCAGGGTCAGTAACAGTAAGGCAGATCAGTATAAGGAGCAGGTAGAAACATAATCTAACGACAAGCCAGGGGTCGGTGCTAGACATGTGCGGTTCGTTTCGTACGAATCAAAAATTCGTACGAATTTCCAAAAATTCGTACATTCGGAAGCATCCAAAATCCGAATTGCTATGCTTCTGAATTGTATATGTAGCGCCCTGCCTCCGATGATTGGGGCACTATTGTAAATTTAGGGGGTGTCTGAGCCAATAGTTGGGCTCAGACTTATGTAATTAAATACAAATTTGCCTCTGTCCTGGCTATGGTGGGGCCTGATAGCATTTTCCACTGTTGCCTGAAGGTGGCGGTACCACCTCAGGTCCATGTTGGAACGCAGGCAGACCATGGTGTATTGGGTGTCCCTTCTCGGCAGCGGTTCAGTGGGAGTGGTGCCCCACTGTGCATGCTGGGGAGGGATACTTGAGGGGCAGACGCCATTGTTTGGGGCTCTTCTTCGCCTCGCGGCCCTCCTGGCGCGAGGTATGTGTGTGTGTTCTCAGCTCGGAGCCACGTTGGCCCGAGGAAGCGTCTTTAGCGAGTGGGCCCAGTTATGTTGACTGGGGCCTATAATTCTAAAGGGGATCCCAAGCTGTCCATCCAAGAGGGAGAAAGCTGCTTAACGAAGGAAACTGTGGGAGGACCTGCCCTGGAGGAGACCAGCAAAGTGCTAACGTCTCGGATAGGCCTGGTGACCTTTTTAAGAGGGGATCCACTACTTTAAAAGCCCAGCAGTTTGCCGGATCGGCTTGAAGGTTCTTTTACTGCTCGGCTTGAAGTTCGGGACTGAAATTCTGTGGCAGAGGATTCCTGGCTATCCACAATTGTTCTCAAACGGTCTGTGGCAGACACTGTTCTTATACTGGTTCGGGCGTCATCCCGGCTGCTGGGCCAGGTGAGAGGAGTCTATCCGGGTGAGCAATACCCACTCACAAGTGAGAGTGGTGAATGACTTTAGACATTTTGTGTGTAGCTGAACCTCCCCCTCTCTTCTTGTACCTTTTACTTTCTCTACAAGTTACTGCAGGAAAAATAAAACCCAACAGTTGAAGGTTTTACATCTGGTGTGGACATTGCAGTTTCTACAGACTTTCCTCTCCTGACAACGAACATAGAGGTAACGTGCAAAGCCCAAATCAAAACCAGCAGCTCCTACGGGGGTAGTACAACGGAAACGTGACTGGTGTTTTGTTGACCAATCAGAGGTTTTCTTCTGCTGCTGAGTGAAGGTTGGGAAAATTACCTTTTTTAATATGGGAGTGGGAGACTGGTACTGGTAGTCGATGGGAGATTCAGAATCAGACAAAATAAGAATCATTGTTAATATCTGTAGCGGGTATGTACTTTCCCGGGTGTAAATTTAACTGGCAGAGACACCAGTGATGTGTAATTCCCTCCAGCGTAGCAGGTGGCGCTGTCGCCATGGGCTGGGGGTTGAGCCATTGCTGTGTGCCGGGCCTCCTTTTTGTCCTCCCTCGGCAGCGGTATGGTGGGGCGGGGAACCCGCCGTGCTTGCTGGAAGAGGGTATAAAGGGGCCGGCCATCTTTGTCACGGGGTCGAGTCCCAAGCACCTTCAGCCTGTGGGCGGTGGTTCGTGTCGGTCCTCCAGGCAGCCTAGGCCTAGAGGACAGTCGGAGGTCGTGTTCCATCCCAGGCACCTTTAGCCTGGGGTGAGGTACTCGGATGGAGGTCTGGAGCTCAGTGCCCAACACTGAGTTCCGTGAGGGAAGGAGATCCTAGGGAACCCAGGGATTGGGAACCCGAATCCGGAAGGCGTAATGGACCGGGGGGAGCTCCTCACTTGAAGACCGGGTGCAGCAAATTGCCAGTGAAAGTGGAGAACAAATTGTGTCTGGGCCTTCTCGCATCCACACCTCCTTTTCTGTTCTGTTCTCTAAGGGAGTTCAACTGATTGTGCTGTTCATTCGAGAAGAATAAAGGAGTGTTGGACTTTAATGGTGTGGGGCTTTTTTCTGGTGGACATTGTTCAAGGTAATCTCATGTGGAGGTCTTAGGTGCACAACACTGACCCGAAGGTATAGAAAGAACTTTGCTTACACCGCACTGACACCTGTGGTGAAGGCCAGGCGTGGTGTCCCCGCTCCCTCCCCTCTGAGGTACCCCTAGACATGAGACAGACGAGCCGAAGTGAAGAGGGGAGTGAGGAGGCCGCTACATATCATTTTATTATTGTCATAATAATTACGATTATTCATTATGATGAAGTTAAAAACCCAGGAAGTCAGCACAGCACAGGGATGGTGGGAGCCCCTCATAATGAGCACAGCAGGGGTACAGCCCCAGGAGGAAGTCAGCACAGCACAGGGATGGTGGGAGCCCCTCATAATGAGCACAGCAGGGGTACAGCCCCAGGAGGAAGTCAGCACAGCACAGGGATGGTGGGAGCCCCTCATAATAAGCACAGCAGGGGTACAGCCCCAGGAGGAAGTCAGCACAGGGATGGTGGGAGCCCCTCATAATGAGCACAGCAGGGGTACAGCCCCAGGAGGAAGTCAGCACAGCACAAGGATGGTGGGAGCCCTTCATAATGAGCACAGCAGGGGTACAGCCCCAGGAGGAAGTCAGCACAGCACAGGGATGGTGGGAGCCCCTCATAATGAGCATAATGAGTCAGACGACTGCCATATTGAGAAAGGTATTGTAGCGGGGTCTTCAGATTTAGTGGGATACACCTGGGGGTAGTGTGACCCAGGTGTGTAATTGTGACAGGGTTTAGACCCCTTTTTGTTATTCGTGGAGGATTGGGTGGTGCAATATTCTCCTTGGCCTGTGGGTGGTGGGGTACCTACAGGCTCCAGGCAGAATCACTACCGCAGTGCTACCCTTTTTGTCCCTTTCCGGAGATGGTACGGCTGGGGCGGGGAACCCGCCGTGGTGTCGATGGGAGGAGATAAAAAGGGGAGACGCCCTCACCACGAGGTCTTCGAGGATCATCTCTTCACGCACCCAGGCACCTTAGGCCTGGGTGCGGGCGGTTCGGGGTTCTGGCCCAGGCCCCTAGGCTTGGCCGGAATGGAGTTGGAGTCCATCCCAGGCACCTTCAGCCTGGGGTGAGGTACTATGTCGTGGGCCTGGGACCTGGTGACTTCGACTGGGTCCCGGGAGGGTGAAGTGATTCCAGGGTGCCTCTTGCGAGGGGACCCGCATCTGAGGTGGGGAGGCCGGGGAGGTCACCCGTCTGAAGATTCCGGAGCAGCGTCAACCCGGTGATGGACGGGCCTCCGGTAACTCCCTTGGAGGGTCATCTTCCCCTGATAGGGGCCCCAGCGCAGCGAAGTTGTTCTAATCAAGACTCCTGCAACCCTTGGTCATAGCACAGGGGGTGTAGGGACTACAATTTAGGATAGTGCCTCGGCCTGCTCATCCCACCGTATCCTACCATTACCCTGTTGTTGTGGAGCTACGAAATAAAACTGAGAGTTGGACTGTGATCGGTGTATGGACTCTGTTAATGGGAGCAAAGGGAGATTCCAGCATAGCAGGGTTAAGTTCCACAACCCAATGCACGTTTGGCCCGAGGAAGATATTGAAATTGGCCTTCACCTCAACCACAGCCATGGGGAGGACATGGGCCGTGGCGCACCTCACTCTCGAAACCCAGGTACCCCTAGACGAGAGCCATCGGATGACCGATAAACATGTAGAGGGGGTGAGGCCGCTACACGTGGGGGCTCGTGAGTCCGGGATGAAATGTGTATTGACCCTAAGGTTTGGAACGGCTGTGTCTGGGCTTTGCTGCCCGGAGGAGGTCCGAGCAGGTCGGCCATGTGATTGGCCAAAGTGCGTCCCTGTGCTCGAAGTCGTGGAAATTTCTCTGAAAAACCGGGAAAGGCCTATGCAGAAAGAGCGGGAAGAGGGAGGAGTCCAGCCGTGTGACGTACTACATGTGGGGACTTTTGCTGCACTGCACCATGAGGCACCCCGTGACTGCGCAATTCGTGGGCGGAGGCTGGTGAAAGCCCGCGAAAACGTGCAAGTCGTGGGAGGAGTCTGGCCATGTGTGGAGATACACGAGGAGACTCCGGCGCGTGGTCAGTGCGTGATGGAACAGCAGGTGGTTGGGATGGCCTCAAGCTCCCCGTGGATGCCGATACCTTACCCCACGAAAATGACTGCATTTGCTGCGCCCATTACAGACACGGGGATAAGGCTCAGGCCCCGAGGACAGTTGGCTCTGTATTCATGCAGAGACACGGAGGCCCTCGGTGTGATCTGTCCCAGATGTTCGGGACTGGTGGCCCAACTGAAGCCGTTCGGGCAATGTGAAGCGTGCAAAGTGTTTCTTTTTGAGGTCGAATCATCCACAGTAAGGCCCGGGCCCTTCGCCTCAACTGCATCACAGGAACCGCCACTCCGGAGGGAGAGATCCAGGCCTTTGCGGAGGTCCCCGTGCGCGCTGACCAGGGCGACGGGACTGCCCAACCAGAGACAGAGAGAGAAAAATCAGAGGACGCTGCTTCGGTCACCACAGACTCCCTGCTCCCACCCCCGAAGAGGAAAGTCGGCCTGGTACAGGCATCCTATGGTCGTGGTCGAGCTTCACCCCGCCGCTTGCCTGGCCTAGATGGCGCCGGTAGAGAAGAGAGTCCCGGACATCCCAGTTCTTCAGAAGGTCCAGGTGAGCCAGGGGCTGGGACTGTGGTGTTGGTTGGAGGTGTCGGGGGTCCACAGTCGGTGGAGCTCGCAAGGGAGGGTAGTTCTCCGTCTACTGAAGACTACCTTCCCGCTGAGATGTATGACACCTCCGACCTAGAGTCGCTGTCAGACTGTGGGGATGACGGAGAAATAGACGAACTGTTTCACCGGAAGGGCTGGGACAAACGCCCGCTACCTGTGCTATGTAAACCGCAGGATTCCCCTATGTCTATAGAGGACAGTACGCCCCGGGCGAAGGCCCCGGAGCTCAGGAGGGAGTCTAATCCTCTGACCAACCTTCCACATTCTACCACATCACCCGCTCTGATAGTGGGGATGCAGTGCGCTTCATTGCGGGCACCAAAGGAGAAGCCATCCGAGACGGTGAAGGTACCTCGGCACCCGGAGGCCATCGTACAACCAGGAGAAGGTGAGCGAAATGTTATGCCTCCTCTAGCCAGATTGCAACGACTTTTCTCCCAGAGAGTCGCCCGTGAATATGGGTGGGAGTACCCCTACTTGCCTCGGGACTTACTTGATGAAGTCGAGGTCCTGCGAAAAAGGTGGTACGACGAGTTTGTCTGGGAAAAGCTCAAAGTGCCTCATGCCCGGCGATACTTGTCATGTTCACCATCTGTGTCTAAGAAGTTCAGAGACTGCCGAGCTAATTGGAAGTTGGGGCGCCATATTCATGCTGATAAGGTGCTTATCTGCAGAAAGGAGGGAGAAGATGTCGAATATTCAGTTGAAGTGTTTGACAATCACTTAAAGCCTCTGTTTTTGCCAGATCCAAGATTCTACTTGTAGGAGAAGAGAACTCCTAGTTGGTTGCTTGTCGAACTCTCTGGAAGGAACATTCTCAGATACTCAGAACAGTGCCCTACTTTTGTTTTGATTTGGGCTTTTCTTTTACTCACTGGAGACTTGGGAGCTGTTGTTTTTTTTTCTCCCTTTTCTTCATGTACCAAAGGCAGAGACTTTGAGGGTAGAGTCAGTGTAGGGAAAGCGGGAAGAATGAAGATCTCACCAAGTGTCATTACCGCAGCGCTGTCACCAGGTGGCAGTGTTGTGCAACGGTTGTTTGAAATTCTACACATGCATCACTTTACTTATTGGAGTGAGTGGGTCTCTCGGCTGACGGACCCACTCATGCCAAGTTAACACAGAGTGTTAGGGATGTTGTTTTTTTGTTTCCCTTCTGCAGGAGATTCGTCGGTCAAGACTACTGAGTATGGGGTGGTTCTTAGACAGTGACGGGAGGGATTGTATATGTGTAAATGACAGATGTTTTATACAAAAGTTTTATTGTTTTATAGTTCCCTTTCCCTTGAGCAGGTCTTGGCACACACAGTATCCAAAATTTGAGGGATAGCCTCTGGGGCCCACTTCATGTCACCACTCCTTGGGAGACATGGGTGTGCACCTGACACTGGGGACCAGCGTCAAATCACAGGGGGGAGTGTGTAGCGGGGTCTTCAGATTTAGTGGGATACACCTGGGGGTAGTGTGACCCAGGTGTGTAATTGTGACAGGGTTTAGACCCCTTTTTGTTATTCGTGGAGGATTGGGTGGTGCAATATTCTCCTTGGCCTGTGGGTGGCGGGGTACCTACAGGCTCCAGGCAGAATCACTACCGCAGTGCTACCCTTTTTGTCCCTTTCCGGAGATGGTACGGCTGGGGCGGGGAACCCGCCGTGGTGTCGATGGGAGGAGATAAAAGGGGGAGACGCCCTCACCACGAGGTCTTCGAGGATCATCTCTTCACGCACCCAGGCACCTTAGGCCTGGGTGCGGGCGGTTCGGGGTTCCGGCCCAGGCCCCTAGGCTTGGCCGGAATGGAGTTGGAGTCCATCCCAGGCACCTTCAGCCTGGGGTGAGGTACTATGTCGTGGGCCTGGGACCTGGTGACTTCGACTGGGTCCCGCGAGGGTGAAGTGATTCCAGGGTGCCCCTTGCGAGGGGACCCGCATCTGAGGTGAGGAGGCCGGGGAGGTCACCCGTCTGAAGATTCCGGAGCAGCGTCAACCCGGTGACGGACGGGCCTCCGGTAACTCCCTTGGAGGGTCATCTTCCCCTGATAGGGGCCTCAGCGCAGCGAAGTTGTTCTAATCAAGACTTCTGCAACCCTTGGTCATAGCACAGGGGGTGTAGGGACTACAATTTAGGATAGTGCCTCGGTCTGCTCATCCCACCGTATCCTGCCATTACCCTGTTGTTGTGGAGCTACGAAATAAAACTGAGAGTTGGACTGTGATCGGTGTATGGACTCTGTTAATGGGAGCAAAGGGAGATTCCAGCATAGCAGGGCTAAGTTCCGCAACCCGATGCACGTTTGGCCCGAGGAAGATATTGAAATTGGCCTTCACCTCAACCACAGCCATGGGGAGGACTTGGGCCGTGGCGCACCTCACTCTCGAAACCCAGGTACCCCTAGATGAGAGCCCATCGGATGACCGATAAACATGTAGAGGGGGTGAGGCCGCTACAGTATTTTTTGCCTTTTAAATTCATCATAACGAACGTTCGTAATTGTTACGAAAAGTTAACGAACCTAACGAAAATTCGTATGTCGTATGAATCCAAATTGAATTTCAGACATGAATTACGAAATACGAATTAACGGCTAATACAAAACAGAACGGAACGAAACGAAACAAATTTATTGACGGCGCACATGTCTAGTCGGTGCAGGTGCAGTTCAGACATAGTCAGAGGCAGATCAGGTAAGCAGAAGAAGGTCAGGAACGGGTAGCAGGTTAAACAGAAAACATTATAGACCATATGGCAAGGATCCAGCACATTAGTCCTGCTTAAATAGCCCTCTTGGTGTCGGTCCTAGTCGTGGGCATGCTCGCTTGCGCGCACGTGCATGGCTCAATATAATTCTGTGCTTGCTCACATGTATGCATCTGGGCACACTATGACTTTCCTGACACAGGCATTCAGGAGCCAACACTGAACACCTACAAATCGCCTCTGAAAAGCAATCCACCACAGAAGAGGAGCGGTAGGAACTTCCGCCCATGTGAAATTAGCCTTATGCCGCGTACACACGATCGGACATTCCGACAACAAAACTGTGGATTTTTTTTCCGACGGATGTTGTCTTGCATACACACGGTCGCACAAATGTTTTTGGGAAATTCCGATCGCCCAGAACGCGGTCACGTACAACACGTACGACGGCACTATAAAAGGGAAGTTCAATACCAAGTGCACCACCCTTTGGGCTCCTTCTGCTAATCTCGTGTTAGTAGAAGTTTGGTGAGAGACGATTCGCGCTTTTCAGCCTTGTCCTTTTCAGTCCGTTACTGCGCTTTGCAGCGTGACGGATGTGCCATCTCCATTACGAACGCTAGTTTTACCAGACCGAGCGCTTCTGTCTCCTACTTGATTCAGAGCATGCGTAGAATTTTGTGCGTCGGAATTGTCCACACACGCTCGGAATTTACGAGAACGGAACCAGCTCTCAAATTTTTGTTGTCGGAGATTCCGACAGCAAATGTCCGATGGAGCCTACACACGGTCGGGAATTTCCGACAACAAGCTCCCATCGAACATTTGTTCCCGCAAATTCCGAGCGTGTGTACGCGGCATTAGGGTGACAGGTTTGCAGTACTTGTCTTTTCCAGTCAAATCATGGGAAGCCACCGGTAACTTAAAGATAAGACGATGACGTGACAACCATGAAAAATGTTGACTACCCTTTATCTCTAACTAATAGCACATCTGCCGGGAATTATCATAGTTCAAAGTCCCTCGGGGTCATTGTGGTAATAATTGTATTTATCTGTGTGTACCGACCTGGGATGTGTCTTCTCCAGTCCTAAAAGATGGTATAGATTACATCAGGAGAAGAATAGAATGTCAGACTGAACTTCATTCCAAATATTTCTTCAGAGAAAAAGACTTGTCTTATCATAAATGGTCATTTTGTGAAAATGGCCAAGAGCGGCACAGGCACCAGGATGTGTATGGTTGGGTCATCTCTGAGCCGGCATCTCAGTCCAGCAAGTAGACGGTGACCCTGGATGATGCCAATACAAAGATGGACAAAGACCCCTCCACAACAATTTGATTTACTATCATGAATTATGGGCACCTTTCTTTACTCAAATTTCCTGGGGGGGGGGGGCCTGCGGCTCCCACCCAGCCAGCCACCCCCTCCTCCCCCAGCCATCCATACATTAATCTGACCCCCCCCCAAAACTCTCTTCCACCCCTAGCCCCCCTCAGCCAGGTTTTGGTGCGCTTTGGCAGTGGACAGATTAGGGGCAGGTACCCCAGGTTTGAGGGACAGTAACAGTTATGTATTGTATTGGGATTTTATGTGATAAACCAACACAAAGTGGCACATAATTGTGAAGTGGAAGGAAAATGATAAATGGTTTTCAAAAGTGTTAACAAATAAATGTGATAAGTGTGGCGTGCATTTGTATGGCGCCCCCCGGAGTCAATACTTTGTAGAACCGCCTTTCACTGCAATTACAGCTGCAAGTCTTTTTGGGGATGTCTCTACCAGCTTTGCACATCTAGAGAGGGACATTGTTGCCCATTCTTCTTTGTAAAATATCTCAAGCTCTGTCAGATTGGATGGAGAGTCTGAACAGCAATTTTCAAGTCTTGTCACAGATTCTCAATTGGATTTAGGTCTGGACTTTCACTGGGCCATTCTAACACATGAATGTGCTTTGATCTAAACCATTCCATTGTAGCTCTGGCTGTATGTTTAAGGTCGTCGTCCTGCTGGAAGGTGAGTCTCCACCCCAGTCTCAGGTTTTCTTCTAAGATTGCCCTGTATTTGGCGCCATCCATCTTCCTATCAACTCTGACCAGCTTCCCTGTCCCTGCTGAAGAAAAGCATCACCACAACGTGATTCTGCCACCACCATGTTTCACAGTGGGGATGGCATGTTCAGGGTGATGTGCAGTGTTAGTTTTCCATCACACTTAGCGTTTTGCTTTTAGGACAAAAAGATCAATTTTGGTCTCATCTGACCAGAGCACCTTCTTCCACATGTTTGCTGTGTCCCCCACATGGCTTCTCGCAAACTGCAAATGGGACTTCTTATGGCTTTTTTTCAACAATGGCTTTCTTCCATAAAGGGCAGATTTGTTGAGTGTGTGACTAATAGTTGTCCTGTGGACAGATTCTCCCACCTGATCTGTGGATCTCTGCTGCTCCTCCAGAGTTACCATGGACCTCTTGGCTGCTTCTCTGATGAATGCTCTCCTTGCCCGACCTGTCAGTTTAGGTGGACGGCCATGTCTTGGTAGGTTTGCAGTTGTCATACTCTTTCCACTTTCCGATGATGGATTGAACAGTGCTCCGTGAGATGTTCAAAGCTTGGGATACTTTTTTCTAACCCAACCCTGCTTTAAACTTCTCTACAACTTTATCCCTGACCTGTCTGGTGTGTTCCTTGGCCTTCATGATGGTGTTTGTTCACTAAGGTTCTCTAACAAACCTCTGAGGGCTTCACAGAGATTACTGAGATTAAATTACACGCAGGATTAATTCTGTTAAAAAAAAAACACACAGATGGACTCTATTTACTAATTAGGTGACTTCTGAAGGCAATTGGTTCCCCTAGATTTTAGTTAGGTGTATCAGAGTAAAGGGGGCTGAATACAAATGCACGCAACACTTTTCACATATTTATTTGTAAAAAAAATTGAAAACCATTTATCATTTTCCTTCCACTTCACAATCATGTGCCACTTTGTGTTGGTCTATCACATAAAATCCCAACAAAATACCGTATATACTTGAGTATAAGCCGAGTTTTTCAGCACATTTTTTTGTGCTGAAAATGCCCCCCTCGGCTTATACTCGAGTCAACTTTTTGAGCCTGATCTCCCAGACTTTGGAGACCCAGTACCGGCAAACTTGGCACAGATGTATCCTCACTCTTCGGCCTCGTACACACAGCCGAGATTCTCGTTGAAAAAAACATGTCGTTTTTTTCGACGAGATTCTTGGACAAGAAAATTGTCCCGGCCGAGTGTACACACGCTCGATTCAAAGAACCCGCGGTTCTTTGAATGGAGCGTACGTGGTGACGTCATCGACTACGATGAGCATGCGCTCGTCACATTCGATGCCGTCGCCGCCATCTTGGTATACCCTACGTATGCCTAGGAAGCTACCGCGCATGCGTCAAATTCATTTCGAACATGCGCGGGCTTCCGGGAGGACAGGTAAGTGTACACACACTCACTTTTCTCGTCGAGAAACATGCCGACGAGAATCTCAACGAGAAAATAGAGAGCAGGTTCTCTATTTTCTCGTTGAGGTTACTTGTCGGTTTTCTCGACGAGAAACCATACACACGAACGAATTTCTCGGCAAGACATCTCTGCCAGCAAGTTTCTTGCTGGTTCTTGCCGAGAAACTCGGTCGTGTGTACGAGGCCTCACTCTACAAGTGTGCAAAGTTTTTTTGTCTGGGGGACCTAAGGCCAGGGAGCACCGATTTTTCAAAGTCGGGCACCCCTTCCATAGACTCCCATGTTAAACGGTAATTTCTCTGGTGAATTTGGGGACCTGGTATCAGCCGGTTGTAGGTCTCCTGGATCCCAAACTTGGCACACATGTAGCCCCATTTCTCCTCTACAAGTGTGCAAAGTTTTTTGTCTAGGAGACCTACGGCCGGGAAGCACCGATTTTTCAAACCCGGGCACCCCTTCCATAGACTCCCATGTTAAACGTCAGTCTAGTCATGGGCACAGTGAGGCATGGGCACGGTGAGCCATGGGCACAGTGAGGCATGGGCACAGTGAGGCATGCACATGGACACACTGAGGCAAAGTGAGGCACAGTGAGGCATGCAGATGGACACCCTAGGCTTATACTCGAGTCAATACGTTTTCCCATTTTTTTGTGGTAAAATTAGGTGCCTCGGCTTATATTCTGGTCATCTTATACTCAAGTATATACAGTACATTCATGTTTTTGGTTGTACCATGACAAAAGGTGGAAAAATGCAAGGGGTATGAATACTTTTTCAAGGCACTGTATCTGTGCATACAGACACGTGACCCTGGATGTGTTTTCATTAATACTACAAGCTGGTAAAGAATACTTCAATAGAAAAATTAATGGCATGTCAGTCCTTGAACATCCTTCTAAATATTCCTTACTAGGAAAAAGCCTTGTACACACGACCGAGAATCTCGTCAGGAAAAAACCTGTTGTTTTTCCCTGACGAGATTCTTGACAAGAATCTTGTGCCGGCCGAGTGTACACACGTACAATTCAAAAGAACCGCCGTTCTTTTGAATGGCACGAACGCGGTGACGTCATCGACTACGACGATCGTGCACTCGTCACATTCGATGCCGTCGCCGCCATCTTGCTACACCCTACCTATGCCTAGGAAGCTACCGCGCATGCGTCAAAGTAATTTCGAGCATGCGCGGGTTTCCACGGCGACAGGTAAGCGTACACACTCTCGTGTTTCTCGTCGGGAAACAGGCCGACGAGAATCCCGACGAGAAAAGAGAGAGCAGGTTCTCTATTTTTCTCGTCGAGATTCTGGCCAGTTTTCTTGACGAGAAACCTGAAAGCCTCGTACACACGGCCGGTTTTCTCAGCAAGAAAGCTCTCCCGGCTGTTTTCTTGCTCGTTCTTGCCGAGAAAACCGGTCGTGTGTACGAGGCTTAAAGCCTCGTACACACGGTCGGACTTCAAACAAACTTTTCTGTGGATTTTTGTCCGAAGGGAGTTGGCCGGGCACACGTATAGCATACACACGCTCGGACTTTTCTACAAACTTTCCCAAAACTTTTCCAACATCACGTGGGTTTTCTTCTCTTTTCTACTCTTTACCGCCACCCTTTGGTCAACTTCTGCTATTGTTGGTTGATTTTAACATTGGTTCTGGGCATGCTTATTTGTCCATCGGACAAAAGTCCGATAGATTTCTGTACACACGGTCGGACTTTGCTCCATCGGACTTTTGTTGGCGAAAAGTTTGTCCGTTTGCAGACCGAACATTTGTCCGATGAAAACCAAAAAAGTTTGTCCGATGAATCGTACACACGGTCGGATTTTTTGTCAAACTTGCTCATTTTGAAGTTTGTTGGAAAAAAGTCAGACCGTGTGCACTTGAAAAAAAAAGTCTGTTTTAATTTTAAACTGTAACTTTGCATAATTTCTGCTGCCTTGCCAGTTGTAAAATAGTTTTCTTATCTTTTTTTAGATAATTGGGATTTATGGTCTGTGACTTTTAGCCTGCAGTAGAATATAGTCAAGGCACGCCATGAGATCCGCTGTCAATACAAGGTATGCATAAAGAAAGAGCTCCCTATGCGCAGGTTCACACTTGGCTGCGGGAACGAAGCCATGCGAGTTCAGCTGAACTGAATTGACTACAATTTAAAAATCGATCCCATTCCCACAGCCCTGTCCTCCAGGGAGACCGTCATATCTTCTCTGTATAGCAGAGACTAAACACATATACAGAGATAAAAAATATACTGTAGACAAAAGTGTCCTATATCAATAATAAAACCTCAAAACAAATAATACAAAGAAAAGGAAATAATAAACACCCATTTGTGTATTTAACAAGTAACCCCATGTATACTAACACATGCACATTATTATTACAAAAGACCAAGAATGAGATAAATAAACAACAAGAACATTGAAACATTGAGATTACCGAAACACTTGGCAGGCCTGGCATTTCCAAATTTCTTCCTCTATTACTTAGCATCCCAGTTGGTGCACATCCATGATTGGCTGTGTCCAGTCCCGGCAAATGCTTGTACCTCCATGGAGGGGGATATAGCATTCTCTCTGGAGACTCTGCATAATATCATCTACAGAGGACCGGTTCCTGACCGCCCCGGAACTTCTCTATTGGCCACCTCCCTTTCATCTTTCCGTTACATTGTCAAGAAGGTATCCACACATACCTGGTCACAGTCTCCCAACAACCCTCTGTGGTTCAACCCTAACCTGCAGGAACTGTACTCTCTTCCTGATCCCAATCGCTGGTACTCTAAGGGGGTCAAATACCTATGTCACTTATACAACGCTCAGGGCTTTAAAACGTTCTCTCAACTACGCTTAGACTTTGACCTACCACACTCACTTACTTATTTTACTACTACCAGCTTCGGCATGCTATGCAGGCCCAGTTTGGTTCCCCGAAAGACCCCACTGACCTGTCACCATTGGAAAAATTGCTCCGACAACCAGATCCCACTAAACTTATTTCCACTTATTACGCAACCCTGCTGACCGATTCTAACCCCAGATTCCATAGAGCTCAGGACAAATGGATCTCTATGGACATCTTCTTAGAGGCTGAGGACTGGTCAGAATTCAGTGATACCTACAAAACGTCTGTCATTACGTCCCGAGACCGAGTCATACAAGTTAAGATTTTCCACCAGACCCACCTTACTCTGGCGAGGTTGCATAGGATGGGTCTCCTGTCCTCGGCCGCTTGCTTCCACGGCTGCGGCCAGGGGGGCGATTTCTTACACTGTTTTTGGTCATGCCCAATGATTCAGGACTTTTGGGGGGAGGTGGGTGCCTTTGTCTCCTCGGCGTTGGGCCTCCCAAATATAATTCACCCCAAGAACTGCCTACTAGGCATTTTTGGTGACTTACACCTATCAACGCATGCCAAGAGACTGCTCCGTATAATATATTTTTATGCTAAAAAAACATTCTACTGTCCTGGAAGGGTGCACAGACCTCTTTGAAAGCCCTTTGGTTGAAACTTATTAATGACTCCATCCCGCTATATAAGCTTACTTTTGAAATCCGGAAACAGACCAAAACCTTTCATAAAATTTGGGGTAGGTGGCTGGCTAGCCCACTTACTCTCTCTCAGCACTAACTGAAGTACACTTGTTTGACCAGTGGTAGACCGTGCCCTAAGGATCTCTAACGTCTGAATTCCCACCTTTGCTGTGCCCGTATTGGTCTACATGCACCTTTTCCCGGTGTGCCTACTGTATATCCTTTGTATTGATATCTCTTTATTTGTCTATCTGAACATATTGCCTACCGTTTTGGACCAGTCTATCTGGTACGGTAATTGTGTTTTTTTTCTGTGTGTGTAATGTTTTTTTTTTCTTTGTTAGTTTGTTGAAAAACTTCAATAAAAATATCTTTAAAAAAAAAAACAACAAGAACATGTACGTATATTTCCTCAAACAACACCTGGGGAATTTTTTTTTAATCTTATCAATTCATAGGTACTGGCAGTAAAAAATAAACCCCAATACAATTGGGGTGGACAGAGCGAGCCAGCACAACCTGCACTCCCACCCTCCGACCAACAGAGGGTGTCCTTCCCTTCTCCGAGCAACACTACTTTCTTTCCTCTCTGTGGTCATGAAGAAAAAGGGGAGGGAGAAAAGGCAGGGACAGGATCTCATAGAGTGCTAATGAGACCCAGCCTGTGCCGGGCTGCACCCCCAACAATCCCACAAACCCCCTTGAGGTGACAGGCTTCAACCACAAATCCCCCATGAGACCACCATTCTTGGCCACTTCTGTGTGGCCAGTCCCTGGGGCTGGCAAGGCTAGGGATCGCTGCTCTAAAGTGTCCATATAAAGAAAAGCAGCAGGCGCCACCCAATCATAAAGTGCCAATCAAAAGAGTCCTTAAGATCTCCCAAAATGTGAACCATAAATAGTAGGAAAGCATCAATATCCACCAACTGTAGACAAAAAAAAGATCACCAACAAAGTTTCCACCTCAGTGCATGCAGATATATCTTACTGAGTATAAATGACCTACTTATAAGGTACTGTCATAAAGCACTCAAGAGTAAATAGCCATTCAGTCTCAATAGGCGCCATGTTAAAAGAACTCCAAAAATCCCCAATAGTAATGGCATGTAAAGAGGAAAGCTCTCATAGTGTAGTAAAGTAGGTAATAAATGAGTTAAAATATTTTAAAATGCATACTCACATAAAATATAAACCCAAAAGGCAACATTACATAGTGGCGTGAGCAGGGGCGTTGCTAGGTCTACAAAAGATCTGGGGCTAGAGCCCATGGCAGCGAAGTAAAGAAAGCCATACGCTTGGGCGGGCATATACACGTATATGTATGTCCTCTGTCCCCTGCACACCACCGTAGTGTCCTCTGCCCCCTGCACCCCACCACACAAACACACACTGTGTAGGTAGAACTCTCCTACCTTACACAGGTGTACAGCAAGCAGAGCATCTGAGATTAGCATCACAGGGCTGGATGGGGGCGGGAACTACTGAAGTTAACTTTTCACATTAACAGGCTGGTAATTGGTTGGTAGGATTGCCCGGCAACCAATCACCTGCTGTTTAATGAAAAAAAATAACTCCTGTGGTTCCCGCCCCCATCCAGCCATGTGATACTGACTGCTCGCCGTTGTCCAATGAAGAGGACAACGGCGAAAATGTCCGCGGGCCGGGTGCCCACATTCAGCGGTGGCAGGCCGGGTGCTGACCCCTTCCCTAGAGACTCAGGGCTATGGGCCCCAGATTTGGGGCTATAGCCTCAATAGCCACCCCCTAGCGACGCCTCTGGGCGTGAGCATCCGATCGACCTCTAGTCCCATACAGGAGCAGCTTCTGGTATCGGCGAGCGTGGTGATGTCACTTTAGTTGGACCCCTTCTTTTTTGTCCTTGTTGCAATTTTTCATTTTGTTATTGTAGCACTACCCCCAGTTAAGAGAGCTGCTGGTTTGTTTTTGGTCTGTACCCTAGCTATCAACCCCAAGAATCTGGCTCGAACCCTCCCTTGGCACAACTGGTCTGCAATTATGTTGTGGAACCCAATGGCAATGGGATACACAATAATACTACACAACAGTAAAATGGTACATAAAATCGTTACCTTGTATAGCCACTGGTCCGGCAGGATAATATAGAGAACTCCACACAGTATTCTGCTTAACCAAAAATCACGTTTACTTAGTGATAAAAATAGCAGAGTTAAACAACTTTACAGTTGACTTGTGCAGGGCCCTGCAGAGTCAGTGATCTATGGCAATATTATAACAATCTAAATGTGCACTTTCTAAATAAGTGAAAAGGCCTACGCTCGCGAGCTCCCCCTAATGGGCAATACTGTGCCCGTGTCCTGTCACTATCAATCCTAGTCAGGCCTGACTAAGTTCAATGTCCAGTTCCTTCAGTGGTAGGAGTCTTCGCTAGCAAACGTTGGTGCACATAACATTTGTAATCCAAATGGGTATTAAAGGACAGCAAACTAAACTTCCACAATGTTTGTGAATGAAACTCTATAGTGGTGCAAACGCCAACCTTCAGCCATGCGGCCTCCGTGAGATGCGCTGGCGTGTGGCGCACTTCTAATAATGGTGGGCCTTACAAAGTCACAGGCCTATATAAACAGTTAATGAAATCCGGGCAGGTGCCCTCTCACCAAAGTAGGCCTCGTCCCTCCGGTACGTCCCGCTGTCGGTACCTTGATCCCCGACCGCTCCGCAACTTGCAGTCTCCGGTTCCTCTCACAGCCGCAGTGGATGACGGTTGAAGGATGACTCCGGTCTCTGAGAAGCGTGAGCTGGTCACACAGAAAAGGGATCCCTCTTTTAGCTGGATGATCCTCGGCAAAAGCTGTAGGCCCAGGCTTTAGGCCTAGTTGCTTTAGCAGCAGGCCTCACACAGACTTCCTGCTTGATTGAGGGCGAAGTCCAGAGAAAGCTAGCGTAGCCCCTCCCTTCCTTTAAGTAACCATCTCCAGAAAGCTGCGCGGGGATGCAATGCACTTTGGGAGTACAGCTGCATTGTGGGTACCATAGTCTATTAGATACCTAAGGCAATGGAGTCCCTTTCTCCCTGTACCATAAGTTCCACAATGCATTGTTCAATAAGGTAAAAAACAGTAGTTGCAATATATTAAAGAGACTCCGGAGGGAGCTGAGGATATTCTTAATATAACCATAGTCCTTTATAACACACTACAAATAGGCACCCCGCTACATTATGTTGAAAATAAACTTAAAAGTAAAGAATAGATAGAAAAAAGAAACTGGTGTCAGCCAAGCAGGACGTGAGGGAGCCTTGGTTAGCAGTAAAAACCCAACAGGAATTCTTATCCTCCATCACTCTATCCAGAACTAGAAAACATTGTTGGCTTGAAATACACTTTAAAAAGCTTGTTGCCAGGTAAAATTACCTATGTACATGAGGACAACCATATTTGCTCATTGCACATGCAGGCTCTGCTTCCTGATTTGCAGCACCATGCAGTAGTTATGCTTTACTGCTCCTTCTCATAATAAAAGTCTATGAGTCAGCTGACAGTGACACAATAGAAACAATGCTTCCCCAAGGTGGCTGATATATTTTCACAGCAGCTATCACGAATACTTTACATACTTGAAAAAAAAGTTACAGGAGCCCAATTATAAGACAATAGAACCTGAACTACATGCAAATGTCACTATTAATCTTCCAGTCTATTGTTACAGGGCCAGCTGGTAATTCCAGGTGTGACCAGCCATTTGTAAAATGTTTACCTATTACACAACAGTGAGAGATTTGAAACTTGATTCAACCACCGATGTTATCACAGCTGAAGGAAGTGTTGTGTCTGGGTGGATTATCTAACACCAGAAAACAAGGAATTAATATCCTATACGCCTTGCCATTTAATATCCAGGACAAATTATTAACATCATGTAATATACTTGATTAGCATGAGCATATTCTGCCATCCATGGCATCCAATAGATACACAGAACATGATTGACATCAAATGTGTGATGCGTGTAGGGGACTGCAAGGAACAGGAGTTATGAAGTTAATGCTTGTAGGGGGGTGCAGCGTAATGCGGCGGCAATAATTGACCCAGTCTGGTGCAATAGAAGCTTGTAATGCAGCGACAGTTCACAACAAACCCTGAGGGACACCTGCCCTTCTGAGTACACTCATGGTTTCCAATAGTGATGAGCCGAACACCCCCGGGTTCGGTTCGCACCAGAACCCGCGAACGGACCGAAAGTTCGCACAAACTTTCGAACCCCATTAAATACAATGGATGCGAACGTTCGAAATCTAAAGTGCTAATTATAACGACTATTATGCATGTTATTGTCCTAAAAAGGGTTTGGGAACCCGGGTTCTGCACCAGGGGACATGTATCAATCCAAAACAAAGTTTTAAAAACGTCCGTTTTACGGGAGCAGTCATTTTAATGATGCATAAAGTGAAAAAAAAAAAGTCAAATATTCCTTTAAATATCGTACCTGGGGGGTGTCTAAAGTTTGCCTGTGAAGTGCCACGTGTTTCCCGTGTTTAGAACTGTCCCTGCACAAAATTACATTTCTAAAGCTAAAAAAGCCATTTAAAACTGCTTGCGGCTTTAATGTAATGTCTGGTCCCGGTAATATGGATGAAAATCTTTAAGAAAAATGGCATAGCTACCCCATCACAGCCCCACCCCCCCTACCCCAGCCCATTACCAGCCCCTTTGGGTCTTGTATGGATATTAAGGGGAACCCCGCACACAAAATAAAAAAGGCCCTATATACTCTGAACAGCCGTATACAGGCGGTGCATACAAGACAGGAACTGTAGGTTTGTTCTTATGTAGAATCTGTATGTAATTTTGAACAGGTACATTGTTTAAGTGTAGCTCCAGCCAAGAAATCTATTTTTAAGCTTTTTGGAAAACATAGGGAAGGGTTATCACCCCTGTAACATTTTTTTTGCTGTCTGTGCAGTGTGCACCTGTTCAGAACAGTTCACCTCACTTTCCATCCTAATGACAAATGTTTTTTGAAAATTTGGGGTTTTTATTGAAACAAGAATTGGTGATAAAGCATCAGTGGAGAGGAGACACTTTTTTTCCCATATTAACTCTTACAGGAGAGAATTTGCCTTCCTAGGGGTAGATTTCCTCTCACTTCCTGTTGTATCCTTCCGTTTGCAAGGAGGAGTCGTTTGTAAGTTGGATGTTTGAAAGTAGGGGCCTGCCGTATATACTCAGCTGAAATTTGCCCCTTACATGTTGGTGTTGCCACAACACTGTGAGCCCTCACAGTTACTCTTGGTGGGCGCATGAATGGGCCCTGCTGTGAATTATTAGATCAAGAATTGTAATTGCATGCCCCTGTTGAACAGGGGCTGAAAAATTGGGCCTTTGGTGGTGGTGGTGTTGACACAACACTGTAAGGCCTCACAGTTACTCTTGGTGGGCGCAGGAATGGGCCCTGCTGTGAATTATTAGATCAAGAATTGTAATTACATGCCCCTGTTAAACAGGGGCAGAAAAATTGGGCCTTAAGCACTGGTGCCACAAAACTGCAACCCCTCACAGATACTGTACTTGGAGCACAACAATGAGCCCTGTTGCAAAGTATTGCATCAAAAATTGTAATTACACGCCCCTGTTAAACAGGGGCTGAAAAATTGGGCCTTAGCCACTGGTGCTGGTGCCACGACACTGCAACCTCTCCCAGATACTCTAGTTGGAGTGCAGGAATGAGCCATGCTGCAAAGCATTGCATAAAAAATTGTAATTACATGCCCCTGTTAAACAGGGGCTGAAAAATTGGGCCTTAGCCACTGGTGGCGGCACCCAGAAACAAAAATGTTCTTCCAAGCTATCGGATCATTGAGGAGGAGGAGGATAGTCAGTCAACATAACAGGACAGTCTCTCAGCATCAGTCTTGAAGGGATGTGACATTTGAAAATAAATTAGTCTGTTATATCAGCTTCAGGTGTTTGGTAGCTGGTGGTGATCCAAGACTGGTTCATCTTTATGAAGGTCAGTCGATCAACAGAGTCGGTGGACAGGCGCACCCTGTGATCCGTGACAAATCCTCCAGCAGAACTGAATGTGCGTTCTGAAAGAACGCTGGATGCAGGACAGGCCAGTAGCTCAATTGCATACTGTGCAAGCTCTGGCCAGTGATCCATCCTCAAGACCCAGTAAGCCAGAGGATTTTCGGTGGGGAAGGTGTCCAAGTCTGACCTTGCCCCTAGGTATTCCTGCACCATGTATATCAGACGCTGGCGATGGTTGCTGGAACCGATCATACCTTGTGGCTGCGGACTAAAGAATTGTCTGAACGCATCGGTCAGACGGCCACCTTCCCCACCGCTCCTTCTTTGACTGACCGAAGCCTCAGCAACTCGTTGTCCAGGACCAGGAGTTTGTAACCTCCCAGTCTCTGGGAACGCGTTGCACAGACCTTTCTGCAAGGTCTCCCGGAGTTGTCTCATCCTCTGCTCCCTCTGCGACGGTAAGATAAGGTCTGCAACCTTACCCTTGTACCATGGATCAAGGAGAGTGGCCAGCCAGTAGTGATGAGCCGAACACCCCCGGGTTCGGTTCGCACCAGAACCCGCGAACGGACCGAAAGTTTGCACGAACTTTAGAACCCCATTAAATACAATGGATGCGAACGTTCGAAATCTAAAGTGCTAATTATAACGACTATTATGCATGTTATTGTCCTAAAAAGGGTTTGGGAACCCGGGTTCTGCACCAGGGGACATGTATCAATGCAGAAAGAAGTTTTAAAAACGGCCGTTTTTCTGGAGCAGTCATTTTAATGATGCATAAAGTGAAAAAAAAAAAGTCAAATATTCCTTTAAATATCGTACCTGGGGGGTGTCTAAAGTATGCCTGTGAAGTGCCACGTGTTTCCCGTGTTTAGAACTGTCCCTGCACAAAATTACATTTCTAAAGGAAAAAAAGGCATTTAAAACTGCTTGCGGCTTTAATGTAATGTCTGGTCCCGGTAATATGGATGAAAATCTTTAAGAAAAATGGCATAGCTACCCCATCACACCCCCCCCCCCCCTACCCCAGCCCATTACCAGCCCCTTTGGGTCTTGTATGGATATTAAGGGGAACCCCACACACAAAATAAAAAAGGCCCTATATACTCTGAACAGCCATATACAGGCGGTGCATACAAGACAGGGACTGTAGGTTTGTTCTTATGTAGAATCTGTTTGTAATTTTGAACAGGTACATTGTTTAAGTGTAGCTCCAGCCAAAAAAATCTATTTTTAAGCTTTTTGGAAAACATAGGGAAGGGTTATCACCCCTGTAACATTTGTTTTGCTGTCTGTGCAGTGTGCACCTGTTCAGAACAGTTCACCTCACTTTCCGTCCTAATGACAAATGTTTTTTGAAAATTTGGGGTTTTTATTGAAACAAGAGTTGGTGATAAAGAATCAGTGGAGAGGAGACACTTTTTTTCCCATATTAACTCTTACAGGAGAGAATTTGCCTTCCTAGGGGTAGATTTCCTCTCACTTCCTGTTGTATCCTTCCGTTTGCAAGGAGGAGTCGTTTGTAAGTTGGATGTTTGAAAGTAGGGGCCTGCCGTATATACTCAGCTGAAATTTGCCCCTTACATGTTGGTATTGCCACAACACTGTGAGCCCTCACAGTTACTCTTGGTGGGCGCATGAATGGGCCCTGCTGTGAATTATTAGATCAAGAATTGTAATTGCATGCCCCTGTTGAACAGGGGCTGAAAAATTGGGCCTTTGGTGGTGGTGGTGGTGGTGGTGTTGACACAACACTGTAAGGCCTCACAGTTAGTCTTGGTGGGCACAGGAATGGGCCCTGCTGTGAATTATTAGATCAAGAATTGTAATTACATGCCCCTGTTAAACAGGGGCAGAAAAATTGGGCCTTAAGCACTGGTGCCACAAAACTGCAACCCCTCACAGATACTGTACTTGGAGCCAAGCAATGAGCCCTGTTGCAAAGTATTGCATCAAAAATTGTAATTACACGCCCCTGTTAAACAGGGGCTGAAAAATTGGGCCTTAGCCACTGGTGCTGGTGCCACGACACTGCAACCTCTCCCAGATACTCTAGTTGGAGTGCAGGAATGAGCCATGCTGCAAAGCATTGCATAAAAAATTGTAATTACATGCCCCTGTTAAACAGGGGCTGAAAAATTGGGCCTTAGCCACTGGTGGCGGCACCCAGAAACAAAAATGTTCTTCCAAGCTATCGGATCATTGAGGAGGAGGAGGATAGTCAGTCAACATAACAGGACAGTCTCGCAGCATCAGCATCAGTCTTGAAGGGATGTGACATTTGAAAATAAATTAGTCTGTTATATCAGCTTCAGGTGTTTGGTAGCTGGTGGTGATCCAAGACTGGTTCATCTTTATGAAGGTCAGTCGATCAACAGAGTCGGTGGACAGGCGCACCCTGTGATCCGTGACAAATCCTCCAGCAGAACTGAATGTGCGTTCTGAAAGAACGCTGGATGCAGGACAGGCCAGTAGCTCAATTGCATACTGTGCAAGCTCTGGCCAGTGATCCATCCTCAAGACCCAGTAAGCCAGAGGATTTTCGGTGGGGAAGGTGTCCAAGTCTGACCTTGCCCCTAGGTATTCCTGCACCATGTATATCAGACGCTGGCGATGGTTGCTGGAACCGATCATACCTTGTGGCTGCGGACTAAAGAATTGTCTGAACGCATCGGTCAGACGGCCACCTTCCCCACCGCTCCTTCTTTGTCTGACCGAAGCCTCAGCAACTCGTTGTCCAGGACCAGGAGTTTGTAACCTCCCAGTCTCTGGGAACGCGTTGCACAGACCTTTCTGCAAGGTCTCCCGGAGTTGTCTCATCCTCTGCTCCCTCTGCGACGGTAAGATAAGGTCTGCAACCTTACCCTTGTACCGTGGATCAAGGAGAGTGGCCAGCCAGTAGTGATGAGCCGAACACCCCCGGGTTCGGTTCGCACCAGAACCCGCGAACGGACCGAAAGTTTGCACGAACTTTAGAACCCCATTAAATACAATGGATGCGAACGTTCGAAATCTAAAGTGCTAATTATAATGACTATTATGCATGTTATTGTCCTAAAAAGGGTTTGGGAACCCGGGTTCTGCACCAGGGGACATGTATCAATGCAAAAAGAAGTTTTAAAAACGGCCGTTTTTCTGGTGCAGTCATTTTAATGATGCATAAAGTGAAAAAAAAAAGTCAAATATTCCTTTAAATATCGTACCTGGGGGTGTCTAAAGTATGCCTGTGAAGTGCCACGTGTTTCCCGTGTTTAGAACTGTCCCTGCACAAAATTACATTTCTAAAGGAAAAAAAGCCATTTAAAACTGCTTGCGGCTTTAATGTAATGTCTGGTCCCGGTAATATGGATGAAAATCTTTAAGAAAAATGGCATAGCTACCCCATCACACCCCCCCCCCTACCCCAGCCCATTACCAGCCCCTTTGGGTCTTGTATGGATATTAAGGGGAACCCCGCACACAAAATAAAAAAGGCCCTATATACTCTGAACAGCCGTATACAGGCGGTGCATACAAGACAGGGACTGTAGGTTTGTTCTTATGTAGAATCTGTTTGTAATTTTGAACAGGTACATTGTTTAAGTGTAGCTCCAGCCAAAAAAATCTATTTTTAAGCTTTTTGGAAAACATAGGGAAGGGTTATCACCCCTGTAACATTTGTTTTGCTGTCTGTGCAGTGTGCACCTGTTCAGAACAGTTCACCTCACTTTCCGTCCTAATGACAAATGTTTTTTGAAAATTTGGGGTTTTTATTGAAACAAGAGTTGGTGATAAAGAATCAGTGGAGAGGAGACACTTTTTTTCCCATATTAACTCTTACAGGAGAGAATTTGCCTTCCTAGGGGTAGATTTCCTCTCACTTCCTGTTGTATCCTTCCGTTTGCAAGGAGGAGTCGTTTGTAAGTTGGATGTTTGAAAGTAGGGGCCTGCCGTATATACTCAGCTGAAATTTGCCCCTTACATGTTGGTATTGCCACAACACTGTGAGCCCTCACAGTTACTCTTGGTGGGCGCATGAATGGGCCCTGCTGTGAATTATTAGATCAAGAATTGTAATTGCATGCCCCTGTTGAACAGGGGCTGAAAAATTGGGCCTTTGGTGGTGGTGGTGGTGTTGACACAACACTGTAAGGCCTCACAGTTAGTCTTGGTGGGCACAGGAATGGGCCCTGCTGTGAATTATTAGATCAAGAATTGTAATTACATGCCCCTGTTAAACAGGGGCAGAAAAATTGGGCCTTAAGCACTGGTGCCACAAAACTGCAACCCCTCACAGATACTGTACTTGGAGCCAAGCAATGAGCCCTGTTGCAAAGTATTGCATCAAAAATTGTAATTACACGCCCCTGTTAAACAGGGGCTGAAAAATTGGGCCTTAGCCACTGGTGCTGGTGCCACGACACTGCAACCTCTCCCAGATACTCTAGTTGGAGTGCAGGAATGAGCCATGCTGCAAAGCATTGTATAAAAAATTGTAATTACATGCCCCTGTTAAACAGGGGCTGAAAAATTGGGCCTTAGCCACTGGTGGCAGCACCCAGAAACAAAAATGTTCTTCCAAGCTATCGGATCATTGAGGAGGAGGAGGATAGTCAGTCAACATAACAGGACAGTCTCGCAGCATCAGCATCAGTCTTGAAGGGATGTGACATTTGAAAATAAATTAGTCTGTTATATCAGCTTCAGGTGTTTGGTAGCTGGTGGTGATCCAAGACTGGTTCATCTTTATGAAGGTCAGTCGATCAACAGAGTCGGTGGACAGGCGCACCCTGTGATCCGTGACAAATCCTCCAGCAGAACTGAATGTGCGTTCTGAAAGAACGCTGGATGCAGGACAGGCCAGTAGCTCAATTGCATACTGTGCAAGCTCTGGCCAGTGATCCATCCTCAAGACCCAGTAAGCCAGAGGATTTTCGGTGGGGAAGGTGTCCAAGTCTGACCTTGCCCCTAGGTATTCCTGCACCATGTATTTCAGACGCTGGCGATGGTTGCTGGAACCGATCATACCTTGTGGCTGCGGACTAAAGAATTGTCTGAACGCATCGGTCAGACGGCCACCTTCCCCACCGCTCCTTCTTTGACTGACCGAAGCCTCAGCAACTCGTTGTCCAGGACCAGGAGTTTGTAACCTCCCAGTCTCTGGGAACGCGTTGCACAGACCTTTCTGCAAGGCCTCCCGGAGTTGTCTCATCCTCTGCTTCCTCTGCGACGGTAAGATAAGGTCTGCAACCTTACCCTTGTACCGTGGATCAAGGAGAGTGGCCAGCCAGTAGTGATGAGCCGAACACCCCCGGGTTCGGTTCGCACCAGAACCCGCGAACGGACCGAAAGTTTGCACGAACTTTAGAACCCCATTAAATACAATGGATGCGAACGTTCGAAATCTAAAGTGCTAATTATAACGACTATTATGCATGTTATTGTCCTAAAAAGGGTTTGGGAACCCGGGTTCTGCACCAGGGGACATGTATCAATGCAAAAAGAAGTTTTAAAAACGGCCGTTTTTCTGGAGCAGTCATTTTAATGATGCATAAAGTGAAAAAAAAAAAGTCAAATATTCCTTTAAATATCGTACCTGGGGGTGTCTAAAGTATGCCTGTGAAGTGCCACGTGTTTCCCGTGTTTAGAACTGTCCCTGCACAAAATTACATTTCTAAAGGAAAAAAAGCCATTTAAAACTGCTTGCGGCTTTAATGTAATGTCTGGTCCCGGTAATATGGATGAAAATCTTTAAGAAAAATGGCATAGCTACCCCATCACACCCCCCCCCCCCCACCCCAGCCCATTACCAGCCCCTTTGGGTCTTGTATGGATATTAAGGGGAACCCCGCACACAAAATAAAAAAGGCCCTATATACTCTGAACAGCCGTATACAGGCGGTGCATACAAGACAGGGACTGTAGGTTTGTTCTTATGTAGAATCTGTTTGTAATTTTGAACAGGTACATTGTTTAAGAGTAGCTCCAGCCAAAAAACTATTTTTAAGCTTTTTGGAAAACATAGGGAAGGGTTATCACCCCTGTAACATTTGTTTTGCTGTCTGTGCAGTGTGCACCTGTTCAGAACAGTTCACCTCACTTTCCGTCCTAATGACAAATGTTTTTTGAAAATTTGGGGTTTTTATTGAAACAAGAGTTGGTGATAAAGCATCAGTGGAGAGGAGACACTTTTTTTCCCATATTAACTCTTACAGGAGAGAATTTGCCTTCCTAGGGGTAGATTTAATCTCACTTCCTGTTGTATCCTTCCGTTTGCAAGGAGGAGTCGTTTGTAAGTTGGATGTTTGAAAGTAGGGGCCTGCCGTATATACTCAGCTGAAATTTGCCCCTTACATGTTGGTGTTGCCACAACACTGTGAGCCCTCACAGTTACTCTTGGTGGGCGCATGAATGGGCCCTGCTGTGAATTATTAGATCAAGAATTGTAATTACATGCCCCTGTTAAACAGGGGCAGAAAAATTGGGCCTTAAGCACTGGTGCCACAAAACTGCAACCCCTCACAGATACTGTACTTGGAGCACAGCAATGAGCCCTGTTGCAAAGTATTGCATCAAAAATTGTAATTACACGCCCCTGTTAAACAGGGGCTGAAAAATTGGGCCTTAGCCACTGGTGCTGGTGCCACGACACTGCAACCTCTCCCAGATACTCTAGTTGGAGTGCAGGAATGAGCCATGCTGCAAAGCATTGCATAAAATTTTTTAATTACATGCCCCTGTTAAACAGGGGCTGAAAAATTGGGCCTTAGCCACTGGTGGCGGCACCCAGAAACAAAAATGTTCTTCCAAGCTATCGGATCATTGAGGAGGAGGAGGATAGTCAGTCAAAATAACAGGACAGTCTCTCAGCATCAGCATCAGTCTTGAAGGGATGTGACATTTGAAAATAAATTAGTCTGTTATATCAGCTTCAGGTGTTTGGTAGTTGGTGGTGATCCAAGACTGGTTCATCTTTATGAAGGTCAGTCGATCAACAGAGTCGGTGGACAGGCGCACCCTGTGATCCGTGACAAATCCTCCAGCAGAACTGAATGTGCGTTCTGAAAGAACGCTGGATGCAGGACAGGCCAGTAGCTCAATTGCATACTGTGCAAGCTCTGGCCAGTGATCCATCCTCAAGACCCAGTAAGCCAGAGGATTTTCGGTGGGGAAGGTGTCCAAGTCTGACCTTGCCCCTAGGTATTCCTGCACCATGTATTTCAGACGCTGGCGATGGTTGCTGGAACCGATCATACCTTGTGGCTGCGGACTAAAGAATTGTCTGAACGCATCGGTCAGACGGCCACCTTCCCCACCGCTCCTTCTT
This sequence comes from Rana muscosa, assembly GCA_029206835.1. Classification (NCBI taxonomy): domain Eukaryota; kingdom Metazoa; phylum Chordata; class Amphibia; order Anura; family Ranidae; genus Rana; species Rana muscosa. The sequence goes on from CM055118.1 coordinate 352,586,422, forward strand.
TGACTGACCGAAGCCTCAGCAACTCGTTGTCCAGGACCAGGAGTTTGTAACCTCCCAGTCTCTGGGAACGCGTTGCACAGACCTTTCTGCAAGGCCTCCCGGAGTTGTCTCATCCTCTGCTTCCTCTGCGACGGTAAGATAAGGTCTGCAACCTTACCCTTGTACCGTGGATCAAGGAGAGTGGCCAGCCAGTAGTGATGAGCCGAACACCCCCGGGTTCGGTTCGCACCAGAACCCGCGAACGGACCGAAAGTTTGCACGAACTTTAGAACCCCATTAAATACAATGGATGCATACGTTCGAAATCTAAAGTGCTAATTATAACGACTATTATGCATGTTATTGTCCTAAAAAGGGTTTGGGAACCCGGGTTCTGCACCAGGGGACATGTATCAATGCAAAAAGAAGTTTTAAAAACGGCCGTTTTTCTGGAGCAGTCATTTTAATGATGCATAAAGTGAAAAAAAAAAGTCAAATATTCCTTTAAATATCGTACCTGGGGGTGTCTAAAGTATGCCTGTGAAGTGCCACGTGTTTCCCGTGTTTAGAACTGTCCCTGCACAAAATTACATTTCTAAAGGAAAAAAAGCCATTTAAAACTGCTTGCGGCTTTAATGTAATGTCTGGTCCCGGTAATATGGATGAAAATCTTTAAGAAAAATGGCATAGCTACCCCATCACACCCCCCACCCCACCCCAGCCCATTACCAGCCCCTTTGGGTCTTGTATGGATATTAAGGGGAACCCCGCACACAAAATAAAAAAGGCCCTATATACTCTGAACAGCCGTATACAGGCGGTGCATACAAGACAGGGACTGTAGGTTTGTTCTTATGTAGAATCTGTTTGTAATTTTGAACAGGTACATTGTTTAAGAGTAGCTCCAGCCAAAAAACTATTTTTAAGCTTTTTGGAAAACATAGGGAAGGGTTATCACCCCTGTAACATTTGTTTTGCTGTCTGTGCAGTGTGCACCTGTTCAGAACAGTTCACCTCACTTTCCGTCCTAATGACAAATGTTTTTTGAAAATTTGGGGTTTTTATTGAAACAAGAGTTGGTGATAAAGCATCAGTGGAGAGGAGACACTTTTTTTCCCATATTAACTCTTACAGGAGAGAATTTGCCTTCCTAGGGGTAGATTTAATCTCACTTCCTGTTGTATCCTTCCGTTTGCAAGGAGGAGTCGTTTGTAAGTTGGATGTTTGAAAGTAGGGGCCTGCCGTATATACTCAGCTGAAATTTGCCCCTTACATGTTGGTGTTGCCACAACACTGTGAGCCCTCACAGTTACTCTTGGTGGGCGCATGAATGGGCCCTGCTGTGAATTATTAGATCAAGAATTGTAATTACATGCCCCTGTTAAACAGGGGCAGAAAAATTGGGCCTTAAGCACTGGTGCCACAAAACTGCAACCCCTCACAGATACTGTACTTGGAGCACAGCAATGAGCCCTGTTGCAAAGTATTGCATCAAAAATTGTAATTACACGCCCCTGTTAAACAGGGGCTGAAAAATTGGGCCTTAGCCACTGGTGCTGGTGCCACGACACTGCAACCTCTCCCAGATACTCTAGTTGGAGTGCAGGAATGAGCCATGCTGCAAAGCATTGCATAAAATTTTTTAATTACATGCCCCTGTTAAACAGGGGCTGAAAAATTGGGCCTTAGCCACTGGTGGCGGCACCCAGAAACAAAAATGTTCTTCCAAGCTATCGGATCATTGAGGAGGAGGAGGATAGTCAGTCAAAATAACAGGACAGTCTCTCAGCATCAGCATCAGTCTTGAAGGGATGTGACATTTGAAAATAAATTAGTCTGTTATATCAGCTTCAGGTGTTTGGTAGTTGGTGGTGATCCAAGACTGGTTCATCTTTATGAAGGTCAGTCGATCAACAGAGTCGGTGGACAGGCGCACCCTGTGATCCGTGACAAATCCTCCAGCAGAACTGAATGTGCGTTCTGAAAGAACGCTGGATGCAGGACAGGCCAGTAGCTCAATTGCATACTGTGCAAGCTCTGGCCAGTGATCCATCCTCAAGACCCAGTAAGCCAGAGGATTTTCGGTGGGGAAGGTGTCCAAGTCTGACCTTGCCCCTAGGTATTCCTGCACCATGTATATCAGACGCTGGTGATGGTTGCTGGAACCGATCATACCTTGTGGCTGCGGACTAAAGAATTGTCTGAACGCATCGGTCAGACGGCCACCTTCCCCACCGCTCCTTCTTTGACTGACCTCAGCAACTCGTTGTCCAGGACCAGGAGTTTGTAACCTCCCAGTCTCTGGGAACGCGTTGCACAGACCTTTCTGCAAGGCCTCCCGGAGTTGTCTCAATCTCTGCTCCCTCTGCGACGGTAAGATAAGGTCTGCAACCTTACCCTTGTACCGTGGATCAAGGAGAGTGGCCAGCCAGTAGTGATGAGCCGAACACCCCCGGGTTCGGTTCGCACCAGAACCCGCGAACGGACCGAAAGTTTGCACGAACTTTAGAACCCTATTAAATACAATGGATGCGAACGTTCGAAATCTAAAGTGCTAATTATAACGACTATTATGCATGTTATTGTCCTAAAAAGGGTTTGGGAACCCGGGTTCTGCACCAGGGGACATGTATCAATGCAAAAAGAAGTTTTAAAAACGGCCGTTTTTCTGGAGCAGTCATTTTAATGATGCATAAAGTGAAAAAAAAAAAGTCAAATATTCCTTTAAATATCGTACCTGGGGGTGTCTAAAGTATGCCTGTGAAGTGCCACGTGTTTCCCGTGTTTAGAACTGTCCCTGCACAAAATGACATTTCTAAAGGAAAAAAAGCCATTTAAAACTGCTTGCGGGTTTAATGTAATGTCTGGTCCCGGTAATATGGATGAAAATCTTTAAGAAAAATGGCATAGCTACCCCATCACACACCCCCCCCCCCCCACCCCAGCCCATTACCAGCCCCTTTGGGTCTTGTATGGATATTAAGGGGAACCCCGCACACAAAATAAAAAAGGCCCTATATACTCTGAACAGCCGTATACAGGCGGTGCATACAAGACAGGGACTGTAGGTTTGTTCTTATGTAGAATCTGTTTGTAATTTTGAACAGGTACATTGTTTAAGTGTAGCTCCAGCCAAAAAATCAATTTTTAAGCTTTTTGGAAAACATAGGGAAGGGTTATCACCCTGTAACATTTGTTTTGCTGTCTGTGCAGTGTGCACCTGTTCAGAACAGTTCACCTCACTTTCCGTCCTAATGACAAATGTTTTTTGAAAATTTGGGGTTTTTATTGAAACAAGAGTTGGTGATAAAGAATCAGTGGAGAGGAGACACTTTTTTTCCCATATTAACTCTTACAGGAGAGAATTTGCCTTCCTAGGGGTAGATTTCCTCTCACTTCCTGTTGTATCCTTCCGTTTGCAAGGAGGAGTCGTTTGTAAGTTGGATGTTTGAAAGTAGGGGCCTGCCGTATATACTCAGCTGAAATTTGCCCCTTACATGTTGGTGTTGCCACAACACTGTGAGCCCTCACAGTTACTCTTGGTGGGCGCATGAATGGGCCCTGCTGTGAATTATTAGATCAAGAATTGTAATTGCATGCCCCTGTTGAACAGGGGCTGAAAAATTGGGCCTTTGGTGGTGGTGGTGGTGGTGGTGTTGACACAACACTGTAAGGCCTCACAGTTAGTCTTGGTGGGCGCAGGAATGGGCCCTGCTGTGAATTATTAGATCAAGAATTGTAATTACATGCCCCTGTTAAACAGGGCAGAAAAATTGGGCCTTAAGCACTGGTGCCACAAAACTGCAACCCCTCACAGATACTGTACTTGGAGCACAGCAATGAGCCCTGTTGCAAAGTATTGCATCAAAAATTGTAATTACACGCCCCTGTTAAACAGGGGCTGAAAAATTGGGCCTTAGCCACTGGTGCTGGTGCCACGACACTGCAACCTCTCCCAGATACTCTAGGTGGAGTGCAGGAATGAGCCATGCTGCAAAGCATGGCATAAAAAATTGTAATTACATGCCCCTGTTAAACAGGGGCTGAAAAATTGGGCCTTAGCCACTGGTGGCGGCACCCAGAAACAAAAATGTTCTTCCAAGCTATCGGATCATTGAGGAGGAGGAGGATAGTCAGTCAACATAACAGGACAGTCTCGCAGCATCAGCATCAGTCTTGAAGGGATGTGACATTTGAAAATAAATTAGTCTGTTATATCAGCTTCAGGTGTTTGGTAGCTGGTGGTGATCCAAGACTGGTTCATCTTTATGAAGGTCAGTCGATCAACAGAGTCGGTGGACAGGCGCGCCCTGTGATCCGTGACAAATCCTCCAGCAGAACTGAATGTGCGTTCTGAAAGAAAGCTGGATGCAGGACAGGCCAGTAGCTCAATTGCATACTGTGCAAGCTCTGGCCAGTGATCCATCCTCAAGACCCAGTAAGCCAGAGGATTTTCGGTGGGGAAGGTGTCCAAGTCTGACCTTGCCCCTAGGTATTCCTGCATCATGTATATCAGACGCTGGCGATGGTTGCTGGAACCGATCATACCTTGTGGCTGCGGACTAAAGAATTGTCTGAACGCATCGGTCAGACGGCCACCTTCCCCACCGCTCCTTCTTTGACTGACCGAAGCCTCAGCAACTCGTTGTCCAGGACCAGGAGTTTGTAACCTCCCAGTCTCTGGGAACGCGTTGCACAGACCTTTCTGCAAGGCCTCCCGGAGTTGTCTCATCCTCTGCTCCCTCTGCGACGGTAAGATAAGGTCTGCAACCTTACCCTTGTACCGTGGATCAAGGAGAGTGGCCAGCCAGTAGTGATGAGCCGAACACCCCCGGGTTCGGTTCGCACCAGAACCCGCGAACGGACCGAAAGTTTGCACAAACTTTAGAACCCTATTAAATACAATGGATGCGAACGTTTGAAATCTAAAGTGCTAATTATAACGACTATTATGCATGTTATTGTCCTAAAAGGGGTTTGGGAACCCGGGTTCTGCACCAGGGGACATGTATCAATGCAAAAAGAAGTTTTAAAAACGGACGTTTTTCTGGAGCAGTCATTTTAATGATGCATAAAGTGAAAAAAAAAAAAGTCAAATATTACTTTAAATATCGTACCTGGGGGGTGTCTAAAGTATGCCTGTGAAGTGCCACGTGTTTCCCGTGTTTAGAACTGTCCCTGCACAAAATTACATTTCTAAAGGAAAAAAAGCCATTTAAAACTGCTTGCGGCTTTAATGTATTATCTGGTCCCGGTAATATGGATGAAAATCTTTAAGAAAAATGGCATAGCTACCCCATCACACACACCCCCCCCCCTACCCCAGCCCATTACCAGCCTCTTTGGGTCTTGTATGGATATTAAGGGGAACCCCGCACACAAAATAAAAAAGGCCCTATATACTCTGAACAGCCGTATACAGGCGGTGCATACAAGACAGGGACTGTAGGTTTGTTCTTATGTAGAATCTGTTTGTAATTTTGAACAGGTACATTGTTTAAGTGTAGCTCCAGCCAAAAAATCTATTTTTAAGCTTTTTGGAAAACATAGGGAAGGGTTATCACCCCTGTAACATTTGTTATGCTGTCTGTGCAGTGTGCACCTGTTCAGAACAGTTCACCTCACTTTCCGTCCTAATGACAAATGTTTTTTGAAAATTTGGGGTTTTTATTGAAACAAGAGTTGGTGATAAAGAATCAGTGGAGAGGAGACACTTTTTTCCCATATTAACTCTTACAGGAGAGAATTTGCCTTCCTAGGGGTAGATTTCCTCTCACTTCCTGTTGTATCCTTCCGTTTGCAAGGAGGAGTCGTTTGTAAGTTGGATGTTTGAAAGTAGGGGCCTGCCGTATATACTCAGCTGAAATTTGCCCCTTACATGTTGGTGTTGCCACAACACTGTGAGCCCTCACAGTTACTCTTGGTGGGCGCATGAATGGGCCCTGCTGTGAATTATTAGATCAAGAATTGTAATTGCATGCCCCTGTTGAACAGGGGCTGAAAAATTGGGCCTTTGGTGGTGGTGGTGGTGGTGGTGTTGACACAACACTGTAAGGCCTCACAGTTAGTCTTGGTGGGCGCAGGAATGGGCCCTGCTGTGAATTATTAGATCAAGAATTGTAATTACATGCCCCTGTTAAATAGGGGCAGAAAAATTGAGCCTTAGGCACTGGTGCCACAACACTGCAACCCCTCACAGATACTGTACTTGGAGCACAGCAATGAGCCCTGTTGCAAAGTATTGCATCAAAAATTGTAATTACACGCCCCTGTTAAACAGGGGCTGAAAAATTGGGCCTTAGCCACTGGTGCTGGTGCCACGACACTGCAACCACTCCCAGATACTCTAGTTGGAGTGCAGGAATGAGCCCTGCTGCAAAGCATTGCATAAAAAATTGTAATAACACACCCCTGTTAAACAGGGGCTGAAAAATTGGGCCTTAGCCACTGGTGGCGGCACCCAGAAACAAAAATGTTCTTCCAAGCTATCATCGTCAATCGGATCATTGAGGAGGAGGAGGATAGTCAGTCAACATAGCAGGACAGTCTCTCAGCATCGGCATCAGTCTTGAAGGGATGTGACATTTGAAAATAAATTAGTCTGTTATATCAGCTTCAGGTGTTTGGTAGCTGGTGGTGATCCAAGACTGGTTCATCTTTATGAAGGTCAGTCGATCAACAGAGTCGGTGGACAGGCGCACCCTGTGATCCGTGACAAATCCTCCAGCAGCACTGAATGTGCATTCTGAAAGAACGCTGGATGCAGGACAGGCCAGTAGCTCAATTGCATACTGTGCAAGCTCTGGCCAGTGATCCATCCTCAAGACCCAGTAAGCCAGAGGATTTTCGGTGAGGAAGGTGTCCAAGTCTGACCTTGCCCCTAGGTATTCCTGCACCATGTATATCAGACGCTGGCGATGGTTGCTGGAACCGATCATACCTTGGGGCTGCGGACTAAAGAATTGTCTGAACGCTTCGGTCAGACGGCCACCTTCCCCACCGCTCCTTCTTTGACTGACCGAAGCCTCAGCAACTCGTTGTCCAGGACCAGGAGTTTGTAACCTCCCAGTCTCTGGGAACGCGTTGCACAGACCTTTCTGCAAGGCCTCCCAGAGTTGTCTCATCCTCTGCTCCCTCTGCGACGGTAAGATAAGGTCCGCAACCTTACCCTTGTATCGTGGATCAAGGAGAGTGGCCAGCCAGTAATGGTCCCTCTCCTTGATCCGAAGAATACGAGGATCCTTCCGCAGACTTTGCAGGATCAGGGAGGCCATGCAGCGTAGGTTAGCTGAGGCATTCAGTCCGGAGTCCTCTGGGTCACTAAGGACGACATGATCCGCAGCCACCTCCTCCCAGCCACGTACAAGTCCACTGGTTTCTTGGGACTGTAAATCATCCCTAAAAGACTGCTGCTGATGATGCTGAGTGCCAGGCTCCACCTCCATGCTGACACAATCCTCCTCCTCCTCCTCCTCTTCTTCCTGTGCGATGGGTGGGACAGAAGGAACACTGTCTGGGTAAAGGGGGCCTTGAGAGGCAAGGAAGTCCTCCTCTTCCTGCCTCTGTTCTGCCTCAAGTGCCCTGTCCATTATTCCACGCAGCGTATGTTCCAACAGGTGGACAAGAGGTACAGTGTCACTGATGCATGCACTGTCACTGCTCACCATCCTTGTAGCCTCCTCAAATGGTGCCAGGACAGTGCATGCATCCCTGATCATGCCCCACTGGCGTGGTGAAAAAAACCTGAGCTCCCCTGACCCTGTCCTGGTGCCGTAGTCACACAGGTACTCATTGATGGCCCTCTGCTGCGTGTGCAGCCGCTGCAGCATGGCCAACGTTGAGTTCCACCTGGTGGGCATGTCACATATAAGGCGGTTCTTGGGCAGGTTCAACTCCTTTTGCAGCTCAGCCAGGCGAGCACTGGCATTATAAGATCTGCGGAAATGCACACAGACTTTCCTGGCCTGCCTCAGGACATCCTGTAAGCCCGGGTACCTGCCCAAGAACCGCTGCACCACCAGGTTAATGACGTGAGCCACACAGGGCACATGGGTCAGTTGTCCCTGTCGGAGAGCGGAGAGGAGGTTGGTGCCATTGTCGCAAACTACCATTCCTGGCTTAAGCTGGCATGGCGTCAACCACCTCTCGGCCTGCCCCTGCAGAGCAGACAGAACCTCTGCCCCAGTGTGGCTCCTGTCCCCCAAACACACCAGCGCAAGCACGGCATGGCATCTTTTTGCCTGCGTACTTGCGTAGCCCCTTGAACGCCTACGGAGCACCGCTGGTTCCGAGGACAAAGCACAGGAAGAGGCCATGGAGGAAGAAGAAGAGGAGGGGGTGGAGGACAGAGGTGTGTCACAACCAGTAGTAGCATTTTGGAGGCGTGGCGGTGGAACAACCTCCAACACTACTGCACCTTGTCCTGCATCCTTCCCAGCTGCCAAAAGAGTGACCCAATGGGCCGTGAAAGAAAGGTAACGTCCCTGTCCATGCCTGCTGGACCATGAGTCAGCGGTAATATGCACCTTACCGCTGACCGCCCTGTCCAGCGAGGCCAAGACATTGCCTTCCACATGCCGGTAGAGAGCCGGAATCGTCTTCCGTGAGAAAAAGTGGCGTTTGGGAACCTGCCACTGAGGAACCGCACATTGCACAAACTCACGGAAGGGGGCCGAGTCTACCAACTGAAAAGGCAGCAGTTGAAGCGCTAGCAATTTAGCCAAGCTAGCATTCAACCGCTGGGCATGTGGATGGTTGGGAGTAAACTTCTTTCGACGGTCCAGCAGCTGGGGCAGGGAAATTTGCCTGCTAGAATCGGACGTCGGTGTACTGCTAGCAGAGTGCCCGCAAGTACTTGGCTGTGACACACCTAATTCTACACCTTCATTCCTCTCAGTGCAGGTTTCAGAGAGGACTGAAGGTATAGTGGGGTTGGAGATCCCAGCTGATGCGGTGCAAGGAGAGGTCCGCTTTGTTCTTTGGTGTGGGTCTTTAAGGTAGGCTTGCCAACGAGCTGCATGGCGGCAGGTCATCATATGTCTGGTCAAGCATGTGGTGCCCAAGCGGGTGATGTTTTGGCCACGCGATATACGCTTGAGACATATGTTGCAAACAGCAGCTGTGCGATCTGATGCACTCGACTCAAAAAAGGCCCACACCAAAGAACTTTTTGAATAACGGGCAGAGGCAGCGCCCTGCACAGTCGGAGCTCTGCGGTGTGATTCCGTCGGTGTGCTGCCCTTACGCTGGCCCCCCGAGGGCATCCTGCCTCGTTGGAGATGTGCCTCCTCCTCATCCTCCTCCTCCTCCTCTCTCCTATTAGGCACCCATGTGGAGTCAGTGACCTCATCATCCCCTCCCTCCTCATCACTGGAGCCAATCTGGCAGTATGCTGCAGCTGCTGGAACATGACTGCCAGATTGGTGTCCTTCTTGAGCATCCCTTCTCTCTGCTCTCACGCTACTGCCTTCCTCTAGCTGGGTATCATCATCAGACCCTTCGAAACGCTGGGCATCCTCCTGGAGCATGTACCTAACACTGTGCTCAAACAGTTCGGGGGACTCCTCAGGAGGACATGGTTGGTCTAGGGAAGGAGTGACGGATGATGACATTGATACCAGGGAAGAGGACGCTTTGGCAGCTGCTTTGCCAGTACCCTGAGCCTGGGTGAGAGAGGATGAGGAGGGCTTGGTCATCCACTCTACCAAGTCTTCGGCATGATGCGGCTCAACACTTCCAGCTGCTGAAAAGAAGGACAAGCGTGTCCCATGGCCACATGCTGATGGCGATGCACCGCGTCCACGACCAGCACTGTTGTCTCTAGACACAGAGCCTGCTTGCCCTCTTTTATTGGCTCCTGACTGTCTGCCTCTCCTTGTTTGCCTTCCAGACATTCTAATGGCCTGCAGGGAAATGGGAAAACCAGCAATACGGGCTAGCTTCAGGAGTATATTTTGCAGGAATCACACTACGCCTGCTGTAGGTGCTGCAAATGCCTGTTGGTGTAACACACCAGGAAAAAGCAGCAATACAAGCTAACTTCAGGTGTAATATGATCAGGAGGCACACTCCGCCCGCTGTAAGTGCCGCAAATGCCTGTTGGTGTAACACACCAGGAAAAAGCAGCAATACAGGCTAACTTCAGGTGTAATATGATCAGGAGGCACACTCCGCCCGCTGTAAGTGCCGCAAATGCCTGTTGGTGTAACACACCAGGAAAAAGCAGCAATACGGGCTAACTTCAGGTGTATTATGTGCAGGAGGCTTAGCAACAATGACACTGACACTCTCCCTGCCTATCCTTCTCTCTCCCTGCACACAAGGTTTAGCAAAGAATATGACACTGACACTGTCCCCTGCCTATCCTTCTCTCTCCCTGCACACAAGGTTTATCAAAGTATGACACTGAAACTCTCCCTGCCTATCCTTCTCTCTCCCTGCACACAAGATTTAGCAAAGAATGTGACACTGACACTGTCCCCTGCCTATCCTTCTCTCTCCCTGCACACAAGGTTTATCAAAGTATATGACACTGACACTCTCCCTGCCTATCCTTCTCTCTCCCTGCACACAAGGTTTAGCAAAGTATATGACACTGACACTGTCCCCTGCCTATCCTTCTCTCTCCCTGCACACAAGGTTTAGCAAAGAATATGACACTGACACTCTCCCTGCCTATCCTTCTCTCTCCCTACACACAAGTTTGAGGTACAAATAGCACTGACACTGTCCCTGCCTATGTAACTATTTCCCTGCGCCGGAACACACTACACAAGGCCGCCGCGCTGGCTGCCTTTTATAGTGTGGGGCGTGTGCTAAACCCCCTGAGCTATAATTGGCCACAGGCAACCTGCCTGTGGCCAATTATGGCTCTCCTAGCTGCCGGCGCTGTGATTGGCCAAGCATGCGGGGTCACAGTGCATGCTTGGCCAATCACAGCGCCGGGATTGCACTGCGATGGCGCAGTGTATTGTGGGCCGTTCGCGTCACTCGAATTTGGCGCGAACGGCCCAAATCGTTCGATGTTCGCTGAACGGTCGAACAGCCGATGTTCGAGTCGAACTTATGTTCGACTCGACCACCGAGCTCATCCCTAGTTTCCAATGATGTGAAGAGAGCAGATATCAGCGAGGTTGACAGCTTCTGTTAAGAGCGGAATGCGGCCTCGCTGTTTTGTGCCCAAATTAGGTCCAAAGGCGTTATAACCCTGTGCTTTGCCTCCTCGTAAAGGAAACTTTCCCTACCGCTAGTCCAGTCCCTAACAGGCAGGACACCTTTCTATACACTGTCGACTCACAAAAAGAGCGCCAACCCTGGAAACCAGGGCCTTAAATAGGCTCTGCCTGACCCAAGATAGCTGCCAGGGTCACATGGGGCGGTAGCATCCAATTGGGTGCTTCCTCATTGACCCAAGAAAACATAGAGGTCCAAAGGAGTTGCGACACTGTGCTTTTTCTCCTCGTAAGGAACCTTTCCCTACCACTAGTACTGTCCCTAACAGGCAGGGCACCTTTCTCTACACTTCCGACTCACAAAAAGAGCGCCAACCCTGGAAACCAGGGGCTAAAATAGTCTCTGCCTGACCCAAGATGGCTGCCAGGGTCACATGGGGCAGTAGCATCGAATTGGGTGCTTCCTCAGTGACCCAAGAAAATATCCTCTTTGACATCCTCTTCGAATGCGGTGACACTGTGGCTGAGTGCCACCTGCAGTGGAAAATTTAGACTGCACCTGCCTACATGCTCATTAGAGCTTACAATCTAAAAGGAAACAGGAGGTATGAGGGACCTAGTCAGAGCTTATAATCTAATAGGAAAGGGAACAGATAGTTTAAGGGTACTGGTCTTACAATCTAATATGGAACGGGTAGTATGGGGCAAAAGCGTAACTAGAATCTTCTGGGCCTCAGTGCAAGAAACCACGAAGAAGCCAAAGAGCATGGTGGCGGAACACCAGGGTCCGGTCTCAAGTGTGACCTTTGTGACTCCTGGTAGTTCCGCTGCTCGTGTCAGAAGTTTTTTTTATTTTTGTTATATTATTTTTTTATTATCTTTTACCATTTTATTTTTTTACAGTTTATTTTTTTATTATTTCTCACAATTTTTTAGGTGCTCCATTATGGGGATTTGATGAAGTATCAGAGGTCTAAATAGACCCCTGATGTTTCACCTTTGAGACAAAAAAAGGAGATTGAGGACACAGCCCTCAATATTTATATCTGCAGCCTCAGCTGCACAGAATGAATGAACCGGAATAGCTTTATACAAAGCTTCCAGTTCATTCACAAACTGAAAAATAATAAACATAGTTTACTATGCTTCAGTTATGAATGGACAGAGTCAGTGATCGGTACTGATCACTGACTCTGTCCATTCAGAAAAGGAAGGGGAAGGTAAATTAAATTTTTACCAGCCCTTTCCCCACTCTCCATTCTGACACATTCTCCGCAGCTATGGCGGCAATCCCCCCTCCCCTCTCCTGCAGGGTGCTACAGGGGGACAAGCGGGGCCAAGGGAGAACACGGGACAAGCAGGAGACAAGTAACCTAGAAAGTAGGGGCGGCGTGGCATTAAGAGGAGTCAATGCCCTCCATTTTCCTCCTGCAGGCGCTAAATACTGGTGTAAGAGAGAGGAGGAGAAGTCAGCTTTCAGCTGCTGCAGGAGGAAGATGATTTGATTCCTTGATTTGATTCATTGATTCCTCTGCCGCCCCTTCTGATCCCTTCTATCCAGGTCTACATGGGAGCCACACAGGCCCCCAGGAGCAGGGGCTGGGTCGCAATTGTGGCCCCTGCAAACGCTGTAATTACACCCCTGGTATGAAGGTCCTGTCAGAGTCTACAATCTAATAGGGTACAGTAGGTATGAGGATCCCAGTCAGAGCTTACAGTTTAATAGGGAACATGAAATATGAGTGTTATGGTCAGAGTTCACATTCTAATAGGGAACACGAGATTTGAGGGTCCTAGTCAGAGCTTACAATCTGGTAGGAAAAAGGAGGTATGAGGGTCCTGATCATTAACCACTTCAGCCCCGGACCATTTGGCTGGTCAAAGACCAGGCCACTTTTTGCGATTCGGCACTGCGTCGCTTTAACTGACAATTGCGCGGTCGTGCGACGTGGCTCCCAAACAAAATTGACGTCCTTTTTTCCCCACAAATAGAGCTTTCTTTTGGTGGTATTTGATTACCTCTGCGGTTTTTATTTTTTCGCTATAAACAACAATAGAGCGACAATTTTGAAAAAAATGCAATATTTTTTACTTTTTGCTATAATTAATATCCCCAAAAATATATTAAAAACATTTTTTCCACAGTTTAGGCCGATACGTATTCTTCTACATATTTTTGGTTAAAAAAAACGCAATCAGCGTTTATTGATTGGTTTACGCAAAAGTTATAGCGTCTACAAAATAAGGGATAGTTTTATGGCATTTTTATTAATAATTTTTTTTTTTTACTAGTAATGGTGGCGATCAGCGATTTTTATTGTGACTGCGACATTATGGCGGACACATCGGACACTTTTGACACCATTTTGGGACCATTGTCATTTTTACAGCGATCAGTGCTATAAAAATGCACTGATTACTGTAAAAATGACACTGGCAGTGAAGGGGTTAACCTGTAGGGGGCGCTGAAGGTGTTAAGTGTGACCTATTGAGTGCTTCTAACTGTTAGGGGGCATGGCTAGCCGTACCACGTCACTGATCGCTGTTCCTGATGACAGGGAACAGACGATCAGTGACATGGCACTAGAAAGAGTTTACACTAACATCTCCCCGTTCTTCAGCTCTGTGGTCCAATCGCGGGACACCGGTGGACATCGAGTCCGCGGGTCCCGCGGGCATGGTCATGGTGCACTCGGCAGGGTCGCACTTGTGCCGGCAGCGCCGCGCGACCACACGGCCGGCAAATTAAAGGGGACGTATATAATACGCCCATTTGCCCAGCCATGCCATTCTGTCGGCGTAAAATTGCGTGCGGCGGTCGGCAAGTGGTTAAAGCTTAGAGTCTAAAAGAGAACAGGGAGCATGAAGCCGTGGGCAGCCTACATTCTATCAGCACCTGTGAGAAAGTTAGCTACTTTGCCACTAGGTGGCTCTGTACTAGAATTGAATAGTGTCTAGTTACAGTAAGTGAGGTCTTCAGGTGCTAGGCAGAAGCGTCCTCCTGCAGTGATGTCAGGGTTCGGTCAGCACCCATAAATAAGTCAGGTATACTCTTGGGGCATGGAAGCCAAACATCCCACACCTGTGAGGATTTAACCAGCACGAATCGGCCCTGGACAGGGCAGGAGGTCAAGTGGAATGGACCTGCACATAGAAGGAGACAGCTGTAGTTATTCTGTCCCTTATGAAGTTGGGGGCTAGGACGAATTGCAAAGGGCATTCTAGGCCAGGCTGGAGATCCCTATGTACGGCTGCTTTCCTGGAGATTTTCCTGGAGAGATGTACCTAGCAAGGAGGTGACTACTGAGGGTACAGTCCTGTGAGTACTAATAACCCTGGGAGGAGGCGAGACTATATGGAGATGGCTGCTAAGGTGCTGCACATGCTTTCATCTGTGACTACTGCGGACCTTCCACTAAATGTGATTGGCTCCGGAATGTACTGTATGTCCTTGTGATGTGACTGTAATGCCGTTTCCTGAACACCACCAGTGGCAGGGAATGTTATGTGGAGGCCTATGGCAAGGAGCAGGGCAGAAGATGGTGGAGGGTTTGGCCTCAGCAGAAGGCACAGTGTCCTAGCAGGGCTGGAGCAGGGGTAAGGACTTGTGCTTTGGCACCAAATTCAGCCAACCACGTGTAGCAGGGTATACCCCTTTAATACAGAGAGACTACATTTCCCAGTACATCCTGCAGCACCCAGGGTGCATTGCCACGGAGCAGGGGCTGCTGGGGCAGACTTTATAAAGGGGAGGCGGAAATGATTCTCTCTCTTTTTGGACACCCCCACTCCTAGCAAGAGGATCTCTGTGCTGAACTGCTGTGTGCACAAGGCCTGAAGCCTGGGCCTTGTGCTCTGTTCCAAAGAGCCCCTCTGCCAGCCTAGCTGAACCTGAGAGACATCTTCTCCTCCTTGCTGCAGTACACCAAAAGGACTGAAGGCCTGGATGTCGGTGGATTCCTGTTCCTAGACGAATCGGCGGAGGAAACAGACTTGGACTGTCGGGGTGGTGAGAGAGCACTTGCTCAGAGACAGATACTTTATCTTCACTATTCATTTGGATTATAAGTTTGTTCATCAAGTGCACCAACGAAAGATTGCATGCGAAGATTTGTGTTCCCTGAACTTCCTTTTAGATCAGTCAGGCCTGACTGTTAGGTAGATACTATTGAGAGTTAGTCTGCCCATGAGGGGAAGTGATTGAAAAGAGGCAGCGCTAGAGCCGCATCGCATTACTTGAGCTATCTGATTGTTTGTTCATTTAAATACTGTTTATTTCTAAGATCTATACTTTGTTATACTGTTATTTTATTACTTGCCCATTAGCCTTAGTAAAACATCTGGGTCAAGTACATTTGGTGTCAGCTTCAGTTACTTTAATAGTAGTTTTAAAAGTATATTGCTGTGCATGCTTGCTATAAGACTGCGTCACCAAGAGTTGCGGTCACGCGGTCTTATCCCACTACTACTATCTGTGCCACGGGAGGTTAGAGCCGATTGCCAGGGGTTGACAGCGGTGCACTACAGGGCCCAAATCAATACCAGCAGCCCTCTTAACTGAGGGTATGGCTATACGCATAGCCCCTCTTACAAGGAGACAAGATGATCAGACAGGAATTGAGCTTCAGTCTAATGCCACGTACACACGACCGTTTTTAATGTCATTGAAAAAAACTATGTTTTTCTCGACGTGATTCTTCTCAAGCCTGCCTTGCCTACACACGATCATGAAAAAAAATGCTCGAGCAAAGTGCAGTGACGTACGAAATGTACGACGGCACTATAATGGGGAAGTTCCATTCGGATGGCGCCATCCTTTGGGCTGCTTTTGCTGATCCTCGTGTTAGTAAAGTTTGGTGAGAGACGATTTGCGCTTTTCAGCCTCGTGCTCTTCAGTCCGTTACAGCGTGACGAATGTGCTATCTCCATTACGAACGCTAGTTTTACCAGAACAAGCACTCCCGTCTCATCACTTGCTTCTGAGCATGCGAATATTTTTCACGTCGTTAAAGCATACACACGGCCGTTTTTCATGACGAGAATAACGACGACGTGAAAAACAACGAGAAAAATTACAGCATGTTCCAAATTTTTAATGCCCATTTTTCACGTCGTGAAAAATGCTCTGGAGCCCACACACAATCGTTTTTAATGAACAAATAAAAAAATGGCATTTTTCTCGTCATGAAAAACGGTTGTGTGTACGCGGCATAAGAGGACGAGCACAAGAGAAGTTCTGATGGTTGGAAGGGATACTGCATTTCTAAAAACTGGAAACTCTAAAACAGAAGTCCTTGAGATTTTAATGGAAAATGGTGGTTCATAGAGGAAGAACGTTCCAAAGACTGGAAGTGGAATATATGTTTAAAACAGTAAAATAAACTCTTTTCATTGCCTAATTTCATGTAACAGGTTAAAATTTCAGTGTCTGACTTCACGTGTGCCCCAGCCAATATAACTCAGTTTGTGCAAACACTCCTGTGAAAAACAACGAGGTGCCAACTGGCTGAGTGACCTGGGTCATTGTCTCATAGGACAAACTGGCAGTGAAACCAATTTATTAAACAATTACTTGTAACAAATTGACTCTCAACTTTTATGCACTGCTGAATAGCTACATTAAAGGGAATTGACATCTGTCAATAAAAAAATAAAATAAATAAAATATACATACTGTACCTCAACTGGTATTGGCAGCGGTAAACAATGTGTAGCGGGGTGTCACTTTATGGTGTGCCATAAAGACTATATTTCATGCAAGTGAACCCGGATCTCCCCTGGTTCTCTATTGGATAATACGTTGACTACTGTTTGACTATGAGGAGGAAAGTGCATGGTGGGATTTGTGGTACAGGGAGAATTGGACTCCAAGGCCGTGGATACTACACAGACTACTGTACCCACAGTGCAACTGTACACCCATCGTGCATTGCCCGGCGCAAGGTCTGCTGGGGATTGGTTATTTAAAGGGAGGAGGAGCAGCGCGTGGTCTCTTTGGACATCGCCCGCCCAGCAAGTGAGAGTCTGTGTTGGGGCCTGACGTGCTTGTAAAAGGCCTGAGAGCCTAGGCCTACAGAACCTGGGAAAGCCTACTTGCCAGACAGAGAGAGACCTCGTCCGGAGAGCTTGTTGACATCTCGGAGCATCCAAGGGTCGACTCATCTCCAAACTCCCTTTCGGCCGTCTGAAGGATCGGAGGCTACGGGTGATAAGGAAATCGTGTGTCGGAGCCCAGCAGCGGAATCGGTTAAACGGACTGGTTTGGTCGGGTGAGAGAGCACTTGCTCAGGATTCTTAACTGTTTGCTAGGCCCGAGACCCCTTACATAGGGCCCACCGCCATTACAGCAGTGTGTCGCGCACCTAGTGACAGTGTGTTGCGCAGTTAAAGTTGGGCGTCTTATTGCCTGTGACTATAGGTTCTAAACTATAGCAGGATTACAGCTAACTGTTGATATCCCTTGGATTACAAATATAAAAGTGCACCAACGATGCTAGCGAAGATCCCTTCTATTGGAGTAACTGTGTGTATGAAATAGTCAGGCCTGACTGTAACTCACGGAGACATTGTTTGGGCGCCATATTGCCCACGAGGGGGAAGCTCGCAAGCGTAGTTCCTCCAAGGACATTTAGAGTGTATAAGATTTGTATATCTCGGTATTGTTTACACTGTGCATAATTTTGACTTAGCAGGGCCCTGCGTATGTAAATGCATATTTGTTTAACCTAATTTTTCCTATGTAGTAAAGATATTTTATGGTTAAGCAAACACGTTGTGTGGAGTATTAACTGTTCCAAAGAGAGACGGTCAACACCGGTAATCTAGTTCTGAATGTGAATGTATACTTTATTGTGGTATTGTGGTTTCCATTGTTAGTGGGTTCCACAATCCCATTTGCTTAACCGCTGTGCCAGTGGAGGGTCAGAGCCAGTTTCTTGGGGGTTGACAGCAGAAAGGTACAGGCCCAAAACAATACCAGCAGCCTCTCCTAACTGGGGGTAGTGCTACACATGCATGAAGCAAGGACACACAGGAACAGTTAGAGAGCCCTGAACATCAGTCAGCTCACATATATAAAGGCCTGTGGTCAGCTGAGACAAAGCTCTACAAAGTCTCCGGGCTCCAGGAACCAGAGCAGGATTTTGAGGAAACAAGAAGTTGTTCTCCACATCAGTCGAAAAACATGTGAGGAACCTGGGTGACACATACACAACATCCACAATCCCACAAGTTAGCGCCTCACAGTATATATACAGTCAGTGGCGGTGCGTCCATAAGGGAAAAAAAAAAGGGACAACAAAACCAATATAGCATTAAAAGAATCATTCAGATTCCAACCAGATGTTAAGCCAAAGTAATATTATAGACAAATTCTTAAGTACTGTATATACTCGAGTATAAGCCGAGTTTTTCAGCACATTTTTTTGTGCTGAAAATGCCCCCCTTTTTGATCTTCCGGAATTGGGGACCCGGTACTGGCTGGCCGTAGGTCCCCTGGACCCCAAACTTGGCACACATGTAGCTCCACTCTTCCTCTATAAGTGTGCAAGGTTTGTTGTCCGTGGGACCTACGGCCGGGGAGCAACGATTTTTCAAAGCCGGGCACCCCTTCCATAGACTCCCATGTTAAACAGTAATTTCTCCGGTGACTTTGGGGACCCGGTACTGGCTGGTCGTAGATCCCCTGGACCCAAAACTTGACACACATGTAGCCCCATTTCTCCTCTACAAGTGAGCAAAATTTGTGGTCTGGGGATCTTACGGCCGGGGAGCACCGATTTTTCAAACCCGGGCACCCCTTCTATAGACTCCCATGTTAAACGTCAGTCTAGTCATGGGCACAGTGAGGCATGGGCACAGTGAGGCATGGGCACAGTGAGGCATGGGCACAGTGAGGGGGGATCAAGCAACTTCCACTTGGAGAGTATCGTTTTCCTAGTATAATACATAGCATGGAATATAAACAATCTCTGAAGTTTAGAAGCAGGAACATTGTCAGTTATATCCAGTAGTAAAATCAGGGGATCAAGTGCAACAGTTATGCCTTGTACAGACGATCAGATTTCCGATGGAATAAAATCCGATGGACTTGTTTCATCGGAAATTCCGACCGTGTGTGGGCCCCATCTGACTTTTTTCCATCGGAGTAAAAAAAAAATAGAACATATTTTAAATTTTTCCGATGGAAAAAAATCCGATGGGAAATTCCGATCGTCTGTGTGGAATTCCATCGTAGAAAAATCAACGCATGCTCAGAATCAAGTCGACACATGCTCGGAAGCATTGAACTTAATTTTTCTCGGCTCGTCGTAGTGTTTTACGTCACCGTGTTTTGGATGGTCGGAATTTAGTCTGACAGTGTGTAGGCGAGACTGATGGAAGTCAGCTTCATTGGAATTCCGACGGAAAATTCCATCGGAAATCCGATCGTGTGTACAAAGCATAACCGTAGATATTGCGCTTATGTAAGCAACCACCGCTAGCCCAAAAGCTTGGATGTATGGGCAGGACCAGACCGTATGAATATAGCTTCCTACCTCAGATTGACATTTAGGACAAGTAGCATTATTATTATAGATATATAGTCGATAGTCTTTGAGGGGTGTAATAGACCCTATGGGGAAAATTTAGGCTGAACTAGGCGGTCCCTGGCAGATAGGTACTGTGGAACTCCTTTGTCCCAGTCCTCTCTAGTCAGGGCTGGGATATCCTTATGCCACTTCTGATATACAGTATCTCACAAAAGTAAGTACACCCCTCACATTTTTGTAAATATTTTCTTCTATCTTCTCATGTGACAACACTGAAGAAATGACACTTTGCTACAATGTAAAGTAGTGAATGTACAGCTTGTATAACGGTGTAAATTTGCTGTCCCCTCAAAATAACTCAACACACAGCCATTAATGTCTAAACCGCTGGCAACAAAAGTGAGTACACCCCTAAGAGAAAATGTCCAAATTGGGCCCAAATTTTGTGTGGCCACCATTATTTTCCAGCACTGCCTTAACCCTCTTGGGCATGGAGGTCACCAGAGCTTCACAGGTTACCACTGGAGTCCTCTTCCACTCCTCCATGATGACATCACAGAGCTGGTGGATGTTGCAGACCTTGCGCTCCTCCACCTTCCATTTGAGGAGCCCCACAGATGCTCAATAGGGTTTAGGTCTGGAGACATGCTTGGCCAGTCCATCACCTTTACCCTCAGCTTCTTTAGCAAGGCAGTGGTCATCTTGGAGGTGTGTTTGGGGTCGTTATCATGTTGGAATACTGCCCTGCGGCCCAGTCTCCGAATGGAGGGGATCATGCTCTGCTTCAGTATGTCACAGTACATGTTGGCATTCATGGTTCCCTCAATGATCTGTAGCTCCCCAGTGCCGGCAGCACTCATGCAGCCCCAGACCATGATACTCCCACCACCATGCTTGACTGTAGGCAAGACACACTTGTCTTTGTACTCCTCACCTGGTTGCCGCCACACATGCTTGTCACCATCTGAACCAAATAAGTTTATCTTGGTCTCATCAGACCACAGGACATGGTTCCAGTAATCCATGTCCTTAGTCTGCTTGTCTTCAGCAAACTGTTTACAGGCTTTCTTGTGCATCATCTTTAGAAGAGGCTTCCTTCTGGGACGACAGCCATGCAGACCAATTTGATTCCGCGTGCGGCGTATGGTCTGAGCACTGACAGGCTGACCCCCCACCCCTTCAACCTCTGCAGCAATGCTGGCAGCACTCATATGTCTATTTCCCAAAGACAACCTCTGGATATGACACTGAGCACGTGCACTCAACTTCTTTGGTGGACCATGGCGAGGCCTGTTCTGAGTGGAACCTGTCCTGTTAAACCGCTGTATGGTCTTGGCCACCGTGCTGCAGCTCAGTTTCAGGGTCTTGCCAATCTTCTTATAGCCTAGGCCATCTTTATGTAGAGCAACAATTCTTTTTTTTCAGATCCTCAGAGAATTCTTTGCCATGAGGTGCCATGTTGAACTTCCAGTGACCAGTATGAGAGAGTGAGAGCGATAACACCAAATTTAACACACCTGCCCCCCATTCACAACTGAGACCTTGTAACACTAACGAGTCACGTGACACCGGGAAGGGAAAATGGCTAATTGGGCTCAATTTGGACATTTTCACTTAGGGGTGTACTCACTTTTGTTGCCAGCGGTTTAGACATTAATGGCTGTGTGTTGAGTTATTTTGAGGGGACAGCAAATTTACACCGTTATACAAGCTGTACACTCACTACTTTACATTGTAGCAAAGTGTCATTTCTTCAGTGTTGTCACATAAAAAGATAGAATAAAATATTTACAAAAATGTGAGGGGTGTACTCACTTTTGTGGGATACTGTGGTTGGGTATTCCTAACACCATCTCCTACTGTAAGTCTAAGATATATGGAGGGCAAGATCACATGTCCATTAATTAAAATTAAAAAAAAAACTTGACTTTAATATAATTTAACTCTCAATTTTAATGCAAGAAATGTGAGGAGCGTAGGGTGTGGTGAGATGATTTTACTACCATACGTGAACCAGTGGTACCAGTTTGGCATGACAAGGGGAACTGATAACAGCTTCCATGGAAGAAAATTGATGAGGAAATATATTCAAAATTCCAGTGTTGAAGGATTTAAGATTTACAGCAGCACAGAGGAATTTGGAGAAGGACAGCCGGTAGAAGATGTTCTGTACAAAATCACAGATAGATACTGCAGGATTCTGTCCATGTCTCTGTGTATAGTACAGGAAACAAATGAGGTGATGAAATAATAAGTGAGGAGTAAAATGATGTAATGAGAGATATTAGCGAGGGATGAACCTTGGAGCAACAATATCCTACAGTGACTGGAATTTTTTTTTGGGCTTATGGACTTATCATCTTATAGAAGAATGCTTAACCACTTCAGCCCCGGACCATTTTGTAGCTAAAGGACCAGGCCCCTTTTTGTGATTGCGCGGTCGTGCGACGTAGCTCCCAAACAAAATTGACATCCTTTTTTTTCCCCACAAATAGAGCTTTCTTTTGGTGGTATTTGATCACCTCTGCGGTTTTTATTTTTTGCGCTATAAACAAAAATAGAGCGACAATTTTGAAAAAAAAACAATATTTTTTACTTTTTGCTATAATAAATATCCCCAAAAATATATTTAAAAACATTTTTTTCCACAGGCCGATACGTATTCTTCTACATATTTTTGGTAAAAAAAAATCGCAATCAGCGTTTATTGATTGGTTTGCGCAAAAGTTATAGCTTCTACAAAATAGGGGACTGTTTTATGTAATTTTTATAAATTTTTTTTTTTACTAGTGATGGCGGCGATCAGCGGTTTTTATCATGACTGCGACATTATGGCGGACACATCGGACACTTTTGACACCATTTTGGGACCATTGTCATTTTCACAGCGATCAGTGCTATAAAAATGCACTGGTTACTGTGAAAATGACACTGGCAGTGAAGGGGTTAACCACTAGGTGGCGCTTCAGGGGTTAAGTGTTTCCTAGGGAGTGATTCTTACTGTGAGGGGGCGTAGCTACACGTGACACGTCACTGAGGACCGTTCCCGATCACGGGGAACGGTCATCAGGGACAGTGTCACTAGGCAGAATAGGGGAATGCCTTGTTTACAAAGTCATTGCCCTGTTCTGCTCTTGCCGACCGCAATCACGGGACTCCCGGGAACATCGAGTTCCCGGGACCCGCGGCCGCACTCGCGAGGCGGCAAATTTAAAGGGACGTACCTGTACGCCCATATGCCTGGCCGTGCCATTCTGCCGACGTACATCGGCGTGCGGCGGTCGGCAAGTGGTTAAAGGGTAACTACACTTTTGTGGGGAAAAAAATCCCCTAAAATAACTCAACACACAGCCATTAATGTCTAAACCGCTGGCAACAAAAGTGAGTGCACCCCTAAGTGAAAATGTCCAAATTGGGCTTAAAGTGTCAATATTTTGTGTGGCCACCATTATTTTCCAGCACCGCCTTAACCCTCTTGGGCATGGAGTTCACCAGAGCTTCACAGGTTACCACTGGAGTCCTCTTCCACTCCTCCATGACGACATCACAGAGCTGGTGGATGTTGGAGACCTTGCGCTCCTCCACCTTCTGAAGAGATGCAGACCCAGCAGCTTTCCTCATTAGAGCCCTGCAGGTGCAGCAGCTGATTGATAATTATATCCAGTTCGGCTCCAGAGCAATTTTTTTTTATTTTCCGCGTGTAAAAATCATAATTTTTGGCAATAAAATTAATTAAACCCCTACAATATTATATCATTTTCTGAAAACCGAGACCCTGCGGAATGAAAAGGTGATAGTTCCAAATTTGTGTTTCACGTGATATTTGCGCAACTGTTTATTAAACACAAATTTTCAGAAACAAATATAATAAAATGAATTTTAGTGCAAAACCACACCACATAATACCCATTTTTGGTTAAAATATAAACGATGAGTTTGCATTGAGTAAATAGATACCAAACATTCGTCAAAATTGCGTGCGCCTGTGATATTGCCAAAAACAATGGTGCCCAAAAATTCGCATAGGTGGCGCTTTAAAAGCCTTTACAGCTCATCAATTTAGAGTTAACTAGGAGCTCTTGTGCTAGAATTATTGTTCTCACTCTGATGTTCGCGGCGATATGTCACATATGTGTGGTGTGACTGCATTTTACATGCGCCTGCGCACCCTGGGCTCGTGTTTGAATTTAGAATTTTTATTTTTACTTTTTTCTTTTATTTTTACTTAATCAACCCCTATGTGATAGCATTTTTTGGAGACATTAGGGGTCTACTGTAATAGACCACAATGGCTCCCCTGCCCTTCACACCATCTAACCAAGCACAGATCAGCTTGGTTATATGTGTCTCCTGGCTGTACTGGCCAGGAAAGGTTGCACCTGAAACCGGAAGTGACATCACTTCCGGTTTCACCGTTTGCATGTGAGATTGAGGCATTGATTTGCCGCGGTCTCACTTCAATGTCTCCTCACCCCAGCCGAAAGCTGTGTTCCCGGGCTCCGATGAGCACGGGAGAGCCCAGGAACCACGGGAGGAGGGGGCGCTGGCGGGAGGGGTGGAGAACACAGTGCTGCCGGATCTTTGAAAGTGAAGGAGCTGTGGAGCTGCCGCAGGACGTTCACTTTGAAGCCGAGAGCCGGAAGCCATCAGCTTGTGATTAAAGGTTCACTGTTTGGACGTACATAGTACAAACTTTGCTGCAGACTCCTACCTTTTGTCATTCTGAAGAAATCCCTGTGTGTTCCTCTGTGCCCCTGTGCTAAGTGAGTCTAATGGGAGTGGTTTCATAATTATCAACCAGCTGCTGCACCTGCAGGGCTCTAATGAGGAAAGTTGCAGGGTCTGGATCCCTTTAGATTTGATTTCCTATTGTGAGTATCTCACCAAAAGTTACATTTTGTTGCCACAAATCTGACTTGTATCTTAGTGTAGACTTCTGGGAAAATCAGTGAGCCAATCACACAAGCAGGAAATTAGATTACTGGGGGGTGCTCTGTACACATTCTGTGCACAGAACCACTCCAGGTTGCCATATTGCACTTTACAGAAAATTACAGAGCTGTAGATTGAAAAGGAAAGGTCATTTTTAATAACATTCAATTACAATATGACTTGTATCGCAATTGTATATGCTACAGTGCCTTGAAAAAGTATTCATACCCCTTGAAATTCTCCACATTTTATTTATGTTGCTACCTAAAACGTACATGTATTTTATTGGGATTTTATGTGATGGACCAACATAAAGTGGCACATAATTGTGAAGTGGAAGGAAAATTATAAATGATTGTTAAAATGTTTTACAAATAAATATGTGAAAAGTGGGGGGTACATTTGTATGGCGCCCCCCCGGAGTCAATACTTTGTAGAACCGCCGTTCACTGCAATTACAGCTGCAAGTCTTTTTGGGGATGTCTCTACCAGCTTTGCACATGTAGATTGGGCAAAAATGGCAAAATGGCACTTTCTTCTTTGCAAAATATCTCAAGCTCTGTCAGATTGGATGGAGAACGTCTGTGAACAGCAATTTTCAAGTTACATAGTTGGTAAGGCTGAAAAAAGACACAAGTCCATGAAGTCCAACCTATGTGTGTGATTATATGTCAGTATTACATTGTATATCCCTGTATGTTGTGGTCGTTCAGGTGCTTATCTAATAGTTTTTTGAAATTATCGATGCTCCCCGCTGAGACCACCGCCTATGGAAGAGAATTCCACATCCTAACCGCTCTTACAGTAAAGAACCCTTTACGTAGTTTAAGGTTAAACCGCTTCTCTTCTGATTTTAGTGAATGGCTGCGTGTCTTGTTAAATTCCCTTGAACTAAACTAAACTAAACTAAAACTATGAAAAGTTTGATCCCTATTGTGTGGTCACCAGTACGGTATTTGTACATTGAAATCATATCCCCTCTCAAGCGTCTCTTCTCCAGAGGGAATAAGTTCAATGCTTGCAGTCTTTCCTCATCACTGAGATCCTCCAGACCCTTTATTAGCTTTGTGGCCCTTCTTTGGACTCTCCAGTTCCAGCACATCCTTCCTGAGGACTGGTGCCCAGAACTGGATGGCATACTCTAGGTGCAGCCGGACCAGAGTCTTGTAGAGCGGGAGAATTATCATTTTATCTCTGGAGATCCCCTTTTTAAAGCATGTCAGTAATCTTTTGGCTTTGCTTGCAGCAGCTTGGCATTGCATGCTATTCCTGAGCCTATCATCTATTAGGACCCCCAGGTCCTTTTTCATCCTAGATTCCCCCAGAGGTTCTCCCCCTAGTAAGTAGATTGCATTCATATTTTTGGCACCCAAATGCATTATTTTACATTTTTCAACATTAAACCTCATTTGCTATCTAGTTGCCCACCCCGTTATTTTGTTCAGATCTTCTTGCAAGGTTTCCACATCCTGCAGAGAAGTTATTGCCCTGCTTGGCTCAGTTTCGTCCACAAATACTGACATTGAGCTGTTCCTCCCATCCTCCAGATCCTTTATGAATAAATTAAATAGGATTGGTTTCAGGACAGAACCCTGGGGGACCTCACTTTCCACACTGGACCATTCCGAGTGCTCCCCATTTATCACCACCCTCTGGACCTGCCCCCATTGCCAGTTTTCAATCCATGTACTCTTGCAACAGATTCTCAATTGGATTTGAGTCTGGACTTTGAGTGGGTTACTCTAACACATGAATATGCTTTGATCTAAACCAGGGGTCTCCAAACTTACTAAACAAAGGGGCCGGTTTATTGTCTTTCAGACTTTAGGAGGGCCGGACTGTGGCCAGTGGGAGTAAAAATTAAAACATTTGGTACTAGAGGGAGAAATAATGCCCCATTGTTGGTATCATAGGGAGGAATAGTGCCCCGTTTTTGGTGCCAGTGGGAAAAATTATCCCTCATTGTTGGTGTCAGTGGAAGAAATGGTGCCCCATTGTTGGTGTCAGATGGCATAATAGTGTATTGTATGAGTGGAAGGAATAGTGCCCCAAGGGCCAGTTAAAATCTAGCAAAGGGCCGCATCCGGCCCCAGGGCCATAGTTTGGAGACCACTGATCCAAATCATTTCATTGTAGATCAGTCTGTATGTTTAGGGTCATTGTCCCGCTGGAATGTGATCCTCCAACCCAGTCTCAAGTCTTTTGCAGACTCTAACAGGTTTTCTTCTAAGATTGCCCGGTATTTGGCTCCATCCATCTTCCCATCAACTCTGACCAGCTTCCCTGTTCCTGCTGATGAAAAGCATCCCCACAACATGATGCTGCCACCACCATGTTTCACGGTGGAGATGGTGTGTTCAGGGTGATGTGCAGTATTCGTTTTCGGCCACACATAGCGTTTTATGAAGATTTTTTTTGAGTGTGGCCTAAAATATTAAAGCCTTGAACTAGGCATAACAAAAAGTACCATCATCCAAATATTGTATAGAGAAAAGGGGAGGAGGGAGGGTGGGGACACTTGCTGAGGCTGTCCTATCACACACTCCGACCGTAAGGAAAAATTGCGGTACTGATAAACAATAATCAACTAATAATCAAAATATAATTTATTACATATAAAAGACATACAGATTACACAATCTCAATATAAAAAAATGGAAGGGAAAATTTCAATACAGTATACATATACAGTACTTGAAGACTTTCCCAGTGGTTATCTAGTAATGGAGTTTTCCTCACAGATTAACAATCCTCTACTAGTTACGCAGTCCAAAGGCCGCTTCATCAGGGGGAATAATCAATAAAACAGATAAAGTATTTAGAAACAACAGACAATGAAATTTACAGACATATTCTTTATACATGTGAATCAGCAGTAACACTAGGAAGTTGCTTACCCGAGAGCCCAAAAAGGTATTGTATTGTGTTTGTTTGCACTAAAATTACTTTTATAGTGGGGTTTTTTTCATGAAAACATGCGTTTGATAAATAGCTGCACAAATATTGTGCGACATAAAAAAAATTGCAACTGCTGCTATTTTATTTTCATGGGGTCTCTGCATTCAGAAAATATATACTTTTTTGGAGGTTTAAAGGGTAACCACTTTCATGAGAAAAAAAATAGCAAATAAAAAAAAATATATATATATATACAGTGCCTTGAAAAAGTATTCATACCCCTTGAAATTTTCCACATTTTGTCATGTTACAACCAAAAACGTAAATGCATTTTATTGGGATTTTATGTCATAGACCAACACAAAGTGGCACATAATTGTTAGGTGGAGGGAAAATGATAAATGGTTTTCAATTTTTTTTACAAATAAATATGTGAAAAGTGTGGTGTGCATTTGTATTCAGCCCCCTTTACTCTGACACCCCTAACTAAAATCTAGTGGAAACAATTGCCTTCAGAAGTCACCTAATTAGTAAATAGAGTCCACCTGTGTGTAATTTAATCTCAGTATAAATACAGCTGTTCTGTGAAGCCCTCAGAGGTGTGTTAGAGAACCTTAGTGAACAAACAGCATCATAAAGGCCAAGGAACACACCAGACAGGTCAGGGATAACGTTGTGGAGAAGTTTAAAGCAGGGTTAGGTTATAAAAAATATCCCAACATCTCTTAGAGCTCTGTTCAATCCATTATCCGAAAATGGAAAGAGTATGGCACAACTGCAAACCTGCCAAGACATGGCCGTCCACCTAAACTGACAAGCCGGGCAAGGAGAGCATTAATCAGAGAATCAGCCAAGAGGCCCATGGTAACTCTGGAGGAGCTTCAGAAGATCCACACCTCAGGTGGGGGAATCTGTCCACATGACAACTATTATGCCCCGTACACACGAGCGGTTTTCCCGTCGGAAAAAAAACTGATGGTTTTTCCAACAGAATTCCTCTCAAGCCTTTTGACTGCCAAGAACGCGGTGACGTAAAAGACTACGATGAGCCGAGAAAAGGACATTTTTTGCTTCTGAGCATGTGCCGATTTGTTTCCGAGCATGCATGTTTTTTTGCGCGTCGGAAAAGCATACAGACAAACTGTTTTCCCGCTAGGATTTTTTCCTGGTGGGAAAAAAGAGATCCTGAAAAACTCCAATGGAGCATACACGCGGATTCCCGACCAAAAGCTCTCATCGGACTTTTTCCGACAGGAAATCCAGTCGTGTGTACGGGGCATTAGTTGTGCACTCCATAAATCTGGCCTTTATGGAAGAGTGGCAAAAAGGAAGCCATTGTTGAAAGAAAGCCATAAAAAGCCCAGTTTTCAGTTTGCGAGAAGCCATGTGGGGGACACAGCAAACACGTGGAAGAAGGTGCTCTGGTCAGATGAGACCAAAATTTCACTTTGTGGCCTAAAAGCAAAACGCTATGTGTCCTATCACACACTCCGACCGAAAGGAAAAACTGTGGACTATCCCGGTACTGATAAACAATAATCAACTTGTAGTAAAAAAATATCATTTATTACATACAGTATAAAAGACATACAGATTACACAATCGCAATATAAAAAATCGAAGGGAAAATTTCAATACAGTATACAAATACTTGTAGGCTTTCCCAGTGGTTATCTGGTAATGGAGTTTTCCTCACAGATTAACAATCTTCTACTAGTTACGTGGTCCAAAGGCCACTTCATCAGGAGGAATAATCTATAAGACAGGTAATGTGTTTAAAAACAACAGACAAAGAAATTTACAGACATATTCTTTATACATGTGAATCAGCAGTAACACTAAGAAGTTGCTTACCCGAGAGCCGAAAGCCAGTAATAGTCCCCAATCACCCAAAGGTTTCCCCCGCGGCGGACATGAAGATTTTTAACGAAAGGAATATCTAAATAAAAATTAAAATATATCCAGGTAGGATGATTGTTAGGGCAAAAAAAAAGAATGGTGAAGTTGCACTGTGTAGAAGAAGGGAGTAAGGGGGGGCAGAAAAAGGGGGGGAGAGGACGGGGAGGAGAAGGGTGGAAGGAAAGGAAGGGGGGGTTGGAAAAACAGGGGGGGGGGAAAGGGCGCAGAGGGGAGAGGGAGGAGGGGGAAAGGGGAGCCCAAGAGAGGGAGGGGGCGGGGGGAGGAAGCAATAGGGGAGAAGGAGGAAAACAAGGATAGGGGGGGGGGAAGGGAGGGGAAAGGACATAGAAAGGAAGGGGGGAAGGGAAAGGAAGGGGGGGAAAGAAGTGAGGAGAGAAAAGGGTAACAAAAAGGGGGGGAAAGGGGGAGAGAGGGGAAAGGAGTGGGGGGAGGGGAGGCAAAAGGGGGGAGGGAAGGAAGCAACATGGTGCAATTACCACAGTGAACAGAGGGTGTATACAGATTTGTAATGTAGGTTGAAAAGTTGTATTTACCTGATAAAAATGCTCTGTAACATGGGTTCAGAGAAAATAATATCGTTCCAGGAGGCAAACAAAGCGGGGGGGGGGATAAATCGGGAAAGAGAACAAGAATTCTCTTCAATGGTGATGCCAGCTGGACGCAGTAAATAACAGCGTTCATGGACAGTTCATGGACAGTAACAAATTAATGGCTCAGGTCACATAAGGGAAGGTAAGCCTGGTAGGAAATTTCCGTGGCAGCTCTGTTTGGTGCAGCCAGCACAAAGCCCGATCATATCGGTCAAGTCTGGAAGTGTACAGCAAACAAGTGTTCATCAGTAAAGATTTGAGGACTGAGCATAGCAGTGGTCAAATTGTCAAATTCTCACCTTGGTCCATGTAGCCGGCCTTCCAACCTCCTGGAGATGATGTCCGCACTGCTCATCAGCGGGTCGAAGCCCGTTAAATGAGCTCCCCAATCCGGAAGACGTTCAAACCCCGCCGAGCGGCAGCGCATGATATCACCGGGTCTGGCTCCTCACACTGCGCATGTGTGAAAACAAGCGCGCATCGCCTAATGTCAGATTGGTTGGAGAAGCCCAAAACATAGGCAGTGCAAGTGAGGGGAGTCATATGGCCGCCGTTAAAGGGAAAGAAGGGGTAACCAAGGATCGTGTGGCCAAGGGCACAAGGCAAGCAACAATTCAATAAAAACTATTTGTAAGCAGTCACATACGACAACAATAGGCATTTGGTGATGCAATATGATATTAGGAGACTAAATCTCCCCCATTACATATGACAATAACATAATATAAATATAAATGACAAGACGTAAGAAATTTGACAAAATTCCAACCTAATAAAAGAATAGCTATGGGTGGACAATTGACTAAAGATGTCATAAACCAACATGGGGTTCCCAACATTCAGTCTATAGGTACTATACACAGGAAACCCAAGTGGGGAGGGGAAAAAAGGAAAGGGGGAAGAAAGGGAAGGGGTGGAGAAAAAAGGGGGGAGAAAAAAGGGGAAAAATGGACAAAAGAAGAAAAACCAAGGAAAAGATGGAAGAGGAAGGTGGGAAAGAGTTTATGCACAAGTAGAACCCTATAAAAAGGGTTTATAAGAAATCATTTAATTGAGGCCAGGGGGAGTAGTGGCGTTTAAACGTTCAATCCACATTGTTTCTCGTTGTAAAATTACCCTATCCCAATCCCCCCCCCTCTTGGGCTCGGTTTCACAACCTCAAGGACCAAGAACTTGACTGCCATTACATCAAAGCGGTGGTACAATCCAATATGGCGGCCTACGGTAGTAAGCTTACCATTACTGGAATAATATAGATGGTCTGTGGGTGTTCTCAAATTGTTTTGCCCACATAGTATGCATTGCACTTACAGAGCATTAGATATATTACAACCCTCGTGCCACAATTGGAATAGGTGAGTGATACGAAGATTTCACTGTTTGGTAACTGAAACTTACTGCCCTCACAGATCCATGGGCACCGAGGACAGTCGCCACATTGGAAGGTGTCACTAGGTCCTATTACCCGACACTCTGGTATTTAGTATTGGCTATTAGTCAAGCGGTCTCTTAGAGAGGAAGCTCTTCGGAACACCAGTTCGGGGCTGGATTTCACATGTCTATTCAGAACATGATGGTCTGTGAGCAAGTGCCAGTGACTGGACAATATCTTTCTAAGTTGTTGATGGTGAGCGGAATATTTAGTAATAAATTTAAGTGTATCAGTTTGTTGAGGTTTTGGTGTAGTATACAGCAGAGTGCTCCCAGAACGTGCTAGTGCTCGATTAAAAGCCTTTCTTAGTTTTGTGCGTGAATAGCCTCTCATGAGAAGACAGTTACGCAAGGAGTTGAATCCGAAAATCTGTCTCCAAAGTAGAAATCCTTCGTAAGTGCAAGTATTGCGCATACGGGATACTGCGCACTAATGATCGTGGGTGGGCACTTGACGCATGTAATAATGTATTACCGGCCGTCGGCTTACGAAATAGATCTGTACCAATTGTATCGTCCATGTGTTAAACGATGGTCAGATCCAAAAAGGGAATCTGCGTATCGCCAAAACTAAAGGTAAACTTCAAATTGAAATTGTTAAAGTTGAGAATATAGATAAAAATCCAATAGTCCTTCCCTGGTGCCTGTCCAAACCATGAACAGGTCGCCTATGTACCTGCCTGTACCATAGAAGAACATGATCCAGAAAAAGTGCATAAAGATCATCAGAGGTTATGTGTCTCTCCCACCCACCCAGATACAGATTAGCATAAGCAGGGGCGAAGGATGTCCCCATAGCGACTCCTTGAGTCTGTAGATAGTACTGATCATTGGAAGTAAAATAGTTTTTAGTCAGAATGAATCATAAAATTTACTAAATAAATGTATTCTGTTCTTGTTCACCAAGAAAGGATCCAGCCGTCAGGACGCCCTGCTCGTGGGGGATTCTCGAGTGCAAGGCCTCGATATCTATTGCCATGAGTAGGGCGTCTGGAGGGATCTGGATCCCCTCAATATGTTTCAAAAGGTCCGCAGTATCCCGTATGTATGAGGGAAGGCTACTTACATGCGGCATTAGAAAGGCGTCTACAAATTTACTGGTATTGTCTGTAAGAGATCGAATACCGGAGAAGATCGGTCTCCCAGGAGGTAAATGAATGTTCTTGTGCGTTTTGGGGGGGGGGGGTGTAAAAGGTAGGAACATAGGGAAATTTGGGGGCCAGGAACTCCAGGGTGTCTTTGTCAATGAGGCCCTCATAGAAGGCCCCCGTGCAAAGTTCCCAGAGTTCCAAGGCAAAGGTAGAAATCAAGGAAGGGGAAATGGGTTTGTACTAATGCTTGTTGTTGAGGACAGCGAGGCACATTGTTTGGTTCTGAGTGTTTGTCATTAAGACGATATTGCCGCCTTTATCCGATTGTTTAATAACAAAATCCAAACGTTGTAAAGATTTAGGTGCTTTAATTTAATAAACTTCTGTTTCTTGAGGTCCCTAATGGCTTGATGCAGAAATGCCCAGATGGCCGGGCAGGTTATAAGGTCATGATATCTCCGAGATCTCAATCAAAATGAGTTATTCGTTCGAGTTGGAATCTGGGATGAGGTGGAAGTAGGTATGGAAAAGTCCATTGTGGGGGTGAGAATAAATCAGTGTCCTCCGTAGCCCCTTTATCATAAAAGAGCATGAGGTCGCGGAGGGCCCAAAACTCCTCCATGGTGAAGTGCTTTGTTTGCTCCGCAAGCTCACTCACGCTCCAAGTTAAGCTGTCCATGATCTTTATCAAAGATATTACTGGCTTTGGGCTCTCGGGTAAGCAATTTTTAGTGTTACTGCTGATTCACATGTATAAAGAATATGCCTGTAAATTTCTTTGTTGTTTCTAAATACATTATCTGTCTTATAGATTATTCCTCCTGATGAAGCGGCCTTTGGACCGTGTTTGGACATAGCATTTTGCTTTTAGGCCACAAAGTTCAATTTTGGTTTCATCTGACCAGAGCACCTTCTTCCACATGTTTGCTGTGTCCCCCACGTAGCTTCTTACAAACTGCAAACAGGACTTCTTATGGGTTTCTTTTTGCCACTCTTCCATAAAGGGCAGATTTGTGGAGAGCACGACTAATAGTTGTCCTGTGCACAGATTCTCTTACCTGAGCTGTGGATCTCTGCAGCTCCTCCAGAGTTACCATGGGCCTCTTGGCTGCTTCTCTGAATAATGTTCTCCTTGCCCGGTCTGTCAGTTTAGGTGGACGGCCATGTCTTGGTAGATTTGCAGTTGTGCCATACTCTTTCCATTTTCGGATGATGGATTGAACAGTGCTCCGTGAAATGTTCAAAGTGTGGGATATTTTTTTATAACCTAACCCTGCTTTAAACTTCTCCACAACATTATCCCTGACCTGTCTGTTGTGTTCCTTGGCCTTCATGAATGATGCTGTTTGTTCACTAAGTTTCTCTAACAAACATCTGAGGGCTTCACAGAACAGCTGTATTTATACTGAGATTAAATTACACACAGGTGGACTCTATTTACTAATTAGGTGACTTCTGAAGGCAAATGTTTCCACTAGATTTTAGTTTGGGGTATCAGAGTAAAGGGGGCTGAATACAAATGCACACCACACTTTTCACATAAAATTGCAGTTTTTTTTATGTCGCACAATATTTGTGCAGCTATTTATCAAACGCATATTTTCATGAAAAAAATACAATATAAAAGTAATTTTAGTGCAAACACACACAACACAATACCTATTTTTTGATAAAATATAAAAGATGGGGTTGCACCGAAATAGATACCAAACATGTCAAGCCTTAAAATTGCGCACGCTGGTGAGATGGCGACAAACTATGATATCCAAAATCCTCCATAGGTGACACTTTAAGGTTATTAGTTTAGGATTACCCGTGGCGTAGAATTTTTGTTCTGTCCAATGTGACGATACCTTTCTTGTGTTGTGCAAGTTATATTTACATACTAGGAATGGGCAAACCCCCCCCCCCCCCCCCCCCCCAGTTTGGTTCGCACTAGAACATCTCGAACAGGCAAAAAGTTCTAGCAAACATGCAAACCCTATTAAAGTCTATGGGACACGAACATGAAAAATCAAAAGGCCTAATTTTAAAGGCTTACATGCAAGTTATTGCCCTAAAAAGTGTATGGGGACCCGGGTCCTGCCCCAGGGGACATGTATCACTGCAAAAAAAGTTTTCAAAACAATAGTTTTAAAGGAGCAGCGATTTTAATGATGGTTAAAGTGAAACAATAAAAATTAAACAAATGAAATAAAAATCTGCTGCGCTAAAAAAATTTTTTGTGCAAATGATTTTAGTAAAACAACAACAGCCAGCACAATATTGAAGAAAGATCAATAAAAAATATATATAGTTTAGATTAAGCTCTTAGAAAATTAAAGCCCATAAAACTCAATCCATGAACAGGTGTTCTAATACAGTTCAATCAGTGGTAGACAGGAGGTAAGTATATGACAGAGGAAACCATCACCGGCACCCAACACCACAGCCGCTTACCCTCTTTAATGGGCCCTCATCACAAAGGCCACATCAGCATATATAGGATATAGTATATAGGAAGCCAATCAATCTTCATATACTTCAGTGACAGCAGACCCGATAATGAATATAGCAAACCCAGGTGCAGCTCTCCTCGTTCAATATACACTCCAGCAATAGTCACCACATAAATGTCATCCCATGTGAACAGAAGGAGATATACCTCATTGCGCAGTACATAAGAACAGCGTTTATTTGATAAAAAAATATGGGAATAAATTCACATTCTGAGCAGATAAAAAGGCTTAGTTTGTATGTATACAGCCGTCCCCACCAGAAAGATGGGCGCCTCGTCCCAGCATGCACTAGCGTCTCGTCGCCGACTCCTCCCTACGTCGCTTCGTCAGAGAATGATGTCGTCAGGGGCATCATTCAAATCAAATGAACTGTATTAGAACACCTGTTTCTGGATCGAGTTTTATGGACTTTAATTTATAAGCGCTGCATCTTAACTATATAATAAAAATATAGAAATATTCCTTTAAATATCGTGCCTGGGAGGTCCCCTTAGTCTGCCTGTAAAGTGATGCATCTGTGTGATGTATAGAACATGCCGCAGCAAAATGACATTTCTAAAGGAAAAAATTTCATTTAATCTTGCTCGCTGCTGTAATGTATTTTCGGCTACAGATTAAAAAAAAAAAAAAAAGCTGTGGGTCCCCCCAAAATCTATACCAGACCCTTATCTGAGCATGCAGCCTGGCAGGTCAGGAAAAGGGGGGAACGAGCGAGCGCCCCCTCCTGAACCCTACCAGGCTACGAGCCCTCAACATGGGGGAGAGGGTGGGTGGTTTGTTGATGTTGATGGGGACAAGGGCCTCTTCCCGACAACCCTGGGCTCTGGTTGTCAGGGTCTGCGGGTGGGGGGCTTATCAGAATCTGGAAGCCCCCTTTAACTAGGGGGTCCCCAGAACCTGACACCTCCTCATGTGAATGGGTATCGGGTACATCGTACCCCTACCCATTCACCAAAAAAGTGTCAAAAAGGAAGAAAAACAGGAAACAGTTTTTGACAAGTCCTTTATTAATAAAGAAAAATAATAATACTGTCCCTCGATGTAATCAATTTTCAATTACATTTATTTGGTTGAGGTACTACTACCATCACTAAATGACAGCTTCTAGCCACCCACCATCTTGTTTCAAATTGTAAACAAGCCAGTGGACATTCTGGTTGATATAATTTTTGGTCAATTACTTCAGCCATCATCCCTGGCCAGAATTGATGACACCCAGCAGTCAGCCTGGGAGCTGTCATTTGCAACAGTATGGCATAGATCATTGTGTTTGTGTCGGCAGGTTATCAGGGCATTGCTTTTTGTGATTATTGATGAATGTACATCGCTGAATGACGTGATTGATGTTGGATTTCCATTGTACAACATGGTCCCAAACATGGGGCCTCATCCCCCATCCCTGAGCCAGTGGATATTGGAGTCTTTGGGGGGGAACCTTCTTGGATAAAGGGGCCTCAAGATATCCAGCCTCCCCCCCCCCCCCACATGAATGAGTACCCTACTACTTCATGCACGGTTTTAAAGCATTCCCTAAGCATGTTATTTAAAGGAATTGTGTATTTTTAACATTGCCATTTAAGTCTGATTAAAAGACCTCCTCTCCGCCTCCCATGAACTAAACCCAGATCAGTTCACTCATCACTAGTTAGCATGGATAGGACAACCATTGCCACTCAAAGGCAGCAAATGGGCAACAGTTACAATATGTGGGGAACAAACGTGAATTACTGTAATAGACAGGCAACAAATGTACAATCATTGCAATAGGCAGGCAACAAATGTATATTCACTGCAATAGGCAAGCAACAAATGAGCAATCACTGCAATAGGCAGGCAACAAATGGACAATCACTGCAATAGGCAGGCAACAAATGGGAAACCACTCCAATAGGCAGGTAACAAACATGCTATCACTGCAATAGATAGGCAACAAATTTATATTCACTGCAATAGGCAAGCAACACATTTATATTCACTGCAATAGGCAAGCAACACATTTATATTCACTGCAATAGGCAAGCAACAAATGAGCAATCATTGCAATAGGCAGGCAACAAATAGGCAATCACTGCAATAGGCAGGCAACAAATGGGAAACCACTGCAATAGGCAGGTAACAAACATGCTATCACTGCAATAGGCAGGCAACAAATGTAAAATCACTGCAATAGGCAGGCAACAAATGAGCTATCACGGCAATAGGAAGGCAACAAATTGTCAATCAATGCAATAGGCAGGCCACAAATGGGAAATCAATGCAATAGGTGGGCAACAAATGCGCTATCAGGGCAATAGGCAGGTGAAAATGGGCTATCATGGCAAGAGGCAGGTAACAAATGGGCAATCACTGAAATAGGCAGGCAAAAAATGGGCAATCACTGCAAATGGGCAGGCAAAAAATGGGCAATCACTGCAAATGGGCAGGCAACAAATAGGCAATCACTGCAATAGGCAGGTAACAAATGGGCAATCACTGCAATAGGCAGGCAAAAAATGGTCAATCACTGCAAATAGGCAGGCAAAAAATGGTCAATCACTGTAAATGGGCAGGCAACAAATGGGCAATCACTGCAAAAGGCAGGCAACAAATGGGCAAATGGCCAGGCAACAAATGGGTAATCACAGTAACGGGTCCCTGCAATAGGCAGGCAACAAATGGGCAATCACTGCAATAGGTCACTGCAATAGGCAGGCAACAAATGTGCAAATGGCAGGCAACAAATGGGCCATCACTGCAACGGGTCACTGCAATAAGCAGGCAACAAATGGGCAATCACTGCAATAGGTCACTGCAATTGGCAGGCAACAAATAGGCAATCACTGCCATATACTACCAAGAAACTGATAATCAAACAGATTAGCCAGAGTCTCTGGAGAAAGCCGGGCAAGTTCCCAGCTTTGATTAGCTGCATACATGGAGGCAGACATATTTGTTCACATATGCAGATTCTGCTTCCAGCTTAGAACAATGGTTGTGTCTTTGTGTTCCTCCCTCCTCTACAAGTCTACCAGTCAGATCCAACTGATAAATACCAGTGCAAACTACGTGACTGAGGATTTATGTCAGCTGTTACAGAATAAGGGAGGACTACAGTGGAATACAAATAGCTGTTTGAGGGGAAGTCCTGGATGCAGTCATTGAAAATCAAGAATGTAAATTGTGAAAGTCAAATAAAAAATTAATTTAAAGTAAGCAATATAGGTAATAACACAGATATGTTGCTCGGTGAAAAGATCCAGTGTTGCCAGAGGCTGTCTTTGCACCATTTGCACCTGACGAGCTTGAATGGCATGCAGAGGTGTTCAGAGCACCGGGGTCACTAGACAAATCAATTAAATATCTGCCTGTAATGTATAAACAAGTAAGCATGATAGGAATGTGAAAACTCAAAAATTGTCACTTATTTCATACATTCTTTTTCACAGTAATCATTTTGATTCCTCTCTTGCAGTCATGTTGAGGTCATTACTTGCCTTTTATACTGTGCATAAGTCATATGCATAATATACAGGGAGTGAGTCTGCCCAGGTTTGGTTTGCATACAGTTTTGTGAATCTTGCTTAGAGTTCACAATTTGCAAACTGTGCAGTAAACCCCTTTGATATCTACAGGGCAGGCGTAGGCAGCTGTGGGCTACAGTATATCCACCAACCTGAAGAAGGCACTGTGCTGTTTCTTCAGTTTGACAGGAGACCATTGAGGACTAATTGTCCCCTGCTATGGGCTCCAGGCAGGCATCTTGGGCTAGGACAGCAATCCTATTGAATACTGAAGTCCTGTAAGATTTAGGTGGCCATCTTGACACAGAATTCCATAAATAGGATGTAGCGGGGTATAGTTTTTCACCCAAAGACTACAGTTCCCAGCACGCTTTGAGGCACCCAAGGTGCATTGCCCCGCGCTGGGACTGCTGGGGTGGACTTTAAAAGGGAGAGGCGGAGCTCTCTCTTTTTCTTTGGACACCGCCCTCCCAGCAAGAGGATCCCTGTGCTGACCTGCTGTGCGTGCAAGGCCTGAAGCCTGGGCCTTGCATTTTTCTTCCAAAGAGCCTTCCGCTCCACTGAGGAGCCTGCGGAGTGTCTGACCCCGTTGTGAAGAGTTGTCATCAGGAGGACCGAAGACCTGGGCGTCGTGGACACTGCAAAGCGAGTCACAGTAGCGAGGGTACCGGACAAGGACTGGTCCGGTCGGGTGAGAGAGCGCCTGCTCAGAGTCACATATTGTTAACTTTGTGCCTATTCAACTTTATCCAGGCCCATCAGTGGTTACAGTTACACTCTGGGGAGACTGTCTGCTGAACTGAGTTTACCAGTCTCTCCAGCTTTACAAAGTTAGAGATCATCGCTACCCTATTGGATTACAATTTGTTCTTTAAGTGCACCACCGTGTTTTGCTAGCGAAGATTTCTTCATCAAACTTTACCCCAAGTTATAGTCAGGCCTGACTGGGTAGTATAGTACATTGCTGGGCGCCATCTTGCTCACGAGGGAGGATAGTTGCAGCGGGGTCTGTTAAACTGTCATTACATTGCTGAATGTTTTATCTTTTGATAAGTATACTTATATTGCAGGGATCTGCATGCGACATTGCATCCTGTTTTACCCTTTTAACCTTTACTAATAGTAAAGAACCTATAGTTAAGTATATTGGTTGTCAGTGTCAATTACTGTGCTATATTATAAAGGGGACTGTGTCATATAGAATACTAAAGAGAGGGAGTGCAATTTTATTATCCCCTTTCCTAACTGTGTCACGAGAGGTTAGAGCCAATTGCCTGGGGTTGACAGCGGTGCACTACAAGGCCCAAAAACAAACAAGGCAGCCCTCTTAACTGGGGGTATCGCTACAAGGAGATTCTGTATCATTCAGTGTGCCTGCAGTGTGAGAGTAAGATGGGGACAGAGCCATGGTGGATAGGGAGAGACTGGGAACAGTATTAAGTAGGTGTACCTGTTAAGGTTTGAAAGAGTAGGTTCCACCATCCAGGATGTCTCCTTTGTTGGCTTCCTGGAACAGTCTCTCACTGGCAGCTGGATATCTGGAGGGACATTTGAGTGTGCAGTGTAACCAAGCAAAATTATAGCCCCCTCCAGGGGAAGTGCTCCTCTGGCGATCTGTGGTCTGTAAGTGCCTGATATATTTTTATTGTTTAGCTGGGTGCACATCGATTATGCGGATTCCTCTGATTTTCCCCCCTCACAGCCGCCACACTGAAGATCAGAGCAAAAAGGAGTGGTGTAACTGTAGGCTGCTCTCTCTCTTCACTGAGCTGTTCTGGGGGTCAGAAAAAGTTGTGTAAAATCCCCCTTTCCCCTGCTCCCCCCCTTCCCCCTGGTAACCAGCAGCAGACCAATCAGCAAGGAGAGAAGAGAATGATGGGACATGTAGTCCCGAGAGACTGCACTTTCTATTGAAAGTAGTGGGGCATGAAATTCAGCCCCCACCAAGCTTTGCTGCAGAGGAGGAGAGAAAGGAAGTTTGCCTGGGGAAATCCTACAGAAACAGTCAGAGTAGTTGAAGCAGCGAGAGTGACCATGCTCCAAGGTGCCTTAACAGAAAGATAGACTGTGCCATTGGAAACTCATGGCTGTGTGCGGTAAACCCAGACAGTACAGAGTGATGACCTGAGTTTGGCGAGCTAGAACCACCTCAAGGATACAGACCTTGCTCACTGCCTACCGGAGTCACCACAGGCAGCCCAGACTGAGGAGAGACACCTAACCAGAGGGACCACTGCTGCTGTGTCACTGAGTCTGGTGAGAGGGCCTTGCAGTCATTACTTATTAAAGACTTAGTCATTAGGAACTACTTCCTGCTACATTATAGCTATAATACTGCCTGCAGGCCTTGTTGACTGCCTTAAAGCGTGCCAACGGTTACTGGACCCCAACATTTAGCCGACTGAAGAGTCAGGACTAAGGACTACCCCCTAACAGTTGCTACACAGAGATCTTTCACCCTTTTTGCTTAGCTAAAGAGGTACCTCTCAGAAGACACTGCACCTTACCCCAGCTAATCCCTTAGTGTGCACTCTAAATATCGATATCACCCATACTGCATATAAAGTTTATCTACATTGTTAATTGCTGATTTGCTAATTCACATATTGATTTCAGTTAGTGGTATAGACTCTGATCTTAGACACTCTGGCATAGTTATTACTTTCTCTAGCAGACTGTGTTCAAATTTACCTGCTGCGTGCTTAATTATTGCCTACTGTCATTTACAGTATTCTAAACCTGTATCAATAGATAAGGTGCATGTATCATTAAACAGGTGCATGTCTATTTTCTGGTAACAACCCACAACCAGGTCAAAGGTATTTATACTTGTGTCTTTATATGTTCTTGTAGAGATTTTTTTTCAACCAGGTGTGTCAGAGGGACTGAGGTCGTTCTTGGAGTCAAGGTAACAGAACAGAGAACCCAAAATTGCCCAAC
Organism: Rana muscosa; assembly: GCA_029206835.1. NCBI lineage: Eukaryota > Metazoa > Chordata > Amphibia > Anura > Ranidae > Rana > Rana muscosa. The sequence goes on from CM055118.1 coordinate 352,627,903, forward strand.
GCACTTTTGGGGGTGGCGCTACAATTGGAAAGTATCTTATGGAAAACAGTGTCCTTTTCTGTCTGAAGAAGTGTATGACCTGCTATAAATATGTAGCGCCCTCTTAGGTAGGTGATAGAGTTAGTATATAGTTTTTGGTTTCTCTGCTTAAAGCGGAGTTCCACCGAAAAGTGGAACTTCCGCTTAAACCACTCCTCGCATGTAATTTTTTTTTGGGGGGGGGGGCTTCAGTAGGAGTGGGACTTCCTGTCCCATTTCCTCCTTCCGCCCAGGGACCGCTTAGGCGACTCGTCATATCGCCTTTTGGCGGCCCCTCCCTGTAGGCGATCACCTGGGACACGTGACAGGTCCCAGGCGATCGCCTGTCCACTCAGATTGCGCAGAGTCGCTCGCGCATGCGCAGTGAGTGCCCGGTCGTGAAGCCGAGAGCTGTCACGGCCGGGTGCCCACAGTTAGAATGGAGGCACCGGCGGGGAGAAGGGGGAGAGAAGCGAAGCTCTGTTCGGCCGCGTCGCTGGACAGTGGAACAGGTAAGTGTCTGTTTATTAAAAGCCAGCAGCTACACTTTTTGTAGCTGCTGACTTTTAATAAACATAAAAAAGGCTGGAACTCCCCTTTAACAGGGAGACAGCTAGGTAAATGTATGCGCTGTCACTTAACAGAGGCTGTGATTGTTTAGTGAGGTCTGCTCAATGTGCTCTGGTGCTGTTCATACAGCCCTGGCCAATTAGAAGGGGATGTGCCCCAATGCATGCTGGGTAACTGTATTTATATTTGATGAGCACATGGGCTCAGGGTCTTCCTCTAGGCTGCCGCCCCTCCAGAGTGCACGTTGCCATGTGACCTCAGGTGGGTGACCTGAGGGCCTGAAACATTGTAGCTGAAACTCATGGTTCCTGTGAAAGCTGACTGAGGGAGGATGTCCACAGATCCTATCTGGTACTCCTGAGGAAGGCAGCCGCTGGTCCTTCAGGAGCCTTGTGAGTACAGACTCCCACAGGGTCTGTACTCACAGAGGGGGGATCTAGCAGCACAAGACCCCCACTGGATCCCTGGGACTTGTGCTGCTAGATCCCCCTCTGGGTGCTAGAAGTGAGCTTCTGGGTGAGAGCTAAAGGGGACACTTTGGCTTTCGATCAGGGCTGGTTGCAGGGCCCGGGGCAGCTCCCGGCATGGGGAGTGTTCACACTTGTCCCTACGGGTGGACGGTGTGGTCTGGGCGGTGGCCGGGCTGGATCGAGACCTGTGGAAAGGAGTGTCGCCTTTATGTCACTTCCTTTACTTCCGGTTTCGCCTGTAGTGGTCTGTGGAACGCACGCCGTCCAGACCTGGGAAACTGTCTGTGTTTGTACTTTTTTATTTTGCCAGTTAGGGCTTTTAGCTTCCTTCTTGACATCTGATAAACTTTTTAATAAATTACTTTAGTTTTAACTCATCACGCTATGAGGATTTTTTTTTTGTTTTAAATCCTATGTGGATACTTGACCATTTTAATAACGGTGCGGAGGAAGAGGAGACCCTGGCGTGTGGGACAGCAGGAGCTGATATACACTTCCACCACCACGATCTTTAGCGGTGGAGGGGTCAGGCTCTCTTGAGGATATCGGATCACCCCAAATAACGTTGTGGAGGAATAGGATACACCGCCAAGTGGGATTCCAACAGCAGGAGTTTCTATTACACGCTCTTTACCCCTGCAGGGGTAAGGTTCTCCGGTGAGTGTATGCACATAAGGGGAGCACTGGAAGTCACCTGTTTTTTCATTTCTGCACAAGAAGTCAAGATAGACTGTCACCTTTTTGGATTCAGCACTTGTCACTCTATTGGGATTCATTTAGATTTTGGACAATTATATTTTATTATAAATTTTTACCGTTGGATTGTTGCACATTCTCTGATATGAGACTTTTCAGACAAGTTTTTTTTTTTTCACTGTTGTATATTTGTATAGTTTGGATGTTTACTCTTAATATTTTACCCACCATATTGGTTTTACATTACACATCATTATCACCTTATTTTAGTCATTCCTGCTTCACGTAAGTCAGGTCGTTTATTAATTACAGAGCAGCGCCATTTACCTTTTGCATCATATTTATTCTATATATATATATTAGCTTCATTTATGTGAAGTTTTCTCAGGGAGGCAGCAGTTCTATACATGCCTAAGCGCAGATTTTTTTATCTAAATGAAAGGGGACACTGACTGGTGTCTTGAAGAGGCAAACTTCACTGAGTTCCTTTTGCTATAAAGGGACTTGTTTATTCCGTAGAGTTGCTGTATGGTCCTACTGATAATCTGCTACACAGTTCTATCAGGAAAGTTGTCCTCCCTTGTGAATCATTCATTTAAAGTATCCTACTAATTCCCTTCTCCTATCCAAGTTCTCCAAATAAAACAAATCCCCTAGATGGGTCATTGGAGATAACGAGTGGAAGAGTGTGTGCATCTGGCTGTGTGAAAATACCCTGTGACTGAGAGCCGGTTCACACCAGGGCGGCTCGTCAGGCGACTCAGTCACCTGACAAGTCGCGTCCCACGCTTTTCAATGGAACCGTTCTAAGTAAGAGCGACTCAGGTCGCTCCGACTTAGAAAAAGGTTCCTGTACTACTCTTGGGGGCGACCCAAGGCGACCTGCATTGACTTCTATACAGAAGTCTTATGCAAATCGCCTCGGCGGGCGTCTCAAGTCGTCTTAAAATCGCGCCGCCGAGGTCGCCCCCACAAGTCGTGCCGCGTCGCACCGCCCTGGTGTGAACCGGGTCTGACTGTGGATTAATTAGTGGGATACCACAAACAAATATCCAAGCGGCTCCTGTGGGGGTAGCGCTACATATAGTTGTGCTCAAAAGTTTTCATACCCTGGCAGAATTTATGATTTCTTGGCCATTTTTCAGAGAATTTGAATGATAACACAAAAACATTTCTTTCACTCATGGTTAGTGTTTGGCTGAAGCCATTTATTATCAATCAATTGTGTTTACTCTTTTTAAATCATAATGAGAGTAGAAACTACCCAAATAAACCTGATCAAAAGTTGACATACTCTGGTGATTTTGGCCTGATAACATGCACACAAGTTGACACAAAGGGGTTTGAATGGCTATTAAAGGTAACCATCCTCCCCAGTGATCTGTTTGCTTGTAATTAGTGTATGTGTATAAAAGGTCAATGAGTTTCTGGACTCCTGACAGACCCTTGCATCTTTCATCCAGTGCTGCACTGACGTTTCTGGATTCTGAGTCATGGGGAAAGCAAAAGAATTGTCAAAGGATCTGCGGGAAAAGGAAGTTGAACTGTATAAAACAGGAAAGGGATATAAAAAGCTATCCAAGGAACTGAGAATGCCAATCAGCAGTGTTCAAACTCTAATCAAGAAGTGGAAAATTAGGGGTTCTGTTGAAACCAAACCACGGTCAGGTAGACCAACTAAAATTTCAGCCACAACTGCCAGGAAAATTGTTTGGGATGCAAAGAAAAACCCACAAATAACTTCAGGTGAAATGCAGGACTCTCTGAAAACATGTGGTGTGGCTGTTTCAAGATGCACAATAAGGAGGAGAAAGATGGGCTGCATTGGCGAGTCGCCAGAAGAAAGCCATTACTATGCAAATGCCACAAAGTATCCCGCTTACAATATGCCAAACAGCACAGAGACAAGCCTCAAACCTTCTGGCACAAAGTCATTTGGAGTGATGAGACCAAAATTTAGCTTTTTGGCCACAACCATAAACACTACATTTGGAGAGAAGACAACAAGGCCTATGATGAAAGGTACACCATTCCTACTGTGAAACACGGAGGTGGATCACTGATGTTTTGGGGATGTGTGAGCTTCAAAGACACAGGAAATTTGGTGAAAATTTATGGCAAGGTGAATGCAGTATGATATCAAAAAATACTGGAGGAACATTTCCATTCATCAGCCAGGAAGCTGGGCATGGGACGTACTTGGACATTCCAACATGACAATGATCAAAAACACAAGGCCAAGTCAACCTGTCATTGGCTACAACAGAATAAAGTGAAGGTTCTGGAGTGGCCATCTCAGTCTCCTGACCTCAATATTACTGAGCCACTCTGGGGAGATCTCAAATGTGCCATTTATGCAAGACAGCCCAAGAATTTACAGGAACTGGAGGCTTTTTGCCAAGAGGAATGGGCAGCTTTACCATCTGAGAAGATAAAGAGCCTCATCCACAAATACCACAAAAGACTTCAAGCTGTCATTGATGTTAAAGGGGGCAATACACGGTATTAGGAACTGGGGTATGTAAACTTTTGATCAGGGTCGATTTGGGTTATTTCTGTTTTCATGATGATTTAAAAAGAGTAAACACAGTTGATTGATAATAAATGGCTTCAGCCAAACACTAATCACAAGTAAAAGAAATGTTTTTGTGTTATCATTCAAATTCTCTGAAAAATGGCCAAGAAATCATACATCCTGCCAGGGTATGTAAACTTATGAGCACAACTGTATGTGGTGCCATTGCTGTAAATTGCCTTATATCTGTGATTATTCAATGTCTACAATATAAACCAAGCTTATGTATCTAAGTGTGTTTATTCAATTCACTATAGCTGTTGTGAGTCCACCTTTCTAAAGCCCCGTACACACGGTCGGACTTTTGCCCAACAAACTTAGTTTTAAGCAAGTTGGACCAACAATCCAACCGTGTGTACGCTCCATCGGACAAACTTTTTTCGTTTGGTTTTGGATTTCATCGGACAAAAGTTGGGTCTGCAAACGGACAAACTTTTGCCCAACAAAAGTCAGATGGAGCAAAGTCCGACCGTGTGTACAGATAACCATCGGACTTTAGTCCGATGGACAAAACAACCAATGTTAAAATCAACCAATAATAGCAGAAGTTGACCAAAGGGTGGCAGTAAAGATCAGAAAAGATCAGAAAAAACATGCGATGTTGTAAGAAGTTTTAAGAAAGTTTGCAGAAAAGTCTGAGCGTGTGTATGCTATGGGTGTTCCCAACCAACCCCGTTCGGACAAAAAACCATGGAAAAGTCAGATGGAAGTCCGACCGTGTGTACGAGGCTTAAGAGAACGGAAGCTGGATCATCTATTTCTTCAGATTATTGGCTCAGTTGACCAGAGGCAAAGTGTATTCACTGCGTAATGGGTTGTTTCCTATTCCTGGCAGCAAACCTGTAAAGTTTTTGGCCAAAAGTGTGCAATTCGCCAAGTAGTGGTGAATGTGAAATTCATCCCTAAACATGTAGTCAATGAAAAAAATGGCAACTGTTTATGATGCACAGTGCGCAAGACTAAAATCCGGGGCGCCCCCCCCATCTAAATTTGTCCCATCCTAGCAGCGGTATATTCTTGTCTCAGGGTCTGATGGGGAAGCTGCAGCCATTCACAGAGAACATCTGCGGCTTCCTCGTCAGACCCTGAGACATGATTCGTCTAAGTGCCATATATAGAATTACTGCCCATGATCTGACATTGGCGGTGATGTCTGGGGCAAACGCTGTTTGCGTCTGTGCGGGACTAACACATGTGTTCACCTTTGCGCACGAGTACGGAAGGATGGGGGCACTTTAAAAAAAGAAAAATCAATTATTATTTTATTTATTTTTTTACACTTGCCTTATTTGTTGTTTTTTTTTATCACTTTTATTGCTGTCACAAGGAATGGAAACATCCTTGTGACACCAAGAGACATGAGACAGGTCCTCTTTATGGAGAGATCTGGGGTCTATAAGACCTCTGCACTTACTGTAAAAGCATTCAAAACACCAATGTTGGTGTTTTTGAATGCTGTTGATTTTTAAAAACTGGCGTCGGTGGTTTCCAAGTAAACCGGTTGTGATATCATGTCATCTTCTGGTTTACTGTTACGAACAGCTGATCTAAGCCAGTCCTGGCTTTGCTTGACTATCCGGCCAGCCAGTTGAAGCACCAGCTGGTCGCTCAGGTTTCCTGGTGGGACGGGAGAGCCAGAGAGAGCCGCAGAAGGCGGTGAGAGGGGGGGGACATCCCATCCCGCTGCTTGTAATAGCAATCGATGGCTGGTGAGCCGCTCTGATTGCTATTACAAGAGAGCCGACTGTCGGCTCTAAAAAATGTTACTGGGGTGATGCCTGCAGCTGCAAGCATCATCCCAGTACACCCACTGAAAGGACGGGAAGTGTTTAAAGAGCTGCCTGTGCTCTTCTGCCTGAGGACGGAGCCACCCCCCCTGAAAAGTGCCGCTTAATGCAAACGTCTTGTTTGCCTTGCGGTAGATACACCCCCTGGGTGATTGTACAGGCATTCATCTCTTAGAAAACATACAGTGAAGTTTTGTCCAGCTAACAAAAATGCTTCTGACAATCTTACAATGAATGTTTTATAAATAAACCCATAAATGTCATATGCAGTTACGGCTTACTTATTTTGCTGAAAATATCCTGCTGCTTGCAAACTCCAATAGCTCAAGCTGAAATTTACAACCAAACCTGAAGAAACCAAATCAGTGACTCCCCCCTTTGGCTCTATATCATGTTTCAATCAGAGAGATTTAATTATAAAAATGGTAGAAAAAGAATTGGCATAGAACATTTACATCAAGAATTTTCTCACCCAGACTTGTAAAGTTACCTGAAAGGTCCACTTTAAATAATGAAATTGTGTTTTTGTATGTCAGCTTGGCATTCCTCTTTAAAGCTGGACTCTGGGCTCCCCCCTCCACCCATATCTCTTCCACCACCCCCCTCCTACTAATCACTGGCATTGAAAAAAAACTTTATAAATGCCCTTTTACTCACCATAATCCATGGTCACCAGATGCTCCAAGCCTTCTCTCTAATTCTGGGTACAGGAGACAGGGGTGACATCAACAAAAGGGGCACATCTGCATCACTCGATTAACAGTCTCCTGCACCCAGAATTGGCAGTGGAGTAAAACATGTTTCAGAAGGTAAAATAGAAAAGTGGCGAATATATCAGATGGGCTTTACAATTGCCAGTTTGGTCTTCAGAAGACTTTCCCTGAAGCAGATACTTGGCTGGAAAAAAAAAACTTGCTTTCTGTTTTTATCTTTTTGTGAAAGTAATATAAAATAACAATGAAAACAAGAGCTTCTGCTACAAAAACAGATCCAGGATACTTCAAAGAAGCCCCCGTAAGCAAAAGAAGCCCACTGTACCCTTAGCACCCATCAAAACACCCTTTTTGCCTATCCCATTGAAGCCTAAGCATTTCACCAAAATGGTGACATTTTGCAGAGATCCATCAATTTTCACCAAAATTTCAGGGTAATGAAACCTCTATTTTTTTTTTAAATCCCTACTGACCTAGAAACAAAATTTTTACTTTTTAGTGGGTCGACAATTTATATGCCTATGCAGAATTGTTTTGGTCATCTTATCAATATAGGTCTCCAAAGCTTTTTTTCTTCTTAAATGTGTTACCCCCAACACGCACACACACACACTTCCCTAGAAACTATATTTAGAACTAAGTAGGCATAGACAACCCCACTTCAGGTGTAAACGATGCTCTTCTTGTGTTGAAGAACTTATATTTTTGTAAGTGGAAAGTTTATAGCGAACCTTCCAATCAATGAGTCAACAGTTTTATCATTAACAACTCTCAGCAAACATCTTACGAGTGGAACACATTCATCAGTAAAATAAAAAAATCGTACCATAAGCTTTGCTAAACTTCATGATGTTTCCATATAACGATGCATTGCTCAAGAAAGTAAAATATAAAGGAACTTTTAATAGCTACCTTTCATCCCTGAGGTGTTATGTAAGGCTGAGGTCAGGGCTTTGTGAATGTCACTTGAGTTTCTCTATACCAGTAGTTTCCAAACTGTGGCTCGTGTGGATATGGCCCTTTGCTTGCCTTTATCCGGCCCTTGGGGCACCATGCCATCAACTGACACCAGTGATGGGGCACCATTCCTTCCACAGACATCAATGAAGGGGCACCATTCCTCCAATAGACACCAACATTGGGGCACCATTACTACCTTGAATGCCAACAATGGGGCACCATTCCTCCCTCTGATACCAACAATAGGGCGACTCTTCCTTCTACTAGAACCAATGATGGGGCACTGTTTACTCTAACTGACACCAAGACGTTTTCTAATGCCCCTAGCAACAGTCTGGTCCCTCGAAAGCCTCAATGATAGTAAACTGGCCTTTTGTTCAGAAAGATTAAAGACCCCTGCTCTACAACATACTCATTTAACCAATACAAGGCTATGGCCCACCAATAGTTTCAATTGTTTCCCAAGGTCCACAAAAGCGTTTAGTAGATTCCCTTCGCCTGGATGCAGATGGGCATTAAAATTGGCAGTTTGGTCTTCAGAAAACTTTTCCTGAAGCAGAAACTTGGCTGAAAAAAAAAAACTTGCTATCTGCTTTTATCTTTTTGTAAAAGTAACATAAAATAACAATGAAAACAAAAGCTTTTGCTACAAAAACAGGTCTAGGATAGTTCAAAGAAGCTTCAGTAACCATCAGAAGTCCACTGTACCCTTAGCACCCATCAAAAACAACTTTTTGCCTATCCCATTGAAGCCTATGCATTTCACCAAAATTGTGACATTTTGCAAACATCCAACAATTTTCACCAAAATTTCAGGGTAATGAAACCTCTAAAAAAAATTAAATCCCTACTGACCTAGAAATTAATTTCTACTTTTTAGTGGGTCGACCATTTATATGCCTATGCAGAATATTTTCAGTCATCTTATCAATATAGGTCTCCAAAACTTTTTTGCTTCTTAAAAGTGTTATGCCGCGTACACATGATCGTTTTTAATGACGAGAGAAATTAAATTTTTTTAAATGGTCATTAAAAATGATCATGTGTGGGCTTTCCAGCATTTTTACCGACGAGAAAAACGCAGAGAATCACGACGAGAAAAATTGGAACATGCTCTAATTTTTCACATCGTTTTTAACATCGTAGTTTTTCTCATCATGAAAAACGGCCGTGTGTGGGCTTTAACGACGTGAAAAAAAATGCGCATGCTCAGAATCAAGTATGAGACGGGAGCGCTCGTTCTGGTCAAACTAGCGTTCGTAATGGAGATAGCACATTCGTCGCGCTGTAACGGACTGAAAAGCACGAGGCTGAAAAGCGCGAATCGTCTCTCAACAAACTTTACTAACATGAAGGGTGGCGCCATCCGAATGGAACTTCCCCTTTATAGTGCCGTCGTACGTGTTGTACGTCACCGCGCTTTACTCGAACATTTTTTTCTACGATAGTGTGTAAGCAAGGCAGGCTTGAGAGGAAACATGAAAAATCACGTCGAGAAAAATGCAGTTTTTTTCAATGACATTAAAAACGATCGTGTGTACGCGGCATTACCCCCAACACACACACACACACACACACACACTTCCCTGTAAACTATTTTTAGAACTGAGTAGGCATAGACAACCCCACTTCAGGTGTAAATGATGCTCTTCTTGTGTTGAAGAGCTCCTATTTTTGGAAGTGGAAAGTTTACACTGAACCTTCCAATCAATGAGTCAACAGTTTTATCATCAACAACTCTCAGCAAACATCTTACGAGTGGAACACATTCATCTGTTAGAAAAAAATCATACCATAAGCTTTGCTAAACCTCATGATGTGTCCATATAACATTGCATTGCTCAAGAAAGTAAAATAAAAAGGAACTTTTAATAACTACTGTTAATGCCCAAGGTGTTATGTATGTCTGAGTTCAGGGCTTTGTGAAGGTCACTTGAGTTCCTCTATGCCAGTGGTTTCCAAACTGCGGCTCCTGTGGATGTGGCCCTTTGCTTGCCTTTATCCGGCCTTTGGGGCACCATGCCATCAACTGACACCAGTGATGGGGCACCATTCTTCCCACCGACACCAATGATGGGGTACCATCCCTCCAATAGACACCAACATTGGGGCACCATTAACACCAGGACGTTTTCTAATGCCACTGGCCACAATCTGGCCCCTCTAAAGGCTCAATGATAGTAAACTGGCCCTTTGTTCAGAAAGTTTGAAGACCCCTGCTCTACAACATACTCATTAAACCAATACAAGGCTATGGCCCACCAATAGTTTCAATTGTTTCCCAAGTTTCACAAAAGCGTTTAGTAGATTCCCTTCGCCTCTTCAGTCTTTTTTGGTATTCAGAACTGATACAAAATAGCCAACATTTGGAGTTACCAAGCAGCTCAAAGACTGGTCTCAAATCTAGTCTACTATCTCCAAATGCTCTATGAATATAAGCTCGCAGGAATCTGCATGCAAAGTTATGATTATACTTGGCCTTAATCCTACCTGTCCCATTACCTGCTTCAGTGGTTATAGGATGGAGGGTGATTTCATGCCTATATAGTGGTTCTGCCCTTTTGTGATTAGAATATGAATGAAAATCAAAGATTATTTTCTACACTATTCTATACCTTCGCAGAGCCCCCTTGCATGCATGCTAAATTGAACTGTATGGAAAAATTCCAGCTCATATTGGTAGATTTTATCATATTGGCAGCCAAGAAGACCAATGCTTATTCTTGGAAGAAAGAAAATATTTTGTATGAAGAGTTAAAGCAAAGAACACATGGGTTCAAGGCTATGTGAGTTTGGATCCCTTGGCTTGCTAATAACTTTCCCACTGTAGACCATTCCTTACTAATGCTAGTCTAACTAGTCTAGTCAGAAATGAGAGGGGGCTTAGGGGCTGCCATTTGTCCTTTTTTCTTCCCCCTCTTTCAGTTTGCATATTTACTTGCCTTTAGTTCTCTCTTCTTAGCTATGCTCCTCTGTTCTGTTATACTATTTCCTAAACAATCTGGAACAGAGCAAAACGTATAGTACCACGCTTAGGACAAAGGATAGGTTTCTGCCTCCCCTAGAGAGCTCCCACTTGGGAGTCTAGAAAATACGGTAAAAAAGGGGGAAGTGGCGCTACCTAAATTAGATATGGGTGGAGCCCCCACTATGCAATCTATGCCAAATGATATACAAAACATATATGTAAGGTATGTGAGTAATGTGTAAGTGGGTGAATAAGTGACTTCTTATTGGAACACCCTATAAACGAGAACTAAATTATAATAGGTAATGTGTCCCGTAGGACTAGTAGAAAGAAATGTGTATAATCCAATATATAGTGACACCATAGGCTGTGACTATACCTCCTATAGAGAGGCAGATAAAAATCCTATGGTTATATTATAAGTGCTTGAATACAATTGTTTATAGAATAAAAAAGTAATCCACATATAGCCAAAACAACCAAGTGCTAACAAATTAGTAATAGTTCTCAGTACTCCACAACGTGGTCCACAAAAAAACTGCCAAAAAAAAAAAATGTAATCTGGATATGTAATCAATATATATAATCTGGAACAGAGGTTCTGGACATTATTTGAGACCAATGCCTGGTACATTTCAAAATGTTCCATACCCATTCCATTTAAAAAAATATATACTCACACAAAAAAAGTATGGGACTACAAATATGTATTAATAAGCTGGAAAACCCTGTATGGGCTGGGTGTCATTGTCGGGGGATGGAGGTTCTAGAGGTGGTTAGGGGACTTTGTAGCAGACTTGGGGGCCCAGCAAGGGTTGAGTTTTCTGAAGGGAGCTGGGGGCAGCTGTAAGAAGGTCCCTGGAGGGGGCTGGTGATTTCTTCAGGAGGTTGGGTGTTTTGCGGGGGCACTGTAGGAGACTGGCATGGGCTGGGGAGTACTGCAGGACTGGTGGGGTTTGGGGGCACCGTGGAAGGCTATGCAGCACTGTAGGCTCTTTGGGGCAGCGGTGCACTGTGAGGGTTGAAGGCTCTCAGGGGCTTGGGGGCAATGTGGGAGATTGAGAGACACTGTGGGTCACTATAGGAGGGTGGGGGACACTTAAGTAGCTAGGAGGCAATGTTGGCGATTAGGGGAACTGCAGCTGGCTTGAGGCCTGGAAGGAGGGAGGCCACAGCCTCTCAATGGGCCATGGCCTAGTGGTTGAGAACCACTACTCTAAAATCACCTTCTCTTCAACGCAGCTTTACTCCATTTATATCACTTACATTGCTATATTCTGTAAACTTTGTACTTATGTGCTCATCCATTTTTTTTTTATGTAGCTGTAAACTCAGGTGCCTACCTGTATCTATGTGTTTTGCTTACACTGTACTTAACGACTTTTATAAACTTTTAAGTAAACCTTTCAGTAAACATGTTGAAATGGAAAGGAGTTAAAATTTCTGTAAAATGCTGTGTGTTATACTTGCTACACAGGTAGAAATTCTCAGCCAATTTCCTCCACATTACTCCAACTTTTAAACACGGACATAATCTAAAGTGATTGAAGGGACATAGACAACCAACCATTAAAGTGATATGTACACATCTCTCACACAAGCTCTCAAATCAATCAATGTATTTATTTTAATAAAGCAAATACACTTTATTTCCCATAAAGCACAACTATTAAAACCAATTAAAAACTTTAAAACTCAATATATAATATTTGAGTATCATGTTACGTATTCAAAATTCAAAAGGCTCTGAGAACTTAAGCCTCGTACACACGGCCGAGAATCTCGTCAGGAAAAAACCCGTTGTTTTTCCTGACGAGATTCTTGACAAGAATCTTGTCCCGGCCGAGTGTACACATGCTCGATTCAAAAGAACCGCCGTTCTTTTGAATGGAACGAACGCGGTGACGTCATCGACTACGGCGTGCGTGCGCTCGTCACATTCAATGCCGCCGCCGCCATCTTGCTACACCCTACCTATGCCTAGGAAGCTACCGCGCATGCGTCAAAGTCATTTCGAGGAATGCGCAGGTTTCCACGGCGACAGGTAAGCGTACACACCCTCGGGTTTCTCGTCGGGAAACAGGCCGACGAGAATCTCGACGAGAAAATAAAGAGCAGGTTCTCTATTTTTCTCGTCGAGATTCTGGTCAGTTTTCTTGACGAGAAACCTGAAAGCCTCGTACACACGGACGGTTTTCTCGGCAAGAAAGCTCTGCCAGCAGTTTTCTTTTCGTTTCTTGACGAGAAAACCGGCCGTGTGTACGAGGCTTTAAGATGTAAGGCATATATATTTTTCCTCCTCCTAGTATGGAACTAGAATATTAATAGAGATGTTAATCACCTTGCTATTTATTATAATATTTCATCCCAGTCCAAACACTTGGCTATTGGTAAAGACATGTAAACACGATATTGACCCACCCAAAAGTCACATTCCTATTTAATCTCGATCTGGCAGAAATGAAAAATTGCCACAGATGATAATGAAATAAAAAGATCAAATCATGATATGCAGTATTCACAATCCTGTTTTATCTCAATCTGGGCACTTGACTTGACACTTATAAATGATAAGAAAAACAAATCCACTTATAACATGATAATCCCCAGTGGAGCTTCTATTTCTGTGCAAGGACACCACAGCAGGTTAAAAATTCAAGTCTATATCCTATAGTTAAGCTAAGGCATCGTGAATTAGAGATATAATTATAGTCATGGATAAACACACATGGGCCCAGTCCAATGTCAATCTACTCACGGTAATCCCCTGTGAATTTGAAAATCCAACTTTTGTGAAAACTTGGCAACAGCCCACAACAAATACCGACTGCAGATATACACCTTTGGATGGACACCACTTAAAAAGGACTTAAATCAAGCCAGTATTGTGTTCCAAACAGGCAGGTCTTTATATAGGAACAATATCCATGGATATAAATAAAAAGCAATGTAGTCTCAAGGAGACACAACTCTTAACATTTAAGCCTTGTACACACGACTGAGAATCGCGTCGTAAAAAAACCCATCGTTTTTCTTGACGAGATTCTTGTCAAGCTTGACGGGATTCTTTTCAAGCTTTCCTTGCATACACACTGTCAATTCCAAATCTCGTCATTGTAAAGCGCGGTGACGTACAACACGTACAACGGCAGTATGAAGGGGAAGTTCGATTTCAATGGCGCCACCCCTTGGGCTGCTTTTGCTGATCTTGTGTTACTGCGTGTTAGTAAAAGTTTGGGGAGAGACAATTCGCGCTTTTCAGCCTTGTGCTTTTCAGTCTGTTACAGCATGACGAATGTGCTATCTCCATTACGAACGCTAGCTTTACCAGAAGGAGCGCTCCCGTCTCTTACTTGATTCTGAGCATGCGCAATTTTTTTAAGACTCAGAAAAGCATACTCACGACCGGCTTTCTCCTCAGGAAACAGGCAGACGAGAATCCCAACGACAAAAACGAGAATCCTGACAAGAAAATAGAGAGCAGGTTCTCTATTTTTCTCGTCGAGATTCCCGGCAGTTTTCTCGACGAAAAACCATACACAGGAACGTTTTTCTCGGCAAGAAAGCTCTCCCAGCAGTTTTCTTGTCGTTTCTTGACGAGAAAACCAGTCGTGTGTACGAGGCTTTAGAGTTTATGAGGTATTAGTGTCTACAGTGCCTTGCAAAAGTATTCACCCCCCCTTGGCTTTTTACCTATTTTCTTACATTACAGCATTTAGTTCAATGTTTTTTTAATCTGAATTATATGTGATGGATCAGAACATAATAGTCTAAGTTGGTGAAGTAAAAATATAATTATTTTTTTCAGAAATAAAAAACTGATAATTGCCATGTGCGTATGTATTCACCCCCTTTGTTATGAAGCCCATAAAAAGCTCTGGTGCAACCAATTACCTTAAGAAGTCACATAATTAGGGAAATGATGTCCACCTGGGTGCAATCTAAGTGTCACATGATCTGTCATTACATATACACACCTTTTTGAAAGGCCCCAAAGGCTGCAGCACCTAAGCAAGAGGCACCACTAACCAAACACTGCCATAAAGACCAAGGAACTCTCTAAACAAGTAAGGGACAATGTTGTTGAGAAGTACAAGTCAGGGTTAGGTTATAAAAAAAAATCCAAATCTTTGATGATCCCTAGGAGCACCATCAAATCTATCATAACCAAATGGAAAGAACATGGCACAACAGCAAACCTGCCAAGAGACGGCCGCACACCAAAGCTCACGGACCAGGCAAGGAGGGCATTAATCAGAGAAGAAGCACAGAGACCTAAGGTAACCCTTCTATACATAGGACAACAATAAGCCGTACGCTCCATAGAGTTGGGCTTTATGGCAAAGTGGCCAGAAGAAAGCCATTACTTTCAGCAAAAAACAAAATGGCACGTTTTGAGTTTGCGAAATGGCATGTGGGAGACTCTCGAAATGTATGGAGGAAGGTGCTCTGGTCTGATGAGACTAAAACTTAACTTGTTGGCCATCAAAGAACTTGCTATGTCTGGCGCAAACCCAACACATCACATCACCCAAAGAACACCATACCCACAGTAAAACATGGTGGTGGCAGCATCATGCTGTGGGGATGTTTTTCAGCAGTAGGGACTGGGAAACTGGTCAGAGTTGAGGGAAAGTTGGATGGTGCTAAATACAGGGATATTCTTGAGCAAAACCTGTACCACTCTGTGTGTGATTTGAGGCTAGGATGGAGGTTTACTTTCCAGTAGACATGTGCATTTGTTTTCGTCCGAATGCATTTTGGTCCGAATTTCGGGTATTTTCGTTATCGTTTTAACAAACTAAAACGAACGCGCAGAATCTGAAATCCGAAAGATCTGAGGTAAAAAAATGCTTTATTTTAGTTTTCGTTGCTACAACAGTTCGATATAGATAGGAGATTCGACATGACGGTGACAATAGCGATCTGTGTCTATCGAACCTGTGGTCGAATGTGCCTAACCTTAACTCTATTAGTCCAAGATTATTCTACATAGAGAGGAAAGATTCGACATAGAGAGGAAAGATTTGACATTATAGAGACAGTGTTTCCGGTCAAATGCTTGGCCCATAGGCTATAGAAGAATTTGAATGTTGGTTGACTAGTAATAATAATTTGTAGCGGCCTCACCCCGACCTCTTTAGCTAGGGGTATGTCGAGCGACAGAGTGAGGTGCGCCACGGCCCATGTCCTCCCCATGGCTGTGGGTGAGGTGAAGGCCAGTATTAATCTTTTTCCTCGGGCCAAATGTGCGCTGGTTATGAGGGTCAGTCCTTCCGTGCCGGAATCTCCCTTTGTTCCCATCAACAGAGTCCATACACCCATCAAAGTCCAAACTCAGGTTTATTGCGTATCTCCACATACAGTCAAATGCAACGGCATTGATACGATGGGGAAGCAGGTCGAGGCACTGTACAGGTTCCTAGTCCCTACACTCCCTGTGCTATGACCAGGGGTTGCAGGAATCTTGATGAAAGCTCCTCCGCTGCGCTGTAGCCCATATCAGGGGAAGATGTCCTCCGAGGGAGTCACCGAAGGCCCATCCGTCACCGGGTTGACACTGCACCGGGTCTTCGGACGGGTGACCTCCCCAGCCTCCTCACCTCAGATGCGGGTCCCCTCGCAAGGGGCGCCCTGGAGCAACTCCACCCTCGCGGGACCCAGCCGGAGTCACCGGGTCCCAGGCCTCCTTAATAGTACCTCACTCCATCTTCGTTCCGGCCAGGCCTTGGGCGCCTAGGCCGGAACCTTGAACCGCCCGCACCCAGGCCTAGGGTGCCTGGGTGCGTGAAGACACGATCTCCTCCCTCCGGACAGCCCCCGTGGCGAGGGCGTCTCCCCCTTTTATATCCTCCCATCGACACCACGGCGGGTTCCCCACCCCGGCCGTACCATCTCCAGGAAGGGACAAAGAAGGGTAGCCCTCTGGTAGTGATTCTACCTCGAGCCAGTAGGTATACTGACACCCACTGGTCAAAGAGAATATTACACCACCCAATCCTCCACGAATAAGAAAAGGGGTCTGAACCCTGACATAATTACACACCTGGGTCTCTCTACCCCCAGGTGTATCCCACTAACTTTGAAGACCCCGCTACAAATTTATAAATATAATTATTACTAGTCATACAGCATTAGAATTCTTCTATAGCTTGTAGGCGGAACATTCGACCGGAAATGTACGATTGCGGCATCGTATAGTTTAGCTGCTCCGTTGAATCTTCCTAGAACATTTGACAGACATCATAAGCCTTCAATGACAGATTCAACCGAAATTTATTTGGATTTTTGGACAAATTCATTTTTTAACAAAACAAAATAAATAAAAACGAATTTCGGGAGTAACTAAACTTATTTATTTTTCGTACGAAAACGAAATTCCGAAACAAAATATTTTAGTGTGCACATGTCTACTTTCCAGCAGGACAGTGACCCCAAACACACTGCTAAAGCAACACTTGAGTGGTTTAGGGGAAACATGTAAATGTGTTGGAATGGCCTAGTCAAAGCCCAGACCTCAATCCAATAGAAAATCTGTGGTCAGACTTAAAGATTGCTGTTCACAAGCGTAAACCATCCAACTTGAAGGAGCTGGAGCAGTTTTGCAATGCGGAATGGGAACAAATCCCAGTGGTAAGCAGTGGCAAGCTCATAGAGACTTATCCAAAGCGACTTGGAGCTGTGTTAGCCGTAAAAGGTGACTCTACAAAGTAATTACTTTAGGGGGGTGAATAGTTATGCAAATTGACTTTTTCTGTTATTTTGTCATATTTGTTGTTTGCTTCACAATAAAT
The DNA here is from genome assembly GCA_029206835.1 of Rana muscosa. Lineage (NCBI taxonomy): Eukaryota > Metazoa > Chordata > Amphibia > Anura > Ranidae > Rana > Rana muscosa. The sequence goes on from CM055118.1 coordinate 352,645,454, forward strand.
AAAAAAAAACATCTTCAAAGTTGTGGGCATGTTCTGTAAATTAAATGATGCAAATCCTAAAACAATCCATGTTAATTCCAGGTTGTGAGAAATGCCAAGAGGGGTAAAAACTTTTGCAAGGCACTGTATGTATGTACACACTTAGAGAGTTAGCCTCATATCTCCATTGCAGAAGTATCCTTGTATAGTGGATTGCTTCATGCTCATATGTAGGCATGGGCTCCTTTAACTCCTTTTCCCACAATCCCTTGAGTTCCTGGGCACGCCCTTGGAATATAATTTGCCCACCTTCTCAGAAAGATCGCACCTGTTAGGACACAGGTGGCTGGACATGTGATTTGCAGTCAGCTGTATGGATTTCCACTCTTTGTTTCAGCACACAGGCAGCTGGGTAGGAACCCAATAGCATGCAACTTCTATTGAAGAAAGACCCAACCATTGTAGTAAGTAATACTCCAGTTAATACCAGAGTGAGGTGGCCCTGCATTTCCCTGTTATATCAACCCTGGGACTCCTCCAGCCACTCACCTATGGTACCAGCCCAGAGATTCCTCCAGCTATTTTCCTGTGTACCCAGATTTTTCCATGAGAGACACTGTTGCAGAGGCTAGGCACAAGTAGTTCTCTAGTATCTGTGGCTACAGAGCTTCATAGAGATTAGGCTGTACTGCCATAAATGTTCTTACTGAGTCATAGACATATATTGTTAACCCTACTCTGCACCAGTTTAGTGAAGTTTAAGTTAAAGCTACACTATGTGAAATAAATAGGTGGTGGTTTTTGGATTCCCCCTGCTTAAATTATAAATATGTATTATCTTGTCTGTTCCTATAATGGGTTATTCTGTTATGCCACATACACACAACCGTTTTTCATGACGAGAAAAATGCAATTTTCTAAAATGGTCATTAAAAACGATCGTGTGTGGGCTTCAGAGCATTTTTCACGACGTGAAAAATGGCCATGAAAAATTTGGAACATGCTCTAATTTTTCTCGTCGTTTTTTACATCGTCGTTTTTCTCGTCATGAAAAACGGCTGTGTGTAGGCTTTAACGACGCGAAAAAAACATGCATACTCAGAAGCAAGTGATGAGATGCGAGCGCTCGTTCTGGTAAAACTAGCATTCAAAATGGAGATAGCACATTCGTCACGCTGTAACGAACTGAAGAGCACGAGGCTGAAAAGCGCGAATCGTCTCTCACCAAACTTTACTAACACAAGGATCAGCAAAAGCAGCCCAAAGGGTGGCACCATCCGAATGGAACTTCCCCTTTATAGTGCCGTTGTACATTTCGTACGTCACTGCGCTTTGCTCAAGCATTTTTTTTCATGATCGTGTGTAGGCAAGGCAGGCTTGAGAAGAATCACGTTGAGAAAAACGTTGTTTTTTTCAATGACATTAAAAACGGTCGTGTGTACACGGCATAAGAGCTCTAATAATATTAATGGTGACATTAGGAATAGTAATATCTATAATAATGGACACAATGCTCACAGAAGTACAGAAGTGAAGATCTTATTAATTTAGAAAGAAAGTAAACCCTAACATACTGTATTTGCTGGCGTATAAGACTACCTTTTACACTTAAAAAAACTGGCCAAAAAGCAGGGGTTGTCTTATACGCCGGGTCAGCTGCTCGGGTGCCTGCTGGATGTGCAGTAATACTGTATGTAGCTTCGGCTACATACAGTATATACCGCTTAGCCAAATGAATACAGAGCCTGCTCGGATTGGAGTAACAACCTCTGCCAATCCGAGCAGTAGCCTGCTCGGATTGGCTTTGAGAGTCGTGGGCTGATGATGTTACAGCCTCTGCCAATCCAAGCAGGCTTTGTATTCATTTATATAATACATCGCTCGCCGTGATTGGCTCCAGCTCCAGCAAGAATGAAGAAGAATATGGCTCCAGAAGGAAGAAAAATGAAGCGTAGGAAGCCTCGGAAGGGGGGTCGTCTTATACGGTGAGTACAGGCAAAAAATCTTAAAAAACTGTAAAATTGGGTGATTGTCTTATACGCCCGGTCGCCTTATACACCGGCAAATACGGTACAAATCTAAAATAATATAACAGAATATATAGAGAGATTAAAGAGCAGAGATGATACTCAAGCCTGTTTTCAAAGTAATGTATCTTGGCTAGGCTCTAGGAAGAAAGAAGAGGCAAACCATGGCGTACCCTGGCCCTTTATTCTACACACATGCCACACCCATCCAGCTATCCTCTATTTTTTGCCCCCCGTACAGTTCTTTGTCCAATGAGCTGTTGCTCCCCTTGGTAACATCCAGCAGATGGTGTTGTTGCACTACAAGCAAATGCTTTGGCCCAGGTCAGCATTCCAGCAACAGCTTGCCCTTTGATGTTCTGGTTGAAGGCAAGGCAATAAGGTACTTTAATCTTCACATCACTAGGAGGTCTGAGGCCATGCTCTCTTATTCTCATACACCACCTCCAGATGAAGAATCATGATATGCACTCTTCTGGTATACACATCCTGCTGGGTAATCCTGCTCTACTGGCATTCCATGACTACCCCCCCCCCCCCCTCCAGCAGTGTCCAGATGGCTTAGGTATAACCAGATCTCAACAGTCCAGAATTAACTGATAATAAAAACATGTTAGATTCCAACACTGTCTGATTTGACTGATTACACATCCTTGTACGCTTGCCTTTTATAAACAGGATCGGTCATGTCAGGCAATAGTGATGGGAGTAGTGCAACAGCAGCCCTAGGCTTGTAATGAAAAACAACAAGTAATGTTTCTATGTGCAGGTAAGCAGCGGGTAGATCTTGTACATCTTTAATTTAGTACCATTCTGAAGTCACCATATCATGTGTCCATCAAGAGTGTATGAAAAAATATGCCAGGTCATGCCCTGTAACAAAACTCTATGCTTTTGACTGTTTCATCCATAAGGACTTCTTCAGAGGACATACAGTGTCATCAAGCGTATTTTCTACGTTTTAACCGGGAGGGCTAATTCTGGAGACATTAGGAAGAGGGAGCCTACGCCCATGGACTCCAAGGCTGTAAGTCAATCATCAATGCAAATTTTAATAGTAAAAATTCCAACTTACCCCCTGATAGGCTTCGGAACATACGACTTAAGGTGGTTGTAAACCCCAGTCATGGATTTTGAGCAAATCACATATATCTGCAGTGTTTACTTATCTCTTTCCAAAGCTCTAAGCGTTGTTTCTCTCTGGTGCTTTGTTCCTCTGTTATCAGCATGAGTCACTTCTGAGAAGGAAGGGAGGGGGAGGGAGGGAGAGCTCAGAAGACAGCTCTATTCAGAACACAGTTCTTTTGCTGTGTGGAGGGGGGGGTGTGCCCTTCCTCCAATCAGGTCTCACACACTGAAACTGCAGTCTCTACACCCACTATGCTCCTGACCCTAAATAAGGCTGGCTGCCTTTTCTGAGTGCCTCTTTCCACTTTCACTTCTTTATCCCCGATGATAGGAGCGTTAGATTTCACCCTGAGCTTGACAGACCATAAATTCAAAGCTTTTCTTCAAACTAGCCAATTTAGAGTCCACCACTTCACCCAGGGAAACCACTGGGGCACCATAGAAGACATCAGGCAGATGGTGTCACCCCCATTGGACTACTGGAGAGCCATGCAGGTTCGACTTTAGCTGACATCTTCTGTTGGAGGAATCCCAAGAGGCCTTATCACCTCCTTTTAGGATTATGGTCTGGACCCATCCTCTCTGCACTAATGCTCTATCCAAAACATAATCCATCCTTTCTAAGCCATCAGAAGGTTATATGCCACCTTTTACACAGCTTGGGTTTGATGCTTACAGATAAACAGCAAGACCGTATCTTGTATTTTGCCAATCGCTCTTCCATAGCTAGTAGGCTCCAGGAATCAGGCTATAAAGTTCTGACACAATGGTATAGGGTACCTACTCTTTTACACAGGATCTACCCCATAGTCTTACTGACTGTTGGCGTTGCCAACAAGATGATTGTCTCATGCTACATATTTTCTGGATGTGCTCCCACATCCGCCCCTTCTGAGACTCAATTCGGGACCTGGTCTTCAAGCAGACTGATATATGATTTGAAGATGGGCCAGAGACGTGTCTACTTCACTTAACTCCACTCCTGCAGAGTAGATAGAAGAGATCTATTTTGATACACATGTAGTGCACCCACCTCTCCCCAACCTGCATTAAATTAGGCTCCTCGCAGGCAGAGAGAGGCACACCGCACCACAAGCCCGTACCCTCCTGAGTAAAGAGGTTGAGCGGTGTTAGTTTTGGGCCTTGTCTGCGGCCAGAGTCAAAGTCCTCCCAAGAATGATCTCACCTCTACCTTAGATAGATGCAAGTCCTGGTTTTCCCCAGGAATGTGAATGTCCACACTAGCTGAAAGTCCAACTCAACATTTATTTCACACTGGATAATAAACAGCCTCTTTGAGAGCAGACAGGTTGGAGCGAAGATACAGGACAACTTAGATGTGGAGGAGGTCCAGGCACAAACGTAGGTTAACTCTTTAGACTGTTTAGGTTTCTCAAACAGCTTTGGCGCACAATCTCTGCCACAGACCGTGAGGTTGGTCTCTACCCCCGGCCCGGGTGAATAAAGTCACTGCCACTGACTTGGAGCGTAGGGTCACTGCCACTGACCTGGTGAATAGGGCCTTGCCCTATAAAGTCACTGCCACTGACTTGGACGAGTAGGGTCACTGCCACTGACCTGGTGAATATCCTTCTTAAAGTTTTTGGCCCATGTCAAGGAGAAAACATCCCTCCAGAGAGTTACCAGAGGCCCTCACTGTCACCCCGACTCTGCGCTGGGTCTTCGGAAAGGGTTACCTCCCTGGCCTCCTCATCCCAGATACGGGTCCCCTCACAAGGCGGCACCCTGGGAGTCCTTGAACCCTAGCGGACCCCAGCCGAAGGTTGCTGGGCTCCGGGCCTTCAAAATAGTACCTCACCCCAGACTGAAGGTGTCTGGGATGGAACAGGAACTCCACCTCCGGGCCTAAGGCACCCGGAGACGACCCTCCTCATGCCAAGGCTGAAGGTGCCTGGGCGCGGACGAACCACACACACCCAGGCTGTAGGTGCCTGGGCGTGGACCCCAACGGAAGATGTCCGCCTCCTTTTATACCCTCTCAAGACAGGCACAGCAGGTTCCCCGCCCCGCCGTACTACTGCCGAGAGAGGACACAAAAGGTGCAGCCCTGCATTGGTGGTTCAATCCTGGCCCATGGCGACAGCGCCACCTGTAGGCCACAGGGAACTGTGCACCAACACTATCTCCCATCAACAGAAATGGTCCATTAACCTTAACAATCAGTGTGTCTGAGCCTAGTTACCACTCAGACACTCTCCTTAAATGGAACACCCCGCTACACACATATTAAATGCAGCTAAAATCTGTATCCCTCAAAATTGAAAGTGCTCAGACACCCCCCCAATCCCCCCTCCCCCCAACAGTGGGCCAATGGATCGCAGTGTTCGACTAAATTGCTGCAATGGAGTGTTTAACGGCAGCTAAGAGACAGTACCGGAAAACATGGTAATATTTGCATGATTTACAATATTTTAGTGACTAAAACACCTATGTATCCTATGTGCTTTCTTAGCAAATTTCACCAGAGAATGAGCACAGTTGGAGGAGCTACAGTGGACTACTTGGACCGCGACATGGTGGCTTGGCCTCTGTGATCTATGCTGTATTATTACCTCAAGTTTTTCTCTCTGTCTATTAAGTTTTCTCTACTTACTAATTCGTATGCCTATATCATAGCACATGCTACTTGATGCATGTCAGAGGGAAATCATACTGTTAGTAAATTGGAGCACTATTTAAGTGTTTTCTGTTTACCTGCTTGATTCTTCATTCTTGATTTTTTCTTTTGTTTAAGTTTTGCCTCAGGAAAAACTTAAAAGCACGCAGCCAGGACCCTGCTTAGGAGGCATGGGCGTCCGCTCCATAGAGCAAGGGGGGTTAATTGCCCCCCCCTGGAATCGTAAGAGTGTTGAAGTCAGAGTGAAGACACTTGCCCCCTGTGTTGCAATAATCCCAGCTAGCGGTCAAAGACAGGGTTAAATGCAACTGTGTATCGCCGCTGCCGAAGCGTTTTGTAGGCGCTTCGGCAGCAATGCCCATTTATTTCAATGGGCAGGGGCGGTGGAGGAGTGGTGTATACAGCGCTGCTCCACTGCCCCAAAGAAGCATGGATGACCATAAAATGATGCCCCCCCCCCCTGAAAAAAGTTCAGCGGACGCCAATGTTAGGAGGTAGCATAATTTTATAACCTCAAAGCATAGGGCTTCACCGGGTTCATTTAGATCAAATGTAGATACATTTGATCTAAATGCCACCCTTTATTATATGCTGGGTATGGTTTATTTGCCGTTTTGTGCCTAGAATATGCTGTGACTCATCCTGTTCTACAATTTATGTAATATTTGATGTACCTCTGAGCTCTGCTTTACTATCTCCTTTCTGTAAAGCCCTGTACACACGATCGGATTTCCTATGGATTCTAACCCGATGGATTTTTCCATCAGAAATCCGATGAAGCTGACTTCCATCAGTCTTGCCTACACACCATCAGTCAAAAATCCGACAGTCCCAAACGCCGTGACGTTAAACACTATAACAAGCCGAGAAAAATGAAGTTCAATGCTTCTGAGCATGCGTCGACTTGATTCTGAGCATGCGTGGGTTTTTTGTCCGATGGAGTTCCACACAGACGATCGGAACTTGCTATCTTTTTTTTTCCCATCGGATAAATTTAAAACATGTTCTATTTTTTCTCACCGATGGAAAAAAAGACTGATGGGGCCCACACACGATCGGTTTGTCCGATGAAAAAAGTCCATCGGACTGTTTTCATTGGTAAAACCGATCGTGTGTACACGGCATAAGATTTACTGTCTTGCTAAAGTTTAACTTTAAGATGGCTTCTCTTATGCCCCATACACACGAGCGGAATATCCGTCGGAAAAAAGTTGGATGGTTTTTCCGACAGAATTCTGCTCAAGCTTGGCTTGCATACACACGGTCACACAAAAGTTCTCTGAACCTTCAAGCGTTAAGAACGCGGTGACGTATAACACTACGACGAGGCGAGAAAAAGAAGTTCAATGCTTCTGAGCATGCATCGAATTGTTGCCGAGCATGCGTGTTTTTTTTTCCTGTCGGAATTGCATACAGACAAAAGGATTTTCCCATAGAAATGTTTTCCGTCCGAAAAATAGAGAACCAGTTTTCTATCTAAGTCCATTGGAAAAAGTCTGATGGAGCATACACACGGTCGGAATTTCCGATGAAAAGCTCACATTATACTTTTTCCGACGGATGTTCCGCTCGTGTGTACAGGGCATAAAGGAGAGTTTTTCATTTACCTGGTGTGCACAATCCTTCTGCTATTTGGGTATTTACATTACGCCATCTTACAAATCACCTTTTCAAGCCAATTACCCATCACTTTTTGCACATATAAAATCTTTATTAAAATTATGGTCATCATACCACATATCTTTCCTTGGTAGAGTATGTACAAATCAAAATGGCTATATTAACTTAATTGTTATTTTATTTCCTAGCTCTGCTATTAAAAATTCACAAATCCAAACTACTGTAGATTCCCCTCAAAGAGAAATCAATATATTTTTTTGGTTTGACAAAAAACCTAAATGTAGTAACTGTCTCCTGCATAGACCTCAACCACTTGGTGGTCTGGGCCAGGCCCAGACTGGCCATAGGGCATACCGGGCAAATGCCCGGTGGGCCGCAAAGGCCCGTGACGGCCCGCGGGCCGCCGGACAGCATGTCACATCTTCCCCATCTTCTCCAATGTCTCCGGAGGCAGCCGGAGTTGGTGGGCGGAGCTGGGGGTGTGGCTGCCTCTCCAGTCCTCCCACAGACTCATTCACTCTGGCTGATCCCACAGTTGAAGGAGAAAGAAACGAGGACACAGCAGCCAGAGTGTCTTCATCTCCAAGCATGCTGTAAGTTACTGCATTGCTGCACATGTCACTACATAGAGTCCTAACCTGGCACCATACCACCCCAGCCTGCCCTATGCCACCGCACCCTGCCCTATGCGTGCCACCCCAACCTGCCTTATGCCACTGCACCCTGCCCTATGCCATCGCAACCTGCCCTATGCCACCGCAAACTGCTCTATACCACCCCAACCTGCCCAATGCCATCGCAAACTGCCCTATACCTCCACAAACTGCCCTATACCACCCCAGCCTGCCCTATGCCACCGCAAACTGCTCTATACCACCCCAACCTGCCCTATGCCACCGCAAACTGCTCTATACCACCCCAACCTGCCCTATGCCACTGCAACCTGCTCTATGCCACCACACCCTGCCCTATATTACCCCAACCTGCCCTATGCCACCCAGCCTGCCATATACCACCGCAAACTGCCCTATGCAACCCAAACCTGCTCTATACCACCCCAGCCTGCCCTATACAACCCCAACCTGCCCTATGCCACCCCAGCCTGCCCTATATCACCGCAACCTGCCCTATATTACCCCAACCTGCCCTATATCACCCCAGCCGGCCCAATACCACCCTATACTTTAATTTACAGGGGTCATTTGGGGGTGCGCCTTCGTGACCGTGTGCTGCCTGCAGGGCGCTGGGCAGGATAGACAGGAGGGGGGTGACGCCATGTTTTGCCGCACCAGGTGACACCAACCCTAGTGACGCCACTGCCCCAGTGCACTCTCAGCTGCGAGTCGGAGCCGCACTCGAGTGACAGTGACACCCGTCGGCACATCAGGGGGCCGGGACCCGCAACGATCCCCTTCTCTCTGCCAAGGTGGCAGCAGCACTGATGATCTGATCAGTCTCGGCTTGGCTGTCTCACACAGCCGAGCAGAGTGAAGCCGCCTCCCCCTCCTTCTTTATGTCCATACAGGGGGAGGGGACCCAACATGCAGTCCCGCACTGATCTGAGGTACATTATGGGTCTGAAGGGGGGTCTGTATTGTAGGGGGGGTTTCTGTATTGTAGGGGTGGTCTGAAATGTAGGGGGGTTCTGTATTGTAGGGGGGTCTGTAATGTAGGGGGGTTCTGTATTGTAGGGGGGTCTGAAATGTAGGGGGGTTTTGTATTGTAGGGGGGGTTCTGTATTGTAGGGGGGGTCTGAAATGTAGGGGGGTTCTGTATTGTAGGGGGTCTGAAATGTAGGGGGGTTCTGTATTGTAGGGGGTCTGTAATGTAGGGGGGTTCTGTATTGTAGGGGGGGGTCTGTAATGTAGAGGGGTTCTGTATTGTAGGGGGGGGTTCTGTATTGTAGGGGGTCTGTAATGTAGGGGGGTTCTGTATTGAAGGGGGTCTGAAATGTAGGGGGGTTTCTGTATTGTAGGGGGGTCTGAAATGTAGGAGGTTCTGTATTGTGGGGGGGGGGGGGTTCTGTATTGTAGGGGGGTTCTGTATTGATGGGGGGTCTGTAATGTAAGGGGGTCTGTATTGTAGGGGGTCTGTAATGTAGGGGGGTCTGTACTGTAGGGAGGGGGTCTGTAATGTAGGGAGGGGGTCTGTAATGTAAGGGGGCCTGTATTTGAGAGGGGGGCTGTAATGTAGGGGGATCTGTATTGTAGAGGGGGTCTGTACTGTAGGGAGGGGGTCTGCACTGTAGGGAGGGGGTCTGTACTGTAGGGAGGGGGTCTGTACTGTAGGGAGGTCTGTGTAACATTCAGGGGGTCCATAACTGTTAGGGGGTGTCTGTGTAACAAAATGTGGGAGGCTGTGTAATGTAAAGGGGTCCAGAGGTGCGGTGCTATGTAATGTAATGTAAAGGGGTCCAGAGGTGCAGGGTGCTGTGTAATGTAAAGGGGTCCAATGGTGCAGGGTGCTGTGTAATGTAAAGGGGTCCAGAGGTGCAGGGTGCTGTGTAATGTAAAGGGGCCCAGAGGTGCAGGGTGCTGTGTAATGTAAAGGGGCCCAGAGGTGCAGGGTGCCTGTAATGTAAAGGGGTGCAGAGGTGCAGGGTGCTGTGTAATGTAAAGGGGCCCAGAGGTGAAGGGAGCTGTGTAATGTAAAAGGGTCCAGAGGTGCGGTGCTATGTAATGTAAAGGGGTCCAGGGTGCTGTGTAATGTAAAGGGATCCAGAGGTACAAGGTGCTGGAACCCCACATCCCATCATTAACTGTGCGCCGCCACCGTGACATCATCTCTCATTGCCCACCTCGCATCAGCGCTGTGACTAGTGACATGCTGCATATGGGAGGCAGGTGATGGTGGTAAGTGACAAACTGCATCTGATGGCACGTGATGGTGGTAAGTGACACGCTGCATCTAGTGGCAGGTGACATGCTGCATCTGGGTGGCAGGAGACGGTGATGTACATAATATCAGCACCTGATTTCTGCTATCTGCCTAAAAGGCGGCAGAAAAAATATCAGTCGAACCCTACCCTCTATCAGGAAGTCAGATCACCACAGCTCCCAACTGTCCCTGATTTGGAGGGACTGTCACTGATTTGGAGCAATGTCCTCCTGTCCCTTTTCCCCCCTCATTTGTCCCTCATTTTGGTCTGATCTATATATTTGTATATACAATGCACTTTTTATCTTTCAAAACGTGTTTCCTAGTGCTAAACCTTTCATCCAAATTATAAATTTCTGTATTTATACATTTTAAAAGCCAATATAAAGGAATAGTAGTGGTTAAATAAAGTCCCTTGTGGATTCAATTAACTTTTTTTTGTTTAATTCTCCTTTAAGGGGGATGTGGCAGGGGGCATGTCCTATGCCCAGGGCCGGCCCTACCATGGGACCCGATGGTACCATTGTACCAGGCGGCACTTTCAGGGGGCGGCAAGTTGCCACCATCCCGTTCCACCCTCTCCACTCCCCCTGCACTCAGGGCCGGCGCTACCACTAGACAGCCGCCTAGGGCACAGCCACAGCCACTGGTTCCCTATCTCAATGTGCGACAGTAGTAGTCATTGCCACCGGGCAGTCCTGTGGAGGAAGAGGAGGAGGCGCTGGGAGCTTGACACAACCTCGATCATTCAACAGTTGTTGGGTCAGTAGGTGGATCCATGTGCTCCCCTCCCCCGGCTCCTCCCTTTCTCCAGCGCTCTGTGAATCTCCTACCAAGTACCATGTGCAGAGCGCGGATAATGGCTGCCGCTGCTGAGCAGCTCCTTGAATTCCTCTCCAGGATGGACGGCCGTAGTGTGGAAGACGTAGGTACTGTGAATGACGGTCCGCTGCCCGACACTGACAGCATCCAGTGACGTCACTCCCTAAACAAGGGCGCCCGAACATCACTACTACCAGCCGCCCGTGATGACCTCACACACAGCCCTAATGCTATGATGCCACCTACCGTCTCCTGTCATCATCATGCTCCTCGTCATCCCCCTGTTCCTGGCATCCCACCACCCTACCACTGAGGCCTGTCATACATTTTATCACCCCCTGTCATCTCCATCCTCCCTGTCATCTTCCTACCACCCAGCCCTGTCATCTCCATCCTCCCTGTCAGCTTCCTACCACCCACCCTTGTCATCTCCATCCTCCCTGTCAGCTTCCTACCACCCACCCCTGTCATCTCCATCCTCCCTGTCAGCTTTCTACCACCCACCCCTGTCATCTCCATCCTCCCTGTCATCTTCCTACCACCCCCTGTAATCTTCATCCTCCCTGTCAGCTTCCTACCACCCACCCACCCCTGTCATCTTCCTACCACCCCCTGTAATCTTCATCTCCCTGCCAGCTTCCTACCAACCCACCCCCTTAAATTTACTGGTGCACATCACATATGATGGACATAGGGAATTTTTTTTTTGGGGGGGGGGGCGCACGTAGCTGGTCTTGCCTAGGGTGCCAAATTTGTAAAAGCTGGTAAGGAGGGCTAAACATGCCCCCTAATTAACTCCCCAAACCACCACTGCGCCCAGATGGAATTAGAACAAATAATCCTGAAGCTGCTACTTAAAAATTGAAACAATGAGGTATGTGAATTTTAAGTGAAAAAATAGTAGCGCTCTGTTTATGCAAAAACAGTCCTAACAAGTGATATACAAATCAAAAATACTATAATGTGTATATTAATAATATTCCACCAAGTGAAAGTGGACAAATTATAAATACAGTAGTCCTATGTATCCAAAACGTATAATCAAGCAACAAAAGTAATGAAATATATGTGCAGTGAATCATAAATAAAAGTCCATAAAACAATATTCATGAATAAAAAGTCCATAAAGCAAAGTACAAGTGATAAAGAAATCCAGGTGATGAAAACTCGAGTGCTTCCAACAAATATGCTTAATCTTGAAAATGTAATTATGCTCCTTCACCACACCACTTGCGTCTGTGAATCCACTCCCAAAGGAAAAAAAACTCACCAGATAGATATGCCTCACACTCTCATGTTCGGCATAAAAGCTTGATATCCCACCAGGGTTAATAGACAAATCCACCGGAATTTTTACAAGAGAATCCACTCCACATGTAAAAAATGAATAAGTGCTTCCAATGGTGAAGTAAGTAAAAACTATTTATTTTAAAATTGCACACACATCTTCAACCATCGTACTCATGTAGCGGGGTCTCTAAATTTATGTGGGACACCCAGGTGTGTAAGTATAGGAATAGTGGACCACTTGAGGATTGGATGGTGTAATAATCTCCTTGGCCTCTGGGTGGCGGGGTACTTGGAGGCTCAAGGTAGATTTGCCATTACAGTGCTACCCTTTTTGTCCCTTTCCGGAGATAGTACGGCGAGGGCGGGGAACCCGCCGTGGTGTCGATGGGAGGAGATAAAAGGGGAGACGCCCTAACCACGAGGTCTTCCGGAGGATCTTCTTCACGCGCCCAGGCACCTTAGGCCTGGGTGTGGGCGGTTCTGGATTCCGGCTCATGTGCCCTAGGCCTGACCGGAATGGAGTCGGAGTCCATCCCAGGCACCTTCAGCCTGGGGTGAGGTACTGAACTAGGAGGCCTGGGGTCCAGTGACTTCGACTGGATCCCGTGAGGGTGGAGACGTCCGAGGGTCCCTGAGGTGGACGGGGCCCATGTCTGAGGTGAGGAGGCCGGGGAGGTTACCCGTCCGGAGAGTCTGGAGCAGCATCAACCCAGTGACGGATGGGCCTCTGGTAACTCCCTTGGAGGGACATCTTCCCCTGACAGGGGCCGCAGTGCAGCGAAGGTACTCCTATCTACGTTCTCTTGAGTCGCTGGTAGAGACTCCCAGTTTCTAAGTCCTTTCTAGCTAAATGCTATATTAACCACTGGCGAGATCGCAGTGGTTTAGATAATAACCAGGATAGTGCCTCGACCTGCTCACCCCGTATCAAAATGTTATCAAGTCGCAACAAGTTGGCTACTGAAGCACTGTTTATTGTGAGATGTACAATAAAGCAAGAGTTGGACTGTGATCGGTGTGTGGAACTCTGGTTAATGGGAGCAGAGGGAAGTGTTGACACAGCAGGACTGTATTCTATAACAGAACACATAGGCCCGAGGAAATATCTGGTGCTGGCCTTCACCTCTCCCACAGCTATGGGGAGGACATGGGCCGTAGCGCATCTCACCCTGTCGTGTGACTTACCCCTAGACAAAGGAGATGGGGTGAGGCCGCTACACTCACATTGTTCAAAATTCAAACAGGCACTTCAAATAAAAAGCAACAGAAATGAATGAAGGAGGCTTGCAATGGCATACTAGGAATTGCGGTCACGGCGGACCCAGAATAACCAGCAGATCTCACCCTCCAATTGCTCGCTCTCCTTCCCGGCCAGAGTCGTATCAGCCTCGGTGGTGGTGTCTACGTACAGAGTTCACAAAAAGTTACCGTGCAGGCCACGCCCAGACATGTTTCGCCGTTAAAGACTTTATCAATGGGATTGACTGCACGGTATGACAGCTTCCTTTTTATAGTCCATCCCTGATGCATTTTGAACTTTTTTATAGCGTCTGCGCTTACTCTGTGTCTCCATGACCGCAAAGCCCCGACCCTAGACCAGGGGGGTTTAATGAGGGTATAGGACAACATTATTCTTCCTCTTCTTTTTTAGATTAATGGGAGGGGGGATATACGAGGGTACCCGTACCCCGGTTACAATGGAGGGGGGGAGGAACCCTGCTTCCCATTACCCATACAGAGATATGGGCCCACCCCGAAGAGAAGGAGAGGGTGCAGGGCAGGCAGGCGAGCACAATCCCAAAAAAAGAAGGAGGAACAACTAAATACTGGCATCTATAATCTGAGTAAGGCTGAGCTCAACCCCAGTGAGCTCAACATTTTAAATTTGGGTTTGAAGTGTGCACCAAGAAAAAGGATGAACAAGTTTGATGTGTACATTGACACACACACAAATTTGTACGCACCTTGAATATGAAAAAGTATTTTTTGAGCCATCCTTATGATAGATCTAGGGTAGCAGTGAGGGAAACAGAATTGATAGATAGCGGCCTAAAAAATAAATCGATCTTTAACCCACAGAATTTGAATAATCATTACATCGAAGTTTTAAAAAATATGGTACTCAAGGATTTAGAAGAACTCCCCCTAAAAAAACACGCATCAATCCAGAGTACATCAGAGAAGGGATTAGTTCCCTGGAAGATAGAAAGGATATTGAAGAAGGGCTCCCGTTTGAGTACAAAAGTGTACTTCAAACCCACTGACAGTAACAGTTATCTGTCTATTGGCAGTGGACACCATCCTTCATGGATCAGAAACATCCCTAAGGGGCAGATGTTGAGGGTACGGCACAATTGCACAACAGGTGATGATTATCTCGCACAGGCTAATGTTTTAGGAGAGAAGTTTATTCAGAAGGGATACAAGAAAGAATCTATTTGTAATACCATTTCTGAGATTGCTAATATCCCTAGAGAACAATGTTTAAGGAAGAAGGAAATACTAACAGATAATAGCTCACACCAATGGGGATTCATATCCAACTTTCATTTTCAGTACAAGGAGATAGAGAACATCTTCAGTAAATACTGGTATATCCTTTGCAGGGATAAACATCTGGGTGGATCTTTACCAGAAAAACCCAAATTTATTTACAGAAGGGCTCCCAATTTTGGTGATCAGGTGGTACAGAAAATATTAGACCCACTGGTGAAATTGAGCTTGGGGATAGACCTGAATGGATTCTATTCATGCCGCAAATGTATTTGCTGTAGAACAGTCAGAGTGAACAACAGAGGCATGGTTAGTATTACCAATATAGATCAAGAAACATTTGAAATTAAACATTTCATCACGTGCAATTCTTCTTACGTTGTATACCTTTTATGGTGCCCATGTGGGTTACATTATGTGGGCAGAACCAAACGCCTTCTAAGAGTTAGAATAGCTGAACATTTGGCAAACATCCGGAAGGGGTTTAAAGATCATAGTGTTTCCCTGCACTTTAAAGAGAAGCATGCCCAGGATCCATCACTTCTTCAATTCTGTGGGATAGACTGTACCCTTCAGTTTTGGAGGGGTTCTAATCGGGTTAGGGAATTATCCCAGAGAGAAACTAAGTGGATATTCCTTTTGAAAAGCCTTCAGCCGAGAGGGTTAAATAATAGGATTTTTATAACAGCTTACCTGTAAAATCCTTTTCTTGGAGTACATCACGGGACACAGAGCGACATAGTCATTACTAATGGGTTATATAGATACCGTCAGGTGCTGGCACTGGCAACTTCCAAAACCGGAAGTACCCTCCCCTATATAAGCCCCTCCCATCCGGGAGCACCTCAGTTTTGTAGCAAAGCAATAAGTGTCCCCAAAGAGGGGTGGGAGCTCTGTGTCCCGTGATGTACTCCAAGAAAAGGATTTTACAGGTAAGCTGTTATAAAAATCCTATTTTCTTTTTCGTACATCACGGGACACAGAGCGACATAGTCATTACTAATGGGATGTCCTAAAGCAATGCCAAATGAGGGGGGGGATACACCATATATAAGCTGAGCGCTATCAGACATGAGGATCTTTTGCGGCCTGCAACACACTGCGCCCAAAGGCGACATCCTCCTGACTTCCAACGTCCACCTGGTAGAACCTAGTAAACGTGTGTACTGAAGACCATGTTGCGGCCTTACAGATTTGAGCCAGGGAGGCCTGGTGATGCACTGCCCATGAAGTTCCAACTGCTCTCGTGGAGTGCGCCCTAACTTTGAACGGAGGCGGTCTATTTCTCAAGCCATAGGCTTGTATTATGACCTGTCGAATCCACTTGGCTAAAGTAGATTTTGACGCTGCCTGACCCCTTCTGGGGCCTTCCGGCAGAATAAACAAAGTATCCGTTCTGCGAATCTGAGCAGTGGCTTTTAGATAAGCTTTAACTGCTCTTACTACATCCAAAGAATGCAATAACTTTTCCTCTACCGAAGTAGGTTTGGGGAAAAAAGAAGGAAGAACCACATCTTGGTTCAAATGAAACCTCGATACCACCTTAGGAAGAAAGGCTGGATGAGAACGTAACACTACTCCTGTCCTTATGGATAACCAGATATGGCTCCCTACAGGACATAGCTGCTAATTCCGACACTCTTTTAGCCGAACAAATGGCTACTAGAAAAATCAATTTCCTGGTGAGAAGAACCAAAGAAATATGCTGTAATGGTTCAAATGGTTGTTTCTGTAGAACCGACAGAACCAAGTTTAGATCCCATGGACATATGGGAATATTAACCGGAGGACTAATACGCATCACTCCTTGTATAAAGGCTTTGACTAGTGAATGCGAAGCCAAGGGCCTTTGAAAAAATATTGACAAGGCCGAAATCTGACCCTTGATAGTACTCAAGGCAAGCTTCCTATCTACAGCCCATTGTAGGGAGTCCAGACTCCTACCTATTACGTACTTACGTGGATGCCATTTCTTGGCTTCACACCAGGCGATGTACGCCTTCCAGATTCTATAGTAGATCTGCCTGGATACCGGCTTCCTGGCATTGATCATGGTAGATACCACAGAATTAGAGAGCCCTCTCTTTTTTAGAATGTGGGCTTCAATAGCCAGGCCGTCAAACCTAGGGCTGGTAAGGAAGGGTGGTATATCGGTCCTTGCGAAAGCAGGTCCGGACGATGTGGGAGAGTCCAAGGACTCCCCACTGACATTTTACAATCTCCACGTACCACGCTCTTCGGGGCCACGCTGGAGCCACCAGAATCACTGGTTTCTTTTCTACCCTGATTCTGCGGAGTAATCGAGGTAACCATTGTGGCGGTGTGAATGCATATATCAGCTTGAACTGATCCCAAGGGAACACTAGGGCATCCGAGCCGCAAGCTAGGGGATCCCTTGTCCGAGAGACAAACCTGTCCCCCTTTGCGTTGAATCTGGATGCTAGAAGATCTACATCCGATGTTCCCCACCGCTGACATATTGTCCAGA
Source organism: Rana muscosa (assembly GCA_029206835.1). Taxonomy (NCBI): domain Eukaryota; kingdom Metazoa; phylum Chordata; class Amphibia; order Anura; family Ranidae; genus Rana; species Rana muscosa. Next base: position 352,662,816 of record CM055118.1, read on the forward strand.
AAACCTCGGGGTGAAGGGACCCTTCCTCTGGGCCTAATTTCTGGCGACTTAGAAAGTCCGCCTTCCAATTCTCCACTCCTGGAATGAATACCGCAGATATGGCTGGGACATATTTTTTCTGCCCATTTCAGGATGTAATTTACTTCCCTCTGGGCTGCACGACTCCTGGTGCCCCCCTGATGATTGATATATGCCACTGCTGTGGCATTGTCTGATTGAATTCTGACAGGGGACCCTTGGAGTTTGGATGTCCATGCTACTAGGGCATACCGGGCTGCTCGTATCTCTAAGAGATTGATGGGCAGGGCCTTTTCTGCATCCGACCATCTGCCCTGGAGAGACTATTGCTCCAGTACTGCTCCCCAGCCTATAAGGCTGGCATCTGTAGTGACCACCTTCCAAGAAATCGGACTGAAGGATTTCCTTTTTTCCAGATTCTGGGAAACCAACCACCAACGGAGGCTCTTGCGAACGGAAGGGGACAAGGACATTGTAAGTCTAGGCCTGAATTTTTTTGTTCCAGGCTGACAGTATGGCCCCTTGCAAATTCCTTGAATGGAATTGACCGTAGGGTACTGCTTCGAATGATGCCACCATTTTTCCCAGCAGCCTCATATACAGGCGTATGGACGGCTGTCTTTTTTGTACCCACTAAGTGGATCAAATCTTTCAAAGACAACACCTTTCCTCGAGGCAAGAATATTTTTCTCTGGCCTGAATCCAACCTTAGCCCCAAGTATTCCAGACTTTTGACTGGTTTTTAGGGCTGACTTGTCTCGGTTGATAATCCAACCGTGAGATTCCAGATACTTGATCGTCTTGTGAACGACCACGTCTAGTTTTTTCACTGAGTGGTCTATCAGCAACAAGTCATCCAGATATGCCATTATCATTACACCTTGTGTTCTTAGATTGGCCAATAAAGGGCCAGAATTTTTGTAAACACTCGTGGTGCTGTGGCCAAACCGAAGGGTAAGGCTCTGAACTGAAAATGGCGCCCTTCTACTGCAAAGCGTAGAAATTTTTGGTGGACTGGAAAGATGGGAATGTGCAAATAAGCATCTTTGATGTCGATCGTGGCTAACCAATCCTCCCCTTGTAGGGCAGTGGCCACCGATCGGATCGACTCCATCGGAAAGACCTGATATACAGGAATTTGTATAGCCCTTTTAGAATTAATATGGGCCTCCCGTCCGCGTTTGCTTCGGGACTGTAAAGAGGTTTGAGTAAAACCCGAACCCTCATTCTTCCAGGGGAACCTCCATAATTACTCCTTGGAGCAATAGTTGTTCTAGTGCCAACAGGAGGGACTCTCTCTTCCGGGGATCCCTTGGCACGTTTGACCTCAAAAATGGGAAGGAGGAGAGTCTTTTAACTCCAAACTGTATCCCAAACCTACTGCGGAGAGCACCTATCTGTCTTGATCGTGTCCCGCCAGGTCTCTTGCGAACAACTGGAGTCCTCCCCCCACCCGACTGAGTGGGGGCTTCAATGAATTTAACTTTGGGGGAGGTTTTGTACCTCCCCTGACCCAGGGTTTCTCATTACCCTGCTACTGTCCCTGTTTTTTACCCCCGGGATTTGCACGAGGAGGCCGTCGGAACTGTTACACAGCCGATGCCCCAGGGACTGGAGAAGCAGGCCTCTTAAAGAGGGACCTCTAATTCTGCTTTTAACCGGCAAGAGCGTATTTTTACCGCTGGAAATTTTCTGGATATATTTGTCCAGGTTTTCCCTGAATAAGCGTTCACCATGAAATGGGACGCTAACCAGCCATTCTTTACAGGGAGCTTCAGCAGACCAGTTTTTGAGCCATAGGAGCCTACGCGTATGTCTATAGACAGCGTAAGGCGGGAGGCCTGATGGACTGAATCCTCTATGGCGTCAACCGCAAAGCCTAAGGCTCTAGGTAGATCAGCTAGGGCAAAGCCTGCTGATCTGTCAAGTCCCTCAAGACCTGTTTCAACTGATCCTTCACTGCTTAGCAGACCCCAATAGCTGCTACTGCTGGTTGTATCACCAAGCAGATTTTCATAAGGACTCCAATCTTTTATTTATTGGGTTCTTGAACATTTGGACATTATCCACTGGACATGTCAGTGATTTATACATACAAGAGATGGCTGCGTCCACTGTAGGGACCTTCCTTTTTCTTTTTTTTTTTGATGAACTTATCCTCCATGGGATAGACCACCGGAAATCTCTTGGGGGAATAAATATTTTCTCAGGACGTTCCCAATCCTGGTAAATGAGCCCTTTCAGTAAAGGGTGAAGTGGAAAAGAACAAACAGTCTGGGGGCTTCTAGCGACCCCAACGAGGATACAGTAGTGGTTGATGGTTCCGCAAGGTGCATTTTTAAATGCTGATCGGACCATGTTAGTCAGAGACTGAACCCATAATCTTTCAGCTTGAGATGCTGAGAAAAGGTTCCCCCACTGTTGATTCCTCTATAACAGAATCAACCTCATCCTGATCCCCTTCAGGCAGGTCGATCCCTGTATGGGACTGTTGCTCTGCTAACAGGCACTCTGAAGGAGGAGACGGAGATCGGGCGTGCTTTCCCTGACAGGGAGGCAGCGATAAATGTTGACAATCTCTCTCTAATCCTCCCAGAGCTGAGGAAAAAACATCCTCTGTTACATACACAGGAGCAGGTGACTGAGGACAGCCACAGTACCAAGTACCCCTGCGGGGTCTCTACGGTCACTTACCTCTGAACTTCAGGGGAGACTGGTGCAGCAGAAGTATGCCCAAGATCCTCAGAGCCCGATGAGACCCCTTTCGCTTCCTGGAAGATTCAGTTCCGGAGCTTCTGGACGGCATATTCCTAAGCCTAAAGCTGAGGTATTCCAGCCGTAATACACCACTTTTACTGAGAATAGTCTAGCACAATTGCTGCTATATCACAGTTGGTGTCTACTAATGTGCCTTTCTAGGGGATGCCTGTATCAACCGCTTGCTGTATGCCTTTAAATGTTGCCAGCTCTGTCTCTGTACTTCATAGCCAGCTCACTACAATATTGTGTTTTTTTTAAAACTGCTGGGACGCTCGCACATGCGCAGAAGCGCTGCGGCGCGCACAGAGCGTCATCCCCCAGGCTCCGCCCCCTTTCCCGGCTCACCTCTATATATAGAGGCGCGTGCACGCGCACGCGCGCGGGCACGTGCGCCTTCGGCGCTAATTTCAAATATGGTAACAAGGGACAGGAGCCAGGGCCCCTCTTTGCCGCAGGCCGGGGGATGGACAAACACTGCAACATGGCAGAGGAAGCAGTTTCCTATAAGAGAACTCACCATCTGCCTGGACTTTGCTCTGCTGAGAAGAAGCTAGTCCACATGACAAGAAAACATTCCACAGCGGCCTCTAGTGGACAAACACAGGTACCGCAGTCTAATATATTAAATATATATATAAAAATTTTTTTTTTTTTTTTTTTTTTCTTGACCACCATTAAAAATTATTACATTTTTTTAGTAGTTACAGGCATGCACAGAATTTTGCGGGAATACCATTAGGTAACAGACAGAAAGACAAATTAGGCTTGGGGGTCCCCCAATAGAACCAAGTTCCTGGGGGCCCCCACTTACCTGTTCCCCGCCGCAGGACTTTGTTTGGTCCACAAAAGCCCAAACTTCACCTATCACGGCAGGCATTGTAATCAAACCTTCAGGGACCGGGTTCCCAAGGATTCCACTCCCCTGGACCTGTATAGCACCCTGCACAGAAAACATCTTGGTCGTGGGTATGACCAGAGCTCTGGATCCCAGGGTCCAGCTCTCCTAAGAGAAGCATTACAGGCAAAACCTTGCTCTTCTCTGCAAGGCCCGGGTACCGACCGTTTAGCTATGAAGCTTTTTTGGTCGGATCCGGAATAGCTTACTGAGGCCCAAAAGAACCTGTACGTAAGCTCAGTGAAAAACACATGTTTCTTCTTGGCCAACACCTTAGACACTGGCAAAAAACTGAGGTGCTCCCGGATGGGAGGGGCTTATATAGGGGAGGGTACTTCCGGTTTTGGAAGTTGCCAGTGCCAGCACCTGACGGTATCTATATAACCCATTAGTAATGACTATGTCGCTCTGTGTCCCGTGATGTACGAAAAAGAAATCGAGCTGGACCTGAATTGCTTTATTAATAACTTTTAATTTGCAGTATTAGCTTTATAGTCATTTTCAATCGTGACTGTTTTTCTCTTTGTGATGGTGATCGGAAAATTATTTTTGATTACCATCAAGGGTCCAGACAGCTAATATGATCATGGGGTCACCCGTTTTTGTATTTACATATATGGGATCTGAATTGTCTCTACCACTTTAATATACTTAACTTGTAGTTCGTTGATATTGGTTGCTTGATTTTTTATTGTATTTTAACCTTCAAACATTTTATGTTTCATTTTTAATATTTAAGAGTAATATGCACATTTACACATCACAATCTTTATCAGATGTAATGTATTTGTTGCATGGGGAGGCAAGCAATGTGCAGTCTACTTTCTGATTAGGGAGAGTAAATATTCAATGTGTCAATTAATCTATTCATGGTCGCTGGTCTAGGGTCAGGGCTTTGCGGTCATGGAGACACAGAGTACGCACAGACGCTATGAAAAAAGTCCATAATGCATCAGCGATGGACTATAAAAAGGACGCTGTCATACCGTGCAGCCAATCCCATTGATAAAGTCTTTAACAACGAAACATGTCTGGATGTGGCCTGCACGGTAACTTTTTGTGAACTCTGTACGTAGACACCACCACCAAGGCTGATACGACTCTGGCCGGGAAGGAGAGCGAGCAATTGGAGGGTGAGATCTGCTGGTTATTCTGGGTCCGCCGTGACCGCAATTCCTAGTACGCCATTGCAAGCCTCCTTCATTCATTTCTATTGCTTTTTATTTGAAGTGCCTGTTTGAATTTTGAACAATGTGAGTACGATGGTTGAAGATGTTTGTGCAATTTTAAAATAAATAGTTTTTACTTACTTCACCATTGGAAGCACTTATTCATTTTTTACATGTGGAGTGGATTCTCTTGTAAAAATTCCGGTGGATTTGTCTATTAACCCTGGTGGGGTATCAAGCTTTTATGCCGAACATAAGAGTGTGAGGCATATCTATCTGGTGAGTTTTTTTCCTTTGGGAGTGGATTCACAGACGCAAGTGGTGTGGTGAAGGAGCATAATTACATTTTCAAGATTAAGCATATTTGTTGGAAGCACTCGAGTTTTCATCACCTGGATTTCTTTATCACTTGTACTTTGCTTTATGGACTTTTTATTCATGAATATTGTTTTATGGACTTTTATTTATGATTCACTGCACATATATTTCATTACTTTTGTTGCTTGATTATACGTTTTGGATACATAGGACTACTATATTTATCATTTGTCCACTTTCACTTGGTGGAATATTCTTTATATACACATTGTAACGGATCTCAGATACCCCAGATGGGCACATCCGCCAGACTTGTGTCTCCTGTCCTCCAAACGCACCCGCAGCCTGCAGATTCGCCATAACCAGCCCTTAACCCCTCAATCACGAGACAATCCACACAGGTGTTGAGGGTTAAACATGCAGAGCATCAACAGTTTATTAAATCCAAAACATACACTTTTACACACAGTTAGGGACACTCCCCTTAGCCTTGTCATAGAGGGGGGGTAGGGGACAAGGAAGAATCAATGGGAACTGAACACTTGTACATTGAAACAGAGACTACAGATAAACATAAAGGGATTATGGTAAGCAGGCAACCCCTCAATACACATCCCCTGCGGAGAGATGTCTGCAGTCCAGACCATTGTCTGTGTGCCATGAACCAACACAGCTAAACACAGCAACAAGAGGGGGGGGGGGATGGGGGAAAAGGGATGTAGCATTACATTACATTATCTCAATGCCAGCTTCTCCCCGAGTCTCCAGTCTCCTCTGGGCCATAATCTGTGGGTAGGAGGCCCGCCCTCAGTCCCTTCCAAAGCACACAGTGACAGTGGGTTCTGTCACATTTCTCCCCTTTTAAAAACAGACTAACCAGGTTCCTGACCCCGAACTGGTCTGGACCTGCGTTAGTCGCAAACTTCCACCCCAGGCCACCAGGAAAAGGAAAAGTACGTCTCTGGGGCTGGGGAGCAAAATCGCACATACGGTCTCCCGTGAATAAAAACAGCCGCTGCAGAGTGGGAACAGCTGTCCGCACTCCCGTGATCCGGGGCTGGGTTGCAGATATTGAGGGGAGCTGAATAATCCTCTGCCCCGATGCCAGCGCTTCAGCTTGTAGGGAACATAGGCTGGCAGTGCTATGCAGTTGGGGAGGGAAAGGTTCTTGCTTTTCTCCTGGAGTAGCTAACAGCCGCTGAGGAGGTATCTTGCAGGGACTGTCTCCCGGACTCTCCGTCTCTTTTTCTGATGCTGGGCAGAGGCCAACATCGCTCTGCCCCGTAGCCAGTGCTTCTGCTAGGGGGACATATACAATGGTAGAGTTCAGCAGCTGAAGAGGGGGAAGGATTTTCTCCCCTACTGGTTCTGTGACCAGCTTCTGAGGCGACTTCTGACAGGGGCTGTCTCCCAAACCCTCCAAAAATCTACTGAGGGCTGGGTCGGGGCTGGTAACACTCTGCCATGCAGCCAGTGCTGGGCAACCAGCTCACTGAGGTCATCCCTCGGACTCCCTGGATCCAACTCTGAGGGTGGGCAGAGGTCAGCGGCACTCTGCCCTGCAGTCAGCGCTTCTACTGGGGGGATGAACATTGGGGTAATGTCCAATTGCTGGGGAGGGAGAATTGCTTCCTCCACTCCCGTTGGGGATATCTGCTGTTGGGGAAAAGGCTCACGAAAATCATCTCTCAGACTCTCCGGATCCAACTCTTTTTCTGATGCTGGGCTGAGGCTAGTGGCACTCTGCCCTGTAGCCAGCGCTTCTGCTGGGGCACCGGATGCAATACTCTTGACTTGCTGCTGATCACCATTTACCAGCCTTCCAGCGCCAGTCTCAACTTCCCCTTCTGAGACCTTTATGCTATTATCTTGTCTCTCTGCTTGGGGAACCTCTGGTGCGTTCCGGCATTCTAGCACTCGCAGTGCCCTCTGTATCATCGCCGCTTCTTCCATTGCGGTTAGGACGGGAAAACGTAGGGGCACTCCTGGCCCCATTTGCTCCGCATCTTCGTGACTGTCCGCTGTTTCTCCAGGACAGTCCCAGGCAACGGGAGCCATGCCAGGCTGCTGATCACCGTCAAACAGCCGCTTGTAGGCAATCTCGAGCTCCCATTCCTGCTCAACCAGGAACTCCAATTCCTCCAGGTCACACGCCTCTTCAGGGAGGTCCAGCACCTCATCTCGGAAGTCCAGGATGTTTTCCAGCCGCCACTCCTCATCGCTCCCAAAGTCTGGGTCTCCGTACATTTTTTGATGGAGCAGCCCCACGCCGCCGTAGCCAACGCCTTCTGTCGGGCTGCCGTCTGCTGTACTTGGCCACAGTTGAGCCGCGAACCACCGGAGGGCTCTGTAGCTGGCGTCCAGCCTCATCTCCTCCTGGACCAATCTTCCGAGCTCCGTCTTCCACTCATCTCGCGGTCGTTCCCTCAGGAACACCTCTCGCGCATGGTACTGCGTCCAGTACATCTCTGTGGAGGAGGGAAGGATCTTCCCCTGATGGCGCCGCTCGTGGCTTAGCGTTTCATGCCAGAGTTGCCAGCGGATCACATCCTCCCAGCCGAGCATGGTGCGCTCTGTCGCTGGTCCCCGATGTTGCTTCCGCATGCCTTGCAGCCTCCTCTCAAACTCCGCTCTCATGCTGGCTGGTCCCCGTATTGCTCCTCGACGGCTGCCCAGATCTTGAATCCTGGTGGTGGTTTGGATGGCCCGGACTGCAGGAGACATCCCACTGCTGCCACCACTGTAACGGATCTCAGATACCCCAGATGGGCACATCCGCCAGACTTGTGTCTCCTGTCCTCCAAACGCACCCGCAGCCTGCAGATTCGCCATAACCAGCCCTTAACCCCTCAATCACGAGACAATCCACACAGGTGTTGAGGGTTAAACATGCAGAGCATCAACAGTTTATTAAATCCAAAACATACACTTTTACACACAGTTAGGGACACTCCCCTTAGCCTTGTCATAGAGGGGGGGTAGGGGACAAGGAAGAATCAATGGGAACTGAACACTTGTACATTGAAACAGAGACTACAGATAAACATAAAGGGATTATGGTAAGCAGGCAACCCCTCAATACACATCCCCTGCGGAGAGATGTCTGCAGTCCAGACCATTGTCTGTGTGCCATGAACCAACACAGCTAAACACAGCAACAAGAGGGGGGGGGGGATGGGGGAAAAGGGATGTAGCATTACATTACATTATCTCAATGCCAGCTTCTCCCCGAGTCTCCAGTCTCCTCTGGGCCATAATCTGTGGGTAGGAGGCCCGCCCTCAGTCCCTTCCAAAGCACACAGTGACAGTGGGTTCTGTCACACACATTATAGTATTTTTGATTTGTATATCACTTGTTAGGACTGTTTTTGCATAAACAGAGCGCTACTATTTTTTCACTTAAAATACACATACCTCATAGGGTGCCAAATTGCCTAGCACTGGCCCTGCCTGCACTGTGAGGCAAATTGCCACCCGCCAGCCCATTCCGCCTGCTCCACTCCCCGCTGCACTGTGAGGCAAATTGTCGCCAACCCGTTCCGCCCGCTCTGCGCTCCACTGTGAGGCAAATTGATGCCCGCCCCCCCGCCAGCCAGCCTGCTCCGCTCCGCTCCCCGCTCCACCTGTTCTGCCCGCACGCTCCATTCACCTGGGCGTCGGGCCCAGGTAAAAGGAGCGTGCGGGCAGAACAGGGGAACAGTCAGTGGGCGGGACAGTCAGCAGGTGAGTGGGTTTGCTGGCCAATCAGCGGGCGGAGGAGCAGAGAGATGACATCATCTCTCACTGCCCGCCCTGCATCACTGCAGTTCCGCCACCACTGTGCGGGCGGCAGAGAGATTACATTATCTCTCTGCTGCCTGCCTTTTCTCTGGGACACAGCAAGTGGCAATCCGCTATGTGTGGCAGGTGACATCATGGCAAGTGACAATCTGCAATGTGTGGCAGGTGACGTGGCGAGTGACAATCCGCTATGTGTGGCAGGTGACATTGTGGCAAGTGACAATCCGTAATGTGTGGCAAGTGACAATCTGCAACGCGTGGCATGTGATGTCGTGGCAAGTGACAATCCGCAATGTGTGGCAGGTGGCGTTGTGGCAAGTGACAATCCGCTACGTGTGGCAGGTAACGTGGCAAGTGACAATCTGCAACGTGTGGCAGGTGACGTCATGGCAAGTGACAATCAGCAATGTGTGACAGGTGGTGTTGTGGCAAGTGACAATCAGCTACGGGTGGCAGGTGACATCGTGGCAAGTGACAATCCGCAATGTGTGGGAGGTGAAAATCCGCATGTGAAGGCAGGTGACGTTGACAAGTGACACGCTCGGGGCTCCCACTGATTCTGCAATATGGTGAGTTGAACTATTTTATTTTATATAACAATGTAATAATAGAAATAATGCACTTCAAGCATTTTTATTATTATTATTTTTTTACTAGCAATGGCAGTGATATGCATTTTTTTTTTGCGAGAATGCGACATTGCGGTGGACAGGTCGGACACTTTTGACACATTTTTGGGACCATTGACATCTATACAGCGATCTGTGCTATAAAAATGCACTGATTACTGTGTAAATATCACTGTCAGGGAAGGGGTTAAATGTGTTTCCTGGGAGGTGTTTCTAACAGGGGGGGGGAATGGGAATAACTGGAGGAGGAGAGAGATCTCTGTTCCTAATCACTAGGAACAGCAGATCTGTCTCTCCTCCCCTGTCAGAATGGGGATCTGTCTGTTCATGCTCTCTGTGGGGCGATCGTGGGTGGCCGGCTGACATCGCGGCCGCTGGCCAGGCACAGGTCCTTTTATACTCCTATATACATGTATAGAGCCATGACAGGTCCTCTTTATACTCCTACATACATGTATAGAGCCATGACAGGTCCTCTTTATACTTCTACATACATGTATAGTGCCATGATAGGTCCTCTTTATACTTCTACATATATGTATAAAGCCATGACAGGTCCTCATTATACTTCTATATACACGTATAATGCCATGGACGGTCCTCTTTATACTCCTATACATGAATAGTGCCATAACAGGTCCTTTTTATAGAGCCATGACAGGTCCTCTTTATACTCCTTTACATGTATAGAGCCATGACAGGTCCTCTTTGTACTCCTATGCATGTATAGAGCCATGACAGGTCCTCTTTAGTTATCATATAAAATAATGGATGTGGGGGGCATTTTGGTGGGCGTGATTTTTTCTTTTTTTGGGGGGGGGGGCAGCATTTTATTCTTGGTACCAGGCAGCACAATGTCTTGAGCCGGCACTGCCTATGCCTACTTACATTTGCTAGTAGGTGTCCCTCATTCCCATCTTGAAATGTTGGGAGGTATGAGATAACGGCAAGATTTGGAGGAGGCTGAGAGCAAATAGAAGGGACTTTTTGGGGTTAAGAATGGGTTGCTTCACAACTCTGGTTCTTTTCCATTTTCTACATGAAAATAATTAAAAAATAAAAAGCATAATGATCTAAAGATTTCAGCAATCCAGGAAGTTGGCACCATAAACAGAACTGCTCTTGTGCAACTCTCCGGGTCAAATTTATTCGATATGAATGCCAGTCGTTTAATGGCAGGATTTCATCCCGTACCAAGTGCGCACTTCATGAAAATTATCTTTAAGGGAAAAAAAATGCAATCGAGCCAAGAAATTATTCTCCAGAGAGAGAAATACAGTATTTATCGGCGTATAACACGCTCCGGCGTATAACACGCACCCCATGTTTAGGAGGGAATCTTAAGGAAAAAAACTTTTAGGAGGGAAGTTCAAGGAAAAAAACTTACATTTAAATGCAGCCTTGTCCATCATTGCAGCCTTGCCCAGTGTCCATCTGCAGCCTTGTCCATCATTGCAGCCTTGCCCAGTGTCCATCTGCAGCCTTGTCCATCATTGCAGCCTTGCCCAGTGTCCATCTGCAGCCTTGTCCATCATTGCAGCCTTGCCCAGTGTCCATCTGCAGCCTTGTCCATCATTGCAGCCTTGTCCATCATTGCAGCCTTGCCCAGTGTCCATCTGCAGCCTTGCCCAGTGTCCATCATTGCAGCCTTGCCCAGTGTCCATCTGCAGCCTTGTCCATCATTGCAGCCTTGCCCAGTGTCCATCTGCAGCCTTGCCCAGTGTCCATCTGCAGCCTTGCCCAGTGTCCATCTGCAGCCTTGCCCAGTGTCCATCTGCAGCCTTGCCCAGTGTCCATCATTGCAGCTTTGCCCAGTGTCCATCTGCAGCCTTGCCCAGTGTCCATCATTGCAGTCTTGCCCAGTGTCCATCTGCAGCCTTGTCCATCATTGCAGCCTTGCCCAGTGTCCATCTGCAGCCTTGCCCAGTGTCCATCTGCAGCCTTGTCCATCATTGCAGCCTTGCCCAGTGTCCATCTGCAGCCTTGCCCAGTGTCCATCTGCAGCCTTGCCCAGTGTCCATCTGCAGCCTTGCCCAGTGTCCATCATTGCAGCTTTGCCCAGTGTCCATCTGCAGCCTTGCCCAGTGTCCATCTGCAGCCTTGCCCAGTGCCTTTGCAGCCTTGCCCAGTGTCCATCTGCAGCCTTGCCCAGTGCCTTTGCAGCCTTGCCCGATGCATTTGCAGCATTGCCCAGTGCCTTCCCAGTCTCTGCGATTTTTAAAATTGGCGCCGATTTCCACGTGGAGAGGAGCGAGCGGAGCCGAGTGTACTTCGGCTAGACTCGGCTCCTCTTGCAGTCCCGCCCATCTCCACTGATTGCGTCGCTGACATACAGAAAGCCGAGTGTACTTCGGCTAGACTCGGCTCTGCTCACAGTCAGGGGCGGGACTGCGAGAGAAGCCGAGACTAGCCGAAGTACACTCGGCTTTCTGTATGTCAGCGGCGCAATCAGTGGAGATGGGCGGGACTGCGAGAGGAGCCGAGTAAAGCCGAGTGTACTTCGGCTTTGTGTATCCCGGCTCCTCTCGCTCGGATTGGCGGGGGATCGGCGTATAACACGCACCCACGATTTCCCCCTGATTTTAAGGGGAAAAAAGTGCGTGTTATGCGCTGATAAATACGGTAAATAAACACTAACGAGTCGTCTTTTTAAGTTATTCCTTTAATAATAGGTTCCAAATCCTTTGCTGGAAAAAATATTGGCTTTGCAATGTGAATCATTCTATAGTGGGAAGGGTCACTTCCGGTTTTATCACCTGGACAGGAAGTTATGGAAAATTTTCAAAGTGAGGGTCACCCAAATAAAAGTTATTTTTACTATTGTCTCCATGCTGTCTGTCGTGACTGGCTCACCACCAGATATACAAATGTATAATAATAATGTGTGACTGTGGGGGGACATTAGAGTGTAACATTTTTTTATTAAAAAATCATACAAACATACAGCTTATTAATAAAAACATATTTACACAAAAATAAATAACGACTAAACAAAAACAAGCATGCTTACATTAGCAAGTAAAGAAAAACGTTTCCTGACAAGATAACATAGAAAGAAACATATTTTAATGACAACAAAAAAGAGACTACAAACCTCAACTTAAAGTGGAGTTCCACCCAAAAATGGAACCTCCGCTTTTCGGAACCCATCCCCCTTCCGGTGTCACATTTTGCACCTTTCAGGGGGGAGGGGGGTGCAGATACCTGCCTAAGACAGGTATTTTCACCCACTTCCAGGCATAGACTCCCGTAGGAGTCACGCCACTTCCCCCCTCCCCCCCCCCCCCGCTGTCTCCTGGGAAACACACTGGTCACAGGAGAGAGCGGGGACCAGTGAGGGCGCGCCGCGCTACTCGTGCATGCACAGTAGGGAACCGAGTAGTGAAGCCCAAGGCTTCACTTCCTGATTCCCTCACTGAGGATGGTGGAGGGGGCAGCCGAGAGACGCGGTATTTGTAGCTGCTTTAAACACAATCCAGGCTAAGAAACATTTTGAGATTTAATCGCCATCAGGATGTGATTCCAAACCCCCCCCATTAACCCCTCCCCCCCATTAACCCCTCCCCCCACATGATTCACCCCTCCCTCCACATTATTTACCCCGACTTCCACATCATTCACCTTGCATTCTGCACCAGCCACCCTTATTCCCTTCCCCTTCCCACCTCCCCCTCCACCATTATCCAATCCATCCTTCACTCCAGCCACACTTCTGCCACGCTGAGGCGTAGGGGTTGGCACCACCATACACTCTGGTCCAGCACCCTCCGCTGCCTTCACTACACTAGGAGAAGCAATAGGTGCAGACACAGACTTGACAACCACACTTTCTGACGCTGACTGAGTGTTATGTACAGAACGTACCTGATCGTAGAGCCTGACTTGTAGGAGGAGACCTCACTTACAGCCCTGGCTCAGGAGTCACTGGAGTGGGGACAGTGAACTCGGGAGCGCAGCGAGGTAGGAGTGCCTGAGGTAGATGTAGTGGTTGGCACAGTTCAAGGTGATGCTCCTCCAGGGATGGCTGGAACTGTAGGCAGCAGAGGAGGTGGTTGCAGGTCAGCGACCCGGGAGCTGGCAGGTACAGGAACAGCAGGAAGCTGGAGCAGGGTGAGACAAGCTGGGTTAGGTGCACACAGAGCAGCAGACAGAAGCAGGGTCAGACAAGCCGGGTCAGAGCAGGTAATCAGACGGTAAGATTCAGCAGGCTTAAGCGTGGTCAGAGGTACAGGCAAGGTCTGGCAGCAGGTAGGCAGATAGGAGACTGAGCAGGGTCAAGACAAGCCAAGGTCAGGATTGGAGATATCGGATGGTCAAGCAGAGCCGGGTCGGTACAGGTAACAGATAACAGGTATGCAGATTACTGGTACAGAGCTGCAGATCAGACAGCAATGCATCATTGCAGTTGCTGACCTTTTAAAGGCATGATGGCGCCAAGTAGCGCTAACGTGCACGTGCGGGCGCAATTGGCGCATGCGCGCACTCGACGCACGCCGGCGCACAGGCACGAACGGATGCTGTTGCCCATTCTGCACAGGAGCACGTGTGAGCATGCACACACGCAAGAGCCTTCTTCCCATTGCAGCAGGTCCCTGACACTGGGGAACCACAGACTGGGAAGACACTGACACCACAGCCGGCCTCACAGACACAGATTCTGATGGGACAGAGACACTATGATGCCCTGTTACAACCTCTGCCAACCCAGACTCTTCTCTATTCAGATAGAAGAATTCCTCCACTAACTCAAGCTTATTGTGCAAAGCCTCAGGGCACCGGCTATAAGGGTGACCGACCTTATCACATAGGTTACATTTTATGATGTTACAGTCCCTCGCCAGATGCCCCAGTTCCTGGCACAAAGAACACTTCTGTTCTGGACATTTAGAGGAGAAATGTCCCTTGACTCCACATTTTTGGCACAGCTCAGGTTAACCAGGGTAGAAGACAGTAATCCTATCTCTACCAATAAAGGCAGAGGAGGGCAAATGCTGGACCACATTCCCACACACACTCAACCTCATTGACACTGACCACCCACCCGTCCAGATTCCTCTATCATCCACAATCTTTTTTAGGGGACACAACGTTTCACCAAACCTCCTCAACCAGACCCATAAATCCTCAGGGGGTATAGACTCATTCCTTGTCAGGATAGTCACATTCTTAATCGAGGGCTGACGTGAGACAACTTTGGGGACAAGCCCCTTCCAGTCTGGCTGGCCCCTATATACATGCTCAAATCGCTCCCAAAACAGATCCAGTGACTCTGGACGCACAAATGATAAATCATATTCATAGGAACCAGCCGGACTGATAAGCGCATAAATATCCTCCACCTTAAATCCCATGGCTAGGATCTTATCCACAACCACCCTATGATAGGTGGAATATCTTCTCCTTCCCACCTGAGCTGTACCACATTCCTGAGTTTAATGGAAGGTGCGTTTGGTGAAAGTCGCACAACTGGCTCCCTTCCACCACCAGCATGACTTTGTCCTGACACAGCCTTAGCATAACTCCTAACTGGGACAGATGACACATTAACTGGATGCATAGAAATATTAACTGGCTGTATAGAAACCTCTGAAATCTGGTTTGGTAAATCACCCACCACTTTATCCTCCCTTCTCCCCTAGAGCACAACAGTCCCGCTCACCATACTCCCAGAAGTACTACAGTTACCAGCAGTCCCGACATTAGGTAAAGTCTTCCGTTTAGAAAAAACACTACGAGCCGGTTCACACTGGGGGGCACGACTTTGGGGGCGACTCAGCAAGGCGATCTCAAGACGACTTGAGAGGCGATTTGCAAAATGACTTCTGTATAGAAGTCAATGCAAGTCGCCCCGAGTCGCCCCCAAAGTAGTACAGGAACCTTTTTCTAAGTCGGAGCGACTTGAGTCGCTCCTATTAGAACGGTTCCATTGAACAGAGCAGGACGTGACTTGTCAGGCGGCTGAGTCGCCTGACGAGTCGCCCCTGTGTGAACCGGGTCTAACTGTTTCAGTGTTCACACGGCCCTTCGGGTTCTGCATTTTGAATTTTCATGCGCCATTCCTGCTCTGCAGTCCTAGTGTCCACGTGGGACTCCTTCTCACGTGCAAAAATAAACTTCTCTGTCTGGATACATGCCAGCTCCTCCTGCATTCCATGCCGATTGCAGGGATCTGTTGGCAGGTGCAATCTCTTTCTTTGTAGCAGCAATCTCAGGAAAGTCCTCCACACACTGAGAGAGATTTTCAGCAAGCACTCCTTTACCAAGATCTTTATCTAATGAGTCTGTGCCACTCAAGGGAGATTCCATTTCTGTAATGGCCTGCAGCAATCTATCATTTTCCTCAACCTCCTCTTGAGATGACCGAGGCTGCTGGGGAGGGAGGGGGGGCAGATACTGACTCAGGTGCAACAGATCCTGAGACAGGGGTAGTACTGGGGCCACCATGTAAAGCCACTTCCTTACCCCCCATCCATACTGTTGCCATTGCTGTGGCATCCACCCTCTGGCTGGTACTGGCACAGGCACTCTCCATCTGTTGGAATCTCTCCTCATTCTCATACTTCTCCCTGAACACACTGCTGCTTTGCTTTAGAGAGACAACCAACTTCTCCTGCTTTTTCAATGCCTCCCTCAGAGACTTTAGCTTGGAGACTTCCCTCTTACTGCTTCCAGACTTACTGTGCAGGGATTTCTTTTTCCCGAAATCTTCTTTCATGACAGCAAGTTTCTGTTCCTCTTTAGCAATACGGCAAAGTCTGTTCACCACTATATCCTGAAAGACTAGTAAGGACTCCCCTTGCATAGGGACAGGCCCAGGATCCACTGCAGCTTGAGCACATGGTGTAGGCCTCAGTGCCTCTGGGGAGCCTCCACCTTCTCCCCCCCCCCCCACTGCATGGTGGTTTGGGGAGGAGCCTGCAGGACAGGCCCAGGCTTGATGTTTCCTCCAGCTGAGACCAAAGCAGAGTGAGCCAATAGCACCTTGCAAAACAGCACCACCTGGTGGAGAAGCTCCTCTGGTGTAGAGACTGATGTGACTGGCTCAGTGATCTCTTTACAGCACTGCAGTATATGACAGAGCTATATAAATGTATAATAATATAGTGTGTGACTGTGGGGAGACATTGAAGAGTAAGCGTCTGTGGTGCAGAGACTTATGTGTAATTATATAGAATATATTAATACCGCGTGTAGCGCTACCCCCAGTTAAGAGAGCCGCTGATATTGATTTGGGCCCTGTAGTGCACTGCTGTCAACCCCTGGCAATCGGCTCTAACCTCCCGTGGCACAGCTGGTGATAGAGGGATAGGACCGCGTGACCGCAACTGTTGGTGACGCAGTCCTATAACAAACATACACAGAATATACTTTAAAACTCCTATTAAAGTAAGCGGAACTGACACCAAATGTACTTTACCCAGATATTTTACTGAGGCTAATGGGCAAGTAATAAACAACAGTATAACAAGTTGCAGATCCCTGCAATAAACAGTAATAAAGATAAACAGAGTAATCAGAATAATTAAGTATTGCTATGCAACTCTAGCGCTGCCCTTTTACAGCTACTTCCCCTCATGGGTAGACTAACACCCAGCAATGTCTACCTATGCAGTCAGGCCTGACTGATCTAAATGGAAGTTCAGTGAAACAATATTTGCTAGCAATCTCTCGGTGGTGCACTTGAAGAACAACTTTGTAATCCCAACGAATATTAAAGATAAAGTATCTGTCTTTAAACAGCTCTCACCACCTGGACAAGTCCAAGTCCCTTTCCTCCATCGATTCGTCTAGGAACAGGAATCCACCGACATCCAAGTCTTCAATCCTTCTGGTGTACTGCAGCAAGGAGGATTAGATGTCTCTAAGGCTCTGCTAGGCTGGCAGAGGGCTCTTTGGAAAGGAGCACACGGCCCGGGCTTCAGGCCTTGTGCACACAGCAGTTCAGCACAGACATCCTTTTGCTAGGAGAGGGGGGTACAAAGAGACCGACCAAAACTCCGCCTCCCCTTTATAAAGTCTGCCCCAGCAGTCTCTGTTCTGGAGCAATGCACCCTGGGTGCTGCAAGATGTACTGGGAGATGTAGTCTCTCTCTCCTCTGCTTTCACTTCCATAATGTCTCTTTACTTCCTCCCGACTCACCTCTCACCTGGAACTTCTTGTCTCTCTGCATTAAAGGGGAACACCCCGCTACACACTCCCCCCACTTGAACTCTTTGGTCCCCAAAGATAAACTTCAACAAATACTGTTTACCATTTTGGACAATGTCGAGCATGATGTTGGCATAGGGAATTCCCACCAAAACTTTGGGATGGAACTCTCTTGCCCACAGGTCACACTACCATGAGTGGCCTGCCTAACTGTGCCAGAGAGTGAGCTGGGGTTGCCCTCCACCAAATGGACGGTGGAAGGATCAGGTTGTTCAACACTTCTCCTAGCCGTTACAACAGAGTCCTCTGAGCTCGTCCCCATTTGGGGGTAAGTTAGTTTCTTGGGAGGCCTGATGACTCTGCGAGCCCTCTGCTCTCTTGGTGCTTCTGACTCTGGCACCACAGGCTCTTCTTCAGGAGTAAGTTCAGGTAACATTGCTGGTTCTGGAACCTCTGATTCAGAAGTCAACTGACGTATGGAATCTCTAGAGTCCTCCTCTGCGCAAGTGTCAGGAACATCTTCCCAGTAATCAGCTGAGGGACTGAAGGGTATGAATTCAGTAGCCTCCGGATTCAGCGTTGCATCTGGGGTATCCCCTCCATTTGGGAGATCTATGGCGGACGTTCCCAGAGTCGAGGGAGGCCACAGCCAGTCCAGTTCTCCACCTTCTTCTGTACTCAATTGGGAGGCCTCCCCATCTTTGGCTCGAGAGGTCTGGGACCGAGTGTTCGGCCTAGGAATATCCAGGATAGAGGCCGGTTCAGGGGAGTCTCTCACGGGAGGTATTCTGACTGCCTCAGCAAGTGGGAGCAGGTGGTTCCGATGCCACGTCTTCAGTGGACCCACCTTTCCTTCTGGCTTTAGTTTGTAGACAGGCAAACCGGGCAACTTCCTACAGACAACATAGGGCTCAGATCTCCACCTGTCGGCAAGCTTGTGTTTTCCAGGGACCCCCAGATTGCGTAGCAGTACTCGGTCCCCGGGCTGCAGATCTTGCACTCGAACCTTCAGATCAAAATTTCTCTTGTTGCGGGCCCCCCTTTGATCCGAAGCCGCCTGGGCTTGTTCATAGGCCACCTGCAAGCTACGTCTAAGTCTGTCCACGTATCCCTTGTGGGATGTAGCTGAGGTATTGTCTATAGAAGTGCCAAAGGCCAGGTCCACAGGTAGCCTTGCTTCTCTCCCAAACATAAGTCGATAAGGGGAGTAGCCAGTGGCGTCACTTGTGGTACAGTTATAGGCATGTACTAGGGCTGATATGTGCTGACTCCAGTGTTGCTTCTTCTCTGCCAAGTCTCCACACCTTCCCTATCCCCTCTCCCGGGGTCTTCTGCTCTAAGACCAGTCGTTGGTAGGCCGTCTTTAGCATGGGATGGATTTTGGTGGCTGAATGGTTTCTCTCTTTCACTAGAGGGGTCAGGAGTCTCCTAACTAGATCCGTGTTTGTCCCAATGATCAGGGAAATCTTGCTGGCTCCAGGCGGCCGGGGACACACAACTGCCAGGGTGTCAAACACTTCAGCCTTCCCAGCCACGGATGGGTCGAAAGTCATCTTTATAGGCAGGTACCCATCATAAGGGAAACTCTGGGTTCCAAGTCCCCATATCTCCAGCTCTTCTATCTTCTGGATAGGCAGATGACTCAAGTGCCTATCATAGAAGTCCCGGTATAGTAAAGTCACCTGTGCTCCGGTGTCCAAAAGAGCTTTAGTATAGACTCCTTCCACTTGAATGGGCACAGTAGGAGACGGGCCCACTAGTTCCTTTGGGTATGACCGGACTGGGGTCACCTCTTTTTTTTGGCTTTCGACCCTTGCCCTGCTCCTTTTGGACTTTAATTTTTCCTGAGCCTGGCATGCATTGACTTTCTCCCTCTCAATGGGGGCACAAACCCGCTGAGGGATGTTATTGTTCCTTTTAGGTGGATGTTCCTTCTTTGGGGTGCTGTACTTCCACTGAGGGGTCTTGCCCCCTCCCTCTGGGGTACATCTTGGTGGGGGTGTACTATACCTCCTCCTAGGAGTTTTGTCTCCTCCATTCTTGGCCTTTTTTTTTAGTTTGGAGCGCACTGAAGATGATGGGCACCCGGTTGACTCCTTCACCGGGGCCCTTTGGAGTTTCCCGCCGGCTTGCAATTATCTGTTCTCTTCTTCTTTGGGCTGGAGCATACGTTTGCAAAGTGGCCACTCCCTCCGCAGTTATAGCAAATCACCTCTTCTCGGTCCTGTAGGGAGGCCGGTGCTGAGGTGTTCGGGAACAACTCCTTTCTTGGGCTTGGTTTCTCTCGTCTTCTCTGATCTTTCTCCATCAAAGAGATCAGCATCTCCAACACTTGGGCCATTTGCGATTTCAGAGTGTCAACCTCCGCTTCTCTTTCTGGGCTCTTGACCGAATGTACCAACACTGGTACAGGTGTGACATTCGCCTTGGCCACCTGCTGATCTTCCTGCAGCGCCTCTTCGTCCCTAATAATTTTTATTAGATCAGAGTAGGTTAGTGACATTCCTCCTCCTGAGGTTTTCAGGTGCAGCCAGACCGGGTCTGAGCGCCGTGCTCCCCTCATGATCTGCTTCATGCGTGCTTCATCTGCATCTTTGGGCAGCATTCCCTTCTTCAGTACAATCTTGCATAACTGCCTGTTCAGCCTTCTAACATATTCTGACAGTTTCTCATTCGGCTGCTGGAGAGTGTGTTCAATTTGATAAATCATCTCTGACACCTTCTCCAGCTGACCAAACTCTTCCTGCAGCATGGCCAGGCAATCTTGAGCTGTACAGTTTTCATTTCCAAACCGGAAGCTCTTCACCGCTTCTGCCGCGGCACCTTTCAGACTTTCTAAGACTCGCTGTCTCTTCTGTGCCTCAGGCACCTCCCATGCTTCTACTGCCTGCAATGCCTGTTCCACCCAAGTGTCAAAATCTTCCTCCCCCGCAGGGACGGGGAGCTTCCCTGAGAAGGTGCTAAGCTTCCGGTAACCGGCCTCCACATGCACCGTACTGCTTTTCTGGCACTTAATTACAAGGTCTCCTAGAGCATTCAACAATTCAGGCCCTATAGCGGCCAGCGGTGATCCCGGGCTTAATAGTTCCTTAAGCTTTTCTGCTTTAGGGGATAGTGGTGGAGATAATTGTGGGAGTGATGGCTTTGGTGTCTGAAACCATTCTTCCTTCACTGGCAGCGAATGTATCAAGTGATAGATCTGATTATCTATGGCTTGTATACTCTGACTTTTAAAATGCTCTGGGATTTCGTTTTTCCATTCTACCAGTGCGTATGTAAACGAGATCACTGGATCTGGCCTAAAATCCATCACCCATGCTTTGTGGCTCGGAGACAGTAACAATACGAGCTGTTTTATCTCCTCTTCCTTCCATCTTTCCCCCGGGAGTACAATGACTACCGCCGCGGTTGGATCGGCGCCAATCGCTGCGCACCACTGTGACATTGCCAGCGGGTCCATGCTGTTACTTCTGACCGGCTTGATTGCAGCGTGCAACGTACAAGGATCCCGGACTCGAGCCCCCACGTGTAGCGCTACCCCCAGTTAAGAGAGCCGCTGATATTGATTTGGGCCCTGTAGTGCACTGCTGTCAACCCCTGGCAATCGGCTCTAACCTCCCGTGGCACAGCTGGTGATAGAGGGATAGGACCGCGTGACCGCAACTGTTGGTGACGCAGTCCTATAACAAACATACACAGAATATACTTTAAAACTCCTATTAAAGTAAGCGGAACTGACACCAAATGTACTTTACCCAGATATTTTACTGAGGCTAATGGGCAAGTAATAAACAACAGTATAACAAGTTGCAGATCCCTGCAATAAACAGTAATAAAGATAAACAGAGTAATCAGAATAATTAAGTATTGCTATGCAACTCTAGCGCTGCCCTTTTACAGCTACTTCCCCTCATGGGTAGACTAACACCCAGCAATGTCTACCTATGCAGTCAGGCCTGACTGATCTAAATGGAAGTTCAGTGAAACAATATTTGCTAGCAATCTCTCGGTGGTGCACTTGAAGAACAACTTTGTAATCCCAACGAATATTAAAGATAAAGTATCTGTCTTTAAACAGCTCTCACCACCTGGACAAGTCCAAGTCCCTTTCCTCCATCGATTCGTCTAGGAACAGGAATCCACCGACATCCAAGTCTTCAATCCTTCTGGTGTACTGCAGCAAGGAGGATTAGATGTCTCTAAGGCTCTGCTAGGCTGGCAGAGGGCTCTTTGGAAAGGAGCACACGGCCCGGGCTTCAGGCCTTGTGCACACAGCAGTTCAGCACAGACATCCTCTTGCTAGGAGAGGGGGGTACAAAGAGACCGACCAAAACTCCGCCTCCCCTTTATAAAGTCTGCCCCAGCAGTCTCTGTTCTGGAGCAATGCACCCTGGGTGCTGCAAGATGTACTGGGAGATGTAGTCTCTCTCTCCTCTGCTTTCACTTCCATAATGTCTCTTTACTTCCTCCCGACTCACCTCTCACCTGGAACTTCTTGTCTCTCTGCATTAAAGGGGAACACCCCGCTACACGCAGATAAATAATGTGGATCTCTGCACCAACCATATGCTATAGACATTTGCACAGCACACACAGTTCCAAGGCAGTGGAGATGGGACAGTGATGAATACATTTATCATCTGTACAGCAAGCAGGTGCACCCGGGCGTAGTGAAACATTTTGTTTAGCTGCTGCATTTATGGGAGGAAAACTGGCAGTTACAAAATGTTCTCAAAATAATCTTTCAATATTCTGTTTTGTTGAGGGCACCTCCTTTGCAAATTTCTATTTTAGTTTCTGACAGGTTTGACCACTTCAATACCAGGCACTGCCACCCCCTTCCTGCCAAGTCCAATTTTCAGCCTTCAGCGCTGTCACATTTTGAATGACAATTACGCGGTCATGCCATGCTGTACCTCAACAAAAATTTTCCCCACAAATAGATTTGATCACAACTGGGGTTTTAATTTTTTTCGCTCCAGATAAAAAAAGACAGAAAATTTGTAAAAAAATAAATAAAAAGTTTTTCTTTGTTCCTGTTACAAAACTTTGTAAGAAAGTATGTTTTTTCCTTTACTGATGGGCACTGATGAGGCTGCACTGATGGGCACTGATGAGGTGGCACTGATGATGAGGCACTTATATGCAGCACTGATGGGCACTGATAGGCGGCACTGATAGGCAGCACTGATAGGCAGCACTGATCAGGGGGCACTGACAGGCAATTACCGATGGGCAGAGTGCCATCCTAATGGGCACTGATTGGCATCCCTGGTGGGCTCACCTGTTGGTCTCCAGTTGGCATCCCTGGTGGCCTCCAGCGGGCATCCTCGATCGGTCTGACACACCACACCACTGATCGCGCGCTAGTGGCTTATCCTGCGGTCGTCATTTTGTTATATGGCCGGCGGGAAGTGGTTAAAGTGACCAGGCAATCGCATACTAGCACATTATAAGAAACTTACCCTAGAAGGAAGCCCTCCAGAGCCGCAATGTTACTGCTGAGATGGCTAACATCTTCCCCCGGTCTTCCTTCCAGGTTTGCGGCCTCCGGCTACATGAGTGGCTGGAAAAACGATGACGTCACTCCCACGAATGCCGTTTCCGGCATGGGTTCTAAAGGTCTGGCACTGTAAGCCAGACCTTCAGAGCACATGCGCCGGTGATGTCATCGGCTGCATGCACTCTGAATATCTCCTAAACAGTGCAAGTTTAGGAGATATTCACAGAACCTACAGGCAAGCCTTACTATAGACTTACCTGTAGGTACAAGTGGTAGTACAGAGTTTTCTACCACTTTAATCACTTCCATACCGGGTCATTGTAAAATGACGCCGGCAGGAACCCTCTCCCCCCCTGGGTGGACGTCATATGACGTCCTGGGTTTTAGGGGGGATATCTGAATGATGCCTGCAGCTAGAGGCATCATTCAGATATCCTTCTCTTCTGCCGGCGATTCTGCGCACCATAAGAATGATCATAGCGGCGGTTCTCTTGCTTGATCGTTCTTCTAGGCGGCGGGAGGGGACATCCCGACCCTCCCGCCGCCATCCGGTGCTTCTCCAGGCTCTCCCGTGCCATCGGGGTCCCGGAGAGAATCGTCGGGCGCCAGTGGTGGGTCACGTGATGAGCATAGAGATGGTCACCAGTCATCTCTATGACCATCGGAGGCCCGGGCGCGATGTAATGACGTCACGCCCGGGTCCTCAGATGTAAACAAAGCCGCCGTTGCGGCTAGTAAGCATGAGATTGGTGAACTTTTTTTCACAATCTCATGCATTCCAGCCTGGAGGAGAGATGTGGGGTCTTATTGACCCCACATCTCTCCATAAAGAGGACCTGTCACACACGATTCCAATTACAAGGGATGTTTACATTCCTTGTAATAGGAATAAAAGTGATCAAACAAAAACGCCCCTGTCCTCAATAGCTCGTGCTCAGAAGCGAACGCACACGTAAGTCCCGACCACATATGTAAACGCCGTTCAAACCACATATGTGAGGTATCGCCATGTGCGTTAGACCGCGTGCAACAATTCTAGTACTAGACCTCCTCTATAACTCTAACCTGGTAACCTGTAAAAAAATTTAAAGCGTCGCCTATGGAGATCTTTAAGTACCGAAGTTTGGCACCATTCCATGAGTGTGCGCAATTTTAAAGCGTGACATGTTAGGTATCTTTTTACTTGGCGTAACATCATCTTTCATATTTTACAAAAAAATTGGGCTAACTTTACTGTTTTGTTATTTTTTAATTCATGAAACCATTTTTTTCAAAAAAAAAGCCGTTTGAAAAATTATTGCGCAAATACCGTGCAAGATAAAAAGTTGCAATGACCGTCATTTTATTCCCTAGGGTGTCTGCTAAAAAAAAAACATATATAATATTTGAGGGTTCTGAGTAATTTTCTAGCAAAAGAACGATGATTTGTACATGTAGGAGAGAAGTGCCAGAATTGGCCACCGTATGGAAGTGGTATAAAAAGCCCTGTATGGAAAGGGTTAAAGGTTAGATTTAAAAAAAATAATAATAATGGTTTTGCACAGAGAAGCCCCAATAGTCCTCTTCTTGGGTCCCCCGCTGGAACTCCTGGCTCCTCCCCCTTGGACAGTACCCCGAATAGCAATCCACTTGCTATGGGGCACTGGTGCCTGCTCGCTCCTTAGCCCTGCTCTATGCATCCATAAAACACATAGAGCTGTGACTTGGCCCTGCCCCCACTCTCTCTCTCCTCACTTGCTCACTGGCTGTGATTGACAGCAGTGGGAGCCAATGAGACACTGTGAAGCTGGACATTGATCTGGAGAGTCTGTAGGTGATCTGCTACGGTATCTAGGACCCCTAACCCTTTTTACTTAAGCATTCTGCAATAAATCAATAAAAAGGCAAGAGTGACTGGCGCCCAATATCTCGGTCCCCCCAATTAAGCCATGGACTCAGCCCTGGGATGAAATGCTAGCCAGCCTTGACCATTGGAGGAGCTATCCTGTCTTTGGGGTGTCAGACGGGTGCTACACATTTTTCATCAAAAAAGGTAAACCTACTGTAGCGACCTCACCTCTCTCCCTTGCTTTATCGGTTACATGGCTGTTGTCTAGGGGTACCTGGGAGAGAGAGATGATACACACCACGGCCCATGTCCTCCGTAACTAGGAGGTGAAGGCCAGAGATTGGGCTTTTGTGTAGGTGTCCTAGAGCCAAGTCCAGTCCTTCGTCCCTGACTCCTTTGCTTAGTAACCCAAGTTCCACACAGTGAATAGGTACAACTCAGTTTTATTCTTCTTGCCAAGCAATAAAACAGTCTTTCTCCTTCAGAATAGTGGGGAGACAGATCGAGGCACAATCCTTTCCCTTCTTGCTGCTGCCCACTGTGCTGTCACCAGTGGTGAATGGTCACTGCCACTGACTAGGTAATTTAGAACGTGAATTTACCTTCGCTCACTTTGCCCCTGTCAGAGGAAGAAATCCGTCCAAGGGAGAAATGGAGGCCTCTCCGTCACCAGCGATGCTGCGCCAAACTCTTCGGGGGAAGTTACTGTGCACCAGTTCTCACGAACTCAGACACGGGCCCCCTCGGATTCCTCACCCTCGCGGAACTCAGTCGAAGGTACTGAGCCCCAGGCATCCGCCATAGTACCTCACCCCAGGCTAAAGGTGCCTGGGATGGACTCCATCTCTGCTCCAGCTAGGCCAAGGGCGCCTAGGCCTCGAACACCAGAACGCCGGCACCCAAGCTGAAGCTGCCTGGGTGCGGCCACGTCCTCCGACTCTCTCCTCAAAATCAGGGCCTCCGCCCCTTTTATGACCTCTCCCTTTGCATCACAGCGGGTTCCCCGCTGTACCAGCTCCAGGGGAGGACAAAAAGGCATGGTTCGCGGTGTATGTTCAGCTCGGGCCCAAGGCAACAGTGCCACCCAGGGACCCCAAGGAACTTCACACCACCAGAGTCCTTACAAATTCAAATACCCGTTACACTACATTTAAAAAAAAGAAAAAAGTCTTTGATCTATCTCAGGATAATCCACATAGACTTGCATATGGAAAGTTGCATCTAAAATACCTCCATTATTTTTATCAAAAGGAGTTCCTTAAACAAACAAGTATAGGTCAAAATACGGTAAGATTCCTCAGAGCTTCTAAAGAACATCGCCAATTGTGGTTTTGTAAGTAAATATTTAATGGTGGCACTTGATGGAACAGTTCCAATACTAAGCAGCATATCCAACAAATATCAGACCAACAGTCTTTATCCATTGTATGCAATATGAGTTTATATAATTGCACATAAATAATTTTGGGGAGTTTGTGTAGTTGAATCCTCAGCTTTGTATATCTAAGAAAAGGTGATGTCTGAATAAGTAATCTAGATGTGTCTATTACTCTTGAAGATGGCAGTCACAATATGATGGCACAGGAAATAGGCTGAGAATTCTCTCCATAAACTGTGTTTGACCACAATGTTAATCAGTGGACCTCTTTATAGTATAAAAGGAGGTAAATGGAAAACAAGTCCACACACAAACAATTTCAGTAGATCATAAGGTACCACAAATGCCCAAAATGGCAGATATACAACAAAAAAATTTAAAAAATCTACACTGTGTAGCAATAGTACATTACCCAAATCCAGTTCCTTTGGAAGCTAAAGTTCAACTATGCATCCTCCAGCTGTCCAGTAAGAATACACAAGGCAATTCCCGTAGTAGCTGGTTGCGCAAGAATCCACTGTTGGCAAAGCATCGGGGGCATGCATAGAAGCTAAATTGTGGCAATGGGTGTTGTTGATGAAATGGTGACTTTCTCAAAAGGAGGTGACAACACAATGGCTTTTTAAGCATCCTATGGACCAAATTAAAAATGATGGTGTCAGAATGTATGCACAGAAAACATCATGATATATGGCGTACCAACACATGCGTAGAAAACATCCCAAAAGTCTATTATACCTTAGTATAGGGGTATCAAACAATTTCATCACTGGCCGCATCAGCACTGTGGTTGCCCTCAAACAGCTGGTTGTATCTGTAACACTATATAAATTTGTTGAGGGCTTTTTTCTTAGAGAATAGGCCCCCCCATTGAACAATGGGTGTGACCAAATTGCACTACCAGTGGGAGGATCTTAAATGGGCAATATATAACAGAAGTGAGTTATGTGCAGAGTTCAGGGGTGCGCTATGTACAGCGTGCAGTTTCAGGGATTCCCAATGCACAGAGTTCAGGGGTGCGCTACATACATAGTTCCGGGGTTTACTATGTACCGAGTGTAGGGTTCAGTGGTGCACTATGCACAGCGTGCAGTTTCAGGGTTTCCTCTGCACAGAGTGCAGAGTTCAGGGGTGCGCTATGGACAGAGTTCAGGGGTGCACTACATACAGACTGCAGAGTTCAGGAGTACGCTACTATGAACTGAATTATGCTATGTACAGAATGCAGGGTTTAGGGGTGTGCAGGGTTCAGCTCTCCTTCATAGGCTGTCCATGTCTCACTTCTGCTCTCCTCTGCTCTGACCTCTGTACCGCTCTCCCCATCCCCTACTGTACAGAGTGCAGTTTCAGGGTTGCCCATTGCACAGAGTTCAAGGGTGCACTACATACATAGTTCAGGGGTGTGTTGTGTACCGAGTGCAGGGTTCAATGGTGCACGATGCACAGAGTGCAGTTTCAGGGGTTCCCTATGCACAGAGTGCACAGTTCAGGGGTGCACCATGTGCTGAGTTTAGGGGTGCGCTACATACAAAGTGCAATTGCAAGGGTTCCCTATGCACAAAGTGCAGAGTTCAGGTGTGTAGAGTGCCCATTAAACAGAGTTCAGGGGTGGGCTTCATTATACTTCAGGGGTGCGCTATGTACAGAGTGCAGGGTTCAGTGGTGCACTATGCACAGAGTAAAGTTTCAGGGGTTCCCTATGCACAGAGTGCAGAGTTCAGGGATGCACTATGTGCAGGGTTTAGGAGTGCGATATGTACAGAGTGCAGGGTTTAGGGGTGTGCTATGCACAGTGTGCAGGGTTCAGCTCTCTTTCACAAGCAGTCCACATCCTACTTCCGTCCTCACCACCTCTGACCTCTGCATCACTCTCCCCCATCCCCCCCTCTGCACACACTTCCCTTCACAGCCCCCATCTCCCCCATCTAGCCCAAAGTGTCCTTGCATCTCACCTTTTTTAAAATACCCAGATTGGCTCTAGCACCTCCCCACAGTGTAGGCAGCTCTGTTTCTCTCACAGCAAGATCATTGGTTGGCATCTGTGCACCCAGTCACAGATAAGGATCACAGTGCAGCCTAACCTAGCGCATGATGCCCTATCCCACCTATAAGCACACTGCACCTGCATCTGTATCTCCCTTGTCCTCGCCAAAGGCTTCTGTGTTTACAATTGACAGTAGTGAGTGCGGAGCAGAGGATGAGAGCCGGAGGTGGTGACCACATTCCAGCTGAAAAAAATCTCTGGGTGCGAGGGCCACATGAAATGGCCTGGCAGGCCAGATTCTGCCACCGGGCCTTGTGTTTGACACATGTGCCTTAGGAAAAAGTGTAAAGCATGTTAAGTTGAAGCACATGCAAAACACTGGTTTGCACCACAAAAGCACATACCAAAACCAAAAAAGGCAAAGAGAACAGGGGTTCTTCCGAAAAAGACTTATTGAAGAGTGCAATAAATGTCCAACTAGATAATAAAAAACGATCTAGGGATATAAAGCTAGATTCTTACTGTAATCACCTTCTCTACCGATTTAATCAATTCTATACAAGACTTAAAATTATAGTTGTCCAAAATATTCAGAAAGTTTAAACACATCATAGGTTTTGGACACCCACCTTTGAGACCTACACTGTCTTCTCTCCCTGCCCAACAGCCAAGTCACCACCACGTGGACATCCTATTCTTAGGGACTCCATCCCAGGGCTACTCTCACACTCCAGTTGGTTGCCCTCTTGGATACCCTAACAAGAAGCATTGTATAGTCAGCCAGGTAGATTGAATTTGTAAATAATACCTAACCTAACGTGGCCTTGGACAATCTATTTAAACAGACCCCAGGATAAAGAGCTCCCCGCTTGCCAACTCTATAGTTAGCCACCCCTTCCCCCCCAACACCTTTTAATGTTTATAGATTTTTTTTATCTTATATGTCTTGCGTGCACTTTTTGTTTACTTTTACCTCTGTCCTATCTCTGTGTACTGTATCTTGCACGTGTGTAACCGATAATCTTTGTGCCTTAATAACATTCGATTACATAAAAAGACAAGATAGGCTATCGGAGAACGTAAACTTCCTGAGACATCAGAGACAAGGTCAGAGATCCTAGCTTTAAACTGATGTTTTATTGTGTCAACATAACAACCATAAAATAAAAATATAAATGGCTCATTCTGTGTTATGATTGGCCAAATTTGTAGAAAAAAAATTGCCATTAAATAGTTCGATTATAGTCTCTACTTTCATAGAACTGCAGTTGCACGTGGTAAGTGAAAAAGTTGTTGTAATTTTGAGTTTACTGGATCCTCCATGAGCCATTGCCGATGTTGGCCTAAAGTTCTTTTTTTATCCTTATGCCGCGTACACACGATCATTATTCATGGCGGTTAAAAAACCGCCGTGACTAATGTCATTTAAAACGGGGGAACAGCTTGTTCCCCACACACGGTCGTTTTTCACGTCGTTTTTTCTCGTCGAGAAAAACGACCGTCTGTGGGCTCCGCGGCAGTGTTTCCCTATGGGAAATACTGCCGCAGAAAAAATTTAGGAAAAAACGACGAGAAAAATTAGAACATGTTCTAATTTTTCTCGTCGTTTTTAATGCCGTTTTTCTCGTCGAGAAAAACGCCAAAATGCCCACAGACGATAATTTTTCTCGTCAAATGGGAAAAATGTCGTTTTTCCCGACGAGAAAAACGGCCGTGTGTACGCGGCATCAGATTGTTCATTATACTTAGTAATAAATCCAACAGACCTCTCACCTTTATTTTAGATTTTGTCCCTATATCCTCTCTCCTTGATTCCTACACATAATTGTTTTGCTTCATTTTTAAACAGTTCTAGGGTTCTATGCTAAATCTGGGGGTTCACCATCCACCATTGGGTGAACTAAATGCCATGAACTAAATGCCATGTTCTTCTGCCTCCTAAATGGAACCTCCAGCAGATGGGAAGCCATTCATTTGGTGGCAGTATTACTACCACCACTAAATGTGACAGCCGGCATCCTAGAAATCAATGAAACATCCCCAAGCACATTCAGCTGCCAGACAGGAGATTTCCCAAGCCTTTGCATTCAACTCCTTGATAGGGAATTTCTCAGCCAGCAGCTTGATGAGACCAGGGATGCATCGGTGGTTGCCTGGTAGGGACTGAACATTGACTTCAATTCGGTTCACTTTGACATCCACAGTTTGCAAAATTTTGTTGGGGAGAACATGCCCATGAATCAAACCCATGCACACTTGCCTGTGCTCTTATGGTATTTTGATTGAATTTTGTTTGCTTGGAGGACCTCCTTATGACACAGATATTTTGGATGTAAATTTTCAGTTGGCAATGATTCTAGTTCTTTGAAAATTCTAAAGAATCTTACAGATTGAAGACAATATTTTGACTTACCATTGTTTGCTTAACCACTTTAGCTCCGGAAGGTTTTACCCCTTCATGACCAGGCCATTTTTTGCGATACTGCAGTGTGCTACTTTAACTGGTAATTGCGCAGTCATGCAATGCTTTATCCAAACAAAATGTACATAATTTGTTTCTAACAAGTAGAGCTTTCTTTTGGTGGTATTTGCTCACCTCTGGCTTCTAAATTTTCTATTATATAAACAAAAAAATACCAAACATTTTGAGGAAAAAAAAAATACTTTCTGCTATAAAATATTTCCAACAAAAGAAAAGAAATATTGCCAAAATGTATTCTGCTAAATGTCTTGGTAAAAAAAAGTGTATATTGATTAATTTGTGTGAAAGTTCAGGGGCGGCTCTTTATTTAGGCAAATTAGGCGATTGCCTAAGGCCTTGCACTCGCAGGGGCCTCACGGTCGCCTAATTTGCCCAATGTCTTACCCCAGGTTTGAGGGACAGGGACCTTAACGCTGCTGTGCTCAGGCAGCGTTAAGAGCCCTGTCTCAGGAGCGGGGCCACCAACGTCCCTAACAACCAGTGAATATCGGTGGCACCAACCCTTGTGCTGTCAATGACCCATCATGCCCTCAGTCAATGACGTCACAAGGGGGCAGGTTCACCTGGTGACATCGCCGAGTGGCCCCTTCCCCTTAGTTATTTAAGAGCTGTCAGCCAGCAGTGGGTGTCGTAATTGATGATGTATCTTGTTGATGGATCTTTTGATTTTTTTTAAAAAAGGACTTTTCAAAAAACTTGTGTTGCTTTTTTCTTTACTTTTTCTTTACTTTTTTACACTTTCGGTGAATGAGTAGGGGTAATATGTACCCCATACTCATTCACATGAGGGGGTAGGATCTGGGTGCCCCCTTGTTAAAGGGGGCTTCCAGATTCCAATAAGACCCCCACAACCACCGGCCAGGGTTGCAGGGAAGAGGCCCTTGTCCTTGAATTATTTTTCCCATCAAGGGCGTGAGTCGGGCCCGATGTCAAGTTTTGCCTAAGGCCTCACAAAGCCTAGAGCCGCCTCTGTGAAAGTTATAGCGTCTACAAACTCCATTATGTTACCATGTCACTATGGACCAAAATCTCAGAGAAATGTTTCCAACACCTTGTTGAATCTATGCCACGAAGAATGAAGGCAGATCTGAAGGCAAAAGGGGGTCCAACCCAGTACTTGCAAGGTGAACCTAATAAAGTGGCTGGTGAGTGTATATTAACCAGTATTTTGGTAAAATATAAAAGATGAGGTTGCCTCAGTAAAAAGATACCAAACATGTCAAACTGTGAAAGTGATCGGGCGGCTGTCACTTCCACCAGAACACCGACAGCTGGTTTTAGAAGTGTATATCTTGGTGCGTGTTCAGGAAGCCTTGATACCAGCCACCATTTATAAACAGTGCCAGGACTCCAGAAGTTAGCATTGTGCTATCTGGGTCACGGAGACCCACTGAAAGTCATTGCGATCTATATCTTGTGGACCATCTTTGGTTATTTGTCTCCAGTTACCAACCACAACTTATGACAACCAGCTCATACACAGTCTGATTACATACTGTATGGAGAGAAAGCTCTGCCAGGCATTTGTACGTCCATACTGTGTCTGCCATCCGGACACATCTGGACTATTTATTCAGACATCACCTCTTATTAAATATACCAAACTGAGGATTCATTTATACAAAGTCGTAAACTTTATCTTCAATTATGGAGTTGAAGTTCAGCAATAAAAATTGATCTTGCATACAGTGGATAAAGTCCTGCTGCCGGATATACTAAGTACTGGAAATGTTCCATCAAGTGCCACCATTATATATTTACTTTCTGATACCACAACTGGCAATGATTCGAGTTCTTTGGAATAGCTAGTAATAGTAAATCACATTTAACAGGACTTGCTCTGTAATGTTGATATAGCTTATCCAAATCACTTCTTCTTTGGAAATTCTGAAGAAAATAATTTTACAATAATGTTGCTACTACTTATGAGAAAAAAAAGAGATACAATATCTGTATGTAGCACTACCCCTTGTTAAGAGAGCTGCTGGTTTTGTTTGGGTCTGTACTCTGGCTATCAACCCTTAGAACTTGGCTCGAACCCTCCCTTGGCACAACTGGTCTGCACAGTTATTGTGGAACCCACTGGTGGTTGGGGAACACAATAAGGCTACACAACAATAAAATAGTACATAAAGTTGTTACCTTGTAATAACTGCTTGTCCATGCAGGATAATGGAGAACTCCACACAGTATTCCACTTAACCAGAGTCAAAGTTTACTCAGTGGTAAAAGATAATAAAGTTAAACAGAGATACAGTTAACGCGTGCAGAGCCCTGCAGAGCCAATGGTAAAGCAAACAATATAAAACACATGTTATATGCGCATGTTCTATATTAGTGAAACCTATGCTCGCAAGCTCCCCCTAATGGGCAATATGGAACACGTGTCCCATCACTATCGGTTCTAGTCAGGCCTGACTAAGTTCAGTATATAGTTCCTTCAGTAGTAGGAGTCTCCGCTAGCAAATCGTTGGTGCACATAATATTTGTAATCCACAAGGTTGTTAAAAGAAGGCAAAACTAAACATCCACAATGTTCCACAATGAATGTAAAACTCACTGGCAGTGAAAACGCCAAACTTTAAACCACACGGCCACCGCGAGATTCATTAGGTCCTTGCGTGTGGCGCATAGGGATGAGCTCGGTGTTCGAGTCGAACATAGGTTCGACTCGAACATCAGCTGTTTGCGCGTTCGGTGAACAACGAACGATTTGGGCCGTTCGCGCCAAATTCGAGTGACGCGAATGGCCCACAATACACTGCGCCATCGCAGTGTAATCCCGGCGCTGTGATTGGCCAAGCATGCACTGTGACCCTGCATGCTTGGCCAATCACAGCGCCGGCAGCGAGGAGAGAAATGATTGGCCACAGGCAGGATGCCTGTGGCCAATTAAAGCTGAGGGGGTTTAGTACACGCCCCACACTATAAAAGGCCGCCAGCGCAGCGGCCTCGTGTAGTGTGTTCCGGAGCAGGGAAAGTGAAGGATAGGCAGGGACAGTGTCAAATCTTGTCAAATCTGTTCTTTGCTAAACCTTGTGTGTAGGGACAGAGAAGGATAGGCAGGGAGAGTGTCAGTGTCATATTCTTTGCTAAACCTTGTGTGTAGGGAGAGAGAAGAATAGGCAGGGAGAGTGTCAGTGTCATATACTTTGATAAACCTTGTGTGCAGGGAGAGAGAAGGATAGGCAGGGGACAGTGTCAGTGTCATATTCTTTGCTAAACCTTGTGTGCAGGGAGAGAGAAGGATAGGCAGGGAGAGTGTCAGTGTCATATACTTTGATAAACCTTGTGTGCAGGGAGAGAGAAGGATAGGCAGGGGACAGTGTCAGTGTCATTGTTGCTAAGCCTCCTGCACATTATACACCTGAAGTTAGCCCGTATTGCTGCTTTTTCCTGGTGTGTTACACCAACAGGATTTTGCGGCACTTACAGCGGGCGGAGTGTGCCTCCTGACCATATTACACCTTAACTTAGCCTGTATTGCTGCTTTTTCCTGGTGTGTTACACCAACAGGATTTTGCGGCACTTACAGCGGGCGGAGTGTGCCTCCTGACCATATTACACCTTAACTTAGCCTGTATTGCTGCTTTTTCCTGGTGTGTTACACCAACAGGATTTTGCGGCACTTACAGCGGGCGGAGTGTGCCTCCTGACCATATTACACCTTAACTTAGCCTGTATTGCTGCTTTTTCCTGGTGTCGGTGTGTTACACCAACAGGATTTTGCGGCACTTACAGCGGGCGGAGTGTGCCTCCTGACCATATTACACCTTAACTTAGCCTGTATTGCTGCTTTTTCCTGGTGTGTTACACCAACAGGATTTTGCGGCACTTACAGCGGGCGGAGTGTACCTCCTGACCATATTACACCTTAACTTAGCCTGTATTGCTGCTTTTTCCTGGTGTGTTACACCAACAGGATTTTGCGGCACTTACAGCGGGCGGAGTGTGCCTCCTGACCATATTACAACTTAACTTAGCCTGTATTGCTGCTTTTTCCTGGTGTGTTACACCAACAGGATTTTGAGGCACTTACAGCGGGCAGAGTGTGCCTCCTGACCATATTACACCTTAACTTAGCCTGTATTGCTGCTTTTCCCATTTCCCTGCAGGCCATTAGAATGTCTGGAAGGCAAACAAGGAGAGGCAGACAGTCAGGAGCCAATAAAAGAGGGCAAGCAGGCTCTGTGTCTAGAGACAACAGCGCTGGTCGTGGACGCGGTGCATCGCCATCAGCACGTGGCTATGGGACACGCTTGTCCTTCTTTTCGGCAGCTGGACGTGTTGAGCCGCATCATGCCGAAGACTTGGTAGAGTGGATGACAAAGCCCTCCTCATCCTCCCATCCTCTCTCACCCAGGCTCAGGGTACTGGCAAAGCAGCTGCCAAAGCGTCCTCTTCCCTGGTATCAATGTCATCATCAGTCACTCCTTCCCTAGACCAACCATGTCCTCCTGAGGAGTCCCCCGAACTGTTTGAGCACAGTGTTGGGTACATGCTCCAGGAGGATGCCCAGCATTTCGAAGGGATCTGATGATGATACCCAGCTAGAGGAAGGCAGTAGCATGAGAGCAGAGAGAGGGGATGCTCAAGAAGGACACCAATCTGGCAGTCATGTTCCAGCAGCTGCAGCATACTGCCAGATTGGCTCCAGTGATGAGGAGGGAGGGGATGATGAGGTCACTGACTCCACGTGGGTGCCTAATAGGAGAGAGGAGGAGGAGGAGGATGAGGAGGAGGCACATCTCCAACGAGGCAGGATGCCCTCGGGGGGCCAGCGTAAGAGCAGCACACCGACGGAATCACACCGCAGAGTGCCTCTGCCCGTTATTCAAAAAGTTCTTTGGTGTGGGCCTTTTTTGAGTCGAGTGCATCAGATCGCACAGCTGCTGTTTGCAACATATGTCTCAAGCGTATATCGCGTGGCCAAAACATCACCCGCTTGGGCACCACATGCTTGACCAGACATATGTTGACCTGCCATGCAGCTCGTTGGCAAGCCTACCTTAAAGACCCACACCAAAGAACAAAGCTGACCACTTCTTGCACCGCATCAGCTGGG
Organism: Rana muscosa; assembly: GCA_029206835.1. Taxonomy (NCBI): domain Eukaryota; kingdom Metazoa; phylum Chordata; class Amphibia; order Anura; family Ranidae; genus Rana; species Rana muscosa. The sequence continues at coordinate 352,698,774 of CM055118.1, forward strand.
ATCTCCAACCCCACTATACCTTCAGTCCTCTCTGAAACCTGCTCTGAGAGGAATGAAGGTGTAGAATTAGGTGTGTCACAGCCAAGTACTTGCGGGCACTCTGCTAGCAGTACACCGACGTCCGATTCTAGTAGGCAAATTTCCCTGCCCCAGCTGCTGGACCGTCGAAAGAAGTTCACTCCCAGCCATCCACATGCCCAGCGGTTGAATGCTAGCTTGGCTAAATTGCTAGCGCTTTAACTGCTGCCATTTCAGTTGGTAGACTCTGCCCCCTTCCGTGAGTTTGTGCAATGTGCGGTTCCTCAGTGGCAGGTTCCCAAACGCCACTTTTTCTCTCGGAAGGCGATTCCGGCTCTCTACCAGCATGTGGAAGGCAATGTCTTGGCCTCGCTGGACAGGGCGGTCAGCGGTAAGGTGCATATTACCGCTGACTCATGGTCCAGCAGGCATGGACAGGGACGTTACCTTTCTTTCACGGCCCATTGGGTCACTCTTTTGGCAGCTGGGAAGGATGCAGGACAAGGTGCAGTAGTGTTGGAGGTTGTTCCACAGCCAAGCCTCAAAAATGCTACTACTGGTTGTGACACACCTCTGTCCTCCACCCCCTCCTCTTCTTCTTCCTCCGTGGCCTCTTCCTGTGCTTTGTCCTCGGAACCAGCGGTGCTCCGTAGGCGTTCAAGGGGCTACGCAAGTACGCAGGCAAAAAGATGCCATGCCGTGCTTGCGCTGGTGTGTTTGGGGGACAGGAGCCACACTGGGGCAGAGGTTCTGTCTGCTCTGCAGGGGCAGGCCGAGAGGTGGTTGACGCCACGCCAGCTTAAGCCAGGAATGGTAGTTTGCGACAATGGCACCAACCTCCTCTCCGCTCTCCGACAGGAACAACTGACCCATGTGCCCTGTGTGACTCACGTCCTTAACCTGGTGGTGCAGCGGTTCTTGGGCAGGTACCCGGGCTTACAGGATGTCCTGAGGCAGGCCAGGAAAGTCTGTGTGCATTTCCGCAGATCTTATAATGCCAGTGCTCGCCTGGCTGAGCTGCAAAAGGAGTTGAACCTGCCCAAGAACCGCCTTATATGTGACATGCCCACCAAGTGGAACTCAACGTTGGCCATGCTGCAGCAGCTGCACACGCAGCAGAGGGCCATCAATGAGTACCTGTGCGACTACGGCACCAGGACAGGGTCAGGGGAGCTCGGGTTTTTTTCACCACGCCAGTGGGGCATGATCAGGGATGCATGCACTGTCCTGGCACCATTTGAGGAGGCCACGAGGATGGTGAGCAGTGACAGTGCATGCATCAGTGACACTGTACCTCTTGTCCACCTGTTGGAACATACGCTGCGTGGAATAATGGACAGGGAACTTGAGGCAGAACAGAGGCAGGAAGAGGAGGACTTCCTTGCCTCTCAAGGCCCCCTTTACCCAGACAGTGTTCCTTCTGTCCCACCCATCGCACAGGAAGAAGAGGAGGAGGAGGAGGATTGTGTCAGCATGGAGGTGGAGGCTGGCACTCATCATCATCAGCAGCAGTCTTTTAGGGATGATTTACAGTTCCAAGAAACCAGTGGACTTGTACGTGGCTGGGAGGAGGTGGCTGCGGATTATGTCGTCCTTAGTGACCCAGAGGACTCCGGGCCGAATGCCTCAGCTAACCTACGCTGCATGGCCTCCCTGATCCTGCAAAGTCTGCGGAAGGATCCTCGTATTCTTTGGATCAAGGAGAGGGACCATTACTGGCTGGCCACTCTCCTTGATCCACGGTACAAGGGTAAGGTTGCGGACCTTATCTTACCGTCGCAGAGGGAGCAGAGGATGAGACAACTCTGGGAGGCCTTGCAGAAAGGTCTATGCAACGCGTTCCCAGAGACTGGGGGGTTACAAACTCCTGGTCCTGGACAACGAGTTGCTGAGGCTTCGGTCAGTCAAAGAAGGAGCGGTGGGGAAGGTGGCCGTCTGACTGATGCGTTCAGACAATTCTTTAGTCCGCAGCCACAAGGTATGATCGGTTCCAGCAACCATCGCCAGCGTCTGATATACATGGTGCAGGAATACCTAGGGGCAAGGTCAGACTTGGACACCTTCCCCACCGAAAATCCTCTGGCTTACTGGGTCTTGAGGATGGATCACTGGCCAGAGCTTGCACAGTATGCAATTGAGCTACTGGCCTGTCCTGCATCCAGCGTTCTTTCAGAACGCACATTCAGTGCTGCTGGAGGATTTGTCACGGATCACAGGGTGCGCCTGTCCACCGACTCTGTTGATTGACTGACCTTCATAAAGATGAACCAGTCTTGGATCACCACCAGCTACCAAACACCTGAAGCTGATATAACAGACTAATTTATTTTCAAATGTCACATCCCTTCAAGACTGATGCTGATGCTGAGAGACTGTCCTGTTATGTTGACTGACTATCCTCCTCCTCCTCAATGATCCGATTGATGATGATAGCTTGGAAGAACATTTTTGTTTCTGGGTGCCGCCACCAGTGGCTAAGGCCCAATTTTTCAGCCCCTGTTTAACATGGGCGTGTTATTACAATTTTTTATGCAATGCTTTGCAGCAGGGCTCATTCCTGCACTCCAACTAGAGTATCTGGGAGAGGTTGCAGTGTCGTGGCACCAGCACCAGTGGCTAAGGCCCAATTTTTCAGCCCCTGTTTAACAGGGGCGTGTAATTACAATTTTTGATGCAATACTTTGGAACAGAGCTCATTGCTGTGCTCCAAGTACAGTATCTGTGAGGGGTTGCAGTGTTGTGGCACCAGTGCCTAAGGCCCAATTTTTATGCCCCTGTTTAATAGGGGCATGTAATTACAATTTTTTATGCAATGCTTTGCAGCAGGGCTCATTCCTGCACTCCAACTAGAGTATCTGGGAGAGGTTGCAGTGTCGTGGCACCAGCACCAGTGGCTAAGGCCCAATTTTTCAGCCCCTGTTTAACAGGGGCGTGTAATTACAATTTTTGATGCAATACTTTGCAACAGGGCTCATTGCTGTGCTCCAAGTACAGTATCTGTGAGCGGTTGCAGTGTTGTGGCACCAGTGCCTAAGGCCCAATTTTTATGCCCCTGTTTAACAGGGGCATGTAATTACAATTCTTGATCTAATAATTCACAGCAGGGCCCATTCCTGCGCCCACCAAGAGTAACTGTGAGGCCTTACAGTGTTGTGTCAACACCACCACCACCACCACCACCAAAGGTCCAATTTTTCAGCCCCTGTTCAACAGGGGCATGCAATTACAATTCTTGATCTAATAATTCACAGCAGGGCCCATTCATGCGCCCACCAAGAGTAACTGTGAGGGCTCACAGTGTTGTGGCAACACCAACATGTAAGGGGAAAATTTCAGCTGAGTATATACGGCAGGCCCCTACTTTCAAACATCCAACTTTCAAACGACTCCTCCTTGCAAACAGAAGGATACAACAGGAAGTGAGAGGAAATCTACCCCTAGGAAGGCAAATTCTCTCCTGTAAGAGTTAATATGGGAAAAAAAGTGTCTCCTCTCCACTGATGCTTTATCACCAATTCTTGTTTCAATAAAAACCCCAAATTTTCAAAAAACATTTGTCATTGGGACGGAAAGTGAGGTGAACTGTTCTGAACAGGTGCACAATGCACAGACAGCAAAACAAATGTTACAGGGGTGATAACCCTTCCCTATGTTTTCCAAAAAGCTTAAAAATAGATTTTTTGCCTGGAGCTACACTTACACAATGTACCTGTTCAAAATTACAAACAGATTCTACATAAAAACAAACCTACAGTCCCTGTCTTGTATGCACCGCCTGTATACGGCTGTTCAGAGTATAAAGGGCCTTTTTTATTTTGTCTTTTTAGGACAATAACATGCATAATAGTCGTTATAATTAGCACTTTAGATTTCGAACGTTCGCATCCATTGTATTTAATAGGGTTCTAAAGTTCGTGCGAACTTTCGGTCCATTCGCGGGTTCTGGTGCGAACCGAACCCGGGGGTGTTCGGCTCATCACTAGTGGCGCACCACTCTAGTAATGGCAGGTCTTCAAAAAGTCACAGGCCTAGACAACAGAGAGAGAGCGAGCGTAGCTCCTCCCTTCCTTTAAGTAACCTCCCCCAGAAGGCTGTTCGGCGATGCAATGCACTTTACTTTACTAGGTACCATAGTCTATTTGATACCCATGGCAATGGAGTCCCTTTCTCCCTGTACCATAAGTTCCACAATGCACTGTTCCATATAGTTAAACAACAGTTGCTTCAATATCTTAAGCACTTAACGACCGCTCCCTGTATATATACGTCGGCAGAATGGCACCGACAGGCACAATCACGTACAGTGTACGTGACTGCCTTTGCATAGTTGAGGGGTCCAATCGGCCCCCCCTTCTATACAGTGAGCAGTCGTTTTCCGTTGGGGAGCGATCCGGGATGAGGGGACGGCCGTTCGATTCCGGCCACCCCCTCGCGATCGCTCCCGGCGAATGAGAAAGCTTCCTCTGCTGTGTAATGTTTACACAGGCAGAGGAAGTGATGTCATCTCTCATGCGGCGCTCACATATACCGAGCGCCTTACAAGAGAAGACACACAGGTTAGTGCACAAACAGTACACTGACACCAGGACACATAGGAACATAAATCGCCCCCCAGGCCCCCCCAGATCACCCCCCAGCCCCCAGTCACAGTGTCACTGATTGCAGTGACCATTTATTTACTGATCACTGCAATCAGTGACATTTGTGACTGTAAAAGTGTCACTACAGTTAGTTTTAGGTCCAGTGTAGCCCCCGAACCCCCCCTAATAAAGGTTTAACCCCCTGGTCGCCCCCCAGATAACCCTTTGACCCCCTATCACCACCGCCGCTAAGCGATCGTTTTTCTGATCGCTGTTTTAGTGTCGGTGATGCCGATCGGTAGCCAGTTATTTTTTTTAGGTTCGCCGCAGGTTTTTATAGCGTCAGGTACCCCCATATATTACCTAATAAAGGTTTAACCCCCTTGATCGCCCCCCTAGGTAATCTTTTCACCCCCTATCACCACTGTCGCTAAGCGATCGTTTTTCTGATCGCTGTCTTATTGTCAGTGATTCCGATAGGTAGCCAGTTATTTTTTTTAGGTTCGCGGCAGGTTTTTATAGCGTCAGATACCCCCATATATTACCTAATAAAGGTTTAACCCCCTTGATCGCCCCCCAGATAACCCTTTCACCCCATATCACCACTGTCGCTAAGCAATCGTTTTTCTGATCGCTGTCTTATTGTCGGTGATGCCGATAGGTAGCCAGTTATTTTTTTTATGTTCGCCGCAGGTTTTTATGGCGTCAGCTACCCCCATATATTACCTAATAAAGGTTTAACCCCCTTGATCGCCCCCCAGGTAACCCTTTCACCCCCTATCACCACTGTCGCAAAGCAATCGTTTTTCTGATCGCTGTTTTATTGTCGGTGATGCCGATAGGTAGCCAGTTATTTTTTTTAGGTTCGCCGCAGGTTTTTATAGCGTCAGCTACCCCCATATATTACCTAATAAAGGTTTAACCCCCTTGATCGCCCCCCAGGTAACCCTTTCACCCCCTATCACCACTGTCGCTAAGCGATCGTTTTTCTGATCGCTGTCTTATTGTCGGTGATGCCGATAGGTAGCCAGTTATTTTTTTTAGGTTCGCCGCAGGTTTTTATAGCGTCAGCTACCCCCATATATTACCTAATAAAGGTTTAACCCCCTTGATCGCCCCCCAGGTAACCCTTTCACCCCCTATCACCACTGTCGCTAAGCGATCGTTTTTCTGATCGCTGTCTTATTGTCGGTGATGCCGATAGGTAGCCAGTTATTTTTTTTAGGTTCGCCGCAGGTTTTTATAGCGTCAGGTACCCCCATATATTACATAATAAAGGTTTAACCCCCTTGATCGCCCCCCAGGTAACCCTTTCACCCCCTATCACCACTGTCGCTAAGCGATCATTTTTCTGATCGCTGTCTTATTGTCGGTGATGCCGATAGGTAGCCTGTTATTTTTTTTAGGTTCGTCGCAGGTTTTTATAGCGTCAGGTACCCCCATATATTACCTAATAAAGGTTTAACCCCCTTGATCGCCCCCCTAGGTAATCCTTTCACCCCCTATCACCACTGTCGCTAAGCGATCGTTTTTCTGATCGCTGTCTTATTGTCGGTGATTCCGATAGGTAGCCAGTTATTTTTTTTAGGTTCGCCGCAGGTTTTTATAGCGTCAGATACCCCCATATATTACCTAATAAAGGTTTAACCCCCTTGATCGCCCCCCAGGTAACCCTTTCACCCCATATCACCACTGTCGCTAAGCGATCGTTTTTCTGATCGCTGTCTTATTGTCGGTGATGCCGATAGGTAGCCAGTTATTTTTTTTTTAGGTTCGCCGCAGGTTTTTATAGCGTCAGCTACCCCCATATATTACCTAATAAAGTTTTAACCCCCTTGATAGCCCCCCAGGTAACCCTTTCACCCCCTATCACCACTGTCGCTAAGCGATCGTTTTTCTGATCGCTGTCTTATTGTCGGTGATGCCGATAGGTAGCCAGTTATTTTTTTTAGGTTCGCCGCAGGTTTTTATAGCGTCAGCTACCCCCATATATTACCTAATAAAGGTTTAACCCCTTGATCGCCCCCCCAGGTAACCCTTTCACCCCCTTTTGCCAGTGTCACTAAGCAATCGTTTTTCTGATCGCTGTATTACTTATGCTGGTGCCGATAGATAGCCAGTTATTTTTTTTAGGTTCGCCGCAGGTTTTTATAGTGTCAGGTACACCCATATATTATCTAATAAAGGTTTTAACCCCCTAATTGCCCCTAGTTAACCCTGCGTCACACCCCAGGCAGCGTCAGGTTAGTGCCAGTAACGCTAACACCCACGCGTGAAGCATACACCTCCCTTAGTGGTATAGTATCTGAACAGATCAATATCTGATCTGATCAGATCTATACTAGTGTCCCCAGCAGTTTAGGGTTCCCAAAAACGCAGTGTTAGCGGGATCAGCCCAGATACCTGCTAGCACCTGCGTTTTGCCCCTCCGTCCAGCCCAGGCCACCCAAGTGCAGTATCGATCGATCACTGTCACTTACAAAGCACAACACACATAACTGCAGCGTTCGCAGAGACAGGCCTGATCCCTGCGACTCCAGTGCTGTAGGAGGTGATTTCACCACCACAGTTAAAAAAAAAAAGCATATATGCCGAAGCATTGGGGCAGCAGGGGTGGAGGAGCGGAGGAGCAATTTTGCTCCTAATGCCGCGTACATATGGTCAAAATTCCGACGGAGGCTTGCCCGTGGAAAAGTCCTACCATGTGTGGCGGGATAATTTTTGTGGGAGGATGCCCCAATGCTTCGGCATATATAAATGGTGCATGTATGCCCATCATTAGAAGTGGGTGGATGAATGGCGGTATTCTAATGGTGGGCATACCCACCGATCAACCTCTTTTTTTCGTTCAGCCAACAGGCTGCATGAAAAAAAAGATTACAATACATGTCCAACAAGGACCAGCAACGTACTGGTATGTTGCTGGAGTTTGAATGGTTATACCAGATTTATGCCTGCGGGTTTAGGTATCATCTTGGTATCATTCTTTTCAGCCAGCGGCCGGCTTTCATGTAAAAGCAATCCTAGCGGCTAATTAGCCTCTGGACTGCTTTTACAAGCAGTGGGAGGGAATGTCCCCCCGGATATAAAAAGCGCCATTGGAAAATTGGGAAAGCATTTTATCACAATGATCTTGGTGTGGTCAGATGCTTTGAAGGCAGAGGAAAGATCTAGGGTCTAATAGACCCCAGTTTTTTCAAAAAAAGAGTACCTGTCACTACCTATTGCTATCATAGGGGATATTTACATTCCCTGAGATAACAATAAAAATGATAAAAAAATAAAATATGGAAGGAAGAGTTTAAAAATAAAATAAAAAAGCAAAATTAATAATAATAAAAAAAAAAAGCACCCCTGTCCTGCCCTGCTCTTGCGCAATGGCGAACGCAAGCGTCGGTCTGGCGTCATATGTAAACAGCAATTGCACCATGCATGTGAGGTATCACCACGAAGGTCAGATCGAGGGCAGTCATTTTAGCAGTAGACCTCCTCTGTAAATCTAACGTGGTAACCTGTAAAGGCTTTTAAAAATGTATGTAGTTTGTCGCCAATGCGCGTTTTTGCGAAATTTTAAAGCATGTCGTGCTTGGTATCCATGTACTCGGCCTAAGATCATCTTTTTTATTTCATCAAACATTTGGGCAATATAGTGTGTTTTAGTGCATTAAAATTTAAAAAAGTGTAATTTTTCCCCAAAAAATGCGTTTGAAAAATCGCTGCGCAAATACTGTGTGGAAAAAAAAGTGCAACACCCACTATTTTATTCTGTAGGGTCTTTGCTTTAAAAATTTTGGAAAGTAGACACCCCAAGCTATATACTGAGAGGCATGTCGAGTCCATGGAATATTTTATATGTTGACACAAGTTGCGGAAAAAAGACAATTTATTTTAATTTTTTATTTTTTTTTGCACAAAGTTGTTACTAAATGATATATTGCTCAAACATGCCATGGGCATATGTGGAATTACACCCCAAAATACATTCTGTTGCTTCTCCTGAGTACGGGGATACCACATGTGTGAGACTTTTTGGGAGCCTAGCCGCGTACGGGACCCCAAAAACCAAGCACCGCCTTCAGGCTTTCTAAGGGTGTCAATTTTTGATTTCACTTCTCACTGCCTATCACAGTTTCGGAGGCCATGGAATGCCCAGATGGCACAAAACCCCCCAAATGACCCCATTTTGGAAAGTAGACACCCCAAGCTATTTGCCGAGAGGTATGGTGAGTATGTTGCAGATCTTGCTTTTTGTCACAAAGTTTTGAAAAAAAGAAAATTATTTTCTTTCTTCATTTTCAAAAACAGATGAGAGCTGTAAAATACTCAACATGCCTCTCAGCAAATAGCTTGGGGTGTCTGCTTTCCAAAATGGGGTCATTTGGGGGGGGGGTTTTGTGCTATTTTGGCATTTTATGGCCTTTGAAACTGTGATAGGTAGTGAGGAGTGAAATCAAAAATTTGTGCCCTTAGAAATCCTGAAGGCGGTGCTTGGTTTTTGGGGTCCCGTACGCGGCTAGGCTCTCAAAAAGTCCCACACATGTGGTATCCCCGTACTCAGGAGAAGCAGCAAAATTTATTTTGGGGTGCAATTCCACATATAACCATGGCATGTGTGAGCAATATATCATTTAGTGACAACTTTTTGTAATTTTTTATATTTTTTTGTCATTATTCAATCACTTGAGACAAAAAAAAAAAAATATTCAATGGGCTCAACATGCCTCTCAGCGATTTCCTTGGGATGTCTACTTTCCAAAATGGGGTCATTTGGGGGGGTTTTGTACTGCCCTGCCATTTTAGCACCTCAAGAAATGAGATAGGCAGTCATAAATTAAAAGCTGTGTAAATTCCAGAAAATGTACCCTAGTTTGTAGGCGCTATAACTTTTGCGCAAACCAATAAATATACGCTTATTGACATTTTTTTTACTAAGACATGTGGCTGAATACATTTTGGCCTAAATGTATGACTAAAATTGAGATTATTCGATTTTTCTTATAACAAAAAGTAGAAAATATCATTTTTTTTCAAAATTTTCAGTCTTTTTCAGTTTATATCGCAAAAAATAAAAATCGCAGAGGCAATCAAATACAATTAAAAGAAAGCTCTATTTGTGGGAAGAAAAGGACGCAAATTTCGTTTGGGTACAACATTGCATGTCTGTACAATCTTACAGTTAAAGCAGCGCAGTGCAAAATTCTGAAAACACCTCTGGTCCTTTAGCTACAAAATGGTCCGGGGCTTAAGTGGTTAAGGAGACTCAGGAGGGAGCTGGGGCTATTTCTCAAGATAACAATAGTCTTTAACACACTGCAAAGTGGCACCCCACTACATGTACATAGGACGACAATAAGCCATACGCTCCATAGAGTTGGGCTTTATGGCAGAGTGGCCAGAAGAAAGCCATTACTTTCAGCAAAAAACAAAATGGCACGTTTTGAGATTGCGGAAAGGCATGTGGGAGACTCCCAAAATGTATGGAGGAAGGTGCTCTGGTCTGATGAGACTAAAATTGAACTTTTTGGCCATCAAAGAAAACGCTATGTCTGAAGCAAACAGAACACATCACATCACCCAAAGAACACAATCCCCACAGTGAAACATGGTGGTGGCAGCATCATGCTGTGGGGATGTTTTTCAGCAGTCAGGACTGGGAAATTGGTCAGAGTTGAGGGAAAGATGGGTGGTGCTAAATACAGGGATATTCTTGAGCAAAACCTGTACCACTCTGTGTGTGATTTGAGGCTAGGACGGAGGTTTACCCTCCAGCAGGACAATGACCCCAAACACACTGCTAAAGCAACACTTGAGTGGTTTAAGGGGAACATGTAAATGTGTTGGAATGGCTTAGTGAAAGCCCAGACCTCAATCCAATAGAAAATCTGTGGTCAGACTTAAAGATTGCTGTTCACAAGCGCAAACCATCCAACTTGAAGGAGCTGGAGCAGTTTTGCAAGGAGGAATGGGCAAAAATCCCAGTGGTAAGATGTGGCAAGCTCATAGAGACTTATCCAAAGCGACTTGGAGCTGTGATAGCCGCAAAAGGTGGTTCTAGAAAGTATTGACTTCAGGGGGGTGAATAGTTATGCACATTGACTTTTTCTGTTATTTTGTCCTATTTGTTGTTTGCTTCACAATAAAAAAAAAAAAATCTTCAAAGTTGTGGGCATGTTCTGTAAATTAAATGATGCAAATCCTCAAACAATCCATGTTAATTCTAGGTTGTGAGGAAACAAAACACGAAAAATGCCAAGGGGGTGAATACTTTTGCAAGGCACTGTATATTGGATGCAGTTTTCCATATGCATGTGGATTGCCCTGAGATACAATATAATAGGGGTTCTCTCTTAAAGCGTGGCTTTTTCCTTTTCTAATGTTTTTATTTAAAGCGGTAGTAATATCTGCTTTGTGTTTTTTTATCTACAGGTAAGTCTATAATAAGACTTGTCACAGGCTTACCTGAATATCTCCTAAACGTGCACCATTTAGGAGGTATTCACACTGGATGCAGCCAATGACGTCAGCGGCACATGCATATCATGCCGGACCTTCAGAGATTCGTGCTAAAGTGCGGGAGTGACATTATCGCGGCTCTGGCCACTCATACAGCTCACCTACAAGAAAGACCTGGAGAAGATAGAAGCCCTGTCAGCTGTGACAATGTGCTGCTGGAGGGCTTCATTCTGAGGTAAGTTTTCATAATGTGTTAGTGTGCGATGCATACTAGCACATTTTGCAATTGCCTTACAGATGTTTTTTTTTTTAAACTGCCGCGGTTTACTACCACTTTAATAGTGGGCCATTTTGGCTTTTAGAATAAGATTAGTCTGTACGAGAACTATTTTTTTTTATTTAAATATTGGTTTGATACCTTAAACTTTTTGTAAGAGTCTAAGGCCTCGTACACACGGCCGGTTTTCTCGTCAAGAAACGACAAGAAAACTGCTGGGAGAGCTTTCTTGCAGAGAAAACCGGCCGTGTGTACGAGGCTTTCAGGTTTCTCACCAAGAAAACTGCCCAGAATCTCGACGAGAAAAATAGAGAACCTGCTCTCTATTTTCTCATCAGGATTCTTGTCGGCCTGTTTTCCGACGAGAAACCAGAGCGTGTGTATACTTACCTGTCGCCGTGGAAACCGGCGCATGCTCGAAATTACTTTGACACATGCGCAGTAGCTTCCAAGGCATAGGTAGGGTAAAGCAAGATGGCGGCGACGACATTGAATGTGATGAGCGCATGCTCGTCGTAGTCGATGACGTCACCGCGTTCGTGCCATTCAAAAGAACGGCAGTTCTTTTGAATCGTACGTGTGTACACTCGGCCGGGACAAGATTCTTTTCAAGAATAACAGTTTTTTTCCTGACGAGATTATAGGCCGTGTGTACTAGGCTTAAATTTATTTTATTTTTTTGAGCCCATGCTGAGGTGTCCAAAAACAAAACACCAAAGTGAACCACCAAAAAAGTGCATGTGACTCCTGACGGGGGGCAAGGCCCATTTGGTTCCACCTAGTCAAAGACAACCAACAAGTTCTTGGTAGGGGGGGGGGGGCTCTCAAAGAGATTCCACCAAAAAAGTGCATGTAAACACACAAAAAAGTGAATAGTATATGTCATAGTCTCCTCCAGATGAGTCCCATTCCAGGTCGGACTTGCCGACTTCGATCTCAGAAGGTACAATACACATTAACATGAGCCCACAAGGATTTGCTAGTATAGACAATAGGTGTTCCAATTAACACAATTAACAATACAAACAGTGATCTCCCCCCTCCTCAGCCTAGTAGGCAACAGACTATAGCGGGAGACCTCAGTAGCAGACTGTCTGTCTTCTACATTGAAGACCATGAACTAGAGATCAATGTGACCAGCTCTTTCAATTAACATGTATAGTTCAGAATCAAACAAACCAGGAATAGTTTTCATATATTTCTTGAGGGATATTGTTGATAAATATTACTGTCCCTTTTGAAGTAATCCAAACCACATTCTCATTAAATAGCTGTCCATCATTTTCTCGGTCACTCTGTGCCCCTAATAGACACAAGGTAACTTACACATAAGAGGTACATGGGATGCTGAAACAAGGGTTTCCCAACCTCTCCAAGGGAAGCTGGGTCCTACGGGGGCCCCCCTCCCAAAGTACCTCTCGTCACACCAACCAACGAGTCCTGGGTGGGGGCTCCCAAGGAGATTTCACCAAAAAAGTGCATGTGAACACACAAAAATGTGAACTATGATGTGTCATGGTCCCCTCCAGAAGAGGAAAGACCCCTCTGACCCCCTTCCCCCTGTGCAAGACTCCTGAAGGGGGGGCAAGGCCCATTTAGGTCCGCCTAGGCGAAGCCAAAAAAACAAGTTCTGGGTGTGGGGGGGCTCTCAAAGATATTCCACCAAAAAAGTGCATGTGAACACACAAAAAAGTGAACTAGGATGTATCACGGTCCCTTCCAGAAGAGGAAATACCCCTCTGACCCCCCCCCATGCAAGACTCCTGACAGGGGGCAAGGCTCATTTAGGTGCACCTAGTCAAAGCCAACCAACACGTTTTGGATGAGGGGGGCTCTCTCGAAGAGAGACTCCCCCCACCCACCCAAGGCACAGGGGGAAGGAACCTAATGGCCACACATCTTCCCCCTAGACTTCAGGGTGGGCCAAAAAACTCACACCCTACAATCCTTGAGTGAAAGGTGACACAAAAATAAGTGCAGTGACAAAAGAGTGAGAAAAAAAAGTGCCAAAGTGTAAGTCAATGGCTCAGCCTTGCAGCCTGGTAACAAAAATTGCCCTGATCTCACCCAAAAAGTTTAGCTCATTAGGTGAGGGCAGAGAAAAAAGCATTTAGTGCTGTGGCTAAAGTGCACCCAAAGTAAACCCTTAGAGTTAAACTGGCACCCACAGGACACCACCCCCAAAGGGGCACTTGACACCACAGGCTCTGTTCCTTCCCAGATGTCAGTTAGACAAGGTACCATAGCTCAATCAGGAGGCATCAAGCTCAAAGTAAGAGCCTAAGAAAGAATGGAAAAAAGAGAGAAAAAAAAAAAGGAGGGAAAAAAGAAAGGGAGGCAGGACATGAAGAGGAGGAGAAAGTGAAGAGGGAGAAAAAGAAGAGGGAAGCAGGAGGTCCACGGGGTGCGCGCAAGGGTGGTCCTATAGTGATAGCAATGCAGCGTCAAACCTAGAAGGGTGGTAGTATGTGATCCAAGGTTGCCAGACTCTAAGAAACTTGTCATGTGTATCAGAAAGAATAGCCGTTAGTTTCTTGTTGACCTTGACATCGTTCAGGCAGTTTTTGACTGAGTGCAGGGGTTTTCCATGCTTTCGCAATTGTCAACCTAGTTGCAGTAAAAATATGCTGGGCTAGTTGCCTTTCTGGACGCAGTAGTTCCACGATGGGCTTACCAAGGAGAGCTACATAAGGGTCTCTTTTGATATTAATCTGAAATACATTGCGGAGGAGAGTGAATACCCTAATCCACAGTCTGCACGCCCGCGGGCATGACCACCAAATATGTGCCATGGAACCCTCCTGGGAAGACCCCCTAAAACAAAGTGGAGAATAATTTGGAATAAAGCGAGCCAATCTTGCCGGTGTGTAATACCACCTATACAGTACTTTATAGGCATTTTCCAAAATTAACACATTACGCTAGCATTTGGACAGTGTTAGTGTCATCGCCTGCCAGTCCTCAGGGTCCAACTGCCTCCCCAACTCTTTCTCCCATTGAAGGTGGTAAGGCCTCAGTGGGGGTCTCTTTGTAGATATCACAGCTGAATATATCAGTGATATCAGGCCCGGTGAATGGGGTCTAGCTCTGCAAAGGCCCTCAAAGGGGGTAAAAGTATAAGGGGTAGATTGATACCTAATAAGACTCTGAAGAAAGTGGCAAAGTTGTAAATAGCGATAGTGCTCTCGCAAGAGGATACCGTGAGAAGAGCGTAAAGCGTCAAATGCCAAAATCCTAGTAGGCTGTAACAGTGAGTAAACATCTGTGAACCCGTTCATGGTCCACCATGAGAATTGGGAGGGATTATCACAACCTGGAGGGAATAGCGGGCAGTGTAAGAGTCGTAAGAGTGGGAGATGAGGAGAGATCAGCCCTGCAGAGTACTTTACCGCGTCCCATAGTCGCAAGGAGTGGGCCAAGCAGGGACGGTGCACAGGTGGGAGCCAGGGCAATGAGGAGATAGGAATAGGGTCGATGTCAATCAGGTCAGGCATAGCCCAGAGCACAAGCTGATGGGTCTCATGAAGGCACGAAAGTGGGGCTATGTTAGCGGCTGTGTAATAGGCCTGTAAATTAGGAACCGAAAGACCACCATTGACTCGCTTAGCAAATAAAACCTGTTTGCCGATTCGAGGGCGGGTCGAGCCCCATATAAATTGCATAATTCTTCGCTGATGTATGCGGAGGATATGCGAGGGAACCCGAACAGGCAAGACACGAAAAAAAATATAGCAGTTTCGGGAGATAGGACATACGAACAGCTGTTATTCTGCCGAACCAAGACAAAGGCAAATGAGACCAAGACAATAGCATATCCGTTAGTCTTTTGAACAATGGTGAAAAGTTAGCCTGGTACAATTCGGAGTACGTAGGGGTAAGGTGGATTCCCAGATAGGGTAGCGATGAGACCCATTGAAAGGAGAATGCCGACTGTAAATCCCTCATCAAACCTGGAGAGAGGTTAACTGACAACGCTTTTGATTTTGAGGGATTAACCCGGACCCCCGAAATGGAAGCAAAGGTATCCAAAAGAGATTGCAAGTTTGGTAAAGAAATTCTGGGGGAGGTCAAAGTGAGAAGGACATCATCGGCAAATAGGGAAATTTTATGGGGACAACCCGCTATTTCGATGCCTCGTATGTCCGGATGCGAACGAATCGCCTCCGCAAGGGTTTCCCGAGTCAATACAAAGAGAAGAGGTGATAGGGGGCATCCCTGACGGGTGCCCCTCTTGATATTAAAGAGAGTAGATTTGAATCCATAATACCTAATTTTTGCCCGGGGGGAGTCATATAAGACGGACATCCAGTGCATAAATGAAGACCCGAAGCCATAATGTCGAAGAACAGACATGAGGTAAGGCCACGACAGAGTGTCAAAGGCCTTGTTTATGTCCAGAGACAAGAGCATGGATTCCAGCGAGCGAGTATGAGCTATGTGTTGGAGTTGCAATATACGCCGAATAGCATCACCTGCCTGTCTCTGAGGTATAAAGCCGACCTGGTCCTTCCCGATTAACCGGGGGAGAAAAGAGTTTAGGCGATTAGCCAGAATTTTGGTCAAAATTTTCATGTCAACGTTAATTAGGGAGATAGGTCGAAAATTGGCCCAGGAGGAATGATCGCGATCCGGCTTAGGGATCATCACAATGTTTGCCGTTAAGAGGTCCGGGGTAAAGGAGCGACCATTTTTAACAGAGTTATATATGGCCGTTAAATGCGGAGCTACCACTACGGCCAGTTTCCTGTAGTAAAGTGCCGTAAAGCCATCCGGCCCCGGTCGCTTTCCCACCTTAAGATCTTTTATACCTTGGAGGACCTCTGAAATTTGTATATCCCGGTCCATGAGGGTAACATGCGCCTCCGTCAGGGTCGGGAGAGGGAGACGGCTGAGGAAATCAGCAGTGTCCTGAGCATTAGACTGCTCTGGGTCCGAGTATAATTTAGTAAGGCGGAATCTAAACTCCTCCAATATGCGCAACGGATTACCCGTAAGGACATTGTGTCGGGTGCGCAAAGTGATGGGAGTGAATTTAGGAGCGAAAGTCCGGAGTCTGTTAGCTAGCATTCGATTAGGTTTATTCGCCCTGGTATACCACCTCTGGCGGGACCAACGTAAGACGCGTTCAGCCCCCTCGGTGAGACAAAGATCCAACTCCGATCGGGCCTGCTCCAAGAGTTTACGGTTGCCAGAGGTGGGGGATTGTTTAAAAACCGCAGATAACGCCTCCAAACTGGTCTCCAGGGCCCTTTGTTTCAGACCCCGTTCCCTCTTACGGGTCGACGCCACCAGAATAATGTGGCCTCGGAGTACCGCCTTATAAGCCTCCCAAAGCGTTACAGGCGATGCAACCGACCCTTGATTATCGCGGAAATAGTCCTCTGAGGCCTTAAAGTTATCTTCCTGGACCTCTTTAAGCGATAAGAGTGAATCATTCATCACCCAGGGCGAGAATTGGAGTCTGTCCAAAACAGAGTGGCAGACCACCAAAAAAGGGTCGTGATCAGACCACGGAACAGCGAGGATAGAGGCCCTGACCACCATAGGAAGGTCGTAGCATAAACATATGGTCAATTCTGGAGTAAGAGTGATGAGGGTGGGAGTAATGTGTAAAGTCCTTACCCTGAGGATGACATTCCCTCCAAAGGTCAACCAGATCATGTGATTGTAAAGAGCGAGCAAATTTTTCAGCGCCAGGCGAGGGAGCGATACGCTCCGAGGGGTATTTATCCAGTGAGGGATTCAAAACTAAATTTGAATCACCCGCAAGAAAGAGAGTACCCTTGTGGTGGGATGCTAGCAGGGTGCAGACGTGAGTCAAGAAGGGTCCTGGGTTAGAATTTGGTGCATAATAAGTCATAATGGTAACTTTCTTTCCTTGTATAGTGCCTTGTAGCAATAGATATCTGCCATCAGGGTCTGCAATCTGTCTAGTACAACTAAATGAAACCGACTTGCGGAAAGCTTTGAGCACCCCTTTTGCTTGGTTGGAGCAGTAGCCAAAAACACCTGAGGAAACTGAGCATCAAAGTATTTAGGGCAGGAAGACGCTGAAAAATGGGTTTCCTGTAAGCAGACGATGTCAATCCGCTGCTTCCTAAGATACTTGAAAACCTTCACCCTTTTCTGAGGGGAATTCATACCCTGAACATTCAGGGACAGCCAATTAAGCATCATAGTAGAACTAACAATTGGCAGAAGACCATTCCCCAAAGCACACACCCCGCGGACCCAGTGGAGGGAAGAAAAGGATAAAAGACCAGAAAGTTAAGTAGGGAGAAAGTTAAAGGAATCAGATCAAGGAAAACAAACAGACCGAGTAAAACTCGGAGTAAAAACATTCCAGTCATCAAGGTTGCAATTGGTAGTGGGACTGGAATCCCACTGGAAGGTTGGAAGTTGGCCAAAACTTTTGTTCGGGCCAAGTTCCAAGCCAAGGGGGAGCAGTGGTCCGTCAGACACCACTCGGCATGTTTTTAAAGTAGTCTCAACAATGAGATCAAATCGACAGCGGCACAAAGTTAGCAGAAAAAACATGTTCGATAGACACCACCTAAATAAAAAATTAAAGCAGTCTTAATTAAAATTATATAACATATCAACTTAAACTGTAAACGGTAAACTGTAGGCCGTGGCCAACCTCACGTCCCGGAGCCCCCAACCAAAGTACGGGGAGTCCAGGACATGAGGCCAACCCACAGCAAGAGCAAAGACAATAACATACACATACTACGGCCAAAACCGTGAAGGCAACAAACTGTGGTCCTATAACTCTAATGGGGATGTGCAGGGCAGCACAAGGATAGTCCTCTTGAGCTACAGATCAGAAGCTTTCACCCGAAGGAAAAAAAAAATGGGGAGGGGGGACAGGGGACAAAAGCCCAGGTGGGCCAAATGACCATGCAAACGTAACCACATCACACAGTTGGGGCAACACCGGGCAAGGGGTCAGCCACATGGTAAGGCGTCCAGGAACAAGGGAGGGGGGAACAGGGAGGGGCTGCTGAGCCCCCCCCCAAAAAAGGGGGGCAGTCAAGATGTCCTATTGATCTAAAGACAGAAATGCCCATGTACTGCAACTGGGCCTTCATAATGAGAAGTTATGGGTGAAATCTAGATTCATACTTATAGTTCAAGGTGAGATTCAGCTGACAGTTCAGAATAACAGGTTGCGGGCAGGTTAACCCCTCGGAGCGTCAAATGAGAGTCAGTGCTGTCATCCTTTAGGGACATCCTGGAATCGCTGTGCTTGCAGTGATTGAAGAGCCTGGGACCCCCGCTTAGACATCTGTGAGGAACCGTGGGGTGACCTGGATGATCTTGGCTGGGCCGAAGAAGACTCCGGTTGGGAGGGAGGGAGATCAAACTGCAGATCCTGAAAATGTCGCCGTAAATCAGACAGGGAGGAGGCATGAAACTGGCGGCCAAGGTGATAGGAGAGCTTGAAGGGGAACCCCCACCTATAACGGATGCCCCGGGCTTGTAGAATCTGCAGATAAGGCTTCAGACTCCGCCTCTTGGCTATGGTGACCGGAGAGAGGTCTGCAAATAGTTGGAGGGGATTACCGTGGAAGGAGAGGTCCGGGAGATCCCGCGCAGCCTGCAGGAGCCGCTCCTTTGTCCTGTAAAAGTGAAATTTAATGATAACGTCTCTGGGGGGACCCTCGGTGGGTTTGGGAGTTAGGGACCTGTGTATGCGGTCAAATTCCAAGCGCTCTGAAGGGACGTCAGGCGCCAGCTCCTGAAAGAAAGCCATGGTCGTCCCCTGCAAGTCAGTAATGGCCTCTGGGAGCCCACGGATGCGGAGGTTATCCCTACGAGCTCTATTCCTAGAGTCCTCTAATTTATCCTGTAGGCTCAAAAGCTCAGTATTCAGCCTCTCAACCTCGTCCTCATGACCCTCCAGCACTGTTGTGGTCAATACCATCCGCTGCTCCAGTTGGTTGGTGCGGTGGCCTATCTCCTTGAGACCCCTCACCAATTCTGCTGAAAGCTTACAGGAGGCAGCATTTATTTCATCCCGCACTATACCGCGGAACTTCTGGAGCAGGGCATCAGAGCCAGCATCAGTGGGGCCTACCAAGTTGGAGGGGAATTGAAGTGAGCTATCCTCAGAATGCTGAGTGGCGTCATCTGGCTCCGGAGGCTCGGGCGCCATTTTGCCTTTCCCCTTCCCCACGGCAGGAGAGGTCTTTTAATGGGAGCGGTAGCGCTGCCGGTTCCGGGGTGTATTGTACATACCCGCCGGGTGCCAGGTAATGTCCGTCGCTCAGAGAGCTTGTGTGGTGGCCTCGGGGAGTAAGATGTGCCTTTATTCGCCGAGATTGGGCCATCCTCCCCGACCCTGTGTATGCGCCCCCAGGGCTGTGAGTTCAGTACATTGCAGAAGCTAGCATATACAGCTATCTAGTTCAGGGGCCATAGCCTGGCCAGCCAATGCACCTAGGCTTCCAGGAGCAGCAAGATGGCCGCCTGGCACAGGGCTGTATCAGATTCACAGACTGCAGGCCGCAAGCAAGGGGTGCCGCTAGGTATTGTGGGCAGCGGGTAGTGCAAGAGCATGCACCGGTGGCTGTACCTTGAGTGAAGTAGGTGCGTGGTGAGTCCTGAAAAGTAGGAACGGGCCGTGGAGCCTTAGCTGGGTGGAGCAAGATGGCCGCCGTACATCAGGCCGGAACTACCAGTCCTCTTGCAGGCCGCCATGGGTGAGTGTCACCAGGAACCAGAGGTGGCGGTTAGCCCATGGTTAGGCTCCGGTGCCTGTATCGAGGGAGGGCTGAGCACCGGGAGGCCAGTGAGGCCGGGAGCAGACGTGGGTACCTCGTCGGGTGGAGGAAGATGGGCGCCGATCCCAGAGCAGGGCTGGAGCCGCGACGTGTCTCCCAGGCGGTCACAGGCACTCAAAACGCCGCAATTTCGAGGGAGGGCTGAGCACCGGGAGGCCAGTGAGGCCGGGAGCAGACGTGGGTACCTCGGTCGGGTGGAGGAAGATGGGCGCTGATCCCAGAGCAGGGCCGTAGCCGCGACGTGTCTCCCGGGCGGTCACAGGCACTCAAAACGCCGCAATTTCGGGCACACGTAATGCGCTTTTGCCTGGCGAGCTCTAGGCACTGTAGAGGAGGCAGGACGGGTCTCCTGTAGGCTGGATGCAACGGATTGTAGTCCGGATGGCGGGAGCTCAGCAGCAACATGTCCTATCCAGCTCCCCGTCAGGCCACGCCTCCCTTCCAATCGCATTTCACTGCAAATCCAATCATATCTACGGCTTCAGCCCTGAGGAAGGGGGGCATTTCCCCCAAACACGTTGGCTTCATCTGGTAGTCCTATTCAATAAACATTTTGTCTTTCAATTAAACATTTCGATTGGACCTCTGAGGGTCATGAACTTTTGTTCTGGGTGCTCCTCAATACCCACCGCAGACTTTCTTGAATCCAGGACAGGATGTAAAAGGAAACCTCCCTAATGAGACACAGATGGCAAAAAAAAACCTGACAGTGGTTGTAACCCTCCCCCACTCTCTGAAAAAATTGCCTTTAGATATACAGTACATGTTTTACTCATCTACTGTTTTCACAGATCTCAGAGGAGATCTGGAGCGCTTTGTTTCAAGGTAAGTTTCACTTAATGTACTAGTATGTGATGCATACTAGCACATTATGATATTGCAATGCAGGTTAAAGCGGTTTTATCGGTTGAATGAAAAATAAAAAGCAAAGCGAAAAAAGAACTCACTACAGGGCTCTACATAAAGATCCTTTGTGAATTAGTTTTGATTCTAAGATCTTTTACTTTTCAGGGTGGCACTGGATCCCGAAGGAAGGAACTAATTCAATCATTTCGAAAAACGCATTGGATTACCCATTCCATCCAAGCAATCAAAGGCAGCAATCGGGGCACCATTTGGAGGAAGCCCTGATTGGGTGATACACATGAAAGGAGGTGGAGCCTTGTTTGCCAATAACATCGCTATGTTAGCCGGGAGATCTCTGAGTACCGGGCGGACTTTCTATTCTCCCTGTGGCGGGATTGTTTTCAGATACCGTATATACTCGAGTATAAGCCGACCCGAATATAAGCCGAGGCACCTAATTTTACCACAAAAAAACTGGGAAAACGTATTGACTCCAGTATAAGACTAGGGTGTCCATCTGCATGCCTCACTGTGCCTCACTTTGTCCATGTGCATGCCTCACTGTGTTCATGCCTCACTGAGTCCATGACTAGACTGACGTTTAACATGGGAGTCTATGGAAGGGTTACCCGGTTTGAAAAATCGGTGCTCCCTGGCCGTAAGTTCCCCAGACAAAAAACCTTGCACACTTGTAGAGGTGAAATGGGGCTACATGTGTGCCAAGTTTCGGGTCCAGGGGACCTACTGCCGGCCGGTACCGGATCCCCAAATTACAATGGGAGTCTACGGAAGGGGTGCCCGGCTTTGAAAAATCGGTGCTCCTCGGCCGTAGGTCCCCCGGACAACAAACTTTGCACACTTGTATAGAAAAAGCTACATGTGTGCCAAGTTTGGGGTTCAGGGGACCTACAGCCGTCTGGAACCGGGTCCCCAAAGTCGGGGAGATCAGGCGCAAAAAAGTGACTCGAGTATAAGCCGAGGGGGGCATTTTCAGCACACAAAAATGTGCTGAAAAACTCGGCTTATACTCGAGTATATACGGTACATGCTTTGTATTCTTTATCAATGTGAGTGTTTTTAATCCCACTTTTTTTACTGATAAATATTCTGGTAATAAACTGAGTCCTTTTATACTTTTATATGTACCAATCCGGATTGAAACCCTCAGTCTGTATAGTAAGGGTGTAGGCTAAAGGGTTGGGAACAACCCAGGTGATAGGCACCCAGAGGGAAGACACGGCACACACAGTGGTTGAGAAGGCTTAAGCCCTGTACACACGGCCGAGATTCTCGTCAGGAAAAAAAACGTTGTTTTTCCTGACGAGATTCTTGACAAGAATCTTGTGCCGGCTAAGTGTACACACACTCCATTCCAAATAACCGCTGTTCTTTTGAATGGAACGAACGCGGTGACGTCATTGACTACGACAAGCATGCGCTCGTCACATTCGTCCCCATCTTGCTACACCCTACCTATGCCTAGGAAGCTACCGCGCATGCGTTGAAGTCATTTCCAGCATGCGCGGGCTTACCGGAGGACAGGTAAGCTTGTTGCCGCATACACACACACAGTTTTCTCGTCAGGAAACAGGCCGACGTGAATCCCGACGAGAAAATAGAGAGCAGGTTCTCTATTTTTCTCGTCGAGATTCTGGTCAGTTTTTGAGAAACCTGAAAGCCTTGTACACACGCACGGTTTTCTCGGCAAGAAAGCTCTCCCAGCAGTTTCCTTGTCGTTTCTTGCAGAGAAAACCGGTCGTGTGTACGAGGCCTCAATGTTAGCCATTCCTGATACAACAGAGTTTCTTCAGCAGCAAGAACTGAGCAGCAACACTCACACCGAGGCTGGAAACACCTGGCACAGAGGTAATAGGCAGGTAGATGCAGTAAACACAGTAGTGGAAAAGTTCCCAAGAAGTCTTCAACCGGCCCTACACTATCCCTCCTCTTCTGGATCCTTTCCCTACGCTAGGTTACTCTCCCTGTCAAGCAGGTTCCTGTCCCTAACCTCATCACATGCAGAATGCATGCCAACTGCAGTGAGCCAGGGCTTTTTGTAAGCTCCGCCCACACCAAAGATGGTCACCCGGTCGGCAGGGTCCAATCAGACAGCAGCCCACCCCATGACACGTACGGAGGCTCAAGAGGAAGTGTTCTTCCTCCTGTCTTCCACTCTCTCTGTAAGGTGGATACAACAGCGCCACCTGTGTAGGGAAGTTAACCTTAGCATGTTTTGAGATTAATGTTATTATAAGATAATTGTATCATATATTGTGGTATTGAGGAGGAAGCGATGTACACTTTTGGGTTATTATATGAATTGCATGTCAGCTTTATTGAGATATATTAACTGTATCGGGTTAATCGTTATATTTCTTATCTAGCTCTATAGCTACCAGTCAATAAATAAGACTTAATTGGTGTGGTGTAAAATGATATACATAAGGTGACAGAAACTGGAAATTCTATACTTGTGTTGCGCACCCAGACGTGTAATAAATACCGGACTCAAAGCAGTTTCCCTACAAATGGTGTATTTGCAGACCAGACCCAGAAAATGATTAGTTGCCAAAGATATGGTACATTGGTTGTTGGAGCCATGTACTCAGCATAATTCTCTGTATAGTAACAGTTGAAACCCTACAGTGCTTGGAAAAAGTATTCAAATTTTCCATTTTGTCATGTAACAACCAAAAACATGAATGGATTTTATTGGGATTTTATGTGATAGACAAGACTTGAAAATCGCTGTTTACAGACGCTCTCCATCCAATCTGACAGAACTTGAGATATTTTGCAAAGAAGAATGAGCAACAATGTCACTCTCTAGATGTGAAAAGCTGGTAGAGACATCCCCAGAAAGACTCGCAGCTGTAATTGCAGTGAAAGGTGGTTCTACAAAGTATTGACTCCGGGGGGCGCCATACAAATGCCCCCCACACTTTTCACATTTTATTTTTGTAAAAAATGTTGAAAAACATTTATCGTTTTCCTTCCACTTCACAATTATGTGCAACTTTGTGTTGGTCTATCACATAAAATCTGAATAAAATACATTTACGTTTTTGGTTATAACATGACAAAATGTGGAAAATTGCAAGGGGTGTGAATACTTTTTAAAGGCACTGTAAAGCCCTGTACACACGATCGGATATCCTATGGATTCTAATCATCAGTCTTGCCTACACACCATCAGTCAAAAAACCGACCGTCCCAAACGCGGTGACGTAAAACACTCCGATGAGCCGAGAAAAAGGAAGTTCAATGCTTCTGAGCATGCGTCGACTTGATTCTGAGCATGCGTGGGTTTTTTATCCGATGGACTTGCCCACAGACGATCGGAATTCGCTATCGGTTTTTTATCCATCGGATAATTTTAAAACATGTTCTATTTTTTAAAACCGATGGAAAAAAGACCGATGGGTCCCATACACGATCGGTTTGTCTGATGAAAACAATCCATCGGACAGTTTTCATCAGTTAAACCGATCGTGTGTACAGGGCTTAAGTCAAGCTAAAAGGTTTTTTCTATCATCTATTGGAGGACACAACACTTTATATACATGAACAATGGGTTATTCTACCACCTGTGGGAGTTTGGGCACTAGGCGCAAAATGTTGCGGCCAGCCCTTTAAGGGGTTGTATGGGTTTGTTTAAAAAAAATAAAAAAAATAACAAGCATGTTATACTTACCTCCACTGTGCAGTCCGTTTTGCACAGAGTGGCCCCGATCCTCCTGTTCTGGGGTCCCTCGGCGGCTGTCTCGGCTCCTCCCCGCAATAGCTAACCCCCCTCTGGGAAGCTCTCTCCCAAGGGGGTTAGCTTACGAGCGCGCTCCCTGTCATACACGCTGCGTTCATAGACACGCTGCCCCCCGGAGGCCGCGTCATTGGATGTGATTGACAGCAGCGCGAGCCAATGGCTGCACTGCTATCAATCTATCCAATCAACGGCCAGACACCGTGGAGAAGAGGATGCCAGGGGACGTTCACAGCAGGTGAACAGGCTCAGATAAGTAAAACGGGGGGGGCTGGGGGGGCCGTCATTGCCAGGTGTTTGTTCACCTTAATGCATAGGATGCATTAAGGTGAAAAAACACGAACCTTTACAACCCCTTTAAAGACCAATATATCTCCTCTAATCTTCCTGCTCAGTTGTGCTTAGTGTCTTCAAAGAGGGTTTTGTGATTATCCCCACTAGAGAGACCAGTAAATCCCAACCCTAACCTTAATTGTAACCCAACCTCTAAGGCTTCATGCACATGGCCGTACAGGAGTTGTACAGCATGCAGAGCCTGCATAATGGCATTTCCCATACATGGGAGTAAGTCACACATGTGCAAGTCACAAGCAAGTCTCAAGTCTTAACCTTCAAGTCTCAAGCAAGTCCCAAGTTACTGTGATGAAAAGCAAGCAAGTCAAGTCGAGTCCCTGCTAGAAGTCAAGCAAGTCAAGTCAAGTCATTTATTTTGGTCAAGTCACAAATCAAGTCAAAATACTGATCTACCCCATACTGTATAAAAATAATAGGAGGGATAACAATAAATAATATTGGTTATGTGCCTATGCCTCACGGTGCCTCACTGTGCCCATGCCTCACTGTGCCCATGCTTCACTGTGCCCATGCTTCACTGTGCCCATGTTTCACTGTGCCCGTGCCTCACTGTGCCCGTGCCTCACTGTGCCCGTGCCTCACTGTGCCCATGCTTCACTTTGCCCATGTTTCACTGTGCCCATGCCTCACTGTGTCCATGCTTCACTGTGCCCGTGTCTCACTGTGCCCGTGTCTCACTGTGCCCGTGCCTCACTGTGCCCATGCTTCACTGTGCCCATGCTTCACTGTGCCCATGCCTCACTGTGCCCATGCTTCACTGTTCCCCGGTCTCACTGTGCCCGTGCCTCACTGTGCCCATGCCTCACTGTGCCCAATGCCTCACTGTGCCCGTGTCTCACTGTGCCCGTGTCTCACTGTGCCCCATGCCTCACTGTGCCCATGTCTCACTGTGCCCATGCTTCACTGTGCCCGTCAGCCGTGTACCTGATCGGCGGCATCCCGGCGGCCATTCCAGTATTCAAAAGCCGCGCCTCCTCCTCGTCTGTGATAGGCGGAACACTCAATTTCCCAGCATTCAGTGTTACGCCTATCACGGACATCCGCTCATCCTCATAACACAGACGAGGATAAGAGGATGTCCGTGATAGGCTGAACACTGCCTGCTGTGAAATTGAGTGTTCCACCTATCACAGACGAGGAGACGCGGCTTTTGAACACTGCAATGGCCGCCGTCTGTCTGCATGACACGCTGATCAGGTAGGCAGCCGGCGGCTTGCATTTAGTGTTAGTGGTGCCAAGTCATTGCAAGTCATATAGCCCAAGTCAAAGTCAAGTCGCAAGTCATTAGTGACAAGTAGTGATGAGCCGAACACCCCCGGGTTCGGTTCGCACCAGAACCCGCGAACGGACCGAAAGTTCGTACGAACATTAGAACCCTATTAAATACAATGGATGCGAACGTTCGAATTCTAAAGTGCTAATTATTACAACTATTATGCATGTTATTGTCCTAAAAAGGGTTTTGGAACCCGGGTTCTGCACCAGGGGACATGTATCAATGCAAAAAGAAGTTTTAAAAACGGTCGTTTTTCGGGAGCAGTCATTTTAATGATGCATAAAGTGAAAAAAAAAAAGTCAAATATTCCTTTAAATATCGTACCTGGGGGGTGTCTAAAGTATGCCTGTGAAGTGCCACGTGTTTCCCGTGTTTAGAACTGTCCCTGCACAAAATGACACTTCTAAAGGAAAAAAAAGCCATTTAAAACTGCTTGCGGCTTTAATGTAATGTCTGGTCCCGGTAATATGGATGAAAATATTTAAGAAAAATGGCATAGCTACCCCATGACCCCCCCCCCCCCCTACCCCAGCCCATTACCAGCCCCTTTGGGTCTTGTATGGATATTAAGGGGAACCCCGCACATAAAATAAAAAAGGCCCTATATACTCTGAACAGCCGTATACAGGCGGTGCATACAAGACAGGGACTGTAGGTTTGTTCTTATGTAGAATGTGTTTGTAATTTTGAACAGGTACATTGTTGAAGTGTAGCTCCAGCCCAAAAATCTATTTTTAAACTTTTTGGGAAACATAGGTAAGGGTTATCACCCCTGTAACATTTGTTTTGCTGTCTGTGCCCCTGTTCAGAACATTTCACCTCACTTTCCGTCCCAATGACAACTGTTTTTGAAATGTGGTGTTTTTCTTGAAACAAGGATTGCTGATAAAGCATCAGTACAGAGGAGACACCTTTCTCCCATATTTATTCTTACAGGAGAGAATTTTCCTTCCTAGGGGTAGATTTCCTCTCACTTCCTGTTGTCTTCTTTCGTTTGCAAGTAGGAGTCGTTTGTAAGTTGGATGTTTGAAAGTAGGGACCTGCCGTATATACTCTGCAGAAATAGGCCCCTTAGTTGTTGGTGTTGGCACAACACTGTAAGCACTCACAGTTACTCTTGGTTGGTGCTGGAACGCCCTGCTGTCAACTATTATATCAGGAATTTTAATTACATATAATTGTTGAACAGTGGTAGTAAAAATTGGGGCTTTGATGGTGGTGCTGGTGCCACAACACTGTAAGCCCTGACAGTTACTCTTGGTGGGTGCAGCAATGGGCCCTGCTGTGAATTATTAGATCAAGAATTGTAATTGCATGCCCCTGTTGAACAGGGGCTGAAAAATTGGGCTTTTCGTGGTGGTGGTGGTGGTGGTGGTGTTGCCACAACACTGTAAGCCCTCAGAGTTACTCTTGGTGGGTGCAGGAATGGGCCCTGCTGTGAATTATTAGATGGAGAATTGTAATTACATGCCCCTTTTGAACAGTGGCTGAAAAATTGGGCCTTTCGTGGTGGTGGTGGTGGTGGCGTTGCCACAACACTGTAAGCCCTCAGACTTACTCTTGGTGGGTGCAGGAATGGGCCCTGCTGTGAATTATTACATCAAGATTTGTAATTGCATGCCCCTGTTGAACAGGGGCTGAAAAATTGGGCCTTAGGCACTGGTGGCACAACACTACAACCCCTCACAGATACTGTACTTGGAGCACAGCAATGAGCCCTGTTGCAAAGTATTGCTTCAAAAATTGTAATGACACGCCCCTGTTAAACAGGGGCTGAAAAATTGGGCCTTAGGCACTGGTGGCACAACACTACAACCCCTCACAGATACTGTACTTGGAGCACAGCAATGAGCCCTATGGCAAATTATTGCTAAAAAAATTGTAAGTACACGCCCCTGTAAAACAGGGGCTGAAAAATTGGGCCTTAGCCACTGGTGGCGGCACCCATAAACAAAAATGATCTTCCAAGCTATCATCATCAATCGTATCATTGAGGACTCGGAGGAGGAGGATAGCCAGTCAACATAACAGCACAGGCACTCAGCATCAGCATCAGTCTTGAAGGGACGTGACATGTTAAAATCAATTAGTCTGTTATATCAGCATCAGGTGTGTGGTAGCTGGTGGTGATCCAAGACTGGTTCATCTTGATGAAAGTCAGTCGATCAACCGAGTCGGTGGACAGGCGCACCCTGTGATCCGTGACAAATCCTCCAGCAGCACTGAATGTGCGTTCCGAAAGAACGCTGGATGCAGGACAGGCCAGTAGCTCAATTGCATACTGTGCAAGCTCTGGCCAGTGATCCATCCTCAAGACCCAGTAAGCCAGAGGATTTTCGGTGGGGAAGGTGTCCAAGTCTGACCTTGCCCCTAGATATTCCTGCACCATGTTTATCAGACGCTGGCGATGGTTGCTGGAACCAATCATACTTTGGGGCTGCGGACTAAAGAATTGTCTGAACGCATCGGTCAGACGGCCACCTTCCCCACCGCTCCTTCTTTGACTGGCCGAAGCCTCAGCAACTCGTTGTCCTGGACCAGGAGTTTGTAACCTCCCAGTCTCTGGGAACGCGTTGCACAGACCTTTCTGCAAGGCCTCCCGGAGTTGTCTCATCCTCTGCTCCCTCTGCGACGGTAACATAAGGTCCGCAACCTTACCCTTGTACCGTGGATCAAGGAGAGTGGCCAGCCAGTAATGGTCCCTCTCCTTGATCCGAAGAATACGAGGATCCTTCCGCAGACTTTGCAGGATCAGGGAGGCCATGCAGCGTAGGTTTGCTGAGGCATTCGCTCCGGAGTCCTCTGGGTCACTAAGGACGACATGATCCGCAGTCACCTCCTCCCAGCCACGTACAAGTCCACTGGTTTCTTGGGACTGTAAATCATCCCTAAAAGACTGCTGCTGATGATGCTGAGTGCCAGCCTCCACCTCCATGCTGACACAATCCTCCTCCTCCTCCTCCTCCTCCTCCTCTTCCTCTTCCTGTGCGATGGGTGGGACAGAAGGAACACTGTCTGGGTAAAGGGGGCCTTGAGAGGCAAGGAAGTCCTCCTCTTCCTGCCTCTGTTCTGCCTCAAGTGCCCTGTCCATTATTCCACGCAGCGTGTGCTCCAACAGGTGGACAAGAGGTACAGTGTCACTGATGCATGCACTGTCACTGCTCACCATCCTCGTGGCCTCCTCAAATGGTGCCAGGACAGTGCATGCATCCCTGATCATGCCCCACTGGCGTGGAGAAAAAAAACCAAGCTCCCCTGACCCTGTCCTGGTGCCGTAGTCGCACAGGTACTCATTGATGGCCCTCTGCTGCGTGTGCAGCCGCTGCAGCATGGCCAATGTTGAGTTCCACCTGGTGGGCATGTCACATATAAGGCGGTTCTTGGGCAGGTTCAACTCCTTTTGCAGCTCAGCCAGGCGAGCACTGGCATTATAAGATCTGCGGAAATGCACACAGACTTTCCTGGCCTGCCTCAGGACATCCTGTAAGCCCGGGTACCTGCCCAAGAACCGCTGCACCACCAGGTTAAGGACGTGAGCCACACAGGGCACATGGGTCAGTTGTCCCTGTCGGAGGGCGGAGAGGAGGTTGGTGCCATTGTCGCAAACCACCATTCCTGGCTTAAGCTGGCGTGGCGTCAACCACCTCTCGGCCTGGCCCTGCAGAGCAGACAGGACCTCTGCCCCAGTGTGGCTTCTGTCCCCCAAACACACCAGCGCAAGCACGGCATGGCATCTTTTTGCCTGCGTACTTGCGTAGCCCCGTGAACGGCTACGGAGCACCGCTGGTTCATAGGACAAACCACAGGAAGAGGCCATGGAGGAAGAAGAAGAGGAGGGGGTGGAGGAGAGAGGTGTGTCACAACCAGTAGTAGCATTTTGGAGGCGTGGCGGTGGGACAACCTCCAACACTACTGCACCTTGTCCTGCATCCTTCCCAGCTGCCAAAAGAGTGACCCAATGGGCCGTGAAAGAAAGGTAACGTCCCTGTCCATGCCTGCTGGACCATGAGTCAGCGGTAATATGCACCTTACCGCTGACCGCCCTGTCCAGCGAGGCCAAGACATTGCCTTCCACATGCCGGTAGAGAGCCGGAATAGCCTTCCGTGAGAAAAAGTGGCGTTTGGGAACCTGCCACTGAGGAACCGCACATTGCACAAACTCACGGAAGGGGGCCGAGTCTACCAACTGAAAAGGCAGCAGTTGAAGCGCTAGCAATTTAGCCAAGCTAGCATTCAACCGCTGGGCATGTGGATGGCTGGGAGTGAACTTCTTTCGACGGTCCAGCAGCTGGGGCAGGGAAATTTGCCTGCTAGAATCGGACGTCGGTGTACTGCTAGCAGAGTGGCCGCAAGTACTTGGCTGTGACACACCTAATTCTACACCTTCATTCCTCTCAGTGCATGTTTCAGAGAGGACTGAAGTTATAGTGGGGTTGGAGATCCCAGCTGATGCGGTGCAAGGAGAGGTCCGCTTTGTTCTTTGGTGTGGGTCTTTGAGGTAGGCTTGCCAACGAACTGCATGGCAGGTCAACATATGTCTGGTCAGGCATGTGGTACCCAAGCGGCTGATGTTTTGGCCACGCGATATACGCTTGAGACATATGTTGCAAACAGCAGCTGTGCGATCTGATGCACTAGCCTCAAAAAAGGCCCACACCAAGGAACTTTTTGAATGACGGGCAGAGGCAGCGCCCTGCACAGGCGGAGCTCTGCGGTGTGATTCCGTCGGTGTACTGCCCTTACGCTGGCCACCAAAGGGCATCCTGTCTCGTTGGAGATGTGCCTCCTCCTCATCCTCCTCCTCCTCTCTCCTATTAGGCACCCACGTGGAGTCAGTGACCTCATCATCCCCTCCATTCCTCATCACTGGAGCCAATCTGGCAGTATGCTGCAGCTGCTGGAACATGACTGCCAGATTGGTGTCCTTCTTGAGCATCCCCTCTGTCTGCTCTCACCCTACTGCCTTCCTGTAGCTGGGTTTCATCATCAGACCCTTCGAAACGCTGGGCATCCTCCTGGAGCATGTACCCAACACTGTGCTCAAACAGTTCGGGGGACTCCTCAGGAGGAGGACATGGTGGGTCTAGGGAAGGAGTGACTGATGATGAGTCTGACATTGATACCAGGGAAGAGGACGCTTTGGCAGCTGCTTTGCCAGTACCCTGAGCCTGGGTGAGAGAGGATGAGGAGGAGGAGGAGGGCTTGGTCATCCACTCTACCAAGTCTTCGGCATGATGTGGCTCAACATGTCCAGCTGCGGAAAAGAAGGACAAGCGTGTCCCATGGCCATGTGCTGATGACAATGCACCGCGTCCACGACCAGCACTGTTGCCCCCAGACACAGAGCCTGCTTGCCCTCTTTTATTGCCTCCTGACTGTCTGCCTCTCCTTGTTTGCCTTCCAGACATTCTAATAGATGGCCTGCAGGGAGATGGGAAAAAAGCAATAAGGGCTACCTTCAGGTGTCCTTCTCTGTCCCTTGAAACAAGGACTTGCACAGTGAAAGAAACTGACACTCTCCCTACCTACAGTTTTCTGTCCCTAGAAAAAATGTTTTTTTTAAGCACACTATAGCACAAGGAGAATTCACTCACTGTCCTTCCCAGTCCCTAGAAACAAGGACTTGCACAGTGAAAGAAACTGACACTCTCCCTACCTACAGTTTTCTGTCCCTAGAAAAAATGTTTTTTTTAAGCACAATATAGCACAAGGAGAATTCACTCACTGTCCTTCCAGGTCCCTAGAAACAAGGACTTGCACAGTGAAAGAAACTGACACTCTCCCTACCTACAGTTTTCTGTCCCTAGAAAAAATGTTTTTTTTAAGCACAATATAGCACGAGGAGAATTCACTCACTGTCCTTCCAGGTCCCTAGAAACAAGGACTTGCACAGTGAAAGAAACTGACACTCTCCCTACCTACAGTTTTCTGTCCCTAGAAAAAATGTTTTTTTTAAGCACAATATAGCACAAGGAGAATTCATTCACTGTCCTTCCAGGTCCCTGGAAACAAGGACTTGCACAGTGAAAGAAACTGACACTCTCCCTACCTACAGTTTTCTGTCCCTAGAAAAAATGTTTTTTTTAAGCACAATATAGCACAAGGAGAATTCACTCATTGTCCTTCCAGGTCCCTGGAAACAAGGACTTGCACAGTGAAAGAAACTGACACTCTCCCTACCTACAGTTTTCTGTCCCTAGAAAAAATGTTTTTTTTAAGCACAATATAGCACAAGGAGAATTCACTCACTGTCCTTCCAGGTCCCTAGAAACAAGGACTTGCACAGTGAAAGAAACTGACACTCTCCCTACCTAGAGTTTTCTGTCCCTAGAAAAAATGTTTTTTTTTAAGCACAATATAGCACAAGGAGAATTCACTCACTGTCCTTCCAGGTCCCTGGAAACAAGGACTTGCACAGTGAAAGAAACTGACACTCTCCCTACCTACAGTTTTCTGTCCCTAGAAAAAATGTTTTTTTTAAGCACAATATAGCACAAGGAGAATTCACTCACTGTCCTTCCAGGTCCCTAGAAACAAGGACTTGCACAGTGAAAGAAACTGACACTCTCCCTACCTACAGTTTTCTGTCCCTAGAAAAAATGTTTTTTTTAAGCACAATATAGCACAAGGAGAATTCACTCACTGTCCTTCCAGGTCCCTGGAAACAAGGACTTGCACAGTGAAAGAAACTGACACTCTCCCTACCTACAGTTTTCTGTCCCTAGAAAAAATGTTTTTTTTAAGCACAATATAGCACAAGGAGAATTCACTCACTGTCCTTCCAGGTCCCTGGAAACAAGGACTTGCACAGTGAAAGAAACTGACACTCTCCCTACCTACAGTTTTCTGTCCCTAGAAAAAATGTTTTTTTTAAGCACAATATAGCACAAGGAGAATTCACTCACTGTCCTTCCAGGTCCCTAGAAACAAGGACTTGCACAGTGAAAGAAACTGACACTCTCCCTACCTACAGTTTTCTGTCCCTAGAAAAAATGTTTTTTTTTAAGCACAATATAGCACAAGGAGAATTCACTCACTGTCCTTCCAGGTCCCTAGAAACAAGGACTTGCACAGTGAAAGAAACTGACACTCTCCCTACCTACAGTTTTCTGTCCCTAGAAAAAATGTTTTTTTTAAGCACACTATAGCACAAGGAGAATTCACTCACTGTCCTTCCCAGTCCCTAGAAACAAGGACTTGCACAGTGAAAGAAACTGACACTCTCCCTACCTACAGTTTTCTGTCCCTAGAAAAAATGTTTTTTTTAAGCACAATATAGCACAAGGAGAATTCACTCACTGTCCTTCCAGGTCCCTAGAAACAAGGACTTGCACAGTGAAAGAAACTGACACTCTCCCTACCTACAGTTTTCTGTCCCTAGAAAAAATGTTTTTTTTAAGCACAATATAGCACAAGGAGAATTCACTCACTGTCCTTCCAGGTCCCTAGAAACAAGGACTTGCACAGTGAAAGAAACTGACACTCTCCCTACCTACAGTTTTCTGTCCCTAGAAAAAATGTTTTTTTTAAGCACAATATAGCACAAGGAGAATTCACTCACTGTCCTTCCAGGTCCCTGGAAACAAGGACTTGCACAGTGAAAGAAACTGACACTCTCCCTACCTACAGTTTTCTGTCCCTAGAAAAAATGTTTTTTTTAAGCACAATATAGCACAAGGAGAATTCACTCACTGTCCTTCCAGGTCCCTAGAAACAAGGACTTGCACAGTGAAAGAAACTGACACTCTCCCTACCTACAGTTTTCTGTCCCTAGAAAAAATGTTTTTTTTAAGCACAATATAGCACAAGGAGAATTCACTCACTGTCCTTCCAGGTCCCTGGAAACAAGGACTTGCACAGTGAAAGAAACTGACACTCTCCCTACCTACAGTTTTCTGTCCCTAGAAAAAATGTTTTTTTTAAGCACAATATAGCACAAGGAGAATTCACTCACTGTCCTTCCAGGTCCCTAGAAACAAGGACTTGCACAGTGAAAGAAACTGACACTCTCCCTACCTACAGTTTTCTGTCCCTAGAAAAAATGTTTTTTTTAAGCACAATATAGCACAAGGAGAATTCACTCACTGTCCTTCCAGGTCCCTGGAAACAAGGACTTGCACAGTGAAAGAAACTGACACTCTCCCTACCTACAGTTTTCTGTCCCTAGAAAAAATGTTTTTTTAAGCACAATATAGCACAAGGAGAATTCACTCACTGTCCTTCCAGGTCCCTAGAAACAAGGACTTGCACAGTGAAAGAAACTGACACTCTCCCTACCTACAGTTTTCTGTCCCTAGAAAAAATGTTTTTTTTAAGCACAATATAGCACAAGGAGAATTCACTCACTGTCCTTCCAGGTCCCTGGAAACAAGGACTTGCACAGTGAAAGAAACTGACACTCTCCCTACCTACAGTTTTCTGTCCCTAGAAAAAATGTTTTTTTTAAGCACAATATAGCACAAGGAGAATTCACTCACTGTCCTTCCAGGTCCCTAGAAACAAGGACTTGCACAGTGAAAGAAACTGACACTCTCCCTACCTACAGTTTTCTGTCCCTAGAAAAAATGTTTTTTTTAAGCACAATATAGCACAAGGAGAATTCACTCACTGTCCTTCCAGGTCCCTAGAAACAAGGACTTGCACAGTGAAAGAAACTGACACTCTCCCTACCTACAGTTTTCTGTCCCTAGAAAAAATGTTTTTTTTAAGCACAATATAGCACAAGGAGAATTCACTCACTGTCCTTCCAGGTCCCTGGAAACAAGGACTTGCACAGTGAAAGAAACTGACACTCTCCCTACCTACAGTTTTCTGTCCCTAGAAAAAAATTTTTTTTAAGCACAATATAGCACAAGGAGAATTCACTCACTGTCCTTCCAGGTCCCTGGAAACAAGGACTTGCACAGTGAAAGAAACTGACACTCTCCCTACCTACAGTTTTCTGTCCCTAGAAAAAATGTTTTTTTTAAGCACAATATAGCACAAGGAGAATTCACTCACTGTCCTTCCAGGTCCCTAGAAACAAGGACTTGCACAGTGAAAGAAACTGACACTCTCCCTACCTACAGTTTTCTGTCCCTAGAAAAAATGTTTTTTTTAAGCACAATATAGCACAAGGAGAATTCACTCACTGTCCTTCCAGGTCCCTGGAAACAAGGACTTGCACAGTGAAAGAAACTGACACTCTCCCTACCTACAGTTTTCTGTCCCTAGAAAAAATGTTTTTTTTAAGCACAATATAGCACAAGGAGAATTCACTCACTGTCCTTCCAGGTCCCTAGAAACAAGGACTTGCACAGTGAAAGAAACTGACACTCTCCCTGCCTACAGTTTTCTGTCCCTAGAAAAAATGTTTTTTTTAAGCACAATATAGCACAAGGAGAATTCACTCACTGTCCTTCCAGGTCCCTAGAAACAAGGACTTGCACAGTGAAAGAAACTGACACTCTCCCTACCTACAGTTTTCTGTCCCTAGAAAAAAATGTTTTTTTTAAGCACACTATAGCACAAGCACAAAACACACTGACACTCTCCCTACCTATCCTTCTCTTTCCCTAAACTAAAGGAATCCAGGTTAAGCAAGAAAGAAATAAAAGTCACTGTCCCTGCCTATGCTGCTCTATCCCTGCTCCGGAACACACTACACTAGGCCGCCGTGCTGGCGGCCTTTTATAGTGTGGGGCGTGTACTAAACACCCTCAGCAATAATTGGCCACAGGCATCCTGCCTGTGGCCAATCATTGCTCTCCTCGCTGCCGGCGCTGTGATTGGCCAAGCATGCGGGGTCACAGTGCATGCTTGGCCAATCACAGCGCCTGGATGACACTGCGATGGCGTAGTGCATTGTGGGCCGTTCGCGTCACTCGAATTTGGCGCGAACGGCCCAAATCGTTCGATCTTCGTCGAACGATCGAACAGCCGATGTTCGAGTCGAACGTATGTTCGACTCGAACACGAAGCTCATCCCTAGTGACAAGTCAAAGTCAAGTCGAGTCATTTATTGAATTCTGTCAAGCAAGTCGCAAGTCCTCAAACAGGTGACTTAAGTCTGACTTAAGTCAAGTCATGTGACTCAAGTCCCCCACCTCTGGCATTTCCCATCCCACTGCTGCCACATACAGCCACCTTTTGGGATGAGGCGACTTCACACAGTTGGGCACCAGGGATTGCATAAAGCACTGCATGCACACTGACGTATGCTTCGAACGCAGATAGTGTGCATTCGTTTGCGTGCGGGTGCTTTATGCAACCCTCAGCGCACAACTGCTGCCTCTTCTAATGCATCTCAATGGCTGGCTGTATGCAATGGTTCCTGGAAGTGTCATTGTATAGGCTCTGCAGTGGGAATAATCACAAAATCCTCAGTGAGTACACTGAGAAAAACTGAGCAAGAAGATTAGAGGAGGGGTATCGGCCTCTGGGGGCTGGCCTAGGGTTGCCACCTTTTCTTCAAGCCAAACCCGAACACTTTAGCGGCCTGGGACACCTTTGGGTGCCCCAAGGAGAGTAGTAATGCAGTGCGCATAGTGTGCCACAGCGAATAGTGGGTGCGGCCAATTTGCTCTTGCTGACATTTTCACCCTGCCCCCTAGTGATGCCAAACCTGCCCCCAAACAGCCGCCTGCAGCTCCTGAATTTGCCAACAGATTTGTGTGTGACTCTCTTGGTTACTTGGGGAGCCACAGCCTGTTCTGGATAATGTGTCCGGGTTTCAATCCACCTGAAACCCGGACACAAGATTCAAAACCTGGACTGTCCGGGTGAATCCCAGGCAGGTGGCAACCCTAGGCTGGCCTCAATATTTTGTGCCTAGTGCTCAGTCTCCTGCAGGTGCCATGGTTCATGTAATGCATCTCAATTGGTGGCTGTATGCTGCAGCAGCAGCATCTCCCAGGAATGCGATTACGCAGGCTCTACAGGCTGTATGGCTCCTGTACATACATGTGCCCAACACCAACCTTAACTAAATTATATTTAATTTTCCAAATCACTAAGTATCATAAATAACTTCCTTTTTTATTATATAGTTTTCTTTCACTGTTTTTTATCCTTCGTTGCATCTCAGTGTTGCTGACCCGTTGCGTCACCCAACGTGCAAGAATGAGAAAAGACGATGAGTGTGGGTCACCATGGCCCTATTCCTGAAGTACTACATCCTGCATTCAGTGTATCACTTCGAGGGAGTGACGTTGATGTCCAGGATGCAACACCAGGAGGAAAGGAGGAGGATCTAAGGCAGCTTTTCTCAACACAGAGGAACCCTTGAAATAACTTTCCGGTCTCGGGGAACCCTTGCTAAAAATTACTATATCTACAACTCAAGATACATTAGTGTGATGGTCAGTGGGAAGAATGCTCCTTACACTTGAGGACATTGGGAAGAAGTTCCCCCTTACTTATAACTAAAAAGATCAATGGTGTCAGGGGGCACTTATCCGAGAGGCAGAAATTGCTCCAATAACCATTAGCAACCTCTGGAGGAACCCTGGTTAAGGGTGATCTATCATATCATATGAGCAATCAGAACACCTTGAGTTGGGGAAAGGAGCTACTAGAGGGGTAAGCACGGTGCCTGGGATTGAACTTCAGCAGAAATGGCAGTTTATTTTGCTATAATCTTAAATTATTTTACTGTTACTCCTCAACAATACTCAAATGATATGAAAAAGAAAAGAATACATGTTACAAATTATGTACAGCATTTCTAGCACGCAACAATTTAAAGATTACATTCTAGCCAGTCTGGCTCTAACTGAACTTCAAGTCCCATTCTAGCAGGGAAATGGACCCGAAGCCCAGAACCAGAAGATAACAATCAGCCTTATGTAGCGGGGGTCCCAAATTTAGGGGGCTGTTACACTAAATTTAGGGGTGATTCGAGTGG
The DNA here is from genome assembly GCA_029206835.1 of Rana muscosa. Lineage (NCBI taxonomy): Eukaryota > Metazoa > Chordata > Amphibia > Anura > Ranidae > Rana > Rana muscosa. The sequence goes on from CM055118.1 coordinate 352,737,008, forward strand.
TAGTTGCCTCGGATCTTTTCAATTTGCTGGACTCTGCCTTGCTGCTGTTTCACCTGGCGTGCAGTTCCCCTAAGAAGTATGGGTGGCGCTGTCACTTATAATCGGGGTTGAACCACAGGTGTTGGAGTGGCGATTGGGGGTCCACTCTCGGCTGCCATGCGGTGGGCGTGGTCTGCCCGCTGTGCATGCCGGGAGAGGGTACAAAATGGGCAGACGCCATTGGTCAGGGGTGATTATCTGGGGACCTGTACCCAGGAGGGACCTATGGTCCTGAAGCGAAGTTCAAGCGCATGGCCCTCCAGGCCATGGGGCCACGTGCGCCTCAGTCCCAGGCACCTTTAGTCCTTGGACTGCAACTTCAGCCCTGGGTCCAGCACCTTTAGCTGGAGCCCACTTCGGGAGGAGGAATCCCAGGGTGCCGCCTTGTGAGGGGACCTGCATCTGGAAGAGGAGGCTGGGGGAGGACCGTTCCGAGGGACTGGTGAGAGATCACAGTGAAGGAAGGGGCCCAGTAACTCTCTGGAGGGATGTCATCCATCCGAAAAGGGACCTAACAACGTAACCATCAGGAGGTTCGGGACACTATAGATTCTGTGGCAGGGGATCTCCCGATCGCATCCATTAAGGGAATCTGATTGACTGTTCGAGCTACATGCCGGCTTCTAGTGCCATTGGGTGACTATCCGGGTGAGCTATACCCACTCGGGATCGAGTGGCGAGGAAGCCAGAGTGTCTGAATCTAATTTGTTTCCCTAAAACCTTTCTCTCTTCTCAACCTTGTGCATAAAGAAAATAAACTCTACATTGGAATTGCTACTGATGTGGACCTTGGAGTTAGTTGGGGATATAGACTTGTCCTTTACATTCTAGAGGACAAGAACCAACTTTGAGGAGAACCTCGCTGCAAGACCCGTAGTTTTACAAGTGTGCTTAACCTCTGCAAACCAGAGGGTACGGGCATGGTGGGCCATTTCCTTCTGTGAGTGAGCCAAAGATGGGAGTAAAAGGGCCGTGTGCTACACTTACATGCAAAAAAGCTGATGCCCTTCAGAACCTCTCCATAGAGCCAAGTGCTCAGGTTTTCCCAAGATGAGAGTTTGAAGAACCCCTGAGGGCAGCTGACCCCTCACTACAGCATAACTGCCTAATATACAATCTTACAATGTCTTCTCTGTGTCTTTACAGACTCTAACAGCAATAGATAACATTGCAGTCGAAAGTTACGGTAAGTATTATCCTTTGAAGCTGCATGTTCACTATAAGGGGACGTGTACTGAAACCAGACCTGGTCTGGTCATTAATATTTGAGTTACTTCGCTATGATTTGCCAAGGTCTTTTAGTATTGATTTTTACACATTGGCATCAATGGTTAACTACGCTTATCTCTTTAACAAGTGTCATTGGGCATTTTCCCATGCAGGGTTTCGGCTATGACCTTCAAGGATGCAGGTTCTTTTTTTAAATGGCAATATCTGGTAATAAATAGTTTATTTGAAGAGAACCTGTGGCTTGCCAATGTAATTCAAATCACAAGGTTTACTTTACCCATCCTGTCTATAGTAGAACAGTGGCTTGCACTTTTGCCTACCAGTACTAGGGTTGTTGGTTCAAATCCCAACCATGACACCACCTGCTTGGAGTTTGCATGTTCTCCCTGTGTCTGTGTGGGCTTCCTTTTGGTACTTTGGTTTCCTCCCACACTCCAAAGACATGCTGGTAGGTTAATTGGCCCTAGTATGTGTATGTATGCATGTGAGTTAGGGACCTTAGACTGTACGCTCTTTGAGGGCAGAGACTGATGTAAATGTGCAATATATATAGCTGTAATAAATAATAATTCTCCCACTGCTCCATTCAGCCACTGACAGGAGGGGGAGTCCCTCTTAAGTTTATAGTCAGAACATTTGGAGCTTACACATGGCTAAGAATCCCCTTCCCCCTCAACTTCTTGTCCTTGAGAAGCAACAGGATGTTAAAATAAATCTATTTTGTGAAATTCCCCCTAAAGCCCCGTACACACGGTCGGACTTCCATCTGACTTTTCCGTGCTTTTTTGTCCGAACGGAGTTGGCCGGGCACACCCATAGCATACACACCACAGGACATTTCTGCGAACTTTCCCAAAACTTTTTGCAACATCACGTGGTTTTTCTGCTCTTTTCTGCTCTTTACCGCCACCCTTTGGTCAACTTCTGCTATTGTTGATTGATTTTAACATTAGTTGTTTTGTCCATCGGACAAAAGTCCTATGGTTTTCTGTACACACGGTCGGACTTTGCTCCATCGGACTTTTGTTGGGCAAAAGTTTGTCTGTTTGCAGACCCAACTTTTGTCCGATGAAAACAGGAAAAAAGCAAAAAAAGTTTGTCTGATGGAGCGTACACACGGTCGGATTGTTGGTCCAACTTGCTCAAAATTAAGTTTGTTGGCTAAAAGTCCGACCGTGTGTACGGGGCTTTAGACAGTTATCATTAAAGCAACCATCCCTGGTAGTAGATGGTCACCACGTCAAACAAAGATAATGAATTTCTCTAGGTTCAGACACTAATAAAACCTGATAGAAGTTCTAGCTCTTCACCACTCCATCCAACCCCCCCCCCCCAAAAAAAAATGGCTATACAAACACTTTAAGGGAAAAAAAGCTGATGTCCTGCAAAACCTCTCCATAGAGGCAAGTTCTCGGGTTAATCATGGTTAGAGTTTGAGGAACCCCTGTGAGGAAGTCGACTCCTCACTACTTACAGTAACTACCTAATATAACTGCTTTAAGGAAAAACACAAATCTAAAATCACAAATCATTTCCCACAGTTACAACCTTTTGTACCACCTGCCCCACCCTATTAGATTGTAAGCTCTTCGTGAGGCGGGATGACGTCACGGACCGTGATGCAACGCGTTTTGGTGCGTGCGCAGTGAGGAGATGAAATCACTGCGCGCACCTTTTTCAAGCGCTTGTCATCCCACCTCACACCGCGCTCCAGCCCAGACTCACAGCTTGTGTTCCAGACCTCGCTCTGGTTGCCGCTCGAGACCTGGAAATTACCTGGTGGACAGAACACCGGTTCCCCTCCACACGGCACAGCATTGCAGAGACTATCTTTGGAGCTGACCCAAGGGGAGATGGACATCTCACTGGACTTCAATATGCCTTCATAAAGAATCTTCAGAGTGAATATTTTGATGCATTTGTTCTAGGGCTGTGGAAATTAACTATTAATTCCTCGATTAATCGATTCATTTTTTTGATCGATCAAAATTTTTTTGATCGGTACTCACCTTTCCGCCGGCTTCCGGGTCTTCAGGGAGTTCCGTCGGAGATCCGGTGATGTCACGGACACCGACCAGGCTTTCCGTGTCCATCTGAATGGCTCCTTTGCTGTGCCTTCATATCTGCATGCCGGCGGGACCTTACTATCTGCCACGCACAAGGGCTGTTACACTTCCCTCTATCACTTCCCTCTATCACTTCCCTCTATCAACCTGGGATTCTACAGCCATCCACTGGGAGTTGTGATAGTTCCCTTCACAGGACATCTATATGCCGACGGACTGATGTTAGCCCCTTCTCATCTGGATTCAGCAGTGGTATCGTTGTAAACATTTTTATACCAGTATCATACTTAGCTACATGTTTTTATGACTGCTTTTGCTACCGTTTGGTATTACTCGCACCATTTTTACAGTTTATGGAGCTACATTTTTATCTCCAGTGCAATATTTATTTTGTTATCTACTTGAAGACTATAAAAGTTTTAATGCTATTCCCATTGAGCGCTGCCTTTGTGTGTTTTTTGTATCCTGCTATCCATTTTTCCAGTGGTTGGTAGCTGCACTGGGAATCAGCCTGCAAGGAGATCAGCTAAAAGTAATTGGATCTGTATGTGCGTTTATAATTAATCGAAATTAGTCGATTAATCGATTAAAAAAAATCGATTAATCGAACACGAAAATTTTAATCAGTAACAGCCCTAATTTGTTCATTAAAATTATACAGTTTTTCTCAAGCGGCGCCTGCCTTTTGTTTTTTGTTTTTTCTCTCTTTACATGCTTTGGAGTTCTGCTTCAGCTCCCCTTGCAAGGCCGCCCTGGGTATATAAGACTGTCATCTCACTATAGAGCAACAGCTCAAAGGACTTATATGGACAAGTGTTTTACATTATATTACAGCATGCGCCACTATCTTGTGTTTTTCTTATGTATTAAAATGAACTGTAACAAGCATCCACTTCATCCATTAGGCAAAAGGAATCCTATTTCACCACAGCAAACCACATCATGGTCACCACAGCTCCATTTTGTCATGGATGAACCTATTATGAAAGTTTGCATCGTCTGAGGGACAGATTAGCGCTGGGAACTTATTAGACAGATAAGGTATTTATAGAAAGGCAGGTTGCAGTCGTTTTTCTCTACGTAAAAGATCTGACGTAAAAAGTTGTGAAATCAGCCTTCCGCCTCTGTTAATTGTTAATAGCTTAATTCAGAGCCTCCTAAATCAACATCAACGTGACAGTGCCTACCATCCACTCCATTGTTCTCCTGGCCTGGAGCTTTGCCCAGACCTGACAAGATTGCAAAACCGTTCCTGGAGAAGCTCTTGAAAAGATGAAGCCGGGTTGTCAGGCCAACATGCAAACTTTCAACAGCTCACGTATCTATCAACCGGAGCATGGCTGTAAGAAACGATGTCTTCCGAAGGAACCTCTTATGACATCTGCTGCACTGTGAAGCAAATTAAGCCCCGTACACACGGTCAGACTTTTGCCCAACAAACTTTGTTTTAAGCAAGTTGGACCAACAATCCGACCGTGTGTACGCTCCATCGGACAAACTTTTTTTCGTTTGGTTTTGTTTTCATCGGACAAAAGTTGGGTCTGCAAACGGACAAACTTTTGGCCAACAAAAGTCCGATGGAGCAAAGTCCTCCCGTGTGTACAGAAAACCATCGAACGGACAAAACAACTAATGTTAAAATCAACCAACAATAGCAGAAGTTGACCAAAGGGTGGCGGTAAAGAGCAGAAAAGAGCAGAAAAAACACGTGATGTTGCAAAAAGTTTTGGGAAAGTTTGCAGAAAAGTCCTGTGGTGTGTATGCTATGGGTGTGCCTGGCCAACTCCGTTCGGACAAAAATCCACGGAAAAGTCCGATGGAAGTCCGACCGTGTGTACGAGGCTTTAGAAGTATTCTTTGTATCACTGGTTGAACATTGGTCATTCGGATATATTTTAGTGTATACTCCAGTCAAAAATTAACATTTTTGGAGTGGCTCAAAGAACTATCATAGTTTTGGGGAGCTGCTAATGTGTATAACCAAGCATTTGTGGTCACTTGACCATAACATCTCTATGATAGGATGACCAGACATCCCCTGTTTCAGGGGACAGTCCCCGGATTGAGGACACTGTCCACGGACCAAGTCTGTCCCCGGTTTTGTCCCCGGATTGGATTTGAACAGGGGCTGGAGCAATTTCAAAGACAGTCAGTGCAGAATTAAAAAAAAAGTTCTGAATTACACACCCCCGCCACTCCTACTAGCTTAGGGGGGTGTATTTTTTTTCATTATCTGTGCCCCTTTCTGATGATCATGTGCTGGTCGGAGCGGAGGGAATATTTCTTCATTTTCGGGTGCCCATTCAGCTCCGCTCCCATGTTCTTCTGCCTTGGCTCAAATCCCGGCCAGCCGCCTGCCTGCTTATCTCCTTGCCTTCCCTGGAGGAGTGATCTTCCTCCGCACCCCACCCAGTAGTAGCGGGGGCCTGGAGAGTAAGACTTGACAGGCTGTGAGGCGGGCGGTGACGGGCAGAGAGTCGCTGATTGCCGCCATTACTAGTAAAAAAAAAATATGTCCCCAGATTTCATTTAAAAAATCTGGTCACCTTACTCTATGAGCTTTGCTGGACATCTCATTCCAAAACCATGGGGAAAAGTTCCTCCCCCCTTCCTTGTAAATATAACAGCCTCCGCTCTTCTGGGAAAGCTTTCTACCAAAACCTCTAAAAGACCATTTGGCCAGGTACTAAAGTTGCATAAGAAGACCAGGGCCATTCTAATTTATCCCAAAGGTTCTCAGTAGAGTTGAGGTTGGAGCTCCGTGCAAGCCAATTGAGTTCCTCCACAACTGGAATTGTCATAAGGCCCGGTCGGACTTTTGCCAACAAACTTCAAAATGCGCAAGTTTTCCAAAAAATCCTACCGGTTTTCATTGGACAAAAGTTCGCTCTGCAAACGGACAAACTTTTCGGCAACAAAAGTCAGATGGTGCAAAGTCCGACCGTGTGTACAGAAATCCATTGGACTTTTGTCCGAAGTACAAATACGCATGCCCAGAACCAATGTTAAAATCAACCAACAATAGCAGAAGTTGACCAAAGGGTGGCGGTAAAGAGCAGAAAAGTGCAGAAAAACCACATGATGTTGGGAAAGTTTTGGGAAAGATTGCAGAAAAGTCAGAGCGTGTGTATGCTATGGGTGTGCCCGGCTAACTCCCTTCGGACAAAAATCCACGGAAAAGTTTGTTTGAAGTCCGACAGTGTGTACGAGGCTTTAGTTTACCTACTACTGGGATTCATAAACCTTTTTTTCACCAAAAACATCATCAACAACATACTTTTAATTACAAAAAAAATGTGTTTCTTCTTCCAGTGCTAAAACTGTGCACTTCCTACAACAAATTTATAAACAGAAACTGTATGGACCCCTAAGTTAGATCAGCCTCGGCCAGAATGAAGCATGCCTGATCCTGCAGCTTCCTGGGATACTTACATCACAGCTTCCAGGAGACTTCAGGATCAGGTATACATCATTCTGGCACAGGTCGTTATAACTTAAGGGTCCATACAGTTTCTGTTGAGTTTTGTCTTTAAAAGATTGGTGTAGAAAAGAAGATTTACTTACCTGATCCTACACCTCTGTGTTTCTAGTCCGGTTCCCGCAGGGTCTTCTGCCCTATGATGCAGCCATAGGTGTGCGCAGCCTATTGCAATAGGGTGTGCACTCCAAAGCTCAAACACGCGGTACCTAATCACTCACTATGTTCATTCAGAAAGGGAAGGGGCCGGTAAATTACATATTTACAGGTCCCTTCCCCCACTCCTTCTAAAACATCCCCCTGTGTGTGCCTGCAACAGCAGCTGGTGGAAGAGAAGGGGAGGAAAGCCGGCAGTGCTGAAGGGGGGAGCCAGAGCAGTAGGGGTAATCTGTGCTGCACAGGATGATTAGGGTGTGCCCAGGCATACCTGGCACACCCTGTGAGCACACCTTTGGATGCAGCAGTTTAAGGTCCTAAGTGTAGCGGCCCTTACCCTCACCCCCTTCTTTATCGGTTACTCTGGCTCTGGTCTAGGGGTATCTTGGAGGGGAGAGCGAGGTGCGCCACAGCCCATGTCCTCTCGATTACAGCGTGTAGAGGTGAAGGCCAGTATCTAGTTGTATTCGGGCCTGTGTATACGCTTAGAGCCAAGTCTCTTCTGCTGATAACCCCATTTTGCTCCCAGTAATTGGAGTACCACACACTGAAAGGGTCCAACACTTATTTATTCCATAACGGCAAACAAATAGTCCTTTGCGAGCAGACAGTTTGAGACCCATAGAACAGTTCAGTATTGGTGGGGAGTAGGTCAAGGCACAATCCTCAAAGAAAACTAAATCGTTGAGGTTTCACCAACGGTTGCTAAGCACAGTGGCTGTTAAATGGAATTTTTGGCTTCAGAGTCTCTTCCAGTGACTCTAGTGAACAGGAACTGGAGTTACCTTCGCTACGTTGCAGCCCCTGTCAGGGGGAAGACATCCCTCCAAGGGAGTTACCAGAGGCCCGGCCGTCACCGGGTTAATGCTGTACCGGACTATCCGGGAGGGTTACACTCCCCGGCCTCCTCACCTCAGATACGGGTCCCAACACCTTAGGGCCCCTCGGACTCCTCCACCCTCGCGGGACCCAGTTGAAGTTACTGGGCCCCAGGCTCCGGCAGTAGTACCTCACCCCAGGCTTAAGGTGCCTAGGATGGACTCCATCTCTCGCTCCGGCCAGGTCAAGGGCACCTGGGCCCGGAACTCCGGAACGCCAGCACCCAGGCTGAAGGTGCCAGGGTACGGCCGCATCCTCCAACTCTGAACCCCAAGGTCAGGGCGTCCGCCCCTTTTATCTCCTCTCCCCCTGCGTCACAGCGGGTTCCCCGCCCCGCTGTACCAGCGCCAGGAAAGGACAAAAAGGGAGCAGTCTTGCAGTGCGGGTTCAACTCCAGCCCAGGGCGACAACGCCACCAGCAGGCCACAGGGAACCCTGCACCACCAGAGTCCTTCAAGAACCACAAAAAGGAATTCTCAGATTCCCTAACAATTAGTACATCTGGGTTAAATAACCCAGATGCTCCCCCCCAATTTAAATACCCGCTACATAAGTTTGTCAAGTCCAATGGAAGGTTCATAGCTGACCCCAAGGGACAGTCTATTGCCAGAGCATAGGGAGGTGCAACTGCTGAAGGAGCAGAGAACTGGGTAAGTATTCTACCCTAGATCCAAACAAGCAGCTAACGCTTTACAGATTTCCTGGAGTTGGGCTTTAGGTGTCCAGAAATCAGAGACTCAAGCCTCGTACACACGGCCGAGATTCTCGTCGAAAAAAACATGTCGTTTTTTTCGACGAGATTCTTGGATAAGAAACTTGTCCCGGCCGAGTGTACACACGCTTGATTCAAAGAACCCGCGGTTCTTTGAATGGAGCGAACGCGGTGACGTCATCGAATACGACGAGCATGCGCTCGTCACATTCGATGCCGTCGCCGCCATCTTGGTTCACCCTACCTATGCCTAGGAAGCTACCGCGCATGCGTCAAAGTCATTTCGAACATGCGCGGGCTTCCCGGCGAAAAGGTAAGTGTACACACACACAATTTTCTCGTCGAGAAACAGGCTGACGAGAATCTCGATGAGAAAATAGAGAGCAGGTTCTCTATTTTCTCGTCGAGATTCTTGTTGCTTTTCTTGACGAGAAACCATACACACGAACAAATTTCTCGGCAAAAAATCTCTGCCAGCAAGTTTCTTGCTGGTTTTTGCCGAGAAACTCGTTCGTGTGTACGAGGCTTGATAGTGTAACCTACATTTTCTTTCAATGAAAGACCTATGCCGAAGTGTACCCCTGTGACATAACCTAACTGAAAGAACTATCAATTGCAGTATCTTTCTCTGGATTTTCTTTACTCTCTACCCAGAATCCTCAATCCCTGAACATGCCCAAAATTCCTCTGCACTATATAATCTGCCATACCTTACCGTTATGAACTGAAGCAGAAAATTGGGCGTGAGAAACATGTCTTTGACTCAGGTAGGAAAAAATCTATCATTATAACAATTATTCTGCTTAGCTGAACTGAATAAAACCTGGAGTGTATGATATTGCTTTATCACTTTCCAAATTCCATCTAAAATACATGGCTAAAATTATGGGGACACCTCTCTTAATAATTGTTTACAGTAAAGGGTAATGTAATGCTACAGCATACGAAGATATCTTAGATAATTGTGTTCTTCCAATCTTGTAAAAACAGTTTGGGGAAGGCCCCTTTTCGGTTCCAGCCTGACTGTGCCCCTGTGCACAAGTCAGCTCCAAAAAGACCTGGGTTCACCAGTTTGGAGTAGAGGAACTCGAGTGACCAGCAGCCCTGACCTCAACTCTACTCTGGTTTTCTCAGCCAACATTAGTACCTGACCTCACAAATGGGCTCAGATTCCTACAGACACACTCCAAAACTTTGTGGGAAGCCTTTTCAGAATAGTGAAGCCAGCTCCATATAGACATGGGTTGACCAGTTTGGTGTGGAGGAACTCGAGTCCTGACTTCAACCTTACTGAACGCCTTTTGGATGAATTGGAACACTGATTATGAGCCAGGTCTTTACATCCAATATCACTACTTGACCTCACAAATATTCTTTTGGGCTGAAGGAGGGGGGGGGTGTTATTTTCCATATTAATGCTCATAATTTTGGAATGCGATGTCCAACAACATCTCAATGTTAGATAGGTGGTGTTCACAAACCTTTGTGTAGCGGGACCCCCAAAAATGGGGTCGCTATGCTGTAAATTTAGGGGCAGCCTGAGCAATAGTATGGCTCAGATTCTACAATTCTGTTTAATATGGACTCTGCTCTGCCATGTTGTTGCCTGGTGTATAGTTCCCCTGGGCCTGTGGTGGCGCTGTTGCCCAGGCCTCGGGTTGAACCACGGGTGGCATTGTGGTGTGATTGGGTGTCCTCTCTCGACTACCATGCGGTGGGCGGGTTCAGCCTCTTGTGCATGCCAGGAGAGGGTACATAAAGGGCAGATGCCATGTTCTGGCAGGAGTGTGCCCCATTGGGGTGGTGTGTCAGGGGGATTCCAGGGAGGACCCCTGGTGGCGAAGTCGCACCCGTTGGCCTAGCTGGCCTGGGGTGCGTGAACTGGTCGAGGAGTCTCGAGCACCTTTAGCCTGAGGCTACAGAGTTACAGGTAGGCCCAGTACCTTCAACTGAGTCTACAACCAACACACTGGAGTCCCAGGGAACCCATGTGAGGGTGGCCCGCTCTGAAGGAGAGGAAACCAGGGGAGGACCTGTCCGATGGATCCGTGAAGGAATTCACGGTGAAGGAGAGGCCTGGTTGCCTAACAGAGGGAAGGATTCATGAGTTGCAGTATAGCTCCTGTAGTGTGTCCCATTGGCACCTATGGTCTCTAATAATCTACAGGGGGTTCAAAGTTCTAATTCAGTAACTAAAGGATTCTGTGGCAGAGGATCTCTTGGACTTGTCCGTGAAGGGGACTAAATTAAAGAAACTGTTCGGGCTTCACTCCGGCTGCTAGAACTGTGAGAGGGATCTATCCGGGTGAGCAATTCACACTCAGGCTTGAGTGAAGAATAGGGTAGCTGGGGGCCGCATGCCTGAACCTGTCTCCCTACCTGCTTTTGTTGCTATCTTTAACCTATTCCTAAATCTGTTTCAAGCAAGATAAAATAAACTCGTCTGTTTGGAGTTTAAACACTGTCTGGACATTGGCCTACTTTCAGGGAAAAGAACAGACTTTTCCCTATATTCTGGGGACGAGAACCAATGGAAGGAGGTAACTCGCTGCAGGACCCAAAATTGTAAGAACACCGCTCAACCTCTTATACCAGGAGGATCCGGGCATGTGGCATGGTGTGCCTTTATCCCTGCAAAGTGAAGGTAGGCAGGAGAAAAGGGTACGTGTGCTACATTTGTATCTGTATTTACTAGATTTTCAACTGCATTTAGTTATTTAGGGCATACAAAAAAATCTCTGCACCTGTCCCTCCCCCATGCACTTAAATGCTGGGAGGGACCCTCAGCAGCTAGACAGCCTCGTGTGCAAAGGGCCTTAATTGGCATTATACCTCATAACATTACTGGCCAATTAATAATGTAGCACCCTCTAATGTGTGCTATAAGAAGAGTAGTGTAGGTAAAAGCATTTGCCTGGCTCTAGGATTAAAACCTGAGTCACTGAAACTGGGTCAGGGTTACTAGAGCCCAGGGCTGGATGACTCATCCTGACAGCTCTCTGGTGCCTCCTCCTGGTATCTGGAATATTGGAGAATGTTCTAGAACTAGAGGGCGGAAGTGAGGATCTGTCAATATTTATGGGACCTCAGCCAATCCCAAGGAATAGGCCTGGCAGGGGGACTAAGAAAATCCCATAAATAGACATGGGCCATGCCAGCAAGGGAGTAGGGTTGAAGATGGAGATGGAGTCCTGAGGATAGGCTGTCAGTGGCCCTTGAGGAACCCCTGCCGGGGAGGGGTTTTACCTCGGGCTGAAGGCTCGGGATAGCTGGCCTGAAAGTATCCTTCCATAGGAGGCAACTGGAGGTATTCATCCCGGAAGAGGCAGCGAGAAAGAACAAGCAAAGACAGGAAGTAATATCAGCATGGTGCAGGGACAACACAAGGGGGAAAGACTGTCTGCTCTCTGAAGACAGCGTTGTTCTCAAGTTTTCATCTTTGCCCTGGGGAATCTCCATGGAAGTGTGCCAGTCAAGGAGGACTGGGGAAGTGTGCCAGTCTGGAAGGACTGGGGAAGTGTGCCAGTCTGGAAGGACTGGGGAAGTGTGTCAGTCAGGTAGGACTGGGGAAGTGTGCCAGTCAGGAAGTACTGGGGAAGTGTGTCAGTCAGGTAGGACTGGGGAAGTGTGTCAGTCAGGTAGGACTGGGGAAGTGTGCCAGTGAGGTAGGACTGGGGAAGTGCACCATTCAGGAAGGACTAGGGAAGAAAACAGCCAGGTGGGCTGGTATCTTCTGCGGCAGTGGAACTGGGCTCAGGGCCTACAAGAAGGCAGAAGGATATGCTGTTCACTCCACATTGTGCTACTTTATCCACAAAGGGACAGGATGTTCCCAGCCTGAAATGGGCAGTTGGTGAATTAGAACTAAAGACTGTTAGTTCCCCTGGAGTGATCAGCAGGAGCTGTACATGTGAACCAAGTTTGTGCAGGAGGAGGGAAAAAGAGGCCTTTGTGTAAATAAGGAGGGAGTTGCCCCTTTTTTTCATAGTTCCGTACATTTTTACAAGTTGGGCATCCCATAATTCACTACTCCATTAAAGTGATCAACCCCTAATAAAACAACAAAAACAAGCCAAGGACTGTTTTCTGTGTTCTAATGCATGAAGAAAATTCTGTGTGCCTGGCCGTGTAGTAGTTGGGAATCCTAAGTTCTGTAGCTCCTACGAGGGGTGTGCTACAATAGCAAAGAGTATGACATCATCTGTTCAGAGTGTTTAAAGGTACTGTGAGAGCTAGAGACTATTCTAAGTAACAGCATGCTGAAAGGGAAGAGGAGAAGCATTTATGGAGGAAATGGGGATTTTCTCCAAAAGAAGGCACATTGACCACAATTAGGACCGGGGTTAATGGGCTTTGGGCTTGTTTCAATGGGCAAAAGCAGCTTGTTTCCAGATATGTTCTACGTTTGACCTGCAATTAAAGCAGAACTAAAGGTAAAAATACTTTAGTTCCAATGGTCCAACGCTCATGAAGTCCCTCATCTGTGCCGACATCTTCTCCCCGTCTTCTTCCAGCCGACTTGATTGGCCAGCATGGGATGGCATCACTCCTGCACAGGAATGCAGTTATCCTGGCACACAGGCAGTGTGCCGTGCGTAAACTGAGTTGCGCATTCTACAGGGAATTACAAACAAGACAAACAGAGAGCTAAAAAACCTGGCAGAGGTTCTTGCCCTTTTCCACCCTTACAAAAAAAAAAAAGGGATTCTCACTTTAGATACACATTGGCACATTTTACAAAATTCAACATGGAACTTTCTGTAAAACAACACAAAAATGTAACAGGCGTATCGGAATATGTTTGGTACTCAAAAGAGAGTAAAAAATAGGACTTTGCAGGCAACACATAAAACATGGAATACAAAATAATTTTATTTATCACAAAAAATACAGGAATTCAAGAGGTGGCTGGATTGCTTCCTCAAAACCTGACCCAGCCTTACAACGTAGGACTACTGATCCAGCATTGAATGCAATGACATCAGAGGAGGAAAGGAGACTTTGAGGGACCAGTCATACAAAAGGTAGGAGTTCTGCAGGTGTGAGGGATAAGGTAAGTAGACCTCTCTTTAATATTCCCTAGACAAAAAACAGAATTTAACCCTTGCAGTGATGGGGGTGGCCTACTGTAATGGTAGTTTTGGATTTTCCCTGGAATTCAACTTTAAAGGATACGCCTGTTACGAAATAACAGGGAAAAGGGGAAGGAAAAGGGAGAAAGCACTCACATTGCCACATCCAAAAATTAAGGGAATATGTTTGGTACTCAAAAGAGAGTAAAAAATAGGACTTTGCAGGCAACACACAAAACATGGAATACAAAATAATTTTATTTATCACAAAAAATGTTAAACAAGGATAAAAAGACCATACAGTGTATATAGGGTATGTGGCAGTGAAGAGTCCCTTGAACGTTGACGCGTTTCGCTGTGAGGCTTCGTCAGGACGGACAAAGTGGGGGGGGCGGTTACATACACACTTGGGACAAATCTCACTATCTTCGAAGACAATCCAGATAGTAAGACGTTGTTCAATAGACTACCAATTCATGTGTGTAGAAATAAGTATATATATATGATCTGCTGGTCAAAAGGCAAAAGAATCTCTCGCAGAGAAATAATCTGCAGAGAAATACTCCATAGATGGAGAAACTTGATACTTGCAGCTATAAATAGCTTGGCAAATCAGCTGTATCCAAACAGAATTGCCAAAACGGGGGTAAAGGACGTTATAGTATGGAGGGTTTGTTAAGCCAGCAAATCCAACCATAGGCATTCACAATAGAAGTGCAGATAAACCAGCCATTGTAGTAGGGATTCTACCACTGTGTAAGATCTGGCTAATGAACGTCGTAGTACTCGCCCCCGGGAGTCAGCCTTGTGCTGAACAGTGTTCAGCACGAGGCTGACTCCCGGGGGCGAGTACTACGACATTCATTAGCCAGATCTTACACAGTGATAGAATCCCTACTACAATGGCTGGTTTATCTGCACTTCTATTGTGAATGCCTATGCTTGCTGATTTGCCAAGCTATTTATAGCTGCAAGTATCAAATTTCTCCATCTATGAAGTATTTCTCTGCGGATTATTTCTCTGCGAGAGATTCTTTTGCCTTGTGACCAGCAGATCATATATATATATACTTATTTCTACACACATGAATTGGTAGTCTATTGAACAACGTCTTACTATCTGGATTGTCTTCGAAGATAGTGAGATTTGTCCCAAGTGTGTATGTAACCGTCCCCCCCCCCCCACTTTGTCCTTCCTGACGAAGCCTCACGGCGAAACGCGTCAACGTTCAAGGGACTCTTCACTGCCACATACCCTATATACACTGTATGGTCTTTTTATCCTTGTTTAACATTTTTTGTGATAAATAAAATTCTTTTGTATTCCATGTTTTGTGTGTTGCCTGCAAAGTCCTATTTTTTACTCTCTTTTGAGTACCAAACATATTCCCTTAATTTTTGGATGTGGCAATGTGAGTGCTTTCTCCCTTTTCCTTCCCCTTTTCCCTGTTATTTCGTAACAGGCGTATCCTTTAAAGTTGAATTCCAGGGAAAATCCAAAACTACCATTACAGTAGGCCACCCCCATCACTGCAAGGGTTAAATTCTGTTTTTTGTCTAGGGAATATTAAAGAGAGGTCTACTTACCTTATCCCTCACACCTGCAGAACTCCTACCTTTTGTATGACTGGTCCCTCAAAGTCTCCTTTCCTCCTCTGATGTCATTGCGTTCAATGCTGGATCAGTAGTCCTACGTTGTAAGGCTGGGTCAGGTTTTGAGGAAGCAATCCAGCCACCTCTTGAATTCCTGTATTTTTTTCCTGGCCCACAGTCTACAATGGGGTTAAGGTGCCACAACCAAAAGTCAAGGGTTCGGCTTGACCCCATTGACTTGAATGGCCAAGTTTGACAGGCGGCGCCCCCAGTCACCTCAACATGCCACAGCTTGTCAGGCTGAATTTTTAGGCTTTAGGTGCGCAGTCCAGGGTGGTGGAACTGCAGCTCAGCCACCTGTTTTTACCACAACCTAGGTGAAAGACACCTAAGTGAGGACATCAAGGGCCCGCCCAAAACTCGGAGAGTTAAAGGGAAGAGGAGAGCGCTGGCTACCGGCAAAGGTAAGTTAAGCTGCTATTTAATGGCACCTTATACAAAAGCCAGCATTTAACCCTTGCAGTGCAGTAGGAGCCCCACTGGAAGGGTAACTTTGAAATTTATCCGCTTTAAGCTTCAAAAATATGCAATTATCAGAATAATCAAGAGAGGTGTTATTATGAAACTAGACAATTTTGGGCTGTTCTGTACATTCCTGTCTTTTGCCAACATTGTCTTCTTGTGAAATTTCAGGACTTGGGTGAGGTTGGCATATTTTGGCAGTTTGAGCGGTTTGGATAAAATATGGAGATGTGCAGTTCCTAGTAATGTCATAACGCTGATAAAATATTTGAAAAATGAAACAAATAAGTAAATAGTGTGAGGCAGGAAAGAGAGGAGATGGTACGGCCATGCCAAGAAAGGAGATGCCAAGCTGATCCATCAAGAAGGACCCATGGGCTGAGCGGGAGATGTTGGCAGAGAAAGGACTGTAGTAAGGAAAACTCAGAAATATAATAGGGAGGGGTCCACAGTGACCCCACACAAAGATCTAAGGGCAAGTTTAATTTGTAATGAGTTGTAATGCCTTTTTTATTTTTAAACACATTTTTATCATTGATATCAAAGTCATGAGGTTTCCATTTATGCAGTTTGAGTGGTTTGTATAACATATGGAGGTGTTCAGTTCCTAGTAATGTCATACTGCTGATAAAATACTTGAAAAATTAAACAAAAATGTAAACAGTTGCATGAAACAGGGCCGACGGTACAGCCATGCTAACGGAGGAAATGTCAAGCTCATCCATCAAGAACGACCCATGGGCTGAGCGGGAGATGTTGGCAGAGAAAGGACAAGAAAGCTTATTGATCGATGTAATAGGGCAGGGCCCTCAGGAACCCCACACAGAGATCTAGGGGCATGCTCAATCTGTAATAAGTTGTAATGCCTTTTTTATTTTTAAACACATTTTTATCCTTAATATCAAAGTCAGCAGCATATTGCAATGCACACCGAAGAAGTTGGAGTACAATAACCCCCAGCATTGGTGTCAGAGGGCGTAATAATAAGCCCCAACGTTGGTGTCAGTGGAGACAATAGCAACCCTCAACATTGGTGTCAGAGGGCGTAATGCTAAGCCCCAACATTGGTGTCAGTGGACACAATAACAACCCTCAACATTGGTGTTAGTGGATGCAATAATTCACAGCATTGGCATCAGTGGATAAAATAATAACCCCAGCATTGGTGTCAGAGGGCGTAATGATTAGCCCCAACATTGGTGTCAGTGGACACAATAACAACCCTCAACATTGGTGTTAGTGGATGCAATAACTCCCAGCATTGGCATCAGTGGATAAAATAATAACCCCAGCATTGGTGTCAGAGGGCATAATGATAAGCCCCAACATTGGTGTCAGTTGACACAATAACAACCCTCAACATTGGTGTTAGTGGATGCAATAATTCCCAGCATTGGTATCAGTGGATGAAATAATAACTCCCAGTCTTGGTGTCAGTGGGCACAATAACAGCCCCCAACGTTGGTGTAAGTAGATGCAATAATAACCTGCAATATTGGTGTCAGTGGATGCAACTATAGCCCCCAACACTGGTGTTAGTGCACCAAATACTAACCCCCAACATTAGTGTCACTGAATGCAATAATAACCCCCAACACTTGTGTCAGGGAATGCAATATTAACCCCCAACACTGGTGTCAGGGGACGCAATAATAACCTACAACTTTGATGTCAGTGGATCCAATAATAGTCCCCAGCTGTGCCCTGCTGTTGGCACTTGAAAAATTAAACAAATAAGTAAATAGTGAAATGCAAGAAAGAGAAGAGATGGTACAACCATGCCAGGAGAGGAGATGGTACGGCCATGCCAATGCTAAGCCAATCCATCAAAAAGGGCCATTGATTCCTAAAGAGGCCTTTGCTGACAGTTTCCAGAAGCTTTCTGAACGTTGCCAAAAGTGTGTTGCGAAGGATGGCGATTCTTTTCAAGACCAAAAAAAGGTAATCTGTTTGTATCTTCTGTTTTGTTTCCTGATACCATTCACCAAACATTTGAGACACCTCGTAGACCCCACAATATAGTTCTCCAGCAAACCAAGAACTGGATGGTACTAGAAGTCCCAGGAGGACAATGATCTGCAGGAGAAGGAAAAGGGCAGAGCAGTTCGGGCTCAGGGCAGTTTAGTGGGGAACGTGAGAGGTGACCACTGGAGAAAGTTGCTTAGAATGCTGACTGTTCTACTACGGTTCGCTGTCATGTCAGAGAGAAAGAAACTGGCTGCCACTAGTGATGTCGCGAACATAAAATTTTCCGTTCGCGAACGGCGAAGGCGAATTTCCTCGAACCACCATAGACTTCAATAGGCAGGCGAATTTTAAAACCCACAGGGACTCTTTCTGGCCACAATAGTGATGGAAAAGTTGTTTCAAGGGGACTAACACCTGGACTGTGGCATGCCGGAGGGGGATCCATGGCAAAACTCCCATGGAAAATTACGTAGTTGACGCAGAGTCAGGTTTTAATCCATAAAAGGCATAAATCAGCTAACATTCCTAAATTGTTTGGAATAACGTGCTTTAAAACATCAGGTATGATGTTGTATCGATCAGGTAGTGTAAGGGTTACGCCCGCTTCACAGTGACAGACCAAACTCTGACAGACCAAACTCCCCGTTTAACGCACCGCAAACAACCGCAAACAGTCCATTTGCACAACCGCAAGGCTTTAATGATCACCTTAGATGATCACAAAGAAAATTTATGTTTTTTCTATGCAAAATTATCCAGCCGATCGCTTTTGGTCTTCACAATGAAGCAACGACCTATCATCTGGGGTGTGCCAACATTTCCATTGGCAACACACTCATAGAGGTGGTCGCTTCATTGTGATACGCAAGCCCCTTCACCACAACAAGGTAACGATCACGAAGGGGAATTGACACATATATGTGCTTTTTTTTTTGTTTCGTTTTTGCAGCCACAGTGCAGCACCAGAGGCCAGAAAAATTAGGCATGTACACATGCCTGAAAAATTAGGTATTGTTGCAGCCGCTGCTGTAGCAGCGGCCAGAAATATTGATGTTTTCCAGGCAGAAAGTGCCCTAAAACATTGTGGCTTTGTCATGGATATGTCTGTCTGCCATCTTACCTTTCCTCCTCATGTGTTCATCTTAGAGGCCAGACCCCTTCACCTGGCTTCCTTTATAATCTCCTCCTAGCCTGACTCCACCCCAGGCCCTATCACAGAACACTATATTAACCTGTGCACTGCAAGCCTGCTTTGCTGGTCAACGTGTTTGTTAAGCATTGTGTGTTTGGGTTCCTGCCTGCCGTTTGCTACGTCTGTCTCTCTGTTACGATATTGGCTTGTTCCTGACTATCCCTGTCTGCTTGTGACCCTTGACCTTCGGCTTGTCCTTCGTTTATCCTTGTCTGCTTGTGACCCTTGACCTTCGGCTTGTCCTTTGCTATTCTTGTATCTTGTACTGCTGCTTCCCCTCTTTCCCCCTTACCCTACGGGGCGTGAGCTAGGAGACTCTGACTAGGGGCCACGACCTGGACCTAGCTGCAGCGCAACATCCTCACCACTAGAGGCTCTGGTGAAGACCTGCTGGGTCTTAGACTCCGCGCCCTGGGGAATCTCGGCTCTAGCTTCCTGTGGATTCCGGTTGTGCTCCTCTGGTCCCGCTTTCCACAACCACCCAGTTTCCTATCCGCAGCAGTCAGCCATAGGGTTCACTACCTTGTGGTGCACTCCTGGCCCCCTACGGTGTGCATCTGTCATCTGGCCACAGGTGACCTGACAGGCTTGAACCCTAGTTGGTGGCGGATAAGTCACGCAAGTCATCCGGCATGCAGAGATAAAATACAGCAGCGTGTGGACCATTTTTAGCCCAAGGCAGCTCATCTCATCAGGCCTTTTTTGGTCAAATGTATCGCCCACTGTCAGTCCCTTCGGGATCCATGCCTCAATCATCTTAATAAAGGTGAGGTAATCTAGACTTTTTTGACCTAGGCGACTTCTCTTCTCAGGGACAATACCTCCTGCTGCACTGAAGGTCCTTTCTGAAAGGACACTTGAAGCGGAGCAGGCCAGAAGTTCTATCGCAAATTGGGATAGCTCAGGCCACAGGTCAAGCCTGCACACCCAGTAGTCAAGGGGTTCATCGCTCTTCAGAGTGTCGATCTGCAGTTAAGGCGAGGTAGTCTGCTACCTGTCGGTCGAGTCGTTCTCTGAGGGTGGACCCCGAAGGGCTGTGGCGATGCGTAGGACTTAAAAAGCTCTGCATGTCCTCCATCAACAACACATCTGTAAAGCGTCCTGTCCTTGCCTGCGTGGTCGTGGTAGGAGGAGGATTACTTTCACCTCTTCCCCTGTTAGATTCCCATTGTGCTGTGACATAACCCTTATACGCTGTGTAAAGCATACTTTTTAATTTATTTTGGAACTGCTGCATCCTCTCCGACTTCCGGTAATTCGGTAACATTTCAGGCACTTTCTGCTTATACCGGGGGTCTAGTAGCGTGGCCACCCAGTACAGGTCGTTCTCCTTCAGCCTTTTTATATGAGGGTCCCTCAACAGGCACGACAGCATGAAAGACCCCATTTGCACAAGGTTGGATGCCGAGCTACTCATGTCCCGTTCCTCGTCCTCACTGATCTCACTGAAGGTCTGTTCTTCCCCCCAGCCACGTACAACACCACGGGTACCAGATAGGTGACAACGAGCACCCTGGGATGCCTGCTGTGGTTAGTCTTCCTCCTCCTCCTCAAAGTCACATTCCTCCTCTGACTCCTCTTCCTCAGACTCCTCTTCCAGCGTTGCCACAGGTCCAGCAAGCGATGCTGATAAGGCTGTTTCTGGTGGTGGTGATGGTGACCACAACTCTTCCTCTTCCTCTTCACGCTCATCTATGGCCTGATCCAGCACTCTTCGCAGGGCACGCTCCAGGAAGAAAACAAATGGGATGATGTCGCTGATGGTGCCTTCAGTGCGACTGACTAGGTTTGTCACCTCCTCAAAAGGATGCATGAGCCTACAGGCATTGCGCATGTGCGTCCAGTAACATGGCAAAAAAATTCCCAGCTGCGCAGAGGCTGTCCTAGCACCCCGGTCATACAAATACTCGTTGATGGCTTTTTCTTGTTGGAGCAGGCGGTCGAACATTAGGAGTGTTGAATTCCAACGTGTCGGGCTGTCGCAAATCAAGCGCCTCACTGGTATGTTGTTTCGCCGCTGGATATCTGAAAAGTGCGCCATGGCCGTGTAGGAATGCCTGAAATGGCCACACACCTTCCTGGCCTGCTTGAGGATGTCCTGTAAGTCTGGGTACTTATGCACAAAGCATTGTACAATCAGATTCAACACATGTGCCATGCACGGCACATGTGTCAACTTGCCCAAGTTCAATGCCGCCAACAAATTGCTTCCGTTGTCACACACCACTTTGCCGATCTCCAGTTGGTGCGGAGTCAGCCACTGATCCACCTGTGCGTTCAGGGCGGACAGGAGTGTTGGTCCTGTGTGACTCTCTGCTTTCAGGCAAGTCAACCCCAAGACGGCGTGACACTGTCGTATCCGGGATGTGGAATAGCCCCTGGGGAGCTGGGGGGGGTGCAGTTGATGTGGAGCAAGACGCAGCAGCAGAAGAGGACTCAGCTGAGGAGGTTATCGAAGAAGATGGAGTAGGAGGAGTAGAGGAGGTGGCAGCAGGCCTGCCTGCAAGTCGTGGCGGTGTCACCACCAACTCCTCTGCAGAGCCACACATTACATGCTTGCCAGCCGTCAGCAGGTTTACTCAATGCGCAGTGTAGGTGATATACCTGCCCTGACCGTGCTTTGCAGACCAGGTATCAGTGGTCAGATGGACCCTTGCCCCAACACTGTGTGCCAGACATGCCATGACTTCCTTTTGCACAATAGAGTACAGGTTGGGGATTGCCTTTTGTGAAAAGAAATTTTGGCCGGGTACCTTCCACTGTGGTGTCCCAATAGCTACAAATTTTTTGAAGGCCTCAGACTCCACCAGCTTGTATGGTAAAAGCTGGCGGGCTAAGAGTTCCGACAAGCCAGCTGTCAGACGCTGGGCAAGGGGGTGACTCTGTGACATTGGCTTCTTACGCTCAAACATGTCCTTGACAGACACCTGACTGTGGGCAGATGAGAAGGAACTGCTCAAGGCGAGAGGCGGAGTGGCGGATGGTTGAGAGGGGGCAAGGAGGACAGCAGTGGTTGACGTGGCTGAAGATGCTGGACCAGAAGGAGGATGGCGGCTTTGA
Organism: Rana muscosa; assembly: GCA_029206835.1. Taxonomy (NCBI): domain Eukaryota; kingdom Metazoa; phylum Chordata; class Amphibia; order Anura; family Ranidae; genus Rana; species Rana muscosa. The sequence goes on from CM055118.1 coordinate 352,758,975, forward strand.
GCTTGTGTGCTGCTTGTACTCGTCATCATGTGTTGATCCCATAGGCGTTTGTGATGTGCGATCATGTGCCTTCGCAAAGCAGTTGTACCTAGGTGGGTGTTGGATTTCCCACGACTCAGTTTCTTTTGGCACAGGTTGCAAATGGCATCGCTGTTATCAGAGGCAGACACACAAAAAAAATGCCACACTGCTGAGCTTTGCAATGACGGCATTCTGGTGGTGGCAACAGCATGTGTTGATTGGCGTGCTGTCTGGCTGACCCCGGGTGCTGATACATGCTGTCTGACTGTGCCACTAGCTCCTTGCGATGACCTACCCCTACTTCCAACTCGTCTCCTCCTCTCTGTCTCCCCATCTGAACTTTCCCCCTGTTCTTCTTCTCTTCGAGCGGGAACCCACGGACACATTGTCATCATCAACCGCTTCACTTGTATCTGACAACTCAGCAAAGGAAGCAGCAGCAGGTACAACATCATCATCATCACACCGTACGTCCATGTGTGTAATGCTGCCTGACTGAGACATATCCCTTTTATCTACATCCTCTGGCAATAATGGTTGCACATCAGTCATTTCTTCCAACTCATGTGTAAATAACTCCTCTGACAGATCAAGTAAGGCAGCTGTGGTGCTAGTGTTGGTGGTGGCGGCAGTCGGGCGAGTGGTAACTTGAGAGGTGCCCGAAGCTGAGCTGGAGGAGGATGAAGCGTTAAGGTTCCGAGCAGAAGCTGTATAAGATTGGGTGTCCTGTGTTAGCCAGTCAACTATGTCCTCAGAACTTTTCGAGTTCAGGGTACGTGGCCTCTGAACACTGGGCATTATCCTAGGGCCAAAGGGAATCACAGCACCACGACCACGACGGCCCCTGCGGGGTGGCCTGCCTCTGCCTGTCATTTTTTTAGATTAGTTTAGTTGTACTATGCGTGCAAGCTACTGTGACACCAGATATGAGTGGCACTGTGCACTGGCAGAAGTTGGCAGAGTAGACGCTGTAGGCCTGACACACACGCTGGCAGGCAACTGACTGCTATTCTATTGCAGTCAAAATTGTTGTTTTTTTTTAAATGTAATCTACTGTGACACAAGATATATGAGTGGTGGCACTGAGCAAGTGGGCACAGTATACACGCTGTGAGCCTGACACACACACGCTGGCAGGCAACTGCAATTAGATTACAGAGGAAGAAAAAAAAAACAGACTGATGTACTAGCCCTAAAAAGGGCTTTTTGGGGTGCTGTCAGGACGCTGTCCTTACAGCAGGGATCAGATGAGTCTTTCAGGACTGGAGTGGACACTGAATACACACAAGCTGGCAGGCAACTGCAATTAGATTACAGAGGAAAAAATGAATACACTGGCCTAGCTATAGATTTCCCTATTAAATCAGCAGCAGCTACACTGTCCCTCCTCTCACTAAGACTGCAGCTTCCGAATTAATATAAAATGGATGCTGTCCAGGAGGTGGGAGGGTCTGGGAGGGAGGGTATGCTGCTGATTGGCTGGAATGTGTCTGCTGACTGTGAGGTACAGGGTCAAAGTTTGCTCAATGATGACGAATAGGGGGCTAACCGAACATCGCATATGTTCGCCCGCCGCGGCGAACGCGAACAAGCTATGTTCGCCGAGAACTATTCGCCGGCGAATAGTTCGGGACATCTCTAGCTGCCACATCTATGCAGAGGTCACAGCTGCCACAGAGGGTCACTGATTCCATTAGAGATCACCATTGTCAGGTCCTGAGTCGCTGCTGACATTACCAGCTTCATGAGTGATTGCCATTTTGCCGGGTCCTGAGTCATCGACAACATCATTGGTTCTGGACGCAGAAAGCAGGAAAAGTCGTAATCATAGACTACTTTGTGGTGGGAGGCCACTGGTTACAGCTTCTCTGCTTCTTTGAAGGGACAGTTCTGGGAGGGTACTTACTGTGCTGGGTGGGAAGGGGGTTAAACTCAAAGCTCTATTGGGCTTTATATTAACCAAATTTTGATCCTGAATCAGAATATATTGGATTTCGGTTGGTGACATTCCAGCATGGAGGCAGCTCACTTCCTTTGTACATACAGGAGATCGAACTCTGGCCGACTCTCAGTGACCTCAGACAAATTCAATATTTGAATTTGTGTTCACAATTGATTAACATGACCTGTTAGACAGTCACACTAGGAAATAAATCACCTTTTATAATTTCTTGGTAAAAATGATGCATGAGTTTTCTTTTAATGCCCAACTTAAGTTTCACACCTTTTTATTTCCTTATAGTCCTGTAACTAGAATGTTAGATGGGGGCAGTTTATGGTGGGGACAGGCAATACAGAGGGGACAGTTGATGGTGGGGACTGCAAGTACAGAGGGTGCAGTTGATGGTGGGGACAGGAAGACAGGATGTACAGAGGGTGAAGTTGATGGTGGAGACAGGCACTATAGAGGGTGCAGTTGATGATGAGGACAGAAAGTTGATGGCGGGAACAAGAAGTTTAGATGGGACAGTTGATGGTAAGGACAGGAAGTACAGAGGGGGCAGTTGATGGCGGGAACAAGAAGTTCAGATGGGCAGTTGATGATAATTACAGGAAGTACAGAGGGGGCAGTTGTTGGTGGAGTCATGCAGTACAGAGGGGGCAGTTGTTGGTGGAGTCATGCAGTACAGAGGGGGCAGTTGATGGTGGGGACAGCGAGTACAGAGAGGGCAGTTGATGGTGGGGACAGGAAGACAGGATGTACAGAGGGTTAAGTTGATGGTGGAGACAGGCAGTATAGAGGGTGCAGTTGATAATGAGGACAGAAAGTACAGAGGGTGCAGTTGATGGTGGAGACAGGCAGTGCAGAGGGGGCAGTTGATGGTGGGGACAGCAAGTACAGAGAGGGCAGTTGATGGCGGGAACAAGAAGTTTAGATGGGACAGTTGGTGGTAAGGACAGGAAGTACAGAGGGGGCAGTTGATGGCGGGAACAAGAAGTTCAGATGGGGCAGTTGATGGTAAGGACAGGAAGTACAGAGGGGGCAGTTGTTGGTGGAGTCAGGCAGTACAGAGGAGGCAGTTGATGATAGGGACAGGAAGAAGAGAGCCGGCAGTTGATGGTGAGAACAGGGAGTACAGAAGGGCATAGTTGATGGTGGAGACAGGCAGCACAGGGAGGGGGCAGTTGATGGTGGGGACAGGCCAGAGGGGGACAGATGAGGGTGGGGTAAGGCAGTACAGAGAGGGTAGTTGGTGGTAGAGACAGGCAATACGGGGGGAGGGGCAGGCGGCGTCTGCCCCTTATGAATCCTCTCCCAGCATGCACAGCAGGCCAACCACGCCCACTGTACCGCTGCCTAGAGAGGACACCCCAAGGCACAGCACTAGTACTGATGGTTCAACCCTGACCCATCATGGCAGTACCACCTACAGGCCACAGGGAACTGCACACCAGTATACTAGACTTGTGCACAACGGAAAAATTCGTTCCGTTTCGGTTCGTTTCTTTCCGGTCCTGTTGATTCGTAATCATTCGTAATTTTGCTAGACGGGATTTTTCGTGTTCGGACTCATTCGTATTTTAGCAAGCGACATTTTTCGTTGAATTTTTTGTTGCTTTATAATTCGTACTTTCGGTAGAGTACGTTGTTTTTCGTTGATTCTGGACACAACTCCTACTTTCGTAACTTTTTTTGGGTTCGTTGATTCGTAATTTTCCGTGTCTCTCTCACAACGACGCTGCCTATTATGCCTAATGTGCTTCGAATGGATTTGTACTTTTCTAAATACATAGCGGTTATTTGTAACGATTCGAAATCTCGTATTTTACTTTCGTTTTTTACATGCGGCTATAGGCTCCGCCCCTGTACACCATTTTGAGAGGGTTCAGCACGGTGAGGGAGAAGCAGAGAGCAGAGCAGAGTGTTATTTTGCTTCGAATGGATTCGAAATCTCGTATTTTACTTTCGTTTTTTACATGCGGCTATAACCTCCGCCCCTGTACACCATTTTGAGAGGGAGTTCAGCACGGTGTGGGAGAAGCAGAGAGCAGAGCAGAGTGAGTGTTATTGTGCTTCGTATGGATTCGTACATTCGTAACTTTTTCATAACGAATTATGCCGAAGACATTCGGGCATTCGCTATTTGCGGTATAATTTATTTCGGATTCGGTCTTATTCGTAATTGCTTTGTTCGGAAATTCGAATGCTTCCGAATGTCCGAAAGTTGCTAAATTCGGACGAATTTCAATTCGTTACGAAACGAATTGCACAAGCCTACAGTATACCACCTGGAGAAATAAAATAGCACAACCTATAAATTGAGAACGGTCTGAGCCCAACTACTATCTCAGACCAGCCCCTAAATTTGGGTATATAGCACCCCTAAATGGGGTGGGCGCTACATAGGTATTTGCATTACCTTCAGACCAGGTGTTCCTTAATGGGGTGTAGGAGTGATGTAAACAAACAACTGCAGTTAATAGTCAAACCTCTCTTTATTAAACATTGCTCCTTTCCAAAATTAGCACCAGTAGCAATTCTCCAATTCCAAGTCCAATAGTCTTGCATCATCATTAGAGCATCCATAGGAATGCTTTCTCCAAGGTCCCTTACTATCCTCTTATCTCAGTTCCACAGAGGAGAAACACAGAAAAATCCTCAGGGGTATAGAGTATAGACAATGATGCCTCCCCCCCAAGCTAGGGTAATCCACAACTCAACTACATGGTGCCCTCTCATCCACCAACTATTCAGAAGAGACTTGACCACTCACGACATGCTTTTTCCTTGACCAGTGAGTTCATCAATCAAGGATTGGGCAGGCTACGCAGGAAAATAAGGTATATCAATGGCATCACCTTAGGTATACCCTTAAATGTCTACAGTTCCATATGAGGAGTTTGGTGGCAGGGAAGGAATCACATATGGAAATGTACTGTATATGTTAGTGTAGCGGGGTATTGCTCTTCAATCCCGCAGAAACTACATTACCCAGTAGACATTGAGACACCCAGGGTGCATTGCCCCACGCAGGGACTGCTGGGGTGGACTTTATAAGAGAAGGCGGAGCGGAAATCTTTCTCTTTGGACACCGCCCGCTCAGCAAGTGGAACTCCTGTCTGAGTTTGCTGTGACGTTAGGCCCAAAGCCTGTGCCCTTCTCCAAAGAGCCTTCCGCTCTCACCGAGGAACCAGAGGGACGTCTCTCCATTGTTGCTGCATCGTTGCCAGGAAGAGTGAAGACTCGGATGTCGGGAGACCTGTGTACCTAGACACAGCAGCGGAAGAAACGGACACAAGCTGGTCCGGTTGGGTGAGAGAGCACCTGTTCAGAGACAGATACAGTATCCCTGTTACCCTTGTGGATTACAGTTTATTCTTCAAAGTGCATCACCGTTTGCTAGCGAAGATTTCTCTGCAAGACTTTCACTTAGTTCAGTCAGGCCTGACTGGGTAACGTAGACATTGCGGGGCGCCATCTTGTCCACAAGGGAGAATAGCTGCAGCGGGGACAGTTAGGGTTGCATAGTACTGTATACTTGTCTGCTCATTTAAATACTGTTTTATTGCAGGGCTCTGCACATGACATGTACACTGTTGTTCTTTTGCTTACCCACTAATTTCAGTAAACACATAAGGGTCAAGTATACTGGTGTTGGTGTCATTTACTCAGCAGAAGTGCCGGTTAAATATAGTTTTAACTTATTGCTGTGTGTTCTTGTCATAGGATTGTGTCACCGTGAGTTGCAGGCCACACAATCCTATCATCCCCTACTAACTGTGCCAAGGGAGGGTAGAGCCGATTGCCAGGGGTTGACAGGGTGCACCACAGGGCCCAAAATATACCAGCAGCCCTCTTAGCTGGGGGTATCGCTATATTAGTAACTGGACAAAATGATGAGGGTCACTTTGGCATTTCTGCCTTAGGTGCTAAAGGACCTTGTCCTGACACTAATAAGGAGATAAAGATAAAAAGTACAGTAGATGCACATTAATCTTTTGGAGATAAGTTCCCAATTATTTCACCCTTATCAGGCAGAAACTTGTGTAGATCACCTCAATGCCACCTTGATGTAGAACCGTTGGTATCGGACATAATTAAGCAGATTTACGACCCCGGTAGTAACTAATTAGCCATAAATCTATAGGGTTACCGAAAGGCAGTTTGGTTTCTGTTGGAGCATATTTATGAAGTGTAATAGTTTATGTTAGAGAAGCTTGTTAATAATTGATTGAAAGATTGAGTGTTATATGACAATACAGCAATGTATAAAAAGGAGTGACTGCATAGCTTACATAGATAAAAGTGCCAAAGAGTTCATCTTCCCACTGTTATCACCTTGTATCACATGTACTATACATGTGTCCTCACACCATTTTAAAGGGTCAGTCCATCCAAAACTGATATTTAACTTATAGGTGGGTCCTGGTAAAACCCCTGGCCTCTTATATGTATTGGACATAGCAAGAGCAAAATCTACTTACCATAATTCCCGACTCTGTTCCTGGCCACCTGGAAGTTTTGGGTGTCTCCATCCACATTTGTGTGTTGCAGCTCCTCCTGCTGCATCCTCCATAGCATGAAATAATGTAAATAGTAAAATATCCACAGCAGTTGCGCAAACTTGTGAATTCAGCACACAGAAAAAACTGTTATGCCTCGTACACACAACCGGTTTTCCCGTCGGAAAAACTGCGATGAGAGCTTTTGGCCGGAAATTCCGACCGTGTGTATGCTCCATCGCAGTTTTTCCGACGGGAAAACTGCCAGGGGAAAAAAAGAGCTCAGGATCTCTTTTTTCCCCCATCAGGAAAAAATCCTATCGGGAAAACCATTCGTCTGTATACTTTTCCGACGGGAAAAAAAACACGCATGCTCGAAAACAATTTGACGCATGCTTGGAAGCATAGAACCTTATTTTGTCAGCTCGTCGTAGTCTTTTACGTCACCCGCGTTCTTGGCAGACAAAAGTTCACCGGACTTTTGTGTGACCGTGTGTATGCAAGGCGGGCTTGAGAGGAATCCCGTCGGGAAAACCATCGTTTTTTTTTTTCCGACTGGAAAACTGGTCGTGTGTACGAGGCATTAGACTTCCCAGGAGACAGAACACAATGCCAGAGGCAGAGGCGTAACTAGAACCTTCAGAGTCCTGGTGCAAGAAACCATGAAGGGCTCCCGTGACTGCTTTTGCATCAGTCCCGGGACCCTTTCCATCGGTTATGGGCCCTTTCCTCTGGCCCTGGAACCCTTTACTCGTATTGTGGGGCCCTTTATAAGCCCTGGTTCACACTGCTGAGACTTATCATGCACTAGCGTTGCTAGCCAGGTGCGGGGGGGGGCGGGCCGCACCCGGGTGACACCCACCAGAGGGGTGACACCCGTGGGTAGCGCAGCGGCCACACTGACATCGCCCGCCCGCTGCCCTGTGCCTTAGACTCACGATGCGGCTGTGTCCCTCAGCGGAGCGGAAGGAAGCCGCCGCCCCCTCTGCCTCCTCTATGTTTACATCCACAGAGGAGGAGGAGGAGCCCGCGCTCGAGAGACACACCGCTGTGTGTATCTGCCGCTCTGTTCTGAGGTCTGAAAGGTAAGGGGGGCATCTTTACTGATGGGGGGAGGGGGTGTCTGTACTGCTGGGGTCTGCACAAGAGGGAGTTTGCACCAGAGGGGGGCTGTAACTGAGGGGGGTGTCTGTACTGAGGGGGGTCTGGTACTGAGGGGGGTGTCTGTACTGAGGGGGGTGTCTGGTACTGAGGGGGGTGTCTGTACTGAGGGGGGTCTGGTACTGAGGGGGGTGTCTGTACTGAGGGGGGTATCTGTACTGAGGGGGTGTCTGTACTGAGGGGGGTCTGGTACTGAGGGGGGTGTCTGTACTGAGGGGGGGGTCTGGTACTGAGGGGGGTGTCTGTACTGAGGGGGGGTCTGGTACTGAGGGGGGGTCTGGTACTGAGGGGGGTGTCTGTACTGAGGGGGGGGTCTGGTACTGAGGGGGGTGTCTGTACTGAGGGGGGGTCTGGTACTGAGGGGGGGGTCTGGTACTGAGGGGGGTGTCTGTACTGAGGGGGGGTCTGGTACTGAGGGGGGGGGGTCTGGTACTGAGGGGGGGTCTGTAACTGAGGGGGGATCTGTAACTGAGGGGGATCTGTAACTGAGGGGGTGTCTGTTACTGAGGGGGGTCTGTTACTGAGGGAGGTGTCTGTACTGAGGGGGGTGTCTGTACTGAGGGGGGATTGGTACTGAGGGGGGTGTCTGTACTGAGGGGGGGGTCTGGTACTGAGGGGGGTGTCTGTACTGAGGGGGGTGTCTGTACTGAGGGGGGGTCTGGTACTGAAGGGGGGTCTGTAACTGAGGGGGAGTCTGTAACTGAGGGGGGATCTGTAACTGAGGGGGTGTCTGTTACTGAGGGGGGTCTGTTACTGAGGGGGTGTCTGTACTGAGGGGGGTGTCTGTACGAGGGGGGTCTGTAACTGAGGGGTGTCTGTAACTGAGGGGGTCTGCACTGAGGTGGGGGTGTCTGTACTGATGGAGCGGTCTGCACTGAGGTGGGGGTGTCTGTACTTATGGAGCAGTCTGCACTGAGGTGGGGGTGTCTGTACTGAGGGGCAGGTTCATACTGAGGGAGGCAGGTCTATATTGATGGCGGGGAGTCTGTACTTAGTGGAGCGGGTTTGTACTGAGGGAGGGGATCTATACTGTGGGAGGGGGTCTGTAGTTAGTGGAGGGGGGTCTGTACTGAGGGGGGACTATAGTTGTTGGGGGGTGACACCATTTTTTTTTGCACCGGGTGACACCAACCCTAGTGACGCCACTGTTATCATGCAACACATAAAGTTGCAAGCTAAGTAAAAAAAAACAATAATTTTAATGGTACCGTCTTAATTAATGCGACTCAAGTGACAGCACAAAAAAAAGGTTCCTGCGCTATTTTTCTGTGACTTTGTGGTGTTTTGATTGCCATAGACTGCAATGTTAAATCACAAAAGTCGCAAGAAAATTGCAAGGCAGTCACAGGGAAATCGCAAGTACGTCGCATTCCTTTGGTGTCCCCCAGCCACTTTGGGGTCCCCTTTAGGGTGGCGGAATGCCAGGACCTGGTCGCAAGTGCAACCTTTGTGACCCTGGTACTTCCATCACTTCTAACACAGCATACAAAAGTTAACATGGCCTATTTAAATATATGATTAAATACATTGATGTATCATATCCACAATATGTAAATAAATCCACCCCTTGATACACTTTGTGGCTGCTGTAAAATTCTATGGGTCTTTTATTATATATATAGATACAGTATCTCACAAAAGTGAGTACACCCCTCATATTTTTGTAAATATTTTATTATATCTTTTCATGTGACAACACTGAAGAAATGACACTTTGCTACAATGTAAAGTAGTGAGTGTACAGCTTGTATAACAGTGTAAATTTGCTGTCCCCTCAATATAACTCAACAAACAGCCATTGATGTCTAAACCGCTGGCAACAAAAGTAAATACACCCCTAAGATCCGGTTCACACAGGGGCAACACAACTTCAACACGACTTCCAGAAGCAACTTCAGACATGACTTGAGCATGAATCACAGCGAGACTTGGAGGAGACTTCAGCAGACTTGGAGGAGACTTCAGCAGACTGGGAGGAGACTTCAGCAGACTTGGAGGAGACTTCAGGTGCACCCTGTCAACATTAACAACACGACTTGAAGTAAATTCCTTGAAGCTTCTGGGTAAATTCCTTTCTGCTTCCTGTAAAGTTGCCTTCAAAATGAACAGTGATCAGACTTCTAAGCGACTTCCACTGAAATCAATGGGTACAAGTTGCCTACAGGTCACCTAGAAGTCTGATTGAAGTAGTACAGGAACCTTTTTTGAAGTTGGAGCGACTGCAGTCGTGTGCATTAAACATCTCCATTCACTTCAATTAGTTTTAAAAATAGCACGACTTGGGGCAACTCGGGGAGACCTGAAGTCTCGTCCGGAGTCGTCCCTGTGTGAACTGGGTCTCAGTGAAAATGTCCAAATTGGGCCCAATTAGCCATTTTCCCTCCCCGTTGTCATGTGACTCGTTAGCATTACAAGGTCTCAGGTGTGAATGGGGAGCAGGTGTGTTAAATTTGGTGTCATCACTCTGACTCTCTCATACTGGTCACTGGAAGTTTAACATGGCCCCTCATGGTAGAGCTGCACGATTCTGGGAAAAAATGAGAATCACGATTTTTTGGCTTAGAATAAAGATCACGATTCTCAAAAACTTTTTTTATTTTAAAGATTTACAACCACTGAACCAACAAGATGCCAATAAAATAAGCCATAATACTCTTTGCTTCAGTCAAACTGAAAGAAATGTAATGAAAAACAATGTAATGTGAAGTAAAGAAATTACCATTACGGTACATTCAAAAAAACATTCAGGTATTATGTCAGAGAAAACGATTTAAAGATTCTTAGCTAGAAACACGACCGTATCAACATTTTGTGGCTTCAGTGCAGAACGGCGACAATTACATTGTAGCAAAGTGTCATTTCTTCAGTGTTGTCACATGAAAAGATATAATAAAATATTTACAAAAATGTGAGGGGTGTACTCGTGTAGCGACCTCACCCCTCTCACCCCTTCTCATTCTCGGCTTGTCTGTCTTTGTCTAGGGGATGTTAGTACCGGGGGGAGGGATGAGATACACCATGGCCCATGTCCTCCATAGTGACGAGGTGAAGGCCAGAAAGATCGGGCTTTGTGTAGGTGTCCTAGAGTCAAATCCTGTCCTTCGTCCCTGACTCCTTTGCTCCTAGTAACCAGAGTTCCACACACTGAATAGGTCCAACACAGTTTTATTCTTTTCAGCGAATAAACATACAGCACAGTCAAGTTGGGACCTTTTCAACAGTTCAGTATTAATGGGAGTAGGTCGAGGCACAATCCTTCCAGATATAGCTACCACTGTGGTGTCACCAATGGTGAATAGTCACTGCCACTGACTAGGTGAAATAGAACATGAATCACCTTCGCTAGCATGGCCCCTGTCAGGGGAAGGATATCCGTCCAAGGGAGATACCGGAGGCCTCTCTGTCACCAGCAATGCTGTGCCGGACTCTCCAGAGAAGTTCTGCTCACCAGTCCTCACGAACTCAGACACGGGCACCCAAGGAGTTAGGGCCCCCTCGGATTCCTCCACCCTCGCGGAACTCAGTCGAAGGTACTGAGCTCCAGGCGTCCGCCATAGTACCTCACCCCAGGCTAAAGGTGCCTGAGATGGACTCCATCTCCCGCTCCGGCCAGGTCAAGGGCACCTGGGCCCGGAACACCAGAACGGCAGCACCCAAGCTGAAGGTGCCTGGGTGCGGCCGAGTCCTCCGACTCCAACTCTGAACCCCGTGGTCAGGGCGTCCGCCCCTTTTATCCCCTCTCCCTTTGCGTCACAGCGGGTTCCCCCGCCCCGCTGTACCAGCTCCAGGGGAGGAAAAAAAGGCACAGTCTTGCGGTGCGAGTTCAGCTCCGGCCCCGGGCTACAATGCCACCTGTATGTCGCAGGGAACCTCACACCACCAGAGTCCTCCAAGAACCATAAAAAGGGTCTCAGATTCCCTGACAATCAGTGCATCTGGGCTACACTACCACCCAGATGCTTCCCCTAAATTTGAATACCCGCTACACTCGATTTTGTGAGATACTGTATCTAAAAGTGACAAATGGGACCTTCAATATCACGGGATCATACAGCCGTACCTCTGGTAATGTCGTGTAACTCATCCAATGCAGAAGTACTTATGTTGGTGAAACAGGACAGAAGTTGCAAGCGAGGATGGATTTGCACAGACATACCATCAAGGAACATAAAGAAGATAGTTTTTGCACACCTGTGGCACATAATTTCTCACAACCGGACCACACTATAGAAAACCTCAATGTTTTAGTTTCTAACCACTTAAAGGAGCACTAAAGCTTCCCTTTTTTTTGCTTAAAAATAACAAACATGTTATACTTACCTCCACTGTGCAGCTCGTTTTGCACACAGTGGCCCCGATCCTGGTCTTCTGGGGTCCCTCGGCGGCTGTTTCAGCTCCTCCCCGCAGGGACTCCACACCTTAATGCGAGTGAGCTCGCATGGTGTGGAGTGATTGCGGGCGCGCTCCCGTGATACAGCGGCGGCCATAGCCGCCGACTGTATCACTCGGCCCCCGCCCCCCGCGTGCCGCGTCATTGGATGTGATTGACAGCAGCGCCAGCCAATGGCTGCGCTGCTTTCAATCCATCCAGTGTAGCCAATCGTCGGCCTGGCTGAAAAACGAAGAGGATGACGGGGACGAGCATGGGACTTTCGAGGGGCCAGGTAAGAAAAACGGGGGCTCGGGGGGGGGGGCGGTATTGTCGAATGTTTTTTCACCTTAATGCATAGGATGCATTAAGGTGAAAAAACATGTAACTTTACTACTCCTTTAAGGACCAGCCACTGTATATATACGTCAGCAGAAGGGCACCTGGAGGCACAATCACGTACCTGTACGTGGCCCTTTAACTGCTGACGTCGGGGTCGCGACCCCCATGCCTTCCACGTGAGTCGGGTCGCGGGTCCCGCGGACTCGATCGCCGCGGGGATCCCCGCGATCGTCTCATGGAGGCTCGGAGCGGGGAGATGTTAGTGTAAACACAACATCTCCCCGCTCCGCTACTGACACTGTCAGCGATCTCCGCTCTGTGTAATCAGAGCGGAGATCAGTGACGTGTCACTTGTAGCCACGCCCCCTAACAGTAGTAATCACTCCTCTAGGCACACTTAACCCCTCCAGCGCCCCTAGTGGTTAACCCCTTCACTGCCAGTGTCATTTTCACAGTAACCAGTGCATTTTTATAGCACTGATCGCTGTAAAAATGACAATGGTCCCAAAAATGTGTCAAAAGTGTCCGATGTGTCTGCCATAATGTCGCAGTCAAAAAAAAAAATCGCTGATCGCCGCCATTACTAGTAAAAAAAATAATAATAATAAAAATGCCATAAAACTACCCCCTATTTTGTAAACGCTATAACTTTTGCGCAAAACAATCAATAAATGGCAATTGCGATTTTTTTTACCAAAAATATGTAGAAGAATACGTATCGGCCTAAACTGAGGAAAAAAAAAAATTTATCTGTTTTTTGGGGATATTTATTATAGCAAAAAGTAAAAAATATTGAATTTTTTTCAAAATTGTCGCTCTATTTTTGTTTTTAGCGCAAAAAATAAAAAGGTGGTGATCAAATACCACCAAAAGAAATCTCTATTTGTGGGAAAAAAAGGACGTCTATTTTTTTTGGGAGCCATGTCGCACGACCGCGCAATTGTCAGTTAAAGTGACGCAGTGCCAAATTGTGAAAACACCTCTGGTCATTATGGTCCGTATTGGTCCGGTCCTTAAGTGGTTAAAGGGAACTTCAGAACTATCCAGGAAAGGAAAACATTTGAACTAAGAATGATACTTCTATTTGACACCAAAAAAAAAATGGCCTAAATTTAGAATGGGTTTTCTGACTCATTATCCAAAAGTTTAATGACCCCCTCTGTGGCTATCATACCCCCCTACCCCCCCCCCCCCCCAGTCTATAACTTTCCCTCTGTCTTATCTCACCAGTTTTATTTACCATTACCATTTACATTTTTTTTGTTGTTTTTTTTTCTCCTTTCCTTCAGAGACTGTTTTTTTTTAACATTCTGCTAAAACTTTTGTGAATCAGTACTGTTGGGACCTTGAAGAAGGGCACATACCCCGAAAGCTTGCCCTGAAAAATTATTCCCTAGGGTGTCTGCTAAAAAAACATATAGAATGTTTTGGGGTTCTGAGTAATTTTCTAGCAAAAAAATGATATTATTTTTTAGGGCTGTTACTGATTAAAATTTTCCTGTTCGATTAATCGATTTTTTATTTAATCGATTAATCGACTAATTTTGATTAATTATAACGCACATACAGATCCAACTACTTTTAGCTGATCTCCTTGCAGGCCAATTCCCAGTGCAGCTCCCAACCACTGGGAAAAATGGATAGCAGGATACAAAAAACACACAAAGGCAGCGCTCGATGGGAATAGCATTAAAACTTTTATAGTCTTCAAGTAGGTAAAAAAATAAATATTGCACTGGAGATAAAATCGATGTAGCTACATAAACTGTAAAAATGATGTGAGTAATATCAAAGCATACCTCCCAACAGGCACGGATTCTGCGGGTTTTTCCCGCATAGGACCCTCCTTCCCGCATTCCCGCGAGAGTTGCTTAATTCCCGCAGAGCAGGAAGTGGAGGAACAATGATCAAAGCAGCCAGCGCGGAGGAATCAGGTAACCCCCCCCCCCCACTCCCGCGATCGACATGAAAAATGTTCAGCGCCCCCCCCCCCCCTGCGATCGGCGGCAGCGTCGAAAAATGCGACCCCCCCGCTCAACAACTTTCGTTGGCCAGGACGATGTTTTTTTAAAATTTCCCGCAGCTCCCCCTCCCCCCCGCTCAACAACTTTCGTTGGCAGGGAAGAGGGGAGATCAGAATGTCCCGCGGTGGGACTTTGAAAAGTTGGGAGGTATGTCAAAGGGTAGCAAAAGCAGTCATAAAAACATGTAGCTAAGTATGATACTGGTATAAAAATGTGTACAACGATACCACTGCTGAATCCAGATGAGGAGGGGTTAACATCAGTCCGTCGGCATGTAGATGTCCCGTGAAGGGAACTATCACAACTCCCAGTGGATGGCTGTAGAATCCCAGGTTGATAGAGGGAAGTGATAGAGGGAAGTGTAACAGCCCTTGCGTGTGGCAGATAGTAAGGTCCCGCCGGCATGCAGATATGAAGGCACAGCAAAGGAGCCCTGCAGATGGACACGGCAAACCCCGCCGGTGTCCGTGACGTCACCGGATCTCCGACGGAACTCCCTGAAGACCCGGAAGCCAGCGGAGAGGTGAGTACCGATCAAAAGAATTTTGAACGATCAAAAAAATTAATCGAGGAATTAATAGTTAATTTCCACAGCCCTATTATTTTTACATGTAGGAGAGGAGTGTCAGAATTTGTGTGGTATAGAATTGGTTAAAATAATAATATTTCAGTGATTCCATTAAAAAAATATTTCCCACATTAAAGTGCTGGTGCTTTAGCGACTCCAATACATTCCAAAAATTAAAATTAAAAATACATTCCACATCCATGGGTCCCTATGTGATATACAGGGCCTTGCAAAAGTATTTGACCCCCTCGCAACCTTCAGAGACTGTTTTTTTTTTTAACATTCTGCTAAAACTTTTGTGAATCAGTACTGTTGGGACCTTGAAGAAGGGGACATACCCCGAAACTTGTCCTGAAAAATTGTATTTTAGTGGAAGTAAAAAAAAAGTATCACGGACAGTACTCAATTGTCTCTAAAACAACTATACAATGACACGCCAGTTGGCAAGGAGTACTAAATCACTTGGTTATCTTTTATCAATCGACAGCTGAAATCTGGGCCAGGATGATTCAGTGGATAAGAATTCCCATTAATCCAGGCCCGTGTCTTTCCTATTATTCTCTGATTGCGCTGGTCGGTCCTGCCGGTAAGCACAGCTAAATTATAGGCTGAGCTAAGAGTCAGAAACAATCCGGGCTTTCATATATACTCAAAAAATCTATTTTAGCCCATGATCGGAGGGGGGACTTCTTGACATTAAACTCGTCCATTTTCTCACTAACGTCATTTCATTTTTCAGTAAATCCACTTTACAGGAATTATTTTTAAGGGTATCTAAAGCCAAAACTTTTTTTTTTTTTTGTGAACTCCAGCCTTCCCTTCAGTCTTGCACCATTGTTAAGCCTCGTACACACGGTCGGACTTCTATCGGACTTTTCCGTGGTTTTTCATCCGAACGGAACACCCATAGCATACACACCACAGGACTTTTCTGCAAACTTTCCCAAAACTTTATCCAACATCACGTTGTTTTTCTGCTCTTTTCTGCTCTTTATCGCCACCCTTTGGTCAACTTCTGCTATTGTTGGTTGATTGTAACATTATTTGTTTTGTCCATCGGACAAAAGTCCGATGGTTTTCTGTACACACGGTCGGACTTTGCTCCATCGGACTTTTGTTGGGCAAAAGTTTGTCCGTTTGCAGACCCAACTTTTGTCCGATGAAAACAAGAAAAAAGCAAAAAAAGTTTGTCCGATGGAGCGTACACACGGTCGGATTGTTGGTCCAACTTGCTCAAAATGAAGTTTGTTGGCCAAAGGGCCGACCGTGTGTACGGGGCTTAAGGCTCCACCTCTCTTGTACTGAAGGTGCTTACTCTGATTTAACTGCACAATGTGCATTGGAAGCTGCAGCAAGTCAGGTAGAACCCGCCCCATCTCCTGGCTGGAGGACATCTAACATCATCTAAAGCCTCGTACACACGGTCGGACTTCCATCGGACTTTTCCGTGGATTTTTGTCCGAACGGAGTTGGCTGGGAACACCCACAGCATACACAGCACAGGACTTTTCTGCAAACTTTCCCTAAACTTTTTCCAACATCACGTGGTTTTTCTGCTCTTTACCGCCACCCTTTGGTCAACTTCTGCTATTTTTGGTTGATTTTAACATTATTTGTTTTGTTCATCGGACAAAAGTCCGATGGTTTTCTGTACACACGGTCGGACTTTGCTCCATCGGACTTTTGTTGGCCAAAAGTTTGTCCGTTTGCAGACCGAACTTTTGTCCGATGAAAACCAAAAAAGTTTGTCCGATGGAGCGTACACACGATCGGATTTTTGGGCAAACTTGCTCAAAATGAAGTTTGTTGGCAAAAAGTCTGACCATGTGTACGAGGCTTAACACTTTCATCCCCACATGTACTGTCCCTGGCCCACTCCTTTGGAATTCAGTTCTTTTAACCACTTCAATACCGGACTTTTTATACCACCTCAATACCGGGCCTATTCTGGCACTTCTCTCCTACATGTACAAATCATCATTCTTTTGCTAGAAAATTACTCAGAACCCCCAAACATTATATATAGTTTTTTTAGCAGACACCCTAGGGAATAAAATGACGGTCGTTGCAACTTTTTATCTTTCACGGTATTTGCGCAATCATTTTTCAAACGCCTTTTTTTGGGGAAAAAAATGGTTTAATGAATTAAAAAATAACAAAACAGTAAAGTTAGCCCAATTTTTTTGTAAAATATGAAAGATTATGTTATGCCGAGTAAATAGATACCTAACATGTCACGCTTTAAAATTGCGCACACTCATGGAAGGGTGACAAACTTCGGTACTTAAAAATCTCCATAGGCGACGCTTTGAAATTTTTTACAGGTTATCAGGTTAGAGTTATAGAGGAGGTCTAGTGCTAGAATTGTTTCTCTCACTCTAACGCACGCGGCGATACCTCACATATGTGGTTTGAACGGCGTTTACATATGTGGTCGGGACTTACGTGTGTGTTCGCTTCTGAGCGCGAGCTACCGGGGACAGGGGCGTTTTAAGTTTTTTTTAATTATTATTTATTAAAATTAAATAAAACTGCGCTAGAACCCACAATCAACAAGTGTCAAAGCTGCCAGCACACAAACAAACAAAGTAGATGAAAATGAAAAATGGGAATTATTATTTATTTTTTTATTTTACTTATTTATTTTTTATTTTTACACTTTTTAAAAAAAAAAATTTTTTTGATCACTTTAATTCCTATTACAAGGAATGTAAACATCCCTTGTAATAGGAATGTGTGTGACAGGTCCTCTTTATGGAGAGATGCGGGGTCAATAAGACCCCACATCTCTCCTCCAGGCTGGAAAGCATGAGATCTTGAAAAAAAAAAATCACCGATCTCATGCTTACTAGTCGCAATCGCGGCTTTGTTTACTCCTGGGAACCCGGGCGTGACGTCATCACATTGCGCCCGGGCCTCCGACGGTCATATCTGGTCACCAGTTATCTCTATGCTCGTCATGTGACAAGACACCGGCGCCGGACGATTCTTTCTCCGGGCCCCCGATGGCACGGGAGAGCCCGGAGAAGCACCATATGGTGGCGGGAGGGGGTGAATGTCCCCTCCCGCCGCTTATAAGAACGATCAAGCGGTGGAACTGCCGCTATGATCATTCTTATCGTGCGCAGAATCACCGGCACAACAAAAGGATATCTGAATGATGCCTCTAGCTGCAGGCATCATTCAGATATCCCCCCACAAAGCCGAGGACGTCGTATGACGTCCACCCAGGATGGGAGATCCCTCCTGTGGGCGTCATTTGACTATGGCTGGGTAATGAAGTGGTTAATCATGGTGGATGATTTCAGGAAGATATATACAGAACCCTGCAAGCCTCTCCCATTGGCCACAGTCCGCCTCCTTTGGATAGAGAGGCACAGAGATATAGTGATGACAGGTAAAAAACGAAAACAAAAATACAGTGGAACCTCGGATTGCGAGTAACGCAATACGAGCACTGTATTTTTAAAAATCGTGACTCGGTTTGCGAGTGTTGTCTCGTGAAACGCGCAGGATTCATGCCAAAGCCGTGTGCAGTACCGCTTTTAGCCTGAGGTGGGGGGGCGCCGGAGCCGAGCAGAGCCGAACGTCGCCGATCACAGCAATCAGCGCCGTTCGGAAATGCACGGAAAGGCCCGAGGACAGCACGGCTGATCTCGGCAAATCTCGGGAAGGAAGTCTTTCCGGGGTTTGCCGAGGTCAGCCGAAGTGTCCTCATGCCTTTTCGGCCATTTCCGGCGCCCCCCCCCCGTATCTGGCCGCATGCGGTATTGCATCCCATTGAAGTCAATGCGGAACAAATTATTTTCATTTCCATTTACTTCAATGGGGAAACTTGCTTTGATATGCAAGTACTTTGGATTACGAACATTCTCCTGGAAGGGATTATGCTCATAATCCGAGGTTCCACTGTATGCGGTATATATTTTTAAATGTCATTGGCATGTTGATGGAGGAGGGAGGAGGAACCCAGAAGGCACAATATAACCAGAATAAACTTCAGCTTTAAGTCTTCTGGTAAAAGCCTAAGGAGATGGCCCCATTTTGCCAGGGCTCTGCCTAGTCCTAAATTAACAATGGATTCCCCTGGAATCCAGCTGCCTACCAGCTGCAGTTACTGGGGCCAAGTTTCTGTTGCTCCAGGAGACTGAGTGCCACACCACCGGTATCTGGTGCAGGCCAGACAGCACGCCACCTGGACTTCATTTGCCACCCTTCACACCAGAGCAACCAGAGGCATTCTCCCACTTGAAGGATTAACAGATATTTGAGTAGTATAGCAGAAGAGTGAAACAAGAGTACTTATAGCAGCATAGTTGGTATCACCAGTATTAACACTTGCTGTAACAGGCGCAGTAGTACTTTCCATAACAGGTGCAGTAACACATGCAGTAAGAGGCATGATAACACTTGCAGGAACAGACAGTGTCACCTCAACAGCATCATGGGCCCCTGGGCAAAGTAATGCCCTGGGGCCGATACCAGAGAGATAGTGACCTGTGGCACACGGTGGGTTGAGGCCATTTTGCTCCAGTGGGGATAGGTTGACCATTTCCTTACATTCAAGCCCTATATATATACTGTGTATATATATATATATATATATATATATATGTGTAGCGGGGTGTTCCCCTTTAATGCAGAGAGACAAGAAGTTCCAGGTGAGAGGTGAGTGGGGAGGAAGTAAAGAGACATTACTGGAAGTGAAAGCAGAGGAGAGAAAGAGACTACATCTCCCAGTACATCTTGCAGCACCCAGGGTGCATTGCTCCAGAACAGAGACTGCTGGGGCAGACTTTATAAAGGGGAGGCAGAGTTTTGGTCGGCCTCTTTGGACCCCCCTCTCCTAGCAAGAGGATGTCTGTGCTGAACTGCTGTGTGCACAAGGCCTGAAGCCCGGGCCGTGTGCTCCTTTCCAAAGAGCCCTCTGCCAGCCTAGCAGAGCCTTAGAGACATCTAATCCTCCTTGCTGCAGTACACCAGAAGGATTGAAGACTTGGATGTCGGTGGATTCCTGTTCCTAGACGAATCGATGGAGGAAAGGGACTTGGACTTGTCCAGGTGGTGAGAGCTGTTTAAAGACAGATACTTTATCTTTACTATTCGTTGGGATTACAAAGTTGTTCTTCAAGTGCACCACCGAGAGATTGCTAGCGAATATTGTTTCACTGAACTTCCATTTAGATCAGTCAGGCCTGACTGCATAGGTAGACATTGCTGGGTGTTAGTCTACCCATGAGGGGAAGTAGCTGTAAAAGGGCAGCGCTAGAGTTGCATAGCAATACTTTATTATTCTGATTACTCTGTTTATCTTTATTACTGTTTATTGCAGGGATCTGCAACTTGTTATACTGTTGTTTATTACTTGCCCATTAGCCTCAGTAAAATATCTGGGTAAAGTACATTTGGTGTCAGTTCCGCTTACTTTAATAGGAGTTTTAAAGTATATTCTGTGTATGTTTGTTATAGGACTGCGTCACCAACAGTTGCGATCACGCGGCCCTATCTCTCTATCACCAGCTGTGCCACGGGAGGTTAGAGCCGATTGCCGGGGGTTGACAGCGGTGCACTGCAGGGCCCAAATCAATATCAGCGGCTCTCTTAACTGGGGGTAGCGCTACACGTGGGGGCTCGAGTCCGGGATCCTTGTACGTTGCACGCTGCAATCAAGCCGGTCAGAAGTACCAGCATGGACCCGCTGGCAATGTCACAGTGGTGCGCAGCGATTGGCGCCGATCCAACCGCGGCGGTAGTCATTGTACTCCCGGGGGAAAGATGGAAGGAAGAGGAGATAAAACAGCTCGTATTGTTACTGTCTCCGAGCCACAAAGCATGGGTGATGGATTTTAGGCCAGATCCAGTGATCTCGTTTACATACGCACTGGTAGAATGGAAAAACGAAATCCCAGAGCATTTTAAAAGTCAGAGTATACAAGCCATAGATAATCAGATCTATCACTTGATACATACGCTGCCAGTGAAGGAAGAATGGTTTCAGACACCAAAGCCATCACTCCCACAATTATCTCCACCACTATCCCCTAAAGCAGAAAAGCTTAAGGAACTATTAAGCCCGGGATCACCGCTGGCCGCTATAGGGCCTGAATTGTTGAATGCTCTAGGAGACCTTGTAATTAAGTGCCAGAAAAGCAGTACGGTGCATGTGGAGGCCGGTTACCGGAAGCTTAGCACCTTCTCAGGGAAGCTCCCCGTCCCTGCGGGGGAGGAAGATTTTGACACTTGGGTGGAACAGGCATTGCAGGCAGTAGAAGCATGGGAGGTGCCTGAGGCACAGAAGAGACAGCGAGTCTTAGAAAGTCTGAAAGGTGCCGCGGCAGAAGCGGTGAAGAGCTTCCGGTTTGGAAATGAAAACTGTACAGCTCAAGTTTGCCTGGCCATGCTGCAGGAAGAGTTTGGTCAGCTGGAGAAGGTGTCAGAGATGATTTATCAAATTGAACACACTCTCCAGCAGCCGAATGAGAAACTGTCAGAATATGTTAGAAGGCTGAACAGGCAGTTATGCAAGATTGTACTGAAGAAGGGAATGCTGCCCAAAGATGCAGATGAAGCACGCATGAAGCAGATCATGAGGGGAGCGCGGCGCTCAGACCCGGTCTGGCTGCACCTGAAAACCTCAGGAGGAGGAATGTCACTAACCTACTCTGATCTAATAAAAATTATTAGGGACGAAGAGGCGCTGGAGGAAGATCAGCAGGTGGCCAAGGCGAATGTCACACCTGTACCAGTGTTGGTCCATTCGGTCAAGAGCCCAGAAAGAGATGCGGAGGTTGACACTCTGAAATCGCAAATGGCCCAAGTGTTGGAGATGCTGACCTCTTTGATGGAGAAAGATCAGAGAAGACGAGAGAAACCAAGCCCAAGAAAGGAGTTGTTCCCGAACACCTCAGCACCGGCCTCCCTACAGGACCGAGAAGAGGTGATTTGCTATAACTGCGGAGGGAGTGGCCACTTTGCTAACGTATGCTCCAGCCCAAAGAAGAAGAGAACAGATAATTGCAAGCCGGCGGGAAACTCCAAAGGGCCCCGGTGAAGGAGTCAACCGGGTGCCCATCATCTTCTGTGCGCTCCAAACTAAAAAAAAAGGCCAAGAATGGAGGAGACAAAACTCCTAGGAGGAGGTATAGTACACCCCCACCAAGATGTACCCCAGAGGGAGGGGGCAAGACCCCTCAGTGGAAGTACAGCACCCCAAAGAAGGAACATCCACCTAAAAGGAACAATAACATCCCTCAGCGGGTTTGTGCCCCCATTGAGAGGGAGAAAGTCAATGCATGCCAGGCTCAGGAAAAATTAAAGTCCAAAAGGAGCAGGGCAAGGGTCGAAAGCCAAAAAAAAAGAGGTGACCCCAGTCCGGCCATACCCAAAGGAACTGGTGGGCCCGTCTCCTACTGTGCCCATTCAAGTGGAAGGAGTCTATACTAAAGCTCTTTTGGACACCGGAGCACAGGTGACTTTACTATACCGGGACTTCTATGATAGGCACTTGAGTCATCTGCCTATCCAGAAGATAGAAGAGCTGGAGATATGGGGACTTGGAACCCAGAGTTTCCCTTATGATGGGTACCTGCCCATAAAGATGACTTTCGACCCATCCGTGGCTGGGAAGGCTGAAGTGTTTGACACCCTGGCAGTTGTGTGTCCCCGGCCGCCTGGAGCCAGCAAGATTTCCCTGATCATTGGGACAAACACGGATCTAGTCAGGAGACTCCTGACCCCTCTAGTGAAAGAGAGAAACCATTCAGCCACCAAAATCCATCCCATGCTAAAGACGGCCTACCAACGACTGGTCTTAGAGCAGAAGACCCCGGGAGAGGGGATAGGGAAGGTGTGGAGACTTGGCAGAGAAGGAGTAGTGCTACAGCCCGGAGAAGTAACCTGTCTTAGGGCCACTGTGAAGCTTTCGTGGGAACAACCTGGCCCCTTTGTCATGCTGGAATCAGACCCAAGGGAAGAGTCCTCAGGCCTGGAAGTGATACCAGAAGTGATTCCGTTCAAGGCCCTGAAGAAGGCCCATGGCAGAGTTCCGGTGAGTGTTAGGAACACTACGGGAGGACCCATGGAGATCCCTGCCAGAGTGTTGCTTGGTCAGGTGAGCCCTGCTGCCCCGGTCACTTGGTCCGAAGTCAAGGGGACGGGTGACGGAGGAGATGTTTGGGAGAAACTGTCCGTGGAAAACCCGAACCTACCCAGGGCTTGGAAAGAAAGAGCCAAGGCCCAGCTGACCAGGTGGGAGAAGATCTTTTCCGAAGATGAATTCGATGTGGGGTGTGCAAGAAGTGCCACCCATCGGATCCGCCTCCAAGAAGATAAGCCCTTCCGAGAGAGGGTCAGGCGGGTCCCCCTGGCAGATCTGGAGGATCTGAGGGAACAACTTGTAGAACTAAAGAAGACTGGTGTGATCAGGGAGTCTAGAAGTCCCTATGCCTCCCCAATCGTGGTGGTCAGAAAGAAGAATGGGTCGTTGAGGCTTTGTATCGATTACAGGACTCTCAACAGGAGAACCATCCCTGACCAATACACCATGCCAAGGATAGAAGATGCCCTACAAAGTTTGTCTGGAGCCAAATGGTTCAGTGTGATGGACCTCAAGAGTGGGTACTATCAAATCCCTATGCACCCAGAAGACAGGGAGAAGACAGCCTTCATAACCCCGGTGGGATTCTTCGAATTCAATAGGATGCCTCAGGGTCTGTCTGGAGCTCCTGCTACCTTTCAACGCCTTATGGAGAAGACTGTTGGAGACATGAATCTTATAGAAGTCCTTGTGTACTTGGACGATGTCATTGTCTTTGGAAGAACCTTGGAAGAACATGAAGCCAGGTTGGAGAAAGTATTGAGAAGACTCAGCGAAGAGGGACTTAAGCTTTCCCCCGAGAAGTGTCGGTTCTACCAGTCTTCTGTGAACTATCTGGGGCACATAGTGTCTGAAGAAGGGGTGGCCACAGATACTGAGAAGTTGGAAGCAGTCACTTCCTGGCCACGACCCACCACAGTAACAGAGCTCAGATCCTTCCTGGGGTTCTGCTCCTATTATAGGAGGTTTGTGGAGGGGTTTGCTCGGATTGCCCGCCCATTGAATGAATTGCTAAAGGCAGAAGGGGAAGAGGATGACTCAGGGCCCAGGAGGCCTGGTGAGTCAGTTCAAGATCAGTGGAACCCAAGGTGTGAAGAGGCCTTTCATGCTCTGAAGAGGAGCTTAACCACTGCCCCAGTCCTGGCCTACGCCGACCCTACCAGACCTTATGAATTACATGTGGATGCCAGCCATGAGGGTCTAGGTGGTGTACTCTACCAAGAACATGAAGGACAACTGCGACCAGTGGCCTATGTGAGCAGGAGCCTGACCCCCTCAGAAAAGAATTACCCCACTCATAAGCTGGAATTCCTGGCCCTCAAATGGGCGGTAGTAGACAAGCTAAAAGACTACTTGTATGGGGCAGAGTTTACTGTGAAGACAGACAACAACCCCCTGACCTACCTCTTCACCACCGCGAAACTAGATGCCACCGGACACAGGTGGTTGGCCGCATTGTCTGGATTCAACTTCAGTCTGAAGTACAGACCAGGAGCCGGAAATAGGGATGCAGATGCCCTGTCCCGGAGGTCTCATGCCACGACAAATGACTGGGAAGATTGGACCCAAGTGGCACCGGACGGGGTGCGGGCCCTTTGTCAAGGGGCTGAATTCCAAGCCAGAGGAGGCTCCAGAGCAGAAGAAATAGGGGTTACCATGGTAGGAGTCCCCAAACACTATTGTGGGGTAACTCAACTGGAGGAAGACAACCTACCGAGACTGTCCAAGAAGGAGTTGAGGTGTGACCAATTGGAAGACCCCATGGGGAGATTGGTCCTCGAAGCCCTGGAGAATCAGGATCCCAACAAATTCCTACATCACCCCTCAAAGGAGGCTCGCCTGTTGAGGAAGGAATTGGACAGGCTACAGGTACATCAGGGAGTGGTCTACCGAAGGGGCCCCTCTGATGACTCAGAAGATAAGTGGCAGTTATTTCTTCCAGAGAAGCACCGAGAGACTGTACTAATTGCCCTGCATGACCATCATGGTCACCTAGGGGCAGAAAGGACCTTCCAGCTTGTCAGAAATCGGTTCTATTGGCCCTGCATGAGGGCAGAAGTAGAGGAGTATTGCCATTCCTGTGCACGATGCATTCAGAGAAAGACCCTACCCCATCAAGCTGCCCCAATGGGCCACTTACAGAGTCAAGGCCCAATGGATCTGGTATGCATTGACTTTCTCTGCCTCGAACCCGACCTGAGTGGATTGGGGAATGTTCTGGTAATAACCGACCATTTCACCCGCTATGCTCAAGCTTTCCCAACCAAAGACCAGAAGGCATCCACCGTGGCCAAGATACTTATGGAGAAGTATTTTGTCCATTACGGACTACCACAGAGACTCCACTCAGATCAAGGAAGGGACTTTGAGAGTCGGTTGATCCGAAGACTTTTGGATTCATTAGGAATAAAGAAGACCAGAACCACGCCTTACCACCCACAAGGAGATGCTCAGCCGGAGAGATTTAACCGGACCCTGCTCAACATGTTGGGAACCTTAGAAACAGAGAAGAAGCAACACTGGAGTCAGCACATATCAGCCCTAGTACATGCCTATAACTGTACCACAAGTGACGCCACTGGCTACTCCCCTTATCGACTTATGTTTGGGAGAGAAGCAAGGCTACCTGTGGACCTGGCCTTTGGCACTTCTATAGACAATACCTCAGCTACATCCCACAAGGGATACGTGGACAGACTTAGACGTAGCTTGCAGGTGGCCTATGAACAAGCCCAGGCGGCTTCGGATCAAAGGGGGGCCCGCAACAAGAGAAATTTTGATCTGAAGGTTCGAGTGCAAGATCTGCAGCCCGGGGACCGAGTACTGCTACGCAATCTGGGGGTCCCTGGAAAACACAAGCTTGCCGACAGGTGGAGATCTGAGCCCTATGTTGTCTGTAGGAAGTTGCCCGGTTTGCCTGTCTACAAACTAAAGCCAGAAGGAAAGGTGGGTCCACTGAAGACGTGGCATCGGAACCACCTGCTCCCACTTGCTGAGGCAGTCAGAATACCTCCCGTGAGAGACTCCCCTGAACCGGCCTCTATCCTGGATATTCCTAGGCCGAACACTCGGTCCCAGACCTCTCGAGCCAAAGATGGGGAGGCCTCCCAATTGAGTACAGAAGAAGGTGGAGAACTGGACTGGCTGTGGCCTCCCTCGACTCTGGGAACATCCGCCATAGATCTCCCAAATGGAGGGGATACCCCAGATGCAACGCTGAATCCGGAGGCTACTGAATTCATACCCTTCAGTCCCTCAGCTGATTACTGGGAAGATGTTCCTGACACTTGCGCAGAGGAGGACTCTAGAGATTCCATACGTCAGTCGACTTCTGAATCAGAGGTTCCAGAACCAGCAATGTTACCTGAACTTACTCCTGAAGAAGAGCCTGTGGTGCCAGAGTCAGAAGCACCAAGAGAGCAGAGGGCTCGCAGAGTCATCAGGCCTCCCAAGAAACTAACTTACCCCAAATGGGGACGAGCTCAGAGGACTCTGTTGTAACGGCTAGGAGAAGTGTTGAACAACCTGATCCTTCCACCGTCCATTTGGTGGAGGGCAACCCCAGCTCACTCTCTGGCACAGTTAGGCAGGCCACTCATGGTAGTGTGACCTGTGGGCAAGAGAGTTCCATCCCAAAGTTTTGGTGGGAATTCCCTATGCCAACATCATGCTCGACATTGTCCAAAATGGTAAACAGTATTTGTTGAAGTTTATCTTTGGGGACCAAAGAGTTCAAGTGGGGGGAGTGTGTAGCGGGGTGTTCCCCTTTAATGCAGAGAGACAAGAAGTTCCAGGTGAGAGGTGAGTCGGGAGGAAGTAAAGAGACATTATGGAAGTGAAAGCAGAGGAGAGAGAGACTACATCTCCCAGTACATCTTGCAGCACCCAGGGTGCATTGCTCCAGAACAGAGACTGCTGGGGCAGACTTTATAAAGGGGAGGCGGAGTTTTGGTCGGCCTCTTTGGACCCCCCTCTCCTAGCAAGAGGATGTCTGTGCTGAACTGCTGTGTGCACAAGGCCTGAAGCCCGGGCCGTGTGCTCCTTTCCAAAGAGCCCTCTGCCAGCCTAGCAGAGCCTTAGAGACATCTAATCCTCCTTGCTGCAGTACACCAGAAGGATTGAAGACTTGGATGTCGGTGGATTCCTGTTCCTAGACGAATCGATGGAGGAAAGGGACTTGGACTTGTCCAGGTGGTGAGAGCTGTTTAAAGACAGATACTTTATCTTTACTATTCGTTGGGATTACAAAGTTGTTCTTCAAGTGCACCACCGAGAGATTGCTAGCGAATATTGTTTCACTGAACTTCCATTTAGATCAGTCAGGCCTGACTGCATAGGTAGACATTGCTGGGTGTTAGTCTACCCATGAGGGGAAGTAGCTGTAAAAGGGCAGCGCTAGAGTTGCATAGCAATACTTTATTATTCTGATTACTCTGTTTATCTTTATTACTGTTTATTGCAGGGATCTGCAACTTGTTATACTGTTGTTTATTACTTGCCCATTAGCCTCAGTAAAATATCTGGGTAAAGTACATTTGGTGTCAGTTCCGCTTACTTTAATAGGAGTTTTAAAGTATATTCTGTGTATGTTTGTTATAGGACTGCGTCACCAACAGTTGCGATCACGCGGTCCTATCTCTCTATCACCAGCTGTGCCACGGGAGGTTAGAGCCGATTGCCGGGGGTTGACAGCGGTGCACTGCAGGGCCCAAATCAATATCAGCGGCTCTCTTAACTGGGGGTAGCGCTACATATATATATATATATAATATACCATAGGAAAAGCTTGCAATAACAGTCTCACCTCAGAGCTGCCACCAGGCATCGTCTGATCCTGATACTCATGCCATATAATGGGAGGGACCCATGGCGGAAACAGCATCTTTAGTTAAAGTGGTTGTAAAGCTTTGTGTTTTTTCACCTTAATGCATCCTATGCTATGCATTAAGGTGAAAAAACACCTTGTAGTCACCACCCCCCCCCCCCGCGCGAGCCCCCGGTTTACTTACCTGAGCCCAGAATCTCCATGGGCATGATCCCACATTGCTTTCCCCCAGCTCTTGTCGGCTCTTCATTGGCTAGATTGATAGCAGCGCAGCTATTGGCTCCCGCTGCCAATGACGTGGCCGCCGGGGGGCGGGGCCGAGTCATAAAATTGGCGGCTATGGACGGGAAGCTAACCCCCTCTGGAGAGAGCTTCCCAGAGGGGGTTAGCTCTTGCGGGGAGGAGCCGCGAGAGCCGCCGTGGGACCCCAGAAGAGGACAATCGGGGCCACTCTGTGCAAAACGAACTGCACAGCGGAGGTAAGTTTGACATGTTTGTTTTTTAAAAGAAATTATATTCGAACCTTTACAACCCTTTAAGTATTCTTGTTACATTTTCTAATATTATCTGTATCTGTAGCTGTCATTACTTTTTTTGAATGTTATACTTATAAAGTATTAGTGCTTTCTCTTTGCACACATCGAATACAACCCCAAAAAATGTTAACTATCACGAAACCATGACAAAACAATAGTGCAACCCTTCACTCATTTGTTAACACTTAATCCAAGGTTGAAGAAGTGTTTAAAATACAGGAGGGACACCCCGTCAGGTCATTATATGGGAAATTAGAAGATTGCATACAGGGTATAACTATGATATTGGTTAGGAGGGGTTGTCCAAGCATGGACTTAGGAACAATGTTGTAATTCTACAAATTTTAATTGATTTGTATATTATAGATAATTTGAATTATGTTTTAATTTTTGAGAATAAAGCATATGATTTTATGAAAACCAATACCTCATTAGAGTACTGTGAAAATCCAATATCTTAGAGCAGGGGTCTTCAGATTTTTTAAACAAGGGACCAGCTTACGGTCTTTTAGACCTTTGGGGGCTGGACTGTGGCCATCGGGTGTAGAAAAGTTAACAATGCTCCATCTTTGGTTTCACGGGGGAAGATAATTGTGCCCTATCACTGATGCCATTGGAAGGAATAGTGCCCCAGCACTGGTGCCATTGGAAGGAATAGTGCCCCAGCACTGGTGCCATTGGGAGGAATTGTGCCCCATCATTGGTGTCATTGGGCCCCATTGTTGGTGTGATTGGTAGGAAGTCTGCCCCTTCGTTGGTGTCTGTAAATTAAACAGTGCCCAAGGAGCCAGATAAAATCAAGCAAAGGCCGCATCTGGCCCTCGGACCGCAGTTTGGAGACCAATGCCTTAGAGCAGTGGTTCTCAACTCCAGTCCTCAGGGCCCACCAACAGGCCAGGTTTGCAAGATAACTGAAATGCATCACAGGTGATATAATTTTCTGCTCAGGGATTGCAGTATTCTAGTCTGCATCTCACCAAGGTAATACTTAAAATCTGGCCTGTTAGTGGGTCCTGAGGACAGGAGTTGAGAACCACTGCCTTAGAGCAACAGAATTTTTCCTCTATCAGAACTGTATTTGTAAGTGTCTAAAATACTTCTACCTCATTTTGATAAAAAAAAAGTTTGCCTACCTTCAAAAAAACATTGAAACAGCACTGGAAACTATCACCTCCAACACCAACCGAAAACAGAAAGTAGAACAAGAGCCACTACTTCCAACTGTTAACAAATTGGAAGCCCAAGGACTTCTTATCTCCTCTATAGGATAGAAATTGATAATCAAAAATCAAATAAAGGTGCAAATTTACTGCATTACCTTAAGGTCAAACTCATGACCTCTTTAGATCTCAAAACTTGCCTAACCTACAATATAAAGAGAACACCCTTTTAGGCCCAGTGAGGCAAGGATCCAACAACAGGCCTAGACCGACCTTAGCCAAATATTTCTACTATGCAGACAGGAAGGTAATCCTACAGAAGGAAAAAGGAAATCCACATTGATGACAATCGTATCTTTCAGGATTTCTCTTCTTCAGTCACACAAAAACACAAAGACTTTGTACCCATCTGTAGAAAGCTTTCAGAAAATAATGCCAGATTCTGTCTCCCCCACAATGCTGTGTGTTCTGTGGAACGGTTTGATCCCAATTCTTTGAAGAACCACAGATGACTTCCCAACAATTACAATTGGATTCCTAGTCAACTTTCGCTTAAAAGTTTCATGGACCATTGACCCTGCCGTGATGACGTGATGACATAACCCAGCATTTCTAGCTAAACATCCTCTTTAAATTTGAATATGGCAACCTTTTGTCTCTTTAAGAGAAAAAGTCTTGCCTGTGCCTATCCTATCCTATGGCAATTTATCAAAGGTGTTTTTTAGTTCTTGTTTTGTAAGTAAAAGTTTGATTTCTGTGTAGCGGGGTTCTACTGTAATAGACTATTGTTATGTGGAGTATACCCCAAACTCCCTCCGATGTTCCAGTTACAACCCTCTAGACTGTTTGTTTACTTATGTTCAGTGATGCATTGTGGAACTTATGGTACAGGGAGAAAGGGACTCCGTTGCCATGGATATCTAATAGACTATGGTACCCACAGTGCAGCTGTACTCCCAGAATGCATCACAACCACCGCACAGCCTGCTGGGGGAGGTTACTAAAAGGAGGGGTGGAGCCGCACTCAGTCTCTCTGGACTTCGCCCTCAACCAAACAGGAAGTCTGTGTGAGGCCTGCTTCCGGAGCGACTAGGCCCAAAGCCTGGGCCTGTAGTTTCGTGGAGGATCACCAAGCCAGAGAGGGATCTCTTTCCGTGTGACCAGCTCGCACTTCCCAGAGACCGGAGTCATCCACCAACCGACATCTACAGCGGCGGTGAGAGGGACCGGAGACTGTACGTTGCAGAGAGGTCGCGGATCGAGGCACTGCCAGCGGATCGTGCCAGGCGGACTAGGCCTGTTTGGGTGAGTGGGCACCTGCCCATATTCAATAACTATTGTATAGGCCTGTGACTTTTAAGGCCCATCACCATTCGAGTAGTGCGCCACGCACCGGAACATATTGCATCGTTTGGTAGTGCGCAATTTGAAGTTGGCGTTTGCACCGCCTGAGAGTTTCACACTCCCAAAAGCATTGCGGGAGTTCAGTTCTTCCTTTAACACCCATTGGATTATAAATAGTATGTGCACCAACGTTTGCTAGCGAAGACTCCCACTATTGAGGAATTTGTTACACTAATCTTAGTCAGGCTTGACTGGAATTAACGGTGACAGGACACAGGGTGATATTGCTCACTAGGGGGAGCTCACGAGCATAGGACTTTTATTCATAGGAAGTAAGCATTAGCATAGTGTATAACTATTATTCTATTCATATTATTGATTCTTGTAGGGCCCTGCAGAGTCAACTGAAAGCACATAATTGTCTTAACCTGTTTCTTATCTCTTATTAAGTAAACTTCTCCACCTAACAGGCTATGTTTCTTTGCTCTCCTCTCTGCTCCACTCTTCCAATGCCTATCGCAATGTCTAACTATCATCCCTTCTCTACGTAACTATAAACTTAAAATAGTCCCTTAGGGTGTAATAGACTGATCACCCCAATTAGGAGGGGGAAAAAAATGCTTGCTATCATCTTAAACATTAAAAAAGCAGACATCAATTTTCTACAAGAGACTCCTTGGAAAACTGGACACAAATATTAGATTACTTAATAACTCACTAATTAATATAGCAAATATACAGTATGCCATAAAACATTCAGCAAATAATAAAGCCCTGGAACCAGATGGTTACCTGGCCAGTTTTTATAAGCTTTCATCTAGAGAGGTGTCTCCTTCTCTTACCTATCTTTATAATGCCATCCTTACTAATAACACTCCAGATCTTGAGTTTATTTAAGCTAAAAATAGCGCATAAATAACGCCTGAAATAATCCTGCCCTAGTATGCTCAATGTGAAAGTCCGAGGGCTTTCACACTGAGGCAATGCGCTGGCGAGAGAAAAAAAAATCTCCTGCAAGCCGCATCTTTGGAGCGGTGAAGGAGTGGTGTGTTAAGAGATAATTTATCCATAATTCCTGTATTTTTCATATGGTCACTGATTGGGTGTTTATTGCAGGTGCCAACCCTTCCGTCCCCTGGAGTGCGTCATTTTTGCGGCTCCTTGCAATCCCTTTGGATCGGACCCGTCCCCTTCAGGATAGGCAGGGGCGGCTACCCCCCGGGGTGGGCCCCTAAACTGCTCCACAGCCCGCATCTCTCCTGGCCCTGGGATCAGTCCTTCCACTTTTTTAGCGGTAAATATGTCAGCATTTAGAACCTAATTGGGATTCATGAATGTGATGATATGTTTTATACGTCTGATGATATGCAATGTGTCTTCTAGAGCTAATTGTCCCCCTGATGATGACCACATACAGGTCGAAACGCGTCGGGATTCTGCACCTCAGCATCTCGACATGCAACTACATGCTCCAATCTTTGTACTATTTGAATACACGCTCTGTTGTGGAATGTAGACTGTACCATTGTGCCAGTTCTCTTTTTATACAATTTTACTCATGTATGATCCATGCTTATATGCTGCATTATAATTATTATACTACCAATGTGTGATTCTCAATAAATGTACTGTTTTTTCTGGTATCCATTGTACAGTTTTATGAAAGTTCTACATTGCTGTCCAAAGCCCCATTGGAGAAACTGTCCCTTCTTCCTTTTTGTTTACCGGGGTTCGCAGCACCTTCATCTCTCCCACATGTGTTTCTTCTCTATGGTGTGTATACCGTTCCTTCCCATTGAAATCAATGGGACACCGCGGTAATACCACCCGCAAACCGCGGCTGTAGCCGCGGTTTGCGGGTGGTATTAACCCTTTTTCACCCGCTAGCGGGGGTTAAAACCGCACCGATAGCGGTAGAATATCGCGGTAAATACGACGGTATAGCGGCGCTACAAATCACGCCGCTATACCGCCACCGCACCTGCCCGCCCCATTGTGAAAGGGGCCTTATTCTTGTACCAGGGAAAACCCTGAGCATCTTTAATCTTACCACACCATTTCATTACTCAATACAAATTACAAAATACTTGATAATATTATTACAGACAAAATCCATACTCATATTCAGCCATGAAAAAGCCTTTAATAAAATAGAATGGCCACTTTTGAACCATGTCCTTTCCTTTAGTGGAGTGATCTTCAAACTATGGCCTGTGTGCCTGGTGTGGCCCTTTGCTTGCCTTTATCCAGCCTTTGGTGAGGCACTATTCCTCACACTGATGCCCACAATGTTGGCAATCCTCCAACAGACACCATCAATGGGCGCTATTCCTTCCACTAATACCAATGATGGGGCATTGTTGACGCGTGGGCATTTTCTACTCTCACTGGCCACAGTCCAGCCCCCTCAAAGTCGGAAGGACAGCAAACTGGCCCTTTGTTTAGAAACATTGGAGTCCCCTGCTCTAGAGCCTTCGTGCATACATTTTCTTCATATATCCAGTCTATTTGCCATGATCCTCTAATAAATGTAATAAATAATTCCCCTCTCCTGTCCCAACTAGACAAGACTTCCCCCCTCCCCTGGTCTGTTCAACCTTGCCCTGGACCTCCTTTTGTATCTGTAATGCCCTGTACACACAAGCGGAATTTCAGTTGGAAAAAAGTTGGATGGTTTTTCCGACGGAATTCCGCTCAAGCTTGGCTTGCATACACACGGTCACACAAAAGTTCTCGGAACTTTCGAGTGTTAAGAACGCAGTGATGTACAACATTGCGACGAGGGGAGGAAAAAGAAGTTCAATGCTTCCAAGCATGCATCGAATTGTTTCCGAACTTTCGAGTGTTAAAAACGCGGTGACGTACAACACTACGATGAGGCGAGGAAAAAGAAGTTCAATGCCTCCGAGCATGCGTCAAATTGTTTCCGAGCATGCATGTTTTTTTTCCAGTTGGAATTGCATACAGACGATCGGAATTTCCGATGGGAACTTTTTCCGTCGGAAAAATAGAGAACCTGCTCTCAATCTTTTGCTGGCGGAAATTCCGACAGAAAAAGTCTGATGGAGCCTACACACGGTCGGAATTTCCGAACAAAAGCTCACATCGGACTTTTGCTGGCGGAAATTCCGCTTGTGTGTATGGGGCATTAGAGTTTTGCCCTCTTTTAGGGTATCTCCATCGGCATTTGCCGATTACCTACTTTTATATACCGTACCGTAAGCCATGACTAAGCACTAGACCCTAGTGTGAAACGTGTCGGCTGTACCCCCTTGTTTTTGCTGTGACTTGCAGTGCTTCATGTATTTTACCTATTAAAGGCAACCTCAATGGTTTTTGGTGTGCGGCTGTCCATATATCCTGCCTTCCTTTTCGTATATACCGTATATACTCGAGTATAAGCTGACCCGAATATAAGTCGAGGCACCTAATTTTGCCACAAAAAAATGGGAAAACGTATTGACTCGAGTATAAGCCTAGGGTGTCCACCTGCATGCCTCACTGTGCCTCACTTTGCCTCACTGTGTCCATGTGCATGCCTCACTGTGCCTCACTGTGTCCATGCCTCACTGTGTCCATGCCTCACTGTGCCCATGCCTCACTGTGCCTTACTGTGCCCATGCCTCACTGTGCCCAATCTCCCTACCTGTTCTCCGGCGCTGTGTGACTAGACTGACGTTTAACATGGGAGTCTATGGAAGGGGTGCCCGGCTTTGAAAAATCGGAGCTCCCCGGCCGTAAGTCGCTTGGACAATAAACTTTGTAGAGGAAGAGTGGGGCTACATGTGTGCCAAGTTTGGGGTCCAGGGGACCTATGGCTGACCAGGATCAGGCGCACAATTTTGAAGATGGACACAGACTCGAGTATAAGCTGAGGGGGGCATTTTCAGCACAAAAAAATGTGCTGAAAAACTCGGCTTATACTCGAGTATATGCAGTATTTCTCATTCTGAACATTCTCTTCCCAGCATATTGTGATTGATTAATAATTTTGTCCAAATCTTGGGTTACTTCATCAAACTAGAAAAGACGAAGGCACTTTATCTGAATAAGCGCACCACATTGCCATGGAGTAAAAGATATCCCTTCATATGGTGGTGGGCAAAGTATCATTATTCAGTATATATAAGTTGTACATATACAGTATATATATATAAAATATATTATAAAATAAGTTCTCCCTGTGTAGCACACAGACCCTTCCGTTTTATCCATTTTTGCAGTAAGGCACACCTGCTTCTTGCCCGTTGTCCAAATCCAGATATGGAGAGGCGAGCTGTGTTAGATTTTTGGGCCTTGCGGCGAGTTACCTCTCCAGAGTGGATCCTTCAGCTCCGTTTGTCTAGGCGGAAGTCCCTCTTGAATAAAATCAATGTCCACACAGGTGTAAAACCTAAGCAGCATGGTTTTATTCTGTTTTATATCTTGAAACAGCTTTGTGAGAGAGAGAGTAGAAACGACAAAGCAGGGGAAGGTTCAGGCACGCAACACCTAGAGAGCACCCTCGTCACCACTCAAGCCTGACTGGGTATTTGCTCACCCGGATAGTCCCTATGAGAGCGGTCCTAGCAGCCGGAGTGGAGCACGGATTGAATTTCACTTTAGATGAAGGGATACGATTAGGAATCCTCTGCCACAGAATTATTCAGTCCTAAACCTCCCGGCTAAGAAATATGGATCCCTCTTTAGGTGAGTTCCCAGTCCTCTTCCTGAGATAGCAGTAACTTCGCTGATCTCCCGGAACCGATCCTCCCCTGGTCTCCTTTTCTTAAGTTAGGCCCCCCTGCGAGTGTGCAGCCTGGGTTCCCTTTTGTGTGATGTAGGACCTAGCCAGCCAAGCTAGGCCCACCAAGAAGTGATGCAGCCTCGGGCTGAAGGTGCCCGAGACCAATTACAAGCGTCTCGTTCCATGAGGGCCACGAGACACGATCACTGGACTAGAGGTCCCCCCCGAACTCCTTGGGGTCCCCCTCGAATTTCCTCACGCCTAATGGCATCTGCCCCTTATGTACCCTCTCCCAGCATGCACCACGGGTAGACCACGCCCACTGCACGGCTGCCGAGAGAGAACACCCAATAGTGCTACGATACCCCCTTCGGTTCAACCCGAGCCGAAAATGACAGCGCCAGCCTCAGGCAATAGGGAACTATACTGCCAGGCAGCACCGCACCCAGAGCAGAAGCAATTTAATATATAAACAGGTCTGAGCCGAACTATTAGCTCAGACCACCCCTAAATTTGCACATTTAGCGTCCCATAAATTGGGATGGATGCTACACCTGTAATTAACTCCAGTCTAAATTCACTCTGGTATGTGTATGTATGATTGTAGGTTAGGGGACTTAGATTGGAAGCTCCTTGAGGGCAGAGACTGATGTGAATGTATAATATATATCATATATAAAGCACTGCGTATATTGATGGCGCTATATAAGTACCTGTAATAAATAAATAAAATAAATAAGTAACCAACATTCATAATTCCATCTGTTCTTTTTTCCACATTATAAAATGTACACCTATTTTTATAATAATAAATATATAAAATATAAACATTTTCATAACATCAGCATGATGTATGCCATGACGTCTGATGAACCCTTTTATCAATCAAGAATTAATTATTATTATTATTATTATTATTATTTTTCATCAGATAAAACTTCATCAACCAGCATTGTTGGATCCAACCTAAATAATTTAGTGCAAATAATTATATATTCATCGCGTTGATCTAAACTTTTTTATGTAATTTATATGTAGAATCATATTTACTCAAATTTTTCTCAACATACCACACAAGTTTATCTTATCAAATTAATTACAAATGTTGAACAATGTTTATTATTATTATTAGTAGTAGTAGTAGTAGTAGTAGAAATAGTAGCAGTAGTAATATTTTTATATTTTATAATTGTTATATAATATGATATGTTATATAATAAATATATTATACAAATATTATATTATATTTTTATGATTTCTTTTACCATTTATGGTTTACACTTTTTACCATATTTACACCTATTTTTATAATAATAAAGATTTAAAATATAATTTTTTTTATCAAATATTTAATTTTGAACTCATACTAGTCATCACCACTCCAGTATTAACTATGTGCCATATGGTCCCAGTGCCCTTTTATCTGTCAAGAATTAAATATTTTAATATTTTATTTGTTAGATAAAACTTTAGCACTATGATATGCCATGAGGTCACTGTAGCCCTTTTATCAATCAAGAATTCATTATTTTATTATATTATTTTATGAGATAAAACCTCATCAGCATGATGTGTGCCATGATGTCTCATGAACCCTTTTATCAACAAGAATTAATCATTTATTTTATTTTCATCAGATAAAACTTCAACAACCAGCATGGTTGGATCCAACCTAAATAATTAGTGAAAATAATGATATATTTATCGCGTTGATATAAACTTTTTTATGTAATTTATTTCGAAAATAATTTTTATAAGTTTATAAAAAATATAACAAGTACAGAGCCATAGAGTACATTCACAGAAAAGTAAATAACGTAGCATTGTAATTCACAAAGCAACCCGTATGTCCGTGTCATACAACCACATACAGTAAGTATACATAACATCCATTTGACCCTGAACTCAAAATCGGCCTGCAACCATGTAACTCAAAAATTAGACCTGGAGATTGTAGTCTCCAAAAGAACATTTGGAAATCAATGACTAGTTTTGTCCTTTACTCTTATATATAACAAGGAAATAAGGGAAAGGGGAAAAACAGGGAAGGCAGAACTCCAGAAGTATCTGTGCATTATTTAAGTACACCTTACGTAGCTCTAAGCGCTCTGCATTATCTAGTAGGCCTATAGTTTTCCCATAATTGCCAGTAATTTGTGAATCCCTTTAGTTTCCCTTCTTTAACAGCAATAGATTTTTCGTAGGAGTAAAGCCCCGTACACACGATCGGTTTGACTGATGAAAACCGTCCGATGGATGGTTTTCATCAGACCAACCGATCGTGTATGGTACCCATCGGTCTTTTTTCCATCGGTTTTAAAAAATAGAACTTGTTTTAAAATTTACCGATCGATCAAAAACCGATCGAAAACTCAGATCGTCTATGGGCAAGTCCATCGGATCAAAAACCCACGCATGCTCAGAATCAAGTCGACGCATGCTCAGAAGCATTAAACTTATTTTTTCTCGGCTCATCGGAGTGTTTTACGTCACCGCGTTTGGAACGGTCGGTTTTTTGACTGATGGTGTGTGGCCAAGACTGATGAAAAACAGTTTCATCGGATTTCCGATGGACAAATCCATGGGACGAAAATCCATAGGTTATCCGATCGTGTGTACGGGGCTTTAGAGTCATCAACTAATTTTATTACTTCTCCTACCAGGGGGGATCTGTTGACTTCCATTTACGTGCTATCGCCAGCCTGGCTGCATATAGAATGTGCACCACAAGTGTTCGGTAAGATGCGGGAAAAACATCCATGTCAACACTCAATAAAGCCTGTTCCACTCTTAGTTTATTGAGTATTCCTGTCAATTTAGCTATCAACCAAGTTATTGCTGCCCAGAAGCTACGCAGAGATACACAGAACCAAAGCACATGGGCCAAGGTGCCCACCTGACCGCACTCCCTCCAGCAAAGGTTGGATGAGTGGCCTTGGAATTTTGCCAATATCTATGGGGTTCTGTACCACCTCAACTGTATCTTCTGTGCTATTTCTCTGTAGTTAGAGCATTTGGTGTGAGAATAATTTGCCTTTATTGCTCGTTTCCACTGAACCCTGGATATGGTTATATTCAAGTCTGACTCCCATTTTAAGAATTGCTTCGGGGTTACAAAGTGGAGTTTACTCTGCATTAGGTTGTAGAATTCCGTTATTCCTTTTTTGGGTCTGGGAGAAGGGTGCCATAGGTCATAGATGGTTTCAGGGATTTCTATATGTTGTGTCTTAATAGCATTTATGATACTAGTAATCCTTGCATACTCCATAAATTCTTTCTCAGGGATAGAATTAGCAGTTCGTAGCTCTGAGAAAGTTTTGATGCGGTTCTGGGCAAACATATCTGCTACATTTACTCTACCATAGCTCCCCCAGTGTCGTATATCTAGATTCGGGGATAAGAATGAAAGTGCTGTTACTGGGATTGGTATCTTTTTATGAGCCGTATAGGGATTCTTATTTGCTAAGAAATATTCCCACGCTAATAGCGTAGCTGCTACAGTTGGGAGTGACTTATAGGGTGAATTTTTGTCTGAAAGTGTGATCAATAATAGGTTCTGAAGTTCCCCATGTCCTATCTGAGCCTGTTCTGCTCTACACCAATGGATGGGATCCAGTGGCGGCTGGTGCTCAAATTTTTTGGGGGGGCGCAAACAAACTGAAAAAAAAAAAAACACACCAATTGTCGCCACTGTGCCCATTAAACACAGCCACTCTGCCCAAACGCCACCAGTTTGTCCCCAAATGCAGCCCAGTTTGTCCCCATATATAGCCAGTTTGTCCCCATAATACAGCCAGTTTGTCCCCCATAATACAGCCAGTTTGTCCCCCAAATGCAGCCAGTTTGTCCCCCATATACAGCCAGTTTGTCCCCCATATACAGCCAGTTTGTCCCCCATATACAGCCAGTTTGTCCCATATACAGCCAGTTTGTCCCAAATGCAGCCAGTTTGTCCCCCAAATGCAGCCAGTTTCCCCCCATATACAGCCAGTTTGTCCCCCATAATGCAGCCAGTTTGTCCCCCAAATGCAGCCAGTTTGTCCCCCCAATATACAGCCAGTTTGTCCCCATATACAGCCAGTTTGTCCCATATACAGCCAGTTTGTCCCCCATAATGCAGCCAGTTTGTCCCCCAAATGCAGCCAGTTTGTCCCCCAAATGCAGCCAGTCTGTCCCCCCCAGCCCTGCACTTACCTTCCTCGGGTCAGCGCCGTCCTTCTTCCGTCCTCGATGTCTTCTCCCGCCCTCGATGTCGCTTCAGCCAATCAGGTTACCGGTAACCAGACCCGGTGAACCTGATTGGCCAGGGAACGCACCCCTGTGCGTCCTCTCATTAGGTATTTAGAAGCCGATTACAGCCCTCAGGCTGTAGTCGGGAAGCCTATCAGAGCCGCTGGCTCTGATAGGCACTTCTACAGACCAACCAGATGCTGTAATTCAGATGGCCGGCGCTCAAGGGGCCGGCCATCTGAATAGTGGGCGGCAGCAATACATAGGTTCATGCAATGCATGAACCTATGTATTGTTGTGGTGAGTGACGGGCGCAGGAGCGAGCGGTGGCGCTTCTGCGCCCACTATGGACGCACCGTGTGTTGTGAAAAAAAAGGACATTTAAAAAAAAAAAAAAACTCTTAAAGGGCCGTTTTTTTGTTTTTTTTTGTGATTTCAGGAGGGGGGGGGGGGGGCGGCGCCCGGGCGCCCCCTATGGACGGGCCGCCACTGATGGGATCTGAGGTATGGAACCACGCTTTGGCCTGATCCAGGATTGCTGCCATATGATAATCCTTAATATTGGGTACCCCCATCCCCCCTACTTTTCTGTGCTTCGTGAGTATGTTATGAGAGCATCTGGATCTTTTCCCTTCCCATATGAATTGAGATAAGGCCCGTTGCATAGCTGCATAAAATAAGCTAGGTAATTGAAGCGGAAGGGCTCTGAAATAGTACAGCAGTTTGGGGAGCAATATCATTTTGTATGCTGCTAGTCTACCTGACCAGGTAAGATAAAACTTTTTAAATCTGAGCATTTCGTGTGTAAACTTGTTTATCAGGGGTTCGAAGTTGTAGCTGTATAGTTGGGAAATCGAGCGTGTCAGTGTAATGCCCAGGTATTGAATCAAACTCTTTGCCCAAGGATACGGTAACCTCTCCTGGATGTGAGATTTCGTTTTACTGTCAATTCCCAAATTGAGTATGTTAGATTTAGTAGCATTCACTTTATAATATGACACCGCATTGAACGTCTCTAATATTTCATGTACCACTGACAGGGATTGAGCCGGATCAGAGAGCGACAGAATCACATCGTCCGCGAATAGTGTAATCGTGTGCTCCTCTTTTCCTAACCGGATTCCACGAATTTGGGGGTTTGTTCTAATTTTCTCAGCTAAAGGCTCCATCGCAAGGGCAAAGATCAGGGGCGACAAAGGGCACCCCTGTCTTGTGCCGTTTGTAATAGAAAATTGCTCCGAGAATATGCCTTCTGTAAATACCATAGCTGAGGGGTTTGACTATAAAACCGAGATGGGGGAACATATGTTGCCAGAGAAGCCGAATTTCAGAAGGATTTTTTTTTAATGTAATTTATATGTAGAATCATATTCATAAAATTTTTCTCAACATACCACACAAGTTCATCTTATCAAATTAATTACAGTAGGTGCCGCCGATATTGTGTCAATCTCGCCGCTTCTAGCGGCGATATTGACACCCTATGAGCTCCGTCGCGAGAGCCAGCGCCGAGCTGTCTCATCATCGGGAAAGGAAAAAATTTTCCTTTCACGATGAGCGACACGCATTGCCAATAGGCGGGGATCCGACGCGGATTCCAGCCAATACCAGGCACTGCATTTGGTATGAATCCTGAGCGGGAACTCCACGCCAATTTTTAAAGAAAAAAACGGCGTGGGTTCCCCCTCCAGGAGCATACCAGGCCCTTGGGTCTGGTCTGGATTTGAAGGGGAACCCTACGCCGAAAAAATGGCGTGGGGGTCCCCCTCAAGATCCAAACCAGACCCTTATCCGAGCACGCAACCTGGCAGGCCGCAGGGGAAGAGGGGGGGATGAGAGCGGCCCCCCCTCCCTCCTGAACCGTACCAGGCCACATGCCTTCAACATGGGGGGTTTGGTGCTCTGGGGCAGGGGGGCGACCTGCGGCCCCCCCACCCCAGAGCACCCTGCCCCCATGTTGATGAGGACAGGGCCTCTTCCCGACAACCCTGGCCGTTGGTTGTCGGGGTCTGCGGGCGGGGGGCTTATCGGAATCCGGGAGCCCCCTTTGATAAGGGGGCCCCCAGATCCCGGCCCCCCCACCCTATGTGAATGAGTATGGGGTACGTTGTACCCCTACCCATTCACCTGGTGGAAAAAAAATGGTAATAAAAACACAACACCGTTTTTAAAAGTATTTTATTGCACCGCTCCGGAGGTCTTCTGACTTCGGGGGACTCCGGTGTCGTCGCCGCGCTCTCCGGTTCTTTCTTCTGCCGGGCCACCGCTATCTTCTTCCAACTCTTTTGCTAGCGGGACCCGGTCTTCTCCGTCGCCTTCTTCCCTCTTCTTCTCTCCGGTTCTTTCTTTCTTCCGCCGGGCCTCCGCTAACTTCTTTTTAGCTCGTGGAGGGGCCGGCAGAAGGACAACGGAGAGCCGGACGAGACGACGGAGAAGACCGGGCCTCCGCTATATTGCATATAATTATATAATATAAATATTATATTATATTTTTATGATTTTTTTTTACCATTTATGGTTTACACCTTTTATCATATATAGATTTACACCTATTTTTATAATAATAAAGATTTAAAATATAATTTTTTTAATCAAATATTTCATTATGAACTCGTACTAGTCATCAATACTCCAGTATTAACTATGTGCCATATGGTCCCAGTGCCCTTTTTATCAGTCAAGAATTTAATATTTTATTATTTTATTTGTTAGATAAAACCTCAGCACTATGATATGCCATGAGGTCACTGTACCCCTTTATAAATCAAGAATAAATTATTTTATTATATTATTTTATGAGATAAAACCTCATCAGCATGATGTGTGCCATGATGTATCATGAACCCTTTTATCAATCAAGAATTCATTATTTATTATATTATTTTGTTTTCATCAGATAAAACATCATCAACCTAAATAATTAGGGAAAATAATTATACATTCATTGCTTTGATCTAAACTTTTTTATGTCATTTATTTGTAGAATCATATTTATTAATTTTTGTCTCAGCATACCACACAAGTTCATCTTATTAAAATAATTAAAAATCTTGAACAATGCTTTTTAGTAGTAGTCATATTTTTATATTTGATAATTGTTATGTAATATGATATATTCTATAATAAATATATTACATATAATTATATAATAGAAATATATTATATATTTATGATTTTTTTTTTTTTTTAACCATTTATGGTTTACAAATCATACTACATTTCACTTTTATTTCCATCCCCTATTTATTTATTCAGTGTGTTTTTTGCACCTGTCCTGAGGAAGTG
This sequence comes from Rana muscosa, assembly GCA_029206835.1. Lineage (NCBI taxonomy): Eukaryota > Metazoa > Chordata > Amphibia > Anura > Ranidae > Rana > Rana muscosa. The sequence goes on from CM055118.1 coordinate 352,802,105, forward strand.
GCCATTACAGCGCCATAAAACGAGTTGATGGTGTTTTTACTGTTGCTTGATACATAAATAATAGGGCTGTGGAAATTAACTATTAATTCCTCGATTAATCGATTCATTTTTTTGATCGCTACTCACCTTTCCGCCAGGCTTTCGGGTCTTCAGGGAGTTCCGTCGGAGATCCGGTGACGTCACGACCACCGGCGGGGCTTGCCGTGTCCATCTGAAGGGCCCCTTTGCTGTGCCTTCATATCTGCATGCCGGCGGGACCTTACTATCTGCCACACGCAAGGGCTGTTACACTTCCCTCTATCACTTCCCTCTATCAACCTGGAATTCTACAGCCATCCACTGGGAGTTGTGATTGTTCCCTTCATGGGACATCTACATGCCGACGGACTGATGTTAACCCCTCCTCATCTGGATTCAGCAGTGGTATCGTTGTACACATTTTTATACCAGTATCATACTTAGCTACATGTTTTTATGACTGTTTTTGCTACCGTTTGGTATTACTCGCACCATTTTTACAGTTTATGTAGCTACATCGATTTTATCTCCAGTGCAATATTTATTTTGTTACCTACTTGAAGACTATAAAAGTTTTAATGCTATTCCCATCGAGCGCTGCCTTTGTGTGTTTTTTGTATCCTGCTATCCATTTTTCCAGTGGTTGGTAGCTGCACTGGGAATCAGCCTGCAAGGAGATCAGCTAAAAGTAGTTGGATCTGTATGTGCGTTATAATTAATCAAAATTAGTCGATTAATTGATAAAAATAAAACAACTATTAATTGAACACGAAATTTTAAATCAGTAACAGCCCTAATAAATACCTACCTGATGAGAATAATTCAAAGCTTCTTCTTACACCATTGGGTACCCATGCTGATCTCACCTCCATTGTCTTCTACTAACTTTAAAACAATGTGCTGCAACATGAGGTTCAGGTATCCCAACATTTGATGATCAGGGGAGGCTCAGTGGTTGCAAATAAAATACTGATGGTTACTAGAAGGAGTGACCTGTATACATGGGTGTCCGCTGAACTTTTTTCATGGGGGGGGGGGCATCATTTTAAGGTCATCCATGCTTCTTTGGGGCAGTGGAGCAGCGCTGTATACACCACTCCTCCACCGCCCATTGAAATAAATGGGTGTTGTAATATGTTGGCTGATTTATGTGGGACATTATGTTCTTATATATATATTCACATGGGCGTCCGCTGAACTTTTTTCAGGGGGGGGGGGCATCATTTTAAGGTCATCCATGCATCTTTGGGGCAGTGGAACAGCGCTGTATACACCACTCCTCCACCGCCCCTACCCATTGAAATACCGGTAAATGGGCACCGCTGCCGAAGCGCCGCTTCAGCAGCGGCGATACACAGTTGCATTTAACCCTAAAACTACCGTTGCTTTACCGATAACGGTAAATACAAAAAGATGTACACAGTAGTGTCGTGGCATGGCACAGGCACTGCTGTTACCTGTAGTTCTTCAGCGATAGGCCCAGGGCAGGCACTTGCAGCGTATTCTCTTGTCTCGGCCACTGCACGCCACGCACCTGTGGGAGAAGCCGGCGCATACATTTACACAGGCAGAGGCAGGCTGAGGCAGCAGCCAATCACGGAACAGCCAGGTCACGGACGGCCGGGGCAGAGCCAATCTGATGCTCGGGCCGGGGGTGAGTGTCTTCACTCTGACTTCGGATTCCAGGGGGGGGGATTGACCCCCCTTTCCCTATGGTGCGGACCCCCATGTATATATAATGTGTTTATATGTGAGTACAATATTGACCAGGCCAGATTTTAGTTGATAATTCAGTTGTCAGAGTCAACTGGATTACACATATGAAAGAGGCCAGATAACAGCTTTGATGTGTTGATCTTATGCAAGGTGTGTGAGGTGGCCTGTTAACTTATTTGAAGGGTGTTTGTTGACCAAAGGGCCAAACAGGATTTACGACACATATCAAGGGGACTTGTTTATGTCAATACGCAAGACTCCAGGGCGAGTCAAAACGGGGTTTAGGCCATCTTTCGTATCTGTAATCTAATTGCATATGTCAAAAGAGAGCTTGTTGATGTTATTATGCAAGAATACAAATGATGGCTGGGGTCGTCTCCGGCTAGGTTGGGGGTCATTCTCTGTCATCCTGAATGACAGAGTGTAGATCAAAGACAGCCAATCAAATTGCTCAGTCATTCAATAGATAAGCCATATAAGCTGATTGTCAGTCAGTCAGTCTTGTCACTCTGCATGGATAGGAAAGCACAGGTCTAGAATATGATCTAGGAGAAGTGGGTCTCTGAAATATATATATATCTACTCTAATTGGATTTGTTGTCATCTGTGCAAGTATTGGACTTTGTTCTGTATTGGAAGTCAACAAAGTGCATTCTCTAGAGAACTTGGGTGATGCTGCGGGAATATAACTTATATCATCATACTAATAACTAAACATCAATTATCAACTGGAAACCACTATACTATATCACTACAATGGGCACTTCTGCCGAAGCGCCTGCAAAGCGCTTCGGCAGCGGCGATACACAGTTGCATTTAACCCTGTCTTTGACCGCTAGCTGGGGTTATTGCAACACAGGGGGCAAGTGTCTTCACTCTGACTTCAACACTCTTACGATTCCAGGGGGGGGGGCAATTGACCCCCCTTCCCTATGGAGCGGACGCCCATGCCTGTATATGAAGCACAATAATGCTTAAAGCTGAACTCCAGTCTTTGATGCATTACATATTATTTTTTTTAACATTATTTTTTTTTTCAACACATACAACATATACAGCTTAACCACTTCCCACCCGGCCACTGTATATATACGGCCGGGTGGGTGCTCTCTCCTTCTGAGTGGACGTTCCTGAACGTCCTTCAGAAGGAGCGTGATCGCGCGCACCCGCGCGATCCCGATGCGCGCGTGTCCCGCGGACACGCCGCATTCTCGGAACAGCAGGAGGGCACTGTGATTCGCCCTCCTGATCGGCACGATGGCTGTGTGTAATCACAGCCATCGTGATGTAAACACAGAGAGGGGGGGCTGGCACTTGTGAGGGGATCGCGCCGCCACGTGCACGCGCAGCGGCGCGATCCCGATCTGCCTGTACCCCCCAGAGATAGAAGGTGTGTGCAAACAGGAGGGCCATGTGATTGGCCCTCCTGATGACATGACGGCTGTCCAATGACAGCCGTCATGTAATGTAAACACAGAGCAGTTGTAACTGCTCTGATCTCTTCCTCTCCTCACACAGAGCCTGTCAGTGAGGAGAGGAAGAGACAATCTGTGCTGCAGCCGGGAGATCAGTGAGTTTTTAGCTGTTTGTCTGCTGTTTACCCACTGATCACCCAGCTAGTGTCCCCAAAACAGTGTCCCCAAAACACAGTGTCCCCAAAACACAGTGTCCCCAAAACACAGTGTCCATAAAACAGTGAAAACATCTGCCCGCCAACATCTTGCGCATCTGCCCGCCAACATCTTGCGCATCTGCCCGCCAACATCTGGCACAGCTGCCCGCCAACATTTGGCACAGCTGCCCGCCAACAGCTGCCCACCAACAGCTGCCCACCAACATCTGGCGCATCTGCCCGCCAAAATCTTGCGCATCTGCCCGCCAACATCTTGCGCATCTGCCCGCCAACATCTGGCACAGCTGCCCGCCAACATCTGGCCGCCAACAGCTGCCCGCCAACATCTGGCACATCTGCCCGCCAACATCTGATCGCCAGCATCTGACCGCCAACAGCTGCCCGCCAACAGCTGGCACATCTGCCCGCCAACATCTGCCCTGCCAACATCTGGCACATCTGACTCCCAACATCTGGCAGTAAACATCTGCCCGCCAACAGCTGCCACATCTGCCCGCCAACAGTTGCCACATCTGCCCGCCAACAGCTGCCACATCTGCCCGCCATCTGCCCGCCAACAGCTGCCCGCCAACAGCTGCCACATCTGGCCGCCAATATTTGACATCTGCCCGCCAACATCTGACCGCCAACAGCTGCCCTGCCAACATCTGGCACATCTGCCCGCCAACATCTGACACATCTGGCCGCCAACATCTGACCGCCAACAGCTGCCCGCCAACATCTGCCCTGCCAACATCTGGCACATCTGACCGCCAACATCTGGCACATCTGACCGCCAACATCTGGCACATCTGCCCACATGGCTAAACGATTCTACAGCAGCGAGGAGGCTCTCCAGATACTCCAGGGTATGTCGGACGAGAGTAGCGAGGAACTCTCTCTGTCAGAATCAGATAGTGAATATTATCCAGAGGAAAGTAGTGGCTCTGAAATAGAAACTGAGGATAGAATCGTAACAAGTGAGATCAGGAGTTATGAGCAGGTGCCGCAGACATCCACCAGCAGCGCAGCACTCCAGGACATCCACCAGCAGGCATCCACCAGCAGCGCAGGACTCCATGATGATATGCAGGCATCCACCAGCAGCGCATCACGCCAGGATAGGCAGGCATCCGCCAGCAGTGCATCACGCCAGGATAGGCAGGCATCCGCCAGCAGCGCATCACGCCAGGATAGGCAGGCATCCACCAGCAGCGCATCACGCCAGGATAGGCAGGCATCCGCCAGCAGCGCATCACGCCAGGATAGGCAGGCATCCGCCAGCAGCGCATCATGCCAGGATAGGCAGGCATCCGCCAGCAGTTCTGCAACTTTTCTAGAGGATAGGCCAAATGCTAGCAATGGGGCGTCCCATCAACAACGAGGCAGGGCCCATACTAGCCTCCCCGATCTTCTACTGTATCCAACATGGCTGCCCGATACGTCAGTAGAACCTATCATTCCCCCTTTTACAGCCCAGCCAGGCCCTCAGATACAGTCGGAAAATGCTACCCCGATTTATTATTTTGAATTATTTTTTACTGATGATATCCTAACCTACATTGTGGAGCAGTGTAATCTATACGCCAGTCAATATATAGCCAACAATCCAAATTCTTCCTATGCCCGTCCTTTTGTTTGGAAACCCCTCACCGTGGAAGAATTTAAAATTTTCCTTGGCCTAACCCTCAACATGGGGCTGACAAAAAAAAATGAACTCCATTCCTACTGGTCTACCCGACCTATCTACCACATGCCAATCTATTCATCTTTTATGAAAAGAACCCGTTACGAGATGATAATGAGGTTTCTACACTTCAACGACAATGCCCAATGCCTCCCTCGAAATCATCCCAATTATGATAAATTATTTAAAATTCGGCCCCTAATCAATTTTTTTTGCGCCAGCTTCAAGCAGATGTTTACCCCTGATGTAAATATATGTGTAGATGAATCATTAGTACACTTCACAGGAAGACTTGGAATAAAGCAATACCTCCCCAGTAAAAGAGCCAGACGTGGGGTAAAATTTTATAAGGCATGTGACAGGGCCACGGGTTACACATATGATTTTATAATTTATGAGGGAAAAGACAGACAGCTAAACCCCCCTGGATGCCCTACCTACATGGGAACAAGTGGCAAAATTGTCTGGCAGCTGATTGAAGCATTGCTTGGGAAAGGTTACCACCTATACGTAGACAATTTCTATACAAGTCTCCCACTTTTTCGCCATCTGTACCAAAAGAAAACTGTGGCCTGTGGGACAGCACAGACCAACCGTAAAGGCTTCCCACAGAGATTGGTTGCCAAGAAACTGAAACAGGGGGAAATGGCCAGTATGCGGACTGAAGAGGTCCTAGCATTGAAGTGGAGAGATAAAAAAAGAGATGTCTACATCCTTTCCACAATGCATGATGACACCTTGGTGGAACTGCAGAGAAGAAGAGGCCCCGTCCAGAAGCCAAAATGTGTGCATGACTATAATCTTTACATGGGGGGGGGGGGGGTGGATATGAATGACCAGATGATGCAGCCCTACTTGGCCACCAGGAAATCACTGTTTTGGTACAAAAAAGTTGCCATTTATTTGATGCAACTAGCCCTTTTCAATTCTTATATCATTTTTTCTAAGTGCACCCAAAGTTCCCTAACCTATCTAAAATTCCAAGAAGACTTGATCGAAGCCCTTCTCTATCCCCATGGCCAAGCCCCTCAACTAATTCGCTCCGATGCAGTAGCCAGACTCCACGAAAGGCACTTCTCAGAAATCCTCCCTCTTACCGAAACAGGTCGCAAACCCCCAAAAAAATGTCGTGTGTGTTCAAGTAGAGGAATTCGTCGTGACACCCGATACTACTGTCCCCAATGTCCCTCCCAGCCAGGCCTTTGTATTGGAAAGTGCTTTCAGAGCTATCATACTTTACTAAACTATTAGTAAAGTGAAGATGATTTTTTTTCCAGTTTCCACCATCTGCCATTTCTGTGAATGACCCGGACTGTTTTCGACTATGCCTCTGCCAACCATGTTTCTGCCTTCAACGTGAATTGACCTCGGCCTGTTAAATGACCATGCTTTTTGCCTGCCTCCTAAACTGATCATTTGAGTACAGCACAGGGGTCTCACATATTTGAGGGGCTCCAGAAAAGAGTTTCCGAGTGGAGAAAATGTTTTTCTCCAGGTTTTGTTTTTCTCGGATTAGGGTCTGGAGACTCGGAGGCTTCGTAGAGATTTGGGTGGGAAGAAGCCTCTACCCCTGTTCTTAGGTCTTTCCTGACCAAGGCCTAAATGTTATAGTGCTGCCACCTGAACTGGCCGTGCCTCTGCCTGCCACCTGAACTGGCCGTGCCTCTGCCTGCCACCTGAACTGGCCATGCCTCTGCCTGCCACCTGAACTGGCCATTCCTCTGCCTGCCACCTGAACTGGCCATGCCTCTGCCTGCCACCTGAACTGGCCATACCTCTGCCTGCCACCTGAACTGGCCATGCCTCTGCCTGCCACCTGAACTGGCCATGCCTCTGCCTGCCACCTGAACTGCCTGCTAAACCATGGACCATGTTCATAGGTTTTCATATCTCTGTTTCCCTGCTGGACAATTCCTGGACATTTCCTATGGCTGTCTGGACCAATGCTTTGACTGCTCTGGAACGGTATTCCTGCCTGCTAAAACCATAGGTGAGCCTTTTTTTTATTACCTTTTGCTCAGCAGAATGTATTTTGGGGTGTAATTCTTGGTGTGTACATGCTATGTGTTAGAAGCCTGAAGGTGCTACTTGCATGTTGGGCCTCTGTATGTGGCCAGGCTGTGGAAAAGTCTCACACATGGGGTATCACTATACTCAGGACGAGTAGCAGAATGTATTTTGGGGTGTTATTTTTGCTGTGTACATACTATGTGTTAGAAAGATCTTCTGAATTGACAACTTTGTGAAAAAAAAATATGTTTTAATTTTTTTTCCACACTTTCCAAAAACTTTTGGAAAGAAATTACATGTTCAAAAGACTTATTATGCCTCATAGAAAATACATTGGGTTGTTTTCTTTCCAAAATGGGGTCATTTTGTGGGTAATTCCATTGTCCTTGTTCTCCAGGGCCTTCAAAAATGTGATAGGTACTCAGGAAATGAAATGTGTAATTTATGCCTTTAGAGCGCCTGATGGTGCTACTTGGATGTTTGGCCTCCGTATGTGGCCAGGATGTGGAAAAGTCTCACACATGTGGTATCGCCATACTCAGGACGAGTAGCAGAATGTATTTCGGGGTGTTATTTTTGCTATGTACATACTATGTGTTAGAAAGATCTTCTAAATTGACAACTTTGTGAAAAAAAAATATGTTTTAATTTTTTTCCCACATTTTCCCAAAACTTTTGGAAAGAAATGACATGTCAAAAGACTTATTATGCCTCATAGAAGATACATTGGGTTGTTTTCTTTCCAAAATGGGGTCATTTTGTGGGTAATTCCATTGTCCTTGTTCTCCAGGGCCTTCAAAAATGTGATAGGTACTCAGGAAATGAAATGTGTAATTTATGCCTTTAGAGCGCCTGATGGTGCTACTTGGATGTTTGGCCTCCGTATGTGGCCAGGATGTGGAAAAGTCTCACACATGTGGTATCGCCATACTCAGGACGAGTAGCAGAATGTATTTCGGGGTGTTATTTTTGCTATGTACATACTATGTGTTAGAAAGATCTTCTAAATTGACAACTTTGTGAAGAAAAAAATATATATATATATTTCTTAATTTTCCAAGGCATTGTGGGAAAAAAATTGCAACTTCAAAAAATTCACGATGCCTCTTACTAAATACCTCCGACTGTCTTCTTTCCATAAAGTGGTCATTTGGGGGGTATTTGTACTGTCCTGACATTTTAGGGCCTCAAGAAATGAGATAGGCCATCAGTGCATTAGGATTGATCAATTTGCAATAATGCGTAGCTTAGTTTGTAGACTCTATAACTTTCACACAAACCAATTATCATACACTTATCAGGATTTTTTTTACCAAAGACATGTAGCAGAATACATTTTGGCCTAAATTTTTGCCGAAATTTGATTTGTTTGGATTTCTTTTAAAACAGAATGTAGAAAATGTTGTTTTTTTTCAAAATATTCGCTCTTTTTTCGCTTTTATCGCAAAAAATTGAAAATGAAATTGTGAACAAATACCACCAAAATAAAGCTCTATTTGTGTGAACAAAATGATAAAAAATTTCATTTGGGTACAGTGTAGCATGACTGAATAATTGTCATTCAAAGTGCGAGAGCACTGAAAGCTGAAAATTGGTCTGGGAAGGAAGGGGGTTTAAGTGCCCAGTATTGATGTGGTTAAGCACCTACAGTACAGAAAAGGAGCAAGTACAAAAAAAGTAATACCATTTGCAATGCAAACCTAGCATTACATGGTTCATTTTTGGGCCAAGCTGCCCCCAAAAAACAATGTCCCTCATTGACATGTGAGGCCGCTGGATGTCCTGTATAAACTGTATGTAGCTAAAGCTATATACAACCTACTGCACCGTGTTCCAGGTTTGAGCTGAGACCTTCCTCTCTCATACCTGGAACACAATAGAGAAGTGGCGGTCCGTCCATAAGGGCGCACGGGCGCCGCCCCCTCTCTCAAGCCACCCCCCCTCTATGACCAATGGATAGTTCATGTGTAGTATGAATCTATCCATGGCCGCTGCTGCCACCCCCTATTCAGGCGCCCGGGGGGTGTTTTTGAAGCACCTGATTAGAGCCATAGGCTCTAATAGGCGTCAAAAAAGGTGACCTGCGAGCACTATTATTCGGCGCTCACAGTTCACCCAGGTGTGTTAGAACAGCGAATGAATATTTGCTTTCCTAACACTGAATCGCCTCTCCGCCAATCAGGTGCTCGGGTCTGTTACCCGTCACCTGATTGGCTGAAACAACAGGTGCTGTGATTGGACACCTATCAGGCATCCAATCGACCTATTGGAGAGGATGGGAGAAGACGCATGGAGGACACCACTCACCGCCGTCACCCGCTGCCCCACAAGACAGGGTAAGTGCCGACAGCGAGCGGGCGTGGGGGGGTCACAGTGGCGGCTTTCGATGGCACAGTGGGAGCATTTGATGGCACAGTGGGAGCATTTGATGGCACAGTGGCAGCATTCGATGGGCACAGTGGCAGCATTTGATGGCACAGTGGCAGCATTTGATGGGCACAGTGGGAGCATTTGATCGCACAGTGGGAGCATTTGATGGAACAGTGGCAGCATTTGATGGGCACAGTGGCATCATTTGATGGGCACAGTGGCAGCATTTGATGGGCACAGTGGGAGCATTTGATGGCACAGTGGCAACATTTGATGGGCACAGTGGCTGCATTTGATGGCACAGTGGCAGGATTTGATGGGCACAGTGGTCGCGTTTGATGGGCACAGTGGCAGCGTTTGATGGGCACAGTGGCAGCATTTAATGGGCACACTGGCAGGATTTGATGGGCACAGTGGCCGCGTTTGATGGCACAGTGGCAGCATTTGATGGGCACAGTGGCAGTATTTGATGGCACAGTGGCAGCGTTTTATGGGCACACTGGCTGCGTTTGATGGGCACAGTGGAGCCAATTAATGGGCACAGTTGTGGCATTTGATGGTCACAGTGGCTGCAGTTGATGGGCACTGTGGCTGCAATTCATGGCACAGTGGCTGCGTTTGATGGGCACAGTGGCTGCGTTTAATGGCACAGTGGCTGCGTTTGATGGGCACAGTGGCGGCAATTGATGGTCACAGTGGCTGCAATTCATGGCACAGTGGCTGCAATTCATGGCACAGTGGCTGCGTTTGATGGGCATAGTGGCTGCGTTTGATGGGCACAGTGGCTGCAATTGATGGGCACAGTGGCTGAAATTCATGGCACAGTGGCTGCGCTTGATGGGCACAGTGGCTGCGTTTAATGGCACAGTGGCTGCGTTAGATGGGCACAGTGGCGGCAATTGATGGGCACAGTGGCTGCAATTGATGGGCACAGTGGCTGCGTTTGATGGCACAGTGGCTGCGTTTGATGGCACAGTGGAGGCAATTGATGGCACAGTGGAGGCAATTGATGGGCACAGTGGAGGCAATTGATGGGCACAGTGGAGGCAATTGATGGCACAGTGGCTGCGTTTGATGGGCACAGTGAGGCTGCAATTGATGGTTTTTTTTCTTTTTCAGAATTTTTCAGTGTGTTTGCGACCCCCCAAAATTTTTGAGCACCAGCCGCCACTGCAATTAAGTCTATCTGGCAATGAATACAAAGCTTCCTTTGACTGGCTAAGTCAGAGGTTGTGACATCATCAGCCCGCCATTCTGAGGAAGCTTTGTATTGGGTACCTCTAGTACCCAATACATAGGGTATTGCTAGAATATATCGCAGAGAAAGCAATGTATTCTAGAAGTGAATACAAAGCTTCCTCTGATTGGCTGAGTCGGAGGTTGTAACATCATCAGCCTGCCTCTCTGACTCAGCCAATCAGAGGAAGCTTTGTATTCATTGCCAGAATACATTGCTTTCTGTGAATAGCTGAGCGCTGATCATAGAGACTCTATTGTGTTCCGGGTATTAGACAGGAAGTCTCGTCTCGAACCTGAAACACAGTGCAGTATGCAGCTACATACAGTTTATACCGCACATCCAGGGGCCTCACATGTTAGTGAGGGACATAGTTTGTTTGGGCTAGCTTGACCCAAACAAACTACGTAAAAGTGTATCAAAAGCTGACGTTCAGCTTTAAGGTACTATACTACCAAAAGTATTGGGACACCTGCCTTTACATTCACATGAACTTTAATGGCATCCCAGTCTTAGTCCGTAGGGTTCAGTATTGAGTTGGCCCACCTTTTGCACCTATAACAGCTTCAACTCTTCTGGGAAGGCTGTCCACAAGGTTTAGGAGTGTGTCTATGGGAATGTTTGATCATTCCTCCAGAAAGGCATTTGTGAGGTCAGGCACTGATGTGTACGAGAAGGCCTGGCTTGCAGTCTCTGCACTAATTAATCCCAAAGGTGTTCTATCGGGTTGAGATCAGGACTCTGTGCAGGCCAGTCAAGTTCCTCCACCCAAAACTCACTCATCCATGTCTTTATGGACCTTGCTTTGTGCTCTGGTGCGCAGTCATGTTGGAACAGAAAGGGGCCAAACTACAGAGTTCTGCACTGGAACTAAGGGGCCAAGCCCAACCCCTGAAAAACAACCCCACACCATAATCCCCCCTCCACCAAATGATTTGGACCAGTGCACAAAGCAAGTTCCATAAAGACATGGATGAGTGAGTTTGGGGTGGAGGAAATTGACTGGCCTGCACAGAATCCTGACCTCAACCCGATGGAACACCTTTGGGATGAATTAGAGCGAAGACTGTGAGCCAGGCCTTCTCGTCCAACATCAGTGCCTGACCTCACAAATGCACTTCTGGAAGAATGGTCAAACATTCCCATAGACACCCTCCTAAACCTTGTGGACAGCCTCCTTAGAAGAGGTGAAGCTGTTATAGCTGCAAAGGGCCAACTCAATATTGAACCCTACAGACTAATGCCGCGTACACACTATTGGAAAATCCGACAAGAAAACCGTGGATTTTTTTCCGACGGAATCTTGGCTCAAACTTGTCTTGCATACACACGGTCACACAAATGTTGTCGAAAATTCCGAACGCCAAGAATGCGGTGACGTACAACACGTTCGACGAGCCAAGAAAAATGAAGTTCAATGCTTCCGAGCATGCGTCGACTTGATTCCGAGCATGCATGGTTTTTGGTGCGTCGGAATTGCATACAGACGATCGGAATTTCCTCCCAGAACTTTTCTTGTCGGAAAATTTGAGAACCAGCTCTCAAATTTTTCTTGACGGAAATTCCGACAGAAAAATTCCGATGGAGCCTACACACGGTCGGAATTTCCGACCAAAAGCTCACATCGGACTTTTCTTGTCGGAATTTCTGTTCGTGTGTACTGGGCATTAGACTGGGATGCCATTAAAGTTCAAGTGGGTGTAAAGGCAGGCGTCCCAATACTTTTGGTAATACAGTGTAGATGGTAACACAAGTATGTAAAAATGTAAAAATTACTTTAAAAAAAAATAAGGAAAAATTCCAATAATAGCCAAAATGATGACTTTGTCAAGAAAATACTCTCAGCTCCCAGTAAGTTTATTTATACATGTAGTAAACATGGGCCAAATTCAGACTGGGAGAGTAATAGTATAGCTTATTAAGAAGATAAGAGCATTAAGTACTTCCTGTACAGTGGTAATAAAGGATTCAGTCTCTGCCAAAATCTTTGGATTTCCATCCATTATGAAATAGTAGACATTAAGTTCAAAGATAGAGAGGACCAGAGACAAAGGAGCATTGTCTGGGTACAACCAAACACCTGACAAAACACCATCAGCCATAACTTAAATACACGTCTACATAAAACTGCACTGTACTACACAATAACAACACATACCACCTAGGGTGACCACGTGTCCCGGATTGCCCGGGACAGTCCCGCATTTTGCAGGTCTGTCCCGGGCACATTCATTCCAGGACAATACAGTGTCCCAGAATGAAACTGACACAGCCACCCCCCGGGCCAATCTGATGCCCACAAAAAAGGCCGCCACATCACCGCTTTACTCACTGACAGTACTTGTCCTGGTCTGGGAATGCCTGGAGGTGCAGAATCCCCGCTCCCTGCTTGTGATTGGAGAAATCATAAATCCCGCCTCTTGTGTCCAATCACTGTGCTGTGATTCGTTACAGCACAAGCTGATTTTTGGGAAGGGAGGGTGTTCCTAAATGGTAGTTTGGAAATGTGGTCACCCTAATACTACCTGTATAACAAACAGATATCCCCTCCCTTGCAATACAGATATCCCCTCCCTTGCAATACAGATATCCCCTCCCCTCGCCTCCTTAACCACTTCAGCACCGGGCCTATTCTGGCACTTCTCTTATTCATGTAATGATCATCATTTTTTTGCTATAAAATTACTTAGAACCCCCAAACATTATATAGGTTTTTTTAGCAGACACCCTAGGGAATAAAATGGCGGTCATTGCAAATTTTTATCTCGCAAGGTATTTGCGCAATAAATTTTCAAACGCCTTTTTTTGGGAAAAAAAAGCGGTTTCGTGAATTAAAAAATAACAAAACAGTAAAGTTAAGCCCTGTACACACGATCGGTTTTACCGATGAAAACGGTCCGATGGATTTTTTTCATCGGACAAACCGATCGTGTATGGGCCCCATCGGTCTTTTTTTCCATCGGTGTCAAAAAATAGAACATGTTTTAAATTTTTCCGATGGATAAAAAACCGATAGCAAATTCCAATCGTCTATGGGCAAGTCCATCGGAGAAAAAACCCACGCATGCTCAGAATCAAGTTGACGCATGCTCAGAAGCATTGAACTTAATTTTTCTCAGCTCATCAGAGTGTTTTACGTCACGGCATTCGGAACGGTTGGTTTTTTTGACTGATGGACTGATGGAAGTTTAAAAACCATAGGAAATCCAATCGTGTGTACAGGGCTTTAGCCCAATTTTTTTGTATAATGTGAAAGATGTTGTTATGCTGACACACTCATAGAATGACACCAAACTTCAGTACTTAAAAATCTCCATAGGCGATGCTTTAAATTTTTTTAGAAGTTACTCATTTTCGCATTACAGAGGAGGTCTAGTGCTAGAATTGTTGCACTCGTTCTAACGCACGCAGCAATACCTCACATGTGTGGTTTGAACGGCGTTTACATATGTGGGCGGGACATACGTGTGCACTTCTGAGCGCGAGCTACCGGGACAGGGGCGTTTACATTTTTTTACACGTTTTTTTACTTTTTTGTTTTTTTAATCACTTTTATTCCTATTACAAGGAATGTAAACATCCCTTGTAATAGGAATGTGTGTGACAGGTCCTCTTTACGGAGAGATGCGGGATCAATAAGACCCCACATCTCTCCTCCAGGCTGGAAAGCATGAGATCGGTAAAAAAAATTCACCGGTCTCATGCTGACAGCCGAGATCACGGCTTTGTTTACATACGGGAACCCGGCAAGACGTCATAACGTTGTGCCCAGGCCTCCGACGGTCATAGAGATAACTGGTGACCATCTGGTCACCAGTCATCTCCAAATCGTTCTCCGAGCCCAAGATGGCACGGGAGAGCCCGGAGAAGCACCAGATGGCGGCGGGAGGGGGGGGGGACGTCCCCTCCCACCGCCTATAAGAACGATCAAGTGGCGGAACTGCCGCTATGAACATTTTTATCGTGCACAGAATCGCCGGCTGAAAAGAATGATATCTGAATGATGTCTGCAACTGCAGGCATCATTCAGATGTCACCGCACAAAGCCAAGGACGTCATATGACGGTGGGCGGTAGGAAAGTGGTTAAGGATTCCTATATTTCCTTCCACCATGCACTCTACATGCCCTCTCCTCAAGGAGAAGCAATGAAACCACACACTGGCTCAAGATAATGATAATAGTGAGAGTGTTTCCATGGTGGGCCCAGTTGCAACTGCAGCTTTCAATACACATTTCCCACAGTACTGCGCACACTCGCTGTATAATAATATAATACGGTGGTGGAGGAGAATCTTCCCCTATACAAGGTAAATCCTGCTCTCTGAATGTGACTTGCAGGACGTAGAGGTTTCCCATGAGTGTTGGGTAGCGGTGAGCATTTTTTGACCTGGCAAGGATTGCCTCCTTCTTTAACCTGGTGGAGGATTGCTTTGTTGGTTGAACTGGTGGAGGATTGCCATGTTGGTGGACTCATAAAGGCAACCCTCTTTTGGTGGACCTAGTGGAGGATGGGCATGTTGCTGGACCCAGGGGAGGGATGCCTGGTGTTGGGCAAGGTAGAGTATTGCTTTGTTGCTAGACCCAGGGAAGGTTCATCTTGTTGGTGGACCTAGTAGCAGAAGGCCTTGTTTGTACTTATGGTTTAGGATTGTGTTGTTGGTGGACCTGGTGGTGGAAAATCACTTTGTTGGTGGACCAGGTAGATCACCTTGTTTGTGGTCCTGGTTTGGGATTGCCTTTAGGTGGACCTGGTAGCAGATCACCTTGTTGGTGAGCCTGATGGAAGAACTCAATGTTTGTGGTCCTGGTGTGGGATCCCCTTGTTGGTGGACTCATTGTAGGACTGTGTTTTTGCCGGACACAGGGGGGGTACCTTATTGGTAGGCCAAGTGGAGGCAGGGCTGGTACATGGATTTTTGACACCCTAGGCAAAACCTCATTTTGACGCCCCCCCCTGGCTCCACCCCTATTTTCCCTGCCCATGTAAACCCCACCTTTTTAATGAAGCGCCCATCAAATGCAGCCCACCAGCGCCCATCAAATCCAGCCTCACCAGCGCCCATCAATGCAGCCTCACCAGCGCCCATCAATGCAGCCTCACCAGCGCCCATCAATGGCCTCACCAGCGCCCATCAATGCAGCCTCACCGGCGCCCATCAATGCAGCCTCACCAGCGCCCATCAAATGCAGCCTCACCAGCGCCCATCAAATACAGCCTCACCAGCGCCCATCAAATACAGCCTCACCAGCGCCCATCAATGCAGCCTCACCAGCGCCCATCAATGCAGCCTCACCAGCGCACATCAAATGCAGCCTCACCAGCGCCCATCAAATGCAGCCTCACCAGCGCCCATCAATGCAGCCTCACCAGCGCCCATCAAATGCAGCCTCACCAGCGCCCATCAATGCAGCCTCACCAGCGCCCATCAATTGCAGCCTACCAGTGCCCATCAATGCAGCCTCACCAGCGCCCATCAATGCAGCCTCACCAGCGCCCATCAATTGCAGCCTCACCAGCGCCCATCAAATGCAGCCTCACCAGCGCCCATCAAATACAGCCTCACCAGCGCCCATCAATGCAGCCTCACCAGCGCCCATCAATTGCAGCCTACCAGTGCCCATCAATGCAACCTACCAGTGCCCATCAATGCAGCCTACCAGTGCCCATCAATGAACGTTTGCTTGCTTCCATTCATTCGGGAGTCGGGACACAGTCCTCCGCCACCGCTGCACCCCTGACACTATGTGCGAATGGAGTGGCGGCTGCCTGCTGATACTGAGAAATAGTTGCTTGTTGCAGAGAGAAGAGAGTAGGAACACCAGTGACCAGGCGCCCTGAGCAGCAGGGTGCCCTAGGCGGCTGCCTAGTTTGCCTTGTGGTAGCACCGGCCCTGAATGGAGGTGATGGAGGATTGTTGTTTTGGCAGACTGAGGAAAGTATTGGAAGCAAAGATTTAGTTGGTGACCAAGTGAACCTGATGACCTTTGATCCTTGCATTAAACCAACCTTGCTTATCCGTCACACTAAATTAACTTCGAACCCTTAGAATGTACTTTATGTCAATCCAGCCATGAAAATTAACAAGTCCCATGTCATGATCTCCAACCATCCAGTTTGGTGTTAAAACGTTGTATCATTGTAATAACACGGGCTCCGCAAGCTCTGGATGCAAACTATATACCGATGGTGACCACACCGTGCAATAATAGTGAATATATGCCGTTGAGTAGCTGACTGCAGTCACTAGCAGCGTAAGTGGCTGGGATGTTAAAAGTGGCAGCAATGACATTTCCGGGTCTTTGAAGCCTCTAGCTGTGGTTTGGCCCCAGTCCATTCATAACATCTCCAGATCCTGTTGAGGTGGAGGAGTGTGTAGGGTAGTGTGAGCACCGTGTGACCGCAAAGAAAAAGTCAGTAATGTAATTCAGAGATAGTACAGTCAGCATAGAGTAAGGTGACCAGATTTTTTAAATGAAATCCGGGGACATATTTTGTTTTTTATTGGCAAATGGTAAACTATTTTATACGCATATTTTCCTCAAATTATATATTGTGACAGCAGGAAGGTAAAGTCACCTGGTTGCATCCAGGGGGGTAGATATATTTCGCCCAGATTCAGGCTTTACGCCGACTTATACAACTAGGTGGAGAGTTGTATAAGGCTAGTGGGCTCATGGATGACTCATACCTCTAGGGAGAGTGTGGGGCGTCGTGCAGACAGAGATGAGGAGACCAGCTGAACCTTGTCAGCTCATTTAGGCCTCTATAAGAACTCCCAGCTTCATTAGATGTTAGCTCATGCCTGGAACCAGACCTGTGTGGACTGTCTAGGGAGAGTGAACCCCTGTGCGGTGAGGCAAAGCCTGTGTGGCTATTTGTTTGGACTTTTACTAAACCAGGGACTTAGGGACTAGGACAGCACTAGGCTGATCCCAGTTGTTAGTTAGGAAACCTGTATGTTTAGTCAGAGGTCAACTTGACCAGGATTTATTTTGTTTATGTTTCTTTTGCTTTGCTGTGTTTTTGTCACTGTAAATAGAAAATAAACCGCACCTTTTTGATTTTGAAAACCACAAGCTCCGTCTGCTGGGCCTGTTTTTGTGTGGGGAGCCCATCTCGGGGGTCACCCACACCCGCTGCCGAGCTAACCCCCTCACAGTTGGTGGAGAACCAGTGGCAGTTTTTTTTAAGCCAGCATGGAGGAGATACTGAAACAGCTGGCTCTAGCAAATGCCAATCAACAGCAGACAAATGCAGGTTTGCAAAGGAGCCTTGCAGCCCAGCAGCAAGCTCATCAACAGAGCCTTGCAGCCCAGCAGCAAGCTCACCAACAGAGTCTGGAAGCTCAGCAACAAGCCCAGCAGCAATCTGAGGCCCGCTTCATAGACCTGTTACAGAAGCAAGAGCAGAGACTACAACAAATGGAAGCAGTAGTGCAGCAACGTCCGCAGACCAGTGAGGGAAGCCGTCCCACTAATACCGCGTCCTTTGGGGTGAGTCGTTTATTGACAAAAATGACTGGAGAGGATGATCCAGAGGTATTTTTGACCACATTTGAAAGGACTGCTGAAAGAGAAAAGTGGCCTGAGGAGCAGTGGGCTGGACTGGTGGCTCCTCTGTTAACTGGTGAATCGCAGAAGGCTTACTATGACCTAGAGCATGACCAAGCAAAAGACTATGTGATGCTAAAAGCTGAAATATTGGCAAGGCTGGGTGTCACCCTGGCTGTCCGGGCTCAGCGTGTGCATAACTGGACTTTCCAGCTTGGAAAACCCCCCAGGTCTCAAATGTATGATCTCATTCACCTGAGCAGAAAGTGGCTACAGCCAGAGACTTTGTCCGCACCAAAGATTGTGGAACGTGTTGTAATGGATCGGTTTTTGAGAGCTCTTCCTACTGCCATCCAAAAGTGGGTAAGCCATGGAGACCCAGAGACGGCCGATGGTCTTGTGGATCGTGTGGAGAAATACTTGGCTACAGAGAACCTGACGGCCTCTTCCAGAGACACTCGGACTTTCCACCCTAAGACCAGACCATCCCCAGGGGCGGATAAGATGATTCCAAGGGGTAAGGGTGGAGAGAGTGAGAGGGTGGGAGCTCTACCCCAAGTTTGGCGAGAACAGCCTGGGAAATCAGCGGCTCAAGAGGCGGCAAGAAGGATCGTTTGCTACCGCTGCCGGCAAGCGGGACATATTGCAGCAAATTGCCCGGTTGTGGAGGAACCCATGCAGTGTGACTTTCTGACGGGCAGACGTCAGTCGCTGTGTGCGACAGTCGCATGCACTGCCATTCGGGGAACTGAGAAACATTTATGCAAAATGTGTATTAATGGTAGAAATGTTGTGGTATTGCTGGATTCAGGTAGCCTGGTGACCCTGATAAAGGCTGAATTAGTTAAAACAGAGGTCTCTGGGAATAGCAAGGTAGCTGTTATTTGTGTACATGGGGACACCCGAGAGTATCCAGTGACTACAGTGTGTTTCGAGACCCCCAAAGGTACCCTCTCTCATCCAGTGGGCTTAGTATCTCAGTTACCGCATGACGCCATTGTGGGAAGGGATTTTCCGAAGTTCTGGGAACTGTGGGATGATCCTGAGCCCCCCACTGGTGCCCCTATGTACCAGGAATGTGATAGCCAGAACTCCCCTGAGAGTGGTGAGGACTCTCCGGAATTTCCCTTGTCAGTATTGGCAGGGGAGACTCAAGAAACTGGAGAGGAGCCCACCTCCTCAGACGAAAACCTACCGTCTGTGGAGTTTTCTGATCTTGAGGTTCACAGGGAAAACTTTGCCACAGAACAGTTGAAAGACCCCGCCCTAATAAAGGCACGGGAAAACGTAGTGAAAATAGATGGCGAGTTAGTGAACCCAGATAATACCTGCACTTACCCATACTTCAGCGTAGAGAAGGACCTACTGTATCGGGTGGCAAAAAGGGCAGAAGAAACCGTTGAGCAGCTTGTGGTGCCCAAACCTTACAGGAAGTTGGTGTTGGAGTTGGCCCATGGGCACATTCTTGGAGGTCATCTGGGGACAGAGAAAACCCGAGAGAGGGTATTACAGAGATTCTATTGGCCGGGGGTGATGAAGGACATAGAAAATTATTGTTCCTCCTGCCCTGTGTGTCAGAGGTCGGCCCCGATGCCACATTTCCATAGCCCGCTGGTCCCTCTACCCATCATTGAGGTCCCGTTTGAGAGGATCGCCATGGATTTGGTAGGTCCTATAATCAAGTCCGCTAGGGGGCACCAGTACATATTAGTTATAATGGACTATGCCACCCGTTATCCAGAAGCGATCCCTCTCCGAAATACCTCGGCCAAAACCATAGCCAAAGAGCTATCTCTTGTTTTTAGCCGGGTGGGTATTTGTAAAGAACTGCTTACGGACCAAGGTACACCCTTTATGTCCCGGGTTATGAAAGAGCTGTGTAAATTGTTCAAAGTGACGCAATTGCGTACGTCTGTGTATCACCCCCAAACCGATGGGCTGGTTGAAAGATTCAACAAAACCCTAAAACAAATGTTGAAGAAAGTGGTGGATAGAGATGGAAAGGATTGGGACTGTTTACTTCCTTATTTGATGTTTGCTATTAGGGAGGTGCCCCAATCCTCTACGGGATTCTCCCCCTTTGAGTTACTGTATGGGAGACACCCAAGAGGGCTGTTGGATATTGCCAAGGAAACTTGGGAAAGTGAGAGTTCTCCCCACAGGAGTGTGATTGAGCATGTCGCCCTGATGCAAGATCGAATTGCACAGGTAATGCCCATCGTGAAGGAACATTTGGCCCAAGCGCAGTTGGCACAGCAGAGAGTGTACAACCGTGGAGCCAAGACCCGTACCTTTTCCCCGGGGGATAGGATATTGGTACTTGTCCCTACGGTTGAAAGTAAATTCCTTGCCAAATGGCAAGGCCCCTACGAGATAATGGAAAAAGTGAGCGAAGTGAATTACAAGGTCAGACAACCAGGAAGGCGAAAGCCCGAACAGATCTATCACGTTAATCTGTTGAAAGCCTGGAGGGATAGAGAGTCCCTAGTCGCAGACACTTGGTCACCAGCTCAAACTGGTTGCGTGATTCCTGAGGTTGGAATAGCAGCCACCTTGTCACAACCCCAACAACAGGAGGTTAAGGAGTTTGTGCTTCGCAACAAGGAGGTATTCTCTGAGCTGCCGGGACAAACATCTGGGGTAGAGCATGACATCATTACCCCGCCCGGTGAAAGGGTGAAGTTAAAACCCTATCGGATCCCAGAGGCCCGACGGGAGGCAATACGGGAGGAAGTACAGAAAATGCTGAACTTAGGGGTGATAGAGGAGTCCCAAAGTGATTGGTCTAGTCCCATTGTGTTGGTGCCTAAACCGGATGGGAGCTGGCGATTTTGTAACGATTTTTGTCAGTTGAACAAAGTTACAAAATTTGACACCTACCCCATGCCACGTATAGATGAGTTGATCGACCGGCTGGGAACAGCCCGATACATGACGACTCTTGACCTCACAAAAGGGTATTGGCAAATCCCCCTGGCCAAGTCGGCCAAAGAGAAAACCGCATTTGTAACCCCAGACGGGGCGTTCCAATATAAAAGAATGCCGTTCGGGTTACAGAATGCGCCGGCCACATTCCAGCGGAAAATGGACCAGATGCTGAGGCCCCATCGGGAGTATGCTGCGGCTTACCTGGATGACGTAATTGTCCATAGCACAGATTGGGCCTCACATCTGCCAAAAGTGCAAGCAGTCCTGGACTCTGTTCGGGAAGCGGGGTTTACGGCTAACCCCAAGAAGTGTACCATTGGGCAGGAGGAGGCCAAATATCTTGGGTACACCATTGGGAGGGGAGTAATAAAACCCCAACTCAACAAAGTCGAGGCCATCCAGAGTTGGCCACGTCCCAACAGCAAGAAGCAGGTACGAGCCTTTCTGGGAATCGCTGGGTATTATCGGCGATTCATTCCCCACTTTGCTTCTAAGGCTGTGCCCCTAACCAACCTGACGAAGGGGAAAGGGTCGGTCATGATTAAATGGACCCCCGAGGCTGAGGCAGCATTCCAATTCTTGAAACAAGCCTTATGTAGCCAGCCAGTGTTGTACTCACCCGACTTCTCTAAAGATTTTGTCGTACAAAGTGATGCGTCAGATGTGGGGTTAGGAGCAGTATTGTCCCAGGTCTGGAACGGGGAAGAGCACCCAGTCATTTACCTCAGCAGGAAGTTGAAGTCCCATGAGGTAAATTACGCCACCGTTGAAAAGGAGTGTTTAGCGGTGAAGTGGGCTCTAGATTCCCTTCGGTACTACCTGCTAGGTAGGCACTTTGACATGGTTACGGATCACGCTCCGTTAAAGTGGATGGCTCAAAACAAGGAAACAAATAGAAGAGTGAATAGGTGGTTCCTGGCCCTCCAGGAATTCAACTTCACAGTAAAGCATCGCCCTGGCGTTCAAATGGGGAATGTGGATGCTTTGTCTCGAGTACATGAATGCCTGATTGCTGGTGTTCCAACCCCGAGGTTAAAACAAG
Source organism: Rana muscosa (assembly GCA_029206835.1). Lineage (NCBI taxonomy): Eukaryota > Metazoa > Chordata > Amphibia > Anura > Ranidae > Rana > Rana muscosa. The sequence continues at coordinate 352,824,277 of CM055118.1, forward strand.
AGGGGGGGGTATGTGACAGCAGGAAGGTAAAGTCACCTGGTTGCATCCAGGGGGGTAGATATATTTCGCCCAGATTCAGGCTTTACGCCGACTTATACAACTAGGTGGAGAGTTGTATAAGGCTAGTGGGCTCATGGATGACTCATACCTCTAGGGAGAGTGTGGGGCGTCGTGCAGACAGAGATGAGGAGACCAGCTGAACCTTGTCAGCTCATTTAGGCCTCTATAAGAACTCCCAGCTTCATTAGATGTTAGCTCATGCCTGGAACCAGACCTGTGTGGACTGTCTAGGGAGAGTGAACCCCTGTGCGGTGAGGCAAAGCCTGTGTGGCTATTTGTTTGGACTTTTACTAAACCAGGGACTTAGGGACTAGGACAGCACTAGGCTGATCCCAGTTGTTAGTTAGGAAACCTGTATGTTTAGTCAGAGGTCAACTTGACCAGGATTTATTTTGTTTATGTTTCTTTTGCTTTGCTGTGTTTTTGTCACTGTAAATAGAAAATAAACCGCACCTTTTTGATTTTGAAAACCACAAGCTCCGTCTGCTGGGCCTGTTTTTGTGTGGGGAGCCCATCTCGGGGGTCACCCACACCCGCTGCCGAGCTAACCCCCTCACAATATGCAACTTCAGTAAATGCGGAAGCACGAGTCCCCCTCAATTTATATATGCAGTCAGTGGTGTAGCATGAGTTGTCAGCGCCCGGGACAAGGCAAGAAATTTGCACCCCCCACCAGACTTTTAGCACTCCCTTCCACTAATACAGTAGTACTGACCAAGTTGATTCCTACACTGACCTACCTGACCACTGCATTAATCTACCTGATTCCTACACTGACCTACCTGATCCCATAAAGTACACTAAACACTACACTGACCTACCTGGTTCCTACACTGATCTACCTGATCCCATACAGTACACTAACCACTACACTGACCTACCTGGTTCCTATACTGACCACTACACTGACCTACCTGAGTTCTATACTGACCACTACACTGACCTACCTGATTCCTGCACTACTCATGCCCCCCCAACCTCCCCCCCAAACACGGAAAGGTTTAGATCGGTTGATTTTGCTCATCTCTCCATGGCCTCCAGTATAATCCATCGGAGCAGGGCTCTCCCCAGCACCAGGTACTGTTCCCTACACCCAGCCGCTCCTCAGTATTCCCTGCCAAGAGCTTCTCCAATAGCCGCCGTACACTCTGCACCGCCCCTCCCCTCCGCCGTTCTCACACACATGGGCCACTCGCACCAGGGATCATGGGGGACAGGCTGGACCATAGGAGTCCCTGGGCGGGGGGGGGGGGCAACACAGCACACTTGGGGGGGCAAAGTAATGATTTTGCACCCCCCCTTAATGTTGCACCCGGGGCGAGAGCACCAGATGCCCTCCCCCAAGCCACTGAAATCAGGGGGGGAAAACCGGGGACAGACTGGCTCCGGGGACAGTGTCCTCAATCTGGGGACTGTCCCCGGAAAACAGGGAATTTCTGGTCACCCTAACATAGAGTCAGTTTATATCCCCTCCACTGTGAGAAATTGGAAGAAATTAATTGGTATTTATGGTATGTTTCCCTGAGAGTGACCCTGTTAAATACCTAAGGGTCAGCTTCACTCCCAGCCTCTTGATCTGTGGAAGCTGAAAGTTAAAGCGGAAGTAAACTCATCGATTTAACAGTTTCAAAAAGCAGTTACATTCCCGGCATGCCGGGAATGCCAACTGTCACATTGGTTGTGCTCTCAACCAAACTTTCAAACCATCCAATGGCTGGTGTCATAACTGATCACATGTGCAGCATCATGGCAGTTGAAAATTAAACAGAGGCCAAGATGGCAGCTTCCTTGCCTGAAAATGATAGGAGGGTTTACTTCCACTTTAAATATTCTGCATATTGGTGAACCTGGCCAACCACAGAACCCGCAGATGACACCACATTGTACCCACCAAACCTCAAGACCTTTTATTGCCAATCGCAATACAGTCACATTAGAAGGTTTGTTATGAGGCACCAGAATCTTGTGTCCCGCTAGGAGTTTAAATGTCAACCTCCTGTTTGTGTCTGCCCTCGGCCTTAACAGACAGACAGATTTTTTTTGTTGGGCAAATTTATTTTTACTTACAGTATGTACAATTTGAAATATTTCAGACTAAGCTGGCTCTAAAGTGCATGTGTTGTTGGTATTAGACTGTTAGCGCCTCAAGAGATGCTGACAGGTGTCAGTGGTTTAGGTCAGTGTTTCTCAACTGGGGTGCTATCTGAGTTTCTCTGGGGTGTTGCAAGCACAAGTATTCAGATCACCATGGACCAATGTCACGTGTCGCCATGGTTTGAGTGGGAAAGCACTATAATAGGTGGAGAGGTGGGGCGGTGATGTTGTGTTCTCCACCTTGTCCAAGCAGGGAATGCTTGCATTTATTGAGAAAGCATTCTTTGAATAGGGCCAACGTGGAGTGGCAACTTCCTGCGTTCACAAGGTAGCAGGGCAGCTGCTTGGTACAGGACCTGGAATTAGTGGAGATCGCTGTAGTTACAGACCCTACTATAGTGATATTTCGCTTTCAGAGCGCCTGTATCAAACATAAGGCTCGCTGGCCAAATCTGGCCCACAAGGCCACTTCATGTGGCCTTCACACCTCTGCTGCAGCTGCGGTACCCCCGTAGTCTCCAACCCCCAACTTGTCTCAGTAGTCGGCAGCAGAGAAAAGGACAGAACTCAACAGCCAGATCCTGCTGTTCTCTGTGAAGCCGCAGAGAGGCTTGTTTCTGTCCCCTTGTCTCAGCAATCGGCAGCAGAGAGGAGGAAATAACTCCTCTTATAGATCCTGCACCTCTCTGTGCAGCCGCAGCACCCCTTCATCTCCACTTCCCCTGGTCTTAGCATTTAGCAGACTCGGCAGCTGACTCCTATCCTCCTCTGGTCCTCCTCCAGACCCTGCACTTTCTGCTTCCCAGTCCTGCTCCCAGCTTCTTCTTCCAGGCAACAGCACAAGGTAAGGGGGTGCACTGTGATGTATGGAGGATGGGGGACTATTGACTTCTGATGGCGAGGGCTCTTGTGACATCTGTTGTAAGGGAGGGTGTGGGCATCTTGGCTTCTGATGGTGGGGGGGGGGGGCTCGACATCTTATGTAAGAGGGGGGTGGGGTGCTCTGAACATCTGATGATAATTATTAGGAGAATAATACAATTCAGTTGAAAAAGTGGGTAGATCACCGCTGGTATCATCCACAGGTCCCTCAAGAAACTTTATTGGAGACTGCTCAGACAGAACACCATGGCAAAACCATGTTGTCAGAAACCATGAATCAGACCGAGACAGAAGTACAGTTAAATCACACTTGTTTAATAATAATAATAATAAAACGATAAACAGAGTAAGCATAGTCAAAACATAGCCAGAGTTCAGGAACCGGATCGGATACTCAGACAAACCAACAAACCAAAGGTCAGGGAGCCAGAGATGAATGTAGTAGAACAGCAAGCAGGATCAGGAGCCAGAAGGGATGTCAGCCAAGTAAAGTCTTCAACAGGAACGCAGGAGAAAGTCTCTGTGATGTTGACCAAGGCGAAGGCAGAGAACATCTGAACTGGAAGGCTTTAGTAGGCAGGACTGATGAGCAGGATCATCAACAGGTGAGTCACTGTGGAGAGATAGGAGCTGGAAATTAGCCGACAGCTGAGCGGCCAGCTCAGAGATGGAAGGGCTGAGCCCAGCCCTGACACATGTTCTGTCTGAGAAGTCTCCAATAAAGTTTCTTGTGGATAATACCAGCGGTGTGCGACCCTCCTTTTCCAACTTGCATCATCTGTCACACAGATACAACTGGCCCTTTGAGGGCAACCAAAATGCTGATTAGGGATGATTTTTTCCTTCAAAAATGCCATTTTGCGCAGGGAACCAAAATTTTTAAAAAAAATTTGTGGAGGTCCCCCCAAATCTCCATTACCAGGCCCTTCAGGTCTGGTATGGACAATAAGGGGAACCCCGAACCAAAAAAAAAAAGCGTGCCCCCCCAAATTCCATATCAGGCCCTTCAGGTCTGGTATGAATATTAAGGGGAAACCCGCACCAAAATGTAAAAAAAAAATAGCGTGGGGTCCCCCAAAAAATCCATATCAGACCCTTCAGGTCTGGTATGGATTTTAAGGGGAATCCCAAACCAAAATGAAAAAAAAATGGCGTGGGGTCCCCCCAAAAATCTATACCAGGCCCTTATCCGAGCACGCAACCTGGCCGGCCGCAGGGGAAGAGGGGGGACGAGAGAGCGCCCCCCCTCTCTCCTGAACCGTACCAGGTCACATGCCCTCTTCATGGGGAGGATGTCCCCATGTTGATGGGGACAAGGGCCTCATCCCCACAACCCTTGCCTGGTGGTTGTGGGGGTCTGCAGGCGGGGGGGCTTATCGGAATCTGGAAGCCCCCTTTAACAAAGGGGACCCACAGATTCCGCCCCCCCCCCTATGTGAATTGGTAATGGTTACATTGTACCCCTACCATTTCACAAAGAAAGTGTAAAAAATTGTAAAAAAAACCACACAGACACAGTTGGGAAAGTCCTTTATTAAAAATAAAAAAAACATTCCAGTGATGTAATCCAGCCTGTCCAGTGTTGTTCTCTATGTCCCGCGGTGACCCGATGTCCAGCGATGCTGCAGTCTCCTCCACCTCCAGTCTCCACTGCAATCCGGGGGTCCCCTTTCTTAAAGGGGGCTTCCAGATTCCGATAAGCCCCCAGCCCGCAGACCCCCACAACCACCAGGCAAGGGTTGTGGGGATGAGGCCCTTGTCCCCATCAACATGGGGACAGCCTCCCCATGTTGAGGGCATGTGGCCTGGTATGGTTTAGGAGGGGGGGCGCTCTCTCGTCCCCCCTCTTTTCCTGCGGCCTGCCAGGTTGCATGTTTGGATAAGGGTCTGGTATGGATTTTTGGGGGGACCCCAGGCCATTTTTAAAAAAAAAATTGGTGCGGGGTTTCCCTTAATATCCATACCAGACCTGAAGGGCCTGATATGGAATTTGGGGGTGACCCCATGCCATTTTTTTTTTTTTGGTGCAGGGTTCCCCTTAATATCCATACCAGACCTGTAGGGCCTGATATGGAATTTGGGGGGGCCCCAAGCTTTTATTTTATTTTTTTTTGGTTCGTGGTTTCCCTTTATATCCATACCAGACCTGAAGGGCCTGGTAATGGAATTTTGGGGGGACCCCCACGCATTTAAAAAATAAAAAATGGTTCTCTGCGCAAAATGTCATTTTTGAAGGAAAAAAAGTCATTTAAAACTACTGCATCTATTAATGAATTGTCGGGTCCGGCAATACAGATAAAAGTAATTGAAAAAAATGGCAGGGGTTCCCCTTAATATTCATACCAGACCCAAAGGGCCTGGTAATGTAATGGGGGGGACCTGATGTTTTTTTCAATTACTTTTCTCTGTATTGCCGGGGACCCGGGGATTCATTATAGCCGCGAGTGGTTTTAAATGACTTTTTTTCCTTCAGAAATTACATTTTGTGCAGGGACAATTCTAAACACGGGAAATACGCGCTGCTTTACAGGCATACTATACACACTCCCTAGGTACGAAATTAAAAGGAAATTTTCACTTTTATTGTTTCACTTTAAGCATTATTAAAATCACTGCTCCCGAAAAAACGTCAGTTATTAAAACTTTTTTTTGCATTGATACATGTCCCCTGGGGCAGGACCCGGGTCCCCAAACACTTTTTATGACAATAACTTGCATATTAACCTTTAAAATTAGTACTTTTGATTTTTCATGTTCGTGTCCCATAGACTTTAACGGTGTTCGCGTGTTTAAATTTTTTGCCTGTTCGCATGTTCTGGTGTGAACCGAACTGGGGGTTGTTCGGCTCATCCTTAATGCTGATGTGGCTGGCTATGAAATTGAGTTTGACACCTCTGTTCTACAGGGATCCTACAGGTATACATAGTTACATTGGTCCAAGCTGGGTCAATGTAACTATGGAAAAATATCCATACCTGGAATTCCTCTTTAATCACTTTGAGGCATTGGAATGGCCAAAACCACATTTTAAATACACACCATGACAACATGGTAGCACTTTACATTTCCAAACTGGCTTTCTCACGTGCCCATTATACGAACACGTTCAAAGAAGTCTTTTTGTTATTTTCCATCCCAGTATTGCTGCACTTCACATCCTGGATGGCGCAAATTGATAAAAGAATGGAAAAAAAGCATGTGTTTGTTTTTGTTGAAATCACGTTTTACGCACACAAGCTGCAAACGTAATCTTATATAAATACAATATGAGCATTATTCCCGGCCCATGGCAGGAAAACCGGTTATTCGACCAGCGCAAATGTTAGCTGCTGTCACAATGTCCCTTTATATTTTATCATGGAAATCGCTATCTACAGAAAATCATACAGGAACAGAGGTGAAGAAATGGCAGCTGATCTAGATTTGCTGAAAGGTGCGTCACTTTCACGAAAGGCGGCTTTGTGTCTACAGATACATTGGAGAGAATGCGCTGTACAATTTCTGAACACAATTAATATACAGTACAAATAAATAGTGCACATAACGTATCTACAATACAGATTATTATCTATTAAAATGTACCTCCTTATTCAGAAGAGTAATGCAGACAGATAACTTCCTAAGCAATTACTCAGACATTATCCCGACATAAAATCATCAACGACCCCCGAGGGAATTCTGAATACTAAGATGGAAAATATAAAACAGTAGCGAATGACACGACAAGAACACCCCCATCAGGCATGGATTGTGACCCCCAATGTACCATATATACTCGAGTATAAGCCGACCCGAATATAAGCCAAGGCACCTAATTTTACCCCAAAAAACTGGGAAAACTTATTGACTCGAGTATAAGCCTAGGGTGTCCATCTGCATGCCTCACTTTGCCTCACTGTGTCCATGTGCATGCCTCACTGTGTCCATGCCTCACTGTGCCCATGCCTCACTGTGCCCATGCCTCACTGTGCCCATGCCTCACTGTGCCCATGACTAGACTGACGTTTAACATTGGAGTCTATGGAAGGGGTGCCCGAATTAGAAAAATCTGTGCTCCCTGGCCGTAGGTCTCCTAGACAAAAAACTTTGCACACTTATAGAGGGGAAATGGGGTTACATGTGTGCCAAGTTTCGGGTCCAGGGAATTTACGACCGGTCAGTACCGGGTCCCCAAATTCACCGGAGAAATTACCGTTTAACATGGGAGTCTATGGAAGGGGTGCCCGGCTTTGAGAAATTAGTGCTCCCCGGCCGTAGGTCCCCCGGACAAGAAACTTTGCACACTTGTAGAGGAAGAGTGGGGCTATATGTGTGCCAAGTTTGGGGTCCAGGGGACCTACGGACAGCCGGTACTGGGTCCCCAAATTCTGGGAGATCAGGCGCAAAAAGGTGACTCGAGTATAAGCCGAGGGGGGCATTTTCAGCACAAAAAAAATGTGCTGAAAAACTCAGCTTATACTCGAGTATATACGGTACTTGAAAACAAAAGCCATGGCAGAATAGAATAAACCAGGGTCAACGATCAAAATATGATATACATCCATGAGCAAGGGAATCAGTCACAAGAAAGGCTTGTAGCTGGAAAACGAGCAGCCTGCAATAAATGGATCCATCTTGTCTCCAACTGAAGGAGTTTTCTATCTATATCACCCTCACGTTCATGCTGTGGTAGATGCTCTAGACTGAAAAAACCTATTGACTTGAGGTTAAAATTGTGATGCAACCCTACATGGCGACTGATGGGTGTTTCCATCCTACGTTTGGATATCAAAGAGACATGGTCCCTAATTCTACAAAATAGGGGACGCTGCGTCTTCCCTAGCTAGAAAGCTCCACAAACACACTTCCTCAGGTACACCGCCCCAATTGATTGGCAGTTGGTCCTATGTTTTGGGGGTCCATGTGGTGTTATTGGGGAGAGTGACATTTCTGCCCTCCATAATGAAGGGACAGAAACTATACCTTCCACAAGCATATGTTCCTGGTATTTTAGTTTTATCTTTGTCTTAACTCATGTGATGACTAGACAACATTTATCCCGTGCATCAACCCCCATACCTATGTGGAGGTAGGGGGGATTTTTGTATTGGATATGTTCATTTGTTAAAATGTTTGTTATACTAATAAACTTTTTTGTTTCTCCTTTTCACATATATACCAAAAGCTGAACTATGTTTTTCTATACTTAATAACCGTCCATTCCTGAAGAAGCCTTCGCAGGTGAAACATGTTGAAATTTTCTGTCGCAACACTTATATGTATGAGATTACAGTATTTTCATTGTCAACAGTTGATTGTGTGTGTACACCTATGACTTTGATTTAAACTGCAGTCATTGCTCCACAGGAGAGGCTGAGGCTCCGGCCTAAAACGCAGACCCGAAGGTAAACGGTAAACGGTTTAGCTCATATCTCTGCATACTACATCAGAGAGCCGATCTGGTGGTGTGCATCTTCCTCCCTTCTCCCATATACCCCTAGACGAGTAAAACCAGCCACAGAGAGAGGGGAGAAGGTGGGGGAAGACCGCTACACATGGAGGCTCTAAGTCCGGGATTTGTGTTTATGCAATGGACCCGAAGCTATCGGAGTTTGAACTTTGCTGCCCAGAAGAGTTCCGAGTAGGTCGGCCATATTGGCCACTGCGCCAGCAGGCACACCCTCCCTGCACAGTTCGTGGGCGTGACATGGAGAAAGCTCGCGAACTGGTATGCCAGAGGGGAGGAGTTCGGCCATGTGAAGAGGTACACGTGGGGACTTTGGCACCAGTTATGCAATGCGCGATGGAGCAGCAATCAGTCACCATGTTCAGCAATGCCTCGTGGGTTCCAGTCTCAAATACTACGAGGATGACTTCAACTGCTGTTCCGATTACAGATACGGGGATTCGGCTCAAGCCCCGGGGACGATTCGCCTTGTACACCTGCAAGGATGTTGAGGCCCTGGGTATGATTTGTCCCGGATGTTCGGGACTGGTGGTACAGTTAAAGCCATTCGGGCGCTGCGAGGCCTGCAGGGAGTTCACGTTTGAGGTGGAGCAATCCATAGAGAGACCTCGGGTCTTCCACCTCAGCCCTACAACAGGCGCCCCCACTCAAAAAGGAGAAATCAACGATTGGACAGCCGTCCCTACGTGCACTGTAGAGACCTCCGTGGAGGTCACGAACAAAGGGATGGAGGATGCTAAATCCGGAGATGCTGCTTCGGTCACCACAGTTTCCCTACTCCCAGCGCCAACAAGGAAGGTCGGTCTTGTGAGAGCTTCCAGCGGCCGAGATGGAGGACAACCCCTGCGCTCGCCTGGCCCGGATGGATCTGGTAGGAAGAGTCCTGGACATCCCTTCACAAGTTTGGGCCGAGGAAAGCCAGGGACCGGGACTTGGTGTTGGGACGGAGGTGTCGGGGATTCACGGCCCCTTGAGCCCGTGGGTGGGAGTGATTCGGTGTCCACTACCAACTACCTGCCCACGGAGGAGTGGGACACCTCAGACCTGGAGTCGGTCTCTGATGTGGGAGACAACGTCGTCATAGACTAAATGTTTGCTGAGAAGGGCTGGGACAAGATGCCTCTCTTCTCATCCCGTAAAGCCAGGGATCCACCTATGTCCACAGGGGATAGTACACCCCGGGTGGAGGCACCAGCTCCTGAGGAGGGACCCCATCCCCGGCCTGCCCTTCAGTCCCCGGTGCCTCCTGCACCTACCACCGGTGACAAGAGACTGTCGCTGCGGGCACCTATGCCCAACCTGGAGGTGGTCAAGGCACCTCGCCATCCGGATTCAATCGTCCTGCCGGGTGAGGGAGATCGCTCTACCATGCCTCCCTTGTCTAGGCTACAGCGTTTGTTCTGCCAGAAAGTCGCCAACTAGTATGGGTAGGAGTACCCATACTTATCTAAGGAGCTGCTTTAAGAAGTGGAAGTTTCCAGGGACCGTTGGTACAATGATTTTGTGTGGACACACATCAAAGTTCCACACGCACGCAGATACCTCACTTGTTCCCCAAAAGCATCCCAAAGATTTAAGGACTGTAAAGTGGAGTGGATGTTAGGTCGGCATATCCATGCTGACAAAGTGTTGATTCGAAGGAAAGAAGGGGAGGATGTCGAATACCACATAGAGACTGTGGATAAACATTTTAAACCCCTTGTCTTGCCGCATACCAGATTCTACTTGTAGGAGAAAAGACTCCTTGCTAGTGCCTTGCAAGTTTGCTGAACTTTCCGGGGTTTGTTTCTTTCCCGGGAAACCCAGGAATTGTACCCGAGTTTAACGGGTGTTGTGCTCTTTGGAGGAATGGGGGACTGTTGCTGTTGTTTTCTCTTTTTTTTCCCTCCCGCAAAGCAATCATGGACTTTGGGGTAGTCAGGGCCAAAGTACAGAAGAAAAAAAAGTTGTCCAAGGATTCAACAAGTGTCTTTACCGTGGCACTGTCACCAGGTGGCAGTGTTGTGCAACGTTATTCACTTTGCACCGCACACACTTCATGGAAGGAAAGGATTTCTCTTTGGAGATTTTTTCCGTTCCAACACACATGTATGTGTCAGGAAGTTTTGTGTTTAACTTTCTTTTATCCCCTCTGCAGGAGAACATCTGTCAAGACCACTGAGAATGGGGCGGGTCTTAGTTAGTGATGTGGGAGGGGAGAAAGTGTCAATGGTGTTATTGTGATATGTATGCTGTTATGTGTTGTTTCCTTTTCTTTTCCCTTCCATGTCAGGTTCAGGCACAACTACCAGTTTTTCAAATTTATATTTTTTCACATTTTTTGAAGCAGTCTCTGGGTGGAGGTTATATTGGCAACTTTTGGGGCATGACTTGATCCAGACACTGGGGACCAGTGTCAAATTGCTGGGGGGAGAGTGTAGCGGGTGTCAAATTTAGTGGGGTGTACCTGGGCAATAGATGGCCTAGATACATTGATTTTAGGGATTTATGGACACTTTGGAGTGTGGGAGGTATGAATGGTGTCATGTTAGCTGCGGTCCCTGGGTGGCGCTGTCACCTGGGACCGGGGTTGAACTGCCATTCTAGAGCCGTGCCCTTTTTGTCTCTCGCGGCAGTAGTACGGCGGGGCAGGGAACCCGCTGCGCCTGCTGGGAGAGGATATAAAAGGGGGGAAAAATCTTGCACACAAGGTCCATTCCCCAGGCACCTTCGGCCTGGGGGCTGCTGCGGTTCGTCTGTGCCCAGGCGCCCTTGGCCTGGGTGCGTGGAGTCGAGTTCCATCCCAGGCACCTTCAGCCTGGGATGAGGTACTTTACCGGGAGGCCTGGGGCCCAGTACCTTCGACTGGGTCCCGCGAGGGAGAAGCATTCCTAAGGTGCCCCCGGTATTGGGTGCCTGAATCCTGGGCGTAAGGGACCGGAGACGTGACCTCCCCGAAGAGCCAGTGCAGCATTTGCTGGTGCCGGTGGAGGCCTCTGGTGACCGTCCGGATGGATGTCTTCCTCTGAAAGGGGTCGTTCGTTCTAAAGAAGGTACTTCATGTTTCTCATGGTCTGTGGCAGGGACCCATCTTCCTCAGGTCAGTGGCAGGCCTCATCCAAGGCCTGTGGCAGAGGCCTCAACGTTCACCCAGGTCAGTGGCAGTGACCAAATTCACAGTCGGTGGCAGCGACTGTGCGCCAGGCCTGTTTGCACTAAACCGAACAGGAGAAACTTTATTCATTAGTTGAGCCTGGACCTACTCTTCCATACACCTTGTCTGTTCTTTTAAAAGTCAACCAGTCTCAAAGCAATAAAACAGTGTTGGACTTTTCATGGTGTGGAACTCGTGTTGCTTGAAGCTAAGTGTCCCTGTCAGTGACAGTGGCAATCATTCTCCTCAGGAGAGGCTGAGGCTCCGGCCTAAAACGCAGACCCGAAGGTAAACGGTTTAGCTCATATCTCTGCATACTACATCAGAGAGCCGAGCTGGTGGTGTGCATCTTCCTCCCTTCTCCCAGATACCCCTAGGCGAGTAAAAACAGCCACAGAGAGAGGGGAGAAGGTGGGGGAAGACTGCTACACATATACATATATATATATATTAATATACATGTAGCAGGCTGCCACTTTGCAGTGTGTTAAAGACTATTATTATCTTGGGAAATAGCCCCAGCTCCCTCCGGAGTCTCCTTAGGATATTGCAGCAACTGTTGTTCAACTGTAACGGTGCATTGTGGAACTTATGGTACAGGGAGAAAGGGACTCCATTGCCATGGGTGTCAGACTATGGTACCCACAGTGCAGCTGTACTCCCAAAGTGTATTGCATCGCCGAACAGCCTTCTGGGGGAGGTTACTTAAAGGAAGGGAGGAGCTACGCTCGCTCTCTTTGGACTTCGCCTTCTCTCAAGTAGGAAGTCAGTGTTGAGGCCTGCTGCGGGAGCATCTAGGCCTGAAGCCTGGGCATACAGCTATCAAGTAGGATCACTCAGCTTTAGGAGGGATCCTCTTCCGTGTGTCCAGCTCTCGCTTCCCAGAGACCGGAGTCGTCCATCTACCGAAATCCAGTGCGGCTGTGTGAGGAACCGGAGACTGCAAGTTGCGAAGAAGCAGCGGATCGGGACACCGACAGCGGAGTGTACCAGAGGGACGAGGCCTACTTTGGTGAGAGGGCACCTGCCCGGATCCCAGTAACTGTTGTGTAGGCCTGTGACTTTCAGGAAGACCTGCCATTACTAGAGTGGTGCGCCACACGCAAGGACCTAGTGCATCTCGCGGTGGCCGTGTGGTTTAAAGTTTGCCATTTGCACTGCCAGTGAATTTCACATTCATGAACATTGTGGATGCTTAGTTTTGCCTTCTTTTAACAACCTTGTGGATTACAAATGTTATGTGCACCAACATTTTGCTAGGGAAGACCCCTACTACTGAAGGAACCTTACACTGAACTCAGTCAGGCCTGACTAGAACCGATAGTGACGGGACACGTGTTCCATATTGCCCATTAGGGGGAGCTCGCGAGCATAGGTTTTACTAATATAGAAAGTGCCCATATAAATTGTATTTTATATTGTTTGCTTTACCATTGACTTTGCAGGGCCCTGCACGAGTTAACTGTATCTCTGTTTAACTTTATTATCTTTTACCACTGAGTAAACTTTGATTCTGGTTAAGCAGAATACTGTGTGGAGTTCTCTATTATCCTGCATGGACAAGCAATTATTACAAGGTAACAACTTTATATACTACTCTATTGTTGTGTAGCCTTATTGTGTTCCCTAACCACCAGTGGGTTCCACAATATCTGTGCAGACCAGTTGTGCCAAGGGAGGGTTTGAGCCAAGTTCTAAGGGTTGATAGCCAGAGTACAGACCCAAACAAAGCCAGCAGCTCTTATAACTGGGGGTACTGCTATATATATATATATATATATTTAATTTTCGTGTTCGATTAATGTTTTTTTTTTTTTTTATCGATTAATCAATTAATTTAGATTAATTATAACGCACATAGATATCCAACTACTTTTAGCTGATCTCCTTGCAGGCCGATTCCCAGTGCAGCTACCAACCACTGGAAAAATGGATAGCAGGATACAAAAAAACACACAAAGGCAGCGCTCGATGGGAATAGCATTAAAACTTTTATAGTCTTCAAGTAGGTAACAAAATAAATATTGCACTGGAGATAAAATCGATGTAGCTACATAAACTGTAAAAATAGATAGAGGGAAGTGATAGAGGGAAGTGTAACAGCCCTTGCGTGTGGCAGACAGTAAGGTCCCGCCGGCATGCAGATATGAAGGCACAGCAAAGAAGCCCTTCAGATGGACACGGCAAGCCCAAAGAATTTTGATCGATCAAAACAATTAAATCGATTAATCGAGGAATTAATAGTTAATTTCCACAGCCCTAATATATATATATATATATATATATATATATATACTGTGAGGGGGTTAACTCGGTAGCGGGTGTGTGTGACCCCCTGGTTGGGCTCCCCACACAAAACAGGGCCAGCAGACGGAGGTTGTGGTTTTCAAAATCAAAAGGTGCGGTTTATTTCTCTATGTACAGTGACAAAAACACAGCAAAGCCAAAAAGAAACATAAACAAAATAAATCCTGGTCAGTTTGACCTCTGACTAAACATGCAGGTTTCCTAAACTAACAACTGGGATCAGCCTGGTGCTGTCCTAGTCCCTAAGTCCCTGGTTTAGTAAAAGTCCAAACAAATAGCCACACAGGCTTTGCCTCACCGCACAGGGGTTCACTCTCCCTAGACAGTCCACACAGGTCTGGTTCCAGGCATGAGCTAACACCTAATGAATCTGGGAGTTCTTATAGAGGCCTAAATGAGCTGACAAGCTTCAGCTGGTCTCATCAACTCCCTGCCTCACGACGCCCAGCACTCTCCCTAGAGGTATGAGTCATTCATGAGCCCACTAGCCTCAGCTGGGCTTCATCAACTCCCTAGTTGTATAAGTCGGCATAAAGCCTGAATCTGGGAGAAATATATCTACCCCCCTGGATGCAACCAGGTGACTTTACCTTCCTGCTGTCACATACCCCCCCCTCTTGTTTTAACCTTGGGGTTGGAACACCAGCAATCAGGCATTCATGTACTCGAGACAAAGCATCCACATTCCCCATTTGAACGCCAGGGCGATGCTTTACTGTGAAGTTGAATTCCTGTAGGGCCAGGAACCACCTATTCACTCTTCTATTTGTCTCCTTGTTTTGAGCCATCCACTTTAACGGAGCGTGATCCGTAACCATGTCAAAGTGCCTACCTAGCAGATAGTACCGAAGGGAATCTAGAGCCCACTTCACCGCTAAACACTCCTTTTCAACCGTGGCGTAATTTACCTCATGGGACTTCAACTTCCTGCTGAGGTAAATGACTGGGTGCTCTTCCCCGTTCCAGACCTGGGACAATACTGCTCCTAACCCCACATCTGACGCATCACTTTGTACGACAAAGTCTTTAGAGAAGTCGGGTGAGTACAACACTGGCTGGCTACATAAGGCTTGTTTCAAGAATTGGAATGCTGCCTCCGCCTCAGGGGTCCATTTAATCATGACCGACCCTTTCCCTTTCGTCAGGTTGGTTAGGGGCACAGCCTTAGAAGCAAAGTGGGGAATGAAGCGCCGATAATAACCCGCGATTCCCAGAAAGGCTCGTACCTGCTTCTTGCTGTTGGGACGTGGCCAACTCTGGATGGCCTCGACTTTGTTGAGTTGGGGTTTTATTACTCCCCTGCCAATGGTGTACCCAAGATATTTGGCCTCCTCCTGCCCAATGGTACACTTCTTGGGGTTAGCCGTAAACCCCGCTTCCCGGATAGAGTCTAGGACTGCTTGCACTTTTGGCAGATGTGAGGCCCAATCTGTGCTATGGACAATTACGTCATCCAGGTAAGCCGCAGCATACTTCCGATGGGGCCTCAGTATCTGGTCCATTTTCCGCTGGAATGTGGCCGGCGCATTCTGTAACCCGAACGGCATTCTCTTATATTGGAACGCCCCGTCTGGGGTTACAAATGCGGTTTTCTCTTTGGCCGACTTGGCCAGGGGAATTTGCCAATACCCTTTTGTGAGGTCAAGAGTCGTCATGTATCGGGCTGTTCCCAGCCGGTCGATCAACTCATCTATACGTGGCATGGGGTAGGTGTCAAATTTTGTAACTTTGTTCAACTGACGAAAATCGTTACAAAATCGCCAGCTCCCATCCGGTTTAGGCACCAACACAATGGGACTAGACCAATCACTTTGGGACTCCTCTATCACCCCTAAGTTCAGCATTTTCTGTACTTCCTCCCGTATTGCCTCCCGTCGGGCCTCTGGGATCCGATAGGGTTTTAACTTCACCCTTTCACCGGGCGGTGTAATAATATCATGCTCTACCCCAGATGTTTGTCCCGGCAGCTCAGAGAACACCTCCTTGTTGCGAAGCACAAACTCCTTAACCTCCTGTTGTTGGGGTTGTGACAAGGTGGCTGCTATTCCAACCTCCGGAATCACGCAACCAGTTTGAGCTGGTGACCAAGTTTCTGCGACTAGGGACTCTCTATCCCTCCAGGCTTTCAACAGATTAACGTGATATATCTGTTCGGGCTTTCGCCTTCCTGGTTGTCTGACCTTGTAATTCACTTCGCTCACTTTTTCCATTATCTCGTAGGGGCCTTGCCATTTGGCAAGGAATTTACTTTCAACCGTAGGGACAAGTACCAATATCCTATCCCCCGGGGAAAAGGTACGGGTCTTTGCTCCACGGTTGTACACTCTCTGCTGTGCCAACTGCGCTTGGGCCAAATGTTCCTTCACGATGGGCATTACCTGTGCAATTCGATCTTGCATCAGGGCGACATGCTCAATCACACTCCTGTGGGGAGAACTCTCACTTTCCCAAGTTTCCTTGGCATTATCCAACAGCCCTCTTGGGTGTCTCCCATACAGTAACTCAAAGGGGGAGAATCCCGTAGAGGATTGGGGCACCTCCCTAATAGCAAACATCAGATAAGGAAGTAGACAGTCCCAATCCTTTCCATCTCTATCCACCACTTTCTTCAACATTTGTTTTAGGGTTTTGTTGAATCTTTCAACCAGCCCATCGGTTTGGGGGTGATACACAGATGTACGCAATTGCGTCACTTTGAGCAATTTACACAGCTCTTTCATAACCCGGGACATAAAGGGTGTACCTTGGTCCGTAAGCAGTTCTTTACAAATACCCACCCGGCTAAAAACAAGAGATAGCTCTTTGGCTATGGTTTTGGCCGAGGTATTTCTGAGAGGGATCGCTTCTGGATAACGGGTGGCATAGTCCATTATAACCAATATGTACTGGTGCCCCCTAGCGGACTTGATTATAGGACCTACCAAATCCATTGCGATTCTCTCAAACGGGACCTCAATGATGGGTAGAGGGACCAGCGGGCTACGGAAATGTGGCATCGGGGCCGACCTCTGACACACAGGGCAGGAGGAACAATAATTTTCTATGTCCTTCATCACCCCAGGCCAATAGAATCTCTGTAATACCCTCTCTCGGGTTTTCTCTGTCCCCAGATGACCTCCAAGAATGTGCCCATGGGCCAACTCCAACACCAACTTCCTGTAAGGTTTGGGCACCACAAGCTGCTCAACGGTTTCTTCTGCCCTTTTTGCCACCCGATACAGTAGGTCCTTCTCTACGCTGAAGTATGGGTAAGTGCAGGTATTATCTGGGTTCACTAACTCGCCATCTATTTCCACTACGTTTTCCCGTGCCTTTATTAGGGCGGGGTCTTTTAACTGTTCTGTGGCAAAATTTTCCCTGTGAACCTCCAGATCAGAAAACTCCACAGACGGTAGGTTTTCGTCTGAGGAGGTGGGCTCCTCTCCAGTTTCTTGAGTCTCCCCTGCCAATACTGACAAGGGAAATTCTGGAGAGTCCTCACCACTCTCAGAGGAGTTCTGGCTATCACATTCCTGGTACATAGGGGCACCAGTGGGGGGCTCAGGATCATCCCACAGTTCCCAGAACTTCGGAAAATCCCTTCCCACAATGGCATCATGCGGTAATTGAGATACTAACCCCACTGGATGAGAGAGGGTACCTTTGGGGGTCTCGAAACACACTGTAGTCACTGGATACTCTCGGGTGTCCCCATGCACACAAATAACAGCTACCTTGCTATTCCCAGAGACCTCTGTTTTAACTAATTCAGCCTTTATCAGGGTCACAAGGCTACCTGAATCCAGTAATACCACAACATTTCTACCATTAATACACATTTTGCATAAATGTTTCTCAGTTCCCCGAATGGCAGTGCATGCGACTGTCGCACACAGCGACTGACGTCTGTCCATCAGAAAGTCACATTGCATGGGTTCCTCCACAACCGGGCAATTTGCTGCAATATGTCCCGCTTGCCGGCAGCGGTAGCAAACAATCCATTTGGCTGCCTCTTGAGCCCCTGACTTCCCAGGCTGTTCTCGCCAAACTTTGGGTAGAGCTCCCACCCTCTCACTCTCTCCACCCTCACCCCTTGGAATCCTCTTATCCGCCCCTGGGGATGGTCTGGTCTTAGGGTGGAAAGTCCGAGAGTCTCTGGAAGAGGCCGTCAGGTTCTCTGTAGCCAAGTATTTCTCTACACGATCCACAAGACCACCGGCCGTCTCTGGGTCTCCATGGCTTACCCACTTTTGGATGGCAGTAGGAAGAGCTCTCAAAAACCGATCCATTACAACACGTTCCACAATCTCTGGTGCGGACAAAGTCTCTGGCTGTAGCCACTTCCTGCTCAGGTGAATGAGATCATACATTTGAGACCTGGGGGGTTTTCCAAGCTGGAAAGTCCAGTTATGCACACGCTGAGCCCGGACAGCCAGGGTGACACCCAGCCTTGCCAATATTTCAGCTTTTAGCATCACATAGTCTTTTGCTTGGTCAGGCTCTAGGTCATAGTAAGCCTTCTGCGATTCACCAGTTAACAGAGGAGCCACCAGTCCAGCCCACTGCTCCTCAGGCCACTTTTCTCTTTCAGCAGTCCTTTCAAATGTGGTCAAAAATACCTCTGGATCATCCTCTCCAGTCATTTTTGTCAATAAACGACTCACCCCAAAGGACGCGGTATTAGTGGGACGGCTTTCCTCACTGGTCTGCGGACGTTGCTGCATTACTGCTTCCATTTGTTGTAGTCTCTGCTCTTGCTTCTGTAACAGGTCTATGAAGCGGGCCTCAGATTGCTGCTGGGCTTGTTGATGAGCTTGCTGCTGGGCTGCAAGGCTCCTTTGCAAACCTGCATTTGTCTGCTGTTGATTGGCATTTGCTAGAGCCAGCTGTTTCAGTATCTCCTCCATGCTGGCTTAAAAAAAACTGCCCGCATTCTCCACCAACTGTGAGGGGGTTAACTCGGTAGCGGGTGTGTGTGACCCCCTGGTTGGGCTCCCCACACAAAACAGGGCCAGCAGACGGAGGTTGTGGTTTTCAAAATCAAAAGGTGCGGTTTATTTCTCTATGTACAGTGACAAAAACACAGCAAAGCCAAAAAGAAACATAAACAAAATAAATCCTGGTCAGTTTGACCTCTGACTAAACATGCAGGTTTCCTAAACTAACAACTGGGATCAGCCTGGTGCTGTCCTAGTCCCTAAGTCCCTGGTTTAGTAAAAGTCCAAACAAATAGCCACACAGGCTTTGCCTCACCGCACAGGGGTTCACTCTCCCTAGACAGTCCACACAGGTCTGGTTCCAGGCATGAGCTAACACCTAATGAATCTGGGAGTTCTTATAGAGGCCTAAATGAGCTGACAAGCTTCAGCTGGTCTCATCAACTCCCTGCCTCACGACGCCCAGCACTCTCCCTAGAGGTATGAGTCATTCATGAGCCCACTAGCCTCAGCTGGGCTTCATCAACTCCCTAGTTGTATAAGTCGGCATAAAGCCTGAATCTGGGAGAAATATATCTACCCCCCTGGATGCAACCAGGTGACTTTACCTTCCTGCTGTCACAATATATATATATATATATATATATAGTATCTCACAAAAGTGAGTACACCCCTCACATTTTTGTAAATATTTGATATCTTTTCATATGCAGACCTCAATGCTCTGTCTAATTGGGCGACTATGTGGCAGATGAGGTTTAATGTTGATAAATGTAAAATTATGCACTTGGGGGCTAAGAATATGAATGCATCATACATACTAGGGGGAGTACAACTGGGGGGATCCGTAGTGGAGAAGGATCTGGGGTTTTTGGTAGATCATAATCCCAATAATGGCATGCAATGCCAAGCTGCGGTTTCCAAAGCGAGCAAAGTCCTTTCTTGTATAAGAGAGGTATGGTCTCCAGAGAGAGAGATATCATTTTGCCCCTCTACAAATCATTAGTAAGACCTCATCTGGAATATGCAGTTCAGTTTTGGGCCCCAGTTCTCAAAAAGGATATCGGGGAACTGGAGAAAGTGCAGAGAAGGGCAACCAAACTGATAAGAGGCATGGAGGAGCTCAGCTATGAGGAAAGATTAGAGGAACTGAATTTATTGTCTTGAGAAGAGGAGAATAAGGGGGGATATGATTAACATGTACAAATATATAAGGGGTCCATATAGTGAACTTGGTGTTGAGTTATTCACTTTACGGTCAACACAAAGGACAAGAGGGCACTCTTTACGTCTAGAGGAAACGAGATTTCACCTCCAAATACGGAAAGGTTTCTTCACAGTAAGAGCTGTGAAAATGTGGAATAGACTCCCTGCAGAGGTGGTTCTGGCCAGCTCAGTAGATTGCTTTAAGAAGGGCCTGGATTCTTTCTTAAATGTACATAATATAAGTGGGTACTAACATTTATAGGTAAAGTTGATCCAGGGAAAATCCGATTACCTCTCGGGGGATCAGGAAGGAATTTTTTCCCATGCTGTAGCAAATTGGATCATGCTCTGCTGGGGTTTTTCGCCTTCCTCTGGATCAACTGTGGGTATAGAATTGGGTATATGGGATTGTACGATATTATTATTTTATTTTTTTATGGTTGAACTGGATGGATTTTGTGTCTTTTTTCAACCTGACTAACTATGTAACTATATAACTATGTGACAACACTGAAGAAATGACACTTTGCTACAATGTAAAGTAGTGACTGTACAGCTTGTATAACAGCGTAAATTTGCTGTCCCCTCAAAATAACTCAACACACAGCCAATAATGTCTAAACCGCTGGCAACAAAAATTAGTACACCCCTAAGGGAAAATGTCCAAATTGGGCCCAATTAGCCATTTTCCCTCCCAGTGTCATGTGACTCATTAGTGTTACAAGGTCTCAGGTGTGAATAGGGAGCAGGTGTGTTAAATTTGGTGTTATCGCTCTCACTCCCTCATACTGGTCACTGGAAGTTCAACTTGGCACCTCATGGCAAAGAATTCTCTGAGGATCTGAAAAAAAAGAATTGTTGCTCTAAATAAAGATGGCCGAGGCTATAAGAAGATGGCCAAGACCCTGAAACTGAGCTGCAGCACGGTGGCCAAGACCATACAGCGGTATAACAGGACAGATTCGACTCAGAAAAGGCCTCGCCATGGTCGACCAAAGAAGTTGAGTGCACGTGCTCAGCGTCATATCCAGAGGCTGTCTTTGGGAAATAGACATATGAGTGCTGCCAGTATTGCTGCAGAGGTTGAAGGGGTGGGGGGTCAGCCTGTCAGTACTCAGACCATACGCCGCACACTGCATCAAATTGGTCTGCATGGCTGTCGTCCCAGAAGGAAGCCTCTTCTAAAGATGATGCACAAGAAAGCCGGCAAACAGTTTGCTGAAGACAAGCAGACTAAGGACATGAATTACTGGAACCATGTCCTGTGGTCTGATGAGACCAAGATAAACTTATTTGGTTCAGATGGTGACAAGCGTGTGTGGCGGCAACCAGGTGAGGAGTACAAAGACAAGTGTGTCTTGTCTACAGTCAAGCATGGTGGTGGGAGTGTCATGGTCTGGGGCTAAATGAGTGCTGCCGGCACTGGGGAGCAACATTTCATTGAGGGAACCATGAATGCCAACATGTACTGTGACATACTGAAGCAGAGCATGATCCCCTCTCTTCAGAGACTGGGCCGCAGGGCAGTATTCCAACATGATAACGACCCCAAACACACCTCCAAGACCACCATTGCCTTGCTAAAGAAGCTGAGGGTAAAAGGTAATGGACTGGCCAAGCATGTCTCCAGATCTAAACCCTATTGAGCATCTGTGGGACATCCTCAAATGGAAGTTGGAGGAGCGCAAGGTCTCTAACATCCACCAGCTCTGTGATGTCATCATGGAGGAGGGGAAGAGGACTCCAGTGGCAACCTGTGAAGCTCTGGTGAACTCCATGCCCAAGAGGGTTAAGGCAGTGCTGGAAAATAATGGTGGCCACACAAAATATTGACACTTTTGGGCCCAATTTGGACATTTTCACTTAGGGGTGTTGTTGTGTTACACTATGTGATTATTCTTGCTCTGTGTCTTTAAGATCTGTCCCCTTCTTTCTAGCTGAACTCTCTCTCTCACCGTAGTTCTTTATATATCTCCTCCACTTCCTGATTCTGGTCATTACTCCTGTATATCTTCCATGCTAAACATCTTACATGTGGCTTACAACTGCAACGTTTTTCTATCTATGAATATCCATCATTAAACGGAACATTCGAAAGGATTCATCGTCTGTCGTCCTAACTGTGAGTTTATTCATTGAGTTAAACTGCCTGTATCGATGCAAGGGATAATAGCAAACCAGCTTGAGTAAGGCCTACTTCAACCTGGAGATGAACTTTATCGCTTTGTAGTTGAGACAGAACAGTAGAAAAACAGAGTTTCACAGCCTAATTACAAGATTTCTGCATGTCAGTACTGAAACAGACAAGATTTACTGCCCTCATAGCAAGACAGAAGGGACAGAGCAGCACATGGCAGCCTGAGACAATCTGCACAGTGTCATATTTCAGCACACAGATCCTGCCTGCTTTCACAGTCAGTCTGCTATCATGAGTGAACAAGCTTCTGCATGTGAACTCACATCTCCTTCCTCACAAGTTCCTGAAGAAACTGAGTTACCCAAACGCTCAGTTAAACCCACTTGGAAAGTAATGGAGAATTATGAAGCTTCAAGGACTGAATTGTCAAATAGCTTGGAATTAGTCTGGGAGAAAATCCTTGCTGAAGCCAATACAGTGTCTGTTGAACGTGAACTACTGACACTAGAGGGCGCCATTAAACAACTTTCTGCCTCATATGAGCTTTATCAGCTTACCAGCATCAAATTCACTAATGTCTTACAAAACATGAAGTCAGAAAGTGCGATGATGCAATTAAAGCGCGTCAATGCTCTCAATATTGAAAGAGACAGTTTTATCCAGCAAACCAGATTAAAGGCAGAAGCAAAAATAAAGCTGTTACAGGACACTGCATCTCACAGATCTGTTTCCACCAGACGTTCTAAAAACTCGTCAAGATCCCATAGTTCAAGATACTCAACACTCAGTGAGCGACTTATTAATGCCCGCGCTGAAGTGGAAGCCAGCAAAGTGCAGGTGGCATATGCAGAAAAAAGAGCAGAGTTGGAAGCGCAGTCAGCACGTCAGAGAGCAGAGTCGGAAGCGCAGTCAGCACGTCAAAGGGCAGAGTTGGAAGCGCAGTCAGCACGTCAAAGGGCAGAGATGGAAGCGCAGTCAGCACGACAAAGAGCAACAATGGAAACCTTAAATGAACAGTGTAAACATGACGCAGCTATGGCAAAGCTAAGGGTCCTACAGCAAGCTATCAGTGCAGACGAAGGTGCAAGTGAGAAAGACAGCATTAACCTAAACATAGCAGATATGGAAGACCCCCTCAAACGCACTAAAGACTATGTCCTAAGCCACTGCAGTGCACACTCCATTGTCTCCAATGCTCCCGACTACATAGAGACTCCTTCACAGCTTCAAGTTAAAGAGGTTCCAGCAACTTCCTGCACTCAAAATCACTCCACTGCATTTCCTACCTGTCTACCTTGCCTGCCTTCATACGTCACAGAGCATCAGCGCAAGCTTCAGGCAAGTCATCAATCTCCAGTCATCGGTACAGCCTTGAATCAACGTACCATTGGAACAACTGACTTCAAGCAAGCAACTCACCTGGATGCATCTGCTGCACCATATTTCCCTGTGTCCTTTAACAACAATGTCAAAGATAACGCAATCAGCACCATACAGCCAACAGCATCTCACATAAAGGCGGAGACAACTGAGACAGAAGAGTTTGTGAGGTACATGCTTCGCAGAGAGCTCACAAAGACTGGTCTTACAAGTTTTGATGACCAACCTGAGAACTACAGAAGTTGGAAATGTGCCTTCAGAACTACAATCAGCAATATTGGCATTACAGCTGATCAAGAATTGAATCTGCTGATCAAATGGCTTGGTCCTCTATCTGCTGCACGTGTTAAGCCATTAAGATCGGTTTTCATGGACAATCCTACTGCAGGCCTCACAGCTGCATGGGAGCGACTAGAGCAAAGTTATGGCAGTCCAGAAGCTATAGAAAATGCTTTGTTCATGCGTCTGGAAACTTTCCCAAAGATACCTGGTAAGGACAACAAGGAGTTCCAGAGACTGAGTGACCTTCTCCTTGAGCTTCAGCTAGCCAAGACTGACCCAAAACTACCTGGACTCAGTTACCTTGACACTCCAAGAGGGGTAAACCCAATTGTCTCCAAGCTCCCGTATGGTTTGCAAGAGAAATGGACTGCACTAGGGTCATCATACAAAAGAGAGAACAAGGTTTCCTTCCCTCCATTCTCTTTCTTTTGTGAATTCATCAGGGAAATTGCAGAGACCAAGAACGATCCAAGTTTTTCCTACGGTGAGTACAGCCTCTTCTCACCCTTTCCTAAGAGTACCAGTCTTCAGGGCAACTACAGAAACCATAGAGGCCCAGTGCCCGTGAAAAAGACTGACATCCTTCCCACTCCTACCACAGTTCTGGCCACGAACAAACAGAGTAGGAAGATTGAAAACCCTAACAGAGAGTGTCCCATACACAAGAAGCCACACCCCCTCAATAAATGTATCGGCTTTAGGAAAAAGCCTCTGGAAGAGCGCAAGGAGCTTTTAAAGACATTTAGGGTATGTTTCAGGTGCTGTGCTTCTAAAGAACATTTTGCAAGGGACTGTAATGTGTCCTTCAAGTGCATAGAGTGTGGCTCTGAAGAACATGTGCAAGCCCTCCATCCTCTTGAGCCCAGCTCTGCACAACCTGCCAACACTCCTCCCAGGTTAACGCATGGCGGGGAGAATACAGACCAAGTGCCTAATTCTACCATAATTTCTTCATCCTGCACTGAAGTTTGTGGAGAAGACCACTGTGGTAAGTCCTGTGCTAAGATATGCTTGGTGAACATATACCACAAGGATCAACCAGAAAAGTCTCTAAAGGCATATGCTATCTTAGACGATCAGAGCAATCGATCACTTGCAAAATCGGAATTGTTCAATCTATTTGAAATAAAAGGCGAAGCTCATCCTTACACCTTGGGTACCTGTAGTGGAACTATAGAGGTTTCTGGAAGAAGGGCTCATGGACTCATGGTATCTTCTCTCAAAGGTAACTTGCAATTACCCTTACCTACACTTGTTGAGTGCAATCAGACACCTGCCAACAGGGAAGAAATCCCTACTCCAGCTGCTGCTTTCCATCACCCTCACCTCAAGGTAATAGCAAATGAGATACCACCGCTTAACAAAGATGCTCAGATCCTTCTTTTGTTAGGAAGAGACATTCTAAGAGTTCACAAGGTACACAGACAAGTCAGTGGACCCCCAGATACCCCATTTGCCCAGCGCACGGATCTAGGGTGGGTCATCATAGGCAATGTCTGCATAGGCAAAATGAAAAGACCTACCAACATTTCGTCATTCAAGACAAATGTTCTGCCAAATGGCCGAAACACTTACTTTGAGCCATGCCCACATCACTACTGGGTGAAAGAGAAGATAGCCAGCCACGAATGGCAACATGGTATCTCAGGTGACACAAGCCCTTTCTCCTGCCATGATGGCGACTTCAGCTCTACAGTGTTTAATGCAACCAGTGAAGATGACATACTGGCTCCTTCAATGGAAGACAAAGAATTCATCAAGGTAATGGACAATGAGTTCTTTCAAGATGACTCCAATAACTGGGTAGCACCCCTACCCTTTCGTCTCCCAACAGAGAGATTGCCCAACAACTTACAGCAGGCCATCAGTAGATTCTCCTCCTTAAAGCGAAACTTAAGCAGGAAACCAGAGATGCAAAAGCACTTTGTGGACTTTATGCAAAATGTATTTGACAGAGATCATGCAGAGCCTGCTCCCCCACTAAAGGAGGGAGAAGAATGCTGGTACCTTCCATCCTTTGGCGTGTATCACCCACGCAAACCAGACCAAATCAGAGTTGTCTTTGATTCCAGTGCTCAGCACGAAGGTGTTTCTCTTAACAACATGCTCTTTACTGGACCCAACTTGAACAACAGTCTAATAGGAGTCTTGATTAGTTTCAGACAAGAGCCTGTAGCAATAATGGCCGACATTCAACAGATGTTTCACTGCTTCATCGTCAGAGAAGGCAACAGAAACTACCTCAGGTTTCTATGGCACAAGGACAATGACCTCAACAAGGAAGTTATAGATTATCGCATGAAGGTACATGTCTTCGGTAACAGTCCTTCCCCAGCAGTGGCAACTTATGGGCTAAGGAAAACAGCTCAGACTGGAGAAGTTGAATATGGATCTGATGCCCGTCAATTTGTTGAAAGAAACTTCTACGTTGACGACGCACTTAAGTCCTTTCCAACTGCTAAAGAAGCAATTGATCTTCTCACCAGAACAAAGGAGATGCTGTCTGTAGCAAACCTTAGACTGCACAAGATTATATCCAACAGGCAGGAACTTATGAATGCCTTTCACTCTGAGGACTATGCCACTAGTCTAAAAAACCTTGACTTAGGTACAGATGTGCCTCCTGTACAGCGAAGTCTGGGTTTGTTGTGGAACATCAAGCAAGACAAATTCACCTTCCAAGTGTCAACTTGTGACAAACCCTTCACTAAGAGAGGAGTCCTGTCCGTGGTGAATAGCATCTATGACCCACTGGGTTTCCTTGCTCCAGTTACCATTCAAGGTAAGATTTTACTAAGACAGTTGTCTACTGAGAACATAGACTGGGATACTCCCTTGCCTAGTGAGAATCAACACAAGTGGGAAAGGTGGAGATATTCTTTGAAGTCACTAGAA
Source organism: Rana muscosa (assembly GCA_029206835.1). Taxonomy (NCBI): domain Eukaryota; kingdom Metazoa; phylum Chordata; class Amphibia; order Anura; family Ranidae; genus Rana; species Rana muscosa. Next base: position 352,851,015 of record CM055118.1, read on the forward strand.
AAACTTCAGATTCCCCGTTGCTATGTTCCAGGTTCCATTTCAACTGCTAACCGGAGAGAGATTCATATTTTCTCTGATGCATCAGTTGAAACTATTGCTGCAGTAGCCTATTTGAAGACCTCTGAACTGAATGGAGAATCACACTGTAGTTTTGTCCTAAGCAAGGCAAAACTCACACTCAAGCCTGCACATACCATACCAAGACTTGAACTTTGTGCAGCCGTGCTAGCAGTAGAAATTGCCAAGGTCATACGAAGTGAAATGGACACTACAATTGATTCTTTCACCTTCTATACAGACACTAAGGTAGAACTTGGTTACATAAACAACCAAACAAAACAATTTTATGTGTACGTCAGCAACAGGGTTGAACGTATCAAGAGATTCTCTCTACCAAGTCAATGGCATCACGTTCCCACTGAACTCAACCCAGCTGACTGTGGGACCAGAGCCGTGTCACCTGCCGCTCTTCAGGACAGCTTATGGCTGTCACCTCCAAGGTTTCTGTGTGAGGACTCCCACTCACCCACTATCGACACCACCTATGGACTAGTAAGCCCTGAAGATGATAAGGAAATAAGAACTGTGAACACCTCACTCCACACTTCTGTAAGTACAAAACAGAAGCTGCGGTCACACCATTACGAGCATCAATGGAAGCAGGTGCAGCATCTAGCCAATGTGTTCTGGCATCGCTGGAAGAAAAAGTATCTTCACCACCTTCAAGGTCGTAACAAATGGCAAGCATCTAAGCTGAATCTTAAGGTTGGAGACCTCATCCTTCTAAAAGACAAGAAAGTTTGTCAGAATGAGTGGCCTATGGGTCTTATTACTAAAGTTATGCCCAGCGACGATAACAAAGTCCGGAAGGTAGAAGTCAAGGTAACCAAGGGAGGATCGACACGAACCTTTAGTCGACCAATTACAGAGTTAGTACTCCTTTTGCCAGGTTAGTGACTTGTGCAAGGACTAGCCATGCTGTTGGCACGACGGGGAGTACATTGCTGCCATCTACAGGTTCTACTCAGAACTTTGAAATTCTTTGAAGACATCATACTGTGACTTTATGTTCTTCATCCTGTTGAACTTACGTTTGTTATTTGCTTGTTGCATGTTTTTCATTACAGGTTCCAGGACATTTATCAGTATTGGACTTATTGAAAATATATATATTAGTTTAAGGTTATGAAATCTAAAGATTTCAGACGGGGAGTGTTGTGTTACACTATGTGATTATTCTTGCTCTGTGTCTTTAAGATCTGTCCCCTTCTTTCTAGCTGAACTCTCTCTCTCACCGTAGTTCTTTATATATCTCCTCCACTTCCTGATTCTGGTCATTACTCCTGTATATCTTCCATGCTAAACATCTTACATGTGGCTTACAACTGCAACGTTTTTCTATCTATGAATATCCATCATTAAACGGAACATTCGAAAGCATTCATCGTCTGTCGTCCTAACTGTGAGTTTATTCATTGAGTTAAACTGCCTGTATCGATGCAAGGGATAATAGCAAACCAGCTTGTGTAAGGCCTACTTCAACCTGGAGATGAACTTTATCGCTTTGTAGTTGAGACAGAACAGGTGTACTCACTTTTGTTGCCAGTGGTTTAGACATTAACCACCTCGCACCCACCGTACGAGTATATACGGCCGCGAGGTGGTTGTTACATGCCGGGAGGCCGTTATTATACGGCCTCCGCTAATTTGGCCACTGGGGGGCGCGCAAGCGCCGCCGGCGGTGCGCGCACGTACCCGGCGCGTCACTGCAATGCCGATGCGCATGCCTGGCGGCCGCGATGTCCGCCAGGCGCCCGCGATCTGCGGTTACACAGACAAGGACATGGATCTGTGTGTGTAAACACAGATCCATGTCCTGTCAGGGAGAGAGGAGACCGATGCTGTGTCCCTTGTACATAGGGACACAGATCGGTCACCTCCCCCAGTCAGTCCCCTCCCCCACACAGTAGTAATCACTAATAGGGCACACATTTAACCCCTTCCTCGCCCCCTAGTGTTAACCCCTTCCCTGCCAGTCACATTTATACAGTAACCAGTGCATTTTTATAGCACTAATCGCTGTATAAATGTGAATGGTCCCAAAATAGTGTCAAAAGTGTCCGATATGTCCGCCATAATGTCGCAGTCAGGTAAAAAATCACTGATCGCTGCCATTACTAGTAAAAAAAAAAAAATTATTATAAAAATGCCATAAAACTACCCCCTATTTTGTAAACGCTATAACTTTTGCGCAAACCAATCAATAAACGCTGCTTGCGATTTTTTTTACCAAAAATATGTAGAAGAATACGTATCGGCCTAAACTGAGGGAAAAAAATTGGGATATTTATTATAGCAAAAATCTAAAAATATTGCTTTTTTTTTTCAAAATTGTCGCTCTATTTTTGTTTATAGCGCAAAAAATAAAAACTGCCGAGGTGATCAAATACGAATAAAAGGACGCCAATTTTGTTTGGGAGCCACGTCGCACGACCGCGCAATTGTCATTCAAAGCGTGACAGTGCTGAAAGCTGAAATTTCGCCTGGGCAGGAAGGGGGTATATGTGCCCAGTAAGGAAGTAGTTAATGGCTGTGTGTTGACTTATTTTGAGGGGACAGCAAATTTACACTGCTATACAAGCTGTACACTCACTACTTTACATTGTAGCAAAGTGTAATTTCTTCAGTGTTGTCACATGAAAAGATGGAAGAAAAGATTTACAAAAATGTGAGGGGTGTACTTACTTTTGTGAGATACGTGTCTATATATATATATATATATAGATATAATGTTTGGAGGTTCTAAGTAATTTTCTAGCAAAAAATGCTGATTTTTACTTGTAAACAACAAAATGTCAGAAAAAGGCTCGGTCTTTTTTTTTTTTTTTGCTGTTTGTGTCTTCCACTTCCAGTAACTGGGTGACATCAAGAAAAGGAAAATGTCCTCAACAGCAATAAAAACCTGGCACGGGTTCTAACCCTTTCTCATGCTATCCAAGACTAGAAGAAAAGAAAGTCTGTGCTCTTGGTTTCTGCCGGAGTATAAAGGGAGTGGAAACATTTCAAAAATATTACTAGAAGATATTAACTACGCCACTCACAGCCTGATGACGTCTAAGTGGTACTGGGAAAAAAAAATGAATCAGCAGTGGTGGAACAATAGCTAGAGCAGCCCAGGAAGCTGCCTGGGGGTGGAAGGAGCCCCATAAGGGGCAAATTAAAGTGGAGGTCCACCCTGAAAAAATCTTCACACTAAAAAATTCTAAAAAAAAAAAAAAAAAAATTTATAGAAAAAAATTTTATACTCACCCTAAATGCCTGTTGCTATGCGGAAGTCCCCTAATCTGACGCTAATGTTCCTCTTCTCCGTCCGCGGTGGCTCTCCTTCCGCTTCCTCTTCTTGTGAATGGGCCGCGCTGCCTTCTGGGAACTGTGTGTATCCCAGGAGGCAAGCCGCCCATTCACAAAGCGCCGTGCGAGTGGCGCATGCGCAGTAGGAAACGGGCAGTGAAGCCTTACGGCTTCACAGCCTGTTTCCCCTACTCAGAATGGAGGAGCCAGGAGCCTGCCAGCAGCGATCGAACGCCGTGGCAGGACCGACATCGCGGAAGAGTAGGACAGGTAAGTGTCCTTATTAAAAGTCAGCAGCTACACTGTTAGTAGCTGCTGACTTTTTTTTTTTTTTTCCTGCACCACCGCTTTAAGTATTGAAGGTCTGTGTGCATGTGAAGATAACACAAACCCATCACTTTATGAAAGTGGATGTAAACCCAAAAAAATTTTTTATTTTTTTTTTGCTGTCACAATGTAGAGTATAAGATTTCCTATCATTTGTGCCAGGTCTTGCCGCAAAGAGTTAATCCAGCTCTGAGCAATCCTCTTTTATTGTTCAGGGAGATAAACGGACAAACAGAGAAAAACCTTTGTCCGTTCCGCCCCCTTGCTTTGAGTGACAGCTTATTTACATATCTCGGGCACTACCTTTAGACAGGCATTATTTTTTAATTCCCACCCCCACTCCTTTTCTGAAGTCATGTGGTTACTTTTCTGGATTTTGACTGGATGTTAGTGATCATAGCAGAAGGAATACACAGGAGAAAATGCATGTTGACAAGGGGAGTGTAGAGGTGGGCGGGGAGTCTACTGACATCACGACTCCACCCACCGAGCTCCAGACAACAGATCCACCCACAGAATCTGCAGTTTTTCAGTTCTTATAACAGACAGGGGAGACATTTGACAGATAAGGATACATGCAGGAGGCGTCTATATCCTTATAGATCAGCACTATGGCAGTAGTTTAGAAAGGATGATGCCGCGTACACACGATCATTATTCACGGCGGTTAAAAAACCGCCGTGAATAATGTCATTTAAAATGGGGGAACAGCTTGTTCCCCACACACGGTCGTTTTTCACGTCTTTTTTTCTCTTATCGAGAAAAACGACCGTCTGTGGGCTCCGCGGCAGTGTTTCCCTATGGGAAACACTGCCGCGGAAAAAATTTAGGAAAAAACGACGAGAAAAATTAGAACATGTTCTAATTTTTCTCGTCGTTTTTAATGCCGTTTTTCTCGTCGAGAAAAACGACAAAATGCCCACAGACGATCATTTTTCTCGTCAAATGGGAAAAATTTCGTTTTTCCCGACGACAAAAACTGCCGTGTGTACGCGGCATGAGAGTGGCTTTACATCCACTTTAAGTATTGCAGAGGTTGCTCCTGACACTGACCCTTTGTAACTCTAAACTGGTAACCCGTAATTTGCCACCATTCCACGAGTGTGCATAATTTTAAAGCGGGACATGTTAGGTATCTATTTATTTGGCATAACATCATCTTTCACATTATACAAAAAAATGGCGAAATTATTTTTTTTAAAAAGTGTTCCCAACCCCCCCCCCCCCCCAAAAAAAAAATGTATATATACAGTGCCTTGAAAAAAGTATTCATACCCCCTGAAATTTTCCACTTTTGTCATGTTACAACCAAAAAAGTGAATGTATTGTATTGGGATTTTATGTGATAGACCAACACAAATTGGCACATGATTGTGAAGTGGAAGGAAAATGATAAATGGTTTTCAACATTTTTTACAACGTGTTTCCTCTCAAGCCTGCCTTGCATACACACGTGTGTGAAAAAAAAACGCTCGAGCAAAGCGCGGTGACGTACAACACGTACGACAGCACTATAAAGGGGAAGTTCCATTCGGATGGCGCCACCCTTTGGGCTGCTTTTGCTGATCCTCGTGTTAATAAACTTTGGTGAGAGACGATTCGCGCTTTTCAGCCTCGTGCTTTTCAGTCCGTTACAGCGTGACGAATGTGATATCTCCATTAGGAACGCTAGTTTTACCAGAACGAGCGCTCCCGTCTCATACTTGATTCTGAGCAAGGGCGTTTTTTTTTCCCCTCATAAAAGCCTACACACGGCCGTTTTTCACAACGTTAAAAAGAACGACGTGAAAAACGACGAGAAAAAATAGAGCAGGTTCTTAATTTTTTTTCGGGCATTTTTCTCGTTGAGAAAACTGTTATGGAGCATACACACCACCATTTTTCACGACCATTTTTAAAAATTGCATTTTTCTTGTTATGAAAAACGGTCGTGTGTACGCGGCATTAGTCTTTTTGGGGATGTCTCTACCAGATTTGCACATCTAGAGAGGGAAATGTTTGCCCATTCTTCTCTGCAAAATATCTCAAGCTCTGTCAGATTGGATGGAGAGTGTCTGTGATCAGCAATTTTCAAGTCTTGCCACAGATTCTCAATTGGATTTAGGTCTGGACTTTGACTGCGCCATTCTAACACATGAATATACTTTGATGTAAACCATTACATTGTAGCTCTGGCTGTATGTTTAGGGTCGTTGTCCTGCTGGAAGGTGAATCTCCGCCCCAGTCTCAAGTCTTTTGCAGACTCTAATGCCGCGTACACACGATCGGACTGTCCGTCAAAATAAAGTCCGACGGAGTTTCCGACGGAATTCCATTCAAGCTGTCTTGCATACACACTGTCACACCAAATTCCGACCGTCCAAAACGCGGTGACGTACAACACGTAAGACGGCACTATAAAGGGGAAGTTCAAATCCAACGGCGCCACCCTTTGGGCTGCTTTTGCTGATTTTGTGTTAGCAAAGTTTTGGTGAGAGACGATTCGCGCTTTTCATCCTCGTGCTTTTCAGTCCGTTACAGCGTGACGAATGTGCTATCTCCATTATGAACGCTAGTTTTACCAGAACGAGCGCTCCCGTTTCGTACTTGATTCTGAGCATGCATGTTTTTTTTCTCGGTCGGAGTTCCATACAGACGATCGGAATTTCAGATTTTTTTTTCATCGGAGAAAAAGAAAACATGTTCTCTTTCTAAATCCGTTGGAATTTCCAATGGAAAAAGGCAGATGGGGCATACACACGGTCGGAATATCCGATTCCGTCTGACTTTTTTCATCGGAAATTCCGATCTTGTGTACAAGGCATTACAGGTTTTCTTCTAAGATTGCCCTGTATTTGGCTCCATCCATCTTCCCATAAACTCTGACCAGCTTCCCTGTCCCTGCTGAAGAAAAGCATCCCCACAACATGATCCTGCCGCCACTATGTTTCACGGTGGGGATGATGTGTTCAGGGTGATGTGCAGTGTTAGTTTTCCACCACACATAGCGTTTTGCTTTCAGGCCAAAAAGTTAAATTTTGGTCTCATCTGACCAGAGCACCTTCTTCCACATGTTTGCTGTGTCCCCCACATGGCTTCTCACAAACTGCAAACAAGACTTCTAATGATTTTCTTTCACCAATGTCTTTCTTCTTGCCACTCTTCCATAAAGGGCAGATTTGTGGAGTGCACGACTAATAGTTGTCCTGTGAACAGATTATCCCACCTGAGCTGTGGATCTCTGCAGCTCCTCCAGAGTCACCATGGACCTCTTGTCTGCTTCTCCGATGAATGCTCTCCTTGCCCAGCCGGTCAGTTTAGCTGGACGGCCATGTCTTGGTAGGTTTGCAGTTGTGCCATACTCTTTTCATTTTTCGAATGTTGGATTGAACAGTGCTCCGTGAGATGTTCAAAGCTTGGGATATTTTTTTATATCCTAACCCTGCTTTAAACTTCTCCACAACTTTATCCCTGAGCTGTCTGGTGTGTTCCTTGGCCTTCATGATGCTATTTGTTCACTAAGGTTCTCTAACAAACCTCTGAGGGCTTCACAGAACAGTTGTACTGAGATTAAATTACACACAGGTGGACTCTATTTACTAATGTAGCAGGGTATTCCCCTATATTGGGAAGAAACTACATTACCCATAACCCCATTCTTGTGATGTTCCACCGCAGAGACTCATGGGAGGGGTTATAAAAGGAGGAGGAGAGGCCGGGCTCGGCCTCTTTGGGGGACACGAGACTTCACAGACGGATCCTCCTGTGCGGATGTGTCGGAGTGCAAGGCCTGAAGCCTGAGGCCTTGCTCTGCACCAAAGAGCCTTCCACCCTTCCCTCTGCGAGCCTGGGTGGCATCTGACTTTGTGAGCTACAGCCTTGTCGGATCGGGGGCCCGATCGTTGGAGAGATCGAGTGTGTGTGACACGACCGGTGGAGGTTTCCCGGACTGGATCCGTGGTCCGGCGGGTGAGAGGGCGTAAGCCCAGCTAAGATACTGTTGCTGTATATAGGCCTATAGACTGCCGTGGCCTACAAGTTATTTTCATACCCCTTGGATTACAAAGTTATACTCTGTTTAAAGTGCACCACCATTACAGACCTGCCGGTGAAGAAAGAAGGACTAAGTTTAAATATTAGAACCAGGCCTGGTGGGGATTCTAGCGTGTTTGATTACTGCGCCATAGGGCACTTAGTTAACGGTCGCCCGTATGGCGCACCTGTAGCGTGTGTTACTATATAGTGTGTTAGAGTGGCAGGACGCTGCCCTTAGGAGTGATTATCTTGAACTGTGATTACTGTTACCCCTTTATCCATATTGAGAATTAATGAGTAAAACACTTTACCTATTACAATTCATTACTGTGTCCTTGCTTAGTTATTCTATTGCATAGGACATATCCTTGATTGTTAGTACTAGCTGTGCCAGAAGGGGGTAGAGCCTATTGCCGGGGGTTGGCGGAGCTGCACTCAGGGCCCAAATCTAATTCTGCGGCCTCCTTAGTTGGAGGTATCGCTACACGTGGGGGTTCTCGTCCGGGATCCTGATGCAGCAAGCGAACGCCAGAAGTGCCGGCATGGACCCCATGGATCCAAGAGCGGTAGAAGAGTGGTGCAAAGCCGCTAATACAGAGCCAAAACAGTCGATAGCCATTAGCCTTCCTGGCGAGAAATGGTCAAGTGAGACGGTAGAGGAACTGATGAGTTCAGTGTCCCCAGATCACACACCGTGGGTGATAGACATGAAGACAGACCCAAACATCTCATATCAATACGCATTAGTGGAATATTGGGACGGGATGCCAGAGGCCTGTAAGCACAAGTGTCTGCGGACGCCAGACAACAGAACATTTAGGCTGGCGCACGCAATAACTGTAGAAAGGGAACCATCCCCTACGGGATCGCCACAGGCTGCGGCCCGAACTACACCTGAAAGAGAAGACAGGGTGACACCCCCGGTGGCACCTGCATCGGCCACTGCTATATCACCAGAACTGATAAATGCAATAGGGGATTTGCTAGCCAAATGTCAGAAGACAAGTACGGTGCATGTGGAAACTAGCTACCGGAGACTAAAAATATTCTCAGGGAAGCTCCCTGTCCCGGCAGGGGAAGAAGATTTTGATACTTGGGTGGAACAGGCATTACAGGCGGTGGAGGCATGGGAGGTGCCTGAAGCACAGAAGAGGCAGCGAGTGTTAGAAAGCCTTAAAGGTGCAGCAGCAGAAGCAGTGAAAAGTTTCCGGTTTGGGAATGCAGGGTGCACGGCGCAGGATTGTTTAGCTATGCTGCAGGAAGAGTTTGGTCAATTAGACAAGGTGACAGAGACGGTCTACCAGTTTGAACACACTTTCCAAAAACCGGAGGAGAAACTTTCCGAGTATGTCAGAAGGCTAAACAGGCTGCTGTGCAAGATTGTGTTAAAGAAAGGGATGAAGCCCCAAGATGCCGATGCGGCAAGAATGAAGCAAGTCTTAAAGGGAGCGCTACGCTCCGATCCAGTCTGGCTGCACCTGAAAACCTTGGGAGGAGGAATGTTGCTGACTTATGCTGTTTTAATAAAAATTATCAGAGATGAGGAGGCGCTGCAACAGGACCAGCAGAAGGATAAGACAATTGTTGTACCCGCACAGGTGCTGGTCAATCCAGTAATGACCCCTGAAAGAGAGGCGGAGATAGACACCCTAAAAACTCAGATGTCCAAGGTGTTAGAGATATTGACCTCTCTGATAGCAAAAGACACAGAGTGTCCCAAGAAGGAAAGTCCAAGGAAGGAATTGTTCCCGATTGCCTCAGCACCCGAACCTTTACAAGAATGGGGAGATATAGTCTGCTTCAACTGTGGGGGAGTTGGCCACATTGCAGCCACATGTTCTAGTCCGAAGAAGAAGAGACCCGACAACCGCAAGCCGGCGGGAAACTCCAGAGGGCCCCGGTGAAGGAGTCAACCGGGTGCCCACCATCTTCAGTAAACTCCAAGCTGAATGCGAAGAAAAAGAGAGATAGAACACCAAAGGGGAAACGCAATACCCCTCAACAAAGCTATACTCCAAGAAGAAGGGGGGAGACCCCTCAGGAGAGGCACGGCACCCCCAAAGGGGGTGCCCACCCAAGAAAAATAATAGTACGCCTCAGCGGGTTCCTACACCCATTAAAAGGAGGGAAGTCAGTGCATACCAGGCTCAAGAAAGGTTCAAGTCCAAAGGGAATAGGACAAGAGAGAGTCCAAAGGGAAAAGGTCTGAAGAAGGCGGCTCCTGCCGGACCATATCCAGAGAAGCTGGTAGGCCCATCCCCTATAGTGCCCATTCAAGTGGAGGGAGTCTACACCAGGGGCCTCCTGGATACCGGGGCACAAGTGACCCTACTATACCGGGACTTCTACGACAGGCACCTGAGTCATCTGCCTATCCAGAAGATAGAGGAGCTGGAAATATGGGGAATTGGAACCCAGAGTTTCCCTTACGACGGCTACCTTCCCATCCAAATGACCTTTGACCCATCCGTGGCTGGGAAGGCCGAAGTGTTTGACACCCTGGCAGTTGTGTGTCCTAGGCCGCCTGGAGCCAACAAGAATTCCCTTATAATAGGGACAAACACGGACCTGGTCCGAAGACTCCTGACCCCTCTCGTGACAGAAGAAAGACAAGCAGCTACCAAGATCCATCCCATGCTGAAGACAGCCTACCAACGGCTGGTCCAAGAGCGGGAGACCCCTGGAGAGGAGATAGGGAAGGTGTGGAGACTTGGAAGAGAAGGGGTAGTGTTGCAGCCCGGTGAAGTAACCTGTCTCAGGGCCACTGTGAAGCTTACTTGGGAGCAGCCTGGTCCCTTTGTCATGCTGGAGTCAGACCCAAGGGGTGAGTCCTCAGGCCTGGAGGTGATACCGGAAGTGATTCCGCTGAAGGTCCTGAAGAAGGCCCATTATAGAGTTCCAGTGAGTGTTAGGAATACTACCAAAGACCCCATGGACATCCCAGCCAGAATGTTGCTAGGCCAGGTGAGCCCCTGTTACCCTGTCAGAAGTGAAGAGGACAGGTGAAGAAGGGGATGTTTGGGAGAAGCTGACCATGGAAAACCCGAATCTGTCCAGGGCTTGGAAAGAGAGAGCCAAGGCCCAGTTGAATAGATGGGAGAAGATCTTCTCTAAGGATGAGTTTGATGTGGGGTGTGCAAGGAGTGCCACCCATCGGATCCGCCTCCAGGAAGATAAGCCCTTCCGAGAAAGGGTCAGGCGGGTCCCGCTAGCAGATCTGGAGGATCTGAGGGAACAACTTGCAGAACTCAAGAGGACTGGTGTGATACGGGAGTCCAGAAGCCCCTATGCCTCTCCCATAGTGGTGGTCCGAAAGAAGAATGGATCATTGAGGCTCTGTATAGACTACAGGACTCTCAACAGGAGAACCATACCTGACCAATACACCACTCCGAGGATAGAGGATGCCCTACAGAGCTTGTCTGGAGCCAAATGGTTCAGCGTTATGGATCTCAAGAGTGGGTACTATCAGATTCCGATGCACCCAGCAGACAAGGAGAAGACAGCTTTCATAACCCCAGTGGGGTTCTTTGAATTCGACCGGATGCCCCAAGGTCTGTCTGGAGCCCCAGCTACTTTCCAACGCCTCATGGAAAAGACAGTAGGGGACATGAACTTGATCGAAGTCCTTGTATACCTAGACGATGTCATTGTCTTTGGGAGAACCTTGGAGGAACATGAAGAGAGGCTGGAGAAAGTGTTGAGAAGACTCAGTGAGGAAGGACTTAAGCTTTCGCCTGAGAAGTGTCGGTTCTACCAGTCTTCTGTGAACTATCTGGGGCACATAGTATCTGAAGAAGGGGTGGCCACAGACCCTGAGAAATTGGAGGCAGTTACCTCCTGGCCACAGCCCACCACAGTAACAGAACTCAGATCCTTCTTGGGCTTCTGCTCCTACTACAGGAGGTTTGTGGAGGGATTTGCCCGAATTGCTAGACCATTGAATGAGTTGCTCAAGACTGAAGGAGAGGAGGATGGATCGGGGCCCAGGAGGCCAGGAGAGTCCATCAGAGATCAGTGGAATCAGAAGTGTGAAGAGGCTTTCCAGGAATTGAAGAGGAGCCTGACCACTGCACCAGTCTTGGCCTATGCAGACCCAACCAAACCCTATGAACTGCACGTGGATGCTAGTCATGACGGTCTGGGAGGAGCACTCTACCAAGAACATGAGGGGCAATTGCGGCCTGTTGCCTATGTGAGTAGGAGCCTGACCCCCTCTGAGAAGAACTACCCCACTCACAAGCTGGAGTTCCTGGCCCTCAAGTGGGCGGTAGTAGACAAGCTCAAAGACTACCTGTATGGAGCAGAGTTCACTGTGAAGACCGACAACAACCCCCTTACTAGGCTTGTGCAATTCATTTCGTAAAGAATCGAAATTCGTCCGAATTTAGCAACTTTCGGACATTCGGAAGCATTCGAATTTCCGAACAGAGCAATTACGAATAAGACCGAATCCGAAATAAATTATACCGCAAAATAGCGAATGCCCGAAGGTCTTCGGCATAATTCGTTATGAAAAAAGTTACGAATGTACAAATCCATTCGAAGCACAATAACACTCACTCTGCTCTCTGCTTCTCCCTCACCATGCTGAACTCCCTCTCAAAATGGTGTACAGGGGGCGGAGGTTATAGCCGCATGAAAAAACAAAAGTAAAATACGAGATTTCGAATCCATTCGAAGCACAATAACACTCACTCTGCTCTGCTGTCTGCTTCTCCCTCACCGTGCTGAACCCTCTCAAAATGGTGTACAGGGGCGGAGCCTATAGCCGCATGTAAAAAACGAAAGTAAAATACGAGATTTCGAATCGTTACAAATAACCGCTATGTATTTAGAAAAGTACAAATCCATTCGAAGCACATTAGGCATAATAGGCAGCGTCATTGTGAGAGAGACACGGAAAATTACGAATCAACGAACCCAAAAAAAGTTACGAAAGTAGGAGTTGTGTCCAGAATCAACGAAAAACAACGTACTCTACCGAAAGTACGAATTATAAAGCAACAAAAAATTCAACGAAAAATGTCGCTTGCAAAAATACGAATGAGTCCGAACACGAAAAATCCCGTCTAGCAAAATTACGAATGATTACGAATCAACAGGACCGGAAAGAAACGAACCGAAACGGAACGAATTTTTCCGTTGTGCACAAGCCTACCCCTTACCTACCTGTTCACCACGGCCAAGCTGGATGCCACTGGACACAGGTGGCTGACCGCACTGTCTGGATTCAACTTCAGCCTTAAGTATAGACCAGGAGTGGGGAATCGAGACGCAGACGCCCTGTCCAGAAGATCTCATTCCCCGACCATTGAAATAGAAGATTGGACCCAAGTGGCACCGGACGGGGTGCAGGCCCTTTGTCAAGGAGCTGCATTCCAAGCCCGAGGATGCTCCAGAGCAGAGGAAATAGGAGTTACCACGGTGGGAGTCCCCAAACACTACTGTGGAGTAGCTCAATTGGAAGAGGACAACCTACCAAGACTGTCCAAGAAGGAATTGAGGTGTGACCAATTGGAAGACCCCATGGGGAGATTGGTCCTGGAGGCCTTGAAAAATCAGGATCCAAACATACTCATGCGTCAACCTTCAAAAGAAGCTCGCCTACTGAGGAAGGAGTGGGATAGGTTGCAGTTACATCAGGGAGTGGTCTACCGAAGGGGCCCCTCTGATGACTCAGAAGATAAGTGGCAGATGTTCCTCCCAGAGAAACATCGGGAGACTGTTCTGATGGCCTTGCATGACAATCATGGCCACCTAGGGGCTGAAAGGACCTTTCAACTTGTCAGAAGTCGGTTCTATTGGCCCTGCATGAGGGCAGAGGTAGAGGAGTACTGCCACTCATGTGCGCGATGCATCCAGAGGAAGACTTTGCCTCATCAAGCTGCCCCAATGGGCCATCTACAGAGCCAAGGGCCCATGGACCTGGTGTGCATTGATTTTATCTGCCTCGAACCCGACCTGAGTGGACTAGGAAATGTTCTGGTGATAACCGACCATTTCACCCGATATGCCCAGGCCTTCCCCACCAAAGATCAGAAGGCCTCCACCGTGGCCAAGGTACTTATGGAGAAGTATTTTGTCCATTATGGGCTGCCACAGAGACTCCATTCAGACCAAGGGAGGGACTTCGAGAGTAAGCTGATCCGGAAGCTCTTGGATTCGTTGGCGATTAAGAAGACTCGAACTACACCTTACCATCCTCAGGGAGATGCTCAGCCGGAAAGGTTCAACCGAACCTTGCTCAACATGTTGGGGACTCTGGAAAGCGAGAAAAAGCAACATTGGAGCAAACACATAGCAGCCATAGTACATGCTTACAACTGCACCATCAGTGATGCTACAGGCTACTCCCCATATCGACTCATGTTTGGGAGAGAAGCGAGACTACCGGTGGACCTGGCTTTTGGCACCTCACTGGACCATTCCTCAGTCACCTCCCACAAAGGATATGTGGACAGGCTCAGACACAGCCTGAAAGTAGCATATGAACAAGCTCAAGCGGCCTCAGATCAAAGGGGAGCTCGGAATAAAAGAAATTACGACTTGAAGGTCCGGGTACAAGACCTACAGCCCGGGGATCGAGTACTGTTGCGCAATCTGGGAGTCCCCGGAAAGCACAAACTTGCAGACAGATGGAGATCTGAACCCTATGTCATCTGCAGGAAGTTGCCGGGCCTACCTGTCTACAAGGTGAAGCCAGAGGGAAAGGTAGGCCCACTGAAGACATGGCATCGAAACCACCTGCTCCCACTTGCGGAGGCAGTTAGAATACCTTCCGTGGGAGACTCCCCTACACCGGCCTCTATCTTGGATACTCCTAGGCCGCACACTCGGTCACAGACCTCCCGAGCTGGAAATGGAGAAGCCTCCCAACTTAGTGGAGATGAAGAAGGAGAGCTTGATTGGCTGTGGTCTTCTCCAACTCCAGGAACTTCTATCATAGATCTTCCAGCCACCCAAGATACCACAGATGAAACACTGAACCCAGAGGCTACAGAATTCATCCCTCTCAGTCCTTCAACAGATTACTGGGAAGATGCCCATGATAGTTGCTCCGAGGAAGAGGAGCCTGTGGCACCAGAGCCAGAGATTCCAGGAGAGCAAAGAGCTCGAAGAGTCATTCGACCTCCTAAGAAGATGACCTACCCCCAGATGGGGAACAGTTCGGAAGACTCTGTGGTCACTGCTAGGAGAAATGCTGAGATTCCGGATCCCTCCACTGTCCATTTGGTGGAGGGCAACCCCAGCTCACTCTCTGGCACAGTTAGGCAGGCCACCCATGATAATGTGACCTGTGGGCAAGGGAATTCAACCCCTCAGTTATGGTGGGAATCCCCTATCCCAACATCGTTTTCAGAATTGTCCAATGTTGTATATAGTTGTTGCTAAAATTTATCTTTGGGGACCAAAGAGTTTAAGTGGGGGGAGTGTGTAGCGGGGTATTCCCCTATATTGGGAAGAAACTACATTACCCATAACCCCATTCTTGTGATGTTCCACCGCAGAGACTCATGGGAGGGGTTATAAAAGGAGGAGGAGAGGCCGGGCTCGGCCTCTTTGGGGGACACGAGACTTCACAGACGGATCCTCCTGTGCGGATGTGTCGGAGTGCAAGGCCTGAAGCCTGAGGCCTTGCTCTGCACCAAAGAGCCTTCCACCCTTCCCTCTGCGAGCCTGGGTGGCATCTGACTTTGTGAGCTACAGCCTTGTCGGATCGGGGGCCCGATCGTTGGAGAGATCGAGTGTGTGTGACACGACCGGTGGAGGTTTCCCGGACTGGATCCGTGGTCCGGCGGGTGAGAGGGCGTAAGCCCAGCTAAGATACTGTTGCTGTATATAGGCCTATAGACTGCCGTGGCCTACAAGTTATTTTCATACCCCTTGGATTACAAAGTTATACTCTGTTTAAAGTGCACCACCATTACAGACCTGCCGGTGAAGAAAGAAGGACTAAGTTTAAATATTAGAACCAGGCCTGGTGGGGATTCTAGCGTGTTTGATTACTGCGCCATAGGGCACTTAGTTAACGGTCGCCCGTATGGCGCACCTGTAGCGTGTGTTACTATATAGTGTGTTAGAGTGGCAGGACGCTGCCCTTAGGAGTGATTATCTTGAACTGTGATTACTGTTACCCCTTTATCCATATTGAGAATTAATGAGTAAAACACTTTACCTATTACAATTCATTACTGTGTCCTTGCTTAGTTATTCTATTGCATAGGACATATCCTTGATTGTTAGTACTAGCTGTGCCAGAAGGGGGTAGAGCCTATTGCCGGGGGTTGGCGGAGCTGCACTCAGGGCCCAAATCTAATTCTGCTGCCTCCTTAGTTGGAGGTATCGCTACACTAATTAGGTGACTTCTGAAGGCAATTGGTTCCACTAGATTTTAGTTAGGGGTATCAGAGTAAAGGGGGGCTGAATACAAATGCCCCCCCACACTTTTCACATATTTATTTGTAAAACATTTGGAAAACCATTTATCATTTTCCTTCCACTTCACAATTATGTGCCACTTTGTGTTGGTCTATCACATAAAATCCCAACAAAAATTTACGTTTTGGTTGTAATATGACAAAATGTGGAAAATTTCAAGGGGTATGAATACTTTTTCAAAGCACTGTATAATGTTTTGGAGGTTCTGAGTAATTGTCTAAGAAAAAAAAAGATGATTTTTACATGTAGGAGAGGAATGCCAGAATTGGCCCGGTATGGAAGTGATTAAACAGAGGCTTGTAAAACATAAATGCTCAGACTAATTTAGCAAGGTCACAATGTAAGTATACCCCTAAGAGCTCGCTCACATCAGGCCCATTGGGCAGCATTGCCCGTCGCAGTCTCAACGCAAACACAAGGCTGGAAGCTTCATACGGGGCCCTTTTTTACACCAATGCACTGCAATAAAACGATGCAGATATACATGTAGCGGGGTCTCTAAAATTAGGTAGGACACTCAGGTGTGTAAGTAAGGGAATAATGGACCATTTGTGTTCATGGAGGATTGGACGGTGTAATAATCTCCTTGGCCTCCGGGTGGCGGGGTACCCGTAGGCTCAAGGTAGATTGGCCGTCACAGTGCTACCCTTTTTGTCCCTTTCCGGAGATGGTACGGCGAGGGCGGGGAACCTGCCATGGTGTCGATGGGAGGAGATAAAAGGGGGAGACGCCCTAACCACGAGGTCTTTTGGAGGATCTCCTTCACGCGCCCAGGCACCTTAGGCCTGGGTGCGGGCGGTTCCGGATTCCTGCCCAGGCGCCCTAGGCCTGACCGGAATGGAGTTGGAGTCCATCCCAGGCACCTTCAGCCTGGGGTGAGGTACTAAGCCAGGAGGCCTGGGGCCCAGTGACTTCGACTGGGTCCCGCGAGGGTGGAGAAGTCCGAGGGTCCCTGAAGTGGATGGGGCCCATGTCTGAGGCGAGGAGGCCTGGGAGGTTACCCATTCGGAGAGTCTGGAGCAGCATCAACCCAGTGACGGATGGGCCTCTGGTAACTC
Organism: Rana muscosa; assembly: GCA_029206835.1. Taxonomy (NCBI): domain Eukaryota; kingdom Metazoa; phylum Chordata; class Amphibia; order Anura; family Ranidae; genus Rana; species Rana muscosa. The sequence goes on from CM055118.1 coordinate 352,868,207, forward strand.
CCTTGGAGGGACATCTTCCCCTGACAGGGGCCGCAGCGCAGCGAAGGTACTCCTATCTACGTTCTCTTGAGTCGCTGGTAGAGACTCTCAAGTTCTAAGTCCTTTCTAGCCAAGGCTATAGTAACCGCTGGCGAGATCGCAGTGGTTTAGCTGACAACCAGGATATTGCCTCGACCTGCTCATCCCCCGTATCAAAATGTTAACAAGTCGCAACCAGTTGGCTACTGAAGCACTGTTTATTGTGAGATATGCAATAAAACAAGAGTTGGACTGTGATCGGTGTGTGGAACTCTGGTTAATGGGAGCAGACGGAAGTGTTGACACAGCAGGACTTGATTCTAGACAAAAGCACACAGGCCCGAGGAAATATCTGGTACTGGCCTTCACCTCACCCACAGTTATGGGGAGGACATGGGCCGTAGCGCATCTCACCCTGTCGTGTGTCATACCCCTAGACAAAAGAGATGGGGTGAGGCCGCTACACGTGGGGGCTCGTGAGTCCGGGATGATGTGTGTTTTGACTTTGGAAGTAAGAATGGCTGTGTCTGGACTTTGCTGCCCGGAGGAGTTCCGAGCAGGTCGGCCATGTGATTGGCCAAAGTGCATCCCTGCTCAAAGTCGTGGAAATGACCCTAGGACGGGAAAGGCCCATGCAGAGGAGCGAGAAGAGGGAGGAGTCCAGCCGTGTGAAGTACTACATGTGGGGGCTTTTATTGCACTGCACCACGAAGCACCCCGTGACTGCGCAGTTCATGGGCGGAGCCTGATGGAAGCCTGCGAAAATGTGCAAGTCGTGGGAGGAGTCTGGCCATGTGGAGGAACTCTCGTGGAGACTTTGGCGCATGGTCAGTGCGTGATGGAGCAGCAGACAGTCGGGATGGCCTCAAGCTCCCCGTGGATTCCGGTTCCCTACCCCACGAAGATGACTACGTTCGCTGCTCCCCTTACAGACACAGGGATAAGAATCAGGCCCCGAGGACAGTTGGCTTTGTACTCATGCAGAGACACGGAGGCCCTCGGCGTGATCTGTCCTGGATGTTTGGGACTGGTGGTTCACCTGAAGCCATTCGGGCGTTGCGAAGCATGCAAAGAGTTCTTGTTCGAGGTGGAGCCATCCACAGTAAGGCCCCGGGCCCTTCGCCTCAACAGCCTCACAGGTACCGCTACTCCGGAAGGGGAGATCCAGGCCTTTGCGGAGGTTCCCGTGCGCACTGACCAGGGCGATGTGACTGCCCAATCAGAGACTGAGAGAGAAAAATCTGAGGATGCTGTTTCGGTCACCACAGATTCTCTGCTCCCACCTCCGAAGAGGAAAGTCGGCTTGGTGCAGGCCTCCTGTGGTCGTGGAAGAGCTTCACCCCGTCGCTTGCCTGGCCTGGATGGATCCGGTTGGAAGAGTCCTGGACATCCCAGTTCTACAAAAGGTCAAGGTGAGCCAGGGGCTGGGACTGTGGTGGTGGTTGGAGGTGTCGGGGGTCCACAGTCGGTGGAGCCCGCAAGGGAGGGTAGTACCACGTCTACCAGAGACTACCTTCCCGCCGAGATGTATGACACTTCCGACCTAGAGTCACTGTCGGATTGTGGAGATGACGATGAGATTGATGAACTGTTTCACCAGAAGGGCTGGGACAAACGCCCGTTACCTATGTTACGTGCACCGCAGGATTCCCCTATGTCAATAGGAGACAGCACGCCCCGGGTACAGGCCCCGGAGTCTATGAGGAAGCCTAGTCCTCAAATTACCTTCCCACAATCTACAACATCGGCCGTCTTGGTGGCGGGGATGCAACGCGCATCGCTACGAGCACCGAGAGAAAAGCCATCAGAGGTAGTGAAAGTACCTCGGCACCCGGAGGCCATCGTTCAACCCGGGGAAGGTGAGCGGGATGCCATGCCTCCTTTGGCCAGATTGCAACGACTTTTCTCACAGAGAGTCGCCCGTGAGTATGGGTGGGAATATCCTTACTTGCCCCGGGACTTACTTTTTGAAGTTGAGGTCATACGCCAGAGATGGTATGATGAATTTGTTTGGGAAAAACTCAAAGTACCCCATGCACGAAGATACTTGTCCTGTTCGCCACCCGTGTCGAAAAAGTTTAGAGACTGCAGAACAGACTCGATGTGGGGCCACCATATCCACGCAGACAAGGTGCGCATCTGCAGGAAAGATGGAGAGGACGCTGACTATTCTATTGAGGTTTTCGATAAGCATCTGAAGCCTTTGTTCTTGCCTGACCCGAGGTTTTATTTGTGAGAAGAGACTCATTTGTTTTTTTGTGACAACCTTCTAGAAGTGTTCTTGCCGGAGCATCCGAACTGTACCCTAGTTTTTATTTGGGGTTTTGTTTTCTACTCTTTGGAGGAATGAGAGCAGTTTTTGTTTGTTCTCTCTTCCTCACAGTTCAAAGACAGACTTTGGGGTAGAATTAGTGTAGGGACGCAGGAAGAATGAAGATTGCACCAAGTGTCATTACCGCGGCACTGTCACCAGGTGGCAGTGTTGTGCAACGGCTGTTTGTTTTTTTTTACACGCGCATCACTTTACTCATTGGAGCGAATGGGTCTATCGGCTGATGGACCCATTCATTCCAAATTAACACAAAATGTTAGGATGTTGTGTTTTCTTTTTTTTTCCCTTCTGCAGGAGATTCGTCTGTCAAGACTACTGAGTATGGGGTGGTTCTTAGACAAGTGAGGGGAGGGATTGTATATGTGTACATGTTAGATGGTTTTAGGGAAAAGTTTTATTGTTTTATGTTCCCTTCCCCTTTGAGCAGGTCTTGGTTTGGTTAAGGTTCAAAATTTTAGGGATAGCCTCTGGGGCCAGGCTTATGTCATCACTCCATGGGAGACATGGGTTTGCACCAGACGCTGGGCACCAGCGTCAAATCACAGGGGGGAGTATGTAGCGGGGTCTCTAAAATTAGGTAGGACACTCAGGTGTGTAAGTATGGGAATAATGGACCATTTGTGTTCGTGGAGGATTGGACGGTGTAATAATCTCCTTGGCCTCCGGGTGGCGGGGTACCCGTAGGCTCAAGGTAGATTGGCCGTCACAGTGCTACCCTTTTTGTCCCTTTCCGGAGATGGTACGGCGAGGGCAGGGAATCTGCCGTGGTGTCGATGGGAGGAGATAAAAGGGGGAGACGCCCTAACCACGAGGTCTTTTGGAGGATCTTCTTCACGCACCCAGGCACCTTAGGCCTGGGTGCAGGCGGTTCCGGATTCCGGCCCAGGCGCCCTAGGCCTGACCGGAATGGAGTTGGAGTCCATCCCAGGCACCTTCAGCCTGGGGTGAGGTACTAAGCCAGGAGGCCTGGGGCCCAGTGATTTCGACTGGGTCCCGCGAGGGTGGAGAAGTCCGAGGGTCCCTGAAGTGGATGGGGCCCATGTCTGAGGTGAGGAGGCCGGGGAGGTTACCCATTCGGAGAGTCTGGAGCAGCATCAACCCAGTGACAGATGGGCCTCTGGTAACTCCCTTGGAGGGACATCTTCCCCTGACAGGGGCCACAACGCAGCGAAGGTACTCCTATCTACGTTCTCTTGAGTCGCTGGTAGAGACTCTCAAGTTCTAAGTCCTTTCTAGTCAAGGCTATAGTAACCGCTGGCGAGATCGCAGTGGTTTAGCTGACAACCAGGATAGTGCCTCGACCTGCTCATCCCCCGTATCAAAATGTTATCAAGTCGCAACCAGTTGGCTACTGAAGCACTGTTTATTGTGAGATATGCAATAAAACAAGAGTTGGACTGTGATCGGTGTGTGGAACTCTGGTTAATGGGAGCGGAGGGAAGTGTTGGCACAGAAGGACTTGATTCTAGACAAAAGCACACAGGCCCGAGGAAATATCTGGTACTGGCCTTCACCTTACCCACAGCTATGGGGAGGACATGGGCCGTAGCGCATCTCACCCTGTCGTGTGACATACCCCTAGACAAAAGAGATGGGGTGAGGCCGCTACATACATTTTACATGTGATAATGCGCCGCAATGATCTGCCACGCATACAGTTCAAGGATGGAAATGACCCTAAAAAGAAAAGAAAGCAAACTGCAGTCCACTGATGTGAAAGGACCCCAATATAAACTTTTCCCAGTGTGTGTGTGAATGAATATGTGTGTTTATGTCCACTCACCGGCCACTTTATTAGATACACCTTGCCAGGGCCGCCATCAGGAATTTTGGAGGCCCTTACACAGCTTCAGGCATGGGCCCCCTGGAGCACTGGAGCAGAGGAGAACCGTGGGGGGTGCTGCCGCCGCAAATTGAGAAGCTGGGGGGGGCAGCGGCGAATTGAGAAGCGGGGGGGTGCAAATTGTTGAGGTCGGGGGGGCTTTGAGTGCTGACAAAAAAAAGAACAAAGAAAGATGGGGGGTTGCCATCCGGGGCCCTGGGGACCTCTGGGCCCATTACAAAAAAAAAAAAAAAAATTTATAAAAAAAAAAAGTTATAAAAAAAAAAAGGGGGCCCTGGGGACCTCTGGGCGCCTTACAAAAAATAAATAAAAAATTAATAAAATTAAAAAAAAAAAAAATTTTTTAAAATAAAAAATACATAAAAAAGGGGGGTTACCATCCGGGGCCTCTGGGGACCTCTGGGCCCTTTACAAAAAAAAACATTAAAATATATATATATATATATATATATATATATATATATATATATTTATAAAAAATACATAAAAAGGGGGGTTACCATCCGAGGCCCTGGGGACCTCTGGACCCCTTACAAAAAAAAAAGAGGGGTTGCCATCCGGGCCCCTGGGGACCTCCAGGCCCCTTACAGGTGTACTACCTGTACCCCCCTGATGGCGGCCCTGCACCTTGCTAGTACCGGGTTGGACCCCCTTTTGCCTTCCGAACTGCCTTCATTCTTCATGGCATAGATTCATACAAGTGTTGGAAACATTCCTCAGAGATTTTGGTCCAAAGTGACATGATAGCATCAAACAGTTGCTGCAGATTTGTCGGCTGCACATCCATGATGGGATTCTCCCGTTCCACCACATCTCAAAGGTGTTCTATTGGATGAGATGTGGTGAGTGTGGAGGCCATTGGAGTGCAGTGACCTCATTGTCCAGTGGTGAGATGATTGGAGCTTTGTGACATAGTGCATTATCCTGCTGAAAGGAGCCATCAGAAGATGGGGACACTGTAGTCATAAAGGGATGGACATGGTCAGCAACAATACTCAGGAAGGCCGTGGCGTTTAAACGATGCTCAATTGGTACTAAGGGGTCCAAAGTGTGCCAAGAAAATATCCCCCCCCACCATTACCCCACCAGCCTGAACTGTTGATACAAGGCAGGATGGATCCCATGCTTTCATGTTGTTTACATCAAATTCTGACCCTCCATCTGAATGTCGCAGCTGAACTCGAGACTCATCAGCAACACTTTCTCAGCGGGAACGTGGGGGAACGCAGTTCCGGCACCTTCAGCACTGAATGTACTGTTTGTAATGGCAAGGGGTGCTGGGGTGTGCTGGAGGGGTCTATTTTTGTATGTTGGTCTATTGTTGCTGGTAGGGGATCTACTGTTGAGGGAGGGGTTTGTTTGCGGCTGCTGGGAGATCTGTTTTTGCTGCTGAAGGGTCTTTTTTTTGCTGGGGGGGGGGTGGGGTCTATTGTTGTTGGCTGCAGGAGATCCATTTTACTGCTTTTCTTGTTATGATTAACAAATTCCATACAAATGACTTAACATCACAAAATGATACTTGGCTCAGTGCTCAGAGGGGGGGTGGGGCGCGGAGACAAGAATTGACTCAGAAGGGGAGAGTTCCTGCTCCTATTCTCTGAGAAAAAAAAACCCTGCTCATCAGACCAGGCAACGTTTTTCTAATCTTCTATTGTCCAATTTTGGTGAGCAATGTGCGAATTGTAGCCTCAGTTTCCTGTTCTTAGCTGAGAGGAGTGGCACCCGGTGTGGTCTTCTGCTGCTGTAGCCCATCTGCTTCAAGGTTCAATGTATTGTGCGTTTAGAGATGGTATTCTGCATACCTTGGTTGTAACGAGTGGTTATTTGAGTTACTGTTGCCTGTCTATCACCTAGGCCAGTCTGACCATTCTCCTCAGACGTCAACAAAGCATTTTCATCCACTTAACCGCCGCTCACTGGATATTTTCTCCTTTTTGGACAATTCTCTATAAACCCTAGAGATGGTTGTGCGTGAAAATCCCAGTAGATAAGCAGTTTTTAATATACTAACCACCATGCCACCTTCAAAGTCCCTTAAATCCCCTTTCTTCCCCGATCTGATGCTCAGTTTGAACTTCAGCAAGTCATCTTCACCACGTCTAGATGCCTAAATGCACTGAGTTGCTGCCATGTGATTGGCTGATTAGCAATTTGTGTTACCAAGCAATTGAACAGGTGTACCTATGTAGTGCCACCCTCACTCCCCTCTCTTGTTCTTTCTCGTCTGTCTCTTGTCTAGGGGTATCTCAGAGGGGAGGGAGCAGGAACACCACGCCAGGCCTCCACCACATGTATCAGTGCGGTATAAGCAACGTTCTTAATTTACCTTCGGGTCAGTGTTGTGCACCTGGATCCTCCCTCCGAGAGTCACCTTGAGCAATGTCTGCTAGGAAATGAGCCCCACACCATTAAAGTCCAACACTCCTTTATTCTCATGCGAATGAACACAAACAGTTGAACTCCCTTGAATATAGAACAGGAAAGGAGGTGTGGATGTGAATAGGCCCAGACACAATCGTTCTCCACTTTCTCCCCTGAAAGTGGGTTGCGGTCTCCGCACGAGGGGGAATTTCCTTCCAGGCGGTCTCCGACGAGAGGCTCACCTGTCACCGGCAATATGCTGCACCGGGTCTTCAAGTGAGGAGCTCCCCCCGGTCCATTGCGCCTTCCGGATTCGGGTACCCATCCCTGGGTTCCCTAGGATCTCCTTCCCTCGCGGAACTCAGTGTTGGGCACTGAGCTCCGGACCTCCATTCAAGTACCTCACCCCAGGCTAAAGGTGCCTGAGATGGAACACGATCTCCAGTGGTCCTCCAGGCCTAGGCCACCCAGAGGACCGGCACAAACCACCGTCCGCAGACTAAAGGTGTCTGGGACTACGAACCCCGTGACCAAGATGGCCGGCCCCCTTTATACCCTCTCCCAGCAAGCATGGCGGATTCCCCGCCCCACCATACCGCTGCCGAGGGAGGACAAAAAGAGGTACGGCACACAGCAATGGTTCAACCCCCAGCCCGTGGCGACAGCGCCACCTTCAGGGCCGCAGGGAATCACACATCACTGGTGTCACCGCCAGATTCAAATTTACTCCCGGGAAAGTGCTACACCTAAAAAAGTGGCCAGTGAGTGTGTGTGTATATAATATATATATATATATATATATATATATATATATATATATATATTGTGACAACAGGCAGGTAAAATCACCAGGTTGTGCTGGGAGTCTTGCAGGGGAAGAGTTAATGAGCCCAGCTGAAGTAAGTGGGCTCATTAGGGCCTCTACAAGAACTCCCAGCATGCTAAGAGAGATGCTCCAACCTGGAACCAGATCTGTGTGGATAGTCTGGGGAGTGTGATCTCTGTGCGGTGAGCCAAAGCCTGTGTGGTTATTGCTAAGAACTTCTAAAAGCAGGGAGCTAGGGACTGGGACAGCACAAGGCTGTACCCAGTTGTTAGTTAGGGACACCAACGTGTGTAGTGAGCGGTCAAGTTGACCAGGATTTCTTTTCATGTTTCTTTTGTTTTTGCTGTATTTTTTTGTCTGTATATAGTTCAAATAAAACCACACCCTTTTGTTTTCTCCTACCACTGTCTGCTGGGCCTGTTTTTGTGTGGTGATCCCATCCAGGGGGTCACACACACCCGCTGCTGAGCTAACCCCCTCACAATATATATAACTCTCTATCTATCTATCTATCTATCATCTATCTATCTATCTATCTATCTATATATATATATATATATATATATATATATATATATATATAGATATAGATATACACGCAGTATCTCATAAAAGTGAGTACACCCCTCACATTTTTGTAAATATTTTATTATATCTTCTAGATTGTAAGTTCTAACGAGCAGGGCCCTCTGATCCCTCCTGTATTGAATTGTATTGTAACTGTAAAGCGCTGCGCAAACTGTTGACGCTGTAAAAATCCTGTATATTAATTCTATCTTCTCATGTGACAACACTGAAGAAATGACACTTTGCTATAATGTAAATGTAGCGGGGTCTCCTTTAAGACTCTCTGGACTACCTTACCCAGAACCCCGTTTGGCACCCAGGGTGCATTGTTGCCACCGCAGAGACTTATGGGTGGGGCTATAAAGGGAAGGGGCGAGGCTGAGCTCGTTCTCTTTGGACACAAGACTTCGATCGAGAGGTCCTCCTGTGCGGATCTGCTGGAGTGCAAGGCCTGAAGCCTGGGGCCTTGCGCAGCTGCCAAAGAGCCTTCCACCCCACTGCAAGCCTGGGTGGCGTCTGACTTTGTTTATCCTCAACTTCTGTTGGATCGGAGACCCGACCGCTGCAGATGCTGTGTGTGTGTGTGTGGAGACACAGCAGGTGGAAGTCCCGGACTGGGATCGCGTCCGGAGGGGTGAGCGAGCACATGCTCAATCCAAACACGTTGTACTGTCATTAGGCCTACAGACTGCCTTGGCCTATCGGCCCCTTTATTTGATGTTGCACCGGAGACCTATAGTGGAACTGAGTTAAACGGTCTCTAGTGAAGTGTTCCTTGTTGCTGATTAACATGTGGATTATAAATTGTTCCTGAATGTGCACCTCCAGTCAAGATTTTGCATGCGAAGAAATCATCTTCTGAGAGACTGAGTATAGATCCTGCGTCAGGCCTAACCAGTTAGATAGTTCTCTTTAGTTTCTGCGCCACAGGGCGCCTGATTAACTACTATCATACATAGTCCATGCATAGTATGTTATTCAGTGCAGGGCTCTGCAAGTAATTCATGTGGTTTGTTATAACTGTTCTTTTACTTATAGAAAAGTAAACTTGTTATACTTTACTATTCTGCATTGGTGTCTGAATTTTACCATAGAGTATAAGAGATATTACCCTAGACTAACTGTACCAGAGTGGGTCGAGTAGATTGCCGGGGGTTGGCGGTGCTGTGTGCAGGGCCCGAGACCAAATTCAGCGGCTCTCTTAGCTGGGGGTGCGCTACATAAAGTAGTGAGTGTACAGCTTGTATAACAGTGTACATTTGCTGTCCCCTCAAAATAACTCAACACACAGCCATTAATGTCTAAACCACTGGCAACAAAAGTGAGTACACCCCTAAGAGAAAATGTCCAAATTGGGCCCAAAGTGTCAATATTTTGTGTGGCCACCATTATTTTCCAGCACTGCCTTAACCCTCTTGGGCATGGAGGTCACCAGAGCTTCACAGGTTGCGACTGGAGTCCTCTTCCACTCCTCCATGACGACATCACGGAGCTGGTGGATGTTAGAGACCTTGCGCTCCTCCATCTTCCATTTGGGGATGTCCCACAGATGATCAATAGGGTTTAGGTCTGGAGACATGCTTGGCCAGTCCATCACCTTTACCCTCAACTTCTTTATCAAGGAAGTGGTCATCTTGGAGGTGTGTTTGGGATCGTTATGTTGGAATACTGCCCTGTGGCCCAGTCTCTGAAGGGAGTATGTCACAGTACATGTTGGCATTCATGGTTCCCTCAATGATCTGTAGCTCCCCAGTGCCGGCAGCACTCATGTAGCCTCAGACCATGACCCTCCCACCACCATGCTTGACTGTAGGCAAGACACACTTGTCTTTGTACTCCTCACCTGGTTGCCGCCACACACACACCATCTGAACCAAATAAGTTTATCTTGGTCCCATCAAGTTTATCTTGGTTCCAGTAATCCATGTCCTTAGTCTGCTTGTCTTCAACAAACTGTTTGTGGGCTTTCTTGTACATCATCTTTAGAAGAGGCTTCCTTCTAGGACGATAGCCATGCAGACCAATTTAAAGCAGTGTGCGGCGTATGGTCTGAGTACTGACAGGCTGACCCCCCACCTCTTCAACCTCTGCAGCAATGCTGGCAGCACTCATACGTCTATTTCCCAAAGACAACCTCTGGATATGACGCTGAGCGCATGACCTGAACTTCTTTGGTCACCATGGCGAGGCCTGTTCTGAGTGGAACCTGTCCTGTTAAACTGCTGTATGGTCTTGGCCACCGTGCTGCAGCTCAGCTTCAGGGTCTTGGCAATCTTCTTATAGCCTAGGCCATCTTTATGTAGAGTAATAATTCTTTTTTTTCAGATCCTCCTGTACCATGTCCGCACAGCCTCTGACCCCCCTCCTGTACCATGTCCGCACAGCCTCTGACCCCCCTCCTGTACCATGTCCGCACAGCCTCTGACCCGCTGTACCATGTCCGCACAGCCTCTGACCCAGTGGGGGTGCGTCCATAGAGGGCGCAGGAGCGCCGCCCCCTCTCTCCTGCACCCGCCAATCACAAATAGATAGATTCATGCAATGCACGAATCTATCTATTGTCGCCGCTGCCGCCCCCTATTCAGGTGTCCGGCCCCTTGTCGCGCATCTGAATTACAGTGGCGGGGGTGTTTTTGGAAGTGCCTGATTAGAGCCGTGGGCTCTAATAGGCTTCCAAATTGGTAAACAGCGGGCGCAATGCTGTGCGCTCGCTGTTTACACAGTGTTGTGTGTTAGGGAAACTAATAAATTGCTTCCATAACACTGACCCGCCTCTCAGCCAATCAGGTGCACCGGGTCTGGTTACGTGTCACCTGAATGGCTGAAGCGACAGGCACTGTGATTGGGCGCCTATCAGGCGTCCAATCATAACAAAAGAGGACGGGAGAAGACATTGAGGACTCTGAGGGAGTGTGGAGGACAGTGCCGTGACCCGTGACAGGTAAGTGCCGGGCGGGGGGCACACTGGCAGCATTTGATGGGGCAAATTGGCGGCAATTGATGGGGCACATGGGGCAAATTGGCGGCAATTGATGGGGCAAATTGGCGGCAATTGATGGGGTACACTGGCGGCAATTGATGGTTACAGTGGCTGCGTTTGATGGCACAGTGGCGGCAATTTATGGGTACAGTGGCTGCTTTTGATTGGCACAGTGGCTGCGTTTGATGGGCACAGTGGAGGCAATTTATGGGCACAGTGGCTGCGTTTGATGGGCACAGTGGTGGAAATTTATGGGTACAGTGGCTGCATTTGATGGGCACAGTGGCTGCAATTGATGAGTTTTTTTTTCAGTTTGTTTGCGCCCCCCCCAAAAATTTTGAGCACCAGCCGCCACTGCTCTGACCCCCTGTACCATGTCCGCACAGCCCCTGACCCCCTGTACCATGTCCGCACAGCCCCTGAAACCCCCTGTACCATGTCCGCACAGCCCCTGACCCCCTGTACCATGTCCGCACAGCCCCTGACCCCCTGTACCATGTCCGCACAGCCTCTGACCCCCTGTACCATGTCCGCACAGCCTCTGACCCCCTGTACCATGTCCTCACAGCCTCTGACCCCCTGTACCATGTCCTCACAGCCTCTGACCCCCTGTACCATGTCCTCACAGCCTCTGACCCCCTGTACCATGTCCGCACAGCCTCTGACCCCCTGTACCATGTCCGCACAGCCTCTGACCCCCTGTACCATGTCCTCACAGCCCCTGACCCCCTGTACCATGTCCCCACAGCCTCTGACCCCCTGTACCATGTCCTCACAGCCTCTGACCCCCTGTACCATGTCTTCACAGCCCCTGACCCCCTTTACCATGTCTTCACAGCCCCTGACCCCCTGTACCATGTCTTCACAGCCCCTGACCCCCTGTACCATGTCTTCACAGCCCCTGACCCCCTGTACCATGTCTTCACAGCCCCTGACCCCCTGTACCATGTCCGCACAGCCCCTGACCCCCTGTACCATGTCTTCACAGCCCCTGACCCCCTGTACCATGTCCTCACAGCCCCTGACCCCCTGTACCATGTCTGCACAGCCTCTGACCCCCTGTACCATGTCCGACCCCCTGTACTATGTCTGCACAGCCTCTGACCCCCTGTACCATGTCCGCACAGCCTCTGACCCCCTGTACCATGTCCTCACAGCCCCTGACCCCCTGTACCATGTCCTCACAGCCTCTGACCCCCTGTACCATGTCCGCACAGCCTCTGACCCCCTGTACCATGTCCGCACAGCCTCTGACCCCCTGTACCATGTCCGCACAGCCTCTGACCCCTGTACCATGTCCTCACAGCCCCTGACCCCCTGTACCATGTCCTCACAGCCCCTGACCCCCTGTACCATGTCCTCACAGCCCCTGACCCCCTGTACCATGTCCTCACAGCCTCTGACCCCCTGTACCATGTCCGCACAGCCTCTGACCCCCTGTACCATGTCCGCACAGCCTCTGACCCCCTGTACCATGTCCGCACAGCCTCTGACCCCCCTGTACCATGTCCGCACAGCCTCTGACCCCCCTGTACCATGTCCGCACAGCCTCTGACCCCCCTGTACCATGTCCGCACAGCCTCTGACCCCCTGTACCATGTCCGCACAGCCTCTGACCCTCTGTACCATGTCCGCACAGCCTCTGACCCCCTGTACCATGTCCGCACAGCCTCTGACCCCCTGTACCATGTCCGCACAGCCTCTGACCCCCTGTACCATGTCCGCACAGCCTCTGACTCCCCTGTACCATGTCCGCACAGCCTCTGACCATCTCCTGTACCATGTCCTTATAGCATAAAATACGCTTGTATTTACAGCGCCCGAGAGCCCAGCTGCAGAGTATATTTTTATCCATTGTTTTGCAAAATACGCTGTGTGCCTGTAATTGTGCTTAAAGCGGAGCTCCACCCAAAAATGGAACTTCAGCTTTTCGGATCCCTCCCCCCCTCCGGTGTCCCATTTGGCACCTTTCATGGGGGAGGGGGGTGCAGATACCTGTCTAAGACAGGTATTTGCACCCATTTCCAGGGAGAGACTCCCACGGGAGTCACGCCACTTCCCGTCACCCCCCGCTGTCTCCTGGCAAACACACTGGTCCAAGGAGAGAGCGGGGACCAGTGAGGGTGTGCCGCGCTACTCGCGCATGCGCAGTAGGGAACCGGGCAGTGAAGCCGCAACGCTTCACTTTCTGATTCCCTCACCGAGGATGGAGGCTGGGGGCAGCCGAGAGACGAGCGATGCCTCGGCTGCTGACATAGCGGGTGCGCTGGACAGGTAAGTGTCCTTATATTAAAAGTCAGCAGCTGCAGTATTTGTAGCTGCTGGCTTTTAAAAAAAAAATTAGGTGGACCTCCGCTTTAAATGCCGGTGCACGTGATTACATACCCACACTCATGGATGGATTTGGTCAAACACACAACATGCTTGTCTTTATATCCATATGCATGTTACCTTACATTAGTTGCAAACCCTTATTTATACCCAGTGAGGTGACTGGAGTCAGGTGATACACAGAGATGAAACAAATCATCCTACATAAGTTGTATCTGCAGTCTTCTCTTTTCTACGGCCTTTCAAAGTGCAGAATTTATAAAGTTTGTCTGATCTGTCAGGAAAAAAAAGGGCGGGAGCTGAAGTTACACTCTGCAGAGCTCAGTGAGGAAAGCTCTGAGTGCTGATTGGAGGGATGGGAAACCCCCTTCCTCTTTCACACAGCACACAGGAACAGAGCTGAGGCTGTCAACGAGCTGGAGGTCCCTCCCCTGCCACCACTTTTCTCTTATGCCCCGTACACACGACCGTTTTTCCTGACATGCCAAAAACCAACGTTTTTCCCGACGTGATTCCTCTCAAGCCTGCCTTGCATACACACGTTCAGGCAAAAAAACGCTCAACCAAAGCGCGGTGACGTACAACACGTATGACGGCACTATAAAGGGGAAGTTCCATTCGGATGGCGCCACCCTTTGGGCTGCTTTTGCTGATCGCGTGTTAGTAAACGTTTGGTGAGAGACGATTTCAGCCTCGTGCTTTTCAGTCCGTTACAGTGTGACGAATGTGATATCTCCATTACGAACGCTAGTTTTACCAGAACGAGCGCTCCCGTCTCATACTTGATTCTGAGCATGCGTGGTTTTTTTCCCCTCGGAAAAGCATACAGACGAGTGGTTTTCGCGACAAAAAAAAGACAGACGGGAAACACGACGGGAAGAAATAGAGCAGGTTCTCATTTTTTTGCGGATAGTTTTCTTGTCGGGAAAACTGCTATGGTGCATACACACGACCGGTTTTCCCGACCAATCTAAAAAATTGCAGTTTTCTCGTCAGGAAAACTGGTTGTGTGTACGCGGCATTAGTGTCAGAAAAACTTGTCAGAAGTGACTCATGCTGATAGCAGAGGAAGGAAGCAGCAGACAGAAATGACACTTAGTGCTTTTACTTGGGACAAGTACACACTATAGGGCAGGGGTAGGCCACCTTTCAGAGTTTAAGATCTACCTGGACAACACGGAGGAAAGTAAAGATCCTCAGAGGGGGAATTTTTTTTATCAAGCTCCCAATAAAAAGACGTCATGAAAAAGACAGTGTCACTGTAGTGTCCTCTGCCCCCCTTCAAATCACCCTCCCACAGTAGTGTCCTCTGCCCCCCTTCAAATCACCCTCCCACAGTAGTGTCCTCTGCCCCCCTTCAAATCACCCTCCCACAGTAGTGTCCTCTGCCCCCCTTCAAATCACCCTCCCACAGTAGAGTCCTCTGTCCCCCTCAGATAACACTCCCACTCTAGAGTCCTCTGCCCCCCTTAACATATTCCTCCCACTGCAGTGTCCTCTGCCCTCCCTCACATCACCCTCCCACTGCATTGTCCTCTGTCCCCCCCCTCACATAACACTACCACTGTAGTGTCCTCTGCCCCACTTCACATCACCCTCCCACTGTAGTGTCCTCTGCCCCCCATAACATTACTCTCCCACTGTAGTGTCCTCTGCCCCTTCACATCACCCTCCCACTGTAATGTTCTCTGCCACCCTTCACATCACCCTACCACTGTAGTGTCATCTGTCCCCCTCACAAAAAACATGCATCGTAGTTTCCTCTGCCCCCCCTTCACATCACTCTCCCACTGTAGTTTCCTCTGCCCCCCCTCACATAACACTCCCACTGTAGTGTCCTCTGCCCAACTTCACATCACCCTCCCACTGTAGTGTCCTCTGCCACCCTTCACATCACCCTCCCACTGTAGTGTCATCTGTCCCCCCTCACATAACACACACCGTAGTGTCCTCTGCCCCCTTCACATCACCCTACCACTGTAGTGTCATCTGTCCCCCCTCACATAACACTTGCACTGTAGTGTCCTCTGCCCCCCTTCACATCACCCTCCCACTGTAGTGTCCTCTGACCCACTTCACATCACCCTCCCACTGTAGTGTCCTCTGCCCAAATTCACATCACCCTCCCACTGTAGTCTCCTCTGCCACCCTTCACATCACCCTCCCACTGTAGTGTTCCCTGCCCCCCTTCACCATACCACTGTAGTGTCATCTGTCCACCCCACCCCCCACATCACCCTCCCACTTTAGTGTCCTCTGTCCCCCTCACATAACACTCCCACTGTAGTGTCCTCTGCCCCACTTCACATCACCCTACCACTGTAGTATCCTCTGTCCCCCTCACATAACACTCCCACTGTAGTGTCCTCTGCCCCCCCTTCACATCACCCTCCCACTGTAGTATCCTCTGTCCCCCTCACATAACACTCCCACTGTAGTGTCCTCTGCCCCACTTCACATCACCCTCCCACTGTAGTACCCTCTGTCCCCCTCACATAACAATCCCACTGTAGTGTCCTCTGCCCCACTTCACATCACCCTCCCACTGTAGTACCCTCTGTCCCCTCACATAACACTCCCACTGTAGTGTCCTCTGCCCCACTTCACATCACCCTCACACTGTAGTATCCTCTGTCCCCCTCACATAACACTCCCACTGTAGTGTCCTCCCCCCCCCTTCACATCACCCTCCCACAGTAGTGTCCTCTGCCCCCCTTCACATCACCCTCCCACTGTAGTATCCTCTGTCCCCCTCACATAACACTCCCACTGTAGTGTCCTCTGCCCCCCCTTCACATCACCCTCCCACAGTAGTGTCCTCTGCCCCCCTTCACATCACCCTCCCACTGTAGTGTCCTCTGCCCCCTCCACCCACAGTAGTGTCTTGTACACCCCCTCGAAGCAGTGTCCTCTGTCCCCTTTTCATCACCCCCTGTAATAACCTCTGCCTCTTTCGCCCAAGTAGTGTCCTGTATCCCCCCCCCAAAGCAGTGTCCTCTGCCCCGTTAACATCTCCCCCCCCCCGTAGTGTCCTCTGCCTCCTTCCCCCAAGTAATGTCCTGTACACCCATCAAATAATGTGTCTTCTGCACCCTTCACATCACTGCCCACCATAACAGTGCCCTCTGCCCCCCCCTCACCCCACAGTAGTGTTTTGTATCCCCCTTCAAAGCAGTGTCCTCTGCCCCTTCACCCCCCAACCCCCATCTCTGAAAGTAGTGTCCTCTGCCTCCCTTCACATCACCATCCCCACTGTGGTGTCCTCTGCCCCCTGAAAACAGTGTCCTCTGCCTCCCCACTGTAGTGTCTTCTGTCCTCTGTCCCCCCCTCCAACAGTGTCTCCTCTGTCCCCTCCACATACACACAACGCTGTGCCTTCCTACCTGCCATGATGTGAACAGCAGGTGGAGATCAGGAGACAGCATAGTGCTGGGTGGGAAGGAGGAGCTGCCGGAGAAAACATTTTATAATAACAAGCTGGTGATTGGTCACTGAGACCGCTCCCAACCCCGCCCTCCATCCAGCACAATGCTGCCTCCCGCTCTCTGCTCTGCAGTCAACAAGAGTGGCGGAGGCTGGAGAGAGGCAGAGAGCCATGGTCACGAGATCCACCTGTCGGCTTCCTGTGGTCAATCGCTTGCCGATCCCCGCTAGAGAGGGATGTGCTTTGTTCATATTTCATGTCTGAGGTTTACAACCACTTTAATTGTGACTGTTGTATAAAGGCAATGTGGGATTGCTGGCTGGTAAAGCAGGTTCTACAGAAGTCTTCCTCACCTTCTGTTCATCAACTCTGCAGCCAAAATGACCTCACTCAGCAAACCTCTGTTTACCGGGTGAGGTCATTTTGGCTGCATTCACCCTCATTGTCCGTGACTCTGCAATCATTGTCTTTCAGCACAATTCAGCTGATCCTTAACAACACCTCTAAATATTTATCCCGGGTTCTGTGTTGTCTCCATCCACACAAAAGCTACATGACTGAACTTTCAGCACTGATCAAGAAGAAAAACAGAGGACGACAACCACAGGGCCTGTCTCCACTGATAATGAATCACTGTCTAACGTTACCAGGAAGACCGCAAGAACGCCACTGCAAACCAAGAAACAAACAACAACAAAAAAACTATATTTACAGTGCCTTGAAAAAATATTCATACCCCTTGAAATTTTCCACATTTTATCATGTTACAACCAAAAATGTAAACGTATTTTATGGGGATTTTATATGATAGACCAGGGGTCTCCAGTAGTGATGAGCCGAACACCCCCGGGTTCGGTTCGCACCAGAACCCGCGAACGGACCGAAAGTTCGTACGAACATTAGAACCCTATTAAATACAATGGATGCGAACGTTCGAATTCTAAAGTGCTAATTATAACAACTATTATGCATGTTATTGTCCTAAAAAGGGTTTGGGAACCCGGGTTCTGCACCAGGGGACATGTATCAATGCAAAAAGAAGTTTTAAAAACGGTCGTTTTTCGGGAGCAGTCATTTTAATGATGCATAAAGTGAAAAAAAAAAGTCAAATATTCCTTTAAATATCGTACCTGGGGGGTGTCTAAAGTATGCCTGTGAAGTGCCACGTGTTTCCCGTGTTTAGAACTGTCCCTGCACAAAATGACACTTCTAAAGGAAAAAAAAGCCATTTAAAACTTCTTGCGGCTTTAATGTAATGTCTGGTCCCGGTAATATGGATGAAAATCTTTAAGAAAAATGGCATAGCTACCCCATGACCCCCCCCCCCCCTACCCCAGCCCATTACCAGCCCCTTTGGGTCTTGTATGGATATTAAGGGGAACCCCGCACATAAAATAAAAAAGGCAATATATAATCTGAACAGCCGTATACAGGCGGTGCATACAAGACAGGGACTGTAGGTTTGTTCTTATGTAGAATGTGTTTGTAATTTTGAACAGGTACATTGTTGAACTGTAGCTCCAGCCCAAAAATCTATTTTTAAACTTTTTGGGAAACATAGGTAAGGGTTATCACCCCTGTAACATTTGTTTTGCTGTCTGTGCCCCTGTTCAGAACATTTCACCTCACTTTCCGTCCCAATGACAACTGTTTTTGAAATGTGGTGTTTTTCTTGAAACAAGGATTGGTGATAAAGCATCAGTACAGAGGAGACACCTTTCTCCCATATTAATTCTTACAGGAGAGAATTTTCCTTCCTAGTGGTAGATTTCCTCTCACTTCCTGTTGTCTTCTTGCGTTTGCAAGTAGGAGTCGTTTGTAAGTTGGATGTTTGAAAGTAGGGACCTGCCGTATATACTCTGCAGAAATAGGCCCCTTAGTTGTTGGTGTTGGCACAACACTGTAAGCACTCACAGTTACTCTTGGTTGGTGCTGGAACGCCCTGCTGTCAACTATTATATCAGGAA
The DNA here is from genome assembly GCA_029206835.1 of Rana muscosa. Taxonomy (NCBI): domain Eukaryota; kingdom Metazoa; phylum Chordata; class Amphibia; order Anura; family Ranidae; genus Rana; species Rana muscosa. The sequence goes on from CM055118.1 coordinate 352,886,856, forward strand.
TTTTAATTACATATAATTGTTGAACAGTGGTAGTAAAAATTGGGCCTTTGATGGTGGTGCTGGTGCCACAACACTGTAAGCCCTGACAGTTACTCTTGGTGGGTGCAGCAATGGGCCCTGCTGTGAATTATTAGATCAAGAATTGTAATTACATGCCCCTTTTGAACAGGGGCTGAAAAATTGGGCCTTTCGTGGTGGTGGTGGTGGTGGCGTTGCCACAACACTGTAAGCCCTCAGAGTTACTCTTGGTGGGTGCAGGAATGGGCCCTGCTGTGAATTATTAGATCAAGAATTGTAATTACATGCCCCTTTTGAACAGGGGCTGAAAAATTGGGCCTTTCGTGGTGGTGGTGGTGGTGGCGTTGCCACAACACTGTAAGCCCTCAGAGTTACTCTTGGTGGGTGCAGGAATGGGCCCTGCTGTGAATTATTAGATCAAGAATTGTAATTACATGCCCCTTTTGAACAGGGGCTGAAAAATTGGGCCTTTCGTGGTGGTGGTGGTGGTGGCGTTGCCACAACACTGTAAGCCCTCAGAGTTACTCTTGGTGGGTGCAGCAATGGGCCCTGCTGTGAATTATTAGATCAAGAATTGTAATTGCATGCCCCTGTTGAACAGGGGCTGAAAAATTGGGCCTTAGGCACTGGTGGCACAACACTACAACCCCTCACAGATACTGTACTTGGAGCACAGCAATGAGCCCTGTTGCAAAGTATTGCTTCAAAAATTGTAATGACACGCCCCTGTTAAACAGGGGCTGAAAAATTGGGCCTTAGGCACTGGTGCCACAACACTCCAACCCCTCACAGATACTGTACTTGGAGCACAGCAATGAGCCCTATGGCAAATTATTGCTAAAAAAATTGTAATTACACGCCCCTGTAAAACAGGGGCTGAAAAATTGGGCCTTAGCCACTGGTGGCGGCACCCATAAACAAAAATGATCTTCCAAGCTATCATCATCAATCGTATCATGGAGGACTCGGAGGAGGAGGATAGCCAGTCAACATAACAGCACAGGCACTCAGCATCAGCATCAGTCTTGAAGGGATGTGACATGTTAAAATCAATTAGTCTGTTATATCAGCATCAGGTGTGTGGTAGCTGGTGGTGATCCAAGACTGGTTCATCTTGATGAAAGTCAGTCGATCAACCGAGTCGGTGGACAGGCGCACCCTGTGATCCGTGACAAATCCTCCAGCAGCACTGAATGTGCGTTCTGAAAGAACGCTGGATGCAGGACAGGCCAGTAGCTCAATTGCATACTGTGCAAGCTCTGGCCAGTGATCCATCCTCAAGACCCAGTAAGCCAGAGGATTTTCGGTGGGGAAGGTGTCCAAGTCTGACCTTGCCCCTAGATATTCCTGCACCATGTTTATCAGACGCTGGCGATGGTTGCTGGAACCGATCATACTTTGGGGCTGCGGACTAAAGAATTGTCTGAACGCATCGGTCAGACGGCCACCTTCCCTACCGCTCCTTCTTTGACTGGCCGAAGCCTCAGCAACTCGTTGTCCAGGACCAGGAGTTTGTAACCTCCCAGTCTCTGGGAACGCGTTGCACAGACCTTTCTGCAAGGCCTCCCGGAGTTGTCTCATCCTCTGCTCCCTCTGCGACAGTAACATAAGGTCCGCAACCTTACCCTTGTAACGTGGATCAAGGAGAGTGGCCAGCCAGTAATGGTCCCTCTCCTTGATCCGAAGAATACGAGGATCCTTCCGCAGACTTTGCAGGATCAGGGAGGCCATGCAGCGTAGGTTTGCTGAGGCATTCGCTCCGGAGTCCTCTGGGTCACTAAGGACGACATGATCCGCAGCCACCTCCTCCCAGCCACGTACAAGTCCACTGGTTTCTTGGGACTGTAAATCATCCCTAAAAGACTGCTGCTGATGATGCGGAGTGCCAGCCTCCACCTCCATGCTGACACAATCCTCCTCCTCCTCCTCCTCCTCCTCCTCCTCCTCTTCCTGTGCGATGGGTGGGACAGAAGGAACACTGTCTGGGTAAAGGGGGCCTTGAGAGGCAAGGAAGTCCTCCTCTTCCTGCCTCTGTTCTGCCTCAAGTGCCCTGTCCATTATTCCACGCAGCGTGTGCTCCAACAGGTGGACAAGAGGTACAGTGTCACTGATGCATGCACTGTCACTGCTCACCATCCTCGTGGCCTCCTCAAATGGTGCCAGGACAGTGCATGCATCCCTGATCATGCCCCACTGGCGTGGAGAAAAAAAACCAAGCTCCCCTGACCCTGTCCTGGTGCCGTAGTCGCACAGGTACTCATTGATGGCCCTCTGCTGCGTGTGCAGCCGCTGCAGCATGGCCAACGTTGAGTTCCACCTGGTGGGCATGTCACATATAAGGCGGTTCTTGGGCAGGTTCAACTCCTTTTGCAGCTCAGCCAGGCGAGCACTGGCATTATAAGATCTGCGGAAATGCACACAGACTTTCCTGGCCTGCCTCAGGACATTTTTTAAGCCCGGGTACCTGCCCAAGAACCGCTGCACCACCAGGTTAAGGACGTGAGCCACACAGGGCACATGGGTCAGTTGTCCCTGTCGGAGGGCGGAGAGGAGGTTGGTGCCATTGTCGCAAACCACCATTCCTGGCTTAAGCTGGCGTGGCGTCAACCACCTCTCGGCCTGGCCCTGCAGAGCAGACAGGACCTCTGCCCCAGTGTGGCTTCTGTCCCCCAAACACACCAGCGCAAGCACGGCATGGCATCTTTTTGCCTGCGTACTTGCATAGCCCCTTGAACGGCTACGGAGCACCGCTGGTTCATAGGACAAACCACAGGAAGAGGCCATGGAGGAAGAAGAAGAGGAGGGGGTGGAGGAGAGAGGTGTGTCACAACCAGTAGTAGCATTTTGGAGGCGTGGCGGTGGAACAACCTCCAACACTACTGCACCTTGTCCTGCATCCTTCCCAGCTGCCAAAAGAGTGACCCAATGGGCCGTGAAAGAAAGGTAACGTCCCTGTCCATGCCTGCTGGACCATGAGTCAGCGGTAATATGCACCTTACCGCTGACCGCCCTGTCCAGCGAGGCCAAGACATTGCCTTCCACATGCCGGTAGAGAGCCGGAATAGCCTTCCGTGAGAAAAAGTGGCGTTTGGGAACCTGCCACTGAGGAACCGCACATTGCACAAACTCACGGAAGGGGGCCGAGTCTACCAACTGAAAAGGCAGCAGTTGAAGCGCTAGCAATTTAGCCAAGCTAGCATTCAACCGCTGGGCATGTGGATGGCTGGGAGTGAACTTCTTTCGACGGTCCAGCAGCTGGGGCAGGGAAATTTGCCTGCTAGAATCGGACGTCGGTGTACTGCTAGCAGAGTGGCCGCAAGTACTTGGCTGTGACACACCTAATTCTACACCTTCATTCCTCTCAGTGCATGTTTCAGAGAGGACTGAAGTTATAGTGGGGTTGGAGATCCCAGCTGATGCGGTGCAAGGAGAGGTCCGCTTTGTTCTTTGGTGTGGGTCTTTGAGGTAGGCTTGCCAACAAGCTGCATGGCAGGTCAACATATGTCTGGTCAGGCATGTGGTACCCAAGCGGCTGATGTTTTGGCCACGCGATATACGCTTGAGACATATGTTGCAAACAGCAGCTGTGCGATCTGATGCACTAGCCTCAAAAAAGGCCCACACCAAAGAACTTTTTGAATGACGGGCAGAGGCAGCTCCCTGCACAGGCGGAGCTCTGCGGTGTGATTCCGTCGGTGTACTGCCCTTACGCTGGCCACCAAAGGGCATCCTGCCTCGTTGGAGATGTGCCTCCTCCTCATCCTCCTCCTCCTCCTCTCTCCTATTAGGCACCCACGTGGAGTCAGTGACCTCATCATCCCCTCCCTCCTCATCACTGGAGCCAATCTGGCAGTATGCTGCAGCTGCTGGAACATGACTGCCAGATTGGTGTCCTTCTTGAGCATCCCCTCTGTCTGCTCTCACGCTACTGCCTTCCTGTAGCTGGGTTTCATCATCAGACCCTTCGAAACGCTGGGCATCCTCCTGGAGCATGTACCCAACACTGTGCTCAAACAGTTCAGGGGACTCCTCAGGAGGAGGACATGGTGGGTCTAGGGAAGGAGTGACTGATGATGAGTCTGACATTGATACCAGGGAAGAGGACGCTTTGGCAGCTGCTTTGCCAGTACCCTGAGCCTGGGTGAGAGAGGATGAGGAGGAGGAGGAGGGCTTGGTCATCCACTCTACCAAGTCTTCGGCATGATGTGGCTCAACATGTCCAGCTGCCGAAAAGAAGGACAAGCGTGTCCCATGGCCATGTGCTGATGACAATGCACCGCGTCCACGACCAGCACTGTTGCCCCCAGACACAGAGCCTGCTTGCCCTCTTTTATTGCCTCCTGACTGTCTGCCTCTCCTTGTTTGCCTTCCAGACATTCTAATAGATGGCCTGCAGGGAGATGGGAAAAAAGCAATAAGGGCTACCTTCAGGTGTCCTTCTCTGTCCCTTTACTTAAGGATTTCTAAATATGGTTGAGGATGATTGCTTTTGCACAGAATAGCACAACGACAATTTCCCTGACTGTCCAAAAAACAAGGATTTCAAAGATGGTTGATGAGGAATGCTTTAGCACACTATAGCACAAGGAGAATTTCCCTCACTTTCCTTCCCTGTCCCTAGAAACAAGGATTATCACAGTGAAAGCAACTGACACTCTTCCTACCTATAGTTTTCTGTCCCTAGAAAAAATGTTTTTTTAAAGCACACTATAGCACAAGGAGAATTTCCCTCACTGTCCTTCCCTGTCCCTAGAAACAAGGATTATCACAGTGAAAGAAACTGACACTCTTCCTACCTATAGTTTTCTGTCCCTAGAAAAAATGTTTTTTTAAAGCACACTATAGCACAAGGAGAATTTCCCTCACTGTCCTTCCCTGTCCCTAGAAACAAGGATTATCACAGTGAAAGAAACTGACACTCTTCCTACCTATAGTTTTCTGTCCCTAGAAAAAATGTTTTTTTAAAGCACACTATAGCACAAGGAGAATTTCCCTCACTTTCCTTCCCTGTCCCTAGAAACAAGGATTATCACAGTGAAAGAAACTGACACTCTTCCTACCTATAGTTTTCTGTCCCTAGAAAAAATGTTTTTTTAAAGCACACTATAGCACAAGGACAATTTCCCTCACTGTCCTTCCCTGTCCCTAGAAACAAGGATTCGCACAGTAAAACACACTGACACTCTCCCTACCTATAGTTTTCTGTCCCTAGAAAAAATGTTTTTTTAAAGCACACTATAGCACAAGGAGAATTTCCCTCATTGTCCTTCCCTGTCCCTAGAAACAAGGATTATCACAGTGAAAGAAACTGACACTCTTCCTACCTATAGTTTTCTGTCCCTAGAAAAAATGTTTTTTTTAAAGCACACTATAGCACAAGGAGAATTTCCCTCACTGTCCTTCCCTGTCCCTAGAAACAAGGATTATCAGAGTGAAAGAAACTGACACTCTTCCTACCTATAGTTTTCTGTCCCTAGAAAAAATGTTTTTTTAAAGCACACTATAGCACAAGGAGAATTTCCCTCACTTTCCTTCCCTGTCCCTAGAAACAAGGATTATCACAGTGAAAGAAACTGACACTCTTCCTACCTATAGTTTTCTGTCCCTAGAAAAAATGTTTTTTTAAAGCACACTATAGCACAAGGAGAATTTCCCTCACTTTCCTTCCCTGTCCCTAGAAACAAGGATTATCACAGTGAAAGAAACTGACACTCTTCCTACCTATAGTTTTCTGTCCCTAGAAAAAATGTTTTTTTAAAGCACACTATAGCACAAGGAGAATTTCCCTCACTTTCCTTCCCTGTCCCTAGAAACAAGGATTATCACAGTGAAAGAAACTGACACTCTTCCTACCTATAGTTTTCTGTCCCTAGAAAAAATGTTTTTTTAAAGCACACTATAGCACAAGGAGAATTTCCCTCACTGTCCTTCCCTGTCCCTAGAAACAAGGATTCGCACAGTAAAACACACTGACACTCTCCCTACCTATAGTTTTCTGTCCCTAGAAAAAATGTTTTTTTAAAGCACACTATAGCACAAGGAGAATTTCCCTCACTGTCCTTCCCTGTCCCTAGAAACAAGGATTCGCACAGTAAAACACACTGACACTCTTCCTACCTATAGTTTTCTGTCCCTAGAAAAAATGTTTTTTTAAAGCACACTATAGCACAAGGAGAATTTCCCTCACTGTCCTTCCCTGTCCCTAGAAACAAGGATTATCACAGTGAAAGAAACTGACACTCTTCCTACCTATAGTTTTCTGTCCATAGAAAAAATGTTTTTTTAAAGCACACTATAGCACAAGGAGAATTTCCCTCACTGTCCTTCCCTGTCCCTAGAAACAAGGATTATCACAGTGAAAGAAACTGACACTCTTCCTACCTATAGTTTTCTGTCCCTAGAAAAAATGTTTTTTTAAAGCACACTATAGCACAAGGAGAATTTCCCTCACTGTCCTTCCCTGTCCCTAGAAACAAGGATATGCACAGTAAAACACACTGACACTCTCCCTACCTATAGTTTTCTGTCCCTAGAAAAAATGTTTTTTTAAAGCACACTATAGCACAAGGAGAATTTCCCTCACTGTCCTTCCCTGTCCCTAGAAACAAGGATTCGCACAGTAAAACACACTGACACTCTTCCTACCTATAGTTTTCTGTCCCTAGAAAAAATGTTTTTTTAAAGCACACTATAGCACAAGGAGAATTTCCCTCACTGTCCTTCCCTGTCCCTAGAAACAAGGATTCGCACAGTAAAACACACTGACACTCTCCCTACCTATAGTTTTCTGTCCCTAGAAAAAATGTTTTTTTAAAGCACACTATAGCACAAGGAGAATTTCCCTCACTGTCCTTCCCTGTCCCTAGAAACAAGGATTCGCACAGTAAAACACACTGACACTCTCCCTACCTATAGTTTTCTGTCCCTAGAAAAAATGTTTTTTTAAAGCACACTATAGCACAAGGAGAATTCCCTCACTGTCCTTCCCTGTCCCTAGAAACAAGGATTCGCACAGTAAAACACACTGACACTCTCCCTACCTATCCTTCTCTTTCCCTAAACTAAAGGAATCCAGGTTAAGCAAGAAAAAATAAATGTCACTGTCCCTGCCTATGCTTCTCTTTCCCTGCTCCGGAACACACTACACTAGGCCGCCGTGCTGGCGGCCTTTTATAGTGTGGGGCGTGTACTAAACACCCTCAGCAATAATTGGCCACAGGCATCCTGCCTGTGGCCAATCATTGCTCTCCTCGCTGCCGGCGCTGTGATTGGCCAAGCATGTGGGGTCACAGTGCATGCTTGGCCAATCACAGCGCCTGGATGACACTGCGATGGCGTAGTGCATTGTGGGCCGTTCGCGTCACTCGAATTTGGCGCGAACGGCCCAAATCGTTCGATCTTCGTCGAACGATCGAACAGCCGATGTTCGAGTCGAACGTATGTTCGACTCGAACACGAAGCTCATCCCTAGTCTCCAGCCTTCTAAACAAAGGGCCAGTTTACTGTCCTTCAGAGTTAAGGCGGGCCGAACTGTGACCATTGGGAGCAGAAAAGGTCCTGACGTCAGTGGGAATAAACACTGCTCCATCTTTGGTGTCGGTAGGAGGAATAGTGCCCCATCATTGTCATGGCAGGAATTGTGCCCCATTGTTGGTGTCATTGGGAGGAACTGAGCCCCATTGTTGGTGTCATTGGGAGGAACTGAGCCCCATTGTTTGTGTCATTGGGAGGAACTGGGCCCCATTGTTGGTGTCATTGGGAGGAACTGGGCCTCATTGTTGGTGTCATTGGGAGGAACTGGGCCCCATTGTTGGTGTCATTGGGAGGAATTGGGCCCAATTGTTGGTGTCATTGGGAGGAACTGTGCCCCATTATTGGTGTCATTGGGAGGAATTGTGCCCTATCGTGGGTGTCATTAGGGCCCATTGTTTGTGTCATTGGGAGGAATTGTGCCCCATTTTTGATGTCATTGGGAGAAATTTTGCCCCATCTTTGGTGTAATTTGGAGGAATTGTGCCTCTTTATTGGTGTCAGTGGGGGGATATTATGTCCCATTGTTGGCATCAGTGGATGAAAAGAGTGCCCCAAGGCCAAGGGCCGGATAAAAGCAAGCAAAGGACCGCATTTGGCCCCCGGGCCACAGTTTGGAGACCACTGTGATAGACCAACACAACGTGGCACATAATTGTGAAGTGGAAGGAAAATTCTAAATGTTTTTCAAAAATTTTTACAAATAAATATGTGAAAAGTGTGGGGGGCATTTGTATGGCGCCCCCCGGAGTCAATACTTTGTAGAACCGCCTTGCTCTGCAATTACAGCTGCAAGTCTTTTTGGGGATGTCTCTACCAGCTTTGCACATCTAGAGAGTGACATTTTTGCCCATTCTTCTTTGTAAAATATCTCAAGTTCTGTCAGATTGGATGGAGAGCGTCTGTTAACAGCAATTTTCAAGTCTTGCCACAAATTCCCAATTGGATTCAGGTCTGGACTTTCACTGGGCCATTCTAACACATGAATATGCTTTGATCTAAACCATTCCATTGTAGCTCTGGCTGTATGTTTAGGGTCGTTGTCCTGCTGGAAGGTGAACCTCCGCCCCAGTCTCAATTCTTTTGCAGACTCTAACAGTTTTTCTTCTAAGATTGCCCTGTATTTGGCTCCATCCATCTTCCGATCAACTCTGACCAGCTTCCCTGTCCCAGCTGAAGAAAAGCATCCCCACATCATGATGCTGCCACCACCATGTTTCACGGTAGGGATGGTATGTTCAGGGTGATGTGCAGTGTTAGTTTTCCGCCACTCGTAGCGTTTTGCTTTTAGGCCAAAAAGTTAAATTTTGGTCTCATATAACCAGAGCACCTTCTTCCACATATTTGTTGTGTCCCCCACATGGCTTCTCACAAACTGCAAACTGGACTTCTCATGGCTTTCTTTTAACAATGGCTTTCTTCTTGCCACTCTTCCATAAAGGCCAAATTTGTGGATTGCACGACCTATGCCACATACACAAGACTGGTTTTCCTGTCGGGAAAACTGCCATGAGAGCTTTTGGCTGGGAATGCCGGCCGTGTATACTCCATCGCAGTTTTCCCGACAGGAGACCAGGAAGCCCTGCACATCTGGGAAACAGTTGCTTGAAGCACTTACATATCTAGTAGAGCCTTAAGGCCGAACCCAATCCTGGAGACCATAAGGTTGGAATTATGGTCATCCTGAGCCACCTGGATATATTGGAACAAGAAGTGGGTTTACCCTTACAGGGTCTATCCAGGGTTACAAAAAGGGAGTTAGTCTTCCTGAAAAAATTCAGTGGTTGAGAAATACTTCCATGGCCCAAACTACAACAAACATTGTAAAGGCAATTTCCTTTTGGTGAACGTCTGACAAGAAGATGGAAGAAGAATGCCTTTAAGGTGAAAGTCAGAAACTACCTTAGGCATGAAGGAAATTCTGGGCATCAAAACCAACTTGTCCCTATGCAGAAGTAGACTTAATCTGGATTGGATGACCCTCCAGTTAAATGTTCCAGCATTGTGTTGAACGGGAGACAAGACTCCACCAGCAACCAAGTTCCCTACAGAGGGTTCCCAGGACTGGTATCTGTGGTTAGAATCCTCCAACAGACATGAAGGAATCCGACTCCAGATCTGGATTCCTGAGCCACCTCAGTGAAAGAATGTTTCATTGTAGAGGTCTGGAGTGAAACTGGACACATACCGTGTTTCCCCGAAAATAAGACCTACCCCGAAATTAAGACCCAACTTTATTTTCCAGGAGGGCTGCAAAATAAGCCCTACCCCGAAAATAAGCCCTAGTTTAAAATGCTTGTAAAATCCTATAATCCACTCTATTACAGTAGTATATAAGGAGCCTGGGACATTAAATTGTCTCTATCAACACAGGCAGCTGTGGGGAGAAGAGAAACATCCATCACTAAAGCTGGGTTCACACTAGTGCGACACGACATCTGTCCTACTTTGGATCCGACTTTGCCCTGCGACATGAAGCCGACATATGTCCGACTTTCAATGAACGGGGATCCGACTTGGATCCCCGCCAATATCAGGCACTGTGTTTGGTATGAATCTTGAGGGGGAACTCCAGGCCAAATTTTAAATTAAAAACCGGCATGGGTTCCAGCTCCAGAGGCATACCAGGCCCTTTGGTCTGGTCTGGATTTGAAGGGCCGCCCCTACGCCGAAAAAAACGGCATGGGGGTCCCCCCAAAATCCAAACCAGACCCTTATCCGAGCACACAACCTGGCAGGCCGCAGGGGAAGAGGGGGAGATGAGAGAGCGGCCCCCCCTCCCTCCTGAACCATACCAGGCCGCATGCCCTCAACATGGGGGGTTTGGTGCTCTGGGGCAGGGGGGCGACCTGCGGCCCCCCCACCCCAGAGCACCCTGCCCCCATGTTGATGAGGACAGGGCCTCTTCCCGACAACCCTGGCCGTTGGTTGTCGGGGTCTGCGGGCGGGGGGCTTATCGGAATCGGGGAGCCCCCTTTAATAAAGGGGCCCCCGGATCCCGGCCCCCCCACCCTATGTGAATGAGTATGGGGTACATCGTACCCCTACCCATTCACCTGGTGGAAAAAAATTGCAATAAAAAAACCACACAGCTTTTTAAAGTATTTTATTGCACCGCTCCGGAGGTCTTCTTCCGACTTCGGGGGTCTCCGGTGTCGTCGTCGCGCTCTCCGGTTCTTTCTTCTGCCGGGCCTCCGCTAACTTCTTTTTAGCTCTTTTGCTAACGGAGGCCCGGTCTTCTCCGTCGTCTCGTCCGGCTCTCCGTTGTCCTTCTGCCGGCCCCTCCACTAACTTCTTTAGCTCTTTTGCTAGTGGAGGAGCCGGTCTTCCCGTCGTCGCCGTCGGCGTCTTCCTCCCTCTTCTCCTCCTCGATGTTGACGCGTCGCTTCCTCCCGCTGTAATACTGGCTGTCCGCTCCGCTCCGCATTAATATAGGCTTCTCATGACGTCACAGTCACATGTTCCGGGGCACATGGCCCCGGAGCATGTGACTGTGATGTCATGGGAACATGTGACTGTGACGTCATGAGAAGCCTATATTAATGCGGAGCGGAGAGCCAGTATTACAGCGGGAGGAAGCGACGCGTCAACATCGAGGAGGAGAAGAGGGAAGAAGACGCCAACGGCGACGACGGGAAGACCGGCCCCTCCACTAGCAAAAGAGCTAAAGAAGTTAGTGGAGGGGCCGGCAGAAGGACAACGGAGAGCCGGACGAGACGACGGAGAAGACCGGGCCTCCGTTAGCAAAAGAGCTAAAAAGAAGTTAGCGGAGGCCCGGCGGAAGAAAGAACCGGAGAGCGGGAGAAGAAGAAGGCGACGGACAAGACCGGGCCCCGCTAGCAAAAGAGCTAAAAAGAAGTTAGCGGAGGCCCGGCAGAATAAAGAACCGGAGAGCGTGGCGACGACACCGGAGACCCCCGAAGTCGGAAGAAGACCCCCGGAGCTGTGCAATAAAATACTTTAAAAAGCTGTGTGGTTTTTTTATTGCAATTTTTTTCCACCAGGTGAATGGGTAGGGGTACGATGTACCCCATACTCATTCACATAGGGTGGGGGGGCTGGGATCCGGGGGCCCCTTTATTAAAGGGGGCTCCCGGATTCCGATAAGCCCCCCGCCCGCAGACCCCGACAACCAACGGCCAGGGTTGTCGGAAAGAGGCCCTGTCCTCATCAACATGGGGGCAGGGTGCTCTGGGGTGGGGGGGGCCGCAGGTCGCCCCCCTGCCCCAGAGCACCAAACCCCCCATGTTGAGGGCATGCGGCCTGGTACGGCTCAGGAGGGAGGGGGGGCGCTCTCTCGTCCCCCCCTCTTCCCCTGCGGCCTGCCAGGTTGTGTGCTCGGATAAGGGTCTGGTTTGGATCTTGGGGGGACCCCCACGCCGTTTTTTCGGCGTAGGTGCAGCCCTTCAAATCCAGACCAGACCCAAGGGCCTGGTATGCCTCTGGAGGGGGAACCCGTGCCGGTTTTTTATTAAAAATTTGGCCTGGAGTTCCCCCTCAAGAGCAGTACAGCACAAGTCGCATGCCAAAGTCGGATCATGCAAGACTGCGGTCCGACTTTGATCCGACTTCAATGATAGTCAATGGGCTGAAGTCGGATCAAAGTCGGACCAAAGTAGTACAGGGAGCATTCTCAAAGTCGGACCGACATGTGTCGGACCAGTTAAGACGGCTCCCATAGGGAAACATTGATTTTCACACGTCATGCGACATGAGCTCCCAATGTCGGAGCGTTTGTCGCCCCAGTGTGAACCAGGCCTTAATCTCCCTTAGAAGCAATTAACCTGGAAGCACTCAGCTCTGAACTCTTCAAGGTTCAGAGCTGTCAGCACCCAGGTACGGACTGGAAAACAGCTGATCGGGTACTGTATTGGATCTGGCAGGGAAGGTGCAGAGGAGGCATTAGGGGTTCAAGAGACCCCTAACATCTCAGTAAATGGTTCCCGTCACTCTTTATGTGTGATCATAGAGGGGGCTTCTCAGCCCCCTTGTGATAGCAATAAAGATTAAATTAAATTAATAAAAAGTGTTCATGAAAATAAACACTAATGGCCAATTATTTCCAAACTGATAAGATGGTTTTTAAATTAACACCTATGGAAAATTTTGAGTATCCTATTTTGTTTTGACAAAGTCTTGACAAATTTGACATCTATTTACTTGACTTGGTCTATCTTTTATAAATTTACAGAAAATGTGGAGAATTGTGATTGTGTGCTCCAAAATTAATTTCAATGTATTTTCTAAATAAAATTTAGATTTGATAAACAGTTGCGCTGATATTGTGCAACTTAAACAATTGCAACTGTCACCTTTCTATTCTATGGGTTCTCTGCTTTGAGAAAGTTTATAATGTTTTGGTGTTTTAGGTGCCCTTTTAGGTTTTAAAAAAAAATGCATTTTCCATCAATGTGAAAATATAAAAAAATGGCCTTGGCAGCCAAAGGGCCAAATTATTCACTGTAGCATCAGGGTCGCTTTAAGGTAGGTAGACATCTTCCTTTGCAATGGTCTGGTTACTGGTCAGCCAGCCAGTTTGTGTTCTTTTAACTGCTTGTAGAGCAGGGCCGCATCAGCAGTATGGTTGCCCTCAAAGAGTCGGCTGTATCTTGGGTGCTCTACGTACAGAGTGCAGAGTTCAGGAGTTTGTTATGTACAGAGTGCAGAGTTCAGGATAAACTCTACGTACAGAGTGCAGCGTTCAGGATTATGCTACTTGCAGAGTTCAGGATTATGCTACTTGCAGAGTGCAGCGTTCAGGATTATGCTACTTGCAGAGTGCAGCGTTCAGGATTATGCTACTTGCAGAGTGCAGCGTTCAGGATTATGCTACTTGCAGAGTGCAGCATTCAGGATTATGCTACTTGCAGAATTATGCTACTTGCAGAGTGCAGGATTATGCTACTTGCAGAGTGCAGAGTTCAGGATCATGCTACTTGCAGAGTGCAGAGTTCAGGATCATGCTACTTGCAGAGTGCAGAGTTCAGGATCATGCTACTTGCAGAGTGCAGAGTTCAGGATCATGCTACTTGCAGAGTGCAGGATCATGCTACTTGCAGAGTTCAGGATCATGCTACTTGCAGAGTGCAGAGTTCAGGATCATGCTACTTGCAGAGTGCAGAGTTCAGGATCATGCTACTTGCAGAGTGCAGAGTTCAGGATCATGCTACTTGCAGAGTTCAGGATTATGCTACACACAGAGTGCAGAGTTCAGGAGTGTGTTATGTACTGGGTACAGAGTTCAGGATAAACGATACGTACAGAGTGCAGCATTCAGGATTATGCTACTTACAGAGTGCAGAGTTTAGGAGTTTGTTATGTACAGAGTGCAGAGTTCCGGAGTTCGTTGAGTGCAGAGTTCAGGATTATGCTACTTGCAGAGTTCAGGAGTGTGTTACATACAGAGTGCAGAGTTCAAGATTAACGACAAGTACAAAGTTCAGGATTATGCTACTACAGAGTGCAGGACTCAGGAGTGCGCTATGTACAGAATGCAGTAATCTTTTTAGTCGCTAGTTTTCTACTCAGAAGGAGGGTATTTATTACTTTCTCTGAGCAGCCTGTACGTTTCAGGATCTGGCGCTCACTAACCAGGCCGTCAGCTGGAAAAATTCTGGCCTTGGGTGTAGTACTGGCCCCTGTGAGAAGATCAGTCCTGTACGGGAGCTTCAATGGTTCCACTACTGCCATGGATCTCAGGCTTGCAAACCAAGCTCTCCTTGGCCACCAGGGTGCTATCAGGATGATCTGACCTGGAAATCTGCTGAGCTTCTGAAGGACCCGCGGAATCAAGGCCAAGGGCGGGAAGGCGTATGCCAGCCTGTAATTCCAGGTCTGAGTCAGTGCATCTACACCTTCTGATTCCTTCTCTTGGGAAATTGAGAAGTATCTCTTTACTTTTCTGTTTTGCCGGTTGGCAAACAGGTCTATTTCCGGATTTCCAAAGCACTGTATCAGGTTTTGAAATACCTTGGGGTTTAGTTCCCAATCCCCTTGCCTTATCGCCTGACGGCTGAGAAAGTCTGCCTCGGTATTGCTTATCCCCTTTATGTGGATGGCAGAAATGGAGAGAACCTTTCCCTCTGCCCAATCCAGAATCTCTTTGGATAGTTCTAACAGGGGTCTGGACCTGGTGCCTCCCTGGTGACTCAGGTAGGCTACCACTGTGGCGTTGTCAGAGCTTACTTAAACCTCCTTGCCCGTGATGTTTTTTCTGGAAAGGCTTTTCTACTGCTTTGAGCTCCCTGTAGTTGGATGACATCCGACTTCGTGAGTTGTTCCATTGCCCCATGGCTTTTTCTTTTCCCAGGTGGGCTCCCCACCCCCAGGAACTGGCATCGGTGGTGACCTTTACCGGATTCCACTGGGCCCACGGTCTGCCTCCTTTCAGGTTCTTAGGGATTGTCCACCACTCCAGGGAGGACAGGACCTGAGGGGTTAGAAGTATCTCCTGATCCAAAGACTCCTTCCTTTTGTCCAATGAGGACAGGAAGAAGAAATGGAGCGTCCTTGAGTGGAGTTGTGCCCAGACTATTGCTGGTATACTTGCCGACATCAGGCTTAAGGTTCTTAATACTTCCCTTCTGGAATGTGACAGGGTTTTTATCAGATCCCCTACTGACGAAGTTATTTTTGTCACTTTGTCTTCTGGTAAGAAGAGCTTTTGCAGCCTGGTGTTCACTATGTAGCCCAGAAAGGTCTTGACCTGTTCTGGTTCGAGGGAGGATTTTTCTGTATTGATTATCCAACCCATGTTTTCCAGGATGGAAAACGGAAAATTTAATTCAAATACTTACCGTAATTTTCCTTTCCTGACGAGCTCCATGGCAGCACAGCTGGGTGAGGCTCCGCCCACCCCCACGTGATCAGGACTTAACTATAAATTTTTCACTCACCTCAACCTCAGCGTTTCGTAACTATTACTACTTAACTTGGCGGGTTCTGTGCTGACATGGAGCTCGTCAGGAAAGGAAAATTACGGTAAGTATTTGAATTACATTTTCCATTTTCCTGACGGCTCCATGTCAGCACAGCTGGGAATTAACTAGCCAAAACAGGGGAGGGATAATGCTACACACTCCAATTCTGACTAAAACGGTAACAGAAACCATAATGCCTCTGACAAACCCAACTGTCATGAATATGAATATTTTGTATTACGGATAGTTTGAGACACCCGGCCTGTTGTCACCCTCAAGGTCTGAACCTTTCTAGTGAGAATGCCGTGACTGTCCTGGCACAGCCAGCCTTACAACCTGCAGGCCAAGGAGATGAGGTTATCAACCAAGAGATAATGATTTTACGGCTCCCAGCAAGATTATTATGTGTTCCACCTGAAAAGGACAAACAGATGTACAGAGCTCCTGATGGCCAGAGTCGCCTTGATTAAATATTTTAGCGCTTAGCCCACATCCGATGGGCTAACTTTTTGAGTACTCCCCAAAGGGAACGTAGAAAGGAAAACCTCTTGTGTGATATGAACTCTAAAAGGTCAGTTCAGGCACATATTAGAGCATTGGCATGAGCACCATTCTGTCTGGGAAGTACGCGAGTATGGGTTCTTTAAACCCAAGGACACCAATGCTGATGTAATTGCCACCAGTAAATCAGTTTCAGCGAGAAAGTAGCACAGGGTGATTGAAGGCATCCGATGAAATAACATCCATCAGCATTGGTATATCGCATTCCGGAAACAAGTTTGGGGTTTCAACCAAATTGAATCTTGAAAAACTGTATAATTAAGCGTTGGAAGCTTGCTGAATGCCGGTGAAGACGGCGATGGCCAAAATGCATTTCTATAGCATGCTTGCGCATAGAATTAAGTCAAGCCATGCCTGTAGACATTCGAAGCAGGCTTCTGAAGAGTCCAGCGTAAAATCTTGATCAGCGAATATACTGGGCATGTATGTCCTGTTCTACTATAGGCGTGCTTAGCGCTGACCTTTCTCATTTCGTAGAACTGTTCAAATCTTCACAGAGCATTCGACATCCATTAGGCTCTGCCTCTCTCGACCCAGGCCATCAGCCTGAGCCTGTCGGATGCTGGATGAATGGGACTGGAGAAGATTTGATCTACCAGGCAGAGGGCATCACCCCTTGACACTCATCAGGATGAGTAGCGGGTACCAAAACTGTCACCTTCCCTCGCCCCAGCCTTAGCTGGAAGCTAAGAATCAGAGGGAGCAGCTGAAAAAGGCATCAGCAGTCTTGGCGATCCATTCTGCGGTCAGCACCTCCACTCCGAGCGCTTGCGGCTCCTGGGCCCTGGAATGGAACTTCAGTGACTCAGTGCTGACTGGGAATGTAAGCGGTCTACCTCTGGCAGACAAAACACCAATCTCTGTTAGTTCTCGAAAGACTCGCAGTAGTCTGGATCATGCGTTGTCGTCAGACTTGACCTGGACAAATAGATTGTCTGAAGATTCTTCCGACCAGGCACATAGGTCGCAAATCGATGGGAGGATTGACTTGGGTGAATTCTAGAATTAGAGAAAACTTCAGAAGTGAGAGACTGAGCCTTGTTTCCAGATGTAGGCCACAGTCGTTGTGCTGTCCAACTTTCCCAGGACAGGCTTACTCTGGATGAGATGACTGAAGGCTAAGAGCCTGAAAAGGTTGCCTTCAACTCCAAGACGGAGTCTTGGATCCTTGACAAAAGACCATTGGTCCTGAGCTCATTGGTACTGAAGAAGGGCTCCCCTAAACTGGCTGGTATCTGCCTGTACCACCAGATCGTCCGAGCTGCTGGGGCGAGGCGATTTCTATGGCTCACTCTGAGACGTGAAGGATGAAAGATCTCCAAATATGGCCCAAAATGCTTTCCTTAGGGGACCACGTGTCCATCCACAAGCCGTCCCTATGGTCACAGAGGAATCACATAGTGCCCCTAGGGCATGTATGGGTGGTCCAACCCAAAATAACAGAGAGCATCCTGACATGGAAGTTCTTATTGACTTCTTGGATTAAGCATTTGCTTCCTTGTCTTTCCTGGACTCCCATCCAGAAAAAGCGCAGGAGCTACGCTCTCTGGCGTGAGCGTGGACAATAACTCTTGAGTTTTCGGTCTTCTTTAACTCAGTAGACCTTCATCTTGAGGCAGGAGGTTAGACTGGCCACTATTTAATTTAGGCTTGTTCTTCTGCGATTAAGAAAAAAAAATGCAGTGAGCGCGTTTGTCCTTGAGGGTCGCACCTTCTGATGGTAAGGTCATGTGAATGGCCGATCCCACAAGGGACACATACTAATCAGCGGGGTGGTCCCAACCCCTGGACCTCTATTCGTTCCAAAGGGCATAACTTTGACATCCTGCTGTGACAATATCCTCCAATCTTGACGAACAAGCACATGATCCATTCAACATCCAACCGTCTTTTGGAGGTATTTAAAATACTTCCAAAGTGTCACCTCTATACACAGGCATTTCACCAACCTTAGCAATCTGGACACAGATCGTCCTCTTTCTCCTGTTCAGAAGAGACTGGAGAGGGTTGATTGGACCAAGAAGCCCCTGAAAGAAGGCTGGACATTGCCAAACAGATGGTCCCCATTAGTGATGAGCCGAACACCCCCGGGTTCGGTTCGCACCAGAACCCGCGAACGGACCGAAAGTTCGTACGAACATTAGAACCCTATTAAATACAATGGATGCGAACGTTCGAATTCTAAAGTGCTAATTATAACGACTATTATGCATGTTATTGTCCTAAAAAGGGTTTGGGAACCCGGGTTCTGCACCAGGGGACATGTATCAATGCAAAAAGAAGTTTTAAAAACGGTCGTTTTTCGGGAGCAGTCATTTTAATGATGCATAAAGTGAAAAAAAAAAAGTCAAATATTCCTTTAAATATCGTACCTGGGGGGTGTCTAAAGTATGCCTGTGAAGTGCCACGTGTTTCCCGTGTTTAGAACTGTCCCTGCACAAAATGACACTTCTAAAGGAAAAAAAAGCCATTTAAAACTGCTTGCGGCTTTAATGTAATGTCTGGTCCCGGTAATATGGATGAAAATCTTTAAGAAAAATGGCATAGCTACCCCATGACCCCCCCCCCCCCCTACCCCAGCCCATTACCAGCCCCTTTGGGTCTTGTATGAATATTAAGGGGAACCCCGCACATAAAATAAAAAAGGCCCTATATACTCTGAACAGCCGTATACAGGCGGTGCATACAAGACAGGGACTGTAGGTTTGTTCTTATGTAGAATGTGTTTGTAATTTTGAACAGGTACATTGTTGAAGTGTAGCTCCAGCCCAAAAATCTATTTTTAAACTTTTTGGAAAACATAGGTAAGGGTTATCACCCCTGTAACATTTGTTTTGCTGTCTGTGCCCCTGTTCAGAACATTTCACCTCACTTTCCGTCCCAATGACAACTGTTTTTGAAATGTGGTGTTTTTCTTGAAACAAGGATTGCTGATAAAGCATCAGTACAGAGGAGACACCTTTCTCCCATATTTATTCTTACAGGAGAGAATTTTCCTTCCTAGTGGTAGATTTCCTCTCACTTCCTGTTGTCTTCTTGCGTTTGCAAGTAGGAGTCGTTTGTAAGTTGGATGTTTGAAAGTAGGGACCTGCCGTATATACTCTGCAGAAATAGGCCCCTTAGTTGTTGGTGTTGGCACAACACTGTAAGCACTCACAGTTACTCTTGGTTGGTGCTGGAACGCCCTGCTGTCAACTATTATATCAGGAATTTTAATTACATATAATTGTTGAACAGTGGTAGTAAAAATTGGGCCTTTGATGGTGGTGCTGGTGCCACAACACTGTAAGCCCTGACAGTTACTCTTGGTGGGTGCAGCAATGGGCCCTGCTGTGAATTATTAGATCAAGAATTGTAATTGCATGCCCCTGTTGAACAGGGGCTGAAAAATTGGGCCTTAGGCACTGGTGGCACAACACTGCAACCCCTCACAGATACTGTACTTGGAGCACAGCAATGAGCCCTGTTGCAAAGTATTGCTTCAAAAATTGTAATGACACGCCCCTGTTAAACAGGGGCTGAAAAATTGGGCCTTAGGCACTGGTGGCACAACACTACAACCCCTCACAGATACTGTACTTGGAGCACAGCAATGAGCCCTGTTGCAAAGTATTGCTTCAAAAATTGTAATGACACGCCCCTGTTAAACAGGGGCTGAAAAATTGGGCCTTAGGCACTGGTGGCACAACACTACAACCCCTCACAGATACTGTACTTGGAGCACAGCAATAAGCCCTGTTGCAAAGTATTGCTTCAAAAATTGTAATGACACGCCCCTTTTAAACAGGGGCTGAAAAATTGGGCCTTAGGCACTGGTGCCACAACACTCCAACCCCTCACAGATACTGTACTTGGAGCACAGCAATGAGCCCTATGGCAAATTATTGCTAAAAAAATTGTAATTACACGCCCCTGTAAAACAGGGGCTGAAAAATTGGGCCTTAGCCACTGGTGGCGGCACCCATAAACAAAAATGATCTTCCAAGCTATCATCATCAATCGTATCATTGAGGACTCGGAGGATGAGGATAGCCAGTCAACATAACAGCACAGGCACTCAGCATCAGCATCAGTCTTGAAGGGATGTGACATGTTAAAATCAATTAGTCTGTTATATCAGCATCAGGTGTGTGGTAGCTGGTGGTGATCCAAGACTGGTTCATCTTGATGAAAGTCAGTCGATCAACCGAGTCGGTGGACAGGCGCACCCTGTGATCCGTGACAAATCCTCCAGCAGCACTGAATGTGCGTTCCGAAAGAACGCTGGATGCAGGACAGGCCAGTAGCTCAATTGCATACTGTGCAAGCTCTGGCCAGTGATCCATCCTCAAGACCCAGTAAGCCAGAGGATTTTCGGTGGGGAAGGTGTCCAAGTCTGACCTTGCCCCTAGATATTCCTGCACCATGTTTATCAGACGCTGGCGATGGTTGCTGGAACCGATCATACTTTGGGGCTGCGGACTAAAGAATTGTCTGAAAGCATCGGTCAGACGGCCACCTTCCCCACCGCTCCTTCTTTGACTGGCCGAAGCCTCAGCAACTCGTTGTCCAGGACCAGGAGTTTGTAACCTCCCAGTCTCTGGGAACGCGTTGCACAGACCTTTCTGCAAGGCCTCCCGGAGTTGTCTCATCCTCTGCTCCCTCTGCGAAGGTAACATAAGGTCCGCAACCTTACCCTTGTACCGTGGATCAAGGAGAGTGGCCAGCCAGTAATGGTCCCTCTCCTTGATCCGAAGAATACGAGGATCCTTCCGCAGACTTTGCAGGATCAGGGAGGCCATGCAGCGTAGGTTTGCTGAGGCATTCGCTCCGGAGTCCTCTGGGTCACTAAGGACGACATGATCCGCAGCCACCTCCTCCCAGCCACGTACAAGTCCACTGGTTTCTTGGGACTGTAAATCATCCCTAAAAGACTGCTGCTGATGATGCTGAGTGCCAGCCTCCACCTCCATGCTGACACAATCCTCCTCCTCCTCCTCCTCCTCTTCCTGTGCGATGGGTGGGACAGAAGGAACACTGTCTGGGTAAAGGGGGCCTTGAGAGGCAAGGAAGTCCTCCTCTTCCTGCCTCTGTTCTGCCTCAAGTGCCCTGTCCATTATTCCACGCAGCGTGTGCTCCAACAGGTGGACAAGAGGTACAGTGTCACTGATGCATGCACTGTCACTGCTCACCATCCTCGTGGCCTCCTCAAATGGTGCCAGGACACTGCATGCATCCCTGATCATGCCCCACTGGCGTGGAGAAAAAAAACCAAGCTCCCCTGACCCTGTCCTGGTGCCGTAGTCGCACAGGTACTCATTGATGGCCCTCTGCTGCATGTGCAGCCGCTGCAGCATGGCCAACGTTGAGTTCCACCTGGTGGGCATGTCACATATAAGGCGGTTCTTGGGCAGGTTCAACTCCTTTTGCAGCTCAGCCAGGCGAGCACTGGCATTATAAGATCTGCGGAAATGCACACAGACTTTCCTGGCCTGCCTCAGGACATCCTGTAAGCCCGGGTACCTGCCCAAGAACCGCTGCACCACCAGGTTAAGGACGTGAGCCACACAGGGCACATGGGTCAGTTGTCCCTGTCGGAGGGCGGAGAGGAGGTTGGTGCCATTGTCGCAAACCACCATTCCTGGCTTAAGCTGGCGTGGCGTCAACCACCTCTCGGCCTGGCCCTGCAGAGCAGACAGGACCTCTGCCCCAGTGTGGCTTCTGTCCCCCAAACACACCAGCGCAAGCACGGCATGGCATCTTTTTGCCTGCGTACTTGCGTAGCCCCGTGAACGGCTACGGAGCACCGCTGGTTCATAGGACAAACCACAGGAAGAGGCCATGGAGGAAGAAGAAGAGGAGGGGGTGGAGGAGAGAGGTGTGTCACAACCAGTAGTAGCATTTTGTAGGCGTGGCGGTGGAACAACCTCCAACACTACTGCACCTTGTCCTGCATCCTTCCCAGCTGCCAAAAGAGTGACCCAATGGGCCGTGAAAGAAAGGTAACGTCCCTGTCCATGCCTGCTGGACCATGAGTCAGCGGTAATATGCACCTTACCGCTGACCGCCCTGTCCAGCGAGGCCAAGACATTGCCTTCCACATGCCGGTAGAGAGCCGGAATAGCCTTCCGTGAGAAAAAGTGGCGTTTGGGAACCTGCCACTGAGGAACCGCACATTGCACAAACTCACGGAAGGGGGCCGAGTCTACCAACTGAAAAGGCAGCAGTTGAAGCGCTAGCAATTTAGCCAAGCTAGCATTCAACCGCTGGGCATGTGGATGGCTGGGAGTGAACTTCTTTCGACGGTCCAGCAGCTGGGGCAGGGAAATTTGCCTGCTAGAATCGGACGTCGGTGTACTGCTAGCAGAGTGGCCGCAAGTACTTGGCTGTGACACACCTAATTCTACACCTTCATTCCTCTCAGTGCATGTTTCAGAGAGGACTGAAGTTATAGTGGGGTTGGAGATCCCAGCTGATGCGGTGCAAGGAGAGGTCCGCTTTGTTCTTTGGTGTGGGTCTTTGAGGTAGGCTTGCCAACGAGCTGCATGGCAGGTCAACATATGTCTGGTCAGGCATGTGGTACCCAAGCGGCTGATGTTTTGGCCACGCGATATGTGCTTGAGACATATGTTGCAAACAGCAGCTGTGCGATCTGATGCACTAGCCTCAAAAAAGGCCCACACCAAGGAACTTTTTGAATGACGGGCAGAGGCAGCGCCCTGCACAGGCGGAGCTCTGCGGTGTGATTCCGTCGGTGTACTGCCCTTACGCTGGCCACCAAAGGGCATCCTGCCTCGTTGGAGATGTGCCTCCTCCTCATCCTCCTCCTCCTCCTCTCTCCTATTAGGCACCCACGTGGAGTCAGTGACCTCATCATCCCCTCCCTCCTCATCACTGGAACCAATCTGGCAGTATGCTGCAGCTGCTGGAACATGACTGCCAGATTGGTGTCCTTCTTGAGCATCCCCTCTGTCTGCTCTCACGCTACTGCCTTCCTGTAGCTGGGTTTCATCATCAGACCCTTCGAAACGCTGGGCATCCTCCTGGAGCATATACCCAACACTGTGCTCAAACAGTTCGGGGGACTCCTCAGGAGGAGGACATGGTGGGTCTAGGGAAGGAGTGACTGATGATGAGTCTGACATTGATACCAGGGAAGAGGACGCTTTGGCAGCTGCTTTGCCAGTACCCTGAGGCTGGGGGAGAGAGGATGAGGAGGAGGAGGGCTTGGTCATCCACTCTACCAAGTCTTCGTCATGATGTGGCTCAACATGTCCAGCTGCCGAAAAGAAGGACAAGCGTGTCCCATGGCCATGTGCTGATGACAATGCACCGCGTCCACGACCAGCACTGTTGCCCCCAGACACAGAGCCTGCTTGCCCTCTTTTATTGCCTCCTGACTGTCTGCCTCTCCTTGTTTGCCTTCCAGACATTCTAATAGATGGCCTGCAGGGAGATGGGAAAAAAGCAATAAGGGCTACCTTCAGTTGTCCTTCTCTGTCCCTTTACTTAAGGATTTCTAAATATGGTTGAGGATGATTGCTTTTGCACAGAATAGCACAACGACAATTTCCCTGACTGTCCAAAAAACAAGGATTTCAAAGATGGTTGATGAGGAATGCTTTAGCACACTATAGCACAAGGAGAATTCCCCTCACTTTCCTTCTTTGTCCCTAGAAACAAGGACTCGCACAGTGAAAGAAACTGACACTCTCCCTACCTAGAGTTTTCTGTCCCTAGAAAAAATGTTTTTTTTAAAGCACACTATAGCACAAGGAGAATTCCCCTCACTTTCCTTCTTTGTCCCTAGAAACAAGGACTCGCACAGTGAAAGAAACTGACACTCTCCCTACCTAGAGTTTTCTATCCCTAGAAAAAATGTTTTTTTAAAGCACACTATAGCACAAGGAGAATTCCCCTCACTTTCCTTCTTTGTCCCTAGAAACAAGGACTCGCACAGTGAAAGAAACTGACACTCTCCCTACCTAGAGTTTTCTGTCCCTAGAAAAAATGTTTTTTTAAAGCACACTATAGCACAAGGAGAATTCCCCTCACTTTCCTTCTTTGTCCCTAGAAACAAGGACTGGCACAGTGAAAGAAACTGACACTCTCCCTACCTAGAGTTTTCTGTCCCTAGAAAAAATGTTTTTTTAAAGCACACTATAGCACAAGGAGAATTCCCCTCACTTTCCTTCTTTGTCCCTAGAAACAAGGACTCGCACAGTGAAAGAAACTGACACTCTCCCTACCTAGAGTTTTCTGTCCCTAGAAAAAATGTTTTTTTAAAGCACACTATAGCACAAGGAGAATTCCCCTCACTTTCCTTCTTTGTCCCTAGAAACAAGGACTCGCACAGTAAAACACACTGACACTCTCCCTACCTATCCTTCTCTTTCCCTAAACTAAAGGAATCCAGGTTAAGCAAGAAAGAAATAAATGTCACTGTCCCTGCCTATGCTGCTCTTTCCCTGCTCCGGAACACACTACACTAGGCCGCCGTGCTGGCGGCCTTTTATAGTGTGGGGCGTGTACTAAACACCCTTAGCAATAATTGGCCACAGGCATCCTGCCTGTGGCCAATCATTGCTCTCCTCGCTGCCGGCGCTGTGATTGGCCAAGCATGCGGGGTCACAGTGCATGCTTGGCCAATCACAGCGCCTGGATGACACTGCGATGGCGTAGTGCATTGTGGGCCGTTCGCGTCACTCGAATTTGGCGCGAACGGCCCAAATCGTTCGATCTTCGTCGAACGATCGAACAGCCGATGTTCGAGTCGAACGTATGTTCGACTCGAACACGAAGCTCATCCCTAGTCCCCATATGAGAAGAATCTAGTCATTCCTTCAGAGTGTCTTGACCATCTGCTTAATTGTGACAACTGGTTAGGTGTCGTCATCTTTATCCTAGGTTGCTTGAACTAGGTAGCATCCTTGCCGTCTGTTTCTTTATGGAAGGATCTGAAGCGGATTGTTTGCTTGGGAAGGCTTGGAGAATTCACAGGGCGAGTGGAAACACTCCTTTAGAGCGTATTGACCACATGTTTCATTAGTGCGACCACCTGTTAGGCGCCGCCATCCATATCCTTGGTTGCTTGATAAAGCAGACTGTGTGCAGTCATGTCCGTCCGGAAGTTTGGACAATGGGCTGCTTCACCTGGTATGGACAGGCGGCTTCTCATTATCAGAGCAGATAACCCTTTCATATGGTGAGCCGAAAACACCCCTTTAGAGTGTATTGGCAATTTGTTTATTGGGTGTAACACCTTTTAGGTGTCACCCTCCTCCCTGGCTGGCTGTTTTTTTTTTTTAATTGGAAACCAACTTTATTGAAAAGTATGCATGGTACATAAATCAACATAAGCCAGTATGGCCAATATAATAGTACATACATAAACACAGTGAAGCATCTGTGTGTCACAAAGATAATAACAGCAGTGAAAGTAGAGCCGGTATACAACAAAAATAAAAAATCGACATGTCAGGTACACGTTTCACCATCCGCCATCCATCTGTCCCAGACCTTCTCATACTTTAGCGGACACCCTCTATGTACATAAATCAGTTTTTTATATGGGAGAGCATCGTTAACCGCCTTTTTCCAGCACTGAACTGTAGGGGGCAGGGCCTGCATCCAATTACGGGCCACTACTTTTCTTGCCAAGAATAGCGTCTCATGTAAAAAGGTACGGAGGGGTTTGTCGGCATCCAAGTCTGGCAACAGGCCAAGTAGGCACATCTTTGGGTCAAGGGTAGCAGGGGAGCCCATCTGATCGTGTAGGAAGCGTATCACCTGTGTCCAATATGCCTGAATGGTAGGACAGAACCATATGAGGTGGTAAAAGGAGCCCGGGGTATGGTCACAGAGGCGGCATCCTGGATTGTACGTGGGCCTGAAACGTGCCACTCTCTGAGGGGTCAGATATGTTCTATGTATAATGTACAGCTGTGTGAGGCGGTCCGACAGCTTGGGGGAAACCTTTTTCACGTCCTCCAAAATCTCGCCCCAGTCCTCATCCTCTATAAGTCCAACATCCGCCTCCCATCTAGTCTTAGCAGTATAGGCCAATGCTGTGGTGCTAGGGAGACGAATGGCGGAGTACAAAGTGGAGATGAGCTTAGCAGGCACATTACCCGTGACTGTGTCCACTATGGAGGGAACTGCCAGGGACGGGTAAGAGCCAGAAAACTGGGCCTGTATGGCGTGACAGAGTTGCAAATACCTGAAGAAAAGGCAATTGGGGAGGGAAAATTCGTCCTTCAGCATTTGGAATGACTTAAGGCCTGAATCAGTCATGATCTGGTGTATGTATAAGATCCCATGGCGTATCCACGCCGCGGGGTCCGGAATGGACAATAATTCTGGCAAGCATGTATTGTACCAGAGAGGGGTATGAGAGTGTACCCTTGGGGTCCCAGTTCTCTGCAGTGCCGCCCGCCATACCCTCCGGTGGTGAGTCAACATGTCTGCTGTGCGTTGGGGGGGGGCGTCTTGTCAATGGGGCTCTTAGGACCGATTGAAGTGGGGTGTGGGCCGAGTCATCTGGGTGCTCACAGAGTAGTGTCTGGTATCTCGTTAGTTCATGTTTATCAAAATAATAGAAGTGGGACAGCTGGGAGGCAAAATAATAATCCTGAAAGTCAGGGAGAGCAGCTCCTCCCAACGTCACAGGGTTCTTCAGGATTCTCCAGGATAATTTGTGTCTGCCATGACCCCAAATAAATGAATTCAAGATGGATTCAATTGTCCTGAAAAATTTTTGTGGTATATAGAGGGGAGCATGCCAGACCAAATAGAGTATCTTGGGAAGGAGTATCATCTTAACTAAGCTGACGCGACCCATAACACCCAGGGGTAGTCTGGCCCAAGTCTGCGTCTTGTTCTTGATCAGAGCAAACAGGGGTTCAATGTTCAGTAGTTTATAATCTGAGAGCGATCTGGTGACCTGTACGCCAAGGTATTTAATCTGGGAGACCCTTGGAAGAGCCAGAGGAGGGGACGCGAACGAGGAGGGGAAATGGTCAATCGGAAGGATCTGGGACTTAGCCCAATTAATACTCAGACCCGAATGGCCACCCATACGTTCTATGGACTGGAGGGCTGCTATAAGAGAAGGACCGGAGTCCGCCAGATACAAAAGTGTGTCGTCGGCATACATCCCAATCTTTTCTTCCAGGTTCCCCATCCTGAGACCTCGGATGCAAGTGTCCGCACGGACCATTATGGCCAACGGCTCCACAGCCAATGCGTAAAGCATGGGGGAAAGGGGGCAGCCCTGCCGGGTCCCTCTCTCCAGCGGGAACTGGTCAGAAAGCCAACCATTCACAAACACTCTGGCCCTCGGGGATTGATAGAGGAGTTGGACCCATCGAATAAAGCTGGGGCCAAATCCAAATCTTGAGAGACACTCCCACAGGTAGTTCCACTCCACGGAGTCGAAGGCCTTGGCGGCATCCAGCGCCACCACGACCCTCGAGCCAATTTCATCATGGGACCCCTGAATATTCATAAATAGGCGGCGAATATTCATGGCCGTGTTCTTCCCTGGCATAAAGCCGGTTTGGTCAGGGTGTATCAATGACAGAATAACCTGGTTAAGGCGGGAGGCTAGAATCTTAGCTAATATTTTAATATCTACCTGTAACAGGGAAATGGGCCTATACGACTCCGGGTATTTAGGGTCCTTTCCGGGTTTGGGAATTACGACTATTTGGGCTTCTCGCATAGATGGGGGTAGAACTCCTGAGTCAAATATAGATTTATACAGGTACTTAAGTTCAGGGATTAGGATTTCAGAGTAGGTGGCATAGAATTCAAGAGGTAGGCCATCCAATCCTGGGGCCTTGGATGAGGCCAGACAGGAAATGGCCTCGGAGATGTCCTCCTCAGTAATAGGGGCTTCCAGAATTTCAAGCTGGTCGTCTGTCAATCTAGGGAATTGAACTCCCGCTAGGTAGTCCCTGGTGTCTTGGGGAGTGTGGGTGACCCTGGAAGTGTAGAGTGCACGGTAGAATCTCCCAAATTCCTCCGCCACCAGTTGCGGATCGGTGATGTCGTTCCCCTGCGGGTCGGTCAAGGACACCACCACAGGGGGACGCCTATCCAAGTGGGCGAGATATGCGAGCAGTTTGCCCGATCTCTCTCCATACTCAAACACCCTCTGTCTACAGAAGAAGATACGTTGTTTAGCCTTCTCTATGTGCAAGTGGGAGACCTGGCGCGCCTGAATCTTTAGATTGTTGGCCGCGCTGGGCGAGGGGTCCCGGTGGAACGCCTCCTCCAGCGCCTGCAGGTGTTCCGCAGCCTGCTGGACAATAAATGTTGATGACCGTTTAAGCCTGTTAATACGTGTGGAAAGTAGGGAACGAGCGTGAAGTTTAAACATTTCCCACACCACATCATGCGCGGCAGTGTCCCTGTTGGCCGTAAAATAGTATTGCAATTCTGTGGGGATGTCATCCTGGTCCTGCAGGGCAGTCAGCCAGAACGGGTTTAGCCGCCAAGAAGGAGCAGGGGAAGCCTTCAGGAGCTGGATCGTGACCCAGTAGGGGGCGTGATCCGAGAGTACTCTCGGAGCAAAGCCCACATCTCCTAGCTTAGGCAGCAGGGACATTGAGATAAAAACAAAATCAATTCGTGACATTGTGTTATGACTGGCTGAAAAGCATGAGAAGACTTTAGTGTGCGGGTGTCTGTGGCGCCAAGTGTCGACAAGAGCAAAGTCGGTCATTATGCGGTGCAGTCTGGTATGGGTCGGTGGGTTAAGGGGGGGATCCAGTGTGCCCAGACGGTCCAGAGCGGGGATCAGGGTCATATTGAAGTCCCCCATCCACACTGCCGGTACGGAGGGGTATTGTGTCATAAAGGCAAGGCCTTCCTGAATTACAGCTGAGTTGTACGGGGGGGGGAATATAGCAGGCAAGTAGCAGGATAGGAGACCCATTAATGGTGGCGTGCATAAACACATATCTGCCCTGCTGATCCGTGCGGAGCAGTATAAGCTCAAAAGGTACCCGTTTGGCAACCAGGACCGATACTCCTCTGGAATATGAGGTGTGAGTGGCATGATAAGCCCACCCCACCCAAGGTTTTTTAAGGGAGGATTGCAAGTGGCCCGTGACATGGGTCTCGACCAGTGTGATAATGTCAGCTCTCTGAGATTTGAGAAATGTCAGGACCGCTGTGCGTTTGATCTTATTGCGTAAGCCTCTAACATTCCACGTGAGGAACTTCAGGGAACTCATGGTGGGTATATGGTGTGTATAATAGACCGCAGCCAGACCAGGACCAGCAGAGCAGATAAGGACACATCAG
This sequence comes from Rana muscosa, assembly GCA_029206835.1. Taxonomy (NCBI): domain Eukaryota; kingdom Metazoa; phylum Chordata; class Amphibia; order Anura; family Ranidae; genus Rana; species Rana muscosa. The sequence continues at coordinate 352,916,174 of CM055118.1, forward strand.
ACAGTACAGAACACATCAGCAACCAATATTGATAGTGCATGTATGACAATGACATAGTACCTTTAGCAGAAATAAACAATTGTGAACATAGTGGCAAATAAAAAACAGCCAAAACATTTCCCCTCCCTCCCAGTCCAGTGCCACCCCAACTCGGCATGCTGGCTGGCTGTTTAAGCCAGTGGGATACATACTGTCATGCTCATCCGGAAATTTGGAACATGCGCAGCTTCCCCTGCTGTGGACAGGCAGCTTCTCATTGTCAGAGCAGATGACCCCTTTTACAGGGTGAGCCGAAAACACCCCTCCAGAGTAGTGATGAGCCAAACACCCCCGGGTTCGGTTCGCACCAGAACCCGCGAACGGACCGAAAGTTCGCACGAACATTAGAACCCTATTAAATACAATGGATGCGAACGTTCGGATTCTAAAGTGCTAATTATAACGACTATTATCCATGTTATTGTCCGAAACAGAGTTTGGGAACCCAGCTTCTGCACAAGGGGACATGTATCAATGCAAAAAGAAGTTTTAAAAACGGACGTTTTCCAGAAGCAGTCATTTTAATGATGCATAAAGTGAAAAAAAAAAAGTCAAATATTCCTTTAAATATTGTACCTGGGGGGTGTCTAAAGTATGCCTGTGAAGTGCCACATGTTTCCCGTGTTTAGAACTGTCCCTGCACAAAATAACATTTCTAAAGGGAAAAAAGTCATTTAAAACTGCTTGCGGCTTTAATGCAATGTGTGGTCCCGGTAATATGGATGAAAATCTTTAGGAAAAATGGCATAGCTACCCAATCAACTCCCCCCCCCTACCCCAGCCCATTACCAGCCCCTTTGGGTCTTGTATGGATATTAAGGGGAACCCCGCACACAAAATAAAAAAGGACCTATATACTCTGAACAGCCGTATACAGGCGGTGCATACAAGACAGGGACTGTAGGTTTGTTCTTATGTAGAATCTGTTTATAATTTTGAACAGCTGCATTGTTTAAGTGGAGCTCCATGGCAAATTCCTTTTTTTTAGTTTTTTGTAAAACATAGGGAACGGTTATCACCCCTGTCACATTTTTTTTGCTGTCTGTGCCCCTGTTCAGAACATTTCACCTCACTTTGCGTCCCAATGACAACTGTTTTTGAAATGTGGTGTTTTTATTGAAACAAGGATTGGTGATAAAGCATCAGTAGAGAGGAGACACCTTTCTCCCATATTAATTCTTACAGGAGAGAATTTTCCTTCCAAGGGGTAGATTTCCTCTCACTTCCTGTTGTCTTCTTCCATTTGCAAGTAGTAGTCGTTTGTAAGTTGGATGTTTGAAAGTAGGGACCTGCCGTATATACTCTGCAGAAATTGGCCCCTTAGGTGTTGGTGTTGGCACAACACTGTAAGCACTCACAGTTACTCTTGGTGGGTGCTGGAACGCCCTGCTGTCAACTGTTATATCAGGAATTGTAATAACATATAATTGTTGAACAGTGGTAGTAAAAATTGGGTCTTTGATGGTGGTGCTGGTGCCACAACACTGTAAGGCCTGACAGTTACTCTTAGTGGGCACAGCAATGGGCCCTGCTGTGAATTATTAGATCAATAATTATAATTGCATGCCCCTGTTGAACAGGGGCTGAAAAATTGGGCCTTTGGTGGTGGTGGTGGTGGTGTTGACACAACACTGTAAGGCCTGACAGTTACTCTTGGTGGGCGCAGCAATGGGCCCTGCTGTGAATTATTAGATCAATAATTATAATCGCATGCCCCTGTTGAACAGGGGCTGAAAAATTGGGCCTTAGGCACTGGTGGCACAACACTGCAACCCCTCACAGATACTGTACTTGGAGCACAGCAATGAGCCCTGTTGCAAAGTATTGCATCAAAAATTGTAATTACACGCCCCTGTTAAACAGGGGCTGAAAAATTGGGCCTTAGCCACTGGTGGCGGCACCCATAAACCAAAATGATCTTCCAAGCTATCATCATTAATCGGATCATTGAGGAGGAGGAGAAGGATAGCCAGTCAACATAACAGCACAGGCACTCAGCATCAGCATCAGTCTTGAAGGGATGTGACATTTTAAAATCAATTAGTCTGTTATATCAGCATCAGGTGTGTGGTAGCTGGTGGTGATCCAAGACTGGTTCATCTTGATGAAAGTCAGTCGATCAACCAAGTCGGTGGACAGGCGCACCCTGTGATCCGTGACAAATCCTCCAGCAGCACTGAATGTGCGTTCTGAAAGAACGCTGGATGCAGGACAGGCCAGTAGCTCAATTGCATACTGTGCAAGCTCTGGCCAGTGATCCATCCTCAAGACCCAGTAAGCCAGAGGATTTTCGGTGGGGAAGGTGTCCAAGTCTGACCTTGCCCCTAGGTATTCCTGCACCATGTATATCAGACGCTGGCGATGGTTGCTGGAACCGATCATACCTTGTGGCTGCGGACTAAAGAATTGTCTGAACGCATCGGTCAGACGGCTACCTTCCCCACCGCTCTTTCTTTGACTGCCCGAAGCCTCAGCAACTCGTTGTCCAGGACCAGGAGTTTGTAACCTCCCAGTCTCTGGGAACGCATTGCACAGACCTTTCTGCAAGGCCTCCCGGAGTTGTCTCATCCTCTGCTCCCTCTGCGACGGTACGATAAGGTCCACAACCTTACCCTTGTACCGTGGATCAAGGAGAGTGGCCAGCCAGTAATGGTCCCTCTCCTTGATCTGAAGAATACGAGGATCCTTCCGCAGACTTTGCAGGATCAGGGAGGCCATGCAGCGTAGGTTAGCTGAGGCATTCAGTCCGGAGTCCTCTGGGTCACTAAGGACGACATGATCCGCAGCCACCTCCTCCCAACCACGTACAAGTCCACTGGTTTCTTGGGACTGTAAATCATCCCTAAAAGACTGCTGCTGATGATGCTGAGTGCCAGCCTCCACCTCCATGCTGACACAATCCTCCTCCTCCTCCTCCTCCTCCTCCTCTTCCTGTGCGATGGGTGGGACAGAAGGAACACTGTCTGGGTAAAGGGGGCCTTGAGAGGCAAGGAAGTCCTCCTCTTCCTGCCTCTGTTCTGCCTCAAGTGCCCTGTCCATTATTCCATGCAGTGTGTGCTCCAACAGGTGGACAAGAGGTACAGTGTCACTGATGCATGCACTGTCACCATCCTCGTGGCCTCCTCAAATGGTGCCAGGACAGTGCATGCATCCCTGATCATGCCCCACTGGCGTGGTGAAAAAAACCCGAGCTCCCCTGACCCTGTCCTGGTGCCGTAGTCGCACAGGTACTCATTGATAGCCCTCTGCTGCGTGTGCAGCCGCTGCAGCATGGCCAACGTTGAGTTCCACCTGGTGGGCATGTCACATATAAGGCGTTTCTTGGGCAGGTTCAACTCCTTTTGAAGCTCAGCCAGGCGAGCACTGGCATTATAAGATCTGCGGAAATGCACACAGACTTTCCTGGCCTGCCTCAGGACATCCTGTAAGCCCGGGTACCTGCCCAAGAACCGCTGCACCACCAGGTTAAGGACGTGTGCCATACAGGGCACATGGGTCAGTTGTCCCTGTCGGAGGGCGGAGAGGAGGTTGGTGCCATTGTCGCAAACCACCATTCCTGGCTTAAGCTGGCGTGGCGTCAACCACCTCTCGGCCTGCCCCTGCAGAGCAGACAGGACCTCTGCCCCAGTGTGGCTCCTGTCCCCCAAACACACCAGCGCAAGCACGGCATGGCATCTTTTTGCCTGCGTACTTGCGTAGCCCCTTGAATGCCTACGGAGCACCGCTGGTTCCGAGGACAAACCACAGGAAGAGGCCATGGAGGAAGAAGAAGAGGAGGGGGTGGAGGAGAGAGGTGTGTCACAACCAGTAGTAGCATTTTGGAGGTGTGGCGGTGGAACAACCTCCAACACTACTGCACCTTGTCCTGCATCCTTCCCAGCTGCCAAAAGAGTGACCCAATGGGCCGTGAAAGAAAGGTAACGTCCCTGTCCATGCCTGCTGGACCATGAGTCAGCGGTAATATGCACCTTACCGCTGACCGCCCTGTCCAGCGCGGCCAAGACATTGCCTTCCACATGCCTGTAGAGAGCCGGAATAGCCTTCCGTGCGAAAAAGTGTCGTTTGGGAACCTGCCACTGAGGAACCGCACATTGCACAAACTCACGGAAGGGGGCCGAGTCTACCAACTGAAAAGGCAGGAGTTGAAGCGCTAGCAATTTAGCCAAGCTAGCATTCAACCGCTGGGCATGTGGATGGCTGGGAGTGAACTTCTTTCGACGGTCCAGCAGCTGTGGCAAGGAAATTTGCCTGCTAGAATCGGACGTTGGTGTACTGCTAGCAGAGTGCCCGCAAGTACTTGCCTGTGACACACCTAATTCTACACCTTCATTCCTCTCAGAGCAGGTTTCAGAGAGGAGTGAAGGTATAAGTGTGGTTGGAGATCCCAGCTGATGCGGTGCAAGAAGAGGTCAGCTTTGTTCTTTGGTGTGGGTCTTTAAGGTAGGCTTGCCAACGAGCTGCATGGCAGGTCAACATATGTCTGATCAAGCATGTGGTGCCCAAGCGGCTGATGTTTTGGCCACGCGATATACGCTTGAGACATATGTTGCAAACAGCAGCTGTGCGATCTGATGCACTCGCCTCAAAAAAGGCCCACACCAAAGAACTTTTTGCATGACGGGCAGAGGCAGCGCCCTGCACAGGCGGAGCTCTGCGGTGTGATTCCGTCGGTGTGCTGCCCATATGCTGGCCACTCAAGGGCATCCTGCCTCGTTGGAGATGTGCCTCCTCCTCATCCTCCTCCTCCTCCTCCTCTCTCCTATTAGGCACCCACGTGGAGTCAGTGACCTCATCATCCCCTCCCTCCTCATCACTGGAGCCAATCTGGCAATATGCTGCAGCTGCTGGAGCATGACTGCCAGATTGGTGTCCTTCTTGAGCATCCCCTCTCTCTGCTCTCACGCTGCTGCCTTCCTCTAGCTGGGTATCATCATCAGATCCTTCCAAACGCTGGGCATCCTCCTGGAGCATGTACCCAACACTGTGCTCAAACAGTTTGGGGGACTCCTCAGGAGGAGGGCATGGTGGGTCTAGGGAAGGATTGACTAATGAAGATAATGATACCAGAGAAGACGACGCTTTGGCAGCTGCTTTGCCAGTACCCTGAGCCTGGGTGAGAGAGGATGAGGAGGATGAGGTGGGCTTGGTCATCCACTCTACCAAGTCTTCGGCATGATGTGGCTCAACATGTCCAGCTGCCCGAAAACAAGGACAAGCGTGTCCCATGGCCATGTGCTGATGACAATGCACCGCGTACACAACCAGCACTGTTGCCCCCAGACACAGAGCCTGCTTGCCCTCTTTTTTTGCCTCCTGACTGTCTGCCTCTCCTTGGTTGCCTTCCAGACATTTTAATGGATGGCCTGCAGGGAGATGGGAAAAACAGCAATAAGGGCTACCTTCAGGTGTATACTGTGCAGGAGGCTTAGCAACAATGACACTGACACTGTCCCCTGCCTATCCTTCTCTGTCCCTAAACACAAGGATTGAAAATATGGTTCAGCAAAATAGTTTTAGAACAGAATAGCACACTGACACTTTCCCTCACTGTCCTACTCTGTCCCTCCCTACAAACAAGATTTAGCACAGAATAGCACACTGATAATTTCTACGAGTGTCCTTCTCTGTCCCTAAACTCAAGGATTGAAAATATGGAACAGCAAAATTGGTTTAGAACAGAATAGCACACTGACACTTTCCCTCACTGTACCTCTCTGTCCCTACAAACAAGATTTAGCACAAAATAGCACACTGACACTTTCCCTCACTGTACCTCTCTGTCCCTACAAACAAGATTTAGCACAAAATAGCACACTGACACTTTCCCTCACTGTACCTCTCTGTCTCTAAACTCAAGGATTGAAAATATGGTTCAACAAGATTGGTTTAGAACAGAATAGCACACTGACACTTTCCCTCACTGTACCTCTCTGTCCCTACAAACAAGGATTAGCACAGAATAGCACACTGTCACTGACACTCTCCCTACCTATCCTTATCTGTCCCTAAACACAAGGAATCCAGGATTATGTAAAGGAAAAATAATGACACTGTCCCTGCCTATGCTTCTCTTTCCCTACTCCGGAACACACTACACAAGGCCGCCGCGCTGGCGGCCTTTTATAGTGTGGGGCGTGTACTAAACCCCCTCAGCAATAATTGGCCACAGGCATCCTGCCTGTGGCCAATCATTGCTCTCCTCGCTGCCGGCGCTGTGATTGGCCAAGCATGCGGGGTCACAGTGCATGCTTGGCCAATCACAGCGCCTGGATGACACTGCGATGGCGTAGTGCATTGTGGGCCGTTCGCGTCAGTCGAATTTGGCGCGAACGGCCCAAATCGTTCGATCTTCGTCGAACGATCGAACAGCCGATGTTCGAGTCGAACGTATGTTCGACTCGAACACGAAGCTCATCCCTACTCCAGAGCATATTGGCAATTTGTTTATTGGGTGTAACACCTTTTAGGTGTCACCCTCCTCCCTGGCTGTTCCAGCCAGTGGGATACATACTGTCATGCTCATCCGGAAATTCTGAAGATTGGCTGTTTCACCTGGTGTGGACAGGCAGCTTCTCATTGTGAGAGCAGATGACCCTTTCACAGGGTAAGCCAGGAACACCCCTTTAGAGCATATTGGCAATTTGTTCATTGGGTGTAACACCTTTTAGGTGTCACCCTCCTCTCCGGCTGTTTAAGCCAGTGGGATAAATACTGTCATGCCCATCCATGTATTCCTCTTATAGAGCTTGAGGAGGGATGTTTGCTTGGGAAAGTCATGAGACTGCTCCTTCATGTTCATCCATGTCTTCTTATTGAAGGGCCTGAAGCATGTTCGTTCTGAGATTGGTAAACACTAATAGATAACCTCACCACAGGGCTTGTACACCATTCAGCAAACCAACCCATAGACCCGGATCACACTGGTGCGTTTTTAACATGCGACCCGACCAGTCAAATCGCATGAAAATAATATGCGGCAATCGCACCACCCTAATCGGTGCAACGCTGCATCAGCGGCGCCATGCCAACGTCAACAAAGGCAGTTTTGTACTACCTTGCGATTTCAGGTTGCGACCTATATTGACATCCGCACAGAAACTTGCACAGATGTCTCTGAAAATTGCGACCGGAACTGAGACTGACCAGCTGGAGACAAAGCTGAATAGCACAGCCTTATTCCCGCAACCCAGTGCAACCCTGGACTAGGGAAAAAAATTGTTAAATGCAGTAAATAGATTGCTTAGTAACAAACCCTGAGGGGTTAAACACAGCTAGAGGGAGGCAGAAGCTTCCATCTACAGCCCTGTTAACCAGATGGAGGTTAATTTGGCTAGGATCTAATCCTGGGAATCAGGTTATGATGAAAATGTTTGTTTCAGAACAGCAACACAAAGGTAGGAATTTTTAACAAAATTACAACCATCTGCAGTGTACACAAACTAAGGGATTTGTAGACATGCTTCTCCAAACTCTTTTTTCTTCTTTTAAGGAAGACCAAGATCACATAGTAAAATACAAGGATATCCCATGTCTCCAAAGGCCATGGCTGGATTCAGTAGATATATTTCAGGTGTGCTCCACATACCTTCTCTGCAAAATGCTGGTCTTTGGAGGGGTTTGGCATAGTGGCATGACAGTAAGCAAAACATGAGCAGCCTCCAACAGATTATATCCATGTGTGAACAGACAAAGTGTTACTTTGTGTATCTGTTATGCAGAGTACTCCCTGTCCAGTAATACAGCATACATTGGATACAAAGCATTTAGCTCACCCAACCTCCGTCATCCGACCGTCGATGTTGGCACAGCGCGGGTGCGCGTGCATAGGGGAGTACTCTGCCACAACCGCTGTCCATCTTGTTTGGACCAAGCGGACCCCCGACACGGCTGTTAGCCATGATAAAGCCGCCCCGAGGACCAGCAGCGGGGCTCCCTGGATTATGGTCATTTAGACTAGACACCAGGGACTTCGTCCAGCTTCATCCACACGTATGGACGGTCGGCCAGCCATTTAGACCGGCTAGGTAGAGGAGCACACCTCCGTCCTGCACGTAGGAGGAAAAGAGAAGAACGCTGAGGTTGAGGTGAGTGAAAAATTTATAGTTAAGTCCTGATCACGTGGGGGTGGGCGGAGCCTCACCCAGCTGTGCTGACATGGAGCTCATCTGGAAATAGCTTTGTTGGTATCCAACCTGACCTGGGGGGGCAGTTTGTCCAGAGATCAGTAGATCGTCCAGGTAATGAATTAGAGATATAACCCTGGAGATGTAGAAAGGCTACCTCTGCTAGGATTTTTGTGAAAATCCTTGGACTGGCTGTTAGCCCGAATGGGAGGGCTTTGAATTGCCAGTGAAAAATCTCTCCCTTGACTACTACTGCGAACCTCAAGTACACCTGATGTTCCACGTGAATTGGCACGTGCAGGTAGGCATCCTTGAGGTCCAGGGTCGTCATGAAGGCTTCTTTCACAAGGTTTTTGCGTACCGAGTAGATACTGTCCATAGTAAACTTTTTGTATTCTAGATACCTGTTCAGGTTTCTTAAGTTTACTATTAGCCGGTACTTCCCTGATGGTTTGCGAACAACAAATACGTGGGAATAGAATCCTTGGTATTGTTGTTCTTTTGGCACTGGTACCACCACCTGCTGTTCTACCAATTCCTGGATACCTTCCAGGAGGGCAGATCTTTTTAGGGCATCCCTGGGGGGGATGTTTCAGAGCGATCATAGAGGGGGGCTTTGCCAGAAATTCCAACCGATAACCTTCTCGCAGGATCTGGCAAATGTAAATGCTGTCCGAAATCTTTTCCCAATGAGGAACAAAGTGGGACAGTCGACCCCCCCCACTCTGATCTTGGCGTCACTTAGACTCTTTGGCACCAACTTTGGGGGAGGTAAACAGAAGATTGTTCTTTGGCTTCCCCCTGCCATAACCCCACCGTTTGTTGGGTTCCTTTTTGGTTCTATGCTGTTTTTGTTGCCCCTGGGGCCTCGAAAAAATTTCTTAAATCTTTATGGTTTGGGTTTGACTGGAAACTTTTTACCCTTTTCGGATGACCTTGACAGAACATCGTCTAGGCCCTGGCCAAACAGCAGTGAACCTTGAAAGGGAAGGCCACATAGTTTACCCTTAGATGTTATATCTCCTTCCCAAGCCTTAATCCAGACAGCTCTCCTAGCTGAATTGATTAAGGCTGCCGTTTGAGCTGAAGCTCTTGCTGACTCAATAGCACCATCTGCAAGATAAGCAACAGCTCTTCCTATGATTGTCAGGGAATCAATGACATCCTCTGATTCGGTTCCCTGCGATATATGCTTGGTAAGCTTCTCCACCCAGGAATCTGTGTTCCTGGCTACGCAGGCTGCCGCTAAGGCTGGACCCATGGCTGATGTGTTAGCCTCCCAGGCCTTCCTAAGAAGGGATTCTGCCCTGCGGTCCATTAGATCTTTAATACTGCCTGAGTCCTCAAAAGGAGAGGTCAGACAACTTAGTGACTGGAGACAAAGATGCATCCAACTTTGGGAGCTTAAAAAATGTCTCTTCGTCAGTCTGGTTAAGGGGAAATCTCCTTTTCCAGGTCTTTTGTCTGACAATCCTTCTTTCAGGCTCCTTCCATTCCTGTAAGACTAAAGCCCTGTACACACGATCGGATTTCCTATGGATTTTCCATCGGAAATCCGATGAAGCTGACTTCCATCAGTCAAAAAACCGACCGTTCCAAACGCTGTGACGTAAAACACTCCGACAAGCCGAGAAAAATTAAGTTCAATGCTTCTGAGCATGCATCGACTTGATTCTGAGCAGGCGTGGGTTTTTTATCCGATGGAGTTCCACACAGACAATAGTAATTTGCTATAGTTTTTTTTTCCACCCATCGGATAAATTTAAAACATGTTCTATTTTTTTACACCGATGGAAAAAAAAACGATGGGGCCCACACACAGTCGGTTTGTCCGATGAAAAAAGTCCATCGGACTGTTTTCATCTGTAAAACCGTTCGTGTGTACAGGGCTTAAGTCTTTAAGGGATTGATGGAGTGGGAACACCCTAGATTCAGATTTTCCTAGTCCCCTATAGACCCTGTCCTGAGGTTACTTAACCACTTAACGACCGCCCACTGTAAATATACGTCAGCAGAATGGCACCGACAGGCAGAATCACGTATATGTACGTGATTGCCTTTGTATAGTTGGGGGGTCCGATCGGACCCCCCTTCTTTACAGTGAGCGGTCGTTTTACCTTCGGGAGCGATCCGGCATGAGGGGACGGCCGTTCGATTCCGGCCACCCCCTCTCGATCGCTCCCGGCGAATGAGAGAGCTTCCCCTGCCTGCCAGGAAGGAGGAAGTGATGTCATCTCTCCTGGGGCGCTCACATATACCGAGCGCCGTACAGGAGAAGATGCCAGGTTAGTACACACAACACTACACTGACACCAGGACACATAGGCACATAAATCGCCCCCCCAGATCACCCCCCAGTCACAGTGTCACTGATTGCAGTGACCATTTATTTAGTGATCACTGCAATCAGTGACATTTGTGACTGTAAAAGTGTCAGTACATTTAGTTTTAGGTCCAGTGTAGCCCCCTAACCCCCCCTAATAAAGGTTTAACCCCCTGATCACCCCCCAGATAACCCTTTTACCCCCTATCACCACTGTCACTAAGCAATCATTTTTCTGATCGATGTCTTAGCGTTGGTGATGCTGATCGGTAGCCAGTAATTTTTTTTAGGTTCGCCGCAGGTTTTTATAGCGTCGGGTACCCCCATATATTACCTAATAAAGGTTTAACCCCCTTGATCGCCCCCCCCAGGTAACCCTTTCACCCCTATCACCACTGTCACTAAGCGATAATTTTTCTGATCGATGTCTTAGCGTCGGCGATGCTGATCGGTAGCCAGTATTTTTTTTTAGGTTCGCCGCAGGTTTTTATAGCGTCGGGTACCCCCATATATTACCTAATAAAGGTTTAACCCCCTTGATCACCCCCCAGGTAACCCTTTCACCCCCTAGCACCGCCATCACTATGCAATCATTTTTCTGATCGCTGTCTTAGCGTCGGTGATGCTGATCGGTAGCCAGTAATTTTTTTTAGGTTCGCCGCAGGTTTTTATAGCGTCAGGTACCCCCATATATTACCTAATAAAGGTTTTAACCCCCTGACCGCCCCCCAGGTAACCCTTTCACCCCCTATCACCACTGTCGCTAAGCAATCGTTTTTATGATCGTTGTCCTAGTGTCGGTGATGCCGATAGGTAGCCATTAATTTTTTTTTAGGTTCGCCGTCAGGTTTTTATATAGCGTCAGGTACCCCCATATATTACCTAATAAAGGTTTTAACCCCCTAATTGCCCCTAGTTAACCCTTTCACCAGTGATCATCATATAAGTGTTACGGGTGACGCTGGTTAGTTAGTTTGCTTTTTATAGTGTCAGGGCACCCGCCATATATAACCCAATAAAGGTTTAACCCCCTGATCGTCCGGCGGGTGATATCAGTTAGGTTTTAGCGTCAGAGAGGGTCTGCGTCACACCCCAGGCAGCGTCAGGTTAGTGCCAGTAGCGCTAACACCCACACGTGAAGCATACACCCCCCTTAGTGGTATAGTATCTGATCAGCTCAATATCTGATCAGATCTATACTAGCGTCCCCAGCAGTTTAGGGTTCCCAAAAACGCACTGTTAGTGGGATCAGCCCAGATACCTGCTAGCACCTGCGTTTTGCCCCTCCGTCCAGCCCAGGCCACCGAAGTGCAGTATCGATCGATCACTGTCACTTACAAAACACAACACACATAACTGCAGCGTTCGCAGAGACAGGCCTGATCCCTGCGACTCCAGTGCTGTAGGAGGTAATTTCACCACCACAGTTAAAAAAAAAAAGCATATATGCCAAAGCATTGGGGCAGCAGGGGTGGAGGAGCGGAGGAGCGATTTTGCTCCTAATGCTGCGTACATACGGTCGAAATTCCGACGGAGGCATGCCCGTGGAAAAGTCTGACCATGTGTACGCAGCATAACTTTTGCGAGAAGATGCCCCCATGCTTCGGCATATATAAATGGTGCGTGTATGCCCATCATTAGAAGTGGGTGGATGAAGGGCGGTATTCTAATGGTGGGCATACCCACCGATCAATCTTTTTTTTTCGTTCAGCCAACAGGCTGCATGAAAAAAAAGATTACAATACATGTCCAACAAGGACCAGCAACGTACTGGTATGTTGCTGGACTTTGAATGTTTATACCAGAATGATGCCTGCGGGTTTAGGTATCATCTTGGTATCATTCTTTTCAGCCAGCGGCCGGCTTTCATGTAAAAGCAATCCTAGTGGCTAATTAGCCTCTGGACTGCTTTTACAAGCAGTGGGAAGGAATGTCCCCCCCCCGGATATAAAAAGCGCCATTGGGAAATTGGGAAAGCATTTTATCACACCGATCTTGGTGTGGTCAGATGCTTTGAGGGCAGAGGAAAGATCTAGGGTCCAATAGACCCCAGTTTTTTTCAAAAAAAAGAGTACCTGTCATTACCTATTGCTATCATAGGGGATATTTACATTCCCTGAGATAACAATAAAAGTGATAAAAATAAATATGGAAGCAACAGTTTAAAAATAAAATAAAAAAGCAAAATTAATAATAATTAAAAAAAAAAAAAAAAAAAAAAAAAAAAGCACCCCTGTCCTGCCCTGCTCTTGCCCAATGGCGAACGCAAGCGTCGGTCTGGCGTCATATGTAAACAGCAATTGCACCATGCATGTGAGGTATCACCGCGAAGGTCAGATCGAGGGCAGTAATTTTAGCAGTAGACCTCCTCTGTAAATCTAACGGGGTAACCTGTAAATGCTTTTAAAGGCTTTTAAAAATGTATGTAGTTTGTCGCCAATGCGCGTTTGTGCGAAATTTTAAAGCATGTCGTGTTTGGTATCTATGTACTCGGCCTAAGATCATCTTTTTTATTTCATCAAACATTTGGGCAATATAGTGTGTTTTAGTGCATTAAAATTAAAAAAAGTGTATTTTTTCCCAAAAAAATGCGTTTGAAAAATCGCTGCGCAAATACTGTGTAGAAAAAAAAATGCAACACCCACCATTTTATTCTGTAGGGCCTTTGCTATAAAAATATATATAATGTTTGGGGGTTCAACATAATTTTCTTGCAAAAAAAAATATGTTTTCATGTAAACAAAAAGTGTCAAAAAGGGCTTTGTCTTCAAGTGGTTAGAAGAGTGGATGTAAGCTTCCTAATGTTGTGTATAAAATGCCAGAACAGTTCAAAACCCCCCCAAATGACCCCATTTTGGAAAGTAGACACCCCAAGCTATATACTGAGAGGCATGTCGAGTCCATGGAATATTTTATATGTTGACACAAGTTGCGGAAAAAATACAATATTTTTTTTTTTTTTTTTTGCACAAAGTTGTCACTAAATGATATATTGCTCAAACATGCCATGGGCATATGTGGAATTACACCCCAAAATACATTCTGTTGCTTCTCCTGAGTACAGGGATACCACATGTGTGAGACTTTTTGGGAGCCTAGCCGCGTACGGGACGCCAAAAACCAAGCACCGCCTTCAGGCTTTCTAAGGGTGTCAATTTTTGATTTCACTTCTCACTGCCTATCACAGTTTCGGAGGCCATGGAATGCCCAGATGGCACAAAACCCCCCCAAATGACCCCATTTTGGAAAGTAGACACCCCAAGCTATTTGCTGAGAGGTATTGTGAGTATTTTGTGGATCTCGCTTTTTGTCACAAAGTTTTGAAAATTGAAAAAAAAAAAAAATGTTCTTTCTTCATTTTCAAAAACAAATGAGAGCTGTAAAATACTCACCATGCCTCTCAGCAAACAGCTTGGGGTGTCTACTTTCCAAAATGGGGTAATTTGGGGGGGTTTTGTGCGATTTTGGCATTTTATGGCCTTCAAAACTGTGATAGGTAGTGAGGAGTGAAATCAAAAATTTGCGCCCTTAGAAATCCTGGAGGCGGTGCTTGGTTTTCGGGGTCCCGTACGCGGCTAGGCTCCCAAAAAGTCCCACACATGTGGTATTCCTGTACTCAGGAGAAGCAGCAGAATGTATTTTGGGGTGCAATTCCACATATAACCATGGCATGTGTGAGCAATATATCATTTAGTGACAACTTTTTGTAATTTTTATTTTTTTTTTGTCATTATTCAATCACTTGGGACAAAAAAAAAAAAATATTCAATGGGCTCAACAGGCCTCTTAGCAATTTCCTTGGGGTGTCTACTTTCTAAAATGGGGTCATTTGGGGGGGTTTTGTACTGCCCTGTCATTTTAGCACCTCAAGAAATGAGATAGGCAGTCATAAATTAAAAGCTGTGTAAATTCCAGAAAATGTACCCTAGTTTGTAAACGCTATAACTTTTGCGCAAACCAATAAATATACGCTTATTGACATTTTTTTTACTAAAGACATGTGGCTGAATACATTTTGGCCTAAATGTATGACTAAAATTTAGTTTATTCGATTTTTCCTATAACAAAAAGTAGAAAATATCATTTTTTTTCAAAATTTTCGGTTTTTTCCGTTTATATCGCAAAAAATAAAAATCGCAGAGGCAATCAAATACCATTAAAAGAAAGCTCTATTTGTGGGAAGAAAAGGACGCAAATTTCGTTTGGGTACAACATTGCATGTCCGCACAATTTACAGTTAAAGCAGCGCAGTGCAAAATTCTGAAATCACCTCTGGTCCTTTAGCTACCAAATGGTCCGGGGCTTAAGTGGTTAAAGGGGTTTCTGGAATCTCTTCTGTGGCATATATTGCCTGTAAGAGCCCATCCAGATCTTCTACAGCAAAGAGGTGTCTCCTTAGTCTTATCTCCTCCTGAGACTGGCTTAAGGATTCTATATCCAACTCCCCCTCTGAGCGGTGACCAGATCTGGCTAGGCTTTCTATCTCCCTCTGCTTCCTCTATCTGCTCTAGAGGAGGTGGTTGTGAGGAGAGCACTGGGTCCCCCTGTAAAGAGGCTTTCTTGGGAAGATGTGCCTTCTCTAGGGGTAAGCTCCTCTGTGTCAGGACCTTGGGATGCTGACTGTCCAGCGACTTCACAGAAAGCTTTAACTGTTGCCAGCATTTCCGTCTGCAAAGATGCGAGGAACTTTTTCATCATTGCAGAAGCCTCCTTCCCTGCTAAATTGTTTATACACTTATAGCAAAGGGGCCTTTGAGTGGGACTTAAGGAGTTTCTCCCCGCAGTTCCCACACCTCTTAGAGGAACTATTCCCTGTTGCGGCAGGAGGTTGTACTGAGGCCTCCTGGGTTCCGCTGGGGGTTTCTGAAAGACCAGAGATATAATACACATAACATTGCTTTGTCTTTCCTTAGGACTGCAGGTTTGTACTGGGGAGGGGAAAGGGTAAGCCAGAAGTGAAGTCCAGTTCCTGTTCTGGCTGGTCCCGGGATTTTCAAATCCTTAAGGGCCAGAAACTCACTCCCTTTCCAAGGGGGTCCTGTACTCACCGGTCCTCGACCTGGATCTGCCTACAGTCGCAGTGGCCTTCCCTTCCTCTTGTTCCATGAGAAGGGTGGCTGGGTCCTGGGCTGCGAGTACTGCTAGTGCGGCTGGTACTGTAAGCCGACCCTTTCCGCCGTGTCCGCGCCGCTCTCCACGCTGTCTCCCAGCGTCCAGCACTTCTGGGTTGCACTGTCAGTGGTGCCGCCCACTTCCGGTGATGCGGCTGTTCAGAACAAGGCTTAGAGAACAGTGCTTCCTGTATAGAGAATCCGGAGTGAGGAGAGCGGCTTGATGGCGGCGTTTTTGAACTACAGCGATGGCTCGCACTCCCCGCGGCCAGAGCGCTGGTCCATACTTGGGGCGACCTGTGAGAAAGACCGAAGCCTACAGGTTAGTTCAGCCCTCCCAAAAACCCGTCTCAACAGGGGTACCGGGGTACCATCAGACCTTCCCCGGTCTATAGGTTTTCAAACAAAACAAACATGTCGCTGTGTTCGGGAGAAACAATCAATACTGGGGATTAAGGGGAAGGGTGGGGACTTATAACAAACTGTCAATTGATTGTGTTTCCTGTAGGGAGGAGCCCTCATCTCTCAGGTGTGCCGTCATGGAAGGTGATAGGAGAAATTTTAATCATGTGAGCGCTATGATTGGTCATAGCAATGACATGATACAATGGCTGGGTGCAGAGCACCATGACACACCGGACACAGATGTAAGGGATTGTGCCGATCCTCGCCCCGGTGTGGAGGTGCGCCACAACCTACCATTACATCGCAGTGCCTGCAGCTGCCGCCTGCTCGCAATAAATGTACAAGTGGTTAAGCGCCAATCCAGTGACTATGCCTAGGCTGAGATGATGTCATCAGTCTGCTGCAGGCAGGAGAAAGCAGTTCCCCACTCTTCTCTTCCCCAGTGATAAGACTGCAACATTGTCAGTTTGTAGCAAGTCAGAAGGTGAGGGGCTGATCTGTGAACACAGCCAAGAACTGTACAGGCATCAGGATTTATAGGATTGTGTCATTCTCATTCGAGAAGCAGATGGTGACCCCTGGATGATGCCCGAACAAACATGACCCTCTCCTACTGGAGAGATAAGATGAAGGCATTGTCGGGGGGAGTACTGTGATCTCTGTGAGAGGTAATACATACCTGGAGGTGTTACCAGTGTTAATTTTGTCGACTAAAACATTTTAGTCGACTAACTTATTAAATAACCATTTTAGTCGACTAAAATACGACGAAAACTAAAATGGCATTTTAGTCAAGACTAAAACTAAAATTGAAATTTGACGTAAAAATGAACACCGTTTATACCTCAATAACAAAAACAACAACATACTAGATTTTTCACTCCAGCAGTATATAATGAGTTTGGAAATTTGCAGAGAAATGCTTAAATAATGCATTACAATTTAACTACACCCATTCGATTTTAGTCGACTAAAATGAGTTTTAGTCAACTAAAATGTCCTGGAGATTTAGTCGACTAAATACGACTAAAACAATTGCAGAAGACAAAAATGGGACTAAAACTAAAATACCACTTTAGTCCTAAGACTTATGGCCTCGTACACATGACCGGATTTCCCGACGAGAAAACTGCAATTTTTTAGATTGGTCGGGAAAACCGGTCGTGTGTATTCTCCATATCAGTTTTCCCGACGAGAAAACTGGGCGCAAAAAAAAAAATTAGAACCTGCTCTCTTTTTCCCGTCGGTCTTTTTCTCGTCGCGAAAACCGCTCGCGTGTATGCTTTTCCGAGGGGAAAAAAAAACACGCATGCTCAGAATCAAGTATGAGACGGGAGCGCACGTTCTGGTAAAACTAAAGTTCGTAATGGAGATAGCACATTCGTCACGCTGTAACGGACTGAAGAGCACGAGGCTGAAAAGCGCAAATCGGCTCTCAAGCTTTACTAACATGAGGATCAGCAAAAGCAGCCCAAAGGGTGGCACCGTTTGAATGTAACTTCCCCTTTATAGTACCGTCGTACGTGTTGGACGTCACCGCGCTTTGGTCGAGCGTTTTTTTGCCTGAACGTGTGTATGCAAGGCAGGCTTGAGAGGAATCACGGTCGGGAAAACCGTCGGTTTTTGGCATGTCAGGAAAACTGGTCGTGTGTACGAGGCATAAAACTAGATCGAAATTGGTTGCCAAAATGAACACTGGCACATAACGTAAAATAAAAAATCAGAGGATTGGTCAGCTTTAATGCGACAGGTAAATGCCTGAATCAGCTGCAAAATTCCTGGCCACTCCTTGGCTATAATAAGCACCGCCCATTTACACGGCAACACACAAAAAAAAAAAGAAAGACTTGGGGCCACAACCGGGAAGAGATAAATAATTATTATTATTTCCAAAACAGCTGAGAATAGATAGTGCAAGTAGATTAGAAAACATCTTCAAAATAATTCACTTTCCAACTTAAGCCAGAAAAACATCTGGGTGGACTTCTCCTCGAAGAGCCGTTTATTGGAAATTTTACGGCACGATATAAACCGAGGACAATGACGGTATGTAGCAGAATGTTTGTGGGTCACAGTGATTGGCCGGTTGGATTCTGGAAGGTTTTATAGATTTTTGCTGTATAGAGGAAGGATCTGACTCCGCTGCCACAATCATTTCTGACCTCCTGCAGGCAAGGAACGTCCCAAATTGTGCGGTTACAAAAAAAGGTTTTTGGTTACTACGGTTAAACAGAAAAACAAGGCTTTGGCTAGCAACGTGTTTTTATTTAGATTTGGCGATGGCCAGACCGATCAGGCCGGCGAGTCCCGCCACTCCGATCGCCATTCCGCCGACGATGGCCATGCCGACGAGCCCCTCTGGAAGAAGATAAAAGAGTTGTGTGTGAGTACATCGAACAATCAAATTCCATTAGAGAAATACATTTCAGACGCATCAACATACAAGGAAGCAATTTTATTCCCTAAGGCAGTGATGGTGAACCTTGGCACCCCAGATGTTTTGGAACTACATTTCCCATGATGCTCATGCACTTTGCAGTGTAGTTGAGAATCATGGGATATGTAGTTACAAAACATATGGGGTGCCAAGGTTCGCCATCACTGGCCTAGGGTCTCTGCTAAAAAACATATAAAATGTTTGGGGGCTCCGAGTAATTTTGTAGCAAAAAAAAGAAAAAAAGAGAAGATGATTTTTACATGTACGCGGCATATTTATTTTTTACGTTTTGGATAAAGTGATGAAGGGTTAGAACGAATTTTTTTTTCCATATAAATCTCATTACTTGATTACTGTATTTCACATTCAGGAATGCAGATGCTCCCTCTAGTGGTCACCTATATAATAACAAAATACGATTTGTATTCTTACTTCAGGTTTCCTTTAAATCAGTGGTTCTTAACCTTTCTAGTGCCGTGACCCCTTGATAATATTTCCCAAGTTGTGGGGACCCCTAACAGTAAAATTATTTTTGTAGCGTGGGTTGTCAGCACCCAGGGCAAGACAAGTAATTTGCGCCCCATACCCACAGATATTTAGCGCTCCCCGAGTCCCTTCCACCCGTACAGTATTACATCCTAAAATGTACCATAAGGGGTTTTATCACTCTTTCTTTGTTCTCCTTTCTTTCTCTTTTAGCTCTCTATTCTAATTTCTTGTTTTTTGTTCCCCATCCCTCTCTATAGCCGTCTTTCATGTTATTTCTCTTTGTCTTCCCTTTTCTTGGTTCCTCCCCCTCTTTTCCTCTCCCTTTCATGTATTCTCTATTTTTATTCCTTCTTACTCCTTGGCGGGGGGCGAGTTGGGAACCGGTGGCAGTGCTGGCGGGGGGCGAGTGGGGAACCGGTGGCAGTGCTGGCGGGGGGCGAGTGGGGAACCGGTGGCAGTGCTGGCGGGGGGCGAGTGGGGATCCGTGGCGGGGGGCGAGTGGGGATCCGTGGCGGGGCGAGTGGGGATCCGTGGCGGGGCGAGTGGGGATCCGTGGCGGGGCGAGTGGGGATCCGTGGCGGGGCGAGTGGGGATCCGTGGCGGGGCGAGTGGGGATCCGTGGCGGGGCGAGTGGGGATCCGTGGCGGGGCGAGTGGGGATCCGTGGCGGGGCGAGTGGGGATCCGTGGCGGGGCGAGTGGGGATCCGTGGCAGTGCTGGCGGGGCGAGTGGGGATCGGTGGCGGGGCGAGTGGGGATCGGTGGCAGTGCTGGCGGGGCGAGTGGGGATCGGTGGCGGGGCGAGTGGGGATCGGTGGCGGGGCGAGTGGGGATCCGTGGCGGGGCGAGTGGGGATCCGTGGCGGGGCGAGTGGGGATCCGTGGCGGGGCGAGTGGGGATCCGTGGCGGGGCGAGTGGGGATCCGTGGCGGGGCGAGTGGGGATCCGTGGCGGGGCGAGTGGGGATCCGTGGCGGGGCGAGTGGGGATCCGTGGCGGGGCGAGTGGGGATCCGTGGCAGTGCTGGCGGGGCGAGTGGGGATCGGTGGCGGGGCGAGTGGGGATCGGTGGCGGGGCGAGTGGGGATCGGTGGCGGGGCGAGTGGGGATCGGTGGCGGGGCGAGTGGGGATCGGTGGCGGGGCGAGTGGGGATCGGTGGCGGGGCGAGTGGGGATCCGTGGCGGGGCGAGTGGGGATCCGTGGCGGGGCGAGTGGGGATCCGTGGCGGGGCGAGTGGGGATCCGTGGCGGGGCGAGTGGGGATCCGTGGCGGGGCGAGTGGGGATCCGTGGCGGGGCGAGTGGGGATCCGTGGCGGGGCGAGTGGGGATCCGTGGCGGGGCGAGTGGGGATCCGTGGCGGGGCGAGTGGGGATCCGTGGCGGGGCGAGTGGGGATCCGTGGCGGGGCGAGTGGGGATCGGTGGCGGGGCTAGTGGGGATCGGTGGCGGGGCTAGTGGGGATCGGTGGCGGGGCTAGTGGGGATCGGTGGCGGGGCTAGTGGGGATCGGTGGCGGGGCTAGTGGGGATCGGTGGCGGGGCTAGTGGGGATCGGTGGCGGGGCTAGTGGGGATCGGTGGCGGGGCTAGTGGGGATCGGTGGCGGGGCTAGTGGGGATCGGTGGCGGGGCTAGTGGGGATCGGTGGCGGGGCTAGTGGGGATCGGTGGCAGTGCTGGCGGGGCGAGTGGGGATCGGTGGTAGTGCGAGTGGGGATCGGTGGCGGGGCGAGTGGGGATCGGTGGCAGTGCGAGTGGGGATCGGTGGCGGGGCGAGTGGGGATCGGTGGCGGGGCGAGTGGGGATCGGTGGCGGGGCGAGTGGGGATCGGTGGCGGGGCGAGTGGGGATCGGTGGCGGGGCTAGTGGGGATCGGTGGCGGGGCTAGTGGGGATCGGTGGCGGGGCTAGTGGGGATCGGTGGCGGGGCTAGTGGGGATCGGTGGCAGTGCTGGCGGGGCGAGTGGGGATCGGTGGTAGTGCGAGTGGGGATCGGTGGTAGTGCGAGTGGGGATCGGTGGCGGGGCGAGTGGGGATCGGTGGCAGTGCGAGTGGGGATCGGTGGCGGGGCGAGTGGGGATCGGTGGCGGGGCGAGTGGGGATCGGTGGCGGGGCGAGTGGGGATCGGTGGCGGGGCGAGTGGGGATCGGTGGCGGGGCGAGTGGGGATCGGTGGCAGTGCTGGCGGGGCGAGTGGGGATCGGTGGCAGTGCTGGCGGGGCGAGTGGGGATCGGTGGCAGTGCTGGCGGGGCGAGTGGGGATCGGTGGCAGTGCTGGCGGGGCGAGTGGGGATCGGTGGCAGTGCTGGCGGGGCGAGTGGGGATCGGTGGCAGTGCTGGCGGGGCGAGTGGGGATCGGTGGCAGTGCTGGCGGGGATCGGTGGCGGGGCGAGTGGGGATCGGTGGCGGGGCGAGTGGGGATCGGTGGCAGTGCTGGCGGGGGGCGAGTGGGGATCGGTGGCAGTGCTGGCGGGGCGAGTGGGGATCGGTGGCAGTGCTGGCGGGGATCGGTGGCGGGGCGAGTGGGGATCGGTGGCGGGGCGAGTGGGGATCGGTGGCAGTGCTGGCGGGGGGCGAGTGGGGATCGGTGGCAGTGCTGGCGGGGGGCGAGTGGGGATCGGTGGCAGTGCTGGCGGGAGGCGAGTGGGGATCGGTGGCAGTGCTGGCGGGAGGCGAGTGGGGATCGGTGGCAGTGCTGGCGGGAGGCGAGTGGGGATCGGTGGCAGTGCTGGCGGGGGGCGAGTGGGGATCGGTGGCAGTGCTGGCGGGGGGCGAGTGGGGATCGGTGGCAGTGCTGGCGGGGGGCGAGTGGGGATCGGTGGCGGGGCGAGTGGGGATCGGTGGTGGGGCGAGTGGGGATCGGTGGCGGGGCGAGTGGGGATCGGTGGCGGGGCGAGTGGGGATCGGTGGTGGGGCGAGTGGGGATCGGTGGCGGGGCGAGTGGGGATCGGTGGCGGGGCGAGTGGGGATCGGTGGCAGTGCTGGCGGGGCGAGTGGGGGATCGGTGGCAGTGCTGGCGGGGCGAGTGGGGATCGGTGGCAGTGCTGGCGGGGCGAGTGGGGATCGGTGGCAGTGCTGGCGGGGCGAGTGGGGATCGGTGGCAGTGCTGGCGGGGATCGGTGGCAGTGCTGGCGGGGATCCGTGGCAGTGCTGGCGGGGATCCGTGGCAGTGCTGGCGGGGGGCCGGTGGGGATCCGTGGCAGTGCTGGCGGGGGGCCGGTGGGGATCCGTGGCAGTGCTGGCGGGGGGCCGGTGGGGATCCGTGGCGGGGCGAGTGGGGATCCGTGGCGGGGCGAGTGGGGATCCGTGGCGGGGCGAGTGGGGATCCGTGGCGTGGCGGGGCGAGTGGGGATCCGTGGCGGGGCGAGTGGGGATCCGTGGCGGGGCGAGTGGGGATCCGTGGCGGGGCGAGTGGGGATCCGTGGCGGGGCGAGTGGGGATCCGTGGCGGGGCGAGTGGGGATCCGTGGCGGGGCGAGTGGGGGATCCGTGGCGGGGCTAGTGGGGGATCCGTGGCGGGGCTAGTGGGGGATCGGTGGCGGGGCTAGTGGGGGATCGGTGGCGGGGCTAGTGGGGGATCGGTGGCGGGGCTAGTGGGGGATCGGTGGCGGGACTAGTGGGGGATCGGTGGCGGGACTAGTGGGGGATCGGTGGCGGGACTAGTGGGGGATCGGTGGCGGGACTAGTGGGGGATCGGTGGCGGGGCTAGTGGGGGATCGGTGGCGGGGCTAGTGGGGGATCGGTGGCGGGGCTAGTGGGGGATCGGTGGCGGGGCTAGTGGGGATCGGTGGCGGGGCTAGTGGGGATCGGTGGCAGTGCTGGCGGGGCGAGTGGGGATCGGTGGTAGTGCGAGTGGGGATCGGTGGCAGTGCTGGCAGGGCAAGTGGGGATTGGTGGCGGGGCGAGTGGGGATCCGTGGCAGTGCTGGCGGGGGGCGAGTGGGGATCCGTGGCAGTGCTGGCGGGGGGCGAGTGGGGATCCGTGGCAGTGCTGGCGGGGGGCGAGTGGGGATCCGTGGCAGTGCTGGCGGGGGGCGAGTGGGGATCCGTGGCAGTGCTGGCGGGGGGCGAGTGGGGATCCGTGGCAGTGCTGGCGGGGGGCGAGTGGGGATCCGTGGCAGTGCTGGCGGGGCGAGTGGGGATCGGTGGCAGTGCTGGCGGGGATCGGTGGCGGGGCGAGTGGGGATCGGTGGCAGTGCTGGCGGGGGGCGAGTGGGGATCGGTGGCAGTGCTGGCGGGAGGCGAGTGGGGATCGGTGGCAGTGCTGGCGGGAGGCGAGTGGGGATCGGTGGCAGTGCTGGCGGGAGGCGAGTGGGGATCGGTGGCAGTGCTGGCGGGGGGCGAGTGGGGATCGGTGGCAGTGCTGGCGGGGCGAGTGGGGATCGGTGGCGGGGCGAGTGGGGATCGGTGGCGGGGCGAGTGGGGATCGGTGGCGGGGCGAGTGGGGATCGGTGGCGGGGCGAGTGGGGATCGGTGGCGGTGCTGGCGGGGCGAGTGGGGATCGGTGGCGGGGCGAGTGGGGATCGGTGGCAGTGCTGGCGGGGCGAGTGGGGATCGGTGGCAGTGCGAGTGGGGATCCGTGGCAGTGCTGGCGGGGGGCCGGTGGGGATCCGTGGCGGGGGGCGAGTGGGGATCCGTGGCGGGGGGCGAGTGGGGATCCGTGGCGGGGGGCGAGTGGGGATCCGTGGCGGGGGGCGAGTGGGGATCCGTGGCGGGGGGCGTGTGGGGATCCGTGGCGGGGGGCGAGTGGGGATCCGTGGCGGGGGGCGAGTGGGGATCCGTGGCGGGGGGCGAGTGGGGATCCGTGGCGGGGGGCGAGTGGGGATCCGTGGCGGGGCGAGTGGGGATCGGTGGCAGTGCTGGCGGGGCGAGTGGGGATCGGTGGCAGTGCTGGCGGGGCGAGTGGGGATCGGTGGCAGTGCTGGCGGGGCGAGTGGGGATCGGTGGCAGTGCTGGCGGGGCGAGTGGGGATCGGTGGCAGTGCTGGCGGGGCGAGTGGCGGGGCGAGTGGGGATCCGTGGCGGGGCGAGTGGGGATCCGTGGCGGGGCGAGTGGGGATCCGTGGCGGGGCGAGTGGGGATCCGTGGCGGGGCGAGTGGGGATCCGTGGCGGGGCGAGTGGGGATCCGTGGCGGGGCGAGTGGGGATCCGTGGCGGGGCGAGTGGGGGATCGGTGGCGGGGCTAGTGGGGGATCGGTGGCGGGGCTAGTGGGGGATCGGTGGCGGGGCTAGTGGGGATCGGTGGCAGTGCTGGCGGGGCGAGTGGGGATCGGTGGTAGTGCGAGTGGGGATCGGTGGCAGTGCTGGCAGGGCAAGTGGGGATCGGTGGCGGGGCGAGTGGGGATCGGTGGCGGGGCGAGTGGGGATCGGTGGCGGGGCGAGTGGGGATCGGTGGCAGTGCTGGCGGGGCGAGTGGGGATCGGTGGCAGTGCTGGCGGGGCGAGTGGGGATCGGTGGCAGTGCTGGCGGGGCGAGTGGGGATCGGTGGCAGTGCTGGCGGGGCGAGTGGGGATCGGTGGCAGTGCTGGCGGGGCGAGTGGGGATCGGTGGCAGTGCTGGCGGGGATCAGTGGCGGGGCGAGTGGGGATCGGTGGCAGTGCTGGCGGGAGGCGAGTGGGGATCGGTGGCAGTGCTTTCGGGGGGCGAGTGGGGATCGGTGGCAGTGCTGGCGGGGGGCGAGTGGGGATCGGTGGCAGTGCTGGCGGGGGGCGAGTGGGGATCGGTGGCAGTGCTGGCGGGGGGCGAGTGGGGATCGGTGGCGGGGCGAGTGGGGATCGGTGGCAGTGCTGGCGGGGCGAGTGGGGATCGGTGGTAGTGCGAGTGGGGATCGGTGGCGGGGCGAGTGGGGATCGGTGGCAGTGCTGACGGGGCGAGTGGGGATCGGTGGCAGTGCGAGTGGGGATCGGTGGCAGTGCGAGTGGGGATCGGTGGCAGTGCTGGCGGGGATCCGTGGCAGTGCTGGCGGGGGGCGAGTGGGGATCCGTGGCAGTGCTGGCGGGGGGCGAGTTGGGATCCGTGGCAGTGCTGGCGGGGCGAGTGGGGATCGGTGGCGGGGCGAGTGGGGATCGGTGGCGGGGCGAGTGGGGATCGGTGGCGGGGCGAGTGGGGATCGGTGGCGGGGCGAGTGGGGATCGGTGGCGGTGCTGGCGGGGCGAGTGGGGATCGGTGGCGGGGCGAGTGGGGATCGGTGGCGGTGCTGGCGGGGCGAGTGGGGATCGGTGGCAGTGCGAGTGGGGATCCGTGGCAGTGCTGGCGGGGGGCCGGTGGGGATCCGTGGCGGGGGGCGAGTGGGGATCCGTGGCGGGGGGCGAGTGGGGATCCGTGGCGGGGGGCGAGTGGGGATCCGTGGCGGGGGGCGAGTGGGGATCCGTGGCGGGGGGCGAGTGGGGATCCGTGGCGGGGGGCGTGTGGGGATCCGTGGCGGGGGGCGAGTGGGGATCCGTGGCGGGGGGCGTGTGGGGATCCGTGGCGGGGGGCGAGTGGGGATCCGTGGCGGGGGGCGAGTGGGGATCCGTGGCGGGGGGCGAGTGGGGATCCGTGGCGGGGGGCGAGTGGGGATCCGTGGCGGGGCGAGTGGGGATCGGTGGCAGTGCTGGCGGGGCGAGTGGGGATCGGTGGCAGTGCTGGCGGGGCGAGTGGGGATCGGTGGCAGTGCTGGCGGGGCGAGTGGGGATCGGTGGCAGTGCTGGCGGGGCGAGTGGCGGGGCGAGTGGGGATCCGTGGCGGGGCGAGTGGGGATCCGTGGCGGGGCGAGTGGGGATCCGTGGCGGGGCGAGTGGGGATCCGTGGCGGGGCGAGTGGGGATCCGTGGCGGGGCGAGTGGGGATCCGTGGCGGGGCGAGTGGGGGATCGGTGGCGGGGCTAGTGGGGGATCGGTGGCGGGGCTAGTGGGGGATCGGTGGCGGGGCTAGTGGGGATCGGTGGCAGTGCTGGCGGGGCGAGTGGGGATCGGTGGTAGTGCGAGTGGGGATCGGTGGCAGTGCTGGCAGGGCAAGTGGGGATCGGTGGCGGGGCGAGTGGGGATCGGTGGCGGGGCGAGTGGGGATCGGTGGCGGGGCGAGTGGGGATCGGTGGCAGTGCTGGCGGGGCGAGTGGGGATCGGTGGCAGTGCTGGCGGGGCGAGTGGGGATCGGTGGCAGTGCTGGCGGGGCGAGTGGGGATCGGTGGCAGTGCTGGCGGGGCGAGTGGGGATCGGTGGCAGTGCTGGCGGGGCGAGTGGGGATCGGTGGCAGTGCTGGCGGGGATCAGTGGCGGGGCGAGTGGGGATCGGTGGCAGTGCTGGCGGGAGGCGAGTGGGGATCGGTGGCAGTGCTTTCGGGGGGCGAGTGGGGATCGGTGGCAGTGCTGGCGGGGGGCGAGTGGGGATCGGTGGCAGTGCTGGCGGGGGGCGAGTGGGGATCGGTGGCAGTGCTGGCGGGGGGCGAGTGGGGATCGGTGGCGGGGCGAGTGGGGATCGGTGGCAGTGCTGGCGGGGCGAGTGGGGATCGGTGGTAGTGCGAGTGGGGATCGGTGGCGGGGCGAGTGGGGATCGGTGGCAGTGCTGACGGGGCGAGTGGGGATCGGTGGCAGTGCGAGTGGGGATCGGTGGCAGTGCGAGTGGGGATCGGTGGCAGTGCTGGCGGGGATCCGTGGCAGTGCTGGCGGGGGGCGAGTGGGGATCCGTGGCAGTGCTGGCGGGGGGCGAGTTGGGATCCGTGGCAGTGCTGGCGGGGGGCGAGTGGGGATCCGTGGCAGTGCTGGCGGGGGGCGAGTGGGGATCCGTGGCAGTGCTGGCGGGGGGCGAGTGGGGATCCGTGGCAGTGCTGGCGGGGGGCGAGTGGGGATCCGTGGCAGTGCTGGCGGGGGGCGAGTGGGGATCCGTGGCAGTGCTGGCGGGGGGCGAGTGGGGATCCGTGGCAGTGCTGGCGGGGGGCGAGTGGGGATCCGTGGCGGGGGGGTGAGTGGGGATCCGTGGCGGGGGGCGAGTGGGGATCCGTGGCGGGGGGCGAGTGGGGATCCGTGGCGGGGGGCGAGTGGGGATCCGTGGCGGGGGGCGAGTGGGGATCCGTGGCGGGGGGCGAGTGGGGATCCGTGGCGGGGGGCGAGTGGGGATCCGTGGCGGGGCGAGTGGGGATCCGTGGCGGGGCGAGTGGGGATCGGTGGCGGGGCGAGTGGGGATCGGTGGCGGGGCGAGTGGGGATCGGTGGCAGTGCTGGCGGGGCGAGTGGGGATCGGTGGCAGTGCTGGCGGGGCGAGTGGGGATCGGTGGCAGTGCTGGCGGGGCGAGTGGGGATCGGTGGCAGTGCTGGCGGGGATCAGTGGCGGGGCGAGTGGGGATCGGTGGCAGTGCCGGCGGGAGGCGAGTGGGGATCGGTGGCAGTGCTTTCGGGGGGCGAGTGGGGATCGGTGGCAGTGCTGGCGGGGGGCGAGTGGGGATCGGTGGCAGTGCTGGCGGGGGGCGAGTGGGGATCGGTGGCAGTGCTGGCGGGGGGCGAGTGGGGATCGGTGGCGGGGCGAGTGGGGATCGGTGGCAGTGCTGGCGGGGCGAGTGGGGATCGGTGGCAGTGCGAGTGGGGATCGGTGGCAGTGCTGGCGGGGATCCGTGGCAGTGCTGGCGGGGGGCGAGTGGGGATCCGTGGCGGGGGGCGAGTGGGGATCCGTGGCGGGGGGCGAGTGGGGATCCGTGGCGGGGGGCGAGTGGGGATCCGTGGCGGGGGGCGAGTGGGGATCCGTGGCGGGGGGCGAGTGGGGATCCGTGGCGGGGGGCGAGTGGGGATCCGTGGCGGGGGGCGAGTGGGGATCCGTGGCGGGGGGCGAGTGGGGATCCGTGGCGGGGGGCGAGTGGGGATCCGTGGCGGGGGGCGAGTGGGGATCCGTGGCGGGGGGCGAGTGGGGATCGGTGACGGGGGGCGAGTGGGGATCGGTGACGGGGCGAGTGGGGATCGGTGGCGGGGCGAGTGGGGATCGGTGGCAGTGCTGGCAGTGCGAGTGGGGATCGGTGGCGGGGCGAGTGGGGATCGGTGGCGGGGCGAGTGGGGATCGGTGGCGGGGCGAGTGGGGATTGGTGGCAGTGCTGGCGGGGCGAGTGGGGATCGGTGGCAGTGCTGGCGGGGCAAGTGGGGATCGGTGGCAGTGCTGGCGGGGCAAGTGGGGATCGGTGGCAGTGCTGGCGGGGATCGGTGGCGGGGCGAGTGGGGATCGGTGGCAGTGCTGGCGGGAGGCGAGTGGGGATCGGTGGCAGTGCTGGCGGGAGGCGAGTGGGGATCGGTGGCAGTGCTGGCGGGGCGAGTGGGGATCGGTGGCGGGGCGAGTGAGGATCGGTGGCAGTGCTGGCGGGGCGAGTGGGGATCGGTGGTAGTGCGAGTGGTAGTGCGAGTGGGGATCGGTGGCGGGGCGAGTGGGGATCGGTGGCAGTGCTGGCGGGGCGAGTGGGGATCGGTGGCAGTGCGAGTGGGGATCGGTGGCAGTGCTGGCGGGGATCCGTGGCAGTGCTGGCGGGGGGGCGAGTGGGGATCCGTGGCAGTGCTGGCGGGGGGCGAGTGGGGATCCGTGGCAGTGCTGGCGGGGGGCGAGTGGGGATCCGTGGCAGTGCTGGCGGGGGGCGAGTGGGGATCCGTGGCAGTGCTGGCGGGGGGCGAGTGGGGATCCGTGGCAGTGCTGGCGGGGGGCGAGTGGGGATCCGTGGCAGTGCTGGCGGGGGGCGAGTGGGGATCCGTGGCAGTGCTGGCGGGGGGCGAGTGGGGATCCGTGGCGGGGCGAGTGGGGATCGCTGGCGGGGCGAGTGGGGATCGCTGGCGGGGCGAGTGGGGATCGCTGGCGGGGCGAGTGGGGATCGCTGGCGGGGCGAGTGGGGATCGCTGGCGGGGCGAGTGGGGATCGCTGGCGGGGCGAGTGGGGATCGCTGGCAGTGCTGGCAGGGCGAGTGGGGATCGGTGGCAGTGCTGGCGGGGCGAGTGGGGATCGGTGGCAGTGCTGGCGGGGCGAGTGGGGATCGGTGGTAGTGCGAGTGGGGATCGGTGGCGGGGCGAGTGGGGATCGGTGGCAGTGCTGGCGGGGCGAGTGGGGATCGGTGGCAGTGCGAGTGGGGATCGGTGGCAGTGCTGGCGGGGATCGGTGGCAGTGCTGGCGGGGATCCGTGGCAGTGCTGGCGGGAGGGCGAGTGGGGATCCGTGGCAGTGCTGGCGGGGGGCGAGTGGGGATCCGTGGCAGTGCTGGCGGGGGGCGAGTGGGGATCCGTGGCAGTGCTGGCGGGGGGCGAGTGGGGATCCGTGGCAGTGCTGGCGGGGGGGCGAGTGGGGATCCGTGGCAGTGCTGGCGGGGGGGCGAGTGGGGATCCGTGGCAGTGCTGGCGGGGGGCGAGTGGGGATCCGTGGCAGTGCTGGCGGGGGGCGAGTGGGGATCCGTGGCAGTGCTGGCGGGGGGCGAGTGGGGATCCGTGGCAGTGCTGGCGGGGGGCGAGTGGGGATCGCGCTGGCGGGGCGAGTGGGGATCGGTGGCAGTGCTGGCGGGGCGAGTGGGGATCAGTGGCAGTGCTGGCGGGGCGAGTGGGGATCGGTGGCGGGGCGAGTGGGGATCCGTGGCGGGGCTGGCGGGTGGGGATCCGTGGCAGTGCTGGCGGGGGGCGAGTGGGGATCGGTGGCGGGGCGAGTGGGGATCGGTGGCGGGGCGAGTGGGGATCGGTGGCGGGGCGAGTGGGGATCGGTGGCGGGGCGAGTGGGGATCGGTGGCGGGGCGAGTGGGGATCGGTGGCAGTGCTGGCGGGGCGAGTGGGGATCGGTGGCAGTGCTGGCGGGGCGAGTGGGGATCGGTGGCAGTGCTGGCGGGGCGAGTGGGGATCGGTGGCAGTGCTGGCGGGGCGAGTGGGGATCGGTGGCAGTGCTGGCGGGGATCGGTGGCGGGGCGAGTGGGGATCGGTGGCAGTGCTGGCGGGAGGCGAGTGGGGATCGGTGGCAGTGCTGGCGGGGGGCGAGTGGGGATCGGTGGCAGTGCTGGCGGGGCGAGTGGGGATCGGTGGCGGGGCGAGTGAGGATCGGTGGCAGTGCGGGCGGGGCGAGTGGGGATCGGTGGTAGTGCGAGTGGGGATCGGTGGCGGGGCGAGTGGGGATCGGTGGCAGTGCTGGCGGGGCGAGTGGGGATCGGTGGCAGTGCGAGTGGGGATCGGTGGCAGTGCTGGCGTGGATCCGTGGCAGTGCTGGCGGGAGGGCGAGTGGGGATCCGTGGCAGTGCTGGCGGGGGGCGAGTGGGGATCCGTGGCAGTGCTGGCGGGGGGCGAGTGGGGATCCGTGGCAGTGCTGGCGGGGGGCGAGTGGGGATCCGTGGCAGTGCTGGCGGGGGGCGAGTGGGGATCCGTGGCAGTGCTGGCGGGGGGCGAGTGGGGATCCGTGGCAGTGCTGGCGGGGGGCGAGTGGGGATCCGTGGCGGGGGGCGAGTGGGGATCCGTGGCGGGGCGAGTGGGGATCCGTGGCGGGGCGAGTGGGGATCGCTGGCGGGGCGAGTGGGGATCGCTGGCGGGGCGAGTGGGGATCGCTGGCAGTGCTGGCAGGGCGAGTGGGGATCGGTGGCAGTGCTGGCGGGGCGAGTGGGGATCGGTGGCAGTGCTGGCGGGGCGAGTGGGGATCGGTGGCAGTGCTGGCGGGGCGAGTGGGGATCGGTGGCAGTGCTGGCGGGGCGAGTGGGGATCGGTGGCAGTGCTGGCGGGGCGAGTGGGGATCGGTGGTAGTGCGAGTGGGGATCGGTGGCGGGGCGAGTGGGGATCGGTGGCAGTGCTGGCGGGGCGAGTGGGGATCGGTGGCAGTGCGAGTGGGGATCGGTGGCAGTGCTGGCGGGGATCCGTGGCAGTGCTGGCGGGAGGGCGAGTGGGGATCCGTGGCAGTGCTGGCGGGGGGCGAGTGGGGATCCGTGGCAGTGCTGGCGGGGGGCGAGTGGGGATCCGTGGCAGTGCTGGCGGGGGGCGAGTGGGGATCCGTGGCAGTGCTGGCGGGGGGCGAGTGGGGATCCGTGGCAGTGCTGGCGGGGGGGCGAGTGGGGATCCGTGGCAGTGCTGGCGGGGGGGCGAGTGGGGATCCGTGGCAGTGCTGGCGGGGGGCGAGTGGGGATCCGTGGCAGTGCTGGCGGGGGGCGAGTGGGGATCGCTGGCGGGGGGCGAGTGGGGATCGCTGGCGGGGCGAGTGGGGATCGCTGGCGGGGCGAGTGGGGATCGCTGGCGGGGCGAGTGGGGATCGCTGGCGGGGCGAGTGGGGATCGCTGGCGGGGCGAGTGGGGATCGGTGGCAGTGCGAGTGGGGATCGGTGGCAGTGCTGGCGGGGCGAGTGGGGATCGGTGGCGGGGCGAGTGGGGATCGGTGGCGGGGCGAGTGGGGATCGGTGGCGGGGCGAGTGGGGATCGGTGGCGGGGCGAGTGGGGATTGGTGGCAGTGCTGGCGGGGCGAGTGGGGATCGGTGGCAGTGCTGGCGGGGCGAGTGGGGATCGGTGGCGGGGCGAGTGGGGATCGGCGGCGGGGCGAGTGGGGATCGGTGGCGGGGCGAGTGGGGATCGGCGGCGGGGCGAGTGGGGATCGGCGGCGGGGCGAGTGGGGATCGGTGGCAGTGCTGGCGGGGGGCGAGTGGGGATCGGTGGCAGTGCTGGCGGGGGGCGAGTGGGGATCGGTGGAGGGGCGAGTGGGGATCCGTGGCAGTGCTGGCGGAGGGCGAGTGGGGATCCGTGGCAGTGCTGGCGGGGGGCGAGTGGGGATCCGTGGCAGTGCTGGCGGGGGGCGAGTGGGGATCGGTGGCGGGGCGAGTGGGGATCGGTGGCAGTGCTGGCGGGGATCGGTGGCAGTGCTGGCGGGGATCGGTGGCAGTGCTGGCGGGGATCGGTGGCAGTGCTGGCGGGGATCCGTGGCAGTGCTGGCGGGGATCCGTGGCAGTGCTGGCGGGGGCGAGTGGGGATCCGTGGCAGTGCTGGCGGGGGGCGAGTGGGGATCCGTGGCAGTGCTGGCGGGGGGCGAGTGGGGATCCGTGGCAGTGCTGGCGGGGGGCGAGTGGGGATCCGTGGCAGTGCTGGCGGGGGGCGAGTGGGGATCCGTGGCAGTGCTGGCGGGGGGCGAGTGGGGATCCGTGGCAGTGCTGGCGGGGGGCGAGTGGGGATCCGTGGCAGTGCTGGCGGGGGGCGAGTGGGGATCCGTGGCAGTGCTGGCGGGGGGCGAGTGGGGATCCGTGGCAGTGCTGGCGGGGGGCGAGTGGGGATCCGTGGCAGTGCTGGCGGGGGGCGAGTGGGGATCCGTGGCAGTGCTGGCGGGGGGCGAGTGGGGATCCGTGGCAGTGCTGGCGGGGGGCGAGTGGGGATCCGTGGCAGTGCTGGCGGGGGGCGAGTGGGGATCCGTGGCAGTGCTGGCGGGGGGCGAGTGGGGATCCGTGGCAGTGCTGGCGGGGGGCGAGTGGGGATCCGTGGCGGGGCTGGCGGGGCGAGTGGGGATCGGTGGCGGGGATCGGTGGCGGGGCGAGTGGGGATCGGTGGCGGGGCGAGTGGGGATCGGTGGCGGGGCGAGTGGGGATTGGTGGCAGTGCTGGCGGGGCGAGTGGGGATCGGTGGCAGTGCTGGCGGGGCGAGTGGGGATCGGTGGCGGGGCGAGTGGGGATCGGCGGCGGGGCGAGTGGGGATCGGCGGCGGGGCGAGTGGGGATCGGTGGCAGTGCTGGCGGGGGGCGAGTGGGGATCGGTGGCAGTGCTGGCGGGGGGCGAGTGGGGATCGGTGGCAGTGCTGGCGGGGGGCGAGTGGGGATCGGTGGAGGGGCGAGTGGGGATCCGTGGCAGTGCTGGCGGAGGGCGAGTGGGGATCCGTGGCAGTGCTGGCGGGGGGCGAGTGGGGATCCGTGGCAGTGCTGGCGGGGGGGCGAGTGGGGATCCGTGGCAGTGCTGGCGGGGGGCGAGTGGGGATCCGTGGCGGGGCGAGTGGGGATCGGTGGCGGGGCGAGTGGGGATCGGTGGCGGGGCTGGCGGGGATCGGTGGCGGGGCTGGCGGGGATCGGTGGCAGTGCTGGCGGGGATCGGTGGCAGTGCTGGCGGGGGGCGAGTGGGGATCCGTGGCAGTGCTGGCGGGGGGCGAGTGGGGATCCGTGGCAGTGCTGGGTGGGATCGGTGGCAGTGCTGGCGGGGCGAGTGGGGATCGGTGGCGGGGCGAGTGGGGATCGGTGGCAGTGCTGGCGGGGCGAGTGGGGATCGGTGGCAGTGCTGGGTGGGATCGGTGGCGGTGCTGGCGGGGCGAGTGGGGATCGGTGGCGGGGCGAGTGGGGATCGGTGGCGGGGCGAGTGGGGATCGGTGGCAGTGCTGGCGGGGGGCGAGTTGGGATCGGTGGCAGTGCTGGCGGGGGGCGAGTTGGGATCGGTGGCAGTGCTGGCGGGGGGGCGAGTTGGGATCGGTGGCAGTGCTGGCGGGGGGGCGAGTTGGGATCGGTGGCAGTGCTGGCGGGGGGGGCGAGTTGGGATCGGTGGCAGTGCTGGCGGGGGGGCGAGTTGGGATCGGTGGCAGTGCTGGCGGGGGGGCGAGTTGGGATCGGTGGCAGTGCTGGCGGGGGGGCGAGTTGGGATCGGTGGCAGTGCTGGCGGGGGGGCGAGTTGGGATCGGTGGCAGTGCTGGCGGGGGGGCGAGTTGGGATCGGTGGCAGTGCTGGCGGGGGGGGCGAGTTGGGATCGGTGGCAGTGCTGGCGGGGGGGCGAGTTGGGATCGGTGGCAGTGCTGGCGGGGGGGCGAGTTGGGATCGGTGGCAGTGCTGGCGGGGGGGCGAGTTGGGATCGGTGGCAGTGCTGGCGGGGGGGCGAGTTGGGATCGGTGGCAGTGCTGGCGGGGGGGGCGAGTTGGGAGTGCTGGCGAGGGGCGAGTGGGGATCGGTGGCAGTGCTGGCGAGGGGCGAGTGGGGATCGGTGGCAGTGCTGGCGAGTGGGGATCGGTGGCAGTGCTGGCGGGGGGCGAGTGGGGATCGGTGGCAGTGCTGGCGGGGGGCGAGTGGGGATCGGTGGCAGTGCTGGCGGGGGGCGAGTGGGGATCGGTGGCAGTGCTGGCGGGGGGCGAGTGGGGATCGGTGGCAGTGCTGGCGGGGGGCGAGTGGGGATCGGTGGCAGTGCTGGCGGGGGGCGAGTGGGGATCGGTGGCAGTGCTGGCGGGGGGCGAGTGGGGATCGGTGGCAGTGCTGGCGGGGGGCGAGTGGGGATCGGTGGCAGTGCTGGCGGGGCGAGTGGGGATCAGTGGCAGTGCTGGCGGGGCGAGTGGGGATCGGTGGCGGGGCGAGTGGGGATCGGTGGCAGTGCTGGCGGGGGGCGAGTGGGGATCGGTGGCAGTGCTGGCGGGGGGCGAGTGGGGATCGGTGGCAGTGCTGGCGGGGGGCGAGTGGGGATCGGTGGCAGTGCTGGCGGGGGGCGAGTGGGGATCGGTGGCAGTGCTGGCGGGGGGCGAGTGGGGATCGGTGGCAGTGCTGGCGGGGGGCGAGTGGGGATCGGTGGCAGTGCTGGCGGGGGGCGAGTGGGGATCGGTGGCAGTGCTGGCGGGGGGCGAGTGGGGATCGGTGGCAGTGCTGGCGGGGCGAGTGGGGATCGGTGGTAGTGCGAGTGGGGATCGGTGGCAGTGCTGGCGGGGCGAGTGGGGATCGGTGGCAGTGCTGGCGGGGCGAGTGGGGATCGGTGGCGGGGCGAGTGGGGATCGGTGGCGGGGCTGGCGGGGCGAGTGGGGATCGGTGGCGGGGCGAGTGGGGATCGGTGGCGGGGCTGGCGGGGCGAGTGGGGATCGGTGGTAGTGCGAGTGGGGATCGGTGGCGGGGGGCGAGTGGGGATCGGTGGCGGGGGGCGAGTGGGGATCGGTGGCAGTGCTGGCGGGGGGCGAGTTGGGATCGGTGGCAGTGCTGGCGGGGGGCGAGTTGGGATCGGTGGCGGGGCGAGTGGGGATCGGTGGCAGTGCTGGCGGGGGGCGAGTGGGGATCGGTGGCAGTGCTGGCGGGGGGCGAGTGGGGATCGGTGGCAGTGCTGGCGGGGGGCGAGTGGGGATCGGTGGCAGTGCTGGCAGGGGGGCGAGTTGGGATCGGTGGCAGTGCTGGCAGGGGGGCGAGTTGGGATCGGTGGCAGTGCTGGCGGGGGGGGCGAGTTGGGATCGGTGGCAGTGCTGGCGGGGGGGCGAGTTGGGATCGGTGGCAGTGCTGGCGGGGGGGGCGAGTTGGGAGTGCTGGCGGGGCGAGTGGGGATCGGTGGCAGTGCTGGCGAGGGGCGAGTGGGGATCGGTGGCAGTGCTGGCGGGGGGCGAGTGGGGATCGGTGGCAGTGCTGGCGGGGGGCGAGTGGGGATCGGTGGCAGTGCTGGCGGGGGGAGAGTGGGGATCGGTGGCAGTGCTGGCGGGGGGCGAGTGGGGATCGGTGGCAGTGCTGGCGGGGGGCGAGTGGGGATCGGTGGCAGTGCTGGCGGGGGGCGAGTGGGGATCGGTGGCAGTGCTGGCGGGGGGCGAGTGGGGATCGGTGGCAGTGCTGGCGGGGGGCGAGTGGGGATCGGTGGCAGTGCTGGCGGGGGGCGAGTGGGGATCGGTGGCAGTGCTGGCGGGGGGCGAGTGGGGATCGGTGGCAGTGCTGGCGGGGGGCGAGTGGGGATCGGTGGCAGTGCTGGCGGGGCGAGTGGGGATCGCTGGCGGGGGGCGAGTGGGGATCGGTGGCAGTGCTGGCGGGGGGCGAGTGGGGATCGGTGGCAGTGCTGGCGGGGGGCGAGTGGGGATCGGTGGCAGTGCTGGCGGGGGGCGAGTGGGGATCGGTGGCAGTGCTGGCGGGGGGCGAGTGGGGATCGGTGGCAGTGCTGGCGGGGGGCGAGTGGGGATCGGTGGCAGTGCTGGCGGGGGGCGAGTGGGGATCGGTGGCAGTGCTGGCGGGGGGCGAGTGGGGATCGGTGGCAGTGCTGGCGGGGGGCGAGTGGGGATCGGTGGCAGTGCTGGCGGGGGGCGAGTGGGGATCGGTGGCAGTGCTGGCGGGGGGCGAGTGGGGATCGGTGGCAGTGATGGCGGGGGGCGAGTGGGGATCGGTGGCAGTGCTGGCGGGGGGGCGAGTGGGGATCGGTGGCAGTGATGGTGGGGGGCGAGTGGGGATCGGTGGCAGTGCTGGCGGGGGGCGAGTGGGGATCGGTGGCAGTGCTGGCGGGGGGCGAGTGGGGATCGGTGGTAGTGCGAGTGGGGATCGGTGGCAGTGCTGGCGGGGCGAGTGGGGATCGGTGGCAGTGCTGGCGGGGCGAGTGGGGATCGGTGGCAGTGCTGGCGGGGGGGGCGAGTGGGGATCGGTGGCGGGGCGAGTGGGGATCGGTGGCGGGGCGAGTGGGGATCGGTGGCGGGGCGAGTGGGGATCGGTGGTAGTGCGAGTGGGGATCGGTGGCGGGGGGCGAGTGGGGATCGGTGGCGGGGGGCGAGTGGGGATCGGTGGCGGGGGGCGAGTGGGGATCGGTGGCGGGGGGCGAGTGGGGATCGGTGGCAGTGCTGGCGGGGGGCGAGTGGGGATCGGTGGCAGTGCTGGCGGGGGGCGAGTTGGGATCGGTGGCAGTGCTGGCGGGGGGCGAGTGGGGATCGGTGGCAGTGCTGGCGGGGGGCGAGTGGGGATCGGTGGCAGTGCTGGCGGGGGGCGAGTGGGGATCGGTGGCAGTGCTGGCGGGGGGCGAGTGGGGATCGGTGGCAGTGCTGGCGGGGGGCGAGTGGGGATCGGTGGCAGTGCTGGCGGGGATCGGTGGCAGTGCGAGTGGGGATCGGTGGCAGTGCGAGTGGGGATCGGTGGCAGTGCGAGTGGGGATCGGTGGCAGTGCGAGTGGGGATCGGTGGCAGTGCGAGTGGGGATCGGTGGCAGTGCGAGTGGGGATCGGTGGCAGTGCGAGTGGGGATCGGTGGCAGTGCGAGTGGGGATCGGTGGCAGTGCGAGTGGGGATCGGTGGCAGTGCGAGTGGGGATCGGTGGCAGTGCGAGTGGGGATCGGTGGCAGTGCTGGCGGGGGGCGAGTGGGGATCGGTGGCGGGGCGAGTGGGGATCGGTGGCGGGGCGAGTGGGGATCGGTGGCGGGGCGAGTGGGGATCGGTGGCGGGGATCGGTGGCGGGGCGAGTGGGGATCGGTGGCGGGGCGAGTGGGGATCGGTGGCGGGGCGAGTGGGGATCGGTGGCGGGGCGAGTGGGGATCGGTGGCAGTGCTGGCGGGGCGAGTGGGGATCGGTGGCGGGGCGAGTGGGGATCGGTGGCGGGGCGAGTGGGGATCGGTGGCAGTGCTGGCGGGGCGAGTGGGGATCGGTGGCAGTGCGAGTGGGGATCGGTGGCGGGGCGAGTGGGGATCGGTGGCAGTGCTGGCGGGGATCGGTGGCAGTGCTGGCGGGGATCGGTGGCAGTGCTGGCGGGGATCGGTGGCAGTGCTGGCGGGGATCGGTGGCAGTGCTGGCGGGGATCGGTGGCAGTGCTGGCGGGGATCGGTGGCAGTGCTGGCGGGGATCGGTGGCAGTGCTGGCGGGGATCGGTGGCAGTGCTGGCGGGGATCGGTGGCAGTGCTGGCGGGG
Organism: Rana muscosa; assembly: GCA_029206835.1. NCBI lineage: Eukaryota > Metazoa > Chordata > Amphibia > Anura > Ranidae > Rana > Rana muscosa. The sequence continues at coordinate 352,953,582 of CM055118.1, forward strand.
ATCGGTGGCAGTGCTGGCGGGGATCGGTGGCAGTGCTGGCGGGGATCGGTGGCGGGGGGCGAGTGGGGATCGGTGGCGGGGGGCGAGTGGGGATCGGTGGCAGTGCTGGCGGGGGGAGAGTTGGGATCGGTGGCAGTGCTGGCGGGGGGCGAGTTGGGATCGGTGGCAGTGCTGGCGGGGATCGGTGGCAGTGCTGGCGGGGATCGGTGGCAGTGCTGGCGGGGATCGGTGGCAGTGCTGGCGGGGCGAGTGGGGATCGGTGGCAGTGCTGGCGGGGCGAGTGGGGATCGGTGGCAGTGCTGGCGGGGCGAGTGGGGATCGGTGGCAGTGCTGGCGGGGCGAGTGGGGATCGGTGGCAGTGCTGGCGGGGCGAGTGGGGATCGGTGGCGGGGGGCGAGTGGGGATCGGTGGCAGTGCTGGCGGGGGGCGAGTTGGGATCGTGGCAGTGCTGGCGGGGGGCGAGTTGGGATCGGTGGCAGTGCTGGCGGGGGGCGAGTTGGGATCGGTGGCAGTGCTGGCGGGGGGCGAGTTGGGATCGGTGGCAGTGCTGGCGGGGGGCGAGTTGGGATCGGTGGCAGTGCTGGCGGGGGGCGAGTTGGGATCGGTGGCAGTGCTGGCGGGGGGCGAGTTGGGATCGGTGGCGGGGCGAGTGGGGATCGGTGGCAGTGCTGGCGGGGGGCGAGTGGGGATCGGTGGCAGTGCTGGCGGGGGGCGAGTGGGGATCGGTGGCGGGGCGAGTGGGGATCGGTGGCAGTGCTGGCGGGGCCAGTGGGGATCGGTGGCGGGGCCAGTGGGGATCGGTGGCGGGGCCAGTGGGGATCGGTGGCGGGGCCAGTGGGGATCGGTGGCGGGGCCAGTGGGGATCGGTGGCGGGGCCAGTGGGGATCGGTGGCGGGGCCAGTGGGGATCGGTGGCAGTGCTGGCGGGGCGAGTGGGGATCGGTGGCGGGGCGAGTGGGGATCGGTGGCGGGGCGAGTGGGGATCGGTGGCGGGGCGAGTGGGGATCGGTGGCAGTGCTGGCGGGGCGAGTGGGGATCGGTGGCAGTGCGAGTGGGGATCGGTGGCGGGGCGAGTGGGGATCGGTGGCAGTGCTGGCGGGGATCGGTGGCAGTGCTGGCGGGGATCGGTGGCAGTGCTGGCGGGGATCGGTGGCAGTGCTGGCGGGGATCGGTGGCAGTGCTGGCGGGGATCGGTGGCAGTGCTGGCGGGGATCGGTGGCGGGGGGCGAGTGGGGATCGGTGGCGGGGGGCGAGTGGGGATCGGTGGCAGTGCTGGCGGGGGGCGAGTTGGGATCGGTGGCAGTGCTGGCGGGGGGCGAGTTGGGATCGGTGGCAGTGCTGGCGGGGATCGGTGGCAGTGCTGGCGGGGATCGGTGGCAGTGCTGGCGGGGCGAGTGGGGATCGGTGGCAGTGCTGGCGGGGAGAGTGGGGATCGGTGGCAGTGCTGGCGGGGAGAGTGGGGATCGGTGGCAGTGCTGGCGGGGAGAGTGGGGATCGGTGGCGGGGGGCGAGTGGGGATCGGTGGCGGGGGGCGAGTGGGGATCGGTGGCAGTGCTGGCGGGGGGCGAGTGGGGATCGGTGGCAGTGCTGGCGGGGGGCGAGTTGGGATCGGTGGCAGTGCTGGCGGGGGGCGAGTTGGGATCGGTGGCAGTGCTGGCGGGGGGCGAGTTGGGATCGGTGGCAGTGCTGGCGGGGGGCGAGTTGGGATCGGTGGCAGTGCTGGCGGGGGGCGAGTTGGGATCGGTGGCAGTGCTGGCGGGGGGCGAGTTGGGATCGGTGGCAGTGCTGGCGGGGGGCGAGTGGGGATCGGTGGCAGTGCTGGCGGGGGGCGAGTGGGGATCGGTGGCGGGGCCAGTGGGGATCGGTGGCGGGGCCAGTGGGGATCGGTGGCGGGGCCAGTGGGGATCGGTGGCGGGGCCAGTGGGGATCGGTGGCGGGGCCAGTGGGGATCGGTGGCGGGGCCAGTGGGGATCGGTGGCGGGGCCAGTGGGGATCGGTGGCAGTGCTGGCGGGGCCAGTGGGGATCGGTGGCAGTGCTGGCGGGGCCAGTGGGGATCGGTGGCAGTGCTGGCGGGGCCAGTGGGGATCGGTGGCAGTGCTGGCGGGGCCAGTGGGGGATCGGTGGCAGTGCTGGCGGGGCCAGTGGGGGATCGGTGGCAGTGCTGGCGGGGCCAGTGGGGGATCGGTGGCAGTGCTGGCGGGGCCAGTGGGGGATCGGTGGCAGTGCTGGCGGGGCCAGTGGGGGATCGGTGGCAGTGCTGGCGGGGCCAGTGGGGATCGGTGGCGGGGCCAGTGGGGATCGGTGGCGGGGCCAGTGGGGATCGGTGGCGGGGCCAGTGGGGATCGGTGGCGGGGCCAGTGGGGATCGGTGGCGGGGCCAGTGGGGATCGGTGGCGGGGCCAGTGGGGATCGGTGGCGGGGCCAGTGGGGATCGGTGGCGGGGCCGGCGGGGATCGGTGGCAGTGCTGGCGGGGCCAGTGGGGATCGGTGGCAGTGCTGGCGGGGCCAGTGGGGATCGGTGGCAGTGCTGGCGGGGCCAGTGGGGATCGGTGGCAGTGCTGGCGGGGCCAGTGGGGATCGGTGGCAGTGCTGGCGGGGCCAGTGGGGATCGGTGGCAGTGCTGGCGGGGCCAGTGGGGATCGGTGGCAGTGCTGGCGGGGCCAGTGGGGATCGGTGGCAGTGCTGGCGGGGCCAGTGGGGATCGGTGGCAGTGCTGGCGGGGCCAGTGGGGATCGGTGGCAGTGCTGGCGGGGCCAGTGGGGATCGGTGGCAGTGCTGGCGGGGCCAGTGGGGATCGGTGGCAGTGCTGGCGGGGCCAGTGGGGATCGGTGGCAGTGCTGGCGGGGCCAGTGGGGGATCGGTGGCAGTGCTGGCGGGGCCAGTGGGGGATCGGTGGCAGTGCTGGCGGGGCCAGTGGGGGATCGGTGGCAGTGCTGGCGGGGCCAGTGGGGGATCGGTGGCAGTGCTGGCGGGGCCAGTGGGGATCAGCCAACTTAGGTGCTCTTGATCAAAGTCATCTGCTGATCTGAGAATTGTAGTGGGGACTTTTAATGGCATCTATAAATCACAGGCAGTGGTACTCACTGTGTCTCCAGCTTCACTGTCTTTGACTTTGTGGTGTCTTGTAGCAGTGACATCTATTTGCCAAAATCAGGAGATGGGGTCTCCTCCAGCCCCTCCCACTTCACATTCCTCACCAGTCAAGCTCCTCCACCCCAAACTCGCTCATCCATGTCTCTATGGACCTTGCTTTGTGCACTGGTCCAAATCATTTGGAGAAGAGGGGATTATGATGTGGGGTTGTTTTTCAGGGGTTGGGATTGGCCCCTTAGTTCTAGTTAAGGGAACTCTTAAGGTGTCAGAATACGGAGACATTCTATACCCCAAACTCACTCATCTATGTCTTTATGGACCTTGCGTTGTGCACTGGTGTGCAGTCATGTTGGAACAGGAAGGGGCCATCCCCAAACTGTTCCTACAAAGCATGAAATTGTCCCAAATGTCTTGGTATGCTGACGCCTTAAGATTTCCCTTCACTGGACCTAAGGGGCCAATCCCAACCCCTGGAAAACATCCCCCCACACCATAATCCCCCCTCCACCAAATGATGATTCGGACCAGAGCACAAAGCAAGGTCCATAAAGACACGGATGAGCGAGATTGGGGTGAAGGAACTTGACTGGCCTGCACCTCAACCTGATAGAACACCTTTGGGATGAATTAGAGAGGAGACTGCAAGCCAGGTCTTCTCATCCAACATCAGTGCCTGACCTCACAAATGCACTTCTGGAAGAATGGTGAAACATTCCCATAGACACACTCCTAAACCTTGTGGACAGCCTTCCCAGAAGAGTTGAAGCCGTTATAGCTGTATAGGGTGGGCCAACTCAATATTGAACCCTACGGACTGAAGCCTCGTACACACGACCGAGAATCTCGTCAGGAAAAAACTTGACGAGATTCTTGGACAAGAAATTTGTCCCGGCCGAGTGTACACACGCTCCTTTCAAAAAACCCCCGTGTTCTTTGAATGGAGCGAACGCGGTGACGTCATCGACTACGAGCGTGCGCTTTTCACATTCAATGCCGTCGCCGCCATCTTGCTACACCCTACCTATGCCTAGGAAGCTACCGCGCATGCGTCAAAGTCATTTCGAGCATGCGCGCGTTTCCCGGAGGACAGGTAAGTGTGTACACACACACACACACACACACACACACACACACACACACACACACACACACACACACACACACACACACACCCTTTTCTCGTCGAGAAAAAAGGTTGACGAGAAAATGGAGAATCCCGACGAGAAAATAGAGAGCAGGTTCTCTATTTTTCTCGTCGAGATTCTTGACGGTTTTCTTGACGAGAAACCTGACAGCCGCGTACACACGACCGATTTACTCAGCAAGAAAGCTCTGCCAGCAAGTTTCTTGTCGTTTTTCGACGAGAAACTCGGTCGTGTGTACGAGGCTTAAGACTGGGATGTCATTAAAGTTCATGTGTGTGTAAAGGCCGGCGTCCCAATACTTTTAGTAATATAGTGTATATAAATGGATAGGTTAAGGGCGATGTGCATTGCCCTTCCATGTGCACCTTGTTGCCATTTTGTAGTCCAAGTTTAGACCTCAAACACAGGGAGTGTGCGCAGGACAGAGCAATTTCTGATCAGATCAATGGAATTTTTTTGCACTTCTTGAACGGATATAGAAAAACACTTTTAGCAGTTCTATAGAAATAGACCCAACAAGGAGAAGATCGCACTCCGGAGTTTATATACTCTTTATAGGAAGCCTGAGCTTTGTTCATAGAGGTCCATTATAATCCCCCCACCCCCGAGATATATTCTGCCTTCTCTGGAGTCACACCTTATATTGACTCCATCCATGTGACAGCACCGGTGACTGATGTTTGTCTCCAGCACTGTCACATGAAGGGAGACGCATTCCTCCTCCATCCCCAGAGGCACCAATCTGTTTACTCTGCTGATTGGAGCAAAGAATACAAGAGTATGTGCTGCTGGGGGGATGGGGGCACTTCTCCGGTTCCCCTCTCCCCCCTCCCAGCCATCAATATGCCAATAACATTTTTAAATGAAACCCATTTCCATGACATGCCTCATTTTAGACCCAGCGACGTCATCACTGGGTCTCTGAGCTTCTCTATGCAATGCAGGGAGATTCAGCTAATATCAGAATGCCTTGATGTCCGGGAGGAGTGGGTGTTCCTAGGGAGGCCTATCTGTGTGCAGATCACTCTAGGTAACACCCACATGTGACATTGAGCCTCCATGATGGAAAGAACTGTAATCCAATGAATGAAATGGAGGAGGGAGGGTAGAATCATACTGTGCAATCAAGGGCTAGATCAACCTTTTAATATGAAGCCCACATTGTATATTTTGTCATGGGCAAAAAAAACATCATCAGTTCCTTCTTATATTTTCTTTTAGAAGGGTCCCCATCAGAGTCTCCCCCTACATCAGGGCCCCCATCAGAGTCTCCCCCTACATCAGGGCCCCCATCAGAGTCTCCCCCTACATCAGGGCCCCCATCAGAGTCTCCCCCTACATCAGGGCCCCCATCAGAGTCTCCCCCTACATCAGGGCCCCCATCAGAGTCTCCCCCTACATCAGGGCCCCCATCAGAGTCTCCCCCTACATCAGGGCCCCCATCAGAGTCTCCCCCTACATCAGGGCCCCCATCAGAGTCTCCCCCTACATCAGGGTCCCCATCAGAGTCTCGCCCTACATCAGGGTCCCCATCAGAGTCTCGCCCTACATCAGGGTCCCCATCAGAGTCTCGCCCTACATCAGGGTCCCCATCAGAGTCTCCCCCTACATCAGGGTCCCCATCAGAGTCTCCCCCTACATCAGGGTCCCCATCAGAGTCTCCCCCTACATCAGGGTCCCCATCAGAGTCTCCCCCTACATCAGGGTCCCCATCAGAGTCTCCCCCTACATCAGGGTCCCCATCAGAGTCTCCCCCTACATCAGGGTCCCCATCAGAGTCTCCCCCTACATCAGGGTCCCCATCAGAGACTCCCCCTACATCAGGGTCCCCATCAGAGACTCCCCCTACATCAGGGTCCCCATCAGAGACTCCCCCTACATCAGGGTCCCCATCAGAGTCTCCCCCTACATCAGGGTCCCCATCAGAGACTCCCCCTACATCAGGGTCCCCATCAGAGTCTCCCCCTACATCAGGGTCCCCATCAGAGACTCCCCCCTACATCAGGGTCCCCATCAGAGACTCCCCCTACATCAGGGTCCCCATCAGAGTCTCCCCCTACATCAGGGTCCCCATCAGAATCTCCCCCTACATCAGGGTCCCCATCAGAATCTCCCCCTACATCAGGGTCCCCATCAGAATCTCCCCCTACATCAGGGTCCCCATCAGAATCTCCCCCTACATCAGGGCCCCCATCAGAGACTCCCCCTACATCAGGGTCCCCATCAGAGACTCCCCCTACATCAGGGTCCCCATCAGAGTCTCCCCCTACATCAGGGTCCCCATCAGAATCTCCCCCTACATCAGGGTCCCCATCAGAATCTCCCCCTACATCAGGGTCCCCATCAGAGACTCCCCCTACATCAGGGTCCCCATCAGAGTCTCCCCCTACATCAGGGTCCCCATCAGAGACTCCCCCTACATCAGGGTCCCCATCAGAGACTCCCCCTACATCAGGGTCCCCATCAGAGTCTCCCCCTACATCAGGGTCCCCATCAGAATCTCCCCCTACATCAGGGTCCCCATCAGAATCTCCCCCTACATCAGGGTCCCCATCAGAATCTCCCCTCACATCAGCCCAGATTAATGTAAGATCAGAAATCCCTGCCCCCTCCCCGTATCATCATCCTGCTCACCTTTCTGCATCTTCTTCTCGATGACCTTCTCCAGCTCCTGGGCCTGCGTGTTGTTGGGTTCTTTATGGAGAAGGGTTCGGACGTACTTCAGAGCCTTCTCATACTCCTGGAAAGTGGAGGACAATTACAATTATGCCAAAATTTACATCCCACACCTTCCAGTAAGACCCATAAGATTTGGGACCCAACCCCCCACATAGCTTACATTTACTTTTGTACCTCTCTGGAGTAATTGCTGTATAAGCTTCAATGAATGTGTCAGGCCAGTCCTAAACATGAGAATGGTGGCCTGCTGGAATATTCTGTGGAAGGACCATGGCAATACACACACACATGGTTGTCTTGAACATAGGTACATAGCTAGTAGCAGTCCGTCACATTCAGCGGACTTGTTCTGTAATGTTGAAGGCGTTTTGTAGTTTCTCCAAGTCACGTCTTGAGTTCTAATGAGTGATAGGAACATATCCACACAGGTAGCACCAATACCTAATCCACTCTCCATGGAATGTGTAGATGTTGATTGTCCAAGACCAGGATGGGAGGGGTGAAAGTTATGGAAGCGCCCTGCTCTGGTTACATCATCCCATCCTTGGTGTCAGTAAGTCTGCATAGGTATTCATCCTTCTATTCACATGGCTGGTTGAACGGGTGTCTTTTTTTTAACCAGATTAGCAATGGAAATATGGCTAAAAAAGGTGTGTTGTCAATTCACCGGGGTGGAGATCGCATCTGCCTTTCCATGGTGAGTGTAACTCTTAGACCTTACATCCTATTCGTAAACAATCAACATCTGCCTTTCCATGGTGAGTGTAACTCTTATGCCCCGTACACACGATCGTTTTTAATGTCATTTTTTAAACCGACGTTTTTCTCCTCGCTTTTTTTCATGTTTCCTCTCAAGCCTGCCCTGCGTACACACCATCATTAAAAAAAACGATCAAGCAAAGCGCAGCGACGTTCAACACGTACGACGGCACTATAAAGGGGAAGTTCCGTTCGAATGGCGCCACCCTTCATGTTAGTAAAGTTTGTTGAGCGACGATTCGCGCTTTTCAGTCCGTTACTGTGTAATGAATGTGCCATCTCCATTACGAACGCTAGTTTTACCAGAACGAGCGCTCCCGTCTCATACTTGATTCTGAGCATGCGCGTTTTTTTTCACGTCGTTAAAGCATACACACTATCGTTTTTCACGTCGTTAAAAAAAACGACATGAAAAACGACGTGAAAAAAGAGAGCATGTCCGGAATTTTTAATGGCCGTTTTTCACGTCGTTAAAAATGCTCTGGAGCATACACACGATCATTTTTCAGGGCCATTTTTTAAAATGACAGTTTTAACGGCATGAAAAACGATCGTGTGTACGGGGCATTAGACCTTACATCCTATTCGTAAACAATCAACATCTGCCTTGACACATTCCATGGGGACTGGATTAAGGTGCCATCTGTGTGGATATAAATACTGTGATGGGATATTCCCGACACTCATCGGAACTGAAGAAGTGGCTTGGCTCAGCAGCGAAACATTGTGCATTACAGAACAAGTCCAGATGAATGTGACCGACTTCTACTAGATACACCATGACCTGGATCAATGAAAACCTTGGAGGATAAAGAGGACCAGAACAAGTCCAGATGAATGTGACCCAACTACTACTAGATACACCATGACCTGGATCAATGAGAAAACCTTGAGGACAAATAGGACCAGAACAAGTCCAGATGAATGTGACCCAACTACTACTAGATACACCATGACCTGGATCAATGAAAACCTGGGAGGACAAATAGGACCAGAACAAGTCCAGATGAATGTGACCCAACTACTACTAGATACACCATGACCTGGATCAATGAAAACCTGGAGGACAAATAGGACCAGAACAAGTCCAGATGAATGTGACCCAACTACTACTACTAGATACACCATGACCTGGATCAATGAAAACCTGGAGGACAAATAGGACCAGAACAAGTCCAGATGAATGTGACCCAACTACTACTACTAGATACACCATGACCTGGATCAATGAAAACCTTGGGAGGACAAATAGGACCAGAACAAGTCCAGATGAATGTGACCCAACTACTACTACTACTAGATACACCATGACCTGGATCAATGAAAACCTGGAGGACAAATAGGACCAGAACAAGTCCAGATGAATGTGACCCAACTACTACTACTAGATACACCATGACCTGGATCAATGAAAACCTTGGGAGGACAAATAGGACCAGAACAAGTCCAGATGAATGTGACCCAACTACTACTACTAGATACACCATGACCTGGATCAATGAGAAAACCTTGAGGACAAATAGGACCAGAACAAGTCCAGATGAATGTGACCCAACTACTACTAGATACACCATGACCTGGATCAATGAAAACCTGGGAGGACAAATAGGACCAGAACAAGTCCAGATGAATGTGACCCAACTACTACTACTAGATACACCATGACCTGGATCAATGAAAACCTGGAGGACAAATAGGACCAGAACAAGTCCAGATGAATGTGACCCAACTACTACTACTAGATACACCATGACCTGGATCAATGAAAACCTGGAGGACAAATAGGACCAGAACAAGTCCAGATGAATGTGACCCAACTACTACTACTAGATACACCATGACCTGGATCAATGAAAACCTTGGGAGGACAAATAGGACCAGAACAAGTCCAGATGAATGTGACCCAACTACTACTACTACTAGATACACCATGACCTGGATCAATGAAAACCTGGAGGACAAATAGGACCAGAACAAGTCCAGATGAATGTGACCCAACTACTACTAGATACACCATGACCTGGATCAATGAAAACCTGGGAGGACAAATAGGACCAGAACAAGTCCAGATGAATGTGACCCAACTACTACTACTAGATACACCATGACCTGGATCAATGAAAACCTGGAGGACAAATAGGACCAGAACAAGTCCAGATGAATGTGACCCAACTACTACTACTAGATACACCATGACCTGGATCAATGAAAACCTTGGGAGGACAAATAGGACCAGAACAAGTCCAGATGAATGTGACCCAACTACTACTACTAGATACACCATGACCTGGATCAATGAAAACCTTGGGAGGACAAATAGGCCCAGAACAAGTCCAGATGAATGTGACCCAACTACTACTAGATACACCATGACCTGGATCAATGAAAACCTGGAGGACAAATAGGACCAGAACAAGTCCAGATGAAAGTGACCCAACTACTACTAGATACACCATGACCTGGATCAATGAAAACCTTGGAGGAGAAAGGAGGACCAAAACGAACTTATGTTCACCAGAGCAAACCTGGGCCTATCGAAACTCAAGAAAGACTGGACACCGTGGTTAACCTTCTCCAATCTAGATATCTCAACCTAAGCTCGCTCATGGCCCTACCTAGATACAGAATCCGCTGATACTTGCCTCCTTGCCAACTCATGCCTCGTACACACGATCCGATTATCGTACGACGTACCGTTCGCATTTTGCTGCATAAAAACAACTATCGAATACAACAGTGCAATTTGTGCTTCTAGAAAAACGTTCCGGTGTGCGTAGCTACGTATCTGAAATTATGTCAAATACGTGGGACCCGTGTCCTGGTTTATTTTTGTGTTTCCGATCATGCGTGGTGTTCCTCTATCGATTTTTAGCGGACGCATACTGTACTGATTAAAATGATTGTCGTAGGATGAGCTGTTGTCTGAGCAAAGTTATCGTGTTTGTCCCTTCGGATTTTGTTGGACGGACTGTCGTGATCGGCTGTTGAAAGCTGTGTACCAACGATCAGATTATCGAACAATCAGAAAGCAATTTTTATCATCCGATAATAGGATCGTGTGTATGAGGCATCAGGCCCTTCCCTGCCCTCTATGATTACTGGGGCTAAAGCTACCTACAACTCAACTCAATATCTTCCCACATACTCTTCCCCCCTCCCCACCCCCATTCCCTTTCTGTTTTTCCTTGGTTCCTTTGGAACGTTCTCTTGGACTGCGATTCACAGTTCGTTGAAACTACTATAATTTGTTTCTACTGGCTCTTGTTTATGTTCTACAACCTCTGTAATACACTTACATGATCTTAAGCCTCATCTACATGTACAAAACTACAATAAAACATTAAGTTATATAAAAAAATAGGAGGACCAAAACAAGTCCAGATGAATGTATGAAATATTAGTAAATACACCATGAGTTAGATCAATGAGAACCTTGAGGACAAAGAGGACGAGAACAAGTCCAGGTGAATGTGACTAAGTACTAGTAGAAACACCATGTCCTACCTAGATCAATAAGGAGAATGAGAACCAGAACATGTCCAGGTGATTGTGACCAACTACCACTAGATACACCATGACCTGAAACAATGAAAACCTTGGAGGACAAAGAGGACCAGAACAAGTCCAAGTGAATGTGACCAAGTACTAGTAGATACACCATGACCTAGATCAATAAGAAACGTGAGGACAATGAGGACCAGAACAAGTCCAGGTAAATGTAATCGACTACTACTACCTACACCAGGGGTCTCCAAACCCCGGCCCGCTTGTGCCTTTTCCCTGGCCCGTGGCTCACCCACACTAATAGCATTGCCGATCTGCTGCCTTTAATAGCAGCAGATCGTCAGTATGACTGGCAGGTCCCGCAAACAAAGCCTCTCTCCCACACCTTCACATACTGCCCTGCTGCGCTGAGGATTGGCTGTTGGGACTGCCTGTCCTAGAAACCAATGACGACTGACATCATCAGCGCGGCACCTCCCAGCGTCCCGCCCGCTGTTTGTATTAGAGATCCTTCCATGTGTGTAGCAGTGGGCGGGAGTCAGGAGGTGCAGGAGACCTGCTCGTGGCAAGAGGCAAATGTACATATACAGGTGACTCTGCTAAGGACATTGCTGCTGGGGACGTTGTTGATGGGGACATTGATCCTGGGGACACTAGTGATGGGGACACTGATGATTTGGATGTTGATACTGATGCTGGGGAGACTGCTGATGGGAACACTTAGGCCCCTTTCACACTGGGGCGTTTTCATGCGGTTTAGTGCTAATATTAGCGCTATTATACCATATGAAAAATTCCTGCCCTGTATTCATCAATGTGAAAGCCCGAAGGCTTTCACACTGAAGCGGTGCGCTAGCAGGACCGCTCCAAAAGTCCTGCTAGCCGCTTCTTTACAGCGGTGAAGGAGCGGTGTGTTCACTGCTCCTTTACCGCGGCTGCCCATTAAAATCAATGGGACACCGCGGTAATACCGCCCGCAAACCGCGGCAATAGCCGCGGTTTGCAGGCGGTATTAACCCTTTTTCGGCCGCTAGCGGGGGTTAAATTCACCCCCCTAGCGGCCGCATACCGCGGTAAGAACGACGGTATAGCAGCGCTGAAAATCGCGCTGCTATACCGTCACCGCACCTGCCCGCCCCGGTGTGAAAGGGGCCTTAGGATTTTGACACTCTGCTGGGGAGACTAATGATGGGGACACTGATATTGAAGAGACTCTGCTGGGGACACGGATATTGAAGAGACTCTGCTGGATGGAGGACACAGATATGGGGGACACTGGTATTGGGGAGACTCTGAAGGGGGACACAGAGGTGCGAAAAAGCTCTAATGGGGACACAGATGTGTGGAAGGGTCTGGTGGGGACACAGACGTGCGGAAATGCTCTAATGGGGGACACAGACATGCGGAAAGGCTACGATTTTATTAATTTATTTAAAAATAACCAATTTTTTCAGCCCGCGAATATTTGTAAAATCTACAATGTGGCCCTCGGGCTAAAAAGTTTGGAGACCCCTGACCTACACCATGACCTGGATAAATGAGAACCATGGGAGGACAATGAGGACCAGAATAAGTCCAGGTGAATGTGATCCACTACTACTAGATATGTCATGACCTGGATCAATGAGAACCTTCACAGACAATTAGGAAAATGTAATGCCAAGATGTTCTGTAGCTTCTCTTCTACTGAAGACACTTCTTTAGTTCTAATGAGCCTCAGGAACATACCTCAGTATTTATATCCACACCTTAGTCCATTCACCATGGAATGTGTCAAGCCTCAAGATGATGGCTTTCCAAGAACAGGACGGGGAGGTGTGAAAGGTGTAGGTGAATTGTTGTCAGATCACCAGGGTAGAGATAAAATCTGCCTTTCCATGGAAATTGGAATTTTCACACCTCCCATCCTGTTCCTAGACAATCAACATCTACTTTGACACACTGCATGGTGATTGGATGAAGGTGTCTGTGTGTACCTGTGTGGATATAAACAGTGGCGCCAAATCCTATAACTCATTAGAACTGAAGAAGTGGCTTGGATGAGCTATAAAATGTCGTCACCATTGCGGAATAAGTCCAGGTGAATGTGATCAACTACTAGGAGATATATCATGACCTGGTCATATCAATGAGAACCTTCACAAACAGAACTATATGGTTATACAGTGTGCAGGCACCATTGTAATTAGAGTCCTCTATGAGGTCTTTGTTAGGAAAAGTCCATTTTAGAAAATCAGTTTTTTCCTCTCTGGAATTGGTCATCTTCCTCCAGGACTGGTCTGCTGTGGCTCTCCATGGGCATCTGACTGGAGACTCTCTGGATCAGGCAGTCACTGTGCTGCACCTTTAGGCACCAAATACCAAGCAATACTCTGAATCTTAAAAAGGGCAAGTTCATCTTTTTCACAAAAAATGAAAAGGTGAACAATCTCCAAATATCCTCCTAGCCACCCCTCCGGACCCCGCTGCACACCACAATACACAGCCCCAAAGTGAGTATCCGTCTTAATGCTCACAATGCAAACCAATGAGAAGCTCTTTCTTCTGGGACACCTTACTGGAGGAAGAAGCCTCTGATGTGCTTTTCATTGGTCAGCACTGTCATGTGGCTGTGCTGACCAACGAGCGCTTGCCATTTCGAGCATTATGTTGCATACTCATGCCGAGGCTGTGTATTGCGGTAAACGGACCATTACACCAACAGCACACAGCATCATGGCCACTATATGCAGCGGGGTCCAAAGAGTTGGCCAGGACGGACATTTGAAATAAAAGGTGAACTAAACCTTTAAGCATCACCTGCAATGTTCTCTCACAGGGAAGGAATTGTCCAGCTTGCTGGAAAATCATCCTGATGGTGGGCCCAGCCTATCGCTCCTCCATGAAAAAGAGTGAAAAGCATGGTACGGGGCTCTGAAAGTCAATTGAATGTACTATATGGCCAAGAATTTGTGGACATTTGACCATCACCCCTATATGAGCTTGGAAATCCTAATAAGCAGTTACTGTATATACTCGAGTATAAGCCGAGTTTTTCCAGCACATTTTTTTGTGCTGAAAATGCCCCCCTCGGCTTATACTCGAGTCACTTTTTGCGCCTGATCTCCTGGATTTTGGGGACCCGGTACTGGCCGTCTGTAGGTCCCCTTTGCCAAACTTGGCACACACGTAGCCTCACTCTTCCTCTACAAGTGTGCAAGGTTGGTTCTTCGGGGGACCTACGGCCGGGGAGCACCGACTTTTCAAAGCCGGGCACCCCTTCCATAGACTCTCATGTTAAACGGTCATTTCTCCGGTGACTTTGGGGACCCGGTACCGGCCGGTCGTAGGTCCCCTGAACCCGAAACTTGGCACACATGTAGCCCCATTTCTCCTCTACAAGTGTGCAAAGTTTGTTGTCTGGGGGGGGGACCTATGGCCGGGAGCACCGATTTTTCAAATCCGGTCACCCCTTCCATAGACTCCCATGTTAAACGTCAGTCTAGTCATGGGCACAGTGAGGCACAGTGAGGCATGCAGATGGACACCCTAGGCTTATACTCGAGTCAATACGTTTTCCCAATTTTTTGTGGTAAAATTAGGTGCTCTGCTTATATTCGGGTCGGCTTATACTCGAGTATATACGGTATTCCTTTCTTTGAGGACATAACATCCTCCAATCTTATTGGAAGCCACCACAAGACTTTGGAGGGGGTCTGTAGGAATCTGTGTTTATATGTAAAGTCAGGTACTGATGTTCCATGAGAAGACCTGGCTTGCCATCGGCATCCCAATCTGGCCTAAAGGTGTTCAGTAGGGTTGAGATCAGAGCTTTGTGAAGGCCACTCAAGATCCTTCACACAAAACTGATCAAACAATGTCCTTGTGGAGCTGGCTTTGTACATAGCACAGTCATGCTGGAACAGAAAAGGACCTTCACCGCCCTGTTACCACAAGGGTGGCAGAGCACAATTGCCGCTAAAGTCTTTGTATGAAGCAGTTATAAAAAACACCCTTCACTGGAAATGCATGATCTTCATCATTTGGAGGGATGTCCACATACATTTGGTCATACAGGTAGGTATCACAGTTAGATGTCCACAAAATTTGGGCTATACTGTGTTCCTTCCCTTCATCTGCACACTGGTCCTTAGCACCTTCCCGCCTATAGCAGATTGACAGATGGGCCTACCTTTCCCACAAAATGTTTTTTTTTTATGGTCGCTGTTATTCTTAAACATTTGTGGTGTATAAATGCCACCATTATTATATTGTCATTGGGCATTTTATACGGTTTGTGTTTTTTAATAACTGATATCTAACATACAATGGGAGAGGGAGGAGAGAGGAGGAGGAGGAGAGAGGAGGAGGAGGAGAGAGGAGGAGAGGAGGAGGAGGAGAGGAGGAGAGGAGGAGGAGAGAGGAGGAGAGGAGGAGGAGAGAGGAGGAGAGGAGGAGGAGGAGGAGAGAGGAGGAGGAGAGAGGAGGAGGAGGAGAGAGGAGGAGGAGGAGGAGGAGGAGGAGGAGGAGAGAGGAGGAGGAGGAGGAGGAGGAGGAGGAGGAGAGAGGAGGAGAGGAGGAGGAGGAGGAGGAGGAGGAGGAGGAGGAGGAGGAGGAGGAGGGAGGAGGAGGAGGAGGAGGAGGAGGAGAGAGGAGGAGAGGAGGAGGAGGAGGAGGAGGAGAGGAGGAGAGGAGGAGGAGAGAGGAGGAGAGGAGGAGAGGAGGAGGAGGAGGAGAGAGGAGGAGGAGAGAGGAGGAGGAGGAGAGAGGAGGAGGAGAGAGGAGGAGGAGGAGAGAGGAGGAGAGGAGGAGGAGAGAGGAGGAGAGGAGGAGGAGGAGGAGAGAGGAGGAGGAGAGAGGAGGAGGAGGAGAGAGGAGGAGGAGGAGGAGGAGGAGAGAGGAGGAGGAGGAGAGAGGAGGAGAGAGGAGGAGGAGGAGGAGGAGGAGGAGGAGGAGGAGGAGGAGGAGGAGGAGGAGGAGGAGGAGGAGGAGGAGGAGGAGGAGGAGGAGGAGGAGGAGGAGGAGGAGGAGGAGGAGGGAGGAGGAGGAGGAGGAGGAGGGAGGAGGAGGAGGAGGAGGGAGGAGGAGGGAGGAGGAGGAGGAGGAGGAGGAGGAGGAGGAGGAGGAGGAGGAGGAGGAGGAGGAGGAGGAGGAGGAGGAGGAGGAGGTGAGGAGGAGGAGGAGGAGGAGGAGAGAGGAGGAGGAGGAGGAGGAGGAGGAGGAGGAGGAGGAGGAGGAGGAGGAGGAGGAGGAGGAGGAGGAGGAGGAGGGAGGAGGAGGAGGAGGAGGAGGAGGGGAGGAGGAGGAGGAGGAGGAGGAGGCGGAGGAGGAGGAGGAGGAGGAGGAGGAGGAGGAGGAGGAGGAGGAGGAGGAGGAGGAGGAGGAGGAGGAGGAGGAGGAGGAGGAGGAGGAGGAGAAGAAGAAGAAGAAGAGAAGAAGGAGAAGAGGAGAGAGAGAGAGAGAGAGAGAGAGTGAGAGAGAGAGAGAGAGAAGGAGGAGGAGGAGGAGGAGGAGGAGGAGGGAAGGAGGAGGAGGAGAAGGAGGAGGAGGAGGGAGGAGGAGGAGGAGGAGGAGGAGGAGGAGGAGGAGGAGGAGGAGGAGGAGGAGAGAGAGAGAGAGAAATTATAGAGATTATTATTAAAACACACACACACACACACTAAAAAATAATACCGTAATACATTAATAGAAAATATATAACAAATGTAAATAAAAATGAAGAATCTAGATTTTTGTACTTAATTTTAACCCGCTCACCTTTAACCTGTGATGGGCTACAGACAGATAGAAGAGATAATCCCGCTGTTCATCTTTATTTGCCTTTGGCAAAAGATCTGTAAAAACATAGAAAAGCACCAATATCAGTTATATCTGGAGAGCGGTGAGGTCACTCCTGTATAATATAGCTTATATCTGGGAGAGCGGTGATGTCACTCCTGTAGAATATAACTAATATCTGGAGAGCGGTGATGTCACTCCTAAATAATATAAGTTATATCTGGAGAGTGGTGATGTCACTCCTGTAGAATATAACTTTTTATAAAAACTTAAAACTAATGCACTAACACCTCCATATCCTGTGTCAGCATCGATCAGATCTCTTTAAAATGGTTGTAAACCCTCAGGGACAAGTTCCACCTACAGGTAAGCCTAGATTATAGCCTCGTACACACGGTCAGACTCCAAACAAACTTTTCTGTGGATTTTTGTCAGAAGGGAGTTGGCCGGGCACACCGATAGCATACACACGGCAGGACTTTTCTGCAAACTTTCCCAAAATCCGTGTTTTTTCTGCTCTTTACCGCCACCCTTTGGTCAACTTCTGCTATTGTTGGTTGATTTTAACATTGGTTCTGGGCATGCGTGTTTGTACTTTGGACAAAAGTCCGATGGATTTCTGTACACACGATAGGACTTTGCACCATCGGACTTTTGTTGCAGAAAAGTTTGTCCGTTTGCCGAGCGAACTTTTGTCCGATGAAAACCGAAAAAAAAGTTTGTCCGATGGCGCGTACACACGGTCTGATTTTTTTGAAAACCTGCTCATTTTGAAGTTTGTTGTCAAAAAGTCAGACCGTGTGTACGGGCCTTAAGGCATACCTGTAGGTGCTTGCAATATCTCCTAGACCTACACGGTCTAGGACAGTGATGGGGAACCTTGGCACCCCAGATGTTTTGGAACTACATTTCCCATGATGCTCAACTACACTGCAGAGTACATGAGCATCATGGGAAATGTAATTCCAAAACATCTGGGGTGCCAAGGTTCGCCATCACTGGTCTAGGAGATATTTGCAATTTCCCCGAGCAACGCCTTCAACGGCGCATGCGCCGGCTTGAAAGGGCACGCTGTGCCCTTTCAAGCTGGGGTCATGCCGTTAAAGGCGGCTCCCGCTCGCATGCACGAGAGTGACATCACGCGACTCCGGCCAGTCACAGAGCCGGAGTTTGCGGCCCCCGGAAGAGTGGTGAAGAATGGATGCTCGCTGCCATCATGGAAGACGGTGACATTGCGGGCTTCTCCTGCAGGGAAGTGTCACATAATGGGCTAGTATGCAATGCATACAAGCCCATTATGCTTTACCTTTGCAGGGAAACAGAGGAAGTAAAACCCATCAGGGTTTACTTCCTCTTTATTACCAACACCTCTCCATAGCCAATCACTGTGACCTGTATCCATTGTACACAGCTGTAGCTCTCTGATAACACATTTCCTCATAGGAGAACAACTCTTACAAAGCATTCTGGGTGATGCATTATAGGTTTATAGATTCTTCCTGATGGCCCGAGTATTGCTCACCGTCTAGAAGCCCCACCCCTTTCTGAATGTCGGCAGAGTACTTGCTGCGAATCAGACACCAGGCGTACTCAAACTGGGTCCCCTTACTCAGCGACCCTGAAGACAGCTCAGCCAAATACTTCTTCTCAAATCTCTGCAGAAAAAAATAAAATAAATAAGTATTATTAAAGATAACAGACTGCCTAAACACATTACACAGTTGGTGTCCCCGATGGAGAAATTTCTCATTTCCTAAACTGACAGGAAGTGAGAGCGAATATCTCCAGCAGAGACAAAACAAAATGATAAGAACGTGATTGTGGCTCCAACTCTTCCCCTCTCTCAAAATGCCATAAAAAGTTTTGCCTGGAGTTGGACTTTAAAATGAAGGACAGAGGAGCCGGCAACACCCGATGGAGCTGAGGAATGTCAAGCAGCCGGCTTACTTACCTGTCTTCTGGCGCTCTTACATTTGCTCCTGGCTTTCCCTACTACATGAGGAGGCTTACATCTTGGAGGCTAGACCATGGGTCACCATGTCTTTCCTCCTAGCTTTAACTTGCGGGCAACAAGTCCCACCACCAGTTCTGCTCTCCTTGGCTAGCGTTCTGGTTGCTGGACAACTGTTGCCTGCCCTGACCTTTGCTACATTCAAATTGATTCTTGTCCTGTAGCTGCCCTCCTGAGATCCATTTAACAGATACATCTCCTGTCTGTTGCCTGACCTTTGCTACTTTACCAGATGTCTCTATCTGCTGCCTGCCCTGACCTTTGCTACTTTACCAGATGTCTCTATCTGCTGCCTGCCCTGACCTTTGCTACTTTACCAGATGTCTCTATCTGCTGCCTGCCCTGACCTTTGCTACTTTACCAGATGTCTCTATCTGCTGCCTGCCCTGACCTTTGCTACTTTACCAGATGTCTCTATCTGCTGCCTGCCCTGACCTTTGCTACTTTACCAGATGTCTCTATCTGCTGCCTGCCCTGACGTTTGCTACTTTACCAGATGTCTCTATCTGCTGCCTGCCCTGACCTTTGCTACTTTACCAGATGTCTCTATCTGCTGCCTGCCCTGACCTTTGCTACTTTACCAGATGTCTCTATCTGCTGCCTGCCCTGATGTTTTCTGCTTCCGTAGATTGCGCCCACTGCCAGCCTCCAATCCCAACTTCTCCAAACTGACTTTCCTCCATTGCAGTACAGTACGTCTACTCTTCCACCTTGGGTCCACTAGTGACAATCTACAGTCAGAGTAGATAGTTTCTTGTATGAATACATCAGGTACTAGCCCAGCTCGCATGCTGTGTAACGTGAAGAAATAATTCTGGATGGCTGCACTTCCAAAAATCCTTTTATTGCATATGACAGGTGGTTGACAGATGGAGCAGGGGACAAAAAGGTAGACGCGTTTCACACAAAGATCAGCACTTAGAGGTATAATGACTAAGCGCTGATCTTTGCACGAAACGCGTCTACCTTTTTGTCCCCTGCTCCATCTGTCACCCACCTGTCATATGCAATAAAAGGATTTTTGGAAGTGCAGCCGTCCGGAATTATTTCTTCACATATATAGTTTCTTGTATTAAACCCTGAAGGCAACTAGTACTACTATAAGCCCTAAGGCAAAGGGGGCTAAATAAAAGGTGAAGTTAAAACGCTATTTCCTCTGAATTGTCTGCTTCTGGACCGTACAGGGAAGTCTCTGACATGGCAGAGGCTCTAGGATCAGAGGGCAACATAATTACAGGTTGCAACCTCAGGCGGTTCGGTAAAGCTCAGGGTAATAACAAAACCCATGTGAAGGTCAGATGACTGGAGGTGACCCAAAGTCACTGTAGGAAGGCAGCAGGAACAGATTGAAGAGCCGAGGTCCAGCAGCAGAAAGATGCTTCTTCAAAGCTGAATGGCGAATGTGACATTCTACCGAGTAGATGGCATCAGCGCTCAGTACATCAGTAATAGAGTGGCAATTCCAGGCTAGAACTAAGTTTAAAACTGCTCCCACCCCCCCCCCCCCTCCATTCTAACTCCTATACTAAACTACCCTGTAGAAGGAAGATTCATATACTTTCTTATGCTCAGGGTACTCCAATCCGGTCACGTGATCGGCTTCCAGCTGCAGCTTCAATGTAGAGGGACAGCCGGCAATGAATGCCCCATAGTAAGCATACTGGGTGAGGTCACCCCCCAGGCATTCCATTCGTTGTTGGCATTCTCTCCTATCACCTGTAGCCAGGCCGCTGGGGAAATCATGCGACTGGGCCCGAGTGCCCTGAGAATAGATAAGTCTCATCATCTTCCTTCTACAGGGTAGTTAGTATAGGGGTTAGAAGAGGGTGGGAGCAGTTTTAAGCTTACGTTTTAGCCTGGACATCCACTTGAACTGGAGAAACTGGGAAATTTAAAAGATGCCCGGCGATCAGGTAAAAGAGGGAGCTCCTGGTGCTTAGCCCAAATGGAATACCCATGGAATGAGTCTTCAGAGAGACAGCCCGACCAGCCTACTCATTGACTCTTCAGAGACAGGGACAGCTTGGTCGTCGGCCTGATTGAACTACTCATTGAGCGAGTCTTTAGACACACAGGTTATCCCAAGGCCCAGCTTGGTCGGCCTACTCATTTAGTGAGTACACACACACACACACACCTCAGCCCGGCTTAGACTACTCATCAGCGTTGAGCGAGTCTTCAGACACACAGGTTAGGCCAAAGCTCAGCTTGGTTGGCCTACTCGTTGAGTGAGTCTTCAGACACACAGGTTAGGCCAAGGCTCAGTCTGGTTGGTCCACTCATTAGCTGAGTCTTCAGAGAGACAGACAGCCTAGGGCTCAGCCCGATTGTGTCTACTCAATGATTGGGCCAAACAGAAGTATAAACCTGATGGAGGCTTCAACTCTTCTCCACTCTATCCAGCATTTCATAATAAGTGTTGCCTGAAGTTGGGCTTTAAAATAAAGCCAAATGGGAAAACAAATTGAAATAAAACTTCACAGAAAGCAGAAATGAGTCAGCCATGGGCAGGGAGTGGAGGGCATGGAGTGATTCAGAGGCCGAACCTTCGTATTGTCTATGTGGGGTGAGGACATGCGGGGACATCTCCACCAACGTGACACTGTTTACTCAGCGGGCAAGTAATCTGTCAATGACAACGCTGGGCAAGGATTGAGAAAGATTTGTTAACCCCTTCTAACTCAACCCTGGCATCTGTTTAAGTGTGTTAATTCAGATGTAGGGTGGCAAGGACTGTCTGATCAAGTGAGCCCTAAGATTGGCTTTTGGGTGGGTGAATGTAAGAAGTAAGATTATGTATCTGGGTAAATAATGTATAACCTGTATTGTTATGAAATAAATAAAAAAAAAAAAAAAAAAAAGAAGAAGATTGGCTTTTACAGTGGTCACATGATCAGAAGCTGAACCAGATGGTCCCCAACATTACCAAAAAAGGGTATGTAACGAAAACACAAGATTTATTTAATGATTTATCATTGTGATGAGCTGGGAAAAAAGGGTAAATAGGAAACTTCAAATCTAAACCGCAGTACACGGTAAAGCACCTCGCACTAAAGAAACACCCCTGCATTGAACTCACCCCAACGCATGGCAATGCACCGCTGTGTACTGTGGTGGAATAGTGGTACAGAGGTGTTTTCTGCTCTTCTTATTTGAATGGGCTTCCTTAAAGTATCACACAATCCTTCTTCAGTAAGGGAAGGGACACCCTGATTTATTTATTTTATGTTTTATCAATCAATCGTCAATGGCAGGCACCACATTCCTATCCTCGGAGGTTCATTTTTATCAACGTTGTGGTTCCAGCTTTGCTCTGATGGAAGGATTCCCATGCTGTGACCCATAGAGGAGTGTTTACCCAACATGCCGACTAGTGTCTGTACACACAATCCTGGCACACACAGGACACTCAGCACCTACACAATATGGAGCCGGGGAAACTGCTGCATGTCAGAGGACAACATGGAGATCCTCAGCACAGAGAAGCCTCCATCATGTGTTATGTCCCATACATATTGGGTGTTTAGCCCCGATATCTGAGATCCCGGCGGACAGTCCAGACCAATTGCCAAGAGCCTGTTAAGCTCTATGAGAGGCTGAAAGCTGGGGGGGGGGGGGGGGACCCACAAGGCAGACCACCAGGTTCATACTACCTTAAATGATCATTATGGCAATTGGGGAAGAAGCGGATTTTCACAGTCTGTGCTCAGTCAGTAGAGGTGACATTAGAGGTCTAATAAAAATCAGGTCACCTGCACAGTGCTATCACACCCGTCAGCCCCCTTATACCAGCAATAAAGAAAAAAAAAAAAAAAAAAATGAAAGAAAATGAAAAATAAAAAACAAACAAGTCCGCGTATACATAAATTACAATTGCGTCACACATATTCGCTATCACCACATATGTCCCAGTGACATCAATAATTCTGGAGCCATCATTCACAGTTATCTTTCATTTGATAACCCGTAAAGGCTTTTAAAGCATTGCCTATGGACAATTTTGGGTACCACCGTTGGTTGCCATTTCACTGACATGTTTGGTAATTATTTACTCAATGCAACCTCACGTTTTATTTTTTACCAAAAATTATATTATATATATATATATATATATATATATATATATATATATATATATATATATATAAAAATAAATAAAAGATTATATATATATATATATAAACTGCACATGCTGGCATCGGGTACCGTGTTCTGGAGAGCCCAGCAGATAAAATGAGATGATTGGGGCACAGTGGGCACAAGCAGAACTTGTTACCAGTCATCTGGTGCCACCTAGTGGTCCTATGCAGGAACCACACTGTATGCTTACTTACCTACACATACCGGGATTACTATATAGAGAGAAAATTAGAGCGATATATATATATATATATATATATATATATATATATATCACATACATATATACACACACACACACAAAAGTGCACCCCTCACATTTTTGTAAATATTTTCTTCTATCTTTTCATGTGACAACACTGAAGAAATGACACTTTGCTACAATGTAAAGTAGTGAGCGTACAGCTTGTATAACGGTGTAAATTTGCTGTCCCCTCAAAATAACTCAACACACAGCCATTAATGTCTAAACCGCTGGGAACAAAAGTGAGTACACCCCTAAGTGAAAATGTCAAAATTGGGCCCAATTAGCCATTTTCCCTCCCCGGTGTCATGTGACTCGTTAGTGTTACAAGGTCTCAGGTGTGAATGAGGAGCAGGTATGATAAATTTGGTGTTATCGCTCTCACTCTCTCATACTGGTCACTGGAAGGCACCTCATGGCAAAGAACTCTCTGAGGATCTGAAAAAAAGAATTGTTCCTCTACATCAGGGATATGCAATTAGCGGACCTCCAGCTGTTGCCAAACTACAAGTCCCATCATGCCTCTGGCTCTGGGTGTCATGCTGGATGCTGTCAGAGTCTTGCTATGCCTCATGGGACTTGTAGTTTGGCAACATCTGGAGGTCCGCTAATTGCATATCCCTGCTCTACATAAAGATGGCCTAGGCCAGTGATGGCAAACCTTGGCACCCCAGATGTTTTGGAACTACATTTCCCATGATGCTCATCTACACTGCAGGGTGCATGCGCATCATGGGAAATGTAGTTCCAAAACATGTGGGGTGCCAAGGTTCACTATCACTGGCCTAGGCTATAAGAAGTTTGCCAAGACCCTGAAACTGAGCTGCAGCACGGTGGCCAAGACCATACAGCGGTTTAACAGGACAGGTTCCACTCAGAACAGGCCTCGCCATGGTCCACCAAAGAAGTTGAGTGCACGTGCTCAGCGTCATATCCAGAGGTTGTCTTTGGGAAATAGACATATGAGTGCTGCCAGCATTGCTGCAGAGGTTGAAGGGGTTGGGGGTCAGCCTGTCAGTGCTCAGACCATACGCCGCACACTGCATCAAATTGGTCTGCATGGCTGTCATCCCAGAAGGAAGCCTCTTCTAAAGATGATGCACAAGAAAGCCGGCAAACAGTTTGCTGAAGACAAGCAGACTAAGGACATGGATTACTGGAACCATGTCCTGTGGTCTGATGAGACCAAGATAAACTTATTTGGTTCAGATGGTGACAAGCGTGTGTGGCGGCAACCAGGTGAGGAGTACAAAGACAAGTGTGTCTTGCCTACAGTCAGACATGGTGGTGGGAGTGTCATGGTCTGGGGCTGCATGAGTGCTGCCGGCACTGGGGAGCTACAGTTCATTGAGGGAACCATGAATGCCAACATGTACTGTGACATACTGAAGCAGAGCATGATCCCCCTCCCTTCGGAGACTGGGACGCAGGGCAGTATTCCAACATGATAATGACCTCAAACACACCTCCAAGATGACCACTGCCTTGCTAAAGAAGCTGAGGGTAAAGGTGATGGAGTGGTCAAGCATGTCTCCAGACCTAAACCCTATTGAGCATCTGTGGGGCATCCTCACACGGAAGGTGGAGAAGCGCAAGGTCTCTAACATCCACCAGCTCTGTGATGTCATCATGGAGGAGGGGAAGAGGACTCCAGAGGTGACCTGTAAATCTCTGGTGAACTCCATGCCCAAGAGGGTTAAGGCAGTGCTGGAAAATAATGGTGGCCACACAAAATATTGACACTTTGGACCCAATTTGGACATTTTCTCTTAGGGGTGTACTCACTTTTGTTGCCAGCGGTTTAGACATTAATGGCTGTGTGTTGAGTTATTTTGAGGGGACAGCAAATTTACACCGTTATACAAGCTGTACACTCACTACTTTACATTGTAGCAAAGTGTCATTTCTTCAGTGTTGTCACATGAAAAGATATAAGAAAATATTTACAAAAATGTGAGGGGTGTACTTACTTTTGTGAGATACTGTGTGTGTGCGCGCGCACACACACACACACACACACACACACACACACACACACACACACACACACACACTTTACACTGTACAGCCCAGTCAAGTTCCTCCACCCCAAACTCACTCATCCATGTCTTTATGGACCTTGCTTTGTGCTCTGGTCCAAATCATTTGGTGGAGGGGGGATTATGGTGTGGGGGGGTAGTGATGTTTTTCAGGGGTTGGGATTGGCCCCTTAGTTTCAGTGAAGAGAACCCTTAAGGCATCAGCATACCAGGACATTTTGGCTAATTTCATGCTCCCAACTTTGTGAGAACAGTTTGGGGATGGCCCCTTCCTGTTCCAACATGACTGCTCACCAGTGCACAAAGCAAGGTCCATAAAGACATGGATGAGCGAGTTTGGGGTGGAAGAACTTGACTGGCCTGCACAGAGTCCTGACCTCAACCCAATAGAACACCTTTTTGGATGAAATAGAGCGGAGACTGCGAGCCAGGCCTTCTCGTCCAACATCAGTACCTGACCTCACAAATGCACTTCTGGAAGAATGGTCAAACATTCCCATAGACACACTCCTAAACCTTGTGGACGGCCTTCCCAGAAGAGTTGAAGCTGTTATAGCTGTAAAGGTGGGGCCAAATTAATATTGAACCCTACGGACTAAGACTGGGAGGCCATTACAGTTGATGTGTGTGAAGGGAGACAATAAACAGATGCAGAATGAATGCCGCAGACCAACGTTGGTGTGAATGGCCCTATACACAAGTAGGGGGTCGTCTCCTTCTCTGGGAGGATTTCCCCACCTCAGGGGTCTCTTTCCTGTGACAACAAGCCCCATCTCTATGTGTGAGGTGACAACCCCGGGGACCTGGATCTCCCGGCCAGTTGTATTTCTACCCCAGGGGGAGAGAATCCAATGGAGGCTCCCCATTATCACGGCTTCAGCAATGTGACTTTCCTCTCAGGGCGGAGCCTCTGCCAGGTTTGTAGTGCAGAGTTGTGAAGATTTCCCATCCTGTATAGATAGGAAGTGATAGAAAATCTCCAGCCACACAAACCCTCCTCCCATCAACCTCTTTCCCACTCCAATGTCTATCTATATCTTGTGGTTTCCCGGGGTTACAGGTGAAGACTTCAGCCATAACCCCGGTGTTTTATTTTTCAGCCAGCAGGTGGCGTTCTCATGAAAGTGTTCGGAGAGGCTCAGGGGACCTCAAAGGACCAGAGAGACATTATGACGTCACTTGCCGTATTATTCTTTTTTTTAAAGCAATAGATCACTTCTTTTTATATCTTTTACACACACAAATATTTTAGGCGACGTTCTCATTCGCCCGTCATCCTCTTTGGTGGATTTTGTTTTATGAGGACGCAATCTGCACTCCACTCATTGGTTGTGGTGAATAATATTCCGGTGATCAGGGATATCAGGGCCCCATTGATGAAGAGACGTGTTATTATGGAGGGGGGAGGGGACATAATATAAGGACAGACATGGAGGACACGGGGTGTACACATCACTATGGAGGAAGGGTGACCCAGAGCAACCAATCAGCTTCCATCTTGGGGACAAGATGAGTGCCAATTAGTTACCAGCCTGGACAAGGTAGATGCTGATTGGTTGATCTGGGTTACCAGTTTGAACAAGAGGGACGCTCATTGGTTGCTTTGTAGTAACCCGAAGCAACCAATCAGCTTCCACCCTGTCCAGACTGGTAACCCAGAGCAACCAATCAGCTTCCACCCTGTCCAGACTGGTAACCCAGAGCAACCAATCAGCTTCCACCCTGTCCAGACTGGTAACCCAGAGCAACCAATCAGCTTCCACCTTGTCCAGACTGGTTGCTCTGGGTTACCAGTCTTGACAAGGTGGAAGCTGATTGGTAACCCAGAGCAACCAATCAGCTTCCACCTTGTCAAGACTGGTAACCCAGAGCAACCAATCAGCTTCCATCCTATCCAGACTGTTAAACCCAGGCCAACCAATCACCATCCACCTTATCCAGTGGAGTAACCCATAGCAACCAATCAGCGTCCCTCTTGTCCAGACTGGTAACTCAGAGAAACCAATCAGCGTCTATCTTGTCCAGAGTGGTAACCTATAGCAACAAATCAGAACCCATCTCGTCCTGTTGGAGTGGTAACCCAGAGCAACCAATCAGCATCCACGGTCTCCAATCCTCAGAGAAGTGAACTCTGGTTGGTTGCTACAAGTTACCGAACTCCTCACAGCCCACACCGTACATCCCCTCCGCTCTCACCACCAGATCCTCCACGGCCACCAGGTCATTGAGCACGGCCTCCATCCCGACAGGAAGCGGAGTATCAGGCGCACGATTCCCTCGTATCTCTAGCTCTCTCTTGCACTCTCCAGCGTCACTAATTCGCGGCGGCCATCTTAGGTGTGGGAAACGCAAATACGACAATCTGCGGTCACCATGTCTACTATGGGCAAGGCAATAAATGCTTTGACTGTTGGGGTACACGTCCTCCAGAAGAGGGATCCGCCCCGTGACGCTGGAGGATCACATGGCTGAGGACGTCATTGTCATGAGGCTGCTATAGTGACACCGAGAGAGAGAGAGAGACGGATCATAGAGAGAGAAATCATAGAGGGAGACCAGAGACGGATCATAGAGATAGAGAGAGGTCAGAGAGAGAGATCATAGAGAGAGAGAGAGAGAGATCATAGAGAGAGACGGATCATAGAGAGAGATCAGAGAGATAGATCATAGAGAGAGAGAGAGATCATAGAGAGAGAGAGAGAGATCAGAGAGAGAGAGATCAGAGAGGGAGACCAGAGACGGATCATAGAGATAGAGAGAGGTCGGAGAGAGAGAGAGAGAGATCATAGAGAGAGATCAGAGAGAGAGAGATCAGAGAGATAGATCATAGAGAGAAAGATCATAGAGAGAGAGAGAGAGCGATCATAGATAGAGAGAGATCAGAGAGAGAGACTGATCATAGAGAGAAAGAGATCATAGAGAGAGAGATCATAGAGAGAGATAGCTCATAGAGAAAGAGATCATAGAGAGACATCAGAGAGAGAGGGATCATAGAGAGAGATCATAGAGAGAGACATCAGAGAGAGAGGTCATAGAGAGAGGTCTATAGAGAGAGTGGTCAGAGAGAGAGAGAGGTCAGAGAGAGAGATCATAGAGAGATACGGATCATAGAGAGATACGGATCATAGAGAGAGATATCATAGAGAGAGAGAAAGATCATCGAGAGATTATAGAGAGAGATAGATCACAGAGAGAGAGTGATCATAGAGAGAGAGAGATCATAGAGAGAGAGAGATCATAGAGAGAGAGAGAGATCATAGAGAGAGGGGGATCATAGAGAGAGAGAGGTCAGATAGATAGAGATCATAGAGAGATACGGATCATAGAGAGAGATATCATAGAGAGAGAGAAATATCATCGAGAGATTATAGAGAGAGATAGATCACAGAGAGAGAGAGATCATAGAGAGAGAGAGATCATAGAGAGAGGGGGATCATAGAGAGAGATATCATAGAGAGAGAGAAAGATCATCGAGAGATTATAGAGAGAGATAGATCACAGAGAGAGAGAGATCATAGAGAGAGAGAGATCATAGAGAGAGGGGGATCATAGAGAGAGAGAGGTCAGATAGATAGAGATCATAGAGAGATACGGATCATAGAGAGATACGGATCATAGAGAGAGATATCATAGAGAGAGAGAAAGATCATCGAGAGATTATAGAGAGAGATAGATCACAGAGAGAGAGAGATCATAGAGAGAGAGAGATCATAGAGAGAGAGAGATCATAGAGAGAGGGGGATCATAGAGAGAGAGAGGTCAGATAGATAGAGATCATAGAGAGAGATCATAGAGGGAGACAGATCATAGAGAGAGCGAGAGAGACGGATCATAGAGAGAGAGAGAGGTCATAAAGAGAGC
This sequence comes from Rana muscosa, assembly GCA_029206835.1. Taxonomy (NCBI): domain Eukaryota; kingdom Metazoa; phylum Chordata; class Amphibia; order Anura; family Ranidae; genus Rana; species Rana muscosa. The sequence continues at coordinate 352,982,813 of CM055118.1, forward strand.
CCAGAGACATGCCTGGGAGACCGACAGAGGGAGCTGCTGTGGTTCTGGAGCCTGGTGACACCTTACAGGAGAGACTGACCTCATCACCAGAGACAGGGCACACGGCTGACATCTTACAGGAGATTGTTAGAGACTCTCAATATATTCCACCATTCTGTATTATTAGAGACCGTCGTCATATTATATGATCATTACAGGCTGCAACCTTGTTACTAGAGACTGCAGTACAAGAGAGTCTTAGATATTATCAATACAGCACAAGAGACTGTTAGAGATGACCGATACAGCACAAGAGACTGTTATAGATTACCAACACAGCACAAGAGACCGTTGGAGATTATCAATACAGCACAAGAGATTGTTAGAGATTATCAACACAGCACAAGAACCTGCTTTAAGATTACCAATACAGAAACTGTTAGAGATTACCAATACAGAAACTGTTAGAGATTACCAATACAGTACAAGAGACCGTTATATAGTAGATTACCAATACAGTACAAGAGACCGTTATATAGTAGATTACCAATACAGTACAAGAGACCGTTATATAGTAGATTACCAATACAGTACAAGAGACTATTAGGCCTCATGCCCACTGGCGTTTTTACAGCTGTGTTTTTTGCAGCTTAAAAACGCCTGTCCATGTTATTGTAAATATTATTTTATTTTTTTTGGAAAAAAAAAAAACGTCGGAGCTAAAAACACGACCGCGCGTTAGTGCACGTTTTTTGCGCGTTAGTGCGCGTTTTTGCGCGTTTTTTGACGCTCGCGTTTTTTCCTGCCTAATTCTGACGCTGAGGAACGCACTGGTCCTGGTTTTTTTTTACAGCTTACAAACGCCTATGCTCTTTACAGCTCAAAAACGCCTAGGTGGGCATGAAGCTATAGACTAACATGGACAGGCGTTTTTAAGCTGTAAAAAACGCGGCTGAAAAAACGCCCGTGGGCATGAGGCCTTAGAGATTATCAATACTGTGTGAGAAATGAAGTCCTGGATTGTATGGGACCTGAAATCCCAGACTGTGTGGTATCCAAACCCTTGATTGCATGGGATCTGAACCCCTGGACAGTGTGAAACCTGAGGTCCAAGTCTGTGTGGGACCTGAGCCCCCAGTCTCTTGGGACCCAAGTATTCAGACTGCGTAGTACCTGAGCCCAAGTCCTGAACTGTAAGGGACCACTATTTGCTAATTTTGTATCATCTGAAGCAACCTTAGTTTTTTTTTTCTTGTTTTTTGTTTTTGTTGTCTGGGTTCCATTGAGGAGATTTCCCCCTACTTCCTGTCCTGTTCTAACAGGAAATAAGAGGAAGTATCTTCTACATGAGGGGAAATCCTTTCTTAGGCAGTCAGCACTGGAGTACTTTGAATGGTTTCCTTCATATTCTGGTGACCGTTGTAGCATTATGGAGTTCCCATCACTTTTTCACCGAGACAAACGGGGTGACACAGACGGCAATACAAAGCTGATCTACATTGCTTCAATTACCAGGGGGTTCAGCGAATCCTGCTAGAGAATCATATCTTTGCCAGAAACTGAGTTAAAGTCTATGGGGGTAAATCTTGTTGGTTAATTCTGTTCATTTTTAGGACTAATCAGCTAGCTGTTATGAAGAGAAAGCATGCTAAGCTGGACAGTATCATGGGGGGGGGGGTAGCTGATCTATAGGAAAATGCCTGCCTGTGTCTTGTTTCTTTAAACCACAGCGCAAGCAGTGACATAATAAAGTGCAAATAGCAAATTAATGATTTTAACTCTTTTCAAAGTCCAATATCAGTCATTAAGCATGTAACTAGTGAAAGTCCGTAAAGTGATGCATATCTTGGTCCCAAAATTTCTTCCAAAAGTGCACCTGTGCAAACAGATAATTAAAGTGCAGTAGTGCTCCAACACAACGCAGTGATCCGTGCTCCACACACCCCCTTTTGAGTATTCACTCACCAGATGGTATGGACCCCTTAACAATACTGCATGTGGGTCAATCAGGCTTAGGCTGGTGAGCAGGGAGGTGACACTTCCTCTAAGTCTTCACATGTGCTTGCCACTCGTGCATAGAGGAGAGAGAATCCACATGGTATAGTACGTCTTGTTTATTTAAATAAGAAAGTGAAATCACACTTACAATGTTCCAGAGTTAAAATCGCATTAACACAAATCCTAGGCAATCTCTTTAGGGCAATCAGCTCGCTCCGGGAACTAGCTAGGCTCTCTCACAACCTAGGGTGCATTCCACTGCTCGCCGGGCGTGTGACGTCACTGGGTAACCGGACGTTTGGTCTTTGATAACGCCCTGTGGGAGGGGTGAAACGCGTCAACGTAGATTGTGGTTACCCAGTGAACTGTCATCTCCCTGCTCACCAGCCTAATGCCCCATACACACGATCCGAATATCGTACGACTTTTTCCGCTTAATAGTCGAAATTGAATAGGGTAATAAAGTCACGAAAATTCTCGTACGACAGAAAAAAAAATCGTAAGTTATGTCGTGTTGTAATGTATTTGTATTGTATTTTCGGACGACAACTATACTGACTAAACGAAAATCGTACGATGTGGTAATGTACAAGGAAAATTTTCGTGTTTGTCCGATTGAATAATATCGGATGAACTGTCGTGATCGGCTCTCGAAAGTAGTGTACACACAATCCGAAAATCGTACGATTCTTCCTCGGAAGACCGTTTTCGTACGATATTCGGATCGTGTGTACGGGCCATAAGCCTGATTGACCGACATGCAGTATTGTTAAGGGGTCCATACCATCTGGTGAGTGAATACTCAAAAGGGGGTGTGCGGACCACGGATCACTGTGTTGTGTTGGAGCACTTCTGCACTTTTGGAAAAAAAAATGGGACTAAGATATACATCACTTAATGGACTTTCACTAGTTGCATGCTTATCGACCGATATTGGACTTTGAAAAGGGTTCATGTCATTAATTTGATATTTACACTTTATTATGTCACTGTTTGCGCTGTGGTTTAAGGTGTAAATATTTAGATTTTGTTAATGAACAGCAGCAACAGTATATAGGCACTAATATTTAGCACGGGTGAATTGGATTTAGTATGTTTTGGCCTAGTGCCTTGTGTCTTTGGTATTTTTTGACCTAGTGCCTTGTGTCTTTAGTATGTTTTGGCCTAGTGCCTTGTGTCTTTAGTACATTTTGGCCTAGTGCCTTGTGTCTTTGGTATTTTTTGACCTAGTGCCTTGTGTCTTTAGTACGTTTTGGCCTAGTGCCTTGTGTCTTTGGTATGTTTTGGCCTAGTGCCTTGTGTCTTTAGTACATTTTGGCCTAGTGCCTTGTGTCTTTGGTATTTTTTGACCTAGTGCCTTGTGTCTTTAGTACGTTTTGGCCTAGTGCCTTGTGTCTTTGGTATTTTTTGACCTAGTGCCTTGTGTCTTTGTTATTTTTTGACCTAGTGCCTTGTGTCTTTAGTATGTTTTGGCCTAGTACCTTGTGTCTTTGGTATTTTTTGACCTAGTGCCTTGTGTCTTTAGTACATTTTGGCCTAGTGCCTTGTGTCTTTAGTACGTTTTTGCCTAGTGCCTTGTGTCTTTAGTACGTTTTGGCCTAGTGCCTTGTGTCTTTAGTACGTTTTGGCCCAGTGCCTTGTGTATATAGTACGTTTTGGCCTAGTGCCTTGTGTCTTTAGTACGTTTTGGCCTAGTGCCTTGTGTCTTTAGTACATTTTGGCCTAGTGCCTTGTGTCTTTGGTATTTTTTGACCTAGTGCCTTGTGTCTTTAGTACGTTTTGGCCTAGTGCCTTGTGTCTTTGGTATTTTTTGACCTAGTGCCTTGTGTCTTTGGTATTTTTTGACCTAGTGCCTTGTGTCTTTAGTATGTTTTGGCCTAGTACCTTGTGTCTTTGGTATTTTTTGACCTAGTGCCTTGTGTCTTTAGTATATTTTGGCCTAGTGCCTTGTGTCTTTGGTATTTTTTGACCTAGTGCCTTGTGTCTTTAGTATGTTTTGGCCTAGTACCTTGTGTCTTTGGTATTTTTTGACCTAGTGCCTTGTGTCTTTAGTACATTTTGGCCTAGTGCCTTGTGTCTTTAGTACGTTTTTGCCTAGTGCCTTGTGTCTTTAGTACGTTTTGGCCTAGTGCATTGTGTCTTTAGTATGTTTTGGCCCAGTGCCTTGTGTATATAGTACGTTTTGGCCTAGTGCCTTGTGTCTTTAGTACGTTTTGGCCTAGTGCCTTGTGTCTTTAGTACATTTTGGCCTAGTGCCTTGTGTCTTTGGTATTTTTTGACCTAGTGCCTTGTGTCTTTGGTATTTTTTGACCTAGTGCCTTGTGTCTTTAGTATGTTTTGACCTAGTACCTTGTGTCTTTGGTATTTTTTGACCTAGTACCTTGTGTCTTTGGTATTTTTTGACCTAGTGCCTTGTGTCTTTAGTACATTTTGGCCTAGTGCCTTGTGTCTTTAGTACGTTTTTGCCTAGTGCCTTGTGTCTTTAGTACGTTTTGGCCCAGTGCCTTATGTATATAGTACGTTTTGGCCCAGTGCCTTGTGTATATAGTACGTTTTGGCCTAGTGCCTTGTGTCTTTAGTACGTTTTGGCCTAGTGCCTTGTGTCTTTAGTACATTTTGGCCTAGTGCCTTGTGTCTTTGGTATTTTTTGACCTAGTGCCTTGTGTCTTTAGTACGTTTTGGCCTAGTGCCTTGTGTCTTTGGTATTTTTTGACCTAGTGCCTTGTGTCTTTGGTATTTTTTGACCTAGTGCCTTGTGTCTTTAGTATGTTTTGGCCTAGTGCCTTGTGTCTTTGGTATTTTTTGACCTAGTGCCTTGTGTCTTTAGTACATTTTGGCCTAGTGCCTTGTGTCTTTGGTATTTTTGGACCTAGTGCCTTGTGTCTTTGGTATTTTTTGACCTAGTGCCTTGTGTCTTTAGTATGTTTTGGCCTAGTACCTTGTGTCTTTGGTATTTTTTGACCTAGTGCCTTGTGTCTTTAGTACATTTTGGCCTAGTGCCTTGTGTCTTTACTACGTTTTTGCCTAGTGCCTTGTGTCTTTAGTACGTTTTGGCCTAGTGCCTTGTGTCTTTAGTACGTTTTGGCCTAGTGCCTTGTGTCTTTGGTATTTTTTGACCTAGTGCCTTGTGTCTTTGGTATTTTTTGCCCTAGTGCCTTGTGTCTTTAGTACATTTTGGCCTAGTGCCTTGTGTCTTTAGTACGTTTTTGCCTAGTACCTTGTGTCTTTAGTACGTTTTGGCCTAGTGCCTTGTGTATATAGTACGTTTTGGCCTTGTGTCTTTAGTACGTTTTGGCCTAGTGCCTTGTGTCTTTAGTACATTTTGGCCTAGTGCCTTGTGTCTTTGGTATTTTTTGACCAAGTGCCTTGTGTCTTTAGTACGTTTTGGCCTAGTGCCTTGTGTCTTTGGTATTTTTTGACCTAGTGCCTTGTGTCTTTGGTATTTTTTGACCTAGTGCCTTGTGTCTTTGGTATTTTTTGGCCTAGTACCTTGTGTCTTTGGTATTTTTTGACCTAGTGCCTTGTGTCTTTAGTACATTTTGGCCTAGTGCCTTGTGTCTTTAGTACGTTTTTGCTTAGTGCCTTGTGTCTTTAGTACGTTTTTGCTTAGTGCCTTGTGTCTTTAGCACGTTTTGGCCTAGTGCCTTGTGTCTTTAGTACGTTGTGACCTAGTGCCTTGTGTCTTTAGTAAGTTTTGGCCTAGTGTCTTGTGTCTTTAGTATGTTTTGGCCTAGTGCCTTGTGTCTTTAGTATGTTTTGACCTAGTGCCTTGTGTCTTTAGTATGTTTTGGCCTAGTGCCTTGTGTCTTTAGTACGTTTTGGCCTAGTGCCTTGTGTCTTTAGTACGTTTTGGCCTAGTGCCTTGTGTCTTTAGTACGTTTTGGCCTAGTGCCTTGTGTCTTTAGTACGTTTTGGCCTAGTGCCTTGTGTCTTTAGTACGTTTTGGCCTAGTGCCTTGTGTCTTTAGTATGTTTTGGCCTAGTGCCTTGTGTCTTTAGTATGTTTTGGCCTAGTGCCTTGTGTCTTTAGTATGTTTTGACCTAGTGCCTTGTGTCTTTAGTAGATTTTGGCCTAATTGACTCCCTGTGCAGTTAGTCATCTTTCCTTACAGTTGCTTCCATTGCACTGACACTGGCTGAACTGAGACCCCCTTTTATACTGGGAGGCTGGGTTATCCAGAATCCCCCTTTTTGGCCCTTTAAAGCCTGTTTCAGGGGTGTACCTAGAGCGTTTGGCACCCGGGGCGGATCCTATATCTGGCACCCTCCCAACATTAAAATGTAAAAACACCCCACTGTGCCCCCTGCATACTTTTGCAACCCCCAATATCTTTGTCACTACCTGTCCTCTTTTTTTTTTTTTTCTGAAAAAAAAAACCCTGCAAGAGAAAGGCATAATGAGCTAGTATAGAGCTTACATTCTAAAGGGAGGGGGTGGTGGTACAAAAGGTAATATCTGCAGAGAATTTGATGGGGGTGGCTCGGTGACAGTTGTTAGGTGGGTGTGGGATAGGCTTCCCTGAATAAATGAGTTTTCAGGGATCTCCTGAAAGTGGACAGGGTAGGGGCTGACCATACTGGGGCAGGGAGTTCCAGAGGATGGGAGAGACTCTGGAGAAGTCCTGAAGGCGAGCATGGGAGGAGGTAACAAGGAAGCTAGAGAGCAGGAGGTCCTGAGAGGAGCGGAGGGGACGATTTGGGCGATATCTGCAGATGAGGTTGGTGATGTAGATGGGGGCGATGTTGTGAATGGCCTTGTATGTTATGGTTAGCATTTTGAATTTTACACGGTGGGGTAGGGGAAGCCAGTGAAGGGATTGGCAAAGAGGAGCAGCAGTAGGAAGAGAAGGAATGGTATGCTGGACAGTACTATGGGGAGGGGGGAGCAGAGCTGGGCTATGGGAAAATGCCTACCTGTGCTTTGATTGTTTAGTATGTTTTGACCTAGTGCCTTGTGTCTTTAGTATGTTTTGACCTAGTGCCTTGTGTCTTTAGTATGTTTTGGCCTAGTGCCTTGTGTCTTTAGTATGTTTTGGCCTAGTGCCTTGTGTCTTTAGTAGATTTTGGCCTAGTGTCTTGTGTCTTTAGTATGTTTTGACCTAGTGCCTTGTGTCTTTAGCATGTTTTGGCCTAGTGCCTTGTGTCTTTAGCATGTTTTGGCCTAGTGCCTTGTGTCTTTAGTATGTTTTGGCCTAGTGCCTTGTGTCTTTAGTAGATTTTGGCCTAGTGTCTTGTGTCTTTAGTATGTTTTGACCTAGTGCCTTGTGTCTTTAGCATGTTTTGGCCTAGTGCCTTGTGTCTTTAGTAGATTTTGGCCTAGTGTCTTGTGTCTTTAGTATGTTTTGGCCTAGTGCCTTGTGTCTTTAGCATGTTTTGACCTAGTGCCTTGTGTCTTTAGCATGTTTTGACCTAGTGCCTTGTGTCTTTAGTATGTTTTGGCCTAGTGCCTTGTGTCTTTAGTATGTTTTGGCCTAGTGCCTTGTGTCTTTAGTATGTTTTGGCCTAGTGCCTTGTGTCTTTAGTAGATTTTTGCCTAGTGTCTTGTGTCTTTAGTATGTTTTGGCCTAGTGCCTTGTGTCTTTAGTATGTTTTGGCCTAGTGCCTTGTGTCTTTAGTATGTTTTGACCTAGTGCCTTGTGTCTTTAGTATGTTTTGGCCTAGTACCTTGTGTCTTTGGTATTTTTTGACCTAGTACCTTGTGTCTTTGGTATTTTTTGACCTAGTGCCTTGTGTCTTTAGTACGTTTTGGCCCAGTGCCTTATGTATATAGTACGTTTTGGCCCAGTGCCTTGTGTATATAGTACGTTTTGGCCTAGTGCCTTGTGTCTTTAGTACATTTTGGCCTAGTGCCTTGTGTCTTTGGTATTTTTTGACCTAGTGCCTTGTGTCTTTAGTACGTTTTGGCCTAGTGCCTTGTGTCTTTGGTATTTTTTGACCTAGTGCCTTGTGTCTTTGGTATTTTTTGACCTAGTGCCTTGTGTCTTTAGTATGTTTTGGCCTAGTGCCTTGTGTCTTTGGTATTTTTTGACCTAGTGCCTTGTGTCTTTAGTACGTTTTGGCCTAGTGCCTTGTGTCTTTGGTATTTTTGGACCTAGTGCCTTGTGTCTTTGGTATTTTTTGACCTAGTGCCTTGTGTCTTTAGTATGTTTTGGCCTAGTACCTTGTGTCTTTGGTATTTTTTGACCTAGTGCCTTGTGTCTTTAGTACATTTTGGCCTAGTGCCTTGTGTCTTCACTACGTTTTTGCCTAGTGCCTTGTGTCTTTAGTACGTTTTGGCCTAGTGCCTTGTGTCTTTAGTACATTTTGGCCTAGTGCCTTGTTTCTTTGGTATTTTTTTACCTAGTGCCTTGTGTCTTTAGTACGTTTTGGCCTAGTGCCTTGTGTCTTTGGTATTTTTTGACCTAGTGCCTTGTGTCTTTGGTATTTTTTGCCCTAGTGCCTTGTGTCTTTAGTACATTTTGGCCTAGTGCCTTGTGTCTTTAGTACGTTTTTGCCTAGTACCTTGTGTCTTTAGTACATTTTGGCCTAGTGCCTTGTGTATATAGTACGTTTTGGCCTTGTGTCTTTAGTACGTTTTGGCCTAGTGCCTTGTGTCTTTAGTACATTTTGGCCTAGTGCCTTGTGTCTTTGGTATTTTTTGACCAAGTGCCTTGTGTCTTTAGTACGTTTTGGCCTAGTGCCTTGTGTCTTTGGTATTTTTTGACCTAGTGCCTTGTGTCTTTGGTATTTTTTGACCTAGTGCCTTGTGTCTTTGGTATTTTTTGGCCTAGTACCTTGTGTCTTTGGTATTTTTTGACCTAGTGCCTTGTGTCTTTAGTACATTTTGGCCTAGTGCCTTGTGTCTTTAGTACGTTTTTGCTTAGTGCCTTGTGTCTTTAGTACGTTTTTGCTTAGTGCCTTGTGTCTTTAGCACGTTTTGGCCTAGTGCCTTGTGTCTTTAGTACGTTGTGACCTAGTGCCTTGTGTCTTTAGTAAGTTTTGGCCTAGTGTCTTGTGTCTTTAGTATGTTTTGGCCTAGTGCCTTGTGTCTTTAGTATGTTTTGACCTAGTGCCTTGTGTCTTTAGTATGTTTTGGCCTAGTGCCTTGTGTCTTTAGTACGTTTTGGCCTAGTGCCTTGTGTCTTTAGTATGTTTTGGCCTAGTGCCTTGTGTCTTTAGTATGTTTTGGCCTAGTGCCTTGTGTCTTTAGTATGTTTTGGCCTAGTGCCTTGTGTCTTTAGTATGTTTTGGCCTAGTGCCTTGTGTCTTTAGTATGTTTTGACCTAGTGCCTTGTGTCTTTAGTAGATTTTGGCCTAATTGACTCCCTGTGCAGTTAGTCATCTTTCCTTACAGTTGCTTCCATTGCACTGACACTGGCTGAACTGAGACCCCCTTTTATACTGGGAGGCTGGGTTATCCAGAATCCCCCTTTTTGGCCCTTTAAAGCCTGTTTCAGGGGTGTACCTAGAGCGTTTGGCACCCGGGGCGGATCCTATATCTGGCACCCTCCCAACATTAAAATGTAAAAACACCCCACTGTGCCCCCTGCATACTTTTGCAACCCCCAATATCTTTGTCACTACCTGTCCTCTTTTTTTTTTTTCTGAAAAAAAAAAACCCTGCAAGAGAAAGGCATAATGAGCTAGTATAGAGCTTACATTCTAAAGGGAGGGGGTGGTGGTACAAAAGGTAATATCTGCAGAGAATTTGATGGGGGTGGCTCGGTGACAGTTGTTAGGTGGGTGTGGGATAGGCTTCCCTGAATAAATGAGTTTTCAGGGATCTCCTGAAAGTGGACAGGGTAGGGGCTGACCATACTGGGGCAGGGAGTTCCAGAGGATGGGAGAGACTTTGGAGAAGTCCTGAAGGCGAGCATGGGAGGAGGTAACAAGGAAGCTAGAGAGCAGGAGGTCCTGAGAGGAGCGGAGGGGACGATTTGGGCGATATCTGCAGATGAGGTTGGTGATGTAGATGGGGGCGATGTTGTGAATGGCCTTGTATGTTATGGTTAGCATTTTGAATTTTACACGGTGGGGTAGGGGAAGCCAGTGAAGGGATTGGCAAAGAGGAGCAGCAGTAGGAAGAGAAGGAATGGTATGCTGGACAGTACTATGGGGAGGGGGGAGCAGCTGGGCTATGGGAAAATGCCTACCTGTGCTTTGATTGTTTAGTATGTTTTGACCTAGTGCCTTGTGTCTTTAGTATGTTTTGACCTAGTGCCTTGTGTCTTTAGTATGTTTTGACCTAGTGCCTTGTGTCTTTAGTATGTTTTGGCCTAGTGCCTTGTGTCTTTAGTATGTTTTGGCCTAGTGCCTTGTGTCTTTAGTATGTTTTGGCCTAGTGCCTTGTGTCTTTAGTATGTTTTGGCCTAGTGCCTTGTGTCTTTAGTAGATTTTGGCCTAGTGTCTTGTGTCTTTAGTATGTTTTGACCTAGTGCCTTGTGTCTTTAGCATGTTTTGGCCTAGTGCCTTGTGTCTTTAGCATGTTTTGGCCTAGTGCCTTGTGTCTTTAGTAGATTTTGGCCTAGTGTCTTGTGTCTTTAGTATGTTTTGACCTAGTGCCTTGTGTCTTTAGCATGTTTTGGCCTAGTGCCTTGTGTCTTTAGTAGATTTTGGCCTAGTGTCTTGTGTCTTTAGCATGTTTTGGCCTAGTGCCTTGTGTCTTTAGCATGTTTTGACCTAGTGCCTTGTGTCTTTAGTATGTTTTGGCCTAGTGCCTTGTGTCTTTAGTATGTTTTGGCCTAGTGCCTTGTGTCTTTAGTATGTTTTGGCCTAGTGCCTTGTGTCTTTAGTAGATTTTGGCCTAGTGCCTTGTGTCTTTAGTATTTTTGGCCTAGTGCCTTGTGTCTTTAGTATGTTTTGGCCTAGTGCCTTGTGTCTTTAGTATGTTTTGACCTAGTGCCTTGTGTCTTTAGTATGTTTTGGCCTAGTGCCTTGTGTCTTTAGTATGTTTTGGCCTAGTGCCTTGTGTTTTTAGTATGTTTTGGCCTAGTGCCTTGTGTCTTTAGCATGTTTTGGCCTAGTGCCTTGTGTCTTTAGCATGTTTTGGCCTAGTGCCTTGTGTCTTTAGTAGATTTTGGCCTAGTGTCTTGTGTCTTTAGTATGTTTTGACCTAGTGCCTTGTGTCTTTAGCATGTTTTGGCCTAGTGCCTTGTGTCTTTAGTAGATTTTGGCCTAGTGTCTTGTGTCTTTAGCATGTTTTGGCCTAGTGCCTTGTGTCTTTAGCATGTTTTGACCTAGTGCCTTGTGTCTTTAGCATGTTTTGACCTAGTGCCTTGTGTCTTTAGTAGGTTTTGACCTAGTGCCTTGTGTCTTTAGTATGTTTTGGCCTAGTGCCTTGTGTCTTTAGTATGTTTTGGCCTAGTGCCTTGTGTCTTTAGTATGTTTTGACCTAGTGCCTTGTGTCTTTAGTATGTTTTGGCCTAGTGCCTTGTGTCTTTAGTATGTTTTGGCCTAGTGCCTTGTGTTTTTAGTATGTTTTGGCCTAGTGCCTTGTGTCTTTAGTATGTTTTGGCCTAGTGCCTGGTGTCTTTAGTAGATTTTGGCCTAGTGTCTTGTGTCTTTAGTATGTTTTGGCCTAGTGCCTTGTGTCTTTAGCATGTTTTGGCCTAGTGTCTTGTGTCTTTAGCATGTTTTGACCTAGTGCCTTGTGTCTTTAGTATGTTTTGGCCTAGTGTCTTGTGTCTTTAGTATGTTTTGGCCTAGTGCCTTGTGTCTTTAGCATGTTTTGACCTAGTGCCTTGTGTCTTTAGTATGTTTTGGCCTAGTGCCTTGTGTCTTTAGTGTGTTTTGGCCTAGTGCCTTGTGTCTTTAGCATGTTTTGACCTAGTTCCTTGTGTCTTTAGTATGTTTTGACCTAGTGCCTTGTGTCTTTAGTAGATTTTGGCCTAGTGCCTTGTGTCTTTAGTATGTTTTGACCTAGTGCCTTGTGTCTTTAGTAGATTTTGGCCTAGTGCCTTGTGTCTTTAGTATGTTTTGGCCCAGTGCCTTGTGTCTTTAGTATGTTTTGACCTAGTGCCTTGTGTCTTTAGTAGATTTTGGCCTAATTGACTCCCTGTGCAGTTAGTCATCTTTCCTTACAGTTGCTTTCATTGCACTGACACTGGCTGAACTGAGACCCCCTTTTATACTGGGAGGCTGGGTTATCCAGAATCCCCCTTTTTGGCCCTTTAAAGCCTGTTTCAGGGGTGTACCTAGAGCGTTTGGCACCCGGGGCGGATCCTATATCTGGCACCCTCCCAACATTAAAATGTAAAAACACCCCACTGTGCCCCCTGCATACTTTTGCAACCCCCAATATCTTTGTCACTACCTGTCCACAACTGGACCCCTTTACACTACACAGCCCTTGCCCGGGCTGTCACAGCGCTGCTGTCTGAGCCCGGCGCCCCACTGTCACCGCTTCACTCACCAGGGGGAGCGTTGGGCTGACAACCCCCCAATGTGGGGCACCAGGGCTCTAACTCCTTTATCCAAACTTTAAAAAAAATGTCTGTATATATACAGTACTTTTATTTTAGCTTAGAAAAGAAAAACTCCATGTAATTCAGGTTCTAACCCTTCCATACTGTATCCAAAAATACTGCTTTAGATGTATATTTTCTTTAATCTTTTACAATTTTAAAACTTTTGATGCTTTGCAACCACACCCTAAGACCCCTTTCACACTGGAGCGTATTGCAGGCGCTATAGCGTAAAAATAGCGCCTGCAATCCGCTCTTAAACTGCTGCTCCAGACTGGAGCGGTGCTCTAGCAGGACGGTAAAAAAAGTCCTGCTAGCCGCATCTTTGGAGCACATTAGGAGTGGTGTGTTTACTGCTCCTCCACTGCTGCTGCCCATTGAAATCAATGGGACAGCGCGGCTATAACGCCAGCCGTGCGCTGCTTCAGCAGCGCATGGCAGGCGGTTTTAACCCTTTCTCGGCCGCTAGCGGGGGGTAAAACCACCCCACTAGTGGCTGAAATGCGCCGCAAATCCGACCATATTGTCGGCATTAAAAATAGCGGCGTTTTACCGCCGACACTATGGGCGCCTCAGTGTGAAAGGGCTCTAAATGCGTTGTAGGCCAAGACAAGTTTTCGATGCATTTGTGACATATTTTAATAGAAGTGGATGGTGGGAACTGCAGAGTGCAGATGCCTGGCAAACTTTGAACGCGACCCAGCCGCCTATTTTCAATGTCTGTGTGAATGAGGCCTTCATGCTTAAAGTGGACATTACTAAAGGAGAACTTCTGTAGTGACACCTGTTATTCCTGGGACACGTTGGGTGTTGTAATGAAAAGTCATCTGCTGGCAATCAGACAGTTTATCATCACAGCCCACAGACACTTCTTCCTGCTGCAGAGCGACGTTACACAATCAGATTTTGAAATATGAGAATTATTGGTATGGGGAGTAATTAGAGGAGAGGAAAACACAGACTGACTTCCAGATCTGTCACTCCGCACACAGCCCCGGGGAGCTGAGACACAGGAGCTGACAATCTACACCCAGCCGCTACGTACAGGTACTCACCGCTGTCTCTGATTGGCTGCTGCATTCTCTGATTAGTTTATCTATCTTTATCCTCTGTAGATCAGCCGCTGACTATCCATCTTCTTATAGCAAACCTGCTGTGATGCCACGTACACACCACCGTTTTTAATGTCATTGAATAAAACGTAATTTTTCTCGACGTGATTCTTCTCAAGCCTGCCTTGCCTACACACTATCGTGGAAAAAAATGTTCGAGTAAAGCGCAGTGACGTACAACACGTACGACGGCACTATAAAGGGGAAGTTCCATTCGAATAGCGCCACCCTTCATGTTAGTAAAGTTTGGTGAGAGACGATTCGCTCTTTTCAGCCTCGTGCTTTTCAGTCCATTACAGCGTGACGAATGTGCTATCTCCATTACGAACGCTAGTTTTACCAGAACGAGCGCTCCCATCTCATACTTGATTCTGAGCATGCACGTTTTTTTCACGTCGTTAAAGCCCACACGGCCGTTTTTCATGACGAGAAAAACGACGAGAAAAAATAGAGCAGGTTCCAATTTTTTCACGCCGTGAAAAATGCTCTTGAAGCCCACACATGATCGTTTTTAATGAGCATTTAAAAAAATTCCATTTTTCTCATCATTAAAAACGCTCGTGGGTACGCGGCATTAGAGTAATAGACAGACAGACAGCGCTGAGCTCTTCCTGTAAATACTACTCACCTGACTGATAGGGTTACCACCTGTCCGGGATTCACCCCGGACAGTCTATGTTTACAACTCATGTGTCCGGATTTCAGTCTGCCTGAAACTCGGACACATTATTCAGACCAGGCTGTGGCTCCCCAAGTAACCAAGATAGTCACACACAAATCTGTTGTCATCCGAGAGCTGCGGGTGGCTGAGTGGGAGCAGGTTCTGCATCACTGGGGGGGGGCAGGGTGATGATGTCAGCAAGAGCAATCTGTCCACACCCACATTTTGCTGCAGCACGCTTTGCGCAGCGCATTACTACTCTCCTTGGGGCACCTAAAGGTGTCCCAGGCCGCTAATGTGTTTGGGTTTGGCTTGAAGAAAAGGTGGCAACCCTACATCTGACCCTTGGATACTTACTGAGCCAGGTGCCCCAAGTCATGGACCTGTAGGGCATCCAGTTCACTAGCATTTTCACAACAAGCTCAGCTACTGCAGCCAAATCAAAGTCCTGCAGGGCAGGCAGGTCACCAGCTTTTGCAGAATGAGTTCTACATTGAAGAGGGAGCAGATTTTGAACTCTTCACCCACCAGCATAATTTCAGTTTAAAGCGGAGCTCCACCCTAAAGTGGAACTTCCGCTCATCGGATTCCTCCCCGCCTCCGGTGCCACAATTGGCACCTTTCAGGGGGGAGGGGGGTGCACATACCTGTCTAAGACAGGTATGTGCACCCACTTCCGGGAACACACGGCTCCCAGAACACAACGGTGACCAGTGAAAGACGCGCAGCGCTGCTTACGCATGCGCAGTAGGGAACCGCAACGCTTCACTTCCTGATTCCCTCACCCATAATGGCGGTGGGGCAGCCGAGAGACGAGCAATCGCTCGTCTTCTGCTGCCGATGTCGCTGGACTCCAGGACAGGTAAGTGTCCATTTATTAAAAGTCAGCAGCTGCAGTATTTGTAGCTGCTGGCTTTTAATATTTTTTTTTACGGCGGAGCTCTGCTTTAAGTCAAAGTGACCTCAGGGTAATATTTACAGAACATCAATTGAGTATAGTACACATAGAAGAAGTGAGAAGATGTATTTCCCCTGGGAGCACATTATCATAGCTCTCACCTGTCCCTGATTTGAAACAAAGTCCCTCTGTCCCTCATTCCTCCCCATTTGTCCCTCATTTTGGTCTGATCTATAAAGTTGTATATAAAATATAATGGCTCTTTTTCAAAAGGTGTGTTATGCCCTGTACACACGATCGGAATTTCCGATGAAAAAAGTCTGACGGAATTTTTTTCATCGGATATTGCGACCGTTTGTGGGCCCCACCGGACTTTTTTCCATCGGAGTTTAGAAATAGAGCATGTTTTATTTTTTTCCGATGGAAAAAAATCCGATTGCAAATTCCGATCATCTGTGTGGAACTCCGACAGAGAAAAAAGCACGCATGCTCAGAATCAAGTCGACGCATGCTCGGAAGCATTGAACTTGATTTTTCTCGGCTCGTCGTACTGTTGTACGTCACCGCGTTTTGGGCGGTCAGAATTTGGTCTGACAGTGTGTAAGCAAGACAGCTTGAACGGAATTCCGACGGAAAATTCCATTGGATTTTATCCCATCGGAAATTCCGATAGTGTGTACAGGGCATAAGAGTGCTAAACCTTTCATAAAATGTCTAGATTGCGGCATTTGTAAATTTCAAAAGCCAATATAAAAGAACAGTAGTGGTAAAAAAAAAGCACTTGTGGGTTTAACTAATAATTTATTTTTGTATACTTCTCCTTTAACCACTTGCCGCCCGCCCACCATCAAATGACAGAGGGGCGGTGCGGCTCTCGTTCTGAGACAACGTCATATGACGTCGTCCCAGAACGGCCGCACCCCGCAGGGGCACGCAGCGATCAGGAGTGTGCCATGTTACTAGGACACAGCGGGACCCCGATCTCTGTAAAGACCTGCGGCAGCGGCTCTTTAACCATGTGATCGGCTGTGTCCAATCACAGCTGGCCACATGTAAACACGGACATGCCGGTAATCGGCTCTCCTTGCCTCACACTGACAGAGTGCCCACCAGTGCTGCAAATCCATGCCCACCAGTTCCATCTATCAGTGCCCATAATTTCTGCTAATTAGTGCCCACCAGTGCCAACTATCAGTGCCACCTGTCCATGCCACCCATCAGTGCAGCCTCATCAGTGCCTCCTGATTAGTGCCACCTATCAGTGCCAATCAGTACTGCCAATCAGTGCCACATATCAGTGCCACTTGTCCAAGCCACCCATCAGTGCCTCCTGATTAGTGGCGCCTATCAGTGCCACCTCATCAGTGTCCATTAGTGAAGGAGAAAATCTACAACAAAATATGAAAACGTTTTTTTTTCTTTATTTCTTTGGTCTTTTTATTTGTTTAGCAAAAAATAAAAAACCCAGCAATAAATAAATGCCACCAAAAGAAAACTTTATTTGAGTGAAAAAAATGATAAAAATTTAATTTGGGTACAGTGTTGCATGACCGCACAATTGTCATTCAGTGTGAGAGCGCTGAAAATTGGCCTGGGCAGGAAGGGGGTGCCCACAGCTTATGCACACTCTTGTTGCATGGCATTTATGAGGATAATTCAGATGGTGAGGAGACAACATAAGCCATGGGTGCTCAACCTGGGGCCCTCCAGCTGTTGCAGAACTACAAGTCCCATCATGCCTCTGCCTTTGGAAGTCGTGCTTGTAACAGTCAGGGGCTTGCAATGCATCAAGGGACTTGTAGTTCCACAACAGCTGGAGGGCCACAGGTTGAGCACCCATGACATAAGCAGTCCACCGTGAAAAGCAGTCCACCATGAATTGCCTGTCAGAGGGGTGGTAAGCCCTGTAGCACATGTGAATAAGTCCTTAGGCATTGCCGCAGTGCAGGGCCGGCCCTACCATGGGACCCGATGGTACCATTGTACCAGGCGGCACTTTCAGGGGGGCGGCAAGTTGCCGTGCGCCCGCCATCCCCTTCCGCCCGCTCCACTCCCCCTGCACTCAGGCCCGGCGCTGCCACGGCCACTGGTTCCCTATCGCAATGCGTGACTGTGACAGACAGTAGTAGTCCTTGCCGCCGCGCAGTCCTGTGGAGGAAGAGGAGGGGGTCAGTAGGTGGATCCATGTGCTCCCCTCCCCCGGCTCCTCCTCTTCTCCTGCGCTCTGCGAATCTCCTACCAAGTACCATGTGCAGAGCGCGGATGATTGACACCGCCGCTGAGCAGCTCCTTCACTTCCTCTCCAGGATGGACGGAGAGCCAGTATCAAGGTACTTGCATGACGGTCCGCTGCCTGTCACTGACAGCATCCAGTGACTTCACTCCCTGAACGAGGGCGCCCGAACTTCCCTGCTACCAGCCGCTGATGACCTCACACACAGCCCTAATGCTATGATGTCACGGTGTCACCTACTGTCTCCTGTCATCGTCATGCTCCTCGTCATCCCCCTGTTCCTGGCATCCCACCACCCTACCTCTGAGGCCTGTCATACATTTTATCACCCCCTGTCATCTCCATCCTCCCTGTCAGCTTCCTACCACCCACCCGTGTCATCTCCATCCTCCCTGTCAGCTTCCTACCACCCACCCGTGTCATCTCCATCCTCCCTGTCAGCTTCCTACCACCCACCCGTGTCATCTCCATCCTCCCTGTCAGCTTCCTACCACCCACCCGTGTCATCTCCATCCTCCCTGTCAGCTTCCTACCACCCACCCGTGTCATCTCCATCCTCCCTGTCAGCTTCCTACCACCCACCCATGTCATCTCCATCCTCCCTGTCAGCTTCCTACCACCCACCCGTGTCATCTCCATCTTCCCTGTCGGCTTCCTACCACCCACCGTGTCATCTCCATCCTCCCTGTCATCTTCCTACCACCCCTGTAATCTCCATCCTCCCTGTCAGCTTCCTACCACCCACCGTGTCATCTCCATCTTCCCTGTCAGCTTCCTACCACCCACCGTGTCATCTCCATCCTCCCTGTCAGCTTCCTACCACCCACCCGTGTCATCTCCATCCTCCCTGTCAGCTTCCTACCACCCACCCGTGTCATCTCCATCTTCCCTGTCAGCTTCCTACCACCCACCCGTGTCATCTCCATCCTCCCTGTCAGCTTCCTACCACCCACCCGTGTCATCTCCATCCTCCCTGTCAGCTTCCTACCACCCACCCGTGTCATCTCCATCCTCCCTGTCAGCTTCCTACCACCCACCCGTGTCATCTCCATCTTCCCTGTCAGCTTCCTCACACCCACCCGTGTCATCTCCATCCTCCCTGTCAGCTTCCTACCACCCACCCGTGTCATCTCCATCCTCCCTGTCAGCTTCCTACCACCCACCCGTGTCATCTCCATCCTCCCTGTCAGCTTCCTACCACCCACCCGTGTCATCTCCATCTTCCCTGTCCGCTTCCTACTACCCACCCGTGTCATCTCCATCTTCCCTGTCAGCTTCCTCACACCCACCCGTGTCATCTCCATCTTCCCTGTCAGCTTCCTCACACCCACCCGTGTCATCTCCATCCTCCCTGTCAGCTTCCTACCACCCACCCGTGTCATCTCCATCTTCCCTGTCAGCTTCCTACCACCCACCCGTGTCATCTCCACCCACCCGTGTCATCTCCATCTTCCCTGTCAGCTTCCTCACACCCACCCGTGTCATCTCCATCCTCCCTGTCAGCTTCCTACCACCCACCCGTGTCATCTCCATCTTCCCTGTCAGCTTCCTACCACCAACCCGTGTCATCTCCATCTTCCCTGTCAGCTTCCTACCACCCACCCGTGTCATCTCCATCTTCCTTGTCAGCTTCCTACCACCCACCCGTGTCATCTCCATCTTCCCTGTCCGCTTCCTACTACCCACCCGTGTCATCTCCATCTTCCCTGTCAGCTTCCTCACACCCACCCGTGTCATCTCCATCTTCCCTGTCAGCTTCCTCACACCCACCCGTGTCATCTCCATCTTCCCTGTCAGCTTCCTACCACCCACCCGTGTCATCTCCATCTTCCCTGTCAGCTTCCTCACACCCACCCGTGTCATCTCCATCCTCCCTGTCAGCTTCCTACCACCCACCCGTGTCATCTCCATCTTCCCTGTCAGCTTCCTACCACCCACCCGTGTCATCTCCATCCCCCCTGTCCGCTTCCTACCACCCACCCGTGTCATCTCCATCCTCCCTGTCAGCTTCCTACCACCCACCCGTGTCATCTCCATCTTCCCTGTCAGCTTCCTACCACCCACCCGTGTCATCTCCATCTTCCCTGTCAGCTTCCTACCACCCACCCGTGTCATCTCCATCTTCCCTGTCCGCTTCCTACCACCCACCCGTGTCATCTCCATCCCCCCTGTCAGCTTCCTCACACCCACCCGTGTCATCTCCATCTTCCCTGTCAGCTTCCTCACACCCACCCGTGTCATCTCCATCTTCCCTGTCAGCTTCCTCACACCCACCCGTGTCATCTCCATCCTCCCTGTCAGCTTCCTACCACCCACCCGTGTCATCTCCATCTTCCCTGTCAGCTTCCTACCACCCACCCGTGTCATCTCCATCCCCCCTGTCAGCTTCCTACCACCCACCTGTGTCATTTCCATCCTCCATGTCAGCTTCCTACCACCCACCCGTGTCATCTCCATCCCCCCTGTCAGCTTCCTACCACCCACCCGTGTCATCTCCATCTTCCCTGTCAGCTTCCTACCACCCACCGTGTCATCTCCATCCTCCCTGTCAGCTTCCTACCACCCACCCGTGTCATCTCCATCTTCCCTGTCAGCTTACTACCACCCACTGTGTCATCTCCATCCTCCCTGTCATCTTCCTACCACCCCCTGTAATCTCCATCCTCCCTGTCAGCTTCCTACCACCCACCGTGTCATCTCCATCTTCCCTGTCCGCTTCCTACCACCCACCGTGTCATCTCCGTCCTCCCTGTCAGCTTCCTACCACCCACCCGTGTCATCTCCATCCTCCCTGTCAGCTTCCTACCACCCACCCGTGTCATCTCCATCTTCCCTGTCAGCTTCCTACCACCCACACGTGTCATCTCCATCCTCCCTGTCAGCTTCCTACCACCCACCCGTGTCATCTCCATCTTCCCTGTCAGCTTCCTACCACCCACCCGTGTCATCTCCATCCTCCCTGTCAGCTTCCTACCACCCACCCGTGTCATCTCCATCCTCCCTGTCAGCTTCCTACCACCCACCCGTGTCATCTCCATCCTCCCTGTCAGCTTCCTACCACCCACCCGTGTCATCTCCATCTTCCCTGTCAGCTTCCTCACACCCACCCGTGTCATCTCCATCCTCCCTGTCAGCTTCCTACCACCCACCCGTGTCATCTCCATCCTCCCTGTCAGCTTCCTACCACCCACCCGTGTCATCTCCATCTTCCCTGTCCGCTTCCTACTACCCACCCGTGTCATCTCCATCTTCCCTGTCAGCTTCCTCACACCCACCTGTGTCATCTCCATCTTCCCTGTCAGCTTCCTCACACCCACCCGTGTCATCTCCATCCTCCCTGTCAGCTTCCTACCACCCACCCGTGTCATCTCCATCTTCCCTGTCAGCTTCCTACCACCCACCCGTGTCATCTCCACCCACCCGTGTCATCTCCATCTTCCCTGTCAGCTTCCTCACACCCACCCGTGTCATCTCCATCTTCCCTGTCAGCTTCCTACCACCCACCCGTGTCATCTCCATCTTCCCTGTCAGCTTCCTCACACCCACCCGTGTCATCTCCATCCTCCCTGTCAGCTTCCTACCACCCACCCGTGTCATCTCCATCTTCACTGTCAGCTTCCTACCACCCACCCGTGTCATCTCCATCCCCCCTGTCCGCTTCCTACCACCCACCCGTGTCATCTCCATCCTCCCTGTCAGCTTCCTACCACCCACCCGTGTCATCTCCATCTTCCCTGTCAGCTTCCTACCACCCACCCGTGTCATCTCCATCTTCCCTGTCAGCTTCCTACCACCCACCCGTGTCATCTCCATCTTCCCTGTCCGCTTCCTACCACCCACCCGTGTCATCTCCATCCCCCCTGTCAGCTTCCTCACACCCACCCGTGTCATCTCCATCTTCCCTGTCAGCTTCCTCACACCCACCCGTGTCATCTCCATCTTCCCTGTCAGCTTCCTCACACCCACCCGTGTCATCTCCATCCTCCCTGTCAGCTTCCTACCACCCACCCGTGTCATCTCCATCTTCCCTGTCAGCTTCCTACCACCCACCCGTGTCATCTCCATCTTCCCTGTCAGCTTCCTACCACCCACCCGTGTCATCTCCATCCCCCCTGTCAGCTTCCTCACACCCACCCGTGTCATCTCCATCTTCCCTGTCAGCTTCCTCACACCCACCCGTGTCATCTCCATCTTCCCTGTCAGCTTCCTCACACCCACCCGTGTCATCTCCATCCTCCCTGTCAGCTTCCTACCACCCACCCGTGTCATCTCCATCCCCCATGTCAGCTTCCTACCACCCACCCGTGTCATCTCCATCCCCCCTGTCAGCTTCCTACCACCCACCCGTGTCATCTCCATCCCCCCTGTCAGCTTCCTACCACCCACCTGTGTCATCTCCATCCTCCATGTCAGCTTCCTACCACCCACCCGTGTCATCTCCATCCCCCCTGTCAGCTTCCTACCACCCACCCGTGTCATCTCCATCCCCCCTGTCAGCTTCCTACCACCCACCCGTGTCATCTCCATCCTCCCTGTCAGCTTCCTACCACCCACCCGTGTCATCTCCATCTTCCCTGTCCGCTTCCTACCACCCACCCGTGTCATCTCCATCCTCCCTGTCAGCTTCCTACCACCCACCCGTGTCATCTCCATCTTCCCTGTCCGCTTCCTACCACCCACCCGTTTGATCTCCATCCTCCCTGTCAGCTTCCTACCACCCACCCGTGTCTTCTCCATCCTCCCTGTCAGCTTCCTACCACTCACCCGTGTCATCTCCATCTTCCCTGTCCGCTTCCTACTACCCACCCGTGTCATCTCCATCTTCCCTGTCAGCTTCCTCACACCCACCCGTGTCATCTCCATCCCCCCTGTCAGCTTCCTACCACCCACCCGTGTCATCTCCATCCTCCCTGTCAGCTTCCTCACACCCACCCGTGTCATCTCCATCCTCCCTGTCAGCTTCCTACCACCCACCCGTGTCATCTCCATCTTCCCTGTCAGCTTCCTACCACCCACCCGTGTCATCTCCATCCCCCCTGTCAGCTTCCTACCACCCACCCGTGTCATCTCCATCTTCCCTGTCAGCTTCCTCACACCCACCCGTGTCATCTCCATCCTCCCTGTCAGCTTCCTACCACCCACCCGTGTCATCTCCATCTTCCCTGTCAGCTTCCTACCACCCACCCGTGTCATCTCCATCTTCCCTGTCCGCTTCCTACCACCCACCCGTGTCATCTCCATCTTCCCTGTCAGCTTCCTACCACCCATCCGTGTCATCTCCATCCCCCTGTCAGCTTCCTACCACCCACCTGTGTCATCTCCATCCTCCATGTCAGCTTCCTACCACCCACATGTGTCATCTCCATCCTCCCTGTCAGCTTCCTACCACCCACCCGTGTCATCTCCATCCCCCCTGTCAGCTTCCTACCACTCCCTGTAATCTTCATCCTCCCTGTCGGCTTCCTACCGCCCACCCGTGTCATCTCCATCCTCCCTGTCAGCTTCCTACCACCCACCCGTGTCATCTCCATCCCCCCTGTCAGCTTCCTACCACCCCCTGTAATCTTCATCCTCTCTGTCAGCTTCCTACCACCCACCCGTGTCATCTCCATCCTCCCTGTCAGCTTCCTACCACCCACCGTGTCATCTCCATCCCCTCTGTCAGCTTCCTACCACCCACCCGTGTCATCTCCATCCCCCCTGTCAGCTTCCTACCACCCACTTGTGTCATCTCCATCCCCCCTGTCAGCTTCCTACCACCCCCTGTAATCTTCATCCAAATTGTTGCCCGCCCGCCAGCCAGCCCGCTTTGCTCCCCGCTCCACCTGTTCTTCCCGCACGCTCCATTCACCTGGGCGCTGGGCCCAGTTAAAAGGAGTGTGCGGGCAGAACAGGGGAGCAGTCAGCGGGCGGGACAGTCAGCAGGTGAGCGGGCTTGCTGGCCAATCAGCGGGCGGGGGAGCAGAGAGATGACATCATCTCTCACTGCCCGCCCTGCATCACTGCAGTTTCACCCCCACTGTGCGGGCAGCAGAGAGATTACATTATCTCTCTGCTGCCTGCCTTTACTCTGGGACACAGCAAGTGGCAATCCGCTATGTGTGGCAGGTGACGTCATGGCAAGTGACAATCCGCTATGTGTGGCATGTGACGTGGCAAGTGACAATCCGCAATGTGTGACAGATGGCGTTGTGGCAAGTGACAATCCGCAATGTGTGACAGGTGGCAAGTGACAATCAGCTACATGTGGCAGGTGACATTGTGGCAAGTGACAATCTGCAATGTGTGGCAGGTGGCAAGTGACAATCCGCATCTGGTGACAGGTGACACGGCAAGTGAAAATCCACATCTGAAGGCAGGTGACGTTGGCAAGTGACACTCTCGGGGCTCCCACTGATTCTGTAATATGGTGAGTTTAACTATTTTATTTTATATAACAATGTAATAATAGAAATAATGCACTTTAAGCATTTTTATTATTATTATTTTTTTTACTAGTAATGGCAGTGATATTTTTTTTTTTGGTAGACTGCGACATTGCGGTGGACAGGTTGGACACTTTTGACACATTTTTTGGACCATTGACAGCTATACAGCGATCTGTGCTATAAAAATGCACTGATTACTGTGTAAATGTCACTGTCAGGGAAGGGGTTAAATGTGTTCCCTGGGAGGTGTTTTTAACTGGGGGGGGTGGGAATGACTGGAGGAGGAGAGAGATCTCTGTTCCTAATCACTAGGAACAGCAGATCTGTCTCTCCTCCCCTGTCAGAATGGGGATCTGTCTGTTTACATTGACAGATCCCTGTTCATGCTCTCTGTGGAGCGATCGTAGGTGGCCGGCTGGCATTGCGGCCGCCGGCCACGCACAGGTTCTTTTATACTCCTATATACATGTATAGAGCCATGACAGGTCCTCTTTATACTCCTACATGCATGTATAGAGCCATGACAGGTCCTCTTTATACTCCTACATGCATGTATAGAGCCATGACAGGTCCTCTTTATACTCCTATATACATGTATAGAGCCATGACATGTACTTTTATACTCCTATATAAATGTATAGACCAATGACAGGTCCTCTTTATACGTCTATATACATGTATAGAGCCATGACAGGTCCTCTTTATACTCCTACATACATGTATAGAGCCATAGCAGGTCCTCTTTATACGTCTATATACATGTATAGAGCCATGACAGGTCCTCTTTATACTCCTATATACATGTATAGAGCCATGACATGTACTTTTATACTCCTTTATACATGTATAGAGCCATGACAGGTCCTCTTTATACATGTATAATGCCATGACGGTCCTCTTTTTATACTCCTATACATGTATAGAGCCATAACAGGTCCTCTTTATACTCCTATGTACATGTATAGAGCCATGACAGGTCCACTTTAGTTATCATGATATAAAATAATGAATGTGGGGGCATTTTGGTGGGTGTGATTTTTTTATTTTTTTTGGGGGGGGGTCAGCATTTCATTCTTGGTACCAGGCAGCACAATGTCTTGAGCCGGGACTGCCGCAGTGGGTTGAGATGTCTTTCAAAATAAAGCAATGCAATGCAGCAAAGCGTGTTACATACATTACCACTACACAGAAGTGTAAATCCGGCCTCCAGTGCATTATGCCTTCAATATAAATGGGCTACCAATGCCTAGAATCACCCATGACCCTTTTTTCACTGTAACTGGTGTGGGGTGCGTTACAACACAGGAGTATCGCCTTAGTGTATTGAGATGCCATTCAAGAGAAATGCCACCACAACACACGCTATGTTGCGTTAGCGCACTTTGTGATTATTGCGTGCAGTAACACAATATTTACCGCAATGCAGAAATGTGAATACGGCCTAAAAAAGTGGTGTCCGGAAACAGCTAATAGACGTGTGCCTACAAGGGGTTAATATGTTTTTCTGCGCAAGCACTTGTTTCCTGTGGCTGTGCTCATTTCCTCCTGCTAGCTGAGCCAGAAAGGTACCAAACATTGCAATGTTTTTCTGTTTCCTGTGTCCTCAGGTTGACCTGGGATCTAGGCGTAACCAGGCTGTAAGACTCCATTCACACAGGGGCAACACGACTTCCAGTGCGACTTTGGGAGGCAACTTGGACACGACATGAGTATGAATCACAGCACGACCTGGAGCTACTTACAAGGCAACTTCAAGTTGCCTCCAGGACAGGAGACATTCCAGTGGCCAATCAAACAAGAATCAGCTCTGTGGGAGGGAGGGGTTTGCCTGAGAAATGTAGGTTCTCTTCCTGTATTGTTTCTTCTGTTAAGACAGTGATCCGACTTCTGAGGCGACTTCCATTGAAATCAATGGGTACAGGTCGCCTAGAAGTCGGATTGAAGTAGTACAGGAACCTTTTTTGAAGTCGGAGCGACTGCAGTAGTGTGCATTAAGGCGGCTCCATTCACTTACATTGATTTTCTCATGCAGCGCGACTTGGGGCAACTTGAAGTCGGATCCAAAGTTGCCCCTGTGTGAATGGGCTCTAGGGTTAAAGATTTTCCCATATATAAAAAAAAGTGAAATTGCGCTGAAAAGGATACAAGCAGCTGGCATAACAATCAATACAAATTGTGTACAAATAATAAATAAATGCCACGCTAAAATGTAAAAATTTGAAAACGCATGCAGTTAAAATGCATAGTAAACAAAAAAGCAAAACAGAAAAATATATTTAGTCCCAAAAAAAAAACCAAAAAAAAAAAAAAGAACAACCAAAAGTCCGCAAAAATACAAAACTGTGATACAGATTGTTCCAAAAGAGGTGAATCTTGCAACACCATAAAATCTCCAAGTGCTCCACCACCTCAGTGTGCAATAGAAACTCTTACCAGAGTTGGTGGACTCTTTAGGCTGAGTTCACACTGGCTTAAGTAAAGATGTGAATAGGGGTAGTGGCGCTACCTAGCTTTGAGTGACCAATAGGGTCTGGTAAGAGATAAAAAAACAGACTAGTAACCTAAAGCCTCATAGATAAATGAAACCAAATAATGTACTCTGTGAAGTGAAAAGACTACCTTCAAAATGACAATAGGTCCTCATGAAAGGTAAACTGTGATATATATGAAAAACATATGTGGTCAGGTAAAAAGTCCAAGGAAAACCTGACTACAGTGATTAATAAGGAGTCAAGGTGCAAATATTGAAAAATAGAAAGCTAACCAAGAGTAGCTAATAATATATAAGCAATAAGTGCACCACCTGACCATGTGTCTGATCGGTGTGGGTTGATGCCCACTAAATAGGTAAACCAGTAATCTCAGCCTTAGGCTCCATGTACACGGTCGTTTTGAACGCCAGATTTCTGGCAGAAGAAGCTGCTTTAAAATGTAGCTTTTATCAGCGTTTTTTACTAGCGTTTATTAGCGTTTTTCAGTGTAGCGTTTTTTAGCTTATTTTTTAATTTTTTTTCTTCAATGGATCAAAAAACACTAAAAAACGCTGGCGACCAGCGCTTTTGAGCGTTTATAAGCGCTTTTCAGCGTTTTGCATTTTTTCCTGCTGAAAACCGGCACTTTGAACGCAAATTTCTTGCGTTCAGAAAAAAGCCCATTAACTCCACTGCTCATTAACGGTAAAAAACGCTATGTGTACATGAACACATAGGCTAACATAGAGTGCAGTTAATGGGCTTTTTAAAAAAACGCCAAAATGCCAATAAACTGCAGTTTATCAGCTTCAGTGTACATGGAGCCTAATGCCGCGTACACACGACTGTTTTTAACCACTTCCATACTGGGCACTTAAACACCTTCCTGCCCAGACCAATTTTCAGCTTTCTGCGCTGTTGCACTTTGAATGACAATTGCGCGGTCATGCTACACTGTACCCAAACTAAATTTTTATCATTTTGTTCCCACAAATAGAGCTTTCTTTTGGTGGTATTTGATCACCTCTGCGATTTTTATTTTCTGCTAAAAAATAAAAAAAAGACCGAAAATTTTGAAAAAAAAACGTTTTTTTTGTTTCAGTTACAAAACTTTGTAAATAAGTTAGTTTTCTCCTTCACTGATGGGCACTGATGGGGCTGCACTGACGGGCACGGATAGGCGGCATGGATGGGCACTGATAGGTGGGTACGGATGGGCATGGATGGGCACTGATAGGTGGCATGGATGGGCAATAATGCCTGCCAATCAGTGGTGCCCATTGTGGGCACTGATTGGCATCCATTGTGGCACTGATTGGCATCCATTTGGCATTGGCATCCATTATCCCTGGTGGTCTAGGGTGGCATACCTTATGGTGGGCTTCCCTGGTGGTCTAGTGGCATCCCTGGTGGTCCAGTGGGCATCCTCGGGGGGCTGTGCTGATAATCGATCAGCACAAACCCCCCCCTGTCAGAGGAGCAGCCGATCGGCTCTCCTCTACTCGCGTCTGACAGACGCGAGTGAGGAAAAGCCGATGACCGGCTTTTTCTGTTTACATCGTGATCAGCCGTGATTGGACACGGCTGATCACGTGGTAAAGAGTCTCCGTCGGAGGACGTCATATGACGTCCAGTCAGGATTTTGAAACCACTTTGCCGCCGTCAATCCTCTATAGGGCAGGCGGCAAGTGGTTAATGTCATTTTAAAAAACAACGTTTTTCTCGACGTGATTTTTCTTGTTTCCTCTCAAGCCTGTCTTGCATACACACGTTCATTAAAAAAAAAAAACGCTTGAGCAAAGCGCAGTGACGTACAACACGTATGACGGCACTATAAAGGGGAAGTTCCCTTCGGATGGCGCCACCCTTCATGTTAGTAAAGTTTGTTGAGCGACGATTCGCGCTTTTCAGCCTCGTGCTTTTCCGTCCGTTACTGCGTGACGAATGTGCTATCTCCATTACAAACACTAGTTTCACCAGAACGAGCGCTCCCGTCTCATACTTGATTCTGAGCATGCACGGTTTTTTCCCCTCGTAAAAGCCGTTAAAAAAAACGACGTGAAAAAATAGAGCAGGTTCTCATTTTTTTTAGGCCGTTTTTCACGTCGTTAAAAATGCTCTGGAGCCTACACACGATCGTTTTTAATGACCAATTTAAAAAATGGCATTTTTAACGACGTGAAAAACGGTCACGTGTATGCGGCATAAGTGTATAAAAGAGGAAACACAACCTCCTCGGTGATACCAAAAATA
This sequence comes from Rana muscosa, assembly GCA_029206835.1. Classification (NCBI taxonomy): domain Eukaryota; kingdom Metazoa; phylum Chordata; class Amphibia; order Anura; family Ranidae; genus Rana; species Rana muscosa. Next base: position 353,011,287 of record CM055118.1, read on the forward strand.
TGTGAATAAATGTCTAAATAAATAAGATGGAAAGAACTCCAATAATAAAATAAAAGAATGTGATCAAATGTGAGGCACAGTAAATTAGTGCAAAATAAAACAGCTTAATATAAAACGGTAAGCTAGTTGCAACATAAGATTTAAAGTGAAATGACCTAAATCAACAGTTGAACAGTATCTCAGTCCATAAAGCTCAGGAACTCCTTGTCACCGCTCACTGGAACTGCAGGCTCCTACTCTCCGGGTCCATAAAAACAAGGGCAAAAAGACTGGGCACTTCAAAGTTCCTCAAGAAAAGAAAAAGTTGGCTCCCATGGTGTAGTATTAAACTAATTTTTATTTATAAAAGTTTTAAAAGTAAATTAGCTATACACCAAATTTCCAAACGCTGCTGGCACGGCGTGGGACAAAACAGCAAGTGAGCGAGAAAGCACTGGGGATCGCGGCGTGCGCACCAACTGCGTTCCACCAGCTGCTCAAAATCCGGAAGTGACGTATTGTGCGTGGCTCAACCTTATGCGTTTCGTCGTAGGACGTCATCTGAGGCGGTGCCATCTTGCTGCACCCTACGTCTCTTATGGGAGAGCGGCTATGCAGGTCCCACCTCATTTCGTACGGGGAAACCAATCGCAAAACTAGATATGCCATCACACTCCTCAGTGTGGGGGCGGAAAAACTGTAAGCATAGGACGTATACCCGGGTAAGGCCGACTGACCCGCATCTCCGCTCTCCCATGTGCAAAACATGCAGTAAGGAAGCAACCAATACATAAAATGGAAAGTACCTCAACCTGATAATTTAATTGTGGGCATCCTATTTTAATCACATATAAAAATATTTGAATAAAATGAAGTAAAAGACGATAACGGGGAAAATAATGCTAATAAGAAATGTAGGATAACAAGGTGCTGCAGAAACTGGTTAATCATAAACTATACACACAGGTGCGAAATCCCAGTGTGGGAACTGTGTATAGTAGAATACATACACCCTACCTGACTGCCCCTAGTGGTTGCAGTTGGAAGGAGGATAATAGCTAGCATAATGGTATGCAATGCAGATATTACCCTGTAAAACTTAAAGGGCGTTTCCAGCCTTTTTTATGTTTATTAAAAGTCAGCAGCTACAAAAAGTGTAGCTGCTGGCTTTTAATAAACAGACACCTGTTCCACTGTCCAACGACGCGGCCGCCCGGAGCTTCGCTCCTCTCCCCCCCTCTCCGCCGGCGCCTTCATTCTAACTGTGGGCACCCGGCCGTGACAGCTTTCGGCTTCAAAAAATAGAACATGTTTTACATTTTTCCGATGGATCAAAAACCGATAGCAAATTCCGATCATCTATGGGTAAGTCCATCGGATAAAAAACCCACGCATGCTCAGAATCAAGTCGACGCATGCTCAGAAGCATTAAACTTAATTTTTCTCGGCTCATCAGAGTGTTTTAAGTCTGGAACGTTTGGAACGGTCGGTTTTTTGACTGATGGTGTGTAGGCAAGACTGATGGAAGTCAGCTTCATCGGATTTCCGATGGACAAAACCATCGGATTAGAATCCATAGGATATCCGATCGTGTGTACGAGGCTTAAGGCTGGTACCCCAATAACCTAAATAGGCCTATAAAGGTCTGAAGAATTACCCAATTAAATTGGGCTAATGCAAGGGTCCCATACCCTTGATGAGCGCAGGGTCTAACTAATTCAGTGTTACAACAAGGGCACTGCCTCTAGGGATAACGTGCGCAAAAGAAGTACACAAACAAAAGTAATGCACCCTAGGCCTAGACTGAACCAGTATATTAAATAATATTCCCTATGAGAAATCCTCTTATAGTAAACCAAATGGCAGCAAAGGCAGCAACCATCAAGAAGTGTGTAAGTACTTATACTCTCTAAATGTATATACCATTAAAGGAATTAGTATTAAAGAACCATAACATCGGCAAAAAAATATATAAGGGGTGAGGTAAAGCTAGATAGGGGTGGACCAGTAATACTCACTGAGGGGGGTTAGCTCCCAGATGGTTAAAATGCAATTTTCATGGATTAGCTATAAAACAGTTGAGATCTATATCTACATTTAACCCCTTCGGGACAAGGGTCCCCAAATGATAAATCCAGCTGGTTTCGTTCTGCGAGATCAAAATCTGTTTATTGCCTCCTCTCCAGTTGTCTTTAATGAGGTCAATGCCATAAAAAATAAGTCCTGTTGGGTCCCTATGGTGGACCTCATCGAAGTGGCGAGATAAATTATGCTTGGGAAACCCCTTTTTTATATTAATAATACGGTATGTTCCCGTATCCTCACACAGAGGGGACGGGTGGTTCTCCCAACATAACATAAGTCACGTGTGTACTATGACATCTACCGGTAATCAGTTCTTTGGTTTCATATTGTTTATGATCAGTCTTGGATTTGAACATTTCCTTTTTTCGCGGTTGTTTTCTGCTCACTCTACAGGCTAAACACCTTTGGCACTTGTAAAATCCTTTCATTCCTGGAAAAATCTTCACTTCTTTTGGTGGATTGATCACATTATGTACTATGTGGTTACGAAGGGTGGGCGCTCGTCTATACACGAACTTTGGTTTATTAGGCAATATTTTGGTTAGGACTCGGTCTTCTCTTAAGATAGGCCAATACTTTTTCAGGATATGCTCAAAGTCTCTGTACTGGGAGTTGAAACCTGTAACAAATGCCAATTCCATGCGATTTTCGTTTTTCTTGTTTTTTTCAAGCAGGGTGCTTCTCTTCATGTGTACAATTTCTCCCTTCGTTTTCAGCAGTTTTTCTTGGGCATATCCCTTATCTTGGAATCGGTTGGTCAACATGTCAGTCTGCATATGAAAGTCATTAAATGTATCGCAGTTCCTCCGCAATCTCAGTAGTTGCCCCTTAGGGACATGGGTATCCACTCCATAGGACAAGGGGGGTCGTTTGCTCCCCCCTGGAATTGAGAAGGTGTTGGCCAAATTTGCAGTGTTCTACACCCTCCGTCGTCCTTACACCCACTTCCAGCCCTGCACAGATCATCATCGCAGCACATGTACTCACTCCTCCTCCCCCTGGGCCCACCACACCTCCCCGTCGCCGCGTCTCGTGGTTTGGTAGTGCTGGCTGGGCGGGGCCTCGCACTGCAACCCAATTGGCCCTGGCTCTTCTCTTTCTCCTGGGCACGGGCCGGCTCCGCCCCTGGCCCTTGGACTGTGCAGCGTGCCCGGGGAGAGAAGAAGAAAAAGAGCCGGGGGGAGATGGCGGAGCGGAGGGTGGCTTGAGTCGGTGGTGGTAGTACCTCAGGGGCCTGGCCTCCTGTGGGGCGGCCTGCTGCACACACCCGCTGGACCTGCTGAAGGTGAGAAGGAAGGAGAGCCGGGCTGTGTGTGCGGTATGGAGGGAGGAGGAGATGTCCTACAACACGTGTGTGTGTGACTGCAGAGACATGACGTCATAGGACACGTCATACATATGGTCAGTGTGCAGTGTAGTGGTCAGAGTGTAGTGTCCAGAGGTGCAGGGTGCTGCTGTGTAATGTAAAGGGGTGCAGGGTGCTGTGTAATGTAAAGGGGTCCAGTGATGCAGGGTGCTGTGTATTGCCGCTGCTGAAGCGCCCCCCCCTGAAAAAATTTCCGCAGACGCCCATGCTTAGGGATACTACCTTTCCATTTAGGATGGTGACAACTAAAGGTGGGTATGTACCCATTGCGGTCGGTTGCCTTGAAAAACGTTCTTGTATGCAGCCTGCTACCCTGCTTATAAATCTCTAGGTCAAGGTAGTCGATCTGTTGTTGGTTCCACTTTCCAGTGAATGTCAGACCATATCAATTGTTGTCCAACTCTTTGAGAAATTTTTCAAAAGATTATGCTGTACCTTCCCATAATATAATGAGGTTGTTTATATACCATCGGTACAGTTTCAATTGGGGAATTCTCTTCGCATATTTGTACTCTTCCTCCCACATATCCATCAGGCGGTTGGCTAGGCTTGGGGCATATCGTGCCCCCATCGCCACCCCTTTTGTTTGCACATAGTATTCTTTATTATACCAAAAGTAGTTACACTCCATTGCGATTTTTAGGTCTTCTATTATGTAATCAATCTGCTGTTGTTTCATAGCTGTAAGCTCGTGTAGTGCCTTTTCTACACCCAGTACCCCATCTTTCTGAATAATACTTGTGTATAGAGAGTTAACGTCTATGGTGGCCAGTAAATAATCTTGGGTGCCATCAATGGCTTGTAAGTCCTGTATAAGCTGTACACTGTCACGTAGGTGAGATTTCCCTTGTTGCGCAAGTGGCTTAAGGTACTTGTCCAGATATTCTCCCAATCTTGAAAAAAACGAGTTAATTCCACTGATTATAGGTCTCCCGGGGGGCTTTTCGAGCCTTTTATGGATCTTCGGAGTGTAATAGATCACAGTGGTTTTGGTAGAGTTAGAAACCAAATATTATGCTTCTTTTTTATTTAAAATGCCCATATCTTTCCCCTTCTTTACAAAAGTCTTTAATTTCTTCATATAGTTTGGCTTTTGGTTCCCCATAAGCTTCTTGTAAGTGTTTCTGACTTTAAGAAGGTTCTTCATCTCATCCTCATAGTCCTTCTTATTTAGAATTACCAACCCTTCCCCTTTGTCCACTGGTCTTATCACTACTTCATTTTTCTTTCCTATTTCCTTGATGGTTTTCCAGACATTTTTGATTTTATTATTATTCTTTCTTCCAAGTTTACTTAAGTCATGTTCCACCATCTTTTTAAATGCTGTGATGCATTGATTGCCCAGTGTTTTCGGGTTGAAGATGGAATTGTTCTTCAAGTTAGTTTGGACAAATTCTGGATCTGCTATTGTTCTAGTGTCTGTGTTGAGTGCAAAGTGCTTCTTTATGTTAAGTTTCCTTAAAAAATTTTGTAAATCAATAAAGACTTTAAATTTGTCCAATGATTTATCCGGGGCAAATTTTAGGCCTAGGTCTAGCATTTTAATTTCTTCATCATTGAACTGCACATCACTGAGATTATAGATACCTTTGCCTAATATTCTCTTAGCCGTTTTCTTCTTCCCTCCCCTGCATCCTCTGGTCTGCTTCCTCTTTCCGGGTTTCTTTGTGCGGGTGCCAGATTCCTTCCTTGGTTGCTGTCCCATTGTGTTCTGGGATTGCCATGAGTTGCATGCCCTGGGTAGCTCTCGGATGTTTGATAGTCGGGTGCCCTGCGGTTTACTCCTCTGGGTCCCCCTCTGTTTCCATTAATTCCTCTCCATCCAGGGTTCCTGTAGGGGACCCGTGCTTTAATTCTCCCTGGTGGTCTCACCCCTTATATATTTTTTTGCCAATATTATGGTTCTTTTATACTAATTCCTTTAATGGTATATACATTTAGAGAGTATAAGTACTTACACACTTCTTGATGGTTGCTGCCATTGCTGCCATTTGGCTTACTACAAGAGGATTTCTCATAGGGAATATTATTATTTTGTTTGTGTACTTCTTTTGCGCACGTTATCCCTAGAGGCAGTACCCTTGTTTTAACACTGAATTAGTTAGACCCTGCGATCATCAAGGGTACGGGACCCTTGCATTAGCCCAATTTAATTGGGTAATTCTTCAGACCTTTATAGTCCTATTTAGGTTATAGAGGTACCAGCCTTACTGTTTCGGGCTATTATAGGATATAATTAAGATACAGAGATACTAGCACTGGTTTATTTTTATTGCTATATACTGAGTTTGTTTCTATGCCTGTTTATGGTATATATAAACAAACTAAAACTCGCGCTTAGGATATATAATGTGAGAATAATTAATTAATTAAACACGCAGCTGCTGCAGCACTAGGCACTAACGTCTTAGGAAAATGGAAAACAAATAGAATGCAGCGCTCGCGAAAATAATTAAAGTGAAACAACACTTGTGACACCTGTTAATCAATTTAGGGATGTGGCCACCCTCCAAAATTGAATGTGAACTAATAAGAAAAAATATATAAAAAAAGTGAACCAATATTAGTAGCACATATCTGCGCTAACAAAGGAATATTCCAAAAGTGTATACAATAGTGATGAGTAAGAAAAAGATATAAAATATATATCATCAGCACGTGGATTATGTCAAAATATGAATTATGTTAAAAAAACTGGTTGCAGTTGTGATATTCCTCTTTGGAACCCCACCAGCCAAAAAAGAAATAACAGCCAACCTAAATTGTTAATTGGAACCCGTATCCAACAGGCTCAGTAAGTTCAGCAGTTCATCAAAAAAGAGAGTGAATAAACAAAGAGTAAATGAAAAAAAATTTGAACATCACCCAGCATCTATAGCTGCGTTCAGTAGCTGCGTCCGATATATACGGTGTGATTCAGCAGTTGGACTCAGTAACAGCAATAATCGAGATATCATGTGAGGAAAGAAGGAGAAAACAAACTTGTGAAGTACCGCTAGAGAACAATGAAAACTAACGCTGTTCTTTGAAAAACTCACAAGACTTCTATGAAAAACGAGCGTCAGTGTGTTCCGGGTTTCACACAGCGTGCGTTCCACGGGAACCGGAAGCGAACGTCACTGGTTCAGAAGTTGGCCGGAAAATACGTCAACGCGTTTCGCCCCTCCTTCAGGGCATCATCAAGGACATCACTTCCGGCCAAAGAAGATCATATTTAAATGCGCGGAGGTCTCCGCCTCTCCTCAAGATGACCAATTGGGAAAAAATAGGCAGAACCTCCTAGCGTGACAAAAACAAAGCTAGCTTCCGGATCACATCATTGCCCACTATTGATTAAATTTGTACAAGCTTTATTACTAAAATACAATAGTTTGGGTTACAATGTATGGTGATCAAAATAGACATAAAATAATTAAAAATAGTCAATGTGAACAAAGACATTTTGAGTGTTTCTAGATAAATTTTAAAACAATAATAATTGATTAATAAAGGAAATGTATAGGAAATAGATAAATACACCCCAAAATTGGTCATCTTGAGGAGAGGCGGAGACCTCCGCACATATAAATATGATCTTTTTTGGCTGGAAGTGATATCCTTGATGATGTTGTTGCACTTTAATTAATTATTTTTACTAACGCTGCATTCTATTTGTTTTCTATTTATGGTATATGTTTAGTGCCTTAATCCTTTACCATTTAAGGACCAATTTTTTGGGATCACTTATATATACTTTTTGACGTGACGTGACAGTCCCGGGGAATGATGGGACTGTGACGTCATATGGTGCGGGGTTACTGGGTGGCCACGCCCATGCCTATATAAGTGAATGCGCTCCACGCACACTGCATTACAGCCGGAGAAAGCGACGAGTCAACATCTCCAGGAGAGAAGAGGGAAGAAGGCGACGAAGAAGACCGAGCCCCCCCTAGCAAAAGAGCTGGAAGAAGATAGCGGAGGCCCGGCAGAAGGAAGAAAGAACCAGAGAGCGAGAGAAGAACCGGAGAGCGCGGAGACGACACCGGAGACCCCCGAAGTCGGAAGAAGACCCCCGAAGTCGGAAGAAGACCCCCAGAGCTGCCTAATAAATTACTTTAAAAACCTGTGTAGTGTTTTTATTGACATTTTTTTTCCACCAGGTGAATGGGTAGGGGTACGATGTACCCCATACTCATTCACATAGGGTGGGGGACCGGGATCTGGGGGCCCCCTTATTAAAGGGGGCTCCCGGATTCCAATAAGCCCCCTCGCCTGCAGACCCCCCAGGGTTGTCGGGAAGAGGCCCTGTTCTCATCAACATGGTGGCAGGGTGCTTTGGGGTGGGGGGCGCAGCCTGGTACGGTTCAGGGGGGGGCGCTTGCTCGTCCCCACCCTTTTTCCTGACCGGCCGGGCTGCGTGCTCGGATAAGGGTCTGCTATGGATTTTGGGGGGACCCCCACGCTGTTTTTTTTCGGTGTAGGGGTTCCCGTTAAAGTCCATACCAGACCTAAGGGCCTGGTATGCTCCTGGAGGGGAACCCATGCCGGATTTTTATTTAAAATTTGGCGTGGAGTTCCCCCTCATGATAACAGCGGCGAGACTTCCCTCTCCTCTCCCAGGTCGGCAAGTCCGCAGCTAAAAACGCGAAGGAACCGCTGAACAACTGATTGCGAACTTGGCAAAGACTCCAAGCTCAAAAACGCAACGCACAAGTGTGAACCCAGCCTTAGGCTGAGCCTACTGGTTTACCTATTTAGTGGGCATCAACCCACACCGATCAGACACATGTTCAGGTAGTGCACTTATTGCTTATATATTATGAGCTACTCTTGGTTAGCTTTCTATTTTTCAATTATTGCACCTTGACTCACTGTAGTCACGTTTTCATTGGACTTTTTACCTGACCACATATGTTTTTCATATATACAGTATATCACGGAGCGGCGTTGTGATTGGCTGGAGCGGCGATACCCGGAAGTAACCTTCCGGGTATTGAAGGAGCGATGGCTGGAGGGGGAGACGAGGATGGCTTCGGGGGCCCCGATCTAAGGTAAGTGATGCATAATGAGCTAGTATGCTAGTCATACTAGCTCATTATGGCTTTGTCTTGCAGGTTTTTTTTTTATCCGGGTTTACTTCCACTTAAACTGCATGCATTTTAAAATTTTGACATTTTAGCGTGGCATTTATTTATTATTTGTACACAATTTGTATTGGATGTTATGTATTGATTGTATTGATTGTTATGCCAGCTGCTTGTATCCTTTTCAGCGCAATTTCACTTTTTTTTATATATGGGACAATCTTTAACCCTTACAGTCTGGATACCCCTAGCTCCCAGGTCAACCTGAGGACACAGGAAACAGAAAAATATTGCAATGTTTGGCACCTTTCTGACTCAGCTAGCAGGAGGAAATGAGCACAGCCACAGGAAACAAGTGCTTACCAGACCCTATTGGTCACTCAAAGCTAGGTAGCGCCACTACCCCTATTCACATCTTTACTTACTACTTCTTCCTAGGGAGATTTCTAAGGGGGGCTGCATCCTTTTACTGTAACATACCTAAGCGCGGAACCCTTACTTTTATGTCCACACTGGCTTAAGAACAGGCGTTTGAGAGGCGTTTGACAGGTGTTAACAACGCCCCTCAAATGCCTATGCACAAGATGCAATAGACAGCACATTGTGCTTTTCACTTTACAAAAACATGAAGCATTAGCTTCGCTTCGCTTCAAAATTGAAGCTTCATGTCGAGTCAGGAGGCGTTGAAGCTTTTCAACGTCTCCCATTCAAGTCGATGGTAACGCTCAGCAAACGCTTGGCAAGCATTTTCGGCAAGTTTTTGGGTGGTTGCGGAGCATTAAAATTTGTCACTTTCCATTGTGGAGCAGTTTTAACGCTCATCAAACTCTACGAAACCGTGCATAGGGCGTTTAGGGAACGTTTTAATGCTTGTAAAACGTCCCATTCTAATGCCGCGTACACACGACCGTTATTCATGTCATGCAAAAAAAACCGACGTTTTTCTCGTTGTGATTCCTCTCAAGCCTGCCTTGCATACACACGTTCATGGAAAAAAAAAAAACGCTTGAGCAAAGCGCGGTGACGTACAACACATACAACGGCACTATAAAGGGGAAGTTCCATTCGAATGGCGCCACCCTTTGGGCTGCATTTGCTGATCCTCGTGTTAGTAAAGTTTGGTGAGAGACGATTCGCGCTTTTCAGCCTCGTGCTCTTCAGTCCGTTACAGCGTGACGAATGTGATATCTCCATTCTGAACGCTAGTTTTACCAGAACGAGCGCTCCCGTCTCATACTTGATTCTGAGCATGCGCGTTTTTTTTCGCCTCGTAAAAGCCTACACACGGCCGTTTTTCACGACGTGAAAAACAACGATAAAAAATAGAGCAGGTTCTAATTTTTTTTCCGGCAGTTTTCTTGTTGAGAAAAATGCTATGGAGCCTACACACGACCGTTTTTCACGACCAATCTAAAAAAATTGCATTTTTCTCGTCATGAAAAACGGTCGTGTGGACGCGGCATAAAGCTCATTGACGCCTGTCTGACGTCCATACTAATGCCGCGTACACACGATCATTATTCACAGCGGTTAAAAAAACGCCGTGAATAATGTCATTAAAAACGAGGGAACGGCTTGTTCCCCACACACGGTCATTTTTCACGTAGTTTTTTCTCTTGTCGAGAAAAACGACCGTCTGTGGGCTCCGCGGCAGTGTTTCCCTATGGGAAACACTGCCGCGGAAAACATGTCGAAAAAAACGACGAGAAAAATTAGAACATGTTCTAATTTTTCTCGTCGTTTTTAATTCCGTTTTTCTCGTCGAAAAAAACGACAGAAAGCCCTCAGACTATCGTTTTTCTCGTCGAATGGGAAAAATTCAGTTTTTCTCGACGAGAAAAACGGCCGTGTGTACGCGGCATTACGCTTTACAAACGCTATAGGAGCGTTTGTTGAGCGTCAGTAATTTAGCGAGTGTGAACAAGCCCAGATTAGTTAAGCCCCGTACACACGGTCGGACTTCCATCGGATTTTTCCGTGGTTTTTTGTCCGAATGGAGTTGGCCGGGAACACCCATAGCATACACACGCTCTGACTTTTCTGTAAACTTTCCCAAAACTTTTTGCAACATCACATGCTTTTTCTGCTCTTTTCTGCTCTTTACCACCACCCTTTGGTCAACTTCTGCTATTGTTGGGTGATTTTAACATTAGTTGTTTTGTCCATCAGACAAAAGTCCGATGGTTTTCTGTACACACGGTCGGACTTTGCTCCATCGGACTTTTGTTGGGCAAAAGTTTGTCCGCTTGCAGACCCAACTTTTGTCCGATGAAAACAAGAAAAATGCAAAAAAAAGTTTGTCCGATGGAGCGTACACACGGTCGGATTGTTGGTCCAACTTGCTCAAAATGAAGTTTGTTGGCCAAAAGTCTGACCGTGTGTACGGGGCTTAAGAGACAAAACAAGCATATGTATAACAATGGTTCCTGTTTCCTCCGTATCAGCCATCAAATCCTGTAGCACCTCCTCTGCAAAAAGATTGGATATTAGAAGATTGGAAAAACGTTGCCTGGTCTGATGAGTCTCAATTTCAGCTGCGACATTCAGATGGTAGAGAGGTGGAGATAAACAAAGAGTTTTATGTCAAGTAAGGAGTAGGACAGGCTTACCAATGTGTATTGGCTCCAGTCTGTTTCATGACTATTTAGCTATTGGCAGGTTCTGGCTTAACTACACCCGGCATACAGGATAAGAGAAGTGGTACAGTGCAGAGTCCATATATACAGAATAACAACAGATACTGAGAATTACACCCAGTGGCACAGCGTCAGTCACAAGTTGCTGAAAATTTTTCATAATTATTGTGAAATTAATCATCTTTATCTTATTTCCTTAGTGAAAATATTCTTATTCCTGTCTTCAGAAAAACATGTCTGCAGGTAAGAAGTGCATTTTTAGTGCCGTACAATGCTTTACAATGGACGGTATTGTGTTATCGAGTGGGGTGGTTCGCTTCAACACATGCATTAGACTACTGTAGCAGGATAATGAGAACCCAGCCTAACACAGTATACTCACGTTTCTTCTTATTCAATAAAAAATCTTTACCCTTGCAGTGGGTCTCCCTCCCCCAAAAAAAAACAGCTCTGAAAAAAAAAATAAAAAAAAATAAACAGTTTTTCCCAATTTTTCCATTTTTTTCCAGGCCTTCCCATCTGTAGGTGCTCCAATAATTGCCACCTTATTATTGAATATCATATAGAGTACCGGTAATTACTCTTCGATGTGTTAATGGTTGACACTAATCCCAGTCACTCAGGATGTTGTCTCTGGTTTTGCGTAATGGCGCCACAGGATCCCAAGGGTGTGTTGTAAGTCAGTGGTTCTCAAACTCAGTCATCAAGTACCGCCAACGGGCCATGTTTTCAGGTTTTCCTTTACTTTGCACAGCTGCTTTAAATCAATATCAATGATATGGTATTGATAAGAGCTGTTTTATCTAAGACCCTTTTCACACTGGGGCGGTTTGCAGACGCTAGTGGCCAACGACCGGGATGTGAAGACGTGCTTAGCCTGAGCTCCGTCCATGCCGCTTACATCCTGACTGAATCCTGCTGATCCGTTCGCCATCCGAGGATCCGGTTTGTCCCCACAGCATCCAGGGAACCTTGTGCCCACTGGGAGATGGTCAAATACGGCCCAACGATGGAGGAAGCATCAGGATCCGGCCCGCAGCCCCCGTCATGCAAACAGAGGCAAGATGGCACCGGTCACCATGCTGCAGACACATGCAGCCAGCCATCCTGATGCTCCTCAGCGCTGACAAAGAAGCCTGCAGGGAAGGGTGAGTCACACTGTTCCCCCCCTGTTCTAAGCCCAGAAGATCCTTTCCTGTTCTCTCCAGCTGAGGACATTGCCCCTGATACTCCCAGCAAGGACACTGCTGATGCAGGCCCTGCAGAGCCATCCCTGTCCCAGATCATGGAGGCCATCCAGCACAGCCATGCTTCCCTGACCACCCAAATGGACTCCATTAAAACAGACATATCCTTCCTAAAACAGGATGTCCATAACCTCCGCCACAGGGTGTCTACTGCTGAGCAGCGCATTAGCACGCTGGAGGATGAGGCCCATCCATTACAGGGCTCTGTTAGGGAGCTACGCCAGGCCCAGGATTACACAGCAGATAAGCTCACTGAAATGGAGGACCGTTTACGGAGGAGCAATTTACGTTTCCTGGGGTTTCTCAGAGGGGGCTGAGGGTAGAACCCTGGAGGTCTTTATGGAAAGATGGCTAATCACCACATTCGGTGTTTCAACCTTTTCACCGTTATTCGCCATTGAACGGGCACATAGGGTTCCCATGCGCCCCCTCCCACCTGGGGCTCAGCCACGTGCCATGATCATCGAACTCCTGCACTTCAGGGACAGGGAGGCAATTCTTGGCACGGCCAGAGAAAAGGGAAGGGTGTCCTTTAATGGGAGTGGAATTACTATTTTCCCTGACTTCTCTGTAGCTACACAAAAGCAGAGGGCCACTTTCCTGGCTATTAAACGCAGGCTCCGTGAGCATCATCTTCCCTATGGCATGCTATATCCTGCTCGATTGAGGATTGTCTACCAGGGCAAGGCCTACTTCTTCATGGATCCTAAGGAGGCATCTCACTGGGTGGATACCCTGGGACATCCTGAACGCCGGAATCAGAATCAAAGATCCTCTCTGCGCTGACATCGCACCTAACCTGCATTTTCTTTTTTTTTTTTCTCGTTAAAGATTCTTATTGAATTTAAAAAAAAAAAAAAAAAACACACAAAAAACCAAACAATTTAGTACCAAAAAATACTTCAAATTCTTATTCGTACATTGTTATTTTTATTATCAAGGTATCTATTAGGTGTCAGACATCCAACGTAACTTAGCATTAGCAATATAAATTGTAACCATCTAAATATTATTCAAATGCTTAATCAGGTAAATATAAATCCCTGTTTACCCCGATGGGGTCATGCTGTAAACATGGGATTATGACTCTATATAAGTAAAAAAAAAAAAAAGAGAGAAAAAAAACGACATAAACCTGCAAGGGAAGGAAGGGGAGGGGAGAGGGGAGGATATGGAAGTTATCCTATAGATTCATCTAATGTTAATATTACTATCGTAGTCTCACAGGAGCACATTCAATAGTTCTTAGAATTCTTCCGAAAATTTGAGGCCCTAGGATGATAAGTCCATTCATTCCAATATTTCATGTTTTTAGTTATGGAACCTTTTTTGTGTGCCCACATCAACTCATAGTGAGCCTGAGTGTTGAGTCTCTGAATGACATCTGATAAATTAGGTGCTAGGGTAGATTTCCATAATTTGGTTATAGTGAGTCTAGCTGCTGTAAGGATGTTAGCGACTATAATTCTATAAAGGGAGGGATAAACGTCTAGGTTTAAATTTAATAATGCCATTTCTGGTGTGAGTCTCTTTAGATTTCTGGTAAGAGATGCTATAAATGAGGAGACATTTTTCCAAAAACTAGATAAGGCCTTACAACTCCACAATGTGTGTATTAAGTTGCCCGTATGGGAATCACATCTCCAGCAGGTGGGGGATGAAGAGGGAAATATTTTGGAGAGTCTGTATGGGGTCAAATACCAGCAGTTCAGTATTTTTTGGGTGTTTTCTTACCTGCATTTTTTGATAGCTACACCTTGTGCCTTATGTGGCCTACGTTACCCCTTTCCAGCAAAGGACAGCTGAGGGGGTAACGTAGGCCACATTGAGTGGGCCTGGAAATCCTTATGCCTGTGATCATCTCACTCCCCTCTTTACAGTTATATGAAAGTGGCGAACTACATTCTACTAACTCTGTTTGTTTCCTACTTGTTTGATCTGGATGACTGCTGCATTTTTTCCTTCAGACTCAGGGTCAACTAGCATACTTGTCCTGTGCGGACACGGACGGTAGCCCGCGTCTAAGGGACTTTAACGTTCTTCAGGGTTGGTTAGTTTGGGGTCTGTGTCATGACCCCTCTGCTTTGCAGTTTTGGTTTTGGGAACAAAGCCTTTCATATGTTTGGGTTTGGGAGCCAGGAGGGTTAGGGTGGGTGGGGATGTTTGGGGATTTTTGTTTGAAGTTTTTATTTTTATGTGTTTTGTTCTGCAGTGCTGGTATTCATTTGTGCATGTCCATCTACAGGCTGGTATAACTGACCCTTATGTAATGCATCTGATCACTTTATTTCCTATGCTCTTGCCTTATCTTTCTGACCTGTTTTATACCTTGCGCGCTTCTTCTGGTTCGCGGGACTTCGGTCCTTGCTTGTGTCCGGCGGGCCATGGGAGGTGGGTACGGTTAACCATGTGCTTTACGCCTCCCTATGTCTAAGCTACGTTTGGTGTCTTGGAATGTACGGGGGCTGAATTCCAAGGTGAAAATATCTCTGATGTTTGACTACTTGGCACGCCACAATCCGCATGTAATCCTACTTCAGGAAACCCACCTCCAGGGCTCTAGAGTCATGGCCCTCAAACGGGCAAAAATTGCCTATGCCCTCCATTCTACATACTCCACATATGCCAGGGGGACCTCCATCCTAATAGCCAAATCAGCCCCAGTTAGTATTAAGCATGTTAAACTGGACCCGCAAGGGTGTTTTGTAGTTGTTGTACTTGAACTTATGGGAAGACCATATACCGTGACTAGCCTGTATGCCCCTCCCCCCTTCACTAAATTGTTCTTTGAAAGAGTTATGACCTCCATTCTGGCGATAGCAGAGGGTCCTTTACTAATAGCGGGTGACTATAATACAGTACTGGATAATTCCATAGACAGGTTACGTTGCTCTTCATTACCCCCCACTCCCCTGGGTTCCTTCTTAAATCAATTTGACTTGGTGGAGGCCTGGAGGTGGAAGCATGCGGACAGGAGGGAGTATTCATGTCACTCTGAGTCACACAGTACTCTCCTTTGATAGTGGACCTCGCCCTGGGCCCTTCCTCCTCCTATTGGGTGTGGCGACTGAGCCCACTGTGGTTGGCGGATGAGATCGTGGTGAACCAATGTATGACAGAGATGAAATCATACTGGCTACTTAATAAACAGAGTGCATCCGTTCCAGTGGTATGAGATGCCTTTAAGGCCACTACACGTGGCTCTTTTGCTGCGGCGGTTGGTCAGACACGCAAGGCCTCTATGTCCAAGTTGATGGATGCAGAGGGGACTCTCAGGGAGGCAGAAGCCACTTATACCGCGACTCCCTCTCCTGAGACACATGCTGCCTGGAAGCATGGGTCCAGAGAATTGGACCTAGTGCTTTTGGAACGCACCCGAAGCTGTTATACCAGAATCAGCAAATCTTTGAGTTTGGTGACAAGAACAGCCGTTTGTTGGCATATCTTTCTAAACCTGACTATCAGCCATGCAGCATACCCAGAATTAAGAGCGCAGAGGGCATAGTGGTAGAACAGAACAATGAGATCATGGAAGCCTTTATCTCCTTTTACTCCTCCCTATATGCTACTAGAGCTCACTACACGATTATGGAATTGGATGACTATCTTGCTGATATTTCGTTGCCCAGACTTCAGACCCAACAGGCGTCAGACCTTGACGCTCCTCTGACGACTGAGGAAATTGGGGAGGCTATCCAATCCTTTGGCAGAAACAAAACGCCGGGACTGGATGGGTTCCCCATCGAGTGGTATTTGCAATACAAAGATTTGCTTATACCCCATCTAAGCAGGGTATATGATTTTGCTATGAAAACGGGACAGCTACCTCCCTCTATGTCGGAGGCATTGATTGTCCTCATTCCTAAGCCACATAAGGATCACCTCCTATGTGAATCTTACAGACCAATATCACTCATCAACTCGGATGTTATGATTTTGGCCAAGGTGCTCGCCCAGCGATTGACCACCGTTATTACTACCATTATTGGTGCGGACCAAACTGGGTTCATCCCTGGGCGATCGACCTCCCATCAACCTGCGGAGATTGTTCTCCACTATTCAGGCCACTCATGCGGAGATGGGTTTCAGGGCTGTTCTGGCCTTGGACGCACACAAGGCATTTGATTCAGTCGAATGGCCTTATCTGCTGGAGGTCCTGGCAAAGTTTGGTTTTGGCAGTACCTTCATCAGATGGGTCCAGCTGTTAAATTCGAAACCCACTGCTCGACTGAGGGTGAACGCAGCTGTGTCTGATCCCTTTCCGATAAAGAGAGGCACCAGACAGGGGTGCCCTCTGTCGCCGTTGCTCTTTGCACTGGCGATAGAGCCCTTGGCAGCACTGATAAGATCTTGCGGGGAGGTTGCGGGACTGGCGATTGGGGGTCTGGAGGAGAAGGTGTCTCTTTATGCTGACGACATGTTGATCTATTTGTCGGACCCCCAGTCGTCTCTCCCAGTCCTGCTGGAGATTATTGGCAAGTTTGGGCATTTCTCCGAGTTCCGGGTTAACTGGGACAAGTCCATCTTATTTCAGATTGACCAGGCAGACCCACCCAGGCTACCTTCCTCTTGCCCACTACAAATAGTCACCTCCTTCCGATATTTAGGAGTTATGGTACAGCTCCCTATTACCTCTTACGCTAAACTCAATATAGACCCCTTATAGGGAGAATGAAGACCACATTCAAAACCTGGGCAAATCTCCCACTTACCTTATTGGGCAGGATTAATATTTTTAAAATGATATTCCTGCCACGATTTCTATTTGTATTGGGTAATTCACCAATATATGTCACTAAGCTTAAATTTAAAGAAATAGACTCCATCCTTACTTCCCTTTTATGGAGGGGGGGGAGTAGTCAGGATTGCCAAGACCACCCTCCAGTTACCGGTACTGGAGGGGGGATTGGCCTTACCCTGCCTCCACATCTATTATATTGCCTCACAATTAGCTCATGCACATTGGTGGTTTTTTCCTGAAGCCAACAACGCAGCCACTGCCTTGGAGGCTGCTATCCTCACCTCCTACGAATCCCTGCAGAACCTGATTTATCGTATGTCCCTTAGAGAGCGGGAGGGTACGAGTGTCCTGGCAATGACTATAAGGCTTATTAAGCTAACAAAACTACAGTAGTTCGCTGACAGTAATACTCGCCGAACATTCCACTCTGGGGGAACCCGACTCTACCAGAGTTCTTCCGCAGATCCGACGGAGGATTCTGGTCGAAAAGGGGGGTAAAAACTATTTTGCATTTATTCTCAGACAATGTGTTTCGTTCTTTTGATGAATTTCGTGGAGATTACAATCTACCACGCACAGCTTACTTCCTCTACCTACAGATACGCCACACTGCAGCAACGCAGTTTGGTCTTCGCAACATATCTATTCAACTCTCCCCACTGGAACATATGTTGACCGACTCCTCTCACACCAAGCTAGTTTCTACATATTATAGGTCCCTTCTGCATTCCACGACTCAAAGGCTGAGCAAGACGGCTGCCAGCTGGAGAGCTGATATTCCTGAGCTGATGGAGGAAATCTGGCAGGAGCTTTTGCCCCTCCAGGTTCCCTCTGTCATCTCTTCTCGTGATAAAGTAATACAAACTAAATTGTTATACAGATCCTACTTTACTCCATGCTTACTATTTTAACTAAATAGATTGCCCTCTGCATTATGCTTTCGTTGCGGCGTGGCTGATGGCACGTTCTTTCATTTAATGTGGGAGTGTGCTCCGATCAGGAAGTTCTGGTCGGAGGTCACGGCCTTTATTAGTTCAATGACACAATTACCTAATGTATGTAATCCTCTAAGGTGTTTACTGGGCTATATAGATGATGATAGTATATCCGAGAATACACAAACATTTCTGAGAATAGTATTGTTTTATGCTAAGAAAGCAATAACCTTCCATTGGAAGTCTCCATCCTTACCCACTATTGCCTTCTGGCTCACAAATATTAACCATGCTGTATCATTATACAAACTAAACAATACTCCTGCGCTCTGATGTCTTGGTGTATGCGGGGCGTGTCGATCATTCCTCAGTAAACAGGCAACACTTTAGGAATCTTGCAGCCCTCCTCAGAACTATGGGTGTTCATACAACTGTAAAAAAACAAAAAACAGGAGGGCGCACCGACCTAGTGTATTACCAGATAAAATCTTTATTAAAATGTATAAAAACAGCAATGGTCCTACTCACAAGCAGAGCGTTAAAATGAGCTTTTTCTAGTGACCAGCCTGAATCATAGGACGACTGAAGTTAAAACTCGATGACCAGGGAGATAGATGGTACCTCAAATGTGCTGGACACAGCTTGTGGTAGGCTCTGAAGAAAGGGGTGCGCCCCGGAAACGCGTCAGCCGTCCAGCACATTTGAGGTACCATCTATCTCCCTGGTCATCGAGTTTTAACTTCAGTCGTCCTATGATTCAGGCTGGTCACTAGAAAAAGCTCATTTTAACGCTCTGCTTGTGAGTAGGACCATTGCTGTTTTTATACATTTTAATAAAGATTTTATCTGGTAATACACTAGGTCGGTGCGCCCTCCTGTTTTTTGTTTTTTTGTTTTTTTCATTATACAAACTGACATATGAGGCTAGAGGGTGTACGAAAAAAATTCAGGAAGGGTTGGGGGCTACTGGGTTGATTCTGAGAGCACCGTCTCTCCTGCTCCTTAAAAATGTGACTGAATATTGTCTTCCTGATATATGGCAATTGTTTACCAGCTTTCTAAAAAACATTTTTTGCACTGTACTGGATTGGGCGATGTTCGCTCCACGTGTGTCTGTTTGTTGTCTATTGTTTGTCTTGTTTTGAAAAAAAACCGTAATAAAAAAATTTACCTTTAAAAAAAAAAGAAAATAGCGCCTGCAAACCGACCTGAAACAGCGGCTGCTGTCTCTCCAGTGTGAAAGCCCAGAGGGTTTTCACACTGGAGCGGTGCGCTAGCAGGACGTGAAAAAAAGTCCTGCTAGCCACATCTTTGGAGCGGTGAAGGAGCGGTGTGTATACCGCTCCTCAACCGCTCCTGCCCATTGAAAGCAATAGGGCACCGCAACTATACCGCCGGCAAAGCGCCTCTGCAGAGGCGCTTTGCAGTGGTTTTTAACCCTTTTTCGGCCGCTAGCGGGGGGTAAAACCGCACCGCTAGCGGCTGAATACTGTTGCAAATCCGTAAATAAAGCGGCGCTAAAAATAGCGAAGCTTTACCGCCGACATACCTCCCGCCCCAGTGTGAAAGGGGCCTTAGGTAAGTCCCCAAAACATGGCCCGTTGGGGGTACTCAAGGACCGAGGTTGAGAACCACTGTTGTAAGTTACACATGGCTGCGATCAGTGTGGGCCGGTGGAGATTTTTTTGGGGGGGGCGGCAAACAGTATAAGTTAGCTATTAAAGAGGAAGTAAACCCTGATGGGTGTTACTTCCTCTTTGTTTCCCTGCAAAGGTAAAGCATAATGGGCTACTATGTATCGCATAGTAGCCCATTATGTGACACTTACCTGCAGGAGAAGCCCGCGATGTCCCCGTCTTCCTCGCTAGTAGCGAGCATCCGTTCTTCACCCCTCTTCCTTCCGGGGCCGCGAACTCCGGCTCTGTGACTGGCCGGAGTCCCGTGATGTCGCGTGACGTCACTCCCGCGCAATGCGCGCGGGAGCCGCCTTTAACGGCATGACCCGAGCTAGAAACGGCACAGCGTGCCCTTTCTAACTCCGGCGCATGCGCAAAAGAAATCGCCGTACGGCGATTTGCAAATATCTCCTAGACCGTGCAGGTCTGGGAGATATTTCAAGCACCTACAGGTAAGCCTTAATCTAGTAGGTTAAAGTGGTTGTAAAGGGTTTACAACCACTTTAACCCTTGCAGTGGGGAGTGGGACCCATTGCAAGAGTAACGTTTTTCATCGTCAGAGTTCAGTTTTAAGTCTACTACAATTACTCAGCACCTGCTACCAATACACATGAGTAGCTTAGATGACCCCTAAGCAGATCCTCAGTCATCCAGAGTATCATGTAAGGGATCACTCCATTAAAACTTCCGGGCTGATTTAAAAAAGCATTGAATGGTCAACCGATCATTCACCACACATTCACCAGGTTGTTAGCTGCAGTTGTAAAACACCATCTGATAATTGGTCAGATGAAACCAATCCCTAACGCTAGGTTCATACCTTAGCATTTTTATGACCCGCGATTGCGCAGGCATGGCAGCCCATTTAAATAAATGGGCTGCTGTCCCTGCGCTTGCGAAAAAAAAAAAAAGAAGTGCATTCATCTTTTCAAAAACACGGCTGCAGGGAAATCACATGGTCTTTTTTGCATGGTCTTTCAGTAGCCACTGCAGGTAAGGAGGAGAAGATCCCTGGTGCCGCACATTCACGGAGTCCTATAATAGTGATGGGAGAGATAACCACAGCCTGGGCTCCCGCCAGGCCACACCCCCAGCGCATTTCGCTTGAGCTTCCTGTATTAGAGTGACCCCACTTTGGATGGAGCACAGAGACACCTTTGGAAAGCAGCGTTCTCAGTCTGGAGGGAGGGGAGTGCTAGATGTACTAGCAGATTTAGATACACTGACAACATGGGGCCAAATTCCAGCTCATGCTTTATAAGCTTTTGCAACAACAGTTTTTTTTTCTTTTGGGATTCTCACAATGTGAATGAAAAACTGCAGCAAGTCAGATTCAGCCTCATATTCAGGCTGGAGAGCAATCCCCGGCCATGTAAGCAGAAGGAGCTAGGGATAGTTAAAAAAAAACTATTCATACCAGACCCTTTAGGTTTAGTATGAACTTTAAAGGGGACCCCATGTAAAAAAAAAACATGAACTAGCTTGCGCCCCCACCCACCCTTCTTCACAAACTATACCAGGTAACATGCCCCCAACATAGTTGGTAAGGCTAAATACAGACACCAGTCCATCCAGTTCAATGTGTGTGTGTTGTGTCTCTACCACTTCCCATATCCCTGTATATTGTGTCCAATAGGATGCCCATCTAAGAATTTTTTTAAATTACCGGCATCACCCACTAAAACCACTGATTGTGTAAGGAAGTTCCACATCCTCACCGCTCTAACAGTAAAAAAAAACTTTTGCAGTTTAAGGTTGAACCCAACTTCATTGAGTGGCCACGTGTCTTCTTGAGTGACCTAAGACTGAATAGTTTCCTCCCTATGCTGCAGTCACCATTAAGATATTTGTGTATCGCTATCATATGCCCTCTTAAGCGTCTCTTCTACCAGGGAGAATAAGTTTAATGCGTGTAGTCGTTCCTCATAACTGAGGTCCTCCAGTCCCCTTAACAGCTTTGTTGCCCTTCTCTGGACCCTCTGTAGTTCCAGCGCATCCCTTCTGAGGACTGGTGACCAGAACTGGACGACATACTGGACTAGTGTCTTGTAAAGTGGTAGAATTATAGTTTTATCCCTTAAGTAAAATACCCTTTTTAATGCATTATATATCATTTATGAACAGGTTAAATGGGATTGGTCCCAGGACAGAGCCATGGAGTGCCCCACTTTTTTTTAATAATTGTAATTTTTATTAGTTCAAAAGAAAAGAATATTACAGTACGTATTCAACATAAACATCTCAAGGCAATTATCTGAGAGAAATTAGCACAATTGAAAGGCATTTGGTACATATAAAAGAATACACTCAGGATATTATCAAAACCATAACAGTACGAATTGTATACAAGTCATCAACAAATAAAATTTACAGATTGCAATATGGACCAATACAGGTTACAGAAAAATGTAAGTCAGCTCACAACGAAGGGATCCGTACAGAAAGAAAGACTAATCTTTAATCTCCTGCTCTCCATAACTCGAGGAGTCCCAAAGTTCCCAAACCCTATCAAATTGGATCACTGTGTCGTGAACTTTGGCCGTAAGAGATTCCATTCTCCGAACCTCAGCAATTAGTTGCAGGAACTGCAGATGAGAGGGGGGGGGGGGGTGGACAACCAACACATTGGCCCTTTTAGCAGCCAAGAGTATATATGAGATTAATCGCTTAACAGATTTTGGGACCCCTGGAAAGGGGAGTCCAAGCAAATAGTGGATAGGGTCTAGAGGGAGAGGTAGACTTGTTATAGCCTGAAGGGTGTGCATAACCTCCCCCCAAAATGGCCGTATAAGTGAACAGGTCCAAAATATATGAAAATGTGAGCCTATCTCAGTTTTGCATCTCCAGCATGTAGGAGGGAGGGCAGGGTTTATTCGATGAAGTCTATCAGGGGTTTTATACCAGAACATCAGAATCTTCACTGCCGTTTCCCTCTGAGCTACACATTTAGAGGACTTAAAAATCGAGGACCATATTGCAGTCCACATTTGCAAAGAAATAGGGCGCCCCAGTAGCAGACTCCACTTGCGCATGTATAGGTGTGTGTCAGCCGTTAAATCTTTAGATTCATGTAAAATGTGATATATGGATGATATAAGATGTAATTGATGGGGGCCTTCCGCACATACACGTTCAAAAGGAGTCGGCCTTTCTAGGGTAAGAGTAGGGGACAAGGATTGAAAAAAGTGCCTGACCTGAAGGTAAAAATAAAATAACTTGTGGGGGATAGAATATTTGTTTTGGAGGGTAGCAAAATCAAGAAATTTGCGAGTGACTGGGTTGACCATGTTTCGCAATTGAAACAGTGGAGACTGCATCCATTGTAACAGCCGGCCATAGACCAAACTATCCGGCAATACTGGGTTCAGTAGTACGTTAGTAAGCGGAGGACATAATGATGCAAGCGGAAATCTCGATCTGCATTTGTTCCAAATGGATTTGGTGAATAGCATAGGTGCAAGACACATTCTCTTCAGTATGGGGTCGCCGTGTAAGGGTCTAGACCACACTAAAGAGCATGGATGTAACGGATAAATGACCCCCTTCTCTATCTCCGACCACCTATTAGGGCTGCTCTGACATGACCAGGAAACAACTGCCCTTAAATGAGCGGCGAAGTAATATCTAATAATATCAGGGGCTCCCATACCCCCCTGTGACCTCAAGGAAAATACCACCGAGCTGGCTATCCGATGTGTGCTATTATTCCATATGAACTTCAAAAACCCTCTCTGAAGAGCTTTAAGCTGACTGGTAGGAATGGCTACAGGGAGCGTGTCAAAAAGATAAAGAAGTCTAGGCAACACAGACATGTTTAGTACATTAATTCTGCCCAACATAGTAATAGGATAGGTAGCCCACTGGCGCAAGTTTTTATAAATATCCTGGAATAGAGGGGGGAAATTTGCAGCGTACATAGTATTATATGAGGAAGTAATCTTCACGCCCAAATATGTCAAAGCATGTGAACACCACCTATAAGGGTATGCATTTTGTAATTGCAACAGCAGATCTGGCGGGACATGTATGGGGAGTACTTCTGTTTTAGTCGTATTTATTTTATAGCCCGATATAGAGCCGGAAGTCTGAAGGAGTGCATGTAAGGAGGGGAGTGACGTAAAGGGACTCGTTAATGTCAGGAGGATGTCGTCCGCGAAAAGGGATAATTTATATTCTCTATGTCTCATCAGAACCCCCTTAATATCTGGGTGACATCTAATAGCCTCTGCAAGTGGCTCCAAACAAAGAATAAAAAGGAGGGGGGGACAACGGGCACCCCTGTTTAGTACCATTGGACATAGGTATATACGGGGACAAAAAAGATGCCATTTGTACCTGAGCAGATGTGTCTGTGTACAAGGCCTGGATAGCTTTAAAAAAAGGACCGTCAAACCCAAATCTCTGCAGTATAGAAAACATATAAGGCCAGCTTAAGCGGTCAAACGCCTTTTGTGCATCAAAGCTCAAAATAAGTGTCGGGCGCGGGAATTTGTTTATCAGATCAATCAAGTCCACAGTACGTCTTGTGTTGTCTCCAGCGTGTCGGGAAGGAACAAATCCTACTTGATCTTTGTTAATTAATTTGGGAATGATCTGGGACAGTCTAGATGAGAGAAGTTTTGTGAAAATTTTATAGTCCGAGTTTAATAGGGCTATAGGCCTATAATTATCCGGTAAGGAATGGTCTTTCCCTGGCTTTGGAATCACTGAAATATATGAATGTGTAAACTGGCTATGTGGGATCTCCCCCCGTAAAAGTGATGTATACAAGTTTGTCATATGTGGCATTAGGGTGGGCAGAAAGGTCTTGTAATATAAGTAGGTGAGGCCGTCGGGTCCCGGAGATTTATGCGTGGGTAGGTCTTTGATAATTTTCGTAAGCTCCTCAGAGGTGATAGGGGCATTAAGCTTTTCCAGATCTGAGGAGTTCAACCTCGGCAGGGGAAGATTCTGGACGAATTGGTCAAACCTATCCTGAGTAAAATGGAAATTATTTTCGGGGGTAAGACAATTATATAGTTCTTTGTAAAAGTTACCAAAAACTTTGGTCATAGTTTGGGGACAATGAGTGGGGGTGCCATCTTTTTGGATCAACAATTCAGGGAAAGAGTGGAACGGGCGCGGTCTAAGTTTGTTCACTAGCATCCTATGTGGCTTGTTGGAAAACTCGTAGAATTTTTGTTTCACCCACATAAGAGATTTTGTTGCCTTGCTATATGCTAACGTTTTCAGTTGATTGCGTAGAGCTACAACTCTACGGAGAGCCTCAACCTTTGGGGAGCCCAGAAGACCCCGCTCCGCCCACTTTAAATCAGCTAATAGGGAAATCCGACGACTCTCGCCATCCCTCTTCAGACGAGAGCCCTCAGCAATACATGTACCACGGAAACAGGCCTTGTGAGCCTCCCAAAGGGTAGAGACCTTTTGCACGGAACCCACATTTAGTTCAAAATATTCATTCAGGCTTTTGATCAGTCTATTCCTAATATGGGGTGAACTAAGTAGGTGTTCATTAAGTCTCCAATGGCAAGTCCTAGAGGGCGAATTATGCAATAGTAGTTCCAGTGAAATAGGAGCATGGTCCGACCACGTAATAGGAGAAATGTTGGAGTCTACTAGAAGGGGGAGTAATGGAGATGTAATAAAGAAATGATCTAATCTTGAGTACATCTTATGTGCCATGGAATAAAAGGTGTACTGTCTTTGGGTCGGATGTCTGATTCTCCATGAATCAAGCAGTCTATGTGCTCTGACCAGTTTCCTAAAGGAGGCGGACTGAGACATCACCCGTTGGGAAGGGGTGTCCCCAAAGAGTGTGTGCCTGTGAGACATAATCAGATTGAAATCTCCCCCTAGTATCATGAATGGCTTTGAGTACCGTTGAAGCCTGTCAAAAAAATTGTCCAGAAATACCAATTGACCTGAATTGGGTACATAGACATTGACCAACGTAAATGTAGACGACATGTAATCACAAATCAGGATGACAAACCTCCCCTGGGGGTCGATGTATTTTTCTCTGACCTTTACCGGACATGATTTTTTAATTAAAATAGCCACACCAGCTTTGCCAGAAGGAGCAGATGCCACATAGGAAGTGGAATAGAATTTAGATGCAAATTTCATCGAGCCCCCAGTACGGAAGTGAGTCTCCTGTACTAATATTATGTCCGCCCCAGATCGTCGAAAGTCTTTAAGAGCAATCCAACGTTTTGAAATTGAGTTTAAGCCCTTGACGTTGTGAGATACTATTTTCAAAGCCATATTAAATCAATAGAACTACTGCATTGGGGACCTTGAAAACACATTACCTGTATGACTCTTGACCACAAAGTTGCCCTATACCTTAACAAACAATCAGCTCTGGTATGTTGTAATTGAGATGTATTGGAAGAAAGCAAAAGAAAAATATTAACGAATGAACCCAGGGGGGGTTCTAAACAAAAAAAAACCCATAAGAATCAAAGTTGTTACACCTGAGTAATGAAAAACACTCAGGAATCCCATACCGAAGCCTGGGACCGTTTGGGGCCACTTGGCAACTCCCATCACATGGAGACGTGAAGAGGGGGATCCCCCCGCTCTCCATCAAAAATAAATAAGAAACTCTCATGAAAGTACAACTAATAGGGCTGTCAAAAACACTAGTGGCATCTCAATAAGATAGAAAGAAACTGTCAAAACTTTCAAAAACTTTACCCCATGAGTGAGCAGGATTTGAACTCCAAGTGTCGGGTTTCTTGTCCACTGGTTGTTCAGATTGGCGAAAATAAGCGAAAGAAAACAGCAAGTAGAACACAGGTCAATTATCTGGCACCAGGGTACAGGCTATTTCAGCCAAAAAGAAAAGAATAAAGCCAGCCTTGACTTCTTGACCCTTCAAGGAGGGCGTCTGGAGCCACGATGTGGAGTGGAGAAAGATTTCATCTGTTTTCTGCGGACTGGGGTCCATTCTCTGGAAGGTGTAGTTGGTGCAATGCGATTTTGCTGGGTTGCAGGAATCGGCAACAGATCTTCAGGCAAGGGAGGTAGGCCCAAACTTTTTATGAATGCTTCACCTTCATGCATATCACGGAGACAATGCTGATGACCATCTCGAGGTACAATCAAACGAAAAGGAAACCCCCAGAAGTATGGGATGCGCAGGTTTTGCAGGTGAGATGTGATCGGGCGCAGGTTCCTGCGTTTCGCCAGAGTCACTGGATACAGGTCGTTGTAGATCTGTATTTTAGCCCCATTATATTCAGTAGCTGATTTGTTACGTGTAGCAAGGGTCAAAGCCTCCTTGCTATCATAATAATGAAAACGTACTATGACATCCCTTGGCCTGGTGCCAGCGGGCGGTTTGGGGCCCAGGGAACGATGTGCACGATCCAGGCGCCAATCAATATCTGCGATTCTGGGGGCTAAGGCATTAAACAGTCCCAGCAGGTATTGGCGGAGGTTGTTGTCTCCCACCGACTCCGGTATTCCTCGGAATCTCAGGTTCTGTATCCTCTCCCTGTTCTCCTGGTCCTCTTGTTGTAGTTGGAGTTGTGAGAAAGAGTTTTTCAATGCGGACGTTTCCTCCTCCAATTCCTGCACATAATTGACCAAGTCGTCAAATTTAGACTCAAGAGCATCTGTTCTGTCCCCAATTTGAGCTAGTTCATTCCTTAACTCCTGCGAAAGTTTGCCCATTTCAGCAGCCATGTTGCGTGTCATTTGCATGAGGAGAGCCTGGAGCTTTTCATCCATGAGCTCTGGGGTTAAGATGCTCTGTACAGCATGGGAGGACACTACGGAGGGTGTCCGAGTGCCCCCAGGCTGTGTGTTTTGCGTAGCTTGACTCCCCATATCCTCCATCCCCAGCAAGGGATCCATGGCTGCGAGCGGTTCCGCGGGTGTAGGCAAGGCCGGGGATTGCGGCCTAGTGACGAATCTGTCCATCGAGGTCAGCGTATGTGGGTCTGTTTGCAACTTGTAAAACTGTTTTTGCTGGCCGATTTTACCCATGGGGTGCTGTAAGCTTACCGGATTAAGATGTGCTTACCCCCGTGGCGATTGTTGCTGTGTGGAAGCGTTATAGGGGCCAGGAGAGTGGGCGGGATCCGGAGCTCAGCCTCTACACATCCGCCATGTCCAAGAGCCGCTCATGCGCCCTGGAGTGCCCCACTTAAAACTTCAGACCATTCAGTGGGGTACTTTGACCTCAACAGCATAGGGACAAGGTTCTTTCCAAGGGTGTGCCCCCCTGGCAAGGTAACCCCCATTTTGAGGGCATGTGGCTTGGTAAAGTTTTGGGGGAGGGGGGCAGGAGCATACTCTTGTGCCCCCCCTTTCTTGGCCTGCCAGGCTGCATGCTCCAGGTCTTTTATGGATTTGGGGGGACCTCACACTTTGACCATACCAGACCAGAATGCTTTAGTACATGTCCCACCAGGAAGTTGATTGACAGTCCCTTGCCAATTATCCTAGAAAGTTTTACTGTTAAAATTATAGTCAAAATTTGACTTCAATGGAGTTTGGTTTTTGCACTCAGCCATGCCCAAGTACGTTCAACTCATCATTTTTGATGAGGGAGAAAGAAGGAAATGGAGAAGGCAAAAAAAAAAAAGCTAAATAAATTTCAGTTTTAAAGTATGGATCAAGTGTCCCCATTGAAAGGTTTCCCTTTATTCTTCTTCTGGTGACAGCTGTCAAATTTAATGGTTGCCAGAACGAATTAAGATTGAATCTCCCCAGCAGGGACACAGCCATAAAAACTTGACAGGAGTTATAACTTTTCCATACTAGGTTGTCCGTAACTCTTTTTGCACCATAAAAACCCCAAATACTTGAATAGTATTTTTTCTTTTTGTTTCTTGTTACAGGATATCCTGCACTTATCCAGTCTCAGCCCCAATGGGAAAACGGCTCCACTATCCCCAAACCAACCGCTATGGTCCCGCCAGGACTGGAGTGTCTTGTAGAGGTTGGTAGTACAGCAGCCTATATGAAAGCGGTAGGGGGGTGGCTGAGATGTCTTTTTTTGCTTAGAATCTACTGATAAATGGAACTCTGACAAACAGTATACAGTATATATGATGCAGTCTGTGACTTGTATTAACCACTTCAGCCCCGGACCATTTTGCAGCTAAAGGACCGGGCCACTTTTTACAATTCGGCACTGCGTCGCTTTAACTGACAATTGATCGGTCGTGCGACGTGGCTTCCAAACAAAATTGATGTCCTTTTTTTTCCCACAAATAGAGCTTTCTTTTGGTGGTATTTGATCACCTCTGCGGTTTTTATTTTTTGCGCTATAAACAAAAATAGAGCGACAATTTTGAAAAAACTGCAATATTTTTTACTTTTTGCTATAATAAATATCCCCAAAAAATATATAAAAAAACATTTTTTTTTCCTCAGTTTAGGCCGATATGTATTCTTCTACATATTTTTGGTAAAAAAATCGCAAAAAGCGGTTATTGATTGGTTTGCGCAAAAGTTATAGCGTTTACAAAATAGGGGATAGTTTTATGGCATTTTTAATAATTGTTTTCTTTTTACTAGTAATGGCGGCGATCAGTGATTTTTTTCGTGACTGCGACATTATGGCGGGCACATCGGACACTTTTGGGACCATTGTCATTTTCACAGTGATCAGTGCTATAAAAATGCACTGATTACTGTGAAAATGACACTGGCAGTGAATGGGTTAACCACTAGGTGGCGCTGTAGGGGTTAAGTGTTCCCTATTGAGTGTTTCTTACTATAGCTATAGTTGGGCTTTGTGTCACATGACACTGATCTCCGCTCCGAGTACACAGAGCCGAGATCAGTGTCATTGTCACTAGGCAGAGCAGGGAGATGCTTGTTTACACAAGCATCTCCCCGCTCTATACCTCCGTGAGACGATCGCGGGGATCCCAGCGGCGATCGAGTCCGCGGGACTCGCGGTATGACCCGCGGGCGCGACCACACGGACAGGCATTTAAAGGGGACGTACAGGTACGTTGATATGCCTGTCCATGCCATTCTGCCGACGTATAAGTACAGGAGGTACAAGTGGTTAACATAGCAGATTGGGTTTCTCTTAGTCCCTGTAACTTAGATTTACATTCAAACAGCACAGGCTATAGCCTATTTACATTTGTTTTTTCCCCATTAACACAGAATGAATGTACATGCACTTTCACTGGGCAAATGGCAAATTTTTTATAAATCAACCCTTAAATTAATTGAAACAAGCTTCAAACACAAATCTATATCCAGAGAAAAGGGTTAAAAACAAAAACAAAACAATAATAGGGGGAGGCGCATGCTCAAGGCCACTGTTGACAGACATGCCTTCAGTAAGCTCTGATCCTCACAAGCATTGAACCAAGCCAAATAAAATAATATTGTCTATTGGGCTCAATATCACCTGCTGCTGCTATTTACGACCCAAATATGGCACCTCCCAAGCGTGAGAAGCAAGCTATTGAGCCACTCTATCAAAAAGGCTCTGGTCCAAGCTGCAGCCAAGATGGCGCCTGCTGAATTTGACCTCCCTCATGGCTATCTGTATCTCTACTCCACAGAGAGGATGAAGAGGACAGACATACAAGCTCACCTTCACCTCAAAGGGACATATCAACCTACAAGGACCTGTTGTCTCAAAGAGATAAAATGGTGCATAAGGCTCTCCAGAGAGACAATGTCTAAACAGATGAGAGTGCTTCTCAAAAGAGATCCATCAGCTCAAAGAACGTCTTACATGGAGACAAAAATATACGACCCCTCAGTCATGTTAAACAACCATGACAAATAATAAGAGTGCCTATGAGAAGAAAATACTGCTTACAGAAAAAATGGAGAGCCAAACGGCTCTAGATCGGACTTTGTAGGCAAGATGGACGAGAATATACATAAAAAAGGTTGTATTTGATTAACAGCGAGTCATTTACAAACAGATCCAGTATAGAAAGAGTTAAAGAACATACACTTAACACAAAATACACATAAACATGTAGTGTAAACAAAAGGTTGACACCAAATGGACAGCAGTGAGCCCCTGTGCGTCAACGCGTTTCGCTATTTTGCTTCGTCAGGACACACTCGGGGGTTGTTGGAAGGAACAGGCCTCACTATCTATAATAAAACACATCAATCAGACATTGTATAAAAGTAACATATAAGAAAAACATTAGCCGCTGCCATATCCAGAGGACATACATATAATACACACACCACTACCTTGTCAGCACAAGACTATCCCGACATGGAAATCTCCAGGATGAACCTCAAGACTCATCGTGTGGAAAGGAAGTAATAATCTACCTTCCTCCCCCTTATTTCTCTTTGTTCACTATGTTATTATACTACAACAAGCCCAGCAGAGTGGCTAACTTCCTTTTTTAACCACTTGAGAACCGCGCTATAGACAAAAGACGTCTGCAGCGCGGCTCTCAAGTGCCGGGTGGACGTCCATGGACGTCCTGCTGTGCTACATCCCCCTGCATGGTGCCGAGGGCGCGCGGCAGGGAACAGCTGTGCGGCGCGCGTCACGTGATGCCGATGCGCATGCCTGGCGGCTGCGATGTCCGCCAGGTACACGCGATCGGCTGTTACAGAGGCAGGACGTGGATCTCTGTGTGTAAACACAGAGATTCACGTCCTGTCAGGGAGAGAGGAGACCGATGCTGTGTCCCTTGTACATAGGGACACAGATCGGTCACCTCCCCCAGTCAGTCCCCTCCCCCACACAGTAAGAAACACTAATAGGGAACATATTTAACCCCTTGATCGCCCCCTAGTGTTAACCCCTTCCCTGCCAGTCACATTTATACAGTAATCAGTGCATTTTTATAGCACTAATCGCTGTATAAATGTGAATGGTCCCAAAATAGTGTAAAAGTGTCAGATATGTCCGCCGCAATATCGCAGGCCTGACAAAAATCGCAAATAGCCGCCATTACTAGTAAAAAAATATATATATAATAAAAATGTCATAATTCTATCCCCTATTTTGTAGGCGCTATAACTTTTGCGCAAACCAATCAATATACTCTTATTGCACGTTTTTTTGCCAAAAATATATAGAAGAATACGTATCGGCCTAAACTGAGAAAAAAATAGTTTTTTTAAAAAAAAATTGGGATATTATTATAACAAAAAGTAAAAAAATATTGTGTTTTTTTTTTTTCTGTCTTTTTTTGTTTATAGCGCAAAAAATAAAAACCACAGAGGTGATCAAATATCCCCCCCCCAAAGAAAGCTCTATTTGTGGGAAAAAAATGATAAAAATATAATTTGGGTACAGCGTTGTATGACCGCGCAATTGTCATTCAAAGTGCATCAGCGCTGAAAGCTGAAAATTGGTCTGGGTACGAAGGGGGTTTAAGTGCCCAGTAAGCAAGTGGTTAAGCAAATACCCCTTCCACAAACTCTTTTCCTTGTGCAACCTCCTAACTCTCTTATACCACACCATGGGATATTATGAGGAGAGAGTTACCGCTCAGATGTGACTGGTGACTCATTCACAAGATCCAGAGCCGTGGGTGCAGGCAATGCATATGACAATGCAAAAAATCTGAGGAAAACGCTTGGACAGCCGCACTCCAAAAAAGGTTCTTTTATTTAAAACAAAAGCACAAACATGCCACAGCAAAAAAACAGCAAGTATGAGCTGACGTTTCGCACTGCGATTCAGTGCTTAATCATAGCTATGATTAAGCACTGAATCGCAGTGCGAAACGTCAGCTCGTACTTGCTGTTTTTTTGCTGTGACATGTTGTTTGTGCTTTTGTTTTAAATAAAAGAACCTTTTTTGGAGTGCGGCTGTTCAAGCGTTTTCCTCAGATTTTTTGCATGGGATATTATGGATACCGTTCTTTAAAGCTGGCCACACAAGGGTCAGTTTTTTTTTTTTTGGTTCAATCAGCAGGTTCGCCATTTGCTGTGGATGCGAGAATTCTCCCCACTGTGTCATTGTATTCTGACAGCGGGGAGACCCCCCCACTCGCAAATTACACAGATCAGCACTGTAGCCTATTGCCCGAGGCACTGATCGAGCGGAAATATACCATTGTGGCAGTTGAACAGAAGTCGATCAGTGGAAGTCGTTCGGTAGATCAACTTCTGTTCAACCACAGTAGCCGCACATGGATCGAAGGTCAGCCAGTCCCTACTGAACCATCTGAATTTTGATCCATGTATGGCCGGCCTTAATTCTCCATGCCTTAACCAGGTCCTACGCATACAATGAGACCAAACAGTTGACTACAGAAGAGACATTGCCCAACTGCCTTTGTTCCTTGAAATAATTTAGCTTTAATGCTGCTTATAATGTTTCACCTCAAGCTCTTCTTGGTCAACTCTACCATTTGCCAAGCTGTAAACCTTTACCTTTGCGTTGATATGTTATGGACCATATGAAAAGACAAACTTTTCATGTTTAGAGCACCTGAGCTGCCCGGTCCATATTACGTTGACAACCTAATCAAGCCTTTGGATAGCTGATGCACTTTTGATTGTTCGAACTATCTGTCCTCTCATGTGGGCAGCTTAAGTCTGCTATGTATCCTTCAGGATCAGTTCCAAATCCAAATTGGTGGCAGTGCAGATTCTCCCTTTTGACTAAACTAAACTATACCCTCCTAACAACATGTTGCACTCTAATGCTATTTTTATATCTAGCCTAATCCTATCACTCCATAGCCACTCATCTTCTTCACACCACACCTTCCCAATACCCTCTTGCTCCCTTACATATACCCCCTATTCTTTCCACTTTATGCAAATAGAGACCAAATTACTTGTTAATGCTAATCTGGTCTTAATAATCTATCTATATTATATACCGTATATACTCGAGTATAAGCCGAGTTTTTCAGCCCTTTTTTTAGGGCGGAAAGTATACCCCTCGGCTTATACTCGAGTCAGTACCTAAAAATATTCTTATTCATCGGCCGGCGGCCATTGTTTAAATCTCGCGGCTTTCTTCTGGTCCCTTCCGCGATAGGCGTTTCCAGCAAACACTGTGTTGAGTGTTGCGCCTATCATGGACGTTCTCTTGTCCGACGTCCGTGATTGGCGGAACACTGAACACAGTGCCTGCTGGGAAACGGAGTCTGAGAATGAGAGCATCCCCGTGATAGGCGCAACACTCAACACAGTGTTTGCTGGAAATGCCTATCACGGAAGGGACCGGAAGAAAGCCGCGAGATTTAAACAATGGACGCCGGCCGCGGAATAAGAAGATTTTCAGGTACACTGACTGACTCGGGCACAGGGAGGCTGCAATGGACACAGTAAGGTGGCACAATGAGGTGGCAATGGGCACAGTGAGGTGGCAATGGGCACAGTGAGGTGGCACAGTGAGATGGCAATAGGCACAGTAAGGTTGGGAAATTGGCACAGTGAGGTGGCAATGGGCACATTTCCCCCCCCTAGGCTTATACTCGATTCAATACGTTTTCCCATTTTTTTGTGGTAAAGGTAGGTACCTCGGCTTATACTCGGGTCGGCTTATACAGTACTACAATTGTTGAGTTTAATGCTTGCGAGGGAGTCACTGTGACCCCCTGTGTTGGATCAGCGGAGGAGTATTTCTCTGACCCACAGGCCCAAAACTCCCTGGGCTTTTCGCCAAGCCAACAGAGCTAAATACATGTTCAACCGACAGTTACTGAGGGTTTTATTGTTAAAGAGGAAGTAAACCCCGGTCCACTTTTCCTATTTTACAATTATTAGGTTACTCAAGGTTATTACATTGCTTCTGCCATATATTGTTTTTAAAAACGAGGCCCGCAAATACCCGCAAATACCTTTATTGTAGCGTTTCTTTTCTCTGTATTTTCGGGTATAGAAATTTCCATTACTACTCCTGTTCTTTGAATCTACTTCTGACGTCACTACCGCCCTTACCAGGTCCCTGTTAGAAATCTCACGCATGCGCCGTAGCGCCGTAACCAAGCCTCGATCTGGATAGCGGTTACCGCGGCAACCAGTATAATAGGAAATTAAAATGAATGACAGTCTTGTTTTCACGCCCCTTTTGTGGCGTCTTCTATAGTCACAAGGGGGAGTACAAGGAAGTGTTGGTGGTTGTAAACAGCGCAAGACTTCTCTTCTGTGCCTGACAGAGGGGAAGTTCTCGCATACTGATTTCCGGAAATATAGTGAATGAAAACCGGCAAGCATTACTTGCCGGTTTTCACGCGGTAATCTGCGCATGCGCGGTGACGTTATTGCAATCGAAAAATGACATTTGTACAGAAAATAAAGCGGTGAGTACAGTTACACAGACAGTGAACAGATGCCTGTGTTATGGGTAATATATTTAGCCAATCATGTAAAAGAGGGTTTACAACCACTTTAATCTTATTCTGCAATTCTTATGCACTGTTTTCTCTGTGCTCTGAATCCTATTATGTTTCCTTTTTCTCTTTTCTCACCCCGGTACCCTCATTGGCCACAACATGTTAATCCCAAAACGCCATTATGTCTAACCTTCATGTAATCATCCTCAAAGTTAGGGGTCTAAATTCTCCTAATAAACGCATTATAGCATTGCATTGTCTTCAATACACACAGGTAGATCAAGCCAACACCCAGACAAAATGGAGATGAGTTGTCCTTGCCTTTCATAGATCAGCCCTATATACCTGACTGAAGGAAATCAATGCCCCTGTAGACAGCAAACTACTACTCATGGGCCATCCCCATTAGAAATGTTTGTTATTTGGGGATTCGGATGTATCACAATAGTAACAAATTTGAAGGAATTTTAAATAAATTATAACGAAACGCCAAATTCATTTGTATTCATTCAGATGACTTGATGCGATAGTTTGAGCCTTTTGTTTATGTTCGAAGCCTCTAAAATAACGTAACAACATAATGAATGATCCATAATTATTCAAATCCATTTAGTTTTTATTAGGGTTGTCCTGATACCGGTACTAGTATCGGTATCGGGACCGATATGGAGCATTTGTGCGAGTACTTGTACTCGCACAAATGCTCCTGATGCCTAATCTGATACCTGGGAATGCAACCGGAAGTCGGCGGGGTGGAGAGGGCGGAGCAGAGATCGCGTTTACAGGCTGGCAGCCGTGGAACTATGTAAGCTGGCTGGGGCAGGGGTGCAGGGCGCTGCCGCATATTCCACCCAAAACAGTGACCGGAGAGGTCAAATTCGGTAAAGGAAGTGACGTATTGTGTCTCCGTCGGAGGGTAAACATCACAACGCCCATCTTGGTACACCTTGCACTTGGCTGCAGTAAGTAAGCCAGAAGCGGAAATCTTGTTACACCAAGCCCATATAGTTGGGGCTGGGTATAACAAGATGTCCGCTGCTGGCTTACTGCAGCCAAGCGCAAGGTGTACCAATATGGGTGTCGCAGCATACTTACTAGATGTTAAATGACATGAATGATGAGAGGCAAGGAAGGATTTGGCAATGCTATATGCCATATAGCATTGCCAAATCCTTCCTTGCCTCTCATCAATCATGTCATTTATTATGCCATTGCCAATTAGTGCTGCATTTCAGTGCCCATCAGTGGCTGCCCATAAGAGCCGCCTATCAGTGCCATCTATCAGTGCCCATAAGTGCCACCTGTCAGTGAGCCACCTATCAGTGCCTATAAGTGCTGTCTATCAGTGCCCATAAGTGCCGCATGTCAGTGCCCACAAGTGCGGCCTATCAGTGCCATCTATCAGTGCCCATAAGTGCCGTCCTGTCAGTGCCACCTATCAGTGCCCATAAGTGCCGCCTGTCAGTGCCACCTATCAGTGCCCATAAGTGCCATCTACCAGTGCCCATCAGTCAGTGTCATCTATCAGTGCCCCCTATCAGTGCCCATCAGTCAAACTGTCACATGATATTAAAAAAAAGTATCGGTAATCGGCATCGGCGAGTACTTGAAAAAAAAGTATTGGTACTTGTACTCTGTCTTAAAAAAGTGGTATCGGGACAACCCTAGTTTTTATGTTGCATTAACATTTTTCATTATTATAATAAAATGCACTGCGTATGAAATGGAAATATATTGCAATAAATACAGTTATGTATAAAGTGAAATCAGATGATGATTCCTACTTACTGTGTTTGAGCTGGATGAAGGTGGATCCATCAGAATCTCAGAATCAGAACATAACGAATGAATCTGAAATTCATTTTGTTCCATTCGTTTTGTTATGATTCTGCAATTTGGATGGATCCACCTTCATCCAACCCAAACAGAGTGGATAAGTAATCTCCCAAAATAATGAGTTAACACAAATTAATATAACCAATGTTCCGAAATACGAATCAATTCAGAACAAGGAATATACAAAACCAATCTGTATATAACTTATTACTATTCATTATAATGCTCTTAACTATTTCATGATGTGTATATGACTTTTTGCACTAAATAAACAATGTTTACATAATTGATCGATTCATTTCAAAAGCAGTGTTACTTCATATAAAGTCCCAATTTCCTCCTGTTTCCAAGCATTGGGGATGGAGGCCAATCTTAGGTATTGCCTCACATAAAGTCCCACCCTTTTTCTCCTATTTCATCTTCCGAACAAAGAAATACCAATTTTGGAGGACCATAAGAGCTGTTCTATCAAAGAGAGAAACATTTCATTATTGAAATTATAGAAAGATATACCGCAAGAAGCCTGTGGTTTCCCAAGACCAGTGTTTCTCAACTCCAGTCCTCAAGCCGCCCCAACAGGTCATGTTTTCAGACTTTCCATTATTTTGCACAGGTGATTTGATCAGTTTCACTGCCTAATGCAGGGGTGCCCAACCAGTGGCCCGGGGGCCACATGTGGCCCACGGAGCCCTCTGATGTGGCCCGCGACCTCCTGCTCTGGGATGAAATAGAATAGAATACTGTTATTAAAGGTCATATACAGTACAGGTCCTTCTCAAAAAATTAGCATATTGTGATAAAGTTCATTATTTTCTGTAATGTACTGATAAACATTAGACTTTCATATATTTTAGATTCATTACACACAACTGAAGTAGTTCAAGCCTTTTCTTGTTTTAATATTAATGATTTTGGCATACAGCTCATGACAACCCAAAATTCCTATCTCAAAAAATTAGCATATCATGAAAAGGTTCTCTAAACGAGCTAATAACCTAATCATCTGAATCAACTAATTAACTCTAAACACCTGCAAAAGATTCCTGAGGCTTTTAAAAACTCCCAGCCTGGTTCATTACTCAAAACCGCAATCATGGGTAAGACTGCCGACCTGACTGCTGTCCAGAAGGCCATCATTGACACCCTCAAGCAAGAGGGTAAGACACAGAAAGAAATTTCTGAACGAATAGGCTGTTCCCAGAGTGCTGTATCAAGGCACCTCAGTGGGAAGTCTGTGGGAAGGAAAAAGTGTGGCAGAAAACGCTGCACAACGAGAAGAGGTGACCGGACCCTGAAGAAGATTGTGGAGAAGGACCGATTCCAGACCTTGGAGGACCTGCGGAAGCAGTGGACTGAGTCTGGAGTAGAAACATCCAGAGCCACCGTGAACAGGCGTGTGCAGGAAATGGCAGGTGCCGCATTCCCCAGGTCAAGCCACTTTTAAACCAGAAACAGCGGCAGAAGCGCCTGACCTGGGCTACAGAGAAGCAGCACTGGACTGTTGCTCAGTGGTCCAAAGTACTTTTTTCGGATGAAAGCAAATTTTGCATGTCATTCGGAAATCAAGGTGCCAGAGTCTGGAGGAAGACTGGGGAGAGGGAAATGCCAAAATGCCTGAAGTCCAGTGTCAAGTACCCACAGTCAGTGATGGTCTGGGGTGCCATGTCAGCTGCTGGTGTTGGTCCACTGTGTTTTATCAAGGGTAGGGTCAATGCAGCTAGCTATCAGGAGATTTTGGAGCACTTCATGCTTCCATCTGCTGAAAAGCTTTATGGAGATGAAGATTTCATTTTTCAGCACGACCTGGCACCTGCTCACAGTGCCAAAACCACTGGTAAATGGTTTACTGACCATGGTATTACTGTGCTCAATTGGCCTGCCAACTCTCCTGACCTGAACCCCATAGAGAATCTGTGGGATATTGGGAAGAGAAAGTTGAGAGACGCAAGACCCAACACTCTGGATGAGCTTAAGGCCGCTATCGAAGCATCCTGGGCCTCCATAACACCTCAGCAGTGCCACAGGCTGGTTGCGGGTTACCTGCACTGAGCCATGGGCCCCTTTCACAGGGTCAGTCCAACCCAATTGTACCCTCCATTCACCTCTACGGAGTAGCAGATGTAAATGGACTTGTGTCCGTTTACAAACGCCTACCTCCAATCCAATCCGCCAAAAAAATAAAAAGTAGAGTGGGCTTTATAGAGTAGAGTGGGCTGCCATCCACCCGCTCCGCTCATTGTGGCCCGCAACAGGTTACCAAGTCGCTTAAGTGGCCCTCGCTCTTCAAAAGGTTGGGCACCCCTGGCCTAATGCCTCGTACACACGATCGCTATTTCCGAAGAGAAAAGTGCGATGTGAGCTTTTTGTCGCGACTTCTGACCGTGTGAGTGCTCCATCGCACTTTTTTTGGCAGAATTTCCGACAAGAAAAGATTGAGAGCAGGTTCTCTATTTTCGTGACAGGAAAAATTCCTATCGCGAATCGCGTTCATCTGTATGCAATTACGACACGCAAAAAACACACATGCTCAGAATCAAGCAGAAGAGCCAAACTGCCTATTGAACTTCATTGATCTCGGCTCGTCGTGCGTCTTGTACGTCACCGCGTTCTTGGCGGTGGGAATTTCAGCCAAGATTTGTGTGACCGTGTGTACGCAAGACAATTTTGAGCCGTTTTCCTGCTGGAAAAAAAAAACTGTGGTTTTCGTGTCGGAAATCGCGATCGTGTGTGCGAGGCATTAGTAATTACCACAGCCCTTTCATCTGAGGGAAATCCTGAAAACATGACCCGTTGGGGCGCCTTGAGGACTGAAGTGGAGAAACACTGCCCCAGACTACCAGAGTCTACCCATAACTGGGTCCTTAGCTTTGGTTAGATGACACAAGAGAGACTTCCAAGAAATAACAGTACAGTACATAAAAGCACAGAACAGAAACATGGAAAAAAAAAAAATACAAAAATTAATTTTTTTTAAATCCATGTCCTTATTTTTACTTTCAGGTTGAAGAAGTGATATTAAAGGATAAAGGTAAGAAAAGGCAATGATTCGAGATTATTATAGAGTTTCTGGTCCCTGATGCCGGTCACTTTAACCAGAATCTCTGTACGTTCCAATGAGAGCAATATTTAGAGTTCTACATATCTTTACAAGTTTTTACAGTGGTTGTAAACCCACAAAAAATAAATAAAATAAAAAAACCCTGCAAGACAAAGGCATAATGAGCTAGTATGCATAGCATGATTGACCGGAGCCGTGATGACGTCACGCGCCGGAGCCGCCGGTAACGGCATGTCAGCTGAAGCAACGGCACGAACCGTGCCGTTGCTTCAGTGCACATGTGCTGATGACGTCGGCACATGCTGATACAGGGGAAATCTCCTAAACCGTGCAGGTTTAGGAGATATTTAGGGCAGCTACAGGTAAGCTTTATTATAGGCTTACCTGTCGTAAAAAGTGGATGTAAAGTTTTACAACCACTTTAAATAGCACCAAGGACTTTTGTTGCACATAGGACTCTGCCCTCAAGCAGCTTACAATTTAAGGTCCCTACCTTACAAACCAAGGCCAATTTAGACAGGAGCCAATTAAACTAGCAGTATGTCTTTGGAGGAAACTTCTGCAAGTGCATGGGGAACATGTGTGTAGTTTGACCTCCCAGCAAGGGTGGCGCGGTTTGGAAGCCTCAGCTACATAGTTACATAGTAGGTGAGGTTGAAAAAATCCATCAAGTCCAACCTCTGTGTGTGATTATATGTCAGTGTTACATTGTATATCCCTGTATGTTGTGGTCGTTCAGGTGCCTATCTAATAGTTTTTTTAAACTATCGATGATCCCCGCTGAAACCACCGCCTGTGGAAGGGAATTCCACATCCTTGACGCTCTTACAGTAAAGAAACCTCTACGTGGTTTAAGGTTAAACCTCTTTTCTTCTAATTTTAATGAGTGGCCACTTGTCTTGTTAACCACTTGCCGACCGGCGCACGCCGATGTACGTTGACAGAATGGCACGGGCAGGCAGATTGGCGTACAGGTACGTCCCTTTTAAAGCTGCCTAGTGACACTGTCACCGATGACCGTTCCCGTGATCGGGAACGGTCATCAGTGATGTGTCACATGTAGCCACGCCCCCTCACAGTAAGAATTACTCACTAGGAAAGACTTAACCCCTGCAGCGCCACCTAGTGGTTAACCCCTTCACTGCCAGTGTCATTTTTACAGTAATCAGTGCATTTTTATAGCACTGATCGCTGTAAAACTGACAATGCTCACAAAATGGTGTCAAAAGTGTCCGATGTGTCCGCCATAATGTCGCAGTCACGATAAAAATCGCTGATCGCCGCCATTACTAGTAAAAAAAAAAAAATATTAATAAAAATGCCATAAAACAGTCCCCTATTTTGTAGACGCTAGAACTTTTGCACAAACCAATCAATAAACGTTTATTGCGATTTTTTTTACCAAAAATATGTAGAAGAATACGTATCGGCCTAAACTGAGGAATTTTTATTTTATTTTATGTATTTTTTGGGGATATTTATTATAGCAAAAAGTTCTGATGTAAACAAAGCAGTCCATCGTTCTGTCAGACAGGAACAGAGATCTGTGATTCCTGCCAATCCATCCCCCACACAGTTAGTAAACACACTGAGTGAACACATTTAACCCTTTTGATCACACCTGATGTTAACCCTTTCCCTGCCCGTGTCATTTATACAGTGAGAATGCATTTTTTTTTAGCACTTATTACTGTATTGGTGTCACTAGACCCAAAAAAGTGTCACTTATGCCCTGTACACACGATCGGTTTTACCGATGAAAACAGACCGATGGACTTTTTTCATCGGACAAACCGATCGTGTATGGGCCCCATCTGTCTTTTTTCCATCGGTGAGAAAAAATAGAACATGTTTTAAATTTATTCGATGGAAAGAAAAAACAATAGCAAATTCCGATCGTCTGTGTGGAACTCCATCGGACAAAAAACGCACACATGCTCAGAATCAAGTCGACGCATGCTCAGAAGCATTGAACTTAATTTTTCTCGGCTCGTCGGAGTGTTTCACGTCACGCCGTTTGGGACGGATTTTTGACTGATGGTGTGTAGGCAAGACTGATGGAAGTCGGCTTCATCGGAATTCCGATGGAAAAATCCATCGGATTTGAATCCATAGGAAATCCGATCGTGTGTACAGGGCTTTAGTGTCCAATTTGTCCGCAGCAATGTCGAAGTCCCGCTAAAAATTGCGGATCGCCGCCATTACTAGTAAAAAAAAACAAAAAAAAAGAAAGTCCCTAAATCTATCCTATAGTTTGTAGACGCTATAACTTTTGTGTAAACCAATCAATATACGCTATTTGGGATTTTTTTTTTTTACCAAAAACATATAGCAGAATACATATTGGCCTAAATTGATGAAGAAATTCGATTTTTTTTTATTGGATATGTTTTATAGCAGAAAGTAAACGATATTGTAAACAAAATAATTTTTCAATCGCATTTTTTGGGGAAAAAAAAAAACGGTTTCATGAATTAAAAAATATTAGCCCAATTTTTTTGCATAATGTGAAAAGATGAAGTTACGCCGAGTAAATAGATACCTAACATGTCACCCTTCAAAATTGCACACGCTTGTGGAATAGCGCCAAACTTCGGTACTTAAAAATCCTCATGGGCAACGTTTAATTTTTTTTTACTGGTTACATGTTTTGAGTTACAGAGGAGGTCTAGGGCTAGAATTATTGCTCTCGCTCTAACGTTCAGTGCGATACCTCACATGTGTGTTCTGAACACCGTTTTCATATGTGGGCGGGACTTACATATGCGTTCGCTTCTGCGTGCAAACTACCGGGGACAGGGCACTTTAAAAAAAAAAATTTACTTTAAACTTTTTACTTTGACACTTTAATTTATTTTTTTGATAATTTGATTACTTTTATTCCTATTACAAGGAATGTAAACATCCCTTGTAATAGGAATAAGCATGACAGGTCCTCTTTACAGTGAGATCTGGGGTCAATAAGACCCCACATCTCACCTCTAGGCTTCCTAGCCGAGGCGACGCCGTTTTTTTGAATGCAGAGGCCGGGCGTGATGTCATAACATCACGCCCGGCCGCCGAACGATCATAGAGACTCCGGTGACCATTTTGTCCGCCGGAAATCTCTATGGTAAGAAGCCGGGGCGCGAATCCTGTCACCGACTCACCGATCGCACAGGTGAGTCGGTAGAAGCACTGGAGGGCGGCGGGAGGGGGGGGTCGTCCCCTCACGCCTCCCGTAAAAACGATCAAGCGGCGGAACAGTCGCTATGATCATTCTTACGGTGCACAGAATCGCCGGCTCAAAAAAACGATATCTGAATGATGCCTGTAGCTGCACCCATCATTCAGATATCCCGGCTGAAAGTCAAGGATGTCCAGGGACATCCATCTGGTAGGAAGTGGTTACAGTGGTTGTAAACCCAAAAAAAAATAATAAAAAAAACCCCTGCAGAACAAAGGCATAATGAGCTAGTATGCATAGCATACTAGCTCATTATGAAATACTCATCTTAGATCTAAGCTGTTGCAGCGGTCCCGGCGACATGTCCCCCAGAGTTATTTCCGGGTATCGCGGGCTCCGGAGCCGTGATGACGTCACGCGCCGGAGCCACCAGTAACGGCATGTCGAACCGTGCCGTTGCTTCAGTGCACATGTGCTGATGACGTGGGCACATGATGATACAGGGGATATCTCCTAAACCGTGCAGGTTTAGGAGATATCCGGGGTAGCTACAGGTAAGCCTTATTATAGGCTTACTTGTAGTAAAAAGTGGTTGTAAGGTAAGGTGACCAGATTTTTAAAATGAAATCCGGGGACACATTTTTTTTTTTTACTAGAAATGGCGGCAATCGGCGACTCTCTTCCCGTCGCCGCCGCCACTCGCCTCACAGCCTGTCAAGTCTTACTCCCCAGGCCCCCCGGCTACTACTGGGTGGGGAGCGGAGGAAGATCACTCCACCAGGGAAGGCAAGGAGATAGGCAGGCAGGCGGCTGGTCAAGACATGAGCCAAGGCAGAAGAACATGCGTGCAGAGAGCTGAATGGGCATGCGCCCAAAACTGAAGAAATATTCCCTCCGCTCCGACAAGCACATGATCATCAGAAAGGGGCACTGATAATGGAAAAAATACACCCCCCTAAGCTAGTAGGAGCGGCGGGTGTAATTCAGAATTCTTTTTTTTTTTTTATTCTGCACTGACTGTCTTTAAAATTGCCCCAGCCCCTGTTCAAATCCGGGAACAAAACCGGGGACAGACTTGGTCCGGGGACAGTGTCCTCAATCAGGGGACTGTCCCCTGAAACTGGGGATGTCTGGTCACCCTATTGTAAGGGTTTACAACCACTTTAAATAGCACCAAGGATTTTTGTTGCACATAGGACTCTGCCCTCAAGCAGCTTACAAACTAAGGCCAATTTAGACAGGAGCCAATTTAACTAGCAGTATGTCTTTGGAGGAAAACTCTGCAAGCGCATGGGGA
The DNA here is from genome assembly GCA_029206835.1 of Rana muscosa. Classification (NCBI taxonomy): domain Eukaryota; kingdom Metazoa; phylum Chordata; class Amphibia; order Anura; family Ranidae; genus Rana; species Rana muscosa. The sequence continues at coordinate 353,055,638 of CM055118.1, forward strand.
ACATGTGTGTAGTTTGACCTCCCGGCAAGGGTGGCGCTGTTTGGAAGCCTCAGTTACATAGTTACATAGTAGGTGAGGTTGAAAAAAAGACACAAGTCCATCAAGTCCAACCTCTGTGTGTGATTATATGTCAGTATTACATTGTATATCCCTGTATGTTGTGGTCGTTCAGGTGCTTATCTGATGGTGTGTAGGCAAGACTGATGGAAGTCAGCTTCATCGGAATTCCGATGGAAAAATCCATCGGATTTGAATCCATAGGAAATCCGATCGTGTGTACAGGGCTTTAGTGTCCAATTTGTCGAAGTCCCGCTAAAAATTGTGAAACGCCGCCATTACTAGTAAAAAAAAAAAAGAAAGTCCCTAAATCTATCCTATAGTTTGTAGACGCTATAACTTTTGTGTAAACCAATCAATATACGCTATTTGGGATTTTTTTTTTTTACCAAAAACATATAGCAGAATACATATTGGCCTAAATTGATGAAGAAATTCGATTTTTTAAAACATTTTTATTGGATATGTTTTATAGCAGAAAGTAAACGTTATTGTTTATTTTCTTTTTTTTTTAATTGTCTTTTTCTTTTATTTGTTTATAGCGCAAAAAATAAAAACCGCAGCGGTGATCAAATACCACCAAAAGAAATCTCTATTTGTGGGAAAAAAAGGACATCAATTTTATTTGGGTACAGCGTCGCACGACCGCGCGATTGTCAGTTAAAGTAACGCAGTGCCGTTTCGCAAGAAATGGCCTGGTCATTAAGGGGGTAAAACCTTTCCGGGGGTTGAAGTGGTTAATAACATTCGATTTTGCTGGTATTCACACAGAACTAATGTACATGCAGTTTCATAAGAGGATGAACTTTACAGTTTTTTTTTTTAACAACTTAAGGACCGCCGCCTGTACATTTATGTCGGCAGAGCGGCACGGACAGGCATAAGCACGTACCTGTATGTCCCCTTTAAGATGCCGCCGTGTGGTCACCCGCGCGCTGCCGGCGGCTCGCTTGCGACCCTGCCGCTTTCCCTGTGAGCCCGACCGTGGGTCCTGCGGACTCGATCGCAGCGGGGATACCCGCGATCATCTAATGGAGAGATAGAGCGGGGAGATGCTACTGTAAACAAGCATCTCCCCGCTCTACCTAGTGACAATGACACTGATTTTGGCTCCGTGTACTCGGAGCGGAGATCACTGCCTTGTCACACACAGCCCATCCCCCCTACAGTAAGAAGCAGGGATGAGCCGAACACCCCCCTGTTCGGTTCGCACCAGAACCTGCGAACAGACAAAATGTTCGTGTAAACTTTAGAACCCTATTAAATACAATGGACTCGAACGTTCGAAATCTAAAGTGTTAATTATAAAGGCTAATATGCAAGTTATTGTCCTAAAAAGTGTTTGGGGACCTGGGTCCTGCCCCAGGGGACATGTATCAATGCAAAAAGAAGTTTTAAAAACGGCCGTTTTTTCGGGAGCAGTGATTTTAATAATGCTTAAAATGAAAAAATAAAAGTGAAATATTCCTTTAAATTTCGTACCTGGGGGGTGTGTATGATATGCATGTGAAGTGGCGCATGTTTCCCGTGCTTAGAACTGTCCCTGCAAAAAATGTCATTTTTGAAAGAAAAAAAATGCATTTAAAACTGACTCGCGGCTATTAATGAATTGTCGGCTCCTGGCAATACATACAAAAGTCATTGATAAAAAAAAAAAGCGTGGGGGTTCCCCAGAATTCAATTACCAGGCCCTTCAGATCTGGCATGGATTTTAAGGGGAACTCCACCCCAAGTTTAAAAAAAAAATGGCGTGGAGTCCCCCTAAAAATCCATACCAGACCCCTTATCCGAGCACGCAACCTGGCCGGCCGCAGGGGAAAAGGGGGGGACGAGAGAGCGGCCCCCCCTCCCTCCTGAACCGTACCAAGCCACATGCCCTCAACATGGGGAGGATGTCCCCATGTTGATGGGGACAAGGGCCTCATCCCCACAACCCTTGCCCGGTGGTTGTGGGGGTCTGCGGGCGGGGGGGCTTATCGGAATCTGGAAGACCCCTTTAACAAAGGGGACCCCCAGATCCCGCCCCCCCCTATGTGAATTGGTAACGGGTACATTGTACCCCTACCATTTCACGAAGAAAGCGTAAAAAAAATGTTTAAAAAAACACACAAACACCTTGAAAAAGTCCTTTATTTAAAAAAATAAATAAATAAACATTCCAGCGATGAAATCCAGTGTCCCGCGGCGATCCCGATGTCCAGCGCTGTCCTTCATTGGTTGTGCCTGAGCGGACCTGATGGGGAACTCCCTCTCAGTATTTTAAATGTATAGACCCGCCCCTTCTAAAGTTCCCCATCAGGTCCGCTCAGCGGACGAGATGCGGAACATGAGAAGGGGCGGGTCTATACATGTATTACCAAAGTGAGAGCAGTTCCCCATCAGGTCCGCCCCCTCGGTATGTCAGACCCGCCTACGTCATTGGCTTGAGCGGGGAACTTCCTTCACTATGTAAATTTAAATTTACATAGTGAAGGAAGTTCCCCGCTCAAGCCAATGACGTAGGCGGGTCCGACATACCGAGGAGGCGGACCTGATGGGGAACTGCTCTCACTTTGGCAATACATGTATAGACCCGCCCCTTCTCATGTTCCGCATCTGGTCCGCTGAGCGGACCTGATGGGGAACTTTAGAAGGGGCGGGTCTATACATTTAAAATACTGAGAGGGAGTTCCCCATCAGGTCCGCTCAGGCACAACCAATGACGGACAGCGCTGGACATCGGGATCGCCGCGGGACACTGGATTTCACCGCTGGAATGTTTTTTTTTTTTTTTTTTAAATAAAGGACTTTTTCAAGGTGTTTGTGTGTTTTTTTAAACATTTTTTTACGCTTTCTTCGTGAAATGGTAGGGGTACAATGTACCCCTTACCAATTCACATAGGGGGGGGCCGGGATCTGGGGGTCCTCTTTGTTAAAGGGGTCTTCCAGATTCCGATAAGCCCCCCGCCCGCAGACCCCCACAACCACCGGGCAAGGGTTGTGGGGATGAGGCCCTTGTCCCCATCAACATGGGGACATCCTCCCCATGTTGAGGGCATGTGGCTTGGTACGGTTCAGGAGGGAGGGGGGGCCGCTCTCTCGTCCCCCCCTTTTCCCCTGCGGCCGGCCAGGTTGCATGCTCGGATAAGGGGTCTGGTATGGATTTTTAGGGGGACTCCACGCCATTTTTTTTTTAATTTGGGGTGGAGTTCCCCTTAAAATCCATGCCAGATCTGAAGGGCCTGGAATGGATATTTGGGGGAACCCCACGTCAATTTTTTTTTTATTTGCGGCGGGGTTCCCCTTAATATCCATTCCAGACCTGAAGGGCCTGGTAATTGAATTCTGGGGAACCCCCACGCTTTTTTTTTTTATTTTATCAATGACTTTTGTATGTATTGCCGGGAGCCGACAATTCATTAATAGCCGCGAGTCAGTTTTAAATGCATTTTTTTCTTTCAAAAATGACACTTTTTGCAGGGACAGTTCTAAGCACGGGAAACATGCGCCACTTTACATGCATATCATACACACCCCCCAGGTACGAAATTTAAAGGAATATTTCACTTTTATTTTTTCATTTTAAGCATTATTAAAATCACTGCTCCCAAAAAAACGGCCGTTTTTAAAACTTCTTTTTGCATTGATACATGTCCCCTGGGGCAGGACCCGGGTCCCCAAACACTTTTTAGGACAATAACTTGCATATAAGCCTTTATAATTAGCACTTTAGATTTCTCCCATAGATTTTTCGAATTTGCCGCGAACACCCCAATTTGTTCGCTGTTCGGCGAACGGGCGAACAGGCAATGTTCGAGTCGAACATGAGTTCGACTCGAACTCGAAGCTCATCCCTAGTAAGAAGCACTCCCTAGGCACAGTAAGTTGTGTTCTGACAGCTGATGTGTGCGGACGTGTGTCTCAGCAGCTCCTGCCATCCAGGAGCAAGTACTCGCTCTCTCGCTCTCTCCCTAAGCAAGCTGGGCCACGACCGCCCCTCGACCCGGGCCTCCCCCAGATCAGCTCCCTCAGTTCCCCAGTCCATCTGCACGCCGCCCGCAGCCGCTGTCTTTACCTGCCGCCTCCCGGGCGCCCCATCTAGGCCGCTAGACCCGCAGGAAAGACCGCGGCTGGGGCCTAGCATCGGCCACCCGTGGAGCATCTTTTACCCAATTCTCTCCCCAGCAGGACCCGCCAGCCTCACTCACCTGAGCTCCCGATCAGCCGCCATCGGGCACCCGCAAGACGCAACTTTGAGCCGCCTGAGCCCTCAGGAAAGACCGCGGCGCGGGCCTAGCTCCAGGCCGCGGCGGCCATCTTGGTACACCCAGCCCCTGCAACTGTACCTGTTCCCAACTCCCTCAAGCTTTCCAGCCAAGGCGGCCATCTTGGTACACCCAGCCCCTGGAACCTGTACCTGCTCCCGACACCCCTCAACTTTCGGCCGTACCCACAACAGTGGACTCGTCTGGTACAGGCCAACTGCCCCTACCCCCCAGGTGTCCACCCATAAGCAACAGCCTGAAAGACAAACCAAGGTTACAGCCTGGTAAGTAGCGGCCATCTTGCTACTCCCAAGTGCTCACCTCCAGCCCCCTGACATCCTCCTGCCACCCCCCCCCCTTCATCCACACCATCATCATCTGAACATCCGCATCAGCTTCCCATTCTGCACTGCAGTCTTTTTTTGGTAACCGGACAACCAGGTAAGCACATTGGGCATACCATATCAGGAAGTTGATACAGGGTTTGCTGATCGCCTCTCGGGGGGTCAGGAAGGAATTTTCTCCTGGCTGGAGCAAATTGGCACAGGCTCAGCAGGGTTTTCGCCCTCCTCTGCATCAACTGGGGGAGGTAGATTGGGGTCCCACCATTTTTTTTTTTTTATCTTTAGCATCACCAGCGTACCATCATCGGTATCATCATCTTATCATCCGGGATCACCATCACATCATCCCATCACCATTAGTAGTTTTTCCACCATGTTCAACATTAAATATTCAGCGGACTCCCTGCGTAGCCTAATAATTACCGCCACCCAAATTGGCACAGGCTCAGCAGGGTTTTTGCCTTCCTCTGCATCAACTGGAGGAGGTAGATTGGGGTCCCACCATTTTTTATTTTTTTTATCTTTAGCTTTACCAGCGTACCATCATCAGCATCGTCATCTTATCATCCGGGATCACCATCGCATCATCCCATCACCATCAGTAGTTTTTCCACCATGTTCAACATTAAATATTCAGTGGACTCCCTGCGTAGCCTAATGAATACCGCTGCAAGACTACCAACCTCCATCCAAAAAATACTGAGGAAAGAACACCTGCTAAGAATCAATCGATCGCCAAAAACAAGATAGCATCACTTTAACTACAACATCTATCATGCGCCCTGATCAACACCAGATCTGCAGTCAAGCACAGACAAGAAATCCACAACTTCATCACCCAAAATTACATAGATTGCCTCTTTATCACGGAAAGCTGGCTAACACCTGACTGTAACACCATCCTAACAGAATTGGTGCCTGAGAACTACTGCATCCTAACCAAGCACAGAATAGGACAAAGAGGAGGAGGCCTAGCAGTAGTGATGAGCCGAACACCCCAGGGTTTGGTTCGCACCAGAACCAGCGAACGGACCGAAAGTTTGCACGAACTTTAGAACCCTATTAAATACAATGGATGCGAACGTTCAAAATCTAAAGTGCTAATTATAACGACTATTATGCATTTTATTGTCCTAAAAAGGGTTTGGGAACCCGGGTTCTACACCAGGGGACATGTATCAATGCAAAAAGAAGTTTTAAAAACGGCCGTTTTTCTGGAGCAGTCATTTTAATGATGCATAAAGTGAAAAAAAAAAAGTCAAATATTCCTTTAAATATCGTACCTGGGGGGTGTCTAAAGTATGCCTGTGAAGTGCCACGTGTTTCCCGTGTTTAGAACTGTCCCTGCACAAAATTACATTTCTAAAGGAAAAAAAGCCATTTAGAACTGCTTGCGGGTGGGGCGTGGCCTGACGCGGCATGTGAACAGACCTGTTCGACGGAGCTCCCGCTGTAGATCCTGTCTGTGATCCTTTCCTCGCCACCTACAACGCCCGATTCAGCCAAAACCTGCGCCTAAAGACCCCCAGAGACCCCCGGTTCCAGCGGTGCTCGACAATCCCGGCATGATGACCCGGGGAAACAAAGGAGACGCCGCGGCTGCGGCCTCCCAGGCCTTCCAAGATGGCGCCTGGATGTCTCAGTCTCTGCCTCCCAGGACTCCACGAGGGCAGGAGAAGAAGACGGAGCTGGGGGGTAAGTCCAACAAAGCCCCTAAAGGGACAGACCAAACGAGAGACATATTATATTATGCCAGGAAACTGACAGGCCCGGAGGATTCCCTGCAGACTGTTGCACAGGGTCATACAGTGCCCGCAGAGCAGGCTGAGCAGGGACACACTGACATGCAGGAAGCTGAAGATGAAGAAATGGAGTCAGCCCCTGGTTCTGTTCCAGCCTTGCTTGACCAGCAGACAGAGGACAGTCCCCTGCCCACACTCAGTGAAATCCTGCATGCAGTTCACAGGTGCACTGCCTCAGTGGATGCCCTGAAGGAGAGATTTGGGGGGCTGGAGGAGAAAGTTAATCTCCTGAGACATGATATACAGAAGGTCAGGGAGAGGACCACGGCCGTGGAGGGCAGAGTCAGTGATATAGAGGATCAGATGCCACACATGACCCGGGAAATGAGAGTCACTGCTCAGCAGGCACGCCAGGCCTTTGATCGCCATGATGAGATCGAAAATCGCCTGAGACGCAACAATGTACGCATTGTGGAGCTCCCAGAAAAGGTGGAGGGCAGGGACCCCACGACGTTCATAGAAGGCTGGCTACAGGAGACCTTTGGTAAAGAGGCTTTTTCTCCGATTTACACGGTGGAACGGGCGCACAGGGTGCCACCTCGCCCCCTCCCCCCGGTAATCCCCCGAGATCCATGCTTGCTAGACTCCTTAACTACAGGGACCGGGAAGTGATACTTCGAATGGCCAGAGAAAGGGGGGCTGTACATTTTAACGGAGCCCGGATTTCCTTTTATCCTGATTTCTCTGCAGAAGTGCAACGCAGAAGATCAAAGTTTATAGATGTCAAGAAAAGGCTGCAGAGGCTTCAGCTATCCTATGCCATGCTATACCCAGCCAAGCTTCGCATAACAGCCAGAGATGAGGCCCACTTTTTTGAGAATGCACAGGATGCTGCTGACTGGCTAGACCGCAACGAACAAGACATCCGCAGGAGGGGACCGGAGAATGGTGCAGGTTGATGCAGACAATCCTATCTATATCAAGAGCAATCCGGGTAAAGAAGTGCTGTTGCTGAAATGATGTCACTATGAGAGGACCAATACCTACTTGAAGATACCAGCGAATAGTTTTCCACTAACTTTTCTGTTTTTTTTTTCGCTGACCTGAGTTTATGGGTGGAGTGTGTCTCTGCACCCCCCCTATGTACTGTTTGCTGCCATGGTGGACATGGCTTATGTTTTTGTGCCCTGTTGGCACTAGAAATGCCCGTGTTGCTATTACTCAACACCGGTGGGGAGTCCCCAGTGACGCCCTGTTGGCAGTCCAGGAGCCACCGGCAGATGCAGATAAGTTTTACTGTTCTTGTTTTTCTTATGCTTCCTACTTCTATTTTTACTGTACTGACACCAAAGCGCCGTTGCGCAGGAATTTCTGCCACAGTTTCTGCAGGATTTTTTTTTCTTTCCTAAGGTACTGTACTGTTCTAACTGATGCACCACAGTCAAAGCTGTTTGAACCACAGGGCTGTTTTTTGCTAGCTGGATGGGGGGATGCAGGACTGTTGCTCTCTTCTGGGTACTCCTCCCATTCAGACAGAACTCTTAGTATACACTCACCATGTCTTCTACACCCATAGTGTCGTGGAATGTCAGAGGGGTAAATGATCCTCTGAAAAGGACCATGATATTCACTGTATTGCGTAAATTTCACCCGGCCATAATTGGCTTACAGGAGACCCATCTATTGAAAGACACGACTAGTTTATTGGGATATGCGTGGGTAGGGCAGGCCTATCACTCCACTCACTCCGCCTTTTCACGCGGAGTGAGCGTATTGATCCACAAGGCTCTGGTATACCAGGAGTTAGATTCGCTTATTAATATATCTGGGAGATTTGTATTTCTTTATTGCAAACTGTTTACCGTTACTATGATTCTGGCGTTTGTATATGTGCCTCCACCTTTTTCTAGAGAGGTGCTGCAGTTGCTGCTGTCTTACCTGGCAAACAAGCCTGATGTCCCACTACTGCTGCTAGGGGACTTTAATTGCTACCTAGACCCTAAATTGGATAGACACCCCCCGGTGATGCCCCCTAAGGGCAACCGGGGTACGGCTCTTGGACGCCTGATGGAGGAGGTGGGGTGGGTTGACATCTGGCGGGTTAGGAACCCCAAGTGTAAACAATTCTCCTGTTTCTCCAAGTCGCATGGTTCCCTCTCCCGTATAGACCTGTGTCTGGGCACTCCCAACATGGTTAGTTGCACCTCTAAGGTGGAGTATTTCCCACGGGGGGTATCAGACCACTCTCCGCTAGTACTTTGGCTGGTAACTCAACCGTCTAGCTCCCTACCTAGAGCCCCATGGAAACTGAATGCTTATTGGCTCAAACTGTTTACATCCCCAGAACGTATTGAAACCAAGATTGAAGTCTTTCTCCGGGCCCATGAGCACTACCTAGACCCACTGCTAAAATGGGAAACTTTGAAAGCCTATCTTAGAGGGGTATTTATCGAGGAAATACACATTGTCAGGAACAACTCCTCTGCCTTGGTGGAGCGGGTGGGAGACCAGGTGAGACAGCTGGAACTCGCTTATGTGACTAGCCCCACTGACTCAGCCAGGGAGGCTTGGATGTCGGCCCAGGACTCTCTGGAGCGTCTGCGATCCTCAAAGGCAGAGCGGAAGAGGTTCTTTACCAAACTTGCATTTTATGAGGAAGGGGAACAAACTGGGCGATTGCTGGCCAAGATAGCGAGGTCTCAAGCACAATCCCCGGCCATCGGTGCTATACGCGCCTCTACGGGTAAGGTGGTTAATACCCCTGAAACCATTATATCCGAGCTGGCATCCTTCTATGAAGGCCTTTATGGATCGAGGGATGCCTACTCGGATGCGGACCTTGAAACATACATGGCTAGTATTGATCTGCCTGCTCTCTCCACATCTGCCAGAAAACAGTTAGATGCACCAATTACTCTGGGCGAGCTGCAACTAGCGGCAAGCTCTTTTCCTACATGTAAAGCCCCCGGAGAGGATGGCCTGCCCATAGAAGTGTACACTCAATTTGGGGAGCACTTGTTACCTGAACTATTGAAGGTCTTTAACGCCGCACTAGAGGGTGGTCAGCTGCCTGGTTCCATGGCTAGGGCTAATATTATTTTACTGTTGAAGCCGGGGAAGGATCCGGTTGACCCTGGCTCCTATAGGCCTATATCGTTGCTGCAGAGCGATGTAAAAATCCTGGCAAAGGTCCTGGCGCGCAGGGTTAACGGGATAATCACGTCTATTATCCACCCAGACCAGGCTGGCTTCATGCCGCAGAAGTCCACCGCCACCAATTTGAGGCGCATGTTCTTGAACATGCAGGTGCAGGCAGACAATGGGGGCCGTAGGGCGCTCTTATCCCTTGATGCCAACAAGGCATTTGATAGTGTCAGTTGGAGGTTCCTCTGGGCGACGTTGGCCAAGTTTGGCTTTGGGGACAAATTGATAGAGTGGGTCAGGCTGCTGTACGCGTCCCCCCAGGCGACCATTAGGGTCGCGGATAGGATGTCACCGGCCTTTGCTCTGGGTAGGGGGACGAGGCAGGGATGTCTCCTGTCCCCCCTGCTCTTCGCGATCGCTATAGAGCCATTGGCAGCCCTGATACGGGCTAGTGCCCGCGTCCGGGGATTCCAATACGGCACGCTGCAAGAAAAAATCATGCTGTACGCGGACGACATGCTGCTGTTCCTGGAGGACCCCACGCACTCCATCCCCGGGGCTATGTCAATAATAGAGCAATTCGGCCACTACTCGGGATTGACCATTAACTGGTCGAAATCCGCCCTGATGCTGTTGGATGAGGATGGTGGGGTAGCCCTGCCGGACTCTTGTCCCATCCCAGTTGTATCTAGCTTTAAATATTTGGGGGTGCAGGTGTCGCCCAGGCTGGGGGACTACTGCTCCCTTAATGTGCACCCATTGCTGTCCCGGTTTAGGGACAAAATTAATACCTGGAACACCCTAAAAATGTCACTTGCAGGTAAAGCCAATCTGATCAAAATGATTTTAATGCCACAACTACTCTACTTTCTCCATAACTCGCCTGTAGTGATACACCTGAAAATCTTCCGAATAGTGAACACTCTCTTCTGACGGTTGGTATGGCATACTAGGCCCCCTCGGATTAGACTGGAACACTTGCAGCGGGCCAAGGACAGTGGGGGGCTGGCGGTTCCCAATCCTTGGCTGTACTACATAGCGGCCCAGTTACAGCATTCGATCGGCTCTATGTCCCAGGACCCGGGGAGCTCGGCGGCACGACTGATGCTATCAGCCACTGGCGCTGAGACTATCCCGATGGGGCTGGAGGCGCAAATGTTCCTAAAATCCAACAAGCAGACCCCGACGCTCGCACTTATCCAAAAAGTCTGGAATAAGGGCCGACAACTCCAGGGAGTGCAGGGATTCACGGAAGACAGCCCAATATGGGGCAATAGGTCTTATGTGGAGTTGGTGAAGCTGCAGCAGGGGCCCAGATGGTGTGCCCATGGTGTGGCTCTGCTGTCCCACATTTTCGTTAACGGCAGGCTTCTCACTTTCCCCGAACTGCAGGCCAGATTTGACCTCCCAGCTCATATGCATTATTACTACATGCAGCTTCAACATGCGGTTGCGGCACACGGGAATGCGGTGGAATGGGTTCAGTCGCCCACCCCGGTGTTCCGTGTGCTGCACACTAGCACTGAAACAAAAGGATTTATCTCACAATGCTACCAGATGTTACTGGCAAGTCACCTACAGGCATTCCCGAGCAGGGCGGAATCCATGTGGGAGAAGGACATAGGTACACTGTCAGGGGACCAATGGGAGGAGGCGTGGCAGTCAGTCACTACTTGTTCTTTAAACGTTGCGCAGAAAGTGTCACAGCTATATATATTATTGAGGGTACATTACACCCCGCTGAAATTATATAAGATGGGTAAGCTCGGGGACCCTGTGTGTGGTAGATGTCAGAGGCACAATGGAGATCTCATTCATCTCCTGTGGAGATGCCCTAAGCTTCACAGGTATTGGACTGAGGTGATGGGTACAATAAACAGAGTGTTTCAAACTACGATCCCTTTGGACCCTAAGTGCTGCCTGCTGGGGATCTTGGAGGAAGCGATCCCTGGGGAGTTGACCAGGGTCGCGGTCTCTAGGGCCCTGTTTCAGGCCAGGAAGCTTATTTTGATGGGTTGGAAGTCGGTCTCACCGCCTACCACCACCTCTTGGGTAGCACACATGGGGAATACTCTTATAATGGAAAAGTACATAAACCAGCACAGGGGAAGCCTGGGCAGGTTTGAGAGAATTTGGTCCCAATGGCTTGATACCCCTGGCCTGAGCCCCAGGGAGCTGATGATGTCCCGACTTTTGCAGTAAATTTGAAACCAAGCGGCCAAGGATTAATATGCTTATATATGCAAGATTGTGGTGCTGTTCTTATGTGATCTTATATGTTGTTTTACAGTTCGCCAGCAGAGGGAAACCTTTGCTATTTTTTGTACAATGGAAACTGTTGTGATCTATCTGGTGTTCAATAAAAACCTTTTTGATTAAAAAAAAAAGAACTGCTTGCGGCTTTAATGTAATGTCTGGTCCCTGTGATATGGATGAAAATCTTTAAGAAAAATGGCATAGCTACCCGATCACAGCCCCCCCCCTACCCCAGCCCATTACCAGCCCCTTTGGGTCTTGTATGGATATTAAGGGGAACCCCGCACACAAAATAAAAAAGGCCCTATATACTCTGAACAGCCGTATACAGGCGGTGCATACAAGACAGGGACTGTAGATTTGTTCTTATGTAGAATCTGTTTGTAATTTTGAACAGGTACATTGTGTAAGTGTAGCTCCAGGCAAAAAAATCTATTTTTAAGCTTTTTGGAAAACATAGGGAAGGGTTATCACCCCTGTAACATTTGTTTTGCTGTCTGTGCAGTGTGCACCTGTTCAGAACAGTTCACCTCACTTTCCGTCCTAATGACCAATGTTTTTTGAAAATTTGGGGTTTTTATTGAAACAAGAATTGGTGATAAAGCATCAGTGGAGAGGAGACACTTTTTTCCCATATTAACTCTTACAGGAGAGAATTTGCCTTCCTAGAGGTAGATTTCCTCTCACTTCCTGTTGTATCCTTCCGTTTGCAAGGAGGAGTCGTTTGTAAGTTGGATGTTTGAAAGTAGGGGCCTGCCGTATATACTCAGCTGAAATTTGCCCCTTACATGTTGGTGTTGCCACAAGACTGTGAGCCCTCACAGTTACTCTTGGTGGGCGCATGAATGGGCCCTGCTGTGAATTATTAGATCAAGAATTGTAATTGCATGCCCCTGTTAAACAGGGGCATAAAAATTGGGCCTTTGGTGGTGGTGGTGGTGGTGTTGACACAACACTGTAAGGCCTCACAGTTAGTCTTGGTGGGCGCAGGAATGGGCCCTGCTGTGAATTATTAGATCAAGAGTTGTAATTACATGCCCCTGTTAAACAGGGGCATAAAAATTGGGCCTTAGGCACTGGTGCCACAACACTGCAACCCCTCACAGATACTGTACTTGGAGCACAGCAATGAGCCCTGTTGCAAAGTATTGCATCGAAAATTGTAATTACACGCCCCTGTTAAACAGGGGCTGAAAAATTGGGCCTTAGCCACTGGTGCTGGTGCCACGACACTGCAACCACTCCCAGATACTCTAGTTGGAGTGCAGGAATGAGCCCTGCTGCAAAGCATTGCATAAAAAATTGTAATTACATGCCCCTGTTAAACAGGGGCTGAAAAATTGGGCCTTAGCCACTGGTGGCGGCACCCAGAAACAAAAATGTTCTTCCAAGCTATCATCATCAATCGGATCGTTGAGGAGGAGGAGGATAGTCAGTCAACATAACAGGACAGTCTCTCAGCATCAGCATCAGTCTTGAAGGGATGTGACATTTGAAAATAAATTAGTCTGTTATATCAGCTTCAGGTGTTTGGTAGCTGGTGGTGATCCAAGACTGGTTCATCTTTATGAAGGTCAGTCGATCAACAGAGTCGGTGGACAGGCGCACCCTGTGATCCGTAACAAATCCTCCAGCAGCACTGAATGTGCGTTCTGAAAGAACGCTGGATGCAGGACAGGCCAGTATCTCAATTGCATACTGTGCAAGCTCTGGCCAGTGATCCATCCTCAAGACCCAGTAAGCCAGAGGATTTTCGGTGGGGAAGGTGTCCAAGTCTGACCTTGCCCCTAGGTATTCCTGGACCATGTATATCAGACGCTGGCGATGGTTGCTGGAACCGATCATACCTTGGGGCTGCGGACTAAAGAATTGTCTGAACGCATCGGTCAGATGGCCACCTTCCCCACCGCTCCTTCTTTGACTGACCGAAGCCTCAGCAACTCGTTGTCCAGGACCAGGAGTTTGTAACCTCCCAGTCTCTGGGAACGCGTTGCACAGACCTTTCTGCAAGGCCTCCCGGAGTTGTCTCATCCTGTGCTCCCTCTGCAAGGGTAAGATAAGGTCCGCAACCTTACCCTTGTACCGTGGATCAAGGAGAGTGGCCAGCCAGTAATGGTCCCTCTCCTTGATCCGAAGAATTCGAGGATCCTTCCGCAGACTTTGCAGGATCAGGGAGGCCATGCAGCGTAGGTTAGCTGAGGCATTCGGTCCGGAGTCCTCTGGGTCACTAAGGACGACATGATCCGCAGCCACCTCCTCCCAGCCACGTACAAGTCCACTGGTTTCTTGGGACTGTAAATCATCCCTAAAAGACTGCTGCTGATGATGCTGAGTGCCAGGCTCCACCTCCATGCTGACACAATCTTCCTCCCCCTCCTCCTCCTCCTCTTCTTCCTGTGCGATGGGTGGGACAGAAGGAACACTGTCTGGGTAAAGGGGGCCTTGAGAGGCAAGGAAGTCCTCCTCTTCCTGCCTCTGTTCTGCCTCAAGTGCCCTGTCCATTATTCCACGCAGCGTATGTTCCAACAGGTGGACAAGAGGTACAGTGTCACTGATGCATGCACTGTCACTGCTCACCATCCTCGTGGCCTCCTCAAATGGTGCCAGGACATTGCATGCATCCCTGATCATGCCCCACTGGCGTGGTGAAAAAAAACCGAGCTCCCCTGACCCTGTCCTGGTGCCGTAGTCGCACAGGTACTCATTGATGGCCCTCTGCTGCGTGTGCAGCCGCTGCAGCATGGCCAACGTTGAGTTCCACCTGGTGGGCATGTCACATATAGGGGGTTCTTGGGCAGGTTCAACTCCTTTTGCAGCTCAGCCAGGCGAGCACTGGCATTATAAGATCTGCAGAAATTCACACAGACTTTCCTGGCCTGCCTCAGGACATCCTGTAAGCCCGGGTACCTGCCCAAGAACCGCTGCACCACCAGGTTAAGGACATGAGCCACACAGGGCACATGGGTCAGTTGTCCCTGTCGGAGAGCGGAGAGGAGGTTGGTGCCATTGTCGCAAACTACCATTCCTGGCTTAAGCTGGCGTAGCGTCAACCACCTCTCGGCCTGCCCCTGCAGAGCAGACAGAACTTCTGCCCCAGTGTGGCTCCTGTCCCCCAAACACACCAGCGCAAGCACGGCATGGCATCTTTTTGCCTGCGTACTTGCGTAGCCCCTTGAACGCCTACAGAGCACCGCTGGTTCCGAGGACAAAGCACAGGAAGAGGCCACGGAGGAAGAAGAAGAGGAGGGGGTGGAGGACAGAGGTGTGTCACAACCAGTAGTAGCATTTTGGAGGCGTGGCGGTGGAACAACCTCCAACACTACTGCACCTTGTCCTGCATCCTTCCCAGCTGCCAAAAGAGTGACCCAATGGGCCGTGAAAGAAAGGCAACATCCCTGTCCATGCCTGCTGGACCATGAGTCAGCGGTAATATGCACCTTACCGCTGACCGCCCTGTCCAGCGAGGCCAAGACATTGCCTTCCACATGCCGGTAGAGAGCCGGAATCGCCTTCCGTGAGAAAAAGTGGCATTTGGGAACCTGCCACTGAGGAACCGCACATTGCACAAACTCACGGAAGGGGGCCGAGTCTACCAACTGAAAAGGCAGCAGTTGAAGCGCTAGCAATTTAGCCAAGCTAGCATTCAACCGCTGGGCATGTGGATGGCTGGGAGTGAACTTCTTTCGACGGTCCAGCAGCTGGGGCAGGGAAATTTGCCTGCTAGAATCGGACGTCGGTGTACTGCTAGCAGAGTGCCCGCAAGTACTTGGCTGTGACACACCTAATTCTACACCTTCATTCCTCTCAGAGCAGGTTTCAGAGAGGACTGAAGGTATAGTGGGGTTGGAGATCCCAGCTGATGCGGTGCAGGAAGAGGTCAGCTTTGTTCTTTGGTGTGGGTCTTTAAGGTAGGCTTGCCAATGAGCTGCATGGCAGGTCAACATATGTCTGGTCAAGCATGTGGTGCCCAAGCGGGTGATGTTTTGGCCACGCGATATACGCTTGAGACATGTTGCAAACAGCAGCTGTGCGATCTGATGCACTCGACTCAAAAAAGACCCACACCAAAGAACTTTTTGAATAACGGGCAGAGGCAGCGCCCTGCACAGGCGGAGCTCTGCGGTGTGATTCCGTCGGTGTGCTGCCCTTACGCTGGCCCCCCGAGGGCATCCTGCCTCATTGGAGATGTGCCTCCTCCTCTCTCCTATTAGGCACCCACGTGGAGTCAGTGACCTCATCATCCCCTCCCTCCTCATCACTGGAGCCAATCTGGCAGTATGCTGCAGCTGCTGGAACATGACTGCCAGATTGGTGTCCTTCTTGAGCATCCCCTCTCTCTGCTCTCACGCTACTGCCTTCCTCTAGCTGGGTATCATCATCAGACCCTTCGAAACGCTGGGCATCCTCCTGGAGCATGTACCCAACACTGTGCTCAAACAGTTCGGGGGACTCCTCAGGAGGACATGGTTGGTCTAGGGAAGGAGTGACTGATGATGACATTGATAGCAGGGAAGAGGACGCTTTGGCAGCTGCTTTGCCAGTATCCTGAGCCTAGGTGAGAGAGGATGAGGAGGATGAGGAGGGCTTGGTCATCCACTCTACCAAGTCTTCGGCATGATGCGGCTCAACACGTCCAGCTGCCGAAAAGAAGGACAAGCGTGTCCCATGGCTACGTGCTGATGGCGATGCACCGCGTTCACGACCAGCACTGTTGTCTCTAAACACAGAGCCTGCTTGCCCTCTTTTATTGGCTCCTGACTGTCTGCCTCTCCTTGTTTGCCTTCCAGACATTCTAATGGCCTGCAGGGAAATGGGAAAAGCAGCAATACAGGCTAAGTTAAGGTGTAATATGGTCAGGAGGCACACTCCACCCGCTGTAAGTGCCGCAAAATCCTGTTGGTGTAACACACCAGGAAAAAGCAGCAATACAGGCTAAGTTAAGGTGTAATATGGTCAGGAGGTACACTCCGCCCGCTGTAAGTGCCGCAAAATCCTGTTGGTGTAACACACCAGGAAAAAGCAGCAATACAGGCTAAGTTAAGGTGTAATATGGTCAGGAGGTACACTCCGCCCGCTGTAAGTGCCGCAAAATCCTGTTGGTGTAACACACCAGGAAAAAGCAGCAATACAGGCTAAGTTAAGGTATAATATGGTCAGGAGGCACACTCCGCCCGCTGTGAGTGCCGCAAAATCCTGTTGGTGTAACACACCAGGAAAAAGCAGCAATACAGGCTAACTTAAGGTGTAATATGGTCAGGAGGTACACTCTGCCTGCTGTAAGTGCCGCAAAATCCTGTTGGTGTAACACACTAGGAAAAAGCAACAATACAGGCTAAGTTAAGGTGTAATATGGTCAGGAGGCACACTCCGCCCGCTGTAAGTGCCGCAAAATCCTGTTGGTGTAACACACCAGGAAAAAGCAGCAATACGGGCTAACTTCAGGTGTATAATGTGCAGGAGGCTTAGCAACAATGACACTGACACTGTCCCCTGCCTATCCTTCTCTCTCCCTGCACACAAGGTTTATCAAAGTATATGACACTGACACTCTCCCTGCCTATCCTTCTCTCTCCCTGCACACAAGGTTTAGCAAAGAATATGACACTGACACTGTCCCCTGCCTATCCTTCTCTCTCCCGGCACACAAGGTTTATCAAAGTATATGACACTGACACTCTCCCTGCCTATCCTTCTCTTTCCCTACACACAAGGTTTAGCAAAGAATATGACATTGACACTCTCCCTGCCTATCCTTCTCTGTCCCTACACACAAGGTTTAGCAAAGAATAGATTTGACAAGATTTGACACTGTCCCTGCCTATCCTTCACTTTCCCTGCTCCGGAACACACTACACAAGGCCGCTGCGCTGGCGGCCTTTTATAGTGTGGGGCGTGTACTAAACCCCCTCAGCTATAATTGGCCACAGGCATCCTGCCTGTGGCCAATCATTGCTCTCCTCGCTGCCGGCGCTGTGATTAGCCAAGTATGCAGGGTCACAGTGCATGCTTGGCCAATCACAGGGCCGGGATTACACTGCGATGGCGCAGTGTATTGTGGGCCGTTCGCGTCACTCGAATTTGGCGCGAACGGCCCAAATTGTTCGTTGTTCGCCGAACGCGCGAACAGCCGATGTTCGAGTCGAACCTATGTTCGACTCGAACACCGAGCTCATCCCTACCTAGCAGTGATCTTCAAATCCCACCTTTCTCTCATCAAACCAAACCTACAGAACTCCTTGCCGTTCATGGAGACACTCACTCTGCAACTTCAAACTACACCAGAGGAAACCATCCACATACTGCTATGCTACAGACCACCAGGTTCAAAGACAAATCTCCTTACACCCTTCACCGAATTCATCTCGACATACACCTTAAAAAACAAAAACTTTTTGTTACTCTGGGATTTCAACCTCTGGGCTAAACTCCGCCCAGGACCCCATCGCCACCTCCTGCATCAGCCAACTGGAAGCACTAGGTCTGCAACAACTGATAAAAGCCCCCACGCATGGGTCGGGTCACATTCTTGACCTCATCTTCAAACAAAACATGGACGTCAACTCGCTGGACAACATGCCGTTACCATGGACCGATCACCACCCT
Source organism: Rana muscosa (assembly GCA_029206835.1). Taxonomy (NCBI): domain Eukaryota; kingdom Metazoa; phylum Chordata; class Amphibia; order Anura; family Ranidae; genus Rana; species Rana muscosa. The sequence continues at coordinate 353,074,028 of CM055118.1, forward strand.
ATCAAATTTAAAATCAACACCAACACCATCCCTCAAAAACCGAAAAAACTCAAAAACTACACACTGGACAAGATCTCAGAAGAAACTACACTCTGAACTCTTCAAAACCAAACTATCAAAAAAACATAGGAATGCTAAATCAAAACCAAACACTCAACTTCTTAAACAAAGCATTACTACAAACAGCAGACATAGTCGCTCCGAGACGCAGAGCACTCATCCGCAAAAACAATTCGGGCTGGTTTAATGACACTCTTACTCTACTGAAGCAAGAACCCAGAAGAGCTGAAGGATCCTGGAGAAGAAACCCAACAAAGGAAAACCACACAATCTACAAAGCACTCACAACTAAGTACCACAAAGCGATCTTCAAAGCAAAAAAATAAAATTTCTCAAACACCATCTCAAAAGCCATAAAACAGCCTTGTGAACTTTTCAACTAGTCACATAGACTATGAACCCCACCTGTTTAGAGCCTCCAGGAAACGAAACTCAAGAATTCTGCAATGAATTATCAGATTTTTTTATCGACAAAATCGAAAACATTCGAGAAATAATTCAACAGAAAAAAACAACCAACCTCACTCAGCCTAAGCAAGAAGAGGAAATCAATACAAATATTTTACAATCGATTAAATTTTCGCTGGTCCTGATCACCATCAACACCACCAAAAGCATCATCAGAAGTCTCCGAGACAGCACATCACCAAATTACATCATTTCTACAAAACTCCTGAAAGAATGTACCGACATCTTGGCACCCACCATAACACATCTCGTAAATCAATCGTTCAAAGAAGGTATAGTTCCAATCTCCCTCAAGCAAGGCATAGTCAAACCCCTCCTAAAGAAACCCAACCTCGACCCAAATAACCCAAACTACCGCAGACCAGTAACAAGTCTCAACACCATCTAAAAGATCATGGAGAAAGCAGTAGTACAACAGCTACAACTCCATTTGGACACCCACAAACTCTTGGACCCACTACAATCAGGCTTCCGCCCAGGCCATGGCACAGAAACAGCCCTTCTCAAAATATGGGATAATGCCCTCGAAGTAGCAAATGATGGAGAATCATGTCTTCTGGGGCTGCTGGATCTCAGTGCTGCGTTCGACACAGTAGACCACAAAACTTTACTCATCCGCCTTAAAGAAGTAGCAGGAGTTGCAGATCCTGACCTACCCTGGTTCGCATCCTTCCTAGAAAATCGTTCCCAGACAATGAAACTAGGAGCCTTCACCTCTGAAACTCACGCAATTTCCTGCGGAGTCCCTCAAGGATCACCCCTGTCACCCGTGCTCTTCAATATCTACCTCCGCCCACTGCTCAAAATCATCAGCAAACAGGACCTGTGCCACCACTCATACGCTGACGACACCCAACTCTACTTTCTTATCACCGGGAAAGAAGACCAATATCACGGACTGGAAAATTGCCTCACATTGATCGATGATTGGATGACTGAGAGTTCCCTAAAACTCAATGGATCCAAAACAGAACTTCTTCTCCTCCACGCAAACCGAAAGACAAAAACCAAGACTTCTTGGACACCACCCACCATTCTTGGACAGACCATTACCCCGAGCACCAAAGTCAAAAGTCTCGGAGTCATCTTTGACGCGGAGTTGTCGATGGATGCACAAATAGGATCAGTAGTCAGCGGATCGCACCATCTCCTCCGCCTGCTGCGTAGACTCATCTGCTTCATTCCGGAAGAGGACACAGCAGTAGTAGTTGGAACAATTATCAACTCCCGACTCGACTACGCAAACTCCCTCTACATAGGATACCTAAATACCAGATATCGCACCTACAAGTCATCCAGAACACGGCAGCCAGACTGGTAACAGGGAAAAAACCTTGGGAATCCATCACCCCTTCACTGAGGACCCTGCATTGGCTAAACCTAAAGGATCGGGTCACATTCAATACCCTCTGCCTCACCCATAAGTGTACACAAGAAAACGCTCCTCAATATTTATGCGAGAAGATAAAACACTACACCCCCAATCGCATTCTCCAATCAACCAACCAAAACCTCCTCCATATCCCCAAGTCCCGCTACAAATCGAAGGGAGAACGAAGATTTGCAGTCCAAGGACCACGGCTATGGAATGCTCTACCCACAAACATCCGCATGGAAGAAAACCACCGGGCCTTCAGGAAAAAACTTAAGACCCACCTCTTCTGAAGGATTAGGATGTCACTGGATGCAAAGCGCCTTGAGGCGATTCAGTTTGCATTTGCAGCGCTATACAAGTTATTCACTCACTCACTCACTCAGGAAACACTTAACCCCTACAGCACCACCTAGTGGTTAACCCCTTCACTGCCAGTGTAATTTTCACAGTAATCAGTGCATTTTTATAGCACTGATCGCTGTAAAAATGACAATGGTCCCAAAATGGTGTCAAAAGTGTCCGATGTGTCGGCCATAATGTCGCAGTCACGATAAAAATTGCTGATCACGGCTATTACTAGTAAAAAAAAAATATTAATAAAAATACCATAAAACGACCCCCTATTTTGTAGACGCTATAACTTTTGCGCAAACCAATCAATAAACGCTTATTGCGATTTTTTTACCAAAAATATGTAGAAGAATACGTATCGGCCTAAACTGAGGAAAAAAATTGTTTTTTTATGAATTTTTGGGGGATATTTATTATAGCAAAAAGTAAAAAATAATTATTTTTTTTTTCAAAATTGTCGCTCTATTTTTGTTTATAGTGCAAAAAATAAAAACCGCAGAGGTGATCAAATACCACCAAAAGAAAGCTCTATTTATGGGAAAGAAAGGACGTCAATTTTGTTTGGGAGCCACGTCGCACGACTGCGCAATTGTCGTGCAATTGTCAGTTAAAGCAACGCAGTGCTGAATCGCAAAAAGTGGCCAGCAAAATGGTCCGGGGCTTAAGTGGTTAAATATTATCTAAAGGACAAAAGTTTTAGTAATAAAATGATATAATAATTCAGAGTCCCTGGTACTCGAAGATTCAATCAATGTACATCACAAAATGCAGGACTGTGAAACAATGAATATATTTGTATGCAAAAAAAAAAACTAAAAGCTGCTTCTCACTGCCCACACATTTATTATACTAAATAACGCACACTGTAAAAAATTCCCTATCCCCAGCTCCGGAGGACAATAATAGTCTTCATATATAAAGGATATCACAGTGCTGTAAGGAACAGAATGTCCTTCTATTACAGATGAAAGTCCATGTCCATAACTCCTAATATGTAATCTGGGATTGGTGGGCCATTGTCCTACCTACTGACTTATCTGAATGATCTATATCAGCCTTTCTCGACCTTTCCAACACAGAGGAACCCTTGAAAAAATGTTCCAGGCTCCAGGAACCCCTGCTAAAAATTACTATATCTACAACATATGATACATTAATTTGATAGTCTGTGGGAGGAATACTCCTTAAAATTGAGGTCATTGGGAATAGTTATCCCCTAACCACTTGCTTACTGGGCACTTAAACCCTCTTCCTGCCCAGGCCAATTTTCAGCTTTCAGCACTGTCATGCTTTGAATGACAATTGCGCAGTCGTGCGACGTGGCTCCCAAACAAAATTAACGTCCTTTTTTCCCCACAAATAGAGCTTTCTTTTGGTGGTATTTGATCATCTCTGCGGTTTTTATTTTTTGCGCTATAAACAAAAAAAGAGCGACGATTTTGAAAAAAAACACAACATTTTTTTTTGTTTCATAAAGATTTTATTGAAAAACAGCGTAATTACACATTACAGCAATAACAACCATAATAGGGGGGAAAGAAAAAAAAAAAAAAAAAAAAGGGGGGGGGGGTAAGCCTGGAGATCCAGAGGGTCTGGCTCCATGTACAATATAAATACATGTTATGTAGTTGTGGCAATGCCCATGTACAATGGTCAGTTATATAAAATAACAACATCATCTCAGATAATAACAAGAATATATCTCAAGTCCTCTGTGAGGGATCGTGTTAATGAAAATGCATTCAGATGCTACCAGAACCTTTAATAGGAGTGGCAAGTCATGGTCATTACCACAGTAGACCAGAACCTATGGCTCGATTTCTACCTTCCTCTCCAAGGATCTACATACTTTGGAGAACATGAGTGGGGGGGTCCATCAGGACAACCCCGACCCCTTTCGTCAAAATCAAGTAAAAGAGGAAAAGCGAAGGGAGAAGAAGGAGACAAAAGGAGGAAGATCTAGGGGAGAAAGGTAAAGAAAAAAAAAAAAAAAAGGAAGGGGGGGGGGTGCGGGAGGAGGGGTCCGGGGAGGGGGGTGAGTATGAGGAAGAGAGCGTTTGGACGTGAATGCTTGAAGAGGGGGTGGGGTAACCACCAACTACCCTCTCCGTCTATTTCTGTTTGGCAATAAGAACATATTGTCAAGATTATACCTCAGTCGTCGAACAAGTAGCACTCTGTATAAAAGTCCCAATCAGCTATTAGTCTATAAGAGATTTTGAAATTCCGCAAACACAACATTTTTTACTTTTTGCTATAATAAATATCTCAATTTAAAAAAATATATATATATATTTTTTTTTCTCAGTTTAGACCGATACGTATTTTTCTAAATATTTTTGGTAAAAAAAATCGCAATAAGCGTTTATTGATTGATTTGCGCAAAAGTTATAGCGTCTACAAAATAGGGCATAGTTTTATAGTATTTTTATTAATATTTTTTTTTTTACTAGTAATGGCGGCGATCAGCGATTTTTATTGCGACTGCGACATGGCGGACACATCGGACACTTTTGACACCATTTTGGGACCATTGTAATTTTTACAGCGATCAGTGCTATAAAAATGCACTGGTTACTGTAAAAATGACACTGGCAGTGAAGGGGTTAACCACTAGGGGCGCTGAAGGGGTTAAGTGTACCTAAGGGAGTGATTCTTACTGTGGGGGAAGGGGACTGACTGGGGGAGGTGACCGATGGTTGTCCTTATGTACAAGGGACACACCATCGGTCTCCTCTCCCTTACAGGACGTGGTTCTCTTTGTTTACACACAGAGATCCACGTGCCTGTCTCTGTAAATGCCGATCGCGGGTACCTGGCGGACATCGCGGCCGCCAGGCACACACATCGGCACCCGCGTGATGAGGTGGGCACAGAAGTTCCCCGATGCGCGCTCGGGAGCGAGGAAAGGGGAGGACGTCAATAGACGTCCTCCCGGCATTCTAGGTCCGCGCTGTAGCCGTCATTCAGCTATAGCGCAGGCCTCTAGTGGTTAAAGATAGCTAAAAAGATTAATGCTGTCAGTGGGAACTTCCCTGAGAGGCAGAGATAGTTCATTCCTCAAGGAACCCCTAGCAACCTTTGGAGGAACCCTAGAGTTCCATGGAACCTTGGTTAAGAAATTCTGATCTATATATTCCCGTGGTCTCCATCAAAGAGGACAAATATCTAAGTCCATCCCATCCATTGAGAATAGGGATGAGCTTTCTGTTCGAGTCGAACATGAGTTCGACTCGAACATCGGCTGTTCGATCGCTCGGCGAAGATCGAACATTATGTGCCGTTCGCGCCAAATTCGAGCTGCGCTTCATGGCCCATAATGCACTGTGTCATCGGCTGGCTGGCTGATGATTGGCCAAGCATGCACTATGACCCGCATGCTTTGGTCAATCACAACGCCATCAGCAAAGAGAGACATAATTGGCCAAAGGCAGGGTGCCTTTGGCCAATTATGGCTCAGGGGGTTAAGTCAACGCCCCACACTATATAAGGCCGCCTGCACGTCGGCCTTCTGTAGTGTGTTCCTGGCGGAGAGAGAGAGATAGAGAGAGAGAAAGTGTCATTTCATTTACTTTGAGCAGACAGTTTATTCAGTTAGCTGCAGTGTATTTAGTATATGTGTAGCAGGATGTCCATATGAAAGAAGGAATCCGGCTCCCTCCGGTGGTAAAAGTGTTACAATGCAACTAATGCACTTTGGGACAGATATCAGCTAGGAGAAAAGACTTTGTTGCTTTTAGTAAAAGACAGACTACATTACCCAGGGTGCATTGCAACACCGCAAAGCATTCTGGGCAGACTACTTAAACCAGGGGAGGGGCCAGCGTCTCTCTCTCTGGATCCAGCTCTCAATCAAGCAGGAAGTTGGCACGGAGGCCTGCTTCCTAAGGATTAGGCCAGAAGCCTGGGCCTAAATTACGGGAGGGCCTGAGTGATTTCCAGCAGAGGATCGTCCACAGCGTCCTGTGATTGCCCAGCAGAGACCGGAGTCGTCCATCACCATATGCTGTTAGTGACGGAGTCCGGAGACTGCAGCTGAAGCAGAAGCGTGGAGATCGAGTGACCGGGAAAAGCCAGAGGAGACTATCTGAAAGTCGGGCCTGTTTGGTGAGAAGGGCACCTGCCCAGAATTGACTACTACCTTAGAGGAAAGTGATTTAGTTAGTGCCAGCCACACTTCACCTGCCACGCCACAGCTTGCGGCCTAGTGTATCTCACTGGAGACTATGTGATCAGAGATTGGTGCATCCGTCATTAGTGGGTGGCAGGCACACGAGTACTCAGGTATATTGCGGATAATTACAGCATCTTGTTGAAACCCTGTGGATTACAATTTAACTTGTGCACCGACGGTGGCTAGCGAAGACTTCATTGGAGAAAGGAACTTTGAGTGGGACGCAGATAGGCCTTGCTTACCTATTATAGGGAATGAACACGTGCAAGGTATTGCAATAAAGGGGGAGCTCGCGAGCAACCAGTTAGCCGTGCAGAGACACATATAGATACATGTACATATATATAGCTGATGTTATTTCCTGTTATTACCTAATCTCAGTGATACCTATCCTTATTGGTTTATTGACTCTGCAATGCGCATGCAGAGTCAACTGTGTGTATTAATGTGATTCTTTACCCTTCCCTTTTATACTGAGGAAAGGTACCTTTGATTAAGCATATAACTTGTGTGAAGTATCTCTGTCACTTAGAAGGACTAGTGACCAGCAAAGGTAATAACATTTACAGGTTATTGTGTGATGTATGCAGGATTGTGTCTCCTAATACTCAATAGGTCTCACACTCCTTATTCATATCAGTTGTGCTAAGGGAAGGTTTGAGCCACTTCCAGGGGTTGATAGGCAGGACGTAGACCCAAATCAAACAAACAGCAGCTCCTACGGGGGTAGTGCTACACGTGGGGGCTCGTCCGGGATATTCTACGGTTCTGCAATCAACTTTCCCCCTAGACAGAACCCTTACAGCACAGAAATGGACCCTGCTGCCGTAGCCCGGTGGTGCAGGGATGAAGGCATCCTACCCGGAAATGGCCTGGTGGTTGAAATCCAGAGAGAGGCCTGGGTAGAGGAGCAGCTAACTCCAGTCTTGAGAGCATTGTCCACGGACAGGAAGCCATGGGTGATTGACATAAAGACAGATACTGTAAATCCCCACACCTATGCATTATGTGAGTGGAGGAACGGAATCTCTGACTACTTCAAGGGTGCCAGCATAAAAACTACAAACCAAGTAGAACTCCTCCTGATACACCCAGAAGAGAATAAAGATGGCCCCACATCCACTACTTCAGGAGGCCCCAGCACAGGAGGGAGTGCCCAACAAAAGGGTCCCGGTTCACCACTATTGACCACCCTTGGCTCAGAATTGTGCGTTGTCCTGGGGGAGATTGTGACCAAGTGTAAAAAGGACCCTCCAGACTACCTGATGTCAGGATACAGGAAACTCAGGACCTTTTCTGGGAAGAAACCTGTACCTTCAGTGGAAGATGGATTTGAAGAGTGGCTAGATGGCGCCACTCAGGCCCTAGAAGAATGGGAGGTGCCAGAACAACAAAAAAAACAACGGATTGTGGAAAGCTTAAAGGGGCCTGCTCTGGAGGCCATACGTAACCTCAAGTTAAGCAAGAAGGACTGCAATGCACAGGATTATCTGGATATTCTGCAGAATGTGTTCGGCGGGACGGAAAACGTCACTGAACTCACTTACCAGCTGGGGCATTGCTACCAAAAAGAGGGAGAGAAGCTGTCAGAATTCATAGGACGCCTGGATAAGATCCTGCATCGGATCCTACTGAAGAAAGGGATCGATCCAAGAAAAGTGGATGAGGCCCGTGCCCAGCAGGTGTTGAGGGGAGCTCAACCCTTGGACCCCATCGCATTATTGCTACGCACCCGGCGGGACGGGAGCAGCCTGGAATACCCCGACTTGATCCGGATAGTCAGGGAGGAGGAGGCCATATTGGAAGACAAAAGGAGGAGTCAACACACCGAACCAACTGCCCGAGTCAGAATGTTAAGTGCAGAAGAAGGTGATTCAGAAGTTGAACTCCTAAAGACCCAGGTGTCACAACTAGTAGAAATGGTGTCCATGCTGACTAGCCAGGCCTCTGTGCCACACAACAAGAACACGTCAGAGGAACCAAAAAAACCTCCTAGCTCCAATATGGAACTAGTACAGAAGCCTAAGAGATTGATAACATGCTTCAATTGTGGGGGAATCGGGCATGTTAGAGCAGTGTGTCCCAGCCAAGATGAAGTTGCATCCAGATATCGCAAGCCGGCGGAAAACTTCAGAGGGCCCCGGTGAAGGAGTCAGCCGGGCGCCCACCAGTTTCCACGAACTCCTTCAAGAAGTCCAATGATCCAAAACATCAGAGTCAGGGACCTAAACCTCTGCCAATTAGGCCCCGTCCCACAACTCAGGCTGCTGTTGAACAGAAGGCCAGTGCACACCAGACCCAGAAGGGACTGAGACCCACTGGAAACTCAAGAAAAAAAGAAGTGAGGGTACAGGTAACTGAACCCAGCAAGAAGTCTGTGTTGAAGGAGTTCCCTGCCAAGTTAGTGGGGCCTTCTCCAGTAGTCTCCATACAAGTAGAAGGGATCTACACCAAGGCTCTTCTTGACACTGGGGCTCAAGTGACTCTTCTGTATAGGGATTTCTATGATAAACATCTTAAACATCTGCCCCTACAGAAATTAGAGGAACTGGAAATATGGGGTATTGGAACTCAGAGCTTTCCCTATGACGGTTACCTGCCAATCAAGTTGACTTTTGATCCCTCAGTGGCTGGGGAGACAGAGACCTTCGATACTCTGGCAGTAGTGTGCCCTCGCCCACCAGGGGCCAGCAAGAGCTCACTCATCATAGGGACCAACACTGATCTAGTCAGGCGACTGCTGACACTGTTGGCCCAACAGGAAGAAGCCCCGACCACAAGAGTCCACCCCATGTTAAGGCAAGCCTACCAGCGCCTGGTACTGGAGCAGATGGCCCCGGCTGAGGGAGTTGGCAAGATTTGGAAGCTAGACAAGACGGAGAAGGTATTACAACCGGGAGAGGTGACTTGCCTGAGGGCTTCTGTCAAGCTCAAATGGAAACAGCCAGGCCCCTTCATTGTCTTCGAACCAGGCCCACAGGAAAGACAGAAAGGGATTGAAGTAATCCCCGAAGTGATCCCATTGAAGGCCCTACAGAAAAGCCATGGGAGGGTTTCAGTGAGTATAAGGAACACTGCTAATACACCAGTGAAGGTGCCGGCCAGAATGCTGTTGGGCCAGGTGAATCCAGCCACCCCCATTGCCCCGTGTGAATTGAAGAAAGAAGAAAGGGGTGAAGTCACCATAGAGAAGCTCTGTTCTGAAGACACGGCCCTCCCACCAGAATGGAGAAAAAGGGCCAAAGCTCAACTTGCAAGGTGGGAAAAGATCTTCTCTAAAGATGAGTTCGATGTGGGGTGCGCAAGGAGTGCCACTCACAAGATACGTTTACAAGAAGATAAGCCCTTTAGAGAGAGAGTTCGACGGGTCCCACTGGGTGACTTAGAAGACTTGCGGGAACAGTTGGCTGAGCTGAAGAGGACGGGGATTATTAGAGAATCCAGGAGCCCTTACGCTTCTCCAATAGTGGTAGTCCGAAAGAAGAACGGGTCGCTGAGACTGTGTATCGACTACAGAACACTAAACAGAAGGACCATCCCAGATCAATACACCACTCCCCGAATTGAAGACGCCCTGCAGAGTCTGTCAGGGGCCAAGTGGTTCAGTGTAATGGATCTAAAAAGTGGATATTACCAAATCCCCATGCACCCTGAGGATCGGGAGAAGACAGCCTTCATCACCCCTGTGGGGTTCTTTGAGTTCAACCGTATGCCTCAAGGGTTATCGGGAGCCCTCGCCACTTTCCAAAGGCTAATGGAGAGAACCGTCAGGGACATGAATCGAATAGAGGTACTGGTATATTTGGACGACGTCATCGTGTTCGGGAGAACCCTAGAAGAGCATGAAGAGAGACTGGAGAAGGTCCTGAAGAGGCTCAGTGAAGAGGGCCTGAAACTCTCCCCAGAGAAGTGTCAATTTTACCAGTCCTCAGTCCATTACCTGGGCCATATAGTTTCTGCAGAAGGGGTGGCCACGGACCCAGAGAAGCTGGATGCCGTCACCTCTTGGCCGAGACCTACCAACGTGACTGAGCTTCGGTCATTCCTGGGGTTCTGTTCTTACTACAGAAGATTTGTAGAAGGATTCGCCAAGATTGCCAGACCCCTGAACGAGTTACTCAGAAACGAAGGGGAAGATGATGTTCCAGAGCTGGTCAAACCAGTGAAACTCACCATGGGACCCCGAAGGCCCAAAGAGTCGATTCAAGACCAGTGGACAGGGGAGTGCGAGGAAGCCTTCCAGATGTTAAAGAAGTGTCTTACCACTGCACCAGTCCTGGCCTATGCTGATCCAAAGAAGCCTTATGAACTGCATGTAGATGCCAGCCGAGATGGGCTGGGTGGGGTGCTGTACCAGGAACATGATGGTTACCTAAGACCCGTTGCATATGTGAGCAGGAGTCTGATACCTGCTGAGAAGAATTACCCCACCCACAAGCTTGAATTCCTGGCCTTGAAATGGGCAGTGGTAGACAAACTGAGAGACTACCTATATGGGGCGGAGTTTGTGGTGAAGACAGATAATAACCCGCTCACCTACCTTCTGACCACTGCCAAATTGGATGCAACGGGACACCGGTGGTTGGCTGCCCTTTCAAGCTTCACCTTCAGCTTGAAGTACCGACCCAGAGTGGGAAATAGGGATGCAGATGCCCTGTCCAGGAGGTCTCATGCCCCCACCGACCCTACCGAAGAATGGGCCCAACTAGACCCAGAGGGAGTGCGAGCCCTATATCAGGGGACAGAACTTCAAGCCAGAGGTGGGTCAAGAGCCGAAGAAATTGGGGTCTCAGCTGTTGGAGTACCGAAGTGCTATTGCAGTGTGACCCAAGTCGAAGGGGAGGGCTTGCCCAAGCTGACAAAAAGGGATTTGAGAAAGGAGCAAGAAGAAGACTCTTTAGGGAAACTCCTGATAAAGGCCCTGGAAAGCCAGCGTCCCGAGATGCTTGAAACAGACTCCCCAAGAGAAGCCCGATTGTTGCGCAGGGAGTGGGATCGGCTACACATACGTCAAGGGGTGGTCTACCGAAGGGGCCCCTCTGACGACTCAGAAGAGAAGTGGCAGCTGTTTCTACCAGCCAAATATCGAGAAGCGGTCCTAGCTGCTCTCCATGACAACCATGGTCACCTAGGGTCCGAACGGACTTTTCACCTTGTACGGGATAGGTTCTATTGGCCCTGCATGCGGGCTGAAGTGGAAGGATATTGCCATTCCTGTGTCCGATGCATTCAAAGGAAGACCTTGCCACGTCAAGCAGCCCCAATGGGCCATCTGCAAAGTCAGGGACCTATGGAACTGGTGTGCATTGACTTCCTTTGCCTGGAGCCTGATCTGAGTGGTCAAGGGAATGTCTTGGTGATAACAGATCACTTTACCAGATATGCTCAAGCATTCCCAACAAAAGACCAGAAGGCCTCAACAGTAGCCAAAGTACTGGTAGAAAAATTCTTTGTGCACTATGGTCTACCCCAACGCCTTCATTCAGATCAGGGCAGAGACTTTGAAAGCAAATTAATAAAGAAGTTATTAGACCTGTTAGGCATCCAGAAGACCAGGACAACCCCTTATCACCCACAAGGAGATGCTCAGCCTGAACGGTTTAACCGGACTCTCTTGGATATGTTGGGGACTCTGAGTTCAGAGAAAAAGCAGCATTGGAGCAAGCATGTAGCTGCCATAGTGCATGCCTACAATAGCACTGCCAGTGATGTCACCGGGTATTCCCCATACCGTTTGATGTTCGGGCGGGAGGCTCGGTTGCCAGTGGACTTGGCCTTTGGCATATCGCTGGATCATACCTCAGCAGCATCCCACAAGGGGTATGTAGACCGATTGAGAAAGAGTCTGAAGACAGCTTTTGAAAAGGCCCAAGCAGCATCTGACCAACGGGGGCTGAGAAATAAAAGAAACTTTGACCTAAGAGTCAGAATTCAAGATTTACAGCCAGGAGATAGAGTGCTGTTGAGGAACTTGGGAATTCTGGGAAAACATAAGTTGGCTGACCGTTGGAAATCCCAACCTTATGTTATCTGCAAGAAGCTGGAAAACCTTCCTGTGTACCAAATTAGGCCAGAAGGAAGCGTGGGACCGTTAAAGACCTGGCACAGGAATCACTTGTTGCCCCTCTCTGAGGCAGTTCGCATGCCTCCTGCATCTGACTCACAAGAAACCCCTTCAACTTCTCAAGGTTCCAGACCCATCACCCGATCTCAAACAGTGCTTCCAGATGTGAGAGATGGAGACTCTGACAATGAAGGTCAAGAGGATGAAGAAGCAGAATCTGACTGGTTGTGGTCATCCCAATTGCCAGAACCCATGACCACCTCCCAAACCTCACCCAAAACAGTTGACAATGGAACTCTTCGGGCAGAAGCTCCTGAATTTGTGCCTTCAAACATTCTCATTGAGGAGGTAGCTGATGACTCAGACTCTTTGTCAATGGAAGACCCAGAAGAAGGGTCGTTGTCTCTATCTGAAGGAGAGCGGGACGCTCCTGAAGTTCTGGAGCCCAACATGCCTGAACTAGATGAGGAAGCCCCTGAAGAGCTTCTAGAAACAGCCAGCCCCAATGTCCTTGAGAATATGATACCTAAAGAGCAGAGGGAAAGAAGAGTAATTCACCCCCCAAAAAGGCTGACGTACGACCAATTGGGTGAATGCTCTGAGGAGGCCATCATCACTTCTAAGAGAACCATTGATCAGTCTAGCTCTTCCACTCCAGATTCAGATTCAGTGGAAGACAACCCCAGCTCACTCCCTAGCACATCTGAAACAGACACCCAAGTGTCGGTGGTCCGTATACAGGACAACCTCCCTCCTTGTGATAATTGGTGGGAGGTTCCTCTGTCGGCTCTGTGTTATGATATGAGCTGTTTAAGTTTAAATCCTGCTTATGAAAAGGCAAGTTGTTTATTGTCATGCATAAACGAACACATTTCCCTGCAGGTATTGCCAAAGTATGTGTTAGGTTACATACTGTTGTCCTCTTTGGGGACCAAAGACTTTAAGTGGGGGGAGTGTGTAGCAGGATGTCCATATGAAAGAAGGAATCCGGCTCCCTCCGGTGGTATAAGTGTTACAATGCAACTAATGCACTTTGGGACAGATATCAGCTAGGAGAAAAGACTTTGTTGCTTTTAGTAAAAGACAGACTACATTACCCAGGGTGCATTGCAACACCGCAAAGCATTCTGGGCAGACTACTTAAACCAGGGGAGGGGCCAGCGTCTCTCTCTCTGGATCCAGCTCTCAATCAAGCAGGAAGTTGGCAGGGAGGCCTGCTTCCTAAGGATTAGGCCAGAAGCCTGGGCCTAAATTACGGGAGGGCCTGAGTGATTTCCAGCAGAGGATCGTCCACAGCGTCCTGTGATTGCCCAGCAGAGACCGGAGTCGTCCATCACCATATGCTGTTAGTGACGGAGTCCGGAGACTGCAGCTGAAGCAGAAGCGTGGAGATCGAGTGACCGGGACAAGCCAGAGGAGACTATCTGAAAGTCGGGCCTGTTTGGTGAGAAGGGCACCTGCCCAGAATTGACTACTACCTTAGAGGAAAGTGATTTAGTTAGTGCCAGACACACTTCACCTATCACGCCACAGCTTGCGGCCTAGTGTATCTCACTGGAGACTATGTGATCAGAGATTGGTGCATCCGTCATTAGTGGGTGGCAGGCACACGAGTACTCAGGTATATTGCGGATAATTACAGCATCTTGTTGAAACCCTGTGGATTACAATTTAACTTGTGCACCGACGGTGGCTAGCGAAGACTTCATTGGAGAAAGGAACTTTGAGTGGGACGCAGATAGGCCTTGCTTACCTATTATAGGGAATGAACACGTGCAAGGTATTGCAATAAAGGGGGAGCTCGCGAGCAACCAGTTAGCCGTGCAGAGACACATATAGATACATGTACATATATATAGCTGATGTTATTTCCTGTTATTACCTAATCTCAGTGATACCTATCCTTATTGGTTTATTGACTCTGCAATGCGCATGCAGAGTCAACTGTGTGTATTAATTAGACATGTGCAATTCGTTTCGTTCCGAATTCGTTTTTTAACGAATTTCGACAAATTCGTTAATTCGGAAATATCCGAATTAACGAAAACTCATTTAACGAATTTTAACGAATATTCGTAAATTCAAATTTACGAATGTACGAATTTACGAATATACGAATTTACCAATGCACGAATTTACGAATGTACAACTATCCGGAAATTCGTAAATTTGAATTTACGAATTTCCGAATATTCGTACATTCGTAAATTTGTACATTCGTACAATCGTAAATTAGTAAATTCGGAAATCTGAAATAATAATTAACTAATAACTTAACTATTACTAACTATTCAATTATAGGTATTGTAATTTCCTTTCAAATTTGGCTGTTAGTGAACTTAACGAAGTTACGAATTGTTTTCCGACATAATGAATGCCGTATCTAAACGAATGGAACGTAATGAATTAATAATAATAATAAATAACAATAATAATAATAAAAACGTTTTATTATTATTATTATTAATTTGTTCCGTTCCATTTGTTTAGATGCGGCATTTGTTATTTCAGGTTATGCGTAACTTCAGATAAATTTGTATTCGTTACGTTCGCTAACAGCCAAATTTGAAAGGAAATTACAATACCTATAATTTAATAGTTATTTTTTCAGATTTTCAAATTTTCGGTTTTTCGAAAATATCGAATTTCCAAATTTCCGAAATTACGAATGTATAAATTTACGAATGTACAAATTTACGAATGTATAAATTTACGAATGTACAAATTTACGAATGTACAAATTTACGAATTTACGAATTGCGATCATAACGAATGACCCGAAAAACGAAAAAAAACAAAAACGAATGAAACGAAAACGAAAACTAATGAATTTTTTGGCAGTGCACATGTCTAGTATTAATGTGATTCTTTACCCTTCCCTTTTATACTGAGTAAAGGTACCTTTGATTAAGCATATAACTTGTGTGAAGTATCTCTGTCACTTAGAAGGACTAGTGACCAGCAAAGGTAATAACATTTACAGGTTATTGTGTGATGTATGCAGGATTGTGTCTCCTAATACTCAATAGGTCTCACACTCCTTATTCATATCAGTTGTGCTAAGGGAAGGTTTGAGCCACTTCCAGGGGTTGATAGGCAGGACGTAGACCCAAATCAAACAAACAGCAGCTCCTACGGGGATAGTGCTACACGTGGGGGCTCGTCCGGGATATTCTACGGTTCTGCAATCAACTTTCCCCCTAGACAGAACCCTTACAGCACAGAAATGGACCCTGCTGCCGTAGCCCGGTGGTGCAGGGATGAAGGCATCCTACCCGGAAATGGCCTGGTGGTTGAAATCCAGAGAGAGGCCTGGGTAGAGGAGCAGCTAACTCCAGTCTTGAGAGCATTGTCCACGGACAGGAAGCCATGGGTGATTGACATAAAGACAGATACTGTAAATCCCCACACCTATGCAATATGTGAGTGGAGGAACGGAATCTCTGACTACTTCAAGGGTGCCAGCATAAAAACTACAAACCAAGTAGAACTCCTCCTGATACACCCAGAAGAGAATAAAGATGGCCCCACATCCACTACTTCAGGAGGCCCCAGCACAGGAGGGAGCGCCCAACAAAAGGTCCCGGTTCACCACCATTGACCACCCTTAGCTCAGAATTGTGCGCTGTCCTGGGGGAGATTGTGACCAAGTGTAAAAAGGACCCTCCAGACTACCTGATGTCAGGATACAGGAAACTCAGGACCTTTTCTGGGAAGAAACCTGTACCTTCAGTGGAAGATGGATTTGCAGAGTGGCTAGATGGCGCCACTCAGGCCCTAGAAGAATGGGAGGTGCCAGAACAACAAAAAAAACAACGGATTGTGGAAAGCTTAAAGGGGCCTGCTCTGGAGGCCATACGTAACCTCAAGTTAAGCAAGAAGGACTGCAATGCACAGGATTATCTGGATATTCTGCAGAATGTGTTCGGCGGGACGGAAAACGTCACTGAACTCACTTACCAGCTGGGGCATTGCTACCAAAAAGAGGGAGAGAAGCTGTCAGAATTCATAGGACGCCTGGATAAGATCCTGCATCGGATCCTACTGAAGAAAGGGATCGATCCAAGAAAAGTGGATGAGGCCCGTGCCCAGCAGGTGTTGAGGGGAGCTCAACCCTTGGACCCCATCGCATTATTGCTACGCACCCGGCGGGACGGGAGCAGCCTGGAATACCCCGACTTGATCCGGATAGTCAGGGAGGAGGAGGCCATGTTGGAAGACAAAAGGAGGAGTCAACACACCGAACCAACTGCCCGAGTCAGAATGTTAAGTGCAGAAGAAGGTGATTCAGAAGTTGAACTCCTAAAGACCCAGGTGTCACAACTAGTAGAAATGGTGTCCATGCTGACTAGCCAGGCCTCTGTGCCACACAACAAGAACACGTCAGAGGAACCAAAAAAACCTCCTAGCTCCAATATGGAACTAGTACAGAAGCCTAAGAGATTGATAACATGCTTCAATTGTGGGGGAATCGGGCATGTTAGAGCAGTGTGTCCCAGCCCAGATGAAGTTGTATCCAGATATCGCAAGCCGGCGGAAAACTTCAGAGGGCCCCGGTGAAGGAGTCAGCCGGGCGCCCACCAGTTTCCACGAACTCCTTCAAGAAGTCCAATGATCCAAAACATCAGAGTCAGGGACCTAAACCTCTGCCAATTAGGCCCCGTCCCACAACTCAGGCTGCTGTTGAACAGAAGGCCAGTGCACACCAGACCCAGAAGGGACTGAGACCCACTGGAAACTCAAGAAAAAAAGAAGTAAGGGTACAGGTAACTGAACCCAGCAAGAAGTCTGTGTTGAAGGAGTTCCCTGCCAAGTTAGTGGGGCCTTCTCCAGTAGTCTCCATACAAGTAGAAGGGATCTACACCAAGGCTCTTCTTGACACTGGGGCTCAAGTGACTCTTCTGTATAGGGATTTCTATGATAAACATCTTAAACATCTGCCCCTACAGAAATTATAGGAACTGGAAATATGGGGTATTGGAACTCAGAGCTTTCCCTATGACGGTTACCTGCCAATCAAGTTGACTTTTGATCCCTCAGTGGCTGGGGAGACAGAGACCTTCGATACTCTGGCAGTAGTGTGCCCTCGCCCACCAGGGGCCAGCAAGAGCTCACTCATCATAGGGACCAACACTGATCTAGTCAGGCGACTGCTGACACCGTTGGCCCAACAGGAAGAAGCCCCGACCACAAGAGTCCACCCCATGTTAAGGCAAGCCTACCAGCGCCTGGTACTGGAGCAGATGGCCCCGGCTGAGGGAGTTGGCAAGATTTGGAAGCTAGACAAGACGGAGAAGGTATTACAACCGGGAGAGGTGACTTGCCTGAGGGCTTCTGTCAAGCTCACATGGAAACAGCCAGGCCCCTTCATTGTCTTCGAACCAGGCCCACAGGAAAGACAGAAAGGGATTGAAGTAATCCCCGAAGTGATCCCATTGAAGGCCCTACAGAAAAGCCATGGGAGGGTTTCAGTGAGTATAAGGAACACTGCTAATACACCAGTGAAGGTGCCGGCCAGAATGCTGTTGGGCCAGGTGAATCCAGCCACCCCCATTGCCCCGTGTGAATTGAAGAAAGAAGAAAGGGGTGAAGTCACCATAGAGAAGCTCTGTTCTGAAGACACGGCCCTCCCACCAGAATGGAGAAAAAGGGCCAAAGCTCAACTTGCAAGGTGGGAAAAGATCTTCTCTAAAGATGAGTTCGATGTGGGGTGCGCAAGGAGTGCCACTCACAAGATACGCTTACAAGAAGATAAGCCCTTTAGAGAGAGAGTTCGACGGGTCCCACTGGGTGACTTAGAAGACTTGCGGGAACAGTTGGCTGAGCTGAAGAGGACGGGGATTATTCGAGAATCCAGGAGCCCTTACGCTTCTCCAATAGTGGTAGTCCGAAAGAAGAACGGGTCGCTGAGACTGTGTATCGACTACAAAACACTAAACAGAAGGACCATCCCAGATCAATACACCACTCCCCGAATTGAAGACGCCCTGCAGAGTCTGTCAGGGGCCAAGTGGTTCAGTGTAATGGATCTAAAAAGTGGATATTACCAAATCCCCATGCACCCTGAGGATCGGGAGAAGACAGCCTTCATCACCCCTGTGGGGTTCTTTGAGTTCAACCGTATGCCTCAAGGGTTATCAGGAGCCCCCGCCACTTTCCAAAGGCTAATGGAGAGAACCGTCAGGGACATGAATCTAATAGAGGTACTGGTATATTTGGACGACGTCATCGTGTTCGGGAGAACCCTAGAAGAGCATGAAGAGAGACTGGAGAAGGTCCTGAAGAGGCTCAGTGAAGAGGGCCTGAAACTCTCCCCAGAGAAGTGTCAATTTTACCAGTCCTCAGTCCATTACCTGGGCCATATCGTTTCTGCAGAAGGGGTGGCCACGGACCCAGAGAAGCTGGATGCCGTCACCTCTTGGCCGAGACCTACCAACGTGACTGAGCTTCGGTCATTCCTGGGGTTCTGTTCTTACTACAGAAGATTTGTAGAAGGATTCGCCAAGATTGCCAGACCCCTGAACGAGTTACTCAGAAACGAAGGGGAAGATGATGTTCCAGAGCTGGTCAAACCAGTGAAACTCACCATGGGACCCCGAAGGCCCAAAGAGTCGATTCAAGACCAGTGGACAGGGGAGTGCGAGGAAGCCTTCCAGATGTTAAAGAAGTGTCTTACCACTGCACCAGTCCTGGCCTATGCTGATCCAAAGAAGCCTTATGAACTGCATGTAGATGCCAGCCGAGATGGGCTGGGTGGGGTGCTGTACCAGGAACATGATGGTTACCTAAGACCCTTCGCATATGTGAGCAGGAGTCTGATACCTGCTGAGAAGAATTACCCCACCCACAAGCTTGAATTCCTGGCCTTGAAATGGGCAGTGGTAGACAAACTGAGAGACTACCTATATGGGGCGGAGTTTGTGGTGAAGACAGATAATAACCCGCTCACCTACCTTCTGACCACTGCCAAGTTGGATGCAACGGGACACCGGTGGTTGGCTGCCCTTTCAAGCTTCACCTTCAGCTTGAAGTACCGACCCGGAGTGGGAAATAGGGATGCAGATGCCCTGTCCAGGAGGTCTCATGCCCCCACCGACCCTACCGAAGAATGGGCCCAACTAGACCCAGAGGGAGTGCGAGCCCTATATCAGGGGACAGAACTTCAAGCCAGAGGTGGGTCAAGAGCCGAAGAAATTGGGGTCTCAGCTGTTGGAGTACCGAAGTGCTATTGCAAAAGCAGCATTGGAGCAAGCATGTAGCTGCCATAGTGCATGCCTACAATAGCACTGCCAGTGATGTCACCGGGTATTCCCCATACCGTTTGATGTTCGGGCGGGAGGCTCGGTTGCCAGTGGACTTGGCCTTTGGCATATCGCTGGATCATACCTCAGCAGCATCCCACAAGGGGTATGTAGACCGATTGAGAAAGAGTCTGAAGACAGCTTTTGAAAAGGCCCAAGCAGCATCTGACCAACGGGGGCTGAGAAATAAAAGAAACTTTGACCTAAGAGTCAGAATTCAAGATTTACAGCCAGGAGATAGAGTGCTGTTGAGGAACTTGGGAATTCCGGGAAAACATAAGTTGGCTGACCGTTGGAAATCCCAACCTTATGTTATCTGCAAGAAGCTGGAAAACCTTCCTGTGTACCAAATTAGGCCAGAAGGAAGCGTGGGACCGTTAAAGACCTGGCACAGGAATCACTTGTTGCCCCTCTCTGAGGCAGTTCGCATGCCTCCTGCATCTGACTCACAAGAAACCCCTTCAACTTCTCAAGGTTCCAGACCCATCACCCGATCTCAAACAGTGCTTCCAGATGTGAGAGATGGAGACTCTGACAATGAAGGTCAAGAGGATGAAGAAGCAGAATCTGACTGGTTGTGGTCATCCCAATTGCCAGAACCCATGACCACCTCCCAAACCTCACCCAAAACAGTTGACAATGGAACTCTTCGGGCAGAAGCTCCTGAATTTGTGCCTTCAAACATTCTCATTGAGGAGGTAGCTGATGACTCAGACTCTTTGTCAATGGAAGACCCAGAAGAAGGGTTGTTGTCTCTATCTGAAGGAGAGCGGGACGCTCCTGAAGTTCTGGAGCCCAACATGCCTGAACTAGATGAGGAAGCCCCTGAAGAGCTTCTAGAAACAGCCAGCCCCAATGTCCTTGAGAATATGATACCTAAAGAGCAGAGGGAAAGAAGAGTAATTCACCCCCCAAAAAGACTGACGTACGACCAATTGGGTGAATGCTCTGAGGAGGCCATCATCACTTCTAAGAGAACCATTGATCAGTCTAGCTCTTCCACTCCAGATTCAGATTCAGTGGAAGACAACCCCAGCTCACTCCCTAGCACATCTGAAACAGACACCCAAGTGTCGGTGGTCCGTATACAGGACAACCTCCCTCCTTGTGATAATTGGTGGGAGGTTCCTCTGTCGGCTCTGTGTTATGATATGAGCTGTTTAAGTTTAAATCCTGCTTATGAAAAGGCAAGTTGTTTATTGTCATGCATAAACTAACAAATTTCCCTGCAGGTATTGCCAAAGTATGTGTTAGGTTACATACTGTTGTCCTCTTTGGGGACCAAAGACTTTAAGTGGGGGGAGTGTGTAGCAGGATGTCCATATGAAAGAAGGAATCCGGCTCCCTCCGGTGGTATAAGTGTTACAATGCAACTAATGCACTTTGGGACAGATATCAGCTAGGAGAAAAGACTTTGTTGCTTTTAGAGAAAAGACAGACTACATTACCCAGGGTGCATTGCAACACCGCAAAGCATTCTGGGCAGACTACTTAAACCAGGGGAGGGGCCAGCGTCTCTCTCTCTGGATCCAGCTCTCAATCAAGCAGGAAGTTGGCACGGAGGCCTGCTTCCTAAGGATTAGGCCAGAAGCCTGGGCCTAAATTACGGGAGGGCCTGAGTGATTTCCAGCAGAGGATCGTCCACAGCGTCCTGTGATTGCCCAGCAGAGACCGGAGTCGTCCATCACCATATGCTGTTAGTGACGGAGTCCGGAGACTGCAGCTGAAGCAGAAGCGTGGAGATCGAGTGACCGGGACAAGCCAGAGGAGACTATCTGAAAGTCGGGCCTGTTTGGTGAGAAGGGCACCTGCCCAGAATTGACTACTACCTTAGAGGAAAGTGATTTAGTTAGTGCCAGACACACTTCACCTATCACGCCACAGCTTGCGGCCTAGTGTATCTCACTGGAGACTATGTGATCAGAGATTGGTGCATCCGTCATTAGTGGGTGGCAGGCACACGAGTACTCAGGTATATTGCGGATAATTACAGCATCTTGTTGAAACCCTGTGGATTACAATTTAACTTGTGCACCGACGGTGGCTAGCGAAGACTTCATTGGAGAAAGGAACTTTGAGTGGGACGCAGATAGGCCTTGCTTACCTATTATAGGGAATGAACACGTGCAAGGTATTGCAATAAAGGGGGAGCTCGCGAGCAACCAGTTAGCCGTGCAGAGACACATATAGATACATGTACATATATATAGCTGATGTTATTTCCTGTTATTACCTAATCTCAGTGATACCTATCCTTATTGGTTTATTGACTCTGCAATGCGCATGCAGAGTCAACTGTGTGTATTAATGTGATTCTTTACCCTTCCCTTTTATACTGAGTAAAGGTACCTTTGATTAAGCATATAACTTGTGTGAAGTATCTCTGTCACTTAGAAGGACTAGTGACCAGCAAAGGTAATAACATTTACAGGTTATTGTGTGATGTATGCAGGATTGTGTCTCCTAATACTCAATAGGTCTCACACTCCTTATTCATATCAGTTGTGCTAAGGGAAGGTTTGAGCCACTTCCAGGGGTTGATAGGCAGGACGTAGACCCAAATCAAACAAACAGCAGCTCCTACGGGAGTAGTGCTACATATGTATATATATCCCGGCTTTGTATATATATATACACTGTATACAGTTTAGCTAGATCTCACTGCAGACCGTTCCTGGTGTACTGTTTCTAATATACTCCAGGCAGGCAGTTGATTCAGTTAGCTGCAGTGTATTTAGTATATATATATATACATCCCGGCTTTGTATATATATATATATATATATATACACTGTATACTGTATAGCTAGACCTCACTGCAGGTCATTCCTGGTGTACGTATTCAAATACACTTTCAGGCAGGCAGGCCAGGCAGGTGATTCAGTGATCTTCAGTGCATAAAATATATACTGTCTCCTACATACATACACACTGCATTTTAGTCTAGCCAAGACTATACCTGACTGCAGGCCATTCCTGGTCTACGTATTCGAATACACTTTCAGGCAGGCCAGGCAGGTGATTCAGTGATCTGCAGTGCATAAAATATATATACTGTCTCCTACATATATATATATCCACTGCATCCAGTCTAATCAAGCCTATATCTGACTGCAGGCCATTCCTGGTGTACTTTTTCTAGTAAATTTCAGGCGGTGTTTTGCTAGTCTAATTTTACAGTATGTCTGGAAGGCCAACAAGGAGAGGCAGGAGCTCACAGGCAACTAAAATAGGGCAAGCAGGCTCTGTATCTACAGCCAACAGTGCTGGTCATGGACACGTGCATCCTCAGCACGTGGTCAAAGGGCACGCTTGTCCTTTTTTTCGGCTGCTGGCCGTGTTGAGCCACAACATGCAGAAGAGTTGGTAGAGGGGATCACAAAGCCGTCCTCATCCTCCTCATCCTCTGTCACCCAGGTTCAGAGTACTTTGGCTGCCAATGCAGCTGCCAAAGCGGCCTAATCCATCGGCTCAATGTCATCAGTTACTCCTTCCCTAGCCCCACCATCATGCACAGAGGAGTCCCCCGAACTGTTCAACCATGGTGTGGGGTACATGCTGCAGGAGGATG
Source organism: Rana muscosa (assembly GCA_029206835.1). Classification (NCBI taxonomy): domain Eukaryota; kingdom Metazoa; phylum Chordata; class Amphibia; order Anura; family Ranidae; genus Rana; species Rana muscosa. The sequence continues at coordinate 353,097,392 of CM055118.1, forward strand.
CGCAGCGTTTTGAAGGCTCCGATGATGGTACCCGGCTTGAGGAAGGCAGTAACATGAGCCCAGAGAGAGGGGGTGCTCAAGAAGGACAACAAACTGGCAGTCATGTTGTCCCAGCTGCAGCATACTGCCAGGTTTGATCCAGTGATGAGGAGGGAGGGGATCATGAGGTCACTGACTCTACGTGGGTGACTGATAGGAGAGAGGAGGAGGAGGAGGCACATCTCCAACGAGGCAGGATGCCCTCAAGGGGCCAGCTTAAGGGCAGCCAACCAACTGCATCACACCACAGAGCTCCGCATGTGAAGGGCGCTGCTGACTCCACGCGTTTTTCCAAAAGTTCTTTGGTGTGGGCCTTTTTTGAGATGTGTGCAGCAGATCGCACCGTTGCTGTTTGGAACATATGTCTGAAGCGTATCAAGCGTGGCCAAAACAGCAGCCGCTTGGGCACCACATGCTTGACCAGACATATGTCGAGCTCCCATGCAGTCCATTGGCAACAGTACTTAAAAGACCCACACCAAAGAACAAGGCGGACCTCTCCTTGCTCCTCATCAGCTGGGATCTCCAACCCCACTATACCTTCAGTCCTCTCAGAAACCTGCACTGAGAGGAATGAAGGTGTAGATTTAGGTGTGCCAAGTACTTGCGGGAAATCTGCTATCGCTACACCAATGTCCGATTGTAGCAGGCAAATTTCCCTACCCCAGTTGCTAAGCCAGCGAAAGAAATTCGGTCCCAGCCATCCACAAGCCCAGCGGCTGAATGCTAGCTTGGATAAATTGCTAGCACTTCAACTGCTGCCTTTTCAGCTGGTAGACTCTGCCCCCTTTCGTGAATTTGTGGAATGTGCGGTACCTCAGTGGCATGTTCCCAAACGCCACTTTTTCCACGGAAGGCGATTCCGGCTCTCTACCGGCATGTGGTAGGCAATGTCTTGGCCTCATTGGACAGGACGGTCAGCGGTAAGGTGCATATTACCGCTGACTCATGGTCCAGCAGGCATGGACAGGGATGTTACCTTTTTTTCACGGTGCACTGGGTAACTCTGCTGGCAGCTGGGAAGGATGCAGGACAGGGTACAGTATTGTTGGAGCTTGTTCCGCCACCACGCCTCCAAAATGCTGGCAGTGGTGATTCTGCCACACCTCTCTCCTCCACCCCCTCCTCTTCTTCTTCCTCTATGGCCTCTTCCTGTGCAGATTTGTCCTCTGAACCAGTGGTGCTCCGTGGGCGTTCAAGGGGCTACGCAAGCACTCAGGAAAGCAGATGCCATGCGGTGCTTGAGTTAGTCTGCTTAGGGGACAGGAGCCACACTGGGCAGAGATTCTGTCAGCTCTGCAGGGGCAGGTTTAGCGGTGGTTGACGCCATGCCAGCTTCATCCAGGAATGGTGGTTTGCGACAATGGCACCAACCTCCTTTCCGCCCTCCGACAGGGACACTTGACCCATGTGCCCTGTTTGGCTCACGTCCTTAATTTGGTGGTGCAGCGGTTCTTGTGCAGGTACCTGGGCTTACAGGATCTCGTGAGGCAGGCCAGGAAAGTCTGTGGGCATTTCCGCCAGTCATATAATGCCAGTGCTCGGCTGGCTGACCTCCAAAAGGAATGCAACCTGCCCAAGAACAGCCTCATTTGTGACATGCCCACCAGGTGGAACTCAACGTTGGCAATGCTGCATCGGCTGCACACGCAGCAGAGGGCCATCAATGAGTACCTGTGCGAGTATGGCACCAGGACAGGGTCAGGGGAGCTTGTTTTTTTTTCCGCCACGCCAGTGGCTCATGATCAAGGATGCATGCACTGTCCTGTCACCATTTGAGGAGGCCACGAGGATGGTGAGCACTGACAGTGCATGCATCAGTGACACTGTCCCTCTTGTCTACCTGTTGGAGCACACGCTGCGTAGAATAATAGACAGGGCACTTGAGGCAGAACAGAGGGAGGAGGAGGAGGACTTCCTTACCTCCCAAGGCCCCCCTTAATCCAGACAGTATTCCTGCGGGCCCGCCGATCTCACAAGAAGAGGAGGAGGAGGAGGATGAGGATTGTGTCAGCATGGAGGTGGAGCCTAGCACTCAGCATCAGCAGTAGTCTTCAATGGATCGTTTTCAGTCCCCAGAAACCCATGGACTTGTACGTGGCTGGGAGGAGGTGGCTGCGGATCATGTTGTTCTTTAGTGATGAGCCGAACACCCCCGGGTTCGGTTCGCACCAGAACCCGCGAACGGACCGAAAGTTCGAACGAACATTAGAACCCTATTAAATACAATGGATGCGAACGTTCGAATTCTAAAGTGCTAATTATAAAAACTATTATGCATGTTATTGTCCTAAAAAGGGTTTGGGAACCCGGGTTCTGCACCAGGGGACATGTATCAATGCAAAAATAAGTTTTAAAAACGGTCGTTTTCCGGGAGCAGTCATTTTAATGATGCATAAAGTGAAAAAAAAAAGTCAAATATTCCTTTAAATATCGTACCTGGGGGGTGTCTAAAGTATGCCTGTGAAGTGCCACGTGTTTCCCGTGTTTAGAACTGTCCCTGCACAAAATGACACTTCTAAAGGAAAAAAAAGCCATTTAAAACTGCTTGCGGCTTTAATGTAATGTCTGGTCCCGGTAATATGGATGAAAATCTTTAAGAAAAATGGCATAGCTACCCCATGACCCCCCCCCTACCCCAGCCCATTACCAGCCCCTTTGGGTCTTGTATGGATATTAAGGGGAACCCCGCACATAAAATAAAAAAGGCCCTATATACTCTGAACAGCCGTATACAGGCGGTGCATACAAGACAGGGACTGTAGGTTTGTTCTTATGTAGAATCTGTTTGTAATTTTGAACAGGTACATTGTTGAAGTGTAGCTCCAGACCAAAAATCTATTTTTAAACTTTTTGGAAAACATAGGTAAGGGTTATCACCCCTGTAACATTTGTTTTGCTGTCTGTGCCCCTGTTCAGAACATTTCACCTCACTTTCCGTCCTAATGACAACTGTTTTTGAAATGTGGTGTTTTTCTTGAAACAAGGATTGCTGATAAAGCATCAGTACAGAGGAGACACCTTTCTCCCATATTTATTCTTACAGGAGAGAATTTTCCTTCCTAGTGGTAGATTTCCTCTCACTTCCTGTTGTCTTCTTGCGTTTGCAAGTAGGAGTCGTTTGTAAGTTGGATGTTTGAAAGTAGGGACCTGCCGTATATACTCTGCAGAAATAGGCCCCTTAGTTGTTGGTGTTGGCACAACACTGTAAGCACTCACAGTTACTCTTGGTTGGTGCTGGAACGCCCTGCTGTCAACTATTATATCAGGAATTTTAATTACATATAATTGTTGAACAGTGGTAGTAAAAATTGGGCCTTTGATGGTGGTGCTGGTGCCACAACACTGTAAGCCCTGACAGTTACTCTTGGTGGGTGCAGCAATGGGCCCTGCTGTGAATTATTAGATCAAGAATTGTAATTACATGCCCCTGTTGAACAGGGGCTGAAAAATTGGGCCTTAGGCACTGGTGGCACAACACTGCAACCCTTCACAGATACTGTACTTGGAGCACAGCAATGAGCCCTGTTGCAAAGTATTGCTTCAAAAATTGTAATGACACGCCCCTGTTAAACAGGGGCTGAAAAATTGGGCCTTAGGCACTGGTGGCACAACACTGCAACTCCTCACAGATACTGTACTTGGAGCACAGCAATGAGCCCTGTTGCAAAGTATTGCTTCAAAAATTGTAATTACACGCCCCTGTTAAACAGGGGCTGAAAAATTGGGCGTTAGGCACTGGTGGCGGCACCCATAAACAAAAATGATCTTCCAAGCTATCATCATCAATCGTATCATTGAGGACTCGGAGGAGGAGGATAGCCAGTCAACATAACAGCACAGGCACTCAGCATCAGCATCAGTCTTGAAGGGATGTGACATTTTAAAATCAATTAGTCTGTTATATCAGCATCAGGTGTGTGGTAGCTGGTGGTGATCCAAGACTGGTTCATCTTGATGAAAGTCAGTCGATCAACCGAGTCGGTGGACAGGCGCACCCTGTGATCCGTGACAAATCCTCCAGCAGCACTGAATGTGCGTTCCGAAAGAACGCTGGATGCAGGACAGGCCAGTAGCTCAATTGCATACTGTGCAAGCTCTGGCCAGTGATCCATCCTCAAGACCCAGTAAGCCAGAGGATTTTCGGTGGGGAAGGTGTCCAAGTCTGACCTTGCCCCTAGATATTCCTGCACCATGTTTATCAGACGCTGGCGATGGTTGCTGGAACCGATCATACTTTGGGGCTGCGGACTAAAGAATTGTCTGAACGCATCGGTCAGACGGCCACCTTCCCCACCGCTCCTTCTTTGACTGGCCGAAGCCTCAGCAACTCGTTGTCCAGGACCAGGAGTTTGCAACCTCCCAGTCTCTGGGAACGCGTTGCACAGACCTTTCTGCAAGGCCTCCCGGAGTTGTCTCATCCTCTGCTCCCTCTGCGACGGTAACATAAGGTCCGCAACCTTACCCTTGTACCGTGGATCAAGGAGAGTGGCCAGCCAGTAATGGTCCCTCTCCTTGATCCGAAGAATACGAGGATCCTTCCGCAGACTTTGCAGGATCAGGGAGGCCATGCAGCGTAGGTTTGCTGAGGCATTCGCTCCGGAGTCCTCTGGGTCACTAAGGACGACATGATCCGCAGCCACCTCCTCCCAGCCACGTACAAGTCCACTGGTTTCTTGGGACTGTAAATCATCCCTAAAAGACTGCTGCTGATGATGCTGAGTGCCAGCCTCCACCTCCATGCTGACACAATCCTCCTCCTCCTCCTCCTCCTCCTCCTCCTCTTCCTGTGCGATGGGTGGGACAGAAGGAACACTGTCTGGGTAAAGGGGGCCTTGAGAGGCAAGGAAGTCCTCCTCTTCCTGCCTCTGTTCTGCCTCAAGTGCCCTGTCCATTATTCCACGCAGCGTGTGCTCCAACAGGTGGACAAGAGGTACAGTGTCACTGATGCATGCACTGTCACTGCTCACCATCCTCGTGGCCTCCTCAAATGGTGCCAGGACAGTGCATGCATCCCTGATCATGCCCCACTGGCGTGGAGAAAAAAAACCAAGCTCCCCTGACCCTGTCCTGGTGCCGTAGTCGCACAGGTACTCATTGATGGCCCTCTGCTGCGTGTGCAGCCGCTGCAGCATGGCCAACGTTGAGTTCCACCTGGTGGGCATGTCACATATAAGGCGGTTCTTGGGCAGGTTCAACTCCTTTTGCAGCTCAGCCAGGCGAGCACTGGCATTATAAGATCTGCGGAAATGCACACAGACTTTCCTGGCCTGCCTCAGGACATCCTGTAAGCCCGGGTACCTGCCCAAGAAGCGCTGCACCACCAGGTTAAGGACGTGAGCCACACAGGGCACATGGGTCAGTTGTCCCTGTCGGAGGGCGGAGAGGAGGTTGGTGCCATTGTCGCAAACCACCATTCCTGGCTTAAGCTGGCGTGGCGTCAACCACCTCTCGGCCTGGCCCTGCAGAGCAGACAGGACCTCTGCCCCAGTGTGGCTTCTGTCCCCCAAACACACCAGCGCAAGCACGGCATGGCATCTTTTTGCCTGCGTACTTGCGTAGCCCCGTGAACGGCTACGGAGCACCGCTGGTTCATAGGACAAACCACAGGAAGAGGCCATGGAGGAAGAAGAAGAGGAGGGGGTGGAGGAGAGAGGTGTGTCACAACCAGTAGTAGCATTTTGGAGGCGTGGCGGTGGGACAACCTCCAACACTACTGCACCTTGTCCTGAATCCTTCCCAGCTGCCAAAAGAGTGACCCAATGGGCCGTGAAAGAAAGGTAACGTCCCTGTCCATGCCTGCTGGACCATGAGTCAGCGGTAATATGCACCTTACCGCTGACCGCCCTGTCCAGCGAGGCCAAGACATTGCCTTCCACATGCCGGTAGAGAGCCGGAATAGCCTTCCGTGAGAAAAAGTGGCGTTTGGGAACCTGCCACTGAGGAACCGCACATTGCACAAACTCACGGAAGGGGGCCGAGTCTACCAACTGAAAAGGCAGCAGTTGAAGCGCTAGCAATTTAGCCAAGCTAGCATTCAACCGCTGGGCATGTGGATGGCTGGGAGTGAACTTCTTTCGACGGTCCAGCAGCTGGGGCAGGGAAATTTGCCTGCTAGAATCGGACGTCGGTGTACTGCTAGCAGAGTGGGCGCAAGTACTTGGCTGTGACACACCTAATTCTACACCTTCATTCCTCTCAGTGCATGTTTCAGAGAGGACTGAAGTTATAGTGGGGTTGGAGATCCCAGCTGATGCGGTGCAAGGAGAGGTCCGCTTTGTTCTTTGGTGTGGGTCTTTGAGGTAGGCTTGCCAACGAGCTGCATGGCAGGTCAACATATGTCTGGTCAGGCATGTGGTACCCAAGCGGCTGATGTTTTGGCCACGCGATATACGCTTGAGACATATGTTGCAAACAGCAGCTGTGCGATCTGATGCACTAGCCTCAAAAAAGGCCCACACCAAAGAACTTTTTGAATGACGGGCAGAGGCAGCGCCCTGCACAGGCGGAGCTCTGCGGTGTGATTCCGTCGGTGTACTGCCCTTACGCTGGCCACCAAAGGGCATCCTGCCTCGTTGGAGATGTGCCTCCTCCTCATCCTCCTCCTCCTCCTCTCTCCTATTAGGCACCCACGTGGAGTCATTGACCTCATCATCCCCTCCCTCCTCATCACTGGAGCCAATCTGGCAGTATGCTGCAGCTGCTGGAACATGACTGCCAGATTGGTGTCCTTCTTGAGCATCCCCTCTGTCTGCTCTCACGCTACTGCCTTCCTCTAGCTGGGTTTCATCATCAGACCCTTCGAAACGCTGGGCATCCTCCTGGAGCATGTACCCAACACTGTGCTGAAACAGTTCGGGGGACTCCTCAGGAGGAGGACATGGTGGGTCTAGGGAAGGAGTGACTGATGATTTGTCTGACATTGATACCAGGGAAGACGACGCTTTGGCAGCTGCTTTTCCAGTACCCTGAGCCTGGGTGAGAGAGGATGAGGAGGAGGAGGAGGGCTTGGTCATCCACTCTACCAAGTCTTCGGCATGATGTGGCTCAACATGTCCAGCTGCCGAAAAGAAGGACAAGCGTGTCCCATGGCCATGTGCTGATGACAATGCACCGCGTCCACGACCAGCACTGTTGCCCCCAGACACAGAGCCTGCTTGCCCTCTTTTATTGCCTCCTGACTGTCTGCCTCTCCTTGTTTGCCTTCCAGACATTCTAATAGATGGCCTGCAGGGAGATGGGAAAAAAGCAATAAGGGCTACCTTCAGGTGTCCTTCTCTGTCCCTTGAAACAAGGACTTTCACAGTGAAAGAAACTGACACTGTCCCTACCTAGAGTTTTCTGTCCCTAGAATAAATGTTTTTTTTAATCACAATATAGCACAAGGACAATTCACTCAATGTCTCTCCAGGTCCCTGGAAACAAGGACTTGCAGAGTGAAAGAAACTGACACTGTCCCTACCTAGAGTTTTCTGTCCCTAGAATAAATGTTTTTTTTAAGCACAATATAGCACAAGGACAATTAACTCACTGTCCTTACAGGTCCCTGGAAACAAGGACTTGCAGAGTGAAAAAAAAAAAACACTCTCCCTACCTACAGTTTTCTGTCCCTAGAAAAAATGTTTTTTTTAAGCACAATATAGCACAAGGACAATTAACTCACTGTCCTTACAGGTCCCTGGAAACAAGGACTTGCAGAGTGAAAGAAAAAAAACACTCTCCCTACCTACAGTTTTCTGTCCCTAGAAAAAATGTTTTTTTTAATCACAATATAGCACAAGGAAAATTAACTCACTGTCCTTACAGGTCCCTGGAAACAAGGACTTGCAGAGTGAAAGAAAAAAAACACTCTCCCTACCTACAGTTTTCTGTCCCTAGAAAAAATGTTTTTTTTAATCACAATATAGCACAAGGAAAATTAACTCACTGTCCTTACAGGTCCCTGGAAACAAGGACTTGCAGAGTGAAAGAAACTGACACTGTCCCTACCTAGAGTTTTCTGTCCCTAGAATAAATGTTTTTTTAAGCACAATATAGCACAAGGACAATTAACTCACTGTCCTTACAGGTCCCTGGAAACAAGGACTTGCAGAGTGAAAGAAAAAAAACACTCTCCCTACCTACAGTTTTCTGTCCCTAGAAAAAATGTTTTTTTTAAGCACAATATAGCACAAGTAAAATTAACTCACTGTCCTTACAGGTCCCTGGAAACAAGGACTTGCAGAGTGAAAGAAAAAAAACACTCTCCCTACCTACAGTTTTCTGTCCCTAGAAAAAATGTTTTTTTTAATCACAATATAGCACAAGGAAAATTAACTCACTGTCCTTACAGGTCCCTGGAAACAAGGACTTGCAGAGTGAAAGAAACTGACACTGTCCCTACCTAGAGTTTTCTGTCCCTAGAATAAATGTTTTTTTTAATCACAATATAGCACAAGGAAAATTAACTCACTGTCCTTACAGGTCCCTGGAAACAAGGACTTGCAGAGTGAAAGAAACTGACACTGTCCCTACCTAGAGTTTTCTGTCCCTAGAATAAATGTTTTTTTTAAGCACAATATAGCACAAGGACAATTAACTCACTGTCCTTACAGGTCCCTGGAAACAAGGACTTGCAGAGTGAAAGAAAAAAAACACTCTCCCTACCTACAGTTTTCTGTCCCTAGAAAAAATGTTTTTTTTAAGCACAATATAGCACAAGTAAAATTAACTCACTGTCCTTACAGGTCCCTGGAAACAAGGACTTGCAGAGTGAAAGAAAAAAAACACTCTCCCTACCTACAGTTTTCTGTCCCTAGAAAAAATGTTTTTTTTAATCACAATATAGCACAAGGAAAATTAACTCACTGTCCTTACAGGTCCCTGGAAACAAGGACTTGCAGAGTGAAAGAAACTGACACTGTCCCTACCTAGAGTTTTCTGTCCCTAGAATAAATGTTTTTTTTAATCACAATATAGCACAAGGAAAATTAACTCACTGTCCTTACAGGTCCCTGGAAACAAGGACTTGCAGAGTGAAAGAAACTGACACTGTCCCTACCTAGAGTTTTCTGTCCCTAGAATAAATGTTTTTTTTAAGCACAATATAGCACAAGGACAATTAACTCACTGTCCTTACAGGTCCCTGGAAACAAGGACTTGCAGAGTGAAAGAAAAAAAACACTCTCCCTACCTACAGTTTTCTGTCCCTAGAAAAAATGTTTTTTTTAAGCACAATATAGCACAAGTAAAATTAACTCACTGTCCTTACAGGTCCCTGGAAACAAGGACTTGCAGAGTGAAAGAAAAAAAACACTCTCCCTACCTACAGTTTTCTGTCCCTAGAAAAAATGTTTTTTTTAATCACAATATAGCACAAGGAAAATTAACTCACTGTCCTTACAGGTCCCTGGAAACAAGGACTTGCAGAGTGAAAGAAACTGACACTGTCCCTACCTAGAGTTTTCTGTCCCTAGAATAAATGTTTTTTTTAATCACAATATAGCACAAGGAAAATTAACTCACTGTCCTTACAGGTCCCTGGAAACAAGGACTTGCAGAGTGAAAGAAACTGACACTGTCCCTACCTAGAGTTTTCTGTCCCTAGAATAAATGTTTTTTTTAAGCACAATATAGCACAAGGACAATTAACTCACTGTCCTTACAGGTCCCTGGAAACAAGGACTTGCAGAGTGAAAGAAAAAAAACACTCTCCCTACCTACAGTTTTCTGTCCCTAGAAAAAATGTTTTTTTTAAGCACAATATAGCACAAGTAAAATTAACTCACTGTCCTTACAGGTCCCTGGAAACAAGGACTTGCAGAGTGAAAGAAAAAAAACACTCTCCCTACCTACAGTTTTCTGTCCCTAGAAAAAATGTTTTTTTTAATCACAATATAGCACAAGGAAAATTAACTCACTGTCCTTACAGGTCCCTGGAAACAAGGACTTGCAGAGTGAAAGAAACTGACACTGTCCCTACCTAGAGTTTTCTGTCCCTAGAATAAATGTTTTTTTTAATCACAATATAGCACAAGGAAAATTAACTCACTGTCCTTACAGGTCCCTGGAAACAAGGACTTGCAGAGTGAAAGAAACTGACACTGTCCCTACCTAGAGTTTTCTGTCCCTAGAATAAATGTTTTTTTTAAGCACAATATAGCACAAGGACAATTAACTCACTGTCCTTACAGGTCCCTGGAAACAAGGACTTGCAGAGTGAAAGAAAAAAAACACTCTCCCTACCTACAGTTTTCTGTCCCTAGAAAAAATGTTTTTTTTAATCACAATATAGCACAAGGAAAATTAACTCACTGTCCTTACAGGTCCCTGGAAACAAGGACTTGCAGAGTGAAAGAAACTGACACTGTCCCTACCTAGAGTTTTCTGTCCCTAGAATAAATGTTTTTTTTAATCACAATATAGCACAAGGAAAATTAACTCACTGTCCTTACAGGTCCCTGGAAACAAGGACTTGCAGAGTGAAAGAAACTGACACTGTCCCTACCTAGAGTTTTCTGTCCCTAGAATAAATGTTTTTTTTAAGCACAATATAGCACAAGGACAATTAACTCACTGTCCTTACAGGTCCCTGGAAACAAGGACTTGCAGAGTGAAAAAAAAAAACACTCTCCCTACCTAGAGTTTTCTGTCCCTAGAAAAAATGTTTTTTTTAAGCACAATATAGCACAAGGACAATTAACTCACTGTCCTTACAGGTCCCTGGAAACAAGGACTTGCAGAGTGAAAGAAAAAAAACACTCTCCCTACCTACAGTTTTCTGTCCCTAGAAAAAATGTTTTTTTTAATCACAATATAGCACAAGGAAAATTAACTCACTGTCCTTACAGGTCCCTGGAAACAAGGACTTGCAGAGTGAAAGAAAAAAAACACTCTCCCTACCTACAGTTTTCTGTCCCTAGAAAAAATGTTTTTTTTAATCACAATATAGCACAAGGAAAATTAACTCACTGTCCTTACAGGTCCCTGGAAACAAGGACTTGCAGAGTGAAAGAAACTGACACTGTCCCTACCTAGAGTTTTCTGTCCCTAGAATAAATGTTTTTTTTAATCACAATATAGCACAAGGAAAATTAACTCACTGTCCTTACAGGTCCCTGGAAACAAGGACTTGCAGAGTGAAAGAAACTGACACTGTCCCTACCTAGAGTTTTCTGTCCCTAGAATAAATGTTTTTTTTAAGCACAATATAGCACAAGGACAATTAACTCACTGTCCTTACAGGTCCCTGGAAACAAGGACTTGCAGAGTGAAAGAAAAAAAACACTCTCCCTACCTACAGTTTTCTGTCCCTAGAAAAAATGTTTTTTTTAATCACAATATAGCACAAGGAAAATTAACTCACTGTCCTTACAGGTCCCGGGAAACAAGGACTTGCAGAGTGAAAGAAACTGACACTGTCCCTACCTAGAGTTTTCTGTCCCTAGAATAAATGTTTTTTTTAATCACAATATAGCACAAGGACAATTAACTCACTGTCCTTACAGGTCCCTGGAAACAAGGACTTGCAGAGTGAAAGAAACTGACACTGTCCCTACCTAGAGTTTTCTGTCCCTAGAATAAATGTTTTTTTTAAGCACAATATAGCACAAGGACAATTAACTCACTGTCCTTACAGGTCCCTGGAAACAAGGACTTGCAGAGTGAAAGAAAAAAAACACTCTCCCTACCTACAGTTTTCTGTCCCTAGAAAAAATGTTTTTTTTAAGCACAATATAGCACAAGGACAATTAACTCACTGTCCTTACAGGTCCCTGGAAACAAGGACTTGCAGAGTGAAAGAAACTGACACTGTCCCTACCTAGAGTTTTCTGTCCCTAGAATAAATGTTTTTTTTAAGCACAATATAGCACAAGGACAATTAACTCACTGTCCTTACAGGTCCCTGGAAACAAGGACTTGCAGAGTGAAAGAAAAAAAACACTCTCCCTACCTACAGTTTTCTGTCCCTAGAAAAAATGTTTTTTTTAATCACAATATAGCACAAGGAAAATTAACTCACTGTCCTTACAGGTCCCGGGAAACAAGGACTTGCAGAGTGAAAGAAACTGACACTGTCCCTACCTAGAGTTTTCTGTCCCTAGAATAAATGTTTTTTTTAATCACAATATAGCACAAGGACAATTAACTCACTGTCCTTACAGGTCCCTGGAAACAAGGACTTGCAGAGTGAAAGAAACTGACACTGTCCCTACCTAGAGTTTTCTGTCCCTAGAATAAATGTTTTTTTTAAGCACAATATAGCACAAGGACAATTAACTCACTGTCCTTACAGGTCCCTGGAAACAAGGACTTGCAGAGTGAAAGAAACTGACACTGTCCCTACCTAGAGTTTTCTGTCCCTAGAATAAATGTTTTTTTTTAAGCACACTATAGCAGAAGCACAAAACACACTGACACTCTCCCTACCTATCCTTCTCTTTCCCTAAACTAAAGGAATCCAGGTTAAGCAAGAAAGAAATAACAGTCACTGTCCCTGCCTATGCTACTCTATCCCTGCTCCGGAACACACTACACTAGGCCGCCGTGCTGGCGGCCTTTTATAGTGTGGGGCGTGTACTAAACACCCTCAGCAATAATTGGCCACAGGCATCCTGCCTGTGGCCAATCATTGCTCTCCTCGCTGCCGGCGCTGTGATTGGCCAAGCATGCGGGGTCACAGTGCATGCTTGGCCAATCACAGCGCCTGGATGACACTGCGATGGCGTAGTGCATTGTGGGCCGTTCGCGTCACTCGAATTTGGCGCGAACGGCCCAAATCGTTCGATCTTCGTCGAACGATCGAACAGCCAATGTTCGAGTCGAACGTATGTTCGACTCGAACACGAAGCTCATCCCTATTGTTCTTAGTGACCCAGAGGACTCCGGACCGAATGCCTCAGCAAACCTACGTTGCATGGCCTCCCTGATCCTGCAAAGCCTGCGAAAGGACCCTCGGATTCGTGGTATCAAGGAGAGGGATCATTACTGGCTGGCAACCCTTCTTGGTCCACGTTACAAGGGTAAGGTTGTGAAACTTATCCAGCAGAGGGAGCAGAGGATGAAACATCTTCGGGAGGCCTTGCAGAAAGGTTTGTGAAACGCGTTTCCAGAGCCTGGGAGGTTACAATTTCCTGGTCCTGGACAACGTGTTGCTAAGGCTTCGGTCAGTCACAGAAGGAGCGGTGGAGAAGGTGGCTGTCTGACCGATGCGTTCAGACAATTTTTTAGTCTGCAGCCCCAAGGTCTGATCGGTTCCAGCAACCATCGCCAGCGTCTGATTTACATGTTGCAGGAATACCTAGGGGCAAGATCAGACTTGGAGACCTGTCCAACCGAAAATCCACTGGGTTACTGGGTCTTGAGGATGGATCACTGGCCAGAGCTTGCACAGTATGCAATTGAGCTACTGGCCTGTCCTGCATCCAGCGTTCTTTCGGAACGCACAATCAGTGCTGCTGGAGGCTTTGTAACCGATCACAAAGTGCACCAATCCACAGACTCGGTTGATTGGCTCACCTTCATAAAAATCAATCAGTCTTGGATCACCAGCTACTAAGCACCTGATGCTGATGTAACCGATTAATTTTTCTATGAATGTGAGATCCCTTGAAGGCTTCCTATGCTGATGCTGAGTGACTATCCTGTTATGCTGAGTGACTATCTTATTCCTCCTCAATGTTCATGTTGATAGCTTCTAAGAACAATTTTGGTTCTGGGCACCACCACCAGTGGCTAAGGCCCAATTTTTCTGCCCCTGTTTAACAGGGGTGTGTAATTACAATTTTTGCTGTAATATTTTGCAGCAGGGCTTGTTCCTGCGCTCAACTAGAGTATCTGTGAGGGGTTGTAGTGTTGTGGCACCAGCATCAGTGCCTAAAGCCCAATTTTTCTGCCCCTGTTTAACAAGGGCGTGTAATTACAATTTTTGCTGTAATATTTTGCAGAAGAGCTTGTTCCTGTGCTTAACTAGAGTATCTGTGAGGGGTTGCAGTGTTGTGGCACCAGCACCAGCGCCTAAGTCCCAATTTTTCTGCCCCTGTTTAACAGGGGCGTGTAATTAAAAAAAATTCTGTAATATTTCACAGCAGGGCCCGTTCCTGCGCTCAACAAGAGTATCTGTAAGGCTTTACAATGTTGTGTCATCACCACCACCACCGCCACCTAAGGCCCAATTTTTCTGCCCCTGTTTAACAGGGGCGCGTAATTAAAATTTTTGATCTAATATTTCACAGCAGGGCCCATTCCTGCGCCCACCAAGAGTAACTGTGAGGGCTTACAGTGTTGTGGCACCACCACCAAAGGCCCAATTTTTCTACCCCTGTTTAACAGGGGCATGTAATTACAATTCTTGATCTAATATTTCACAGCAGGGCCCGTTTCAGCGCCCACCAAGTGTAACTGTGAGGGCTTACAGTGTTGTGGCACCACCACCAAAGGCCCAATTTTTCTACCCCTGTTCAACAGTGTTCTTTTAACACCAACACCTAAGGCCCAATTTTCTGCAGAGTATATAGGGCAGGCCGTATAGTATATACAGGCGTTCCCCTACTTTCAAACATCTGACTTACAAACGACTCCTACTTACAAACGGAGGGAGACAACAGGAAGTGAGAGGAAATCTACCCCTAGGAAGGGAAATTCTCTCCTATAAGAGTTAATATGGGAAAAAGGTATCTCCTCCACTGACGCTTTATCACCAATCTTTGTTTCCCTAAAAAAAACACATTTTCTAAATCCAGTTGTCATTGGGACAGAAAGTGAGGTGAAATCTTCTGAACAGAGGCAGACAGCAAAACAAATGTTATAGGAGTGATATCCCTTCCCTATGTTATCCAAAAAGCTTTCAAATAGATTTTGTGGCTGGAGCTACACTTACAAAATGTACCTGCTCCAAATTACAAACAGATTCAACTTAAGAACAAACCTACAGCCCCTGTCTTGTTTGGACCGCCTGTATACTGCTGTTCAGAGTATATAGGGCCTGGGGGCCCCACGCCTTTTCTTTTTTTAATTTGGGTGCGGGATTCCCCCTTAACTTCCTTACCGGGCCATAGTAATATGACGCCGGCAGGAACCCTCCCTCCCTCCGTCATATGACGTCCCTGCTTCCCGGCCGTCTAGGGGGCGCGCTCGCGCCCGCCGCATCGCTCAGGACCTGGTGCACGTGTCCGGCGGCCGCGATGTCTGCCGGGCGCCTGCGATCACGGCAGGAGTGTGGATCTGTGTGTGTAAACACACAGATCCATCTCCTGTCAGATCTGAGGAGACCGATGTGTGTTCCCAGTACAAAGGAACACACATCGGTCTCCTCCCCTTGTTAGTCCCCTCCCCCTACAGTTAGAATCACTCAATAGAGAACATATTAACCCCTTGATCGCCCCCTAGTGTTAACCCCTTCCCTGCCAGTCACATTTATACAGCAATTAGTGCAGTTTTATAGCACTGATCGCTGTATAAATGTGAATGGTCCCAAAAACTTGTCAAAAGTGTCCGATATGTCCGCCGCAATGTCACGGTCACAATAAAAATCGCAGATCGCCGCCATTACTAGTAAAAAATAAATTAAAAAAATGCCATAAATCTATCCCCTATTTTGTAGACGCTATAACTTTTGCGCAA
Organism: Rana muscosa; assembly: GCA_029206835.1. Taxonomy (NCBI): domain Eukaryota; kingdom Metazoa; phylum Chordata; class Amphibia; order Anura; family Ranidae; genus Rana; species Rana muscosa. Next base: position 353,113,031 of record CM055118.1, read on the forward strand.
ACCAATCAATACACGCTTATTGCGATTTTTTTTTTACCAAAAATATGTAGAAGTATACATATCGGTCTAAACTGAGGTAAAAAACATTTTTTTTTTTAAACTGTGATATTTATTAAATCAAAAAGTAAAAAATATTGTGTTTTTTTCAAAATTGTCGCTCTTCTTTTGTTTATAGCACAAAAAATAAAAATTGCAGAGATGATCAAATACCACCAAAAGAAATCTCTATTTGTGGGGGGAAAAAAACATAAAGATTTCATTTGGGTACAGTGTTGCATGGCCGCGCAATTGTCATTCAAACTGCATCAGCGCTGAAAACTAAAAATTGGTCTGGGCAGGAAGGGGGTGAAAATGCCCTGTATTGAACTGGTTAATATCCATACAAGACCCAAAGGGCATGGTAATGGGCTGGGAGGGGGGGGGGTACCCATGCTGTTTTTCTCAATAATTTTCATCCATATTGCCAGGACCCGACATTACATTACAGCCGTAAGCAGTTTTAAATTGCTTTTATTCCTTTAGAAATTAATTTTGTGCAGGGACTGTTCTAAACACGAGAACCATGTGCCATTTTACAGGCATACTATAGACACCCCCCAGGTACGATATTTAAAGGAATATTTCACTTTTATTTTTTTAACTTTAAGCATTATTAAAATCACTGCTCCCGAAAAAATCAGCCGTTTTAAAACTTTTTTTGTTCTCGTAATAGGTAAGATATATGATTATACAGCACTTCTCCAATATCACAGTTTCTTTAATTAAAGGACACGGCAGTCCTACAGTACTATGAGGTGGTATCAAAAAGTTTCAATACTAGTTTTGTAACACTCCAACAGATGGCAGCAGAAGGATGCATGCACAGTCACAGGATACGCACACCTTCATAAGTCGGTGTGGCAAAAGACATCCTCCTGTGTACATGGGGAGATGTGCAACTGGTTCTTATGACCACGAGCGTTACCACGTCTGCTATTCCATCAGGGACAGCAAGTTAGAACAAAGAGCAAATATGAAAATTGGGATGCTCCATGACGACAATGCACCCTGTCACCGAGCTATCCTCACACATGAGTTTCTTACCGGCAATACATGTTCACACTTCACACACCATTGTGGAGATCCAGCGCGAATTGCATAAGATGCTTGACGCGCTTTGAAAAGAAGACTTCCAGAACACATTCCAGAAGTGGCAGGAACACTGGAAGTGCTGTATTGCTGTGCAAGGGGACTATTTTGAAGGTGTAAGTGTGTAAATGTAGATAAATAAAGTACTTTATTGTAAACAGAGCTAGTCTCAAAACTTATTGATACCACCTCATATGGTAATACCCACCAGAATGTATTCTCAGTCAGTGGTTCTCAACCTTTCTAGTGCCCTGACCCCTTGATAAAATTTCCAAAGTTGTGGGGACCCCTAACAGTAAAATTATTTTCGTAGCGTGGGTTGTCGGCACCCAAGGCAAGACAAGTCATTTGCGCCCCTAACCCATGGATATTTAGCGCTCCCCGAGTCCCTTCCACTCATACAGTATTAAAACCCCTTATGGTACATTTTAGGATGTACCACTCTTTCTCTTTGTTCTCCTTTCTTTCCCTTTTATCTCTCTCTATCCTAATTTCTTGTTTTTTTTTTCCACCATCCCTCTCTCTAGGTATCTTTCTTGTTCTTTCTCTTATGCCCTGTACACACGATAGGATTTTCCATCAAATAAAGTTGGATGTGAGCTTTTGGTCGGATATTCCAACCGTGTGTATGCTCCATCCAATTTTTTTTGTCGGGATTTCCGCCAACAAAAGATTGAGAGCAGGTTCTCTATTTTCGTCTCGAAATTCCGATCGTCTGTATGCAATTCCGACACGCAAAAAAACGAAGAATCAAGCAGAAGAGCCGAACTGCCTATTGAACTTCATTGATCTCGGCTCGTCGTACGTCTTGTATGTCACCGCGTTCTTGATGGTCGGAATTTCAGACAAGATTTGTATGACCGTGTGTATGCAACACAAGTTTGAGCCAACATTCCGGTGGAAAAAAATCCATGTTTTCTTGTCGGAATTTCCGATCGTGTGTACAGGGCATTATTCTTTCTCTCCCTTTTTTATTTGTTCCCTCCCCCTGTTTCCTCTCCCTTCCATGTATTCTCTATTTGTTATTCCTTCTCTTACTCCTTGGGGGGGAGGAGGATGGGATGAGTGGCAGTGCTGGCGGGGAGTTGGGATAAGTGGCAGTGCTGGCGGGGAGTTGGGATAAGTGGCAGTGCTGGCGGGGAGTTCTGATCAGCCAATTTTGGTGCTCTTGATCAAGGTCATCTGCTGATCTGAGAACTGTAGTGAGGACTTCTAATGGCAACTCTAATCACAGGTAGTGTTACTCACTGTGTCTCCAGCTTCACTGTGTCTCCGACTTTGTGATGTCTCACAGCAGTGACACCTATGCCGAAATCAGGAGATAGGGTCTCCATCAGCCCCTCCCACTTCACATTCCTCACCAGTCAGCTGACCTCTAGTCTCTGTCCCCCAGCCATGCCGGGAACTGAATGGGCGGCCACGGGCTCCAGGAACAGCCCTGAGCCCTGCTGGGCGTCTACGAAAAGGCTGGGGGAGCAGAGCGGGCTTCAGTACATGGCCCAGGATTCGGTGACCCCTGGCAAATCGTCATTCGACCCCCGAGGCGGTGCCGACCCCAGGTTAAGAACCACTGCTCAAAGTGATATCTCAATTAAACAAGAGTAGTATAGATGATGATATATTGTATTGAAATATATTCAAATATGTCTTATATTATTGTTGAATAATGCCTAAGCTGGCTGGCTATACATGGATCGAGATTCAGCCGGTTCAGGAGGGACCGGCTGAATTTAGGTTCCATGTATGGGCAGGGTGGTTGTACAGAAGTCGATTTACTAATCAACTTGAGTGACAGCCATTACTTCTTTCTTTCTCAATGGATGGGTTGGACTTTTCAATGGAGAACATTGGAGTTTATACACTGTTCTAGGTAAGATCCTTGATGTGGTGTCCTCTGCGTACATAAACCTTGGTGTGGCATTATGAAGAGTGGCTTCCCAATCCCAGATAACATATATGGGGTTATGGATGTGGACTATTCATCTGTAATAGAGGGGCATTCCGTTCCTTACAGCACTGTGATATTCTTTATATACTGTATGATGACTATTTTGGTGTGTTCTTTTTTGTTCAACCAGCTGACTGAATAAAAAAAAGACTCATCTATGGGATGCTTAATCTACTGTAGGTGGTTCAACTATGGATACATAGCAATATACAGTATGTATACAATTGTGTTTAGTATGCATCCATATTTAGGTTTGGTTGGAGAGATATGTTATGTGTATATCAATTATTTGATTTTGAACACATGAAGACATAGTTGGATGTTTGGCTGTATTATAGCCTTTGTTGGGTTTCCTTGGAGATTTAGTGATGTGCGATGTAGTTGGAAACATTAACCACTTAAGGACCGCGCACTGTATATATATATACGTTGGCAGAATGTCTCGAACAGGCACAATCACGTACCTGTACGTCCCCTTTAACTGCCCGACGTGGGGGCGCACTCGCGACCCCCCTGCCTTCCCCGTGAGTCGGACCGCAGGTCCCGCGGACTCGATCGCTGTGGGGAGCCCCGTAAGGTGACCACATTTCCAAACTACCATTCAGGGACACCCTCCCTTCCCAAAAATCAGCTTGTGCTGTAACGAATCACAGCACAGTGATTGGACACAAGAGGCGGGATTTATGATTTCTCCAATCACAAGCAGGGGGCGGGATTGTTCTCCTCCAGGCATTCCCTGGCCAGGACAAGTACTGTCAGTAAGTAAAACAGTGATGTGGCGGCCTATTTTGGGGGCATCAGATTGACCCGAGGGGGTGGCTGTGTCAGTTTCATTCCGGGACACTGTATTGTCCTGGAATGAATGTGCCCGGGACAGACCTGCAAAATGCGGGACTGTCCCGGGCAATCCGGGACACGTGGTCACCCTAGATCCCCACGATTGTCTCACGGAGGTATGGAGCAGGGAGATGCTTGTGTAAACAAGCATTTCCCTGCTCTGCCTAGTAACAATGACACCGATCTCGGCTCCGTGTACACGGGGCGGAGATCGGTGTCATGTGACACATAGCCCGACCCCCCTCAGTAAGGAAACACAAGCAGGGAACATTTAACCCCTACAGCGCCACCTAGTGGTTAACCCCTTCACTGCCAGTGTAATTTTCGCAGTAACCAGTGCATTTTTATAGCACTGATCGCTGTGAAAATGACAATGGTCCCAAAAATGTGTCAAAAGTGTCCGATGTGTCCGCCATAATGTCGCAGTCACAAAAAAAAATCGCTGATCGCCGCCATTACTAGTAAAAAAATAATAATTTATAAAAATGCCATAAAACTATCCCCTATTTTGTAAACGCTATAATTTTTGCGCAAACCAATCAATAAACGCTGATTGCAATTTTTTTTACCAAAAATATGTAGAAGAATACGTATCGGTCTAAACTGAGATTTTTTTTTTTTTTTTATATATTTTTTTGGGATATTTATTATAGCAAAAAGTAAAAAATATTGAATTTTTTTCAAAATTGTCGCTCAATTTTTGTTTATAGCGCAAAAAATTAAAACCGCAGAGGTGATCAAATACCACCAAAAGAAAGCTCTATTTGTGGGAAAAAAAGCATCCAATTTTGTTTGGGAGCCACGTCGCACGACCGCGCAATTGTCAGTTAAATCGACGCAGTGCCGAATCGCAAAAAGGGGCCTGGTCTTTATGCTGCGTATTGGTCCGGGGCTTGAGTGGTTAAGCGGCATTAGAAGCTGCGTGTGTGACATCATTGGGGTCTGCCAGGTGTGAAAGACTGGGATGGCGCCTTTCCCCCTCTGAACTTCCTTTTGAGGGGGTAGCACATTGAGCCTTACCTCTGTTACAGTCGGCAAGGACCGGTCACGTGCAGGTCCGTTGTATCCCACTGACCCCTTACTCCATTCAGCATGAAACCTCCATTTTTGATGAGTATACTGGGACTTTGTTAGCTGTGCTGATGTTAATGTTGGAATGAGTGGCAGCCATTGCTTGATTTGCCTCCATGGATGGGTTGGACTGGGATATTTGTCTTCTTCGATGAAGATCATGTGAGGATACACACCAATCAGAGAGGTCAATAGCTAAGATCATTGGATGTGGTGTCCTCTGTGTACATAATCCTTGGTATGAAGTTATAAACAATGGCTTCCAAATCCCAGAATACATATTAGGAGTTATGGATGTGGACTTTCATCTGTAATAGAGGGACCTTCCTTTCCTTACAGCACTGTGATATCCTTTATACTTGATGACTATTTTATTGTCCTCTGAAAGGGGGGGGCTGGGGGATTTTTACAATATTCATCATGGTGTGTTCTTTTGTATAATAAATGAATTTGTGGGAAGTAAGAAGCAGCTTTTTGGTGCTTTTTGTGTACAAATATACACCAATCAGTCGTAAATTAAAGACCACCTAATACGGAGTAGTGAGTAGGCGTAGGCCCTCCTTTTCCCACCAAATCAGCCCTCACCCATCGAGACATGGACTCCATTAGACCTCTGAGGGTAGGCTGTGGAATCTAGCACCAAGCCATCAGTAGCAGATCTTTTAAGTCCTGTAAGTTGCAAGATGGGGCCTCCATGGATCCGTAGCTCCACCCTGGTGCATTTCGTCATGTACCTAGAGATGCTGGAGGAAACTGAAAAGTTGCTCAGGTGTCACTCTGTGGAGGAACTTCAGTTTTGCAACTGAAATCAGTGCATACTATTTATTAATGTTTTCCTTGAAGAAGTTGGCAGTTTTAAAGTGATACATTTATTTATTTATTTTTTTATGAAACACGCCACCTTTCTACCATCAGCTTGGATGCGGGATCACAGATTGCTATAGGACAACTTTCATTTGTAAGCTCTACTTGTTTTTTCTCCCGCTATTTGGGAACTGATCTACTGAATGACTACAGAATATTATAATCCTTTGACTGCCTGGCTGAAGACGGTCTAACATCCCCACAGGGGAGGGCTGGGCCAGGGGGAAGGGTGGCAATTGCCTCCCAGGCCGCCCTAACTTATGTTCAAAATGGCCGGCAGCCGCTGCCCGCTACCATTTTCTTTTTTATTCTGGTCTAGGAAGTCAGGCCGGGGGCAGGGCCATGGTGGCCGACCACTAGCTGTTGCATTTCGGGAGTTGTAGTCTGCACTCAAGCTTCTGGTGGGTGGAAAACACAGCAGCGCAGAGGAAACTACAACTCCCTGGGACCGGATTCTTGGAAGTAGGCAGAGGCAGGGCGTGCCAGGGAGTCGGGACGCAGGGATGCAGGGCTGGGCGCTGGCTGCAACTTGACCCCAGGATCGGGAGTGTTACCCCACCAGGAGACCGTGGCATGCAAGGACATGCTGAGCTAAAATCGCTGACGTGAGAGACCCTGACACCCCTAGCTGACCCCCCATCTCCCCCCATACACCCCATGTAACCTGCCCCAGTGATCAGGCTGCATTGATGGGCACTGGAGTTGGCTGCACTGATGGGCACTGGTGAGGCTGCATTGAAAAACCAGGTGGGCCATGGATTGTGAGCTGATTCGGCAGTTCAATGGGCCACTTGACTGGACTTGCCCCCCAGGCCTAAGGCCCTCAGCCCTCCCCTGCATCCCCACGTGCCTAACTGGTGGTTCTGACTCCCACCAGGTTAGTCAGGGTGGTTGTCCTACTGGCATAGGCGCATATGCTAAGCGGTGTGTGACACATTCAATTTCTTCTGATTAGACCAGAGGAAACAAAAAGATGAGTGCAAGGCCCTGATGAAGCACAACTGTGTGAAACATGTTGGCTAGATGCACAATCACGTATCTTGTTTCCCAAATCTCTTCACGGTCTATGTAAAACTATGGAATTTGTATTTTAACGACGTATTAAAATTTATATTTTTCTATTCTATATTGTCGTTTGTGCTCGCCTTTTAAACGGTACTGGTGTCTCCCTAAAAATCCCATTTTGTTTGGAGAGCCTGCTCTCTTTACATCCCCCCTTTTCTTTTATCACTATCCTGGATTGGGAGAACCGTTAATCAGTTTTCTGGAAATCATCCAACTCCTTGTTCATATTTTATTTTTTAATGATTTTTTTAGACATGATACTTTAAAATGGTTTTAGTTGATGTGTAACAGGTATATACAGATGTATTCAGACAATTAAATTCTTGAAATATAATAAAAAAAAAAAAAGAAAAGTTGCCGGAGCTGGACTTTTATTGATCACCCACAAGGAGGTGCATCTCAGAGACCAGTTCGTTTTTGTAATTGATGTGTGGATGTGTGTAGGGTGCAGACGCAGGGTTGGCGAGAAGGATTGTCAGGTGAACACCGCTCATCCTTGCCGGCAGCTGGAGCTCATCTTTAGTACATAGCGTCTGTCTTCCGTGTTTAGAGGAGCTCTTTAGCCGTCTTTGACCTGACCCATCATTCAGTTTTTCAGACCAAGAACGGGCAGAATCTGTTCACTGTAGGCCATGAGGTGGAGTGCTGTGGACCTTCACTGAACCTGCGACTTCGTAATTCATACAAGAGGGACGTGGTTTCCCTATACCTGACCTCCGATGGTGACTGCTGTGGAGGGCAAACCTATGTAAGTATTCTGTTCCTGTAAAAATCAGTTGAATTCATTTATCGTTAGGCCATGCTGCAGGAGATAATCAGAGACGGTGGACTTGCTTTAGGAGATGATCAAAGACTGGGGACATGCAGCAGGAGATGATCAGAGACTAGGGACTCGCTGCAGGAAATGATCAGAGACGGGGGACTTGCTGCAGGAAATGATCAGAGACGGGGGACTTGCTGAAGGAGATGATCAAAGACTGGGGCCTGTCATGGATATGCAGTAGTGTTTGTCTGTCAGCTTACCTTCCTTCCCATGTGTTCATCTTAGAGGCCTGAGCCCTTTCACCTGGCTTCCTTTATAATCTCCTCCCAGCCAGACTCCACCCCAGGCCCTATCACAGAACACTATATTAACCTGTGCACTGCAAGCCTGCTTTGCTGATCAACGTGTTTGTTAGGCATTGTGTGTTTGGGTTCCTGCCTGCCGTGTGCTACGTCTGTCTCTCTGTTACGTTATTGGCTTGTCCCCGACTATCCCTGTCTGCTCGTGACCCTTGACCCTCGGCTCGTTCTTCGTTATCCTTGTCTGCTTGTGGCCCCTGACCTTCAGCTTGTTATTCGTTTCTCTCATATCTTGTGCTGCTGCTTCCCCTCTTTTCCCCTTATCCTACGGGGCGTGAGCTAGGAAACTCCAGGGGCCGCGACCTGGTCCCAGCCTGCAGCTAACATCCTCACCACTAGAGGCCCTGGAGAAGACCAGCTGGGTCTTAGACTCCGCGCCCTGGGGAATCTTGGCTCTAGCTTCCGTTAGGATCCCGGTTGTGCTCCTCTGGTCCCGCTTTCCACAACCACCCAGTTTCCTATCCGCAGCAGTCAGCCATAGGGTTCACTACCTTGCGGTGCACTCCTGTCCCCCTACGGTGTGCATCTGTCACCTGGCCACAGGTGACCCTGACAGGGCCATGCTGCAGGAGATGATCAGAGACTGGGGACTTGCTGCAGGAGATGAACAGAGACTGAAGACATGCTGAAGGGGATGATCAGAGACTGGGGACTTGCTGTAGGAGATGATCAAAGATTGGGGACATGCTGCAGGAGATGATCAGAGACTAGGAAAATTGCTGCAGGAGATGATCAGAGACTCGGGACATGCTGCAAGAGATGATCAGAGACTGAGGACTTGCTGCAGGAGATGATCAGAGATGAAGACTTGCTTGCGGAGATGATCAGAGACCGGAGACTTGCTGCAGGAGATGATCAGAGACTGGGGACTTGCTGCAGGAGATGATCAGAGACTGGGGACATGCTGCAGGAGATGATCAGAGACTGAGGACTTGCTGCAAGAGATGAACAGAGACTGAAGACATGCTGAATGGGATGATCAGAGACTGGGGACTTGCTTTAGGAGATGATCAAAGACTGGGACATGCTGCAGGAGATGATCAGAGATGGAGACTTGCTTGAGGAGATGATCAGAGACTAGGGAAATTGCTGCAGGAGATGATCAGAGACAGGGGACATACTGCAGGAGATGATCAAAGACTGGGACATGCTGCAGGAGATGATCAAAGACTGGGACATGCTGCAGGAGATGATCAGAGACTAGGGAATTTGCTGCAGGAGATAATTAGAGACGGGGGACATACTGCAGGAGATGATCAGAGACTGAGGACTTGCTGCAAGAGATGATCAAAGACTGGGGACATGCTGCTGGAGATGATCAGAGACCGAGGATTTGCTGCAGTAAATGGTCAGAGACTTGAGACATGCTGCAGGAGATGATCAGGGACTGGGGACTTGCCATTACAGCCCCTTTACAAATCAATGCTTTCACATTTGTGCTCCTTACACCCCCCGTATAAAAATGATTGGCTTCACCTTACCCATTATAACAGATCAGAGATCTCGGTGCATGGCACCTACCTGAGTTGTGGTGTCAACTTATTAAAAAATGTTTCTACAGTTTAGCTATTCCACAAACCGGTGCCTCTTTTTCTAGTTAGTTTTCATTCTATTCATTCCCAAGCAGTACGGACATTATGCTGATCTAATAAATCGCAGTGTAATAAAAGTACACTGTTTTTTGTAGGGGGAGGAATATGAAGGCTGCCTTTGCACATCTACTTCCGAAAATGCTATTTGCCTGAGTCACTGGCCCAGGACAAGCAAGTAACGTCTGGGTTGGGTGAAGTCAGTACCACTTCTCTTTTGCTGTATGTTGAAAAACGGGGAAGTGGTGGATGATTTTATAAACGGCACCACTGCAGAAATTGCCCTCGGGTGGCAAGGGTGCCCTTTAATAGCTTGTGATCTGAGCCATCATCTGACAGCTTGCATCGCAGACACAGTGTACAGAGCCAAGTTGAGCGGCTCCGCACCTTGTGATCACTTTGATGACTAAACACAGGGATCACAAATGTAAACAATGTACTGTTTACATCTGAGAGATCCCCTTTCTTCACAACAGAGGAGGGGAAGGAAGAATTTTTTCAATGAAGGGGACAGCAGCCAATTAGGGTCAGGGATTTTCATAATTGTGGGAATTTTTTTTAACGCATTCACCCCCCCCCCCCCATCTCTCTTGTACATCTCATCTCCAGCTTGCCTCTAATCCCTTCACCCCCTCCTGTACATTAATGCGCTGTATCGGGTGCACCACCACCAAGCTCCATGTTTTATGGATCATCATGACAGCCAAGTCAAATGGCATTTTCAGAAGAAGAGGTCAACAATGGCAGCTTCCATACTCTCCCAGTTCAGGTTCCCTTTAGTATGAAGGTTATCATCCTGTATTGTTGTGTTATATTGTTATGTATATATTATGTTATATAAGTCATTTTATTGGTGTATTGTTATATTTTATTTATTGTTATGTTATTATGTATCTAGTATGTTATATTATCAAGTTTTGGCTATATTATTGTATGTAATTGTTGTTATGTTTTATTATTTAAGGCCCCTTTCACACTGAGGCGCTTTGCAGGCGATATTGCGCTAAAAATAGCGCCTGCAATGCGCCCCGAAAAAGCCGCTCCATTGTATCCACTCCTATAGCGCCCCTGCCCATTAAAATCAATGGGGTAGCGCCTCCAAAACGCCGCAAAGAGGCGGTATTGCGGGTGTTTTTAACCCTTTTTCGGCCGCTAGCGGGGGTTAAAATCACCCCGCTAGCGCCCGCAAATTGCGGCAAAAACTATGTTATAGCGGCGCTATACCGCCAGCGCATCCAGCGCTTCAGTGTGAAAGTAGCCTAACGAACATATTATGTTATATTAGGTATTGTTATGTTATGTTATATTGCCTCCCCCAGCTGAAAGTTAGTGTTCAGCCTTTTCACCACATCGGGAATGTCAGGATCGTCACCTCCTCCAGCAATATGAATGTTTCCATTGAGAGGGGGAACGGAGAGCCGGTGTTCACCGCCAATCTGCCTGTATCTCTGGACTCCAACATGGACAGTACTATTGAGGTGAGGCTACTACTGGGTTGGGCAGCAGAAGGGAAATAGAAGTTCAAGCTAAAATTATACACATAAGCCAATGAGTCAATGAGTCAGAGCACTGTCTCCTACCCAACCTCTTGGACAGATTTTCTCTTTCAGTATCTCACAAAAGTGAGTACACCCCTCACATTTTTGTAAATATTTTCTTCTATCTTTTCATGTGACAATACTGAAGAAATGACACTTTGCTACAATGTAAATTAGTGAGCATACAGCTTGTATAACAGTGTAAATTTGCTGTCCCCTCAAAATAACTCAACACACAGCCATTAATGTCTAAACCGCTGGCAACAAAAGTCAGTACACCCCTAAGTGAAAATGTCCAAATAGGGCCCAAAGTGTCAATATTTTGTGTGGCCACCATTATTTTCCAGCACTGCCTTAACCCTCTTGGGCATGGAGGTCACCAGAGCTTCACAGGTTGCCACTGGAGTCCTCTTCCACTCCTCCATGACGACATCACAGAGCTGGTGGATGTTGTAGACCTTGCGCTCCTCCACCTTCCATTTCAGGATGTCCCACAGATGCTCAATAGGGTTTAGGTCTGGAGACAATGCTTGGCCAGTCCATCACCTTTACCCTCAGCTTCTTTAGCAAGGCAGTGGTCGTCTTGGAGGTGTGTTTGGGGTCGTTATAAAGTTGGAATACTGCCCTGCGGCCCAGTCTCCGAAGGGAGGGGATCATGCTCTGCTTCAGTATATCACAGTACATGTTGGTATTCATGGTTCCCTCAATGAACTGTAGCTCCCCAGTGCCGGCAGCACTCATGCAGCCCCAGACCATGACACTCCCATCACCATGCTGGACTGTAGGCCACCTCATCCCTTTAAATCCAAACATATTAATTACACAGGTTTTGTGGGTGATTAAGGCGGTAATTAAACTCACTTGAAGCCTTACCTGCATTAAATTAGCATCAGAACCTGTGTAATTAATATGGGTTCGGGTTTAAAGGGATGAGGTGGCAACCCTAGGGCAGAGAAATCATTGCTGCCTTCCCAAATGAATCACTGCATTCCAGGTATGGTGTAACCAAGAGGACAGTCTTGTGAAACAGGCTTATTAGGAAGACAGCCTCTTGTTAGCTTTTATTGCTGTAGGACAGTCCTTATCTCCATAAGCTGCACGCTGTGACAAACAAACATGACTGAAATCAAGCCTCTTTTATGCTTTCAAATAAAGGTATAGGATATGTAGTAATCAATATCTCACTTACAGTGGGTACGGAAAGTATTCAGACCCCCTTAAATTTTTCACTCTTTGTTATATTGCAGCCATTTGCTAAAATCATTTCAGTAATTTTTTTTCCTCATTAATGTACACACAGCACCCCATATTGACAGAAAAACACAGAATTGTTGACATTTTTGCAGATTTATAAAAAAAGAAAAACTGAAATATCACATGGTCCTAAGTATTCAGACCCTTTGCTCCAAGATGGTGAGAAATACGATTCTCTGGTCTGATGAGACCAAGATAGAAAATTTTGGCCTTAATTCTAAGCGGTATGTGTGGAGAAAACCAGGCACTGCTCATCACCTGTCCAATACAGTCCCAACAGTGAAGCATGGTGGTGGCAGCATCATGCTGTGGGGGTGTTTTTCAGCTGCAGGGACAGGGCGACTGGTTGCAATCGAGGGAAAGATGAATGCGGCCAAGTACAGGGATATGCTGGACGAAAACCTTCTCCAGAGTGCTCAGGACCTCAGACTGGGCCAAAGGTTTACCTTCCAACAAAACAATGACCCTAAGCACACAGCTAAAATAACGAAGGAGTGGCTTCACAACAACTCTGTGACTGTTCTTGAATGGCCCAGCCAGAGCTCTGACTTAAACCCAATTGAGCTTCTCTGGAGAGACCTAAAAATGGCCGTCCACCAACGTTTACCATGAAACCTGACAGAACTGGAGAGGATCTGCAAGAAGGAATGGCAGAGGATCCCCAAATCCAGGTGTGAAAAACTTGTTGCATCTTTCCCAAAAAGACTCATGGCTGTATTAGATCAAAAGGGTGCAAATACTAAATACTGAGCAAAGGGTCTGAATACTTAGGGCCATGTGATGTTTCAGTTTTTCTTTTTTAATAAATATGCAAAAATGTCAACAATTCTGTGTTTTTCTGTCAATATGGGGTGCTGTGTGTACATTAATGAGGAAAAAAATTGACTTAAATGATTTTAGCAAATGGCTGCAATATAACAAAGAGTGAAAAATTTAAGGGGGTCTGAATACTTTCCGTACCCACTGTAAGTGAGATATTGATTACTACATATCCAATACCTTTATTTGAAAGCATAAAAGAGGCTTGATTTCAGTCATGTTCGTTTGTCACAGCGTGCAGCTTATGGAGATAAGGACTGTCCTAGAGCAATAAAAGCTATCAAGAGCCCCCCTCTCCTAAACCCCCCCTCCACTCTATAGTCTCTGACCGCTTCTTATGTTTGCTACTTCTTACTCCCAGGCTTGGGAGTCTGTTTGAATATTTAGAAAATGTGGGGACCGAGCTCACGGGCCCTGACATCTTGCATCGCTACAATTTAGCACACATACACCCTCCTCTTTATTGGAGACCCCCCTGCCAACATTACACACGCAGTATAGCTAGGACTCCTGGGCGACAGGTCAGGGACGCAAGAGGCACGTTGTGGTTAGTTGTAAAGTTGTTACCCATTGTATCGTGTCTTGTGTTTAGATGTGTCGTTCACTGCTCATGATGCCATGTACCTAGATTTGTAAAGTGATATTGGTCTATGCTGTGTATTATCTTGTGCTTTGCCGGGTCATGTGGGCCCTGTCCCTGTCATAAATAAAAAAAAAAAAAAAAAAAGCTAACAAGAGGCTGTCTTCCTAATAAGCCTGTTTCACAAGACTGTTCTCTTGGTTACACCATACGTGGAATGCAGCGATTCATTTGGGAAGGCAGCAATGATTTCTCTGCCTTAGGGTTGCCACCTCATCCCTTTAAACCCGAACCCATATTAATTACACAGGTTCTGAGGCTAATTTAATGCAGGTCAGGCTGGGTTCACACTGGTCCGACAAACGCTCCGACATTGGGAGCTCATGTTGCATGACGTGTGAAAATCAATGTTTCTTTATCGTACATCATGGGACACAGAGCCTTAAGTAATTTACTTAATGGGTAATAGGCCTACCTTCAGGTGTTGACACTGGTAAACCCTAATTAAGGAAGTTTACTCCCTATATAACCCCTCCTCCTTCCAGGAGCACATCAGTTTTTTTCGCCAGTGTCTAAAGGTGTTGGTCACGAGTGAAGATGTGCTCTGAGGAGCTCCAGGAGGGATCCATGCTGGATTTAAATCCCTCCATAAAAAGAAGCCAGATCCACCACAGTGCCACTGAGGCCTAAATGGATGGTACCTGGGACCTCGTATCCGAAGCACGAGGTTTTGCCTGTAACGCCTCTCTTTGTAGGGCTGGACCCCAGGAAACCAGGGCTTAGGTCTTGTTACATTACCTATTTGCTTCCTGATAGGGTGCTATACATGGCCCAAGGCAGTGGAAATCCCTTTTCAGGGACCCCCGTCCTTGAAGGTTTGGCTAAACACAGCCCACCGTGATGGGTGGAAGCTGGATTTTTTTCTGTTAATTCAGAAAAATCCTGCGACGATGATAAGGTAAGGAAGAAACTTAGGTATTTTCAATGTCTATGTATTTCTTCCATTAAGGAAAAGAGATTGTCATGCCTTAAAGTCTTCTCTAGAGGGAGCCTATGCACTTACCATACTCTGTCGTCTTCACTAAGCTCAGTCCGTGCTTGATTGGTACAGCAGGTGGAAGGGAGATTCTTACCAAGGTAAGATAAAGCCTTTTAACCACTTAAGCCCCGGACCATTTCGGGCCATTAGGACCAGGCCTGTTTTTGGGATTCGGCACTGCGCTGCTTTAACTGTAAATTGTGCGGACATGCAATGTTGTACCCAAATGAAATTTGCGTCCTTTTCTTCCCACAAATAGAGCTTTCTTTTAATGGTATTTGATTGCCTCTGCGATTTTTATTTTTTGCGATATAAACGGAAAAAGACCGAAAATTTTGAAAAAAAATGATATTTTCTACTTTTTGTTATAAGAAAAATCGAATAAACTCAATTTTAGTCAGACATTTAGGCCAAAATGTATTCAGCCACATGTCTTTAGTAAAAAAAATGTCAATAAACGTATATTTATTGGTTTGCGCAAAAGTTATAGCGTTTACAAACTAGGGTACATTTTCTGAAATTTACACAGCTTTAAATTTATGACTGCCTATCTCATTTCTTGAGGTGCTAAAATGGCAGGGCAGTACAAAACCCCCCCAAATGACCCCATTTTGGAAAGTAGACACCCCAAGGAAATTGCTGAGAGGCATGTTGAGCCCATTGAATATTTTTTTTTTTTTGTCCCAAGTGATTGAATAATGACAAAAAAAAAAAAAAAAATTACAAAAAGTTGTCACTAAATGATATATTGCTCACACATGCCATGGTTATATGTGGAATTGCACCCCAAAATACATTTTGCTGCTTCTCCTGAGTACGGGGATACCACATGTGTGGGACTTTTTAGGAGCCTGGCCACGTACGGGACCCCGGAAACCAAGCACCGCCTTCAGGATTTCTAAGGGCTTAAATTTTTGATTTCATTCCTCACTACCTATCACAGTTTCGAAGGCCATAAAATGCCAAAATAGCACAAAACCCCCCCAAATGACCCCATTTTAGAAAGTAGACACCCCAAGGAAATTGCTGAGAGGCCTGTTGAGCCCGTTGAATATTTTTTTTTTTTGTCCCAAGTGATTGAATAATGACAAAAAATAAAAATAAAAAAAAAATTACAAAAAGTTGTCACTAAATGATATATTGCTCACACATGCCATGGTTATATGTGGAATTGCACCCCAAAATACATTTTGCTGCTTCTCCTGAGTACGGGGATACCACATGTGTGGGACTTTTTAGGAGCCTAGCCGCGTACGGGACCCCGAAAACCAAGCACCGCCTTCAGGATTTCTAGGCACAAATTTTTGATTTCACTCCTCACTACCTATCACAGTTTCTAAGGCCATAAAATGCCAAAATAGCACAAAACCCCCCCAAATGACCCCATTTTGGAAAGTAGACACCCCAAGCTATTTGCTGAGGAGGCATGGTGAGTATTTTACAGCTCTCATTTGTTTTTGAAAATGAAGAAAGAAAATTTTTTTTTTTTTTTTTTTTTCAATTTTCAAAACTTTGTGACAAAAAGCGAGATCTGCAAAATACTCACAATACCTCTCAGCAAATAGCTTGGGGTGTCTACTTTCCAAAATGGGGTCATTTGGGGGGGTTTTGTGCCATCTGGGCATTCCATGGCCTCCGAAACTGTGATAGGCAGTGAGAAGTAAAATCAAAAATTTACACCCTTAGAAAGCCTGAAGGCGGTGATTGGTTTTTGGGGTCCCGTACGCGGCTAGGCTCCCAAAAAGTCTCACACATGTGGTATCCCTGTACTCAGGAGAAGCAACAGAATTTATTTTGGGGTGTAATTCCACATATGCCCATGGCATGTTTGAGCAATATATCATTTAGTGACAACTTTGTGCAAAAAAAAAATAAAAATAAAAAAATTGTCTTTTTTCCGCAACTTGTGTCAACATATAAAATATTCCATGGACTCGACATGCCTCTCAGTATATAGCTTGGGGTGTCTACTTTCCAAAATGGGGTCATTTGGGGGGGTTTTGAACTGTTCTGGCATTTTATACACAACATTAGGAAGCTTACATCCACTCTTCTAACCACTTGAAGACAAAGCCCTTTTTGACACTTTTTGTTTACATGAAAACATATTTTTTTTTTGCAAGAAAATTATGTTGAACCCCCAAACATTATATATATTTTTAAAGCAAAGGCCCTACAGATTAAAATGGTGGGTGTTGCATTTTTTTTTTCTACACAGTATTTGCGCAGCGATTTTTCAAACGCATTTTTTGGGGAAAAAATACACTTTTTTTAATTTTAATGCACTAAAACACACTATATTGCCCAAATGTTTGATGAAATAATAAAGATGATCTTAGGCCGAGTACATAGATACCAAACACGACATGCTTTAAAATTTCGCACAAACGCGCATTGGCGACAAACTACATACATTTTTAAAAGCCTTTAAAAGCCTTTACAGATTACCCCGTTAGATTTACAGAGGAGGTCTACTGCTAAAATGACTGCCCTCGATCTGACCTTCGCGGTGATACCTCACATGCATGGTGCAATTGCTGTTTACATATGACGCCAGACCGACGCTTGCGTTCGCCATTGGGCAAGAGCAGGGCAGGACAGGGGTGCTTTTTTTTTTTTTTTTTTTTTTTTATTATTAATTTTGCTTTTTTATTTTATTTTTAAATTGTTCCTTACATATATTTTTTTTTTAATAATTTTTATTGTTATCTCAGGGAATGTAAATATCCCCTATGATAGCAATAGGTAGTGACAGGTACTCTTTTTTTGAAAAAACTGGGGTCTTCTAGACCCTAGATCTTTCCTCTGCCCTCAAAGCATCTGACCACACCAAGATCGGTGTGATAAAATGCTTTCCCAATTTCCCAATGGCGCTTTTTATATCCGGGGGGGGGGGACATTCCCTCCCACTGCTTGTAAAAGCAGTCCAGAGGCTAATTAGCTGCTGTGATTGCTTTTACATGAAAGCCGGCCGCTGGCTGAAAAGAATGATACCAAGATGATGCCTAAACCCGCAGGCATCAATCTGGTATAACCATTCAAAGTCCAGCAACATACCAGTACGTTGCTGGTCCTTGTTGGACATGTATTGTAATCTTTTTTTTTCATGCAGCCTGTTGGCTGAACGAAAAAAGAGATTGATCGGTGGGTATGCCCACCATTAGAATACCGCCCTTCATCCACCCACTTCTAATGATGGGCATACATGCACCATTTATATATGCCGAAGCATGGGGGCATCCTCCCGCAAAAAAGTTATGCCGCACACACATGGTCAAACGTTTCCACGGGCAAGCCTCCGTCGGAATTTCGACCGTATGTATGCGGCATTAGGAGCAAAATTGCTCCTCCGCCCTGCTGCCCCCATGCTTCGGCATATATGCTTTTTTTTTTTTAACTGTGGTGGTGAAATCACCTCCTACAGCACTGGAGTCGCAGGGATCAGGCCTGTCTCTGCGAACGCTGCAGTTATGTGTGTTGTGTTTTGGAAGTGACAGTGATCGATCGATACTGCACTTGGGTGGCCTGGGCTGGACGGAGGGGCAAAACGCAGGTGCTAGCAGGTATCTGGGCTGATCCCGCTAACACTGCGTTTTTGGGAACCCTAAACCGCTGGTATAGATCTGATCAGATCAGATATTGATCTGTTCAGATACTATACCACTAAGGGGGGTGTATGCTTTACGCGTGGGTGTTAGCGTTACTGGCACTAACCTGACGCTGCCTGGGGTGTGACGCAGACCCTCTCTGACGCTAAAACCTAATTGATATCACCCACCGGGCGATCAGGGGGTTAAACCTTTATTGGGTTATATACGGCGGGTGCCCTGACACTATAAAAAGCAAACTAACTAACCAGCGTCACCCGTAACACTTATATGGTGATTACTGGTGAAAGGGTTAACTACGGGCAATTAGGGGGTTAAAACCTTTATTAGATCATATTTGGGGGTACCTGACGCTATAAAAACCTGCGGCGAACCTAAAAAAAATGACTGGCTACCGATTGGCATCACCGACACGAAGACAGCGATCAGAAAAACGATCGCTTAGTGACAGTGGTGATAGGGGGTGAAAGGGTTACCCTGGGGGGCGATCAAGGGGGTTAAACCTTTATTAGATAATATATTGGGGTACCCGACGCTATAAAAACCTGCGGCGAACCTAAAAAAAATTACTGGCTACCGATCGCCATCACTGATGCTAAGACAGCCATCAGAAAAATGATCGCATAGCGACAGCGGTGATAGGGGGTGAAAGGGTTACCTGGGGGGCGATCAAGGGGGTTTAACCTTTATTAGATAATATATTGGGGTACCTGACGCTATAAAAACCTGCGGCGAACCTAAAAAAAATTACTGGCTACCGATCGCCATCACTGATGCTAAGACAGCATCAGAAAAACGATCGATTAGCGACAGCGGTGATAGGGGGTGAAAGGGTTACCTGGGGGGCGATCAAGGGGGTTGAACCTTTATTAGATAATATATTGGGGTACCCGACGCTATAAAAACCTGCGGCGAACCTAAAAAAAATTACTGGCTACCGATCGCCATCACTGATGCTAAGACAGCCATCAGAAAAATGATCGCATAGCGACAGCGGTGATAGGGGGTGAAAGGGTTATCTGGGGGGTGATCAGGGGGTTAAACCTTTATTAGGGGGGGTTAGGGGGCTACACTGGACCTAAGACTAAACTTTGGTGACACTTTTACAGTCACAAATGTCACTGATTGCAGTGATCACTAAATAAATGGTCACTGCAATCAGTGACACTGTGACTGGGGGCTGGGGGGTGATCTGGGGGGTGATCTGGGGGGGTCTGGGGGTCCTGGGGGGGGCGATTAGTGTTCCTATGTGTCCTGGTGTCAGTGTAGTGTTGTGCTCACTGACCTGATGTCTTCTCTTGTACGGCGCTCGGTATATGTGAGCACCGCACCAGAGATGACATCACTTCCTCCTGCTTCCTCTGTCTGAAACAGACAGAGGAGGCATTTCCATTCGCCGGGAGCGATCGCGAGGGGGGGGCCGGAATCGAAAGGCCGCCCCCTCATCTGGGATCGCTCCCGGTGAAGTAACGACCGCTCACGGCACAGAAGGGGGGTCCGGATGGACCCCCCAACTGTACAAAGGCAGTCACGTAGATCTACGTGATTCTGCCTGTCCGTGCCATTCTGCCGACGTAAATCGGCGGTGGGCGGTCGTTAAGTGGTTAAACAAGTTTTTTTCCCCCCCTCTGATGGGACCAGTGGGTTAGGGAGACAGCAGCGCTGCACCCCCCTTACTTACCCCCTCCCCCCGCCGTGGGGGACGCAGAGGTCCCGCTATGTACCACGATAGGATTGTCTGGCTGTTTTTTTGTCTCATTGCAGTCTCTGCTCCCCTCCCCCTCCCCTTCTCTTGTTTGGTCAGGGATCCATTAAAAAAAAAAAAAAAAAAAAAAAAAATTTAAATGGAAAAAGGGGGCGGAATTTTTCCCCGGAGGGGGCGGAGCCTAAACGCAGTACCACGAAAATGGTAAACATATAGCCATGTCAGTCTCTCCTCCGCTGCTGAGGAGGAAGCATACACAGAGACACACGAGCTGTGAGACACGTATGGGTTGCACTGGCATTCCTGATTCAGGAAAGACACTCTTTTCAGCACTAGGCTGAAACTTTATAGCGGCTTTTAAAGTCATGACTATTTTCAGCGATTTAGTGCAATTTGTATAGCGCCTCTGTTTTTGTACCTAGGACTATGCCTACCAAAAAAGACACCTCAAAAGCCAAAAAAGCAAAGATTTCACCCCCAGGCATTGAGACTTCTAGCTGTAATTCCATGCTGTCATTCTCGCCTGAATTACCAATTATGGCAACACAGGGTGAGCCATTGGAACAAATTGATGGTGCAACTGCCTCTCACATCTCAGCACCTAGATATGTGACTGAAGATGCCCTCTCCTCCTCCCTCCAGGGTATGGAAGAAAGATTAGCGGCTTTAATCGCATCCTCTATTCAGAGTGATAAGAAACGTACTAGCCCTTCCCCCACTTTAGCTTTACTAGGGGAACAGTGGGCTCACGATGAGGTGTTACCCTCAATCGATCAGGAAGAAAGACAAACCGATGATTCCTCCTTGGAGGAGACAACAGTAGATTAACCTTTTTCAGCTTCCCAAACTGAGAAATTGCTGATACAATCTCTTACAGAAATGGTTCGCTCCACCTTCATGCTGCCTCTAACAGAGTCTCATGAAAACCTGGCCTCTTCCTTAGGTTCTTTGAAACCTTCCCATGCTTTGCATGCGTTTCCAGCACATGCATTGCTAGAACAGCTTATTTTTCCGGAATGGGATCATCCGGATAAACATTTTCTCCCTCCTAAGAGTTTTGCAAATCGCTATCCTCTGGAGGAAAGATTCTCCAAAAGATGGAAAGTACCAGCAGTTGACGCTGCGATTTCCAATGTGAATAATAACTTGACTTGTCCTGTAGACAATGCACAAATGCTTAAGGATCCAACAGATAAGTTGAATACCCTGCTAAAATCGGCCTTTTCCATAGCATGTGCCGTCACTCAGCCAGCAGTCGCCGCAATAGGCGTCTGCCAATCCCTAAAGGACCAATTTAAATTGGCCCTTAGAGAACTTCCTACACAACAAGCTCGGGATTTGGCTGAACTACCTAAGGCATTATGTTTTGCCATAGATGCCATTAAAGATTCCATTCGCCAGGCATCCCGCCTTACGCTTATGCTTGTACATATGCGCAGGATCCTGTGGCTAAAGAATTGGTCAGCTGAAACGCCATGTAAGAACCTCCTAACTGGGTTTCCCTTCCATGGGGAGCGACTTTTCAGAGAGGACTTGGATAAATATATCAAGACAATTTCTAGTGGGAAAAGCACGCTTTTACCCGTCAAAAGAAAATACAAACGCCCTTCATTTAAACGGGCCCTTTCCCCTGCGCCAAGGACTTCCGCCTCTAAGCAGTGGCGACGGCCTCTGCCGTCAGACTCTAGAGGAAGACCTCAGAGTCAGACCCAGGCTCAAAAGAAGCCCTGGGGTAGGAAATCTGCAAAACAGAATCCTAAAGCCTCGTCATGAAGAGGCAACCCCCCTCACCAAGGTGGGGGGAAGACTTCTGCACTTTTCAGAAGTCTGGAAAAAGGAGATTCAGGACACATGGGTCATCTCCACGGTAACGCTGGGATACAAGCTGGAATTCCGGAACTTTCCACCATCTCGTTTCCTAAGATCAAGCGTACGCAAGGATACAGAGAAGAAACAATCTCTGTTTCAAGCACTAGACCGATTAAGATCTCAAGGGGTGATCATACAGATCCCCACAAGGGAACAAGGTCTGGGGTTTTATTCAAATCTTTTCATGGTACCAAAACCAAATGGAGACGTCAGACCCATTCTAGATCTAAGAAAGCTAAATCAATTCCTGAAGATCCGCTCCTTTCGCATGGAGACAATCAGATCAGTAGTTTCTATCCTTCTAGGAGGAGAACTTCTCGCGTCAATCGACATCAGGGATGCATATCTGCATATCCCTATATTCCCTGCTCATCAAAAATTTCTGCGGTTCGAATTAGAACAGCATTTCCAGTTTGTAGCCCTGCCCTTCGGGCTAGCCACAGCACCCCGGGTGTTCACCAAGGTGCTGGCCCCACCTCTAGCCAGGTTAAGGGCACAGGGCATAACAATCATAATGTACCTAGACGATCTATTACTTATAGATCAATCAGTGATTCGCTTGGAGCAAGCTGTACGCACTACAACCGACTATCTGAAAGCATTGGGTTGGATTCTCAATCTGGAGAAATCTTCCTTAATACCGCTAAAAAGACTGGAGTACTTGGGTCTGATCATAGACACAGCCCAGGAAAAGGTGTTCTTGCCTCTAGCAAAGATCAACTCCATAAAATAATTGGTACGGCGGGTCAGGTCAAATGGCAATCCCTCCATTCGCCTCTGCATGAGGTTACTAGGAACCATGGTGGCTTCATTCGAAGCGGTTCCTTTTGCCCAGTTCCATTCAAGACTGTTGCAAAACAGTATCCTGTCTGCTTGGAACAAAACAATTCAAGCCTTATGCCCCATACACACGATCGTTTTTCATGCCATTTTTAAAAATGGCCATTAAAAATGATCGTGTGTATGCTCCAGAGCATTTTTAACGACGTGAAAAATGGGCATTAAAAATTTCGAACATGCTCTCTTTTTTCACGTCGTTTTTTTTTAACGGCGTGAAAAACGATGGTGTGTATGCTTTAACGATGTGAAAAAAAACGCGCATGCTCAGAATCAAGTATGAGACGGGAGCGCTCGTTCTGGTAAAACTAGCGTTCGTAATGGAGATAGCATATTCGTCACGCAGTAACGGACTGAAAAGCACGAGGCTGAAAAGCGCAAATCGTTGCTCAACAAACTTTACTAACATGAAGGGTGGCGCCATTCGAGCGGAACTTCCCCTTTATAGTGCCGTCGTACGTGGTATACGTCACTGCGCTTTGCTTGATCGTTTTTTAAAATGATCGTGTGTACGCAAGACAGGCTTGAGAGGAAACATGAAAAAAACGACGTGAAAAACGGCAAGAAAAAAAATGGCAAGAAAAACGATCGTGTGTATGGGGCATTAGACTCGACAATGCGGCTGTCCCCAAGAGTGGCCCAAAGCCTCACTTGGTGGTTACTAACCCAGAATCTGCTGAAGGGAAAATCCTTCAGACCAGTTATCTGGAAGGTCGTAACGACGGATGCCAGCCTCTCAGGCTGGGGAGCAGTACTAGAAAGGACAACAGTCCAAGGACAATGGTCAAGGACCGAAAGAGGCTTGCCCATCAATATCCTAGAGATTCGGGCAGTACGTCTGGCTCTAAAGGCCTGGACTTCCAGGCTACAGAATTGCCCTGTCAGGATTCAATCCGACAATGCCACAGCTGTGGCCTATATCAATCACCAAGGGGGCACCAAGAGTCTCTCAGCGCAGAGAGAGGTGAACCATATTCTAACTTGGGCAGAAAGGAATGTTCCTTGCCTTTCTGCAATATTCATTCCCAGAGTAGAGAATTGGCAGGCGGACTACTTAAGTCGCCAGCAGTTATTCCCAGGGGAATGGTCGCTTCACCCCGACATATTTCGGGCTGTTTGCCAAAGATGGGGGACTCCGGACGTAGATCTCCTAGCATCCAGATTCAACACGAAGTTGGTCAACTTTGTGGCCAGAACAAGGGATCCATTCGCATGCGGAACGGATGTGTTGGTGACCTCATGGGATCAGTTCTCACTGATATATGCATTTCCCCCCATCCAGTTGCTGCCTCGACTTCTTTGCAGAATCAAGCTGGAAAGGAAGCCGGTTATTCTGGTAGCACCAGCATGGCCCAGAAGGTCATTGTATGCAGAAATCGTAAAGATGGCAGTGGAGGGCCCATGGTCCCTCCCACTACGGTCAGATCTGCTCTCTCAGGGACCGATATTCCATCCTGCCTTACGGTCTCTAAATTTAACGGCTTGGCTGTTGAAACCCACATTCTAAAGAAATGTGGGCTTTCCGGGTCAGTTATCTCCACCCTGATCAATGCCAGGAAGCCAGCTTCCAGAACTATATATTATAGAGTCTGGAAGGCTTATGTTTCCTGGTGTGAATCCAAGGGTTGGCACCCTCGGAGATATATCATAGGCAGAATTCTTGCCTTTCTACAACTAGGGGTAGAGATGAAGTTGGCCTTAAGTACTATTAAAGGCCAAGTCTCAGCTTTATCGGTCTTATTTCAAAGACCACTTGCTACTCATTCTTTAGTCCGGGGCTTTATACAAGGAGTAACGCGGCTTAATCCGCCCGTCAAACCTCCCTTGAATCCCTGGGACTTAAACTTAGTTTTGTCTGTGTTACAAAAACAGCCATTTGAACCGATACAACATATTCCCCTAGTCCTTCTGACAAGGAAGTTGGTATTTTTGGTTGCTATATCCTCAGCAAGGAGGGTATCAGAGTTGGCTGCTCTTTCTTGTAAAGAGCCGTATTTAATTTTTCATGAGGACAGAGTGGTACTACGCCCTCGTCCAGGCTTTTTGCCAAAAGTAATTTCAGGTTTTCACCTAAACCAAGATATTGTCCTGCCATCGTTTTTTCCAAAACCATGTTCCAGGGAAGAAAAGTCACTACATTGTCTTGATGTGGTGAGAGCAGTGAAAATCTATTTAAAGAAAACTGCTCAGATTCATAAGACTGATGTCTTATTTATTCTGCCGGTGGGTCCTAAGAAGGGACAGGCAGCGTCGAAATCCACTGTCGCTAAGTGGATTCGGCAAGTGATAATTCAAACTTATGATTTAAGGGGCAAGATTCCCCCGTTTCGAGTTAAGGCGCACTCTACCAGGTCAGTTAGTGCTTCTTGGGCAGTGCGTCATCAGGCCTCCATGGCTCAGATCTGTAAGGCCGCAACTTGGTCTTCAGTGCATACATTCACAAAATTTTATCAGGTGGATGTAAGGAAGTATGAGGATATCGCCTTCGGGCGCAGTGTGCTGCAAGCAGCAGTGTAGATCCTCAAGTCTGGGTGTACCCTGCGGGTTGTTTCTCCCACCCCTCAAGTGGCATTGCTATGGGACGTCCTATTAAGTAAATTACTTAAGGCTCTGTGTCCCATGATGTACGATAAAGAAAATAGTATTTTTATTACAGCTTACCTGTAAAATCCTTTTCTTGGAGTACATCATGGGACACAGAGGTCCCTCCCCTCTTTTGGGATTTAGACATATTGCTTTGCTACAAAAACTGATGTTCTCCTGGAAGGAGGAGGGGTTATATAGGGAGTAAACTTCCTTAATTAGGGTTTACCAGTGTCAACACCTGAAGGTAGGCCTATTACTCATTAAGTAAATTACTTAAGGCTCTGTGTCCCATGATGTACTCCAAGAAAAGGATTTTACAGGTAAGCTGTAATAAAAATCCTATTTTCCCTATGAGAGCCGTCTTAACTGGTCCGGCACAAGTTGGTCTGACTTTGAAAATGCTCCCTGCACTACTTTGGTCCGACTTTGATCTACTTTAGCCCATTGAATATCATTGAAGTTGGATCAAAGTAGGACCCTTGTCCTAACCATCCGACTTTTGACATCCGACATGGTGATTACAGCAGCAGTAAAAGGAATTTATCTCACCCTGGGATTGTTTTGATTGGTCAAAGGACAAGTCAGACTCTCACAAAGTCGGATCAAAGTAGTATCCTGTTCATGAAAGTCGGATGGATGTCGGACCAATGTAGGATCAATGTAGGACTGATGTCGCAGAGCAAAGTAGGATGAAAGTTGTATGACTGTAGTGTCGTACCAGTGTGAACCCAGCCTGAGGCTGGGTTCACACTTGTGCGACACGACAGCCGTCCTACTTTGGATCCGACTTTGCCCTGCGATATGAAGCCGACATATGTCCGACTTTCAATGAACGGGGATCCGACTTGGATCCCCGCCAATACCAGGCACTGTGTTTGGTATGAATCTTGAGGGGGAACTCCATGCCAAATTTTAAATAAAAAACCGGCATGGGTTCCCCTCCAGGAGCATACCAGGCCCTTCGGTCTGGTATGGATTTTAAGGGGAACCCCTACGCCGAAATAACGGCGTGGGGGTCTCCTTAAAATCCAAACCAGACCCTTATCCGAGCACGCAACCTGGCAGGCCGCAGGAAAAGAGGGGGGGGGGGGACGAGAGAGCGGCCCCCCTCCCTCCTGAACCGTACCAGGCTGCATGCCCTCAACATGGGGGGTTTGGTGCTTTGGGGCAGGGGGGCGACCTGCGGCCCCCCACCCCAAAGCACCCTGCCCCCATGTTGATGAGGACAGGGCCTTTTCTCGACAACCCTGGCCGTTGGTTGTCGGGGTCTGCGGGCGGGGGCTTATCGAAATCCGGGAGCCCCCCTTTAATAAGGGGGCCCCCAGATCCCGGCCCCCCACCCTATGTGAATGAGTATGGGGTACATCGTACCCCTAACCATCCACCTGGTGGAAAAAAAATTCAATAAAAAAAAAACAGGTTTTTAAAGAAATTTATTGCACAGCTCCGGGGGTCTTCTTCCGACTCCGGGGGTCTCTTCCGACTTCAGGGGTCTCCGGTGTCGTCTCTACAGTTCTTTCTTCCTTCTGCCGGGCCTCCGCTATCTTCTTCCAGCTCTTTTGCTAGCGGAGCCTGGTCTTCTCCGTCGCCTTCTTCCCTCTTCTCCTCTTCGATGTTAACACGCCGCTTCCTCCCGCTGTAATGCTGGCTGTGCGGTGCGCTCCGATTTATATAGGCCTCTCATGACGTCAGTCACATGCTCCGGGTGGCCACATGCTCCCATGACGTCACAGTCACATGCTCCGGGGCCACCCGGAGCTTGTGACTGTGACGTCATGAGAGGCCTATATAAATTGGAGCACACCACACAGCCAGCATTACAGCGGGAGGAAGCGACGTGTCAACATCGAAGAGGAGAAGAGGGAAGAAGGCGACAGAGAAGACCAGGCTCCGCTAGCAAAAGAGCTGGAAGAAGATAGCGGAGGCCCAGCAGAAGGAAGAAAGAACCGGAGAGTGCGGAGACGACACCGGAGACCCCCGGAGTCGGAAGAAGACCCCCGAAGTCAGAAGACCCCCGGAGCTGTGTAATAAATTACTTTAAAAACCTGTGTGTGTTTTTTTTATTGACATTTTTTTTCCACCAGGTGGATGGTTAGGGGTACGATGTACCCCATACTCATTCATATAGGGTGGGGGGCCGGGATCTGGGGGCCCCCTTATTAAAGGGGGCTCCCGGATTCCGATAAGCCGCAGACCCCGACAACCAACGGCTAGGGTTGACGGGAAGAGGCCTTGTCCTCATCAACATGGGGGCAGGGTGCTTTGGGGTGGGGGGGGTGCAGGTCGCCCCCCTGCCCCAAACCCCCCATGTTGAGGGCATGCGGCCTGGTACGGTTCAGGAGGGAGGGAGGGGGCGCTCTCTCGTCCCCCCTCTTTTCCTGCGGCCTGCCAGGTTGCGTGCTCGGATAAGGGTCTGGTTTGTATTTTGGGGGACTCCCACGCCGTTTGTTCGGCTTAGGGGGTTCCCCTTAAAATCCATACCAGACCCAAGGGCCTGGTATGCTCTTGGAGGGGGTACCCATGCCGTTTTTTTATTTAAAATTTGGCGTGGAGTTCCCCCTCAAGATCAGCAGAGCACATGTCGCATGCCAAAGTCGGATAATGCAAGACGGCGGTCCGACTTTGATCCCACTTCAATGATAGTCAATGGGCTGAAATAGGATCAAAGTCGGACCAAAGTAGTACAGGGAGCATTTTCAAAGTCGGACCGACATGTGTCGGACCAGTTAAGACGGCTCTCATAAGGAAACATTGATTTTTACACGTCATGCGACATGAGCTCCCAATGTCGGAGCGTTTGTCGCCCCAGTGTGAACCCGGCCTAAGGCTTCAAGTGAGTTTAATTACCGCCTTAATCACCCACATAACCTGTGTAACTAATATGTGTTCGGATTTAAAGGGATGAGGTGGCAACTCTACTCTGCCCTCACTTCCACTTTGATTTTAGTAATCCTATGGGAATTTCAGCCATCAAACAAAGACATTTTAACAAGACTGTCATGACCTATTTTTTCCTTGCCAATAATATTTATTGGTTGCATAATAATAAATACATACTTTGGTTATTTATGCAAGGATACAGATAAATAAAATGTACATAAAAATATTCTATAAGTAAATAATTCATAACATAAAATATTTAAATTAAATGAATTAAATCTTCACTAATGACCTATTTGTTCACCTCTCATCCACAATCCTTTTCCAACCTGCAAATCTAATTTAGATACCGGCATCAATTTCAGTATCATTGCTATGACCTAATATATCCACACCTGCTATTCCCATGTCCACCCCCAGGGGGGGGGCCACATGTGTTTTGAATGTCCTATTTACACTAAACCCTTTTGTTTAAAATACTTATAGCGGGGATTTCCGCTGAACTTTCTAAACAAATGTGGCACTCTAGGCGTCCGGACCATTGTGGTTATTTGTCTGTGTATTGTTTGTATTGGTCCTTGTGTATGTTTGTTGTTGCACCCATTGTATATGTTTTCTACATGGTGCGATGTTGATTGTTATTTAGCTGGACTGGTCTTTACTCGCTCCTATACAGAGCAGGATTTTATATGTAGCGATACCCGCAGCTTAAGCGGGCCGCAAGGTTTGATTTGGGCCCTGAGTACAGCTCTCCAACCCACCGGCAATCGGCTCTACCCACTCTGGCACAGCTAGTCTAAAGGATACACACATATATCCTTATACTTTAAGAGAGAGATTCAAACATAGAACAGTAATAAAGGGATAACGGATTTTACTTCTTGTTATGCAAAGAAAACACACAGCAATGACAATATGATTTTTAACTTGTATGCAGAGCCCTGCAATGACAGTCACATTACACCATAAGAATAAAGGGGGGGGGGGTAAAGGAACGCCATGTGGGGCAACCGTTAACTAGGTACCCTATGGTACAACAGCTAAATGTATACCTAACGGATCAGGCCTGATCCCTTACTCTAAAACTTAGTCCTGTAAGAATAATGGATTCTTCACCGGCTTGCTGTAGAGGTGGTGCACATAAGAATAATAAACACTTTGTAATCCAACAGGGAGAATCTGAACAACTGACCGTACTTCACTAGAGATCCTCTGGATCAGTCCTGCTGCGGATCTCCAGTGAGAGTCTTAAAGTGAGGTGGTAGGCCTCGGCAGTCTATAGGCACAGTACTATAAACAGGTTATTGGATGAGCTTTCGCTCAGCTCACCCTCCGGACGCGACCCGTCCGGGAGTTCCACCGGCTGTGTCGTCACTCGCACACAGCGGTTGCTGCCATCGGGTCTCCCATCCAATCTAGGCTGCAGGCAGGAGATGTTGGATGCCACCCAGGCTCGCAAAGGGTGGAAGGCTCTTTGGTTCGCTGTAAGAAGTCCCCAGGCTTCAGGCCCTCACACAGCACAGCTCCGCACAGATCGATCAGTCTCAGCCGTCCCGTGTCCAAAGAGAGCGAGTCCGGCCTCGCCCCTTCCTTATATCACTTCCCCCATGAGTCTTTGGGGCATAACCCAAAACATCCGGTGAACAGTGGAGCTCTGGGAACCGTAGTTCTTTCTCCTAATTAAAGGGGAAACACCCCGCTACACACTCCCCCCACTAAAACTCTTTGGTCCCCAAAGATAAACAATTTAACAACAGTTCTGAACCAATTTACTGAATGCGGAGTATGATGTTGGTACAGGGAATTTCCACCAAAACTCAGAGGTGGGGTTCCCTATACCACAGGTCACACTAGCATGGGTGGCCTGTCTAACTGTGCCAGAGAGTGAGCTGGGGTTGCCTTCCACCAAATGAACAGTGGAAGGATCTGAGCACTCAGTACTTCTTCTGGCAGTGGCAACAGAGTCCTCTGAGCTTTTTCCCAATTGAGGGTAGGTTAATCTCCTGGGAGGCCTCACGACTCTGTAAGTTCTTTGCTCCCTTGGGACTTCAGGCTCAGGTACCACAGGCTCTGCATCAGGAACACTTTCTGACACCATCACTGATTCTGGGGCCTCTTCCTCCTCTGCTTCTGAGTAAAGGCCCGGAATATCTTCCCAGCATTCAGGCACATCACTGGATGGAATGAACTCTGTAGCCTCTGGGTTCAGGGTCCCATCCTGTGTATCTTCAGTGGGTGGAAGGTCTATGGCGGAACTCCCTGGAGTTGAGGAGGGCCATAGCCACTCAAGTTCTCCCCTCCCATCTTCACTTGGTTGGGAAGCCTGTCCATCCCTAGCTCGGAGGGTCTGAGACCGAGTGTTGGGTCTGGGGGTATCCAAGATGGAAACAGATTCCGGCAGGTTCTTCACTGAAGGTATCCTGACTGCCTCTTTAAGTGGGAGTAAGTGATTTCTGTGCCAGGTTTTCAAGGGTCCCACTCTCCCCTCTGGCTTTAACTTATACACCGGTAGTCCAGGAAGTTTTCTACAAATGACATAAGGCTCGGACCTCCATCTATCAGCAAGTTTATGCTTCCCTGGGATCCCTAGGTTGCGTAGCAGCACACGGTCTCCAGGCTGCAGGTCTTGCACTCGAACCTTCAGGTCAAAGTTCCTTTTATTTCTGACCCCTCTCCGGTCTGAGGCCGCTTGGGCTTGTTCATAGGCCGCTTTCAGTTTATACCTAAGTTGGTCCACATATCCTTTGTGGGAGGTAGCAGAGGTATAGTCTAGGGAAATGCCAAAGGCCAGATCCACTGGCAATCTTGCTTCTATCCCAAACATGAGGCGGTAGGGAGAGTAACCCGTCACATCACTGGTGGTGCAATTGTAGGCATGCACCAAAGTGGATATGTGTTGACTCCAATGCTGCTTCTTCTCTGTCTCCAGAGTCCCCAGCATGTTTAACAAAGTCCGATTAAACCTTTCAGGCTGGGCATCTCCTTGTGGATGATAAGGGGTAGTCCTGGTCTTTTCCACTCCCAGGGAGTCCAGTAGGTTCCGGATCAGGCGACTCTCAAAGTCCCTTCCTTGGTCGGAGTGGATTCTCTGTGGTAATCCATAGTGGACGAAGTATTTTTCTAGAAGCACCTTAGCTACAGTGGAAGCCTTCTGGTCTCTGGTGGGGAACACCTGTGCATAACGGGTGAAATGATCGGTTACCACCAGAACATTTCCCAATCCACTCAAATCGGGTTCGAGGCAGAGAAAGTCAATGCATACCAGATCCATTGGGCCTTGACTCTGTAGGTGGCCCATTGGGGCAGCTTGATGGGGTAGAGTCTTCCTCTGGATGCATCGTGCACAGGAGTGGCAATATTCCTCCACTTCAGCCCTCATACAGGGCCAATAGAACCGGCTTCTGACAAGTTGGAAGGTTCTTTCAGCTCCCAGGTGACCATGCTGGTCATGTAAGGCAACCAGCACAGTCTCTCGGTGCTTCTCTGGGAGAAACAACTGCCATTTATCCTCGGAGTCATCAGAGGGGCCCCTTCGGTAGACCACTCCCTGATGGACCTGTAGCTTGTCTAGCTCCCTCCATAGCAGACGAGCCTCCTTGGAGGGGTGATGTCGAAGTTTCTCTGGACTCTCGTTTTCCAATGCTTCAAAGACCAATCTCCCTATGGGGTCTTCCAATTGGTCGCACCTCAGTTCCTTCTTAGACGGCTTCGACAAGCCTTCCTCTTCAAGTTGAGTCACCCCACAGTAGTGTTTTGGAACTCCCACTGTGGTAACTCCTATTTCCTCTGCTCTGGAGCCTCCTCGGGCTTGGAATTCAGCTCCTTGACAAAGGGCCCGCCCCCGTCCGGTGCTACCTGAGTCCAGTCCTCCCAGTCATCAGCCATGGCATGAGATCTTCGGGACAGGGCATCTGCATCCCTATTTCCAGCCCCTGGTCTGTACTTCAGACTGAAGTTGAACCCAGATAATGCAGCTAGCCACCTGTGTCCTGTGGCATCCAACTTGGCAGTGGTGAACAGGTAGGTCAGGGGGTTGTTATCTGTTTTCACTGTAAACTCTGCTCCATAAAGGTAGTCTCTTAGTTTGTCCACAACTGCCCATTTGAGGGCCAAGAACTCCAACTTATGGGTGGGGTAGTTTTTCTCCGAGGGGGTCAGACTTCGACTCACATAAGCCACTGGTCGCATTTGCTCTTCATGCTCCTGATAGAGCACTCCCCCTAGGCCTTCATGACTAGCATCAACATGTAACTCGTAGGGTCTGGTGGGATCAGCATAGGCCAATACTGGGGCTGTGGTGAGGCTCCTCTTCAAGGTTCTGAAGGCCTCTTCACACCTGGGGGTCCACTGATCTTGAACCGACTCCCCGGGTCTTCTAGGGCCCAAGCCATCCTCTTCCCCTTCAGTCCGGAGCAGTTCATTTAAAGGCTTGGCAATGCGGGCAAACCCATCCACAAACCTCCTATAATAGGAGCAGAACCCCAGGAAAGATCTAAGTTCGGTGACTGTTGTGGGTCTTGGCCAGGAGGTAACCGCCTCCAACTTCTCAGGATCAGTCGCCACCCCTTTTTCAGACACTACGTGTCCCAGATAATTCACCGAAGACTGGTAGAACCGACACTTCTCGGGGGAAAGCTTCAACCCCTCTTCACTAAGTCTCCTCAACACTTTCTCCAATCGGGCCTCATGTTCCTCCAGAGTTCTCCCGAAAACAATGACATCGTCCAGGTACACTAGGACTTCTATGAGGTTCATGTCTCCGACAGTCTTCTCCATGAGTCGTTGGAAAGTAGCTGGGGCTCCAGATAGGCCCTGGGGCATTCTGTTAAACTCAAAGAATCCCACAGGAGTTATGAAAGCGGTCTTTTCCCTATCCTCTGGGTGCATGGGAATTTGATAGTACCCGCTCTTGAGGTCCATCACGCTGAACCACTTAGCTCCAGACAAACTCTGTAAGGCGTCCTCTATCCTTGGCGTGGTGTACTGATCAGGGGTGGTCCTCCTGTTGAGAGTTCTGTAGTCAATGCAGAGCCTCAGCGACCCATTCTTCTTCCTGACCACCACTATTGGAGAGGTATAAGGGCTTCGGGACTCTCGAATCACCCCAGTCTTTTTCAGTTCTGCAAGCTGTTCTCTCAGATCCTCCAGATCTGCCAGCGGAACCCGCCTGACTCTCTCCCTGAACGGTTTGTCTTCTTGCAGGCGGATGCAGTGGGTAGCACTCCTCGCACGCCCCACATCAAATTCATCTTTTGAGAAAATCTTCTCCCATCTAGTCAGCTGGGCCTTGGCTCTCTCCTTCCAGGCCCCAGGTAAGTTCGGGTTCTCAATGGAAAGTTTTTCCCAAACATCTCCTTCTTCACCTGCTTGCTTCACTTCTGACCAGCTGACTGGGACAGCAGGACTCACCTGTCCCAGCAACATCCGGGCAGGTATCTCTATGGCCCTTCCTGTAGAGTTCCTTACACTCACCGGGACTCTTCCCCTGGCTTTCTTCAAGGCCTTGATTGGAATCACTTCCGGTATCACTTCCAGGCCTGAGTGATCTTCCCTTGGGTCGGATTCCAGCATGACAAAGGGGCCAGGCTGCTCCCAGGTGAGCTTCACAGTGGCCTTGAGGCAAGCCACCTGTCCGGGCTGCAGCACCACTCCTTCTCTCCCCAGTCTCCACACCTTCCCTATCCCCTCTCCTGGGGTCTTCTGCGCCAACACTAACCGTTGGTAGGCTGTCTTCAGCATGGGATGGATGTTTGGATCTTGATGGCTCCTCATCTTCACCAGGGGGGTCAGAAGTCTTCTCACTAGATCCGTATTGGTGCCTATGATGAGGGACATCTGGTTGGCCCCGGGTGGTCTAGGACACACAACCGCCAGGGTGTCGAATACTTCTGTCTTCCCAGCCACAGAGGGGTCGAATGTCAGCTTTATGGGTAGATAACCATCATAAGGGAAACTCTGCGTTCCCAGGCCCCATATCTCCAGCTCTTCTATCTTCCGTATAGGCAAATGGCTTAAGTGCCTATCATAGAAGTCTCTATACAATAAAGTCACTTGAGCTCCAGTATCCAGAAGGGCCTTTGTATATACTCCTTCCACCTGGATAGATACCGTGGGGGACGGGCCGACCAATTCTTCTGGGTACGGCCGGGTTGAGGTCACTCTCTTCTGAGAACTTGTCTTCATCCAGTTGGTTTTTGACTTTGTTCTCCCCTGAGCCTGGTATGCATTGACCCTCGCCACCCTAATGGGGTTACAAACCCGCTGAGGGATGTTATTGTCTCTTGGTTGTAGGCATTCCTTCTTGGGAGTGCTAAATTTCTTCTGAGGGGTCTTGTCCCCTCTCTCTGGTGTGTATCTTGGTTGAGAGACCCTAAATTCCTTCTCAGGGGTCGTGTTTTCTCTCTTCCTCTTCCTTCTATTCAGTTTGGAGCTCACTGAAAGAGATGGGCACCCGGTTGACTCCCTCACCGGGGCCCTCTGGCGTTTCCCGCCGGCTGGCGATTATCCATTTTCTTCTTCTTAGGACTGGAACACCTACTGGCAAAGTGGCCACTGCCTCCGCAGTTGTAGCATAACATCTCTTCTCGGTCCCGAGTGGGACTCGGTATTGACGTATCTGGGAACAACTCCTTTCTGGGGCTTGGTTTCTCTGCTCCACCTTGACCTTTCGCCATTATAGCAGTCATCTCCATCATCTGGGACATCTGCAACTTCAAAGTGTCCACCTCCGCTGCCCTATCGGGAGTCATGGCCGGTGTAACTATTGCTACCGGCTTTTTGACGGGCTCTATCAGGCGTTCTTTTTTTTTTCTTCCAATATAGCCTCTTCCTCTCTAATCATTCGGATGAGGTCAGGGTACTCCAGATTCCTCCCATCCTGCCG
Organism: Rana muscosa; assembly: GCA_029206835.1. Lineage (NCBI taxonomy): Eukaryota > Metazoa > Chordata > Amphibia > Anura > Ranidae > Rana > Rana muscosa. The sequence continues at coordinate 353,148,253 of CM055118.1, forward strand.
GGCACGCAGTGTCCATGCAATTGGATCCATGGGTTGAGCTCCCCTCACTACCTGTTGAGCACGGGCCTCATCTACTTTCTCTGGGCTGATCCCCTTCTTTAGGATCATCCTATGCAGTATTTTGTCCAGGCGTCCCATATAGTCTGATAGTTTCTCACCTTCCTTCTGGTAGCAATGCTCCAGCTGATAAGCATGCTCCGTGACTTTCTCTGTCCCACCAAACACATTCTGTAACACATCGAGGCACTCTTGTGCAGTACAATCTGCCTTGCTCATCTTCAGGTTGCGTACGGCCTCTAGAGCAGGCCCTTTCAAACTTTCCACAACCCTCTGTTTCTTTCTGCGGTCCGGAAATTCCCATTCCTCTAGTGCCTGAGTTGCGCTGTCTAGCCACTCCTCAAATCCCTCTTCTTCCAAAGGCACTGGTTTCCTCCCTGAAAACATCCGGAGTTTCCTGTACCCCGACATCGGGTAATCTGTGGGCTCTTTCTTGCACTGAGCTACAATCTCCCCCAGAACAGCGCATAATTCTGCACTAAGGGTGCCTGGGCTTGTCCTGGGACTCTTTGTGTCCTTCTGTGGGGATGACGGGGAAGATGGCTGCGGTGACAGTGTTATTTTTGTCTGAGGGCTGTCTCTTGTGCGCGGCAGCGCATGCAGCAAATGATAGACCTGATCGTCCTCATCTTGTATGCTGTTGCCTCTAAACTGTTCAGGAATTTCTGCCTGCCATTCCAGTAAGACATGTGAAAGTCCACCACTAGTTTTCACATCTATCACCCATGGTTTGTGAATCAGTGATAGGGACATTATGAGTTGTATCATTGCTTGTGTCTGCCATATCCCCGGGAGTTCTATAACTGCCGTCCTGGCTGGGTCTACGCCCCATCTCTTGTACCACTGTCCCACCTCTATCGGGTCCATGCCGGTAGCTTCTGGCGGTTTCACCGCTGTCTCAGTAATCCCGGATGTACGAGCCCCCACGTGTAGCGATACCCGCAGCTTAAGCGGGCCGCAAGGTTTGATTTGGGCCCTGAGTACAGCTCTCCAACCCACCGGCAATCGGCTCTACCCACTCTGGCACAGCTAGTCTAAAGGATACTCACATATATCCTTATACTTTAAGAGAGAGATTCAAACATAGAACAGTAATAAAGGGATAACGGATTTTACTTCTTGTTATGCAAAGAAAACACACAGCAATGACAATATGATTTTTAACTTGTATGCAGAGCCCTGCAATGACAGTCACATTACACCATAAGAATAAAGGGGGGGGTAAAGGAACGCCACGTGGGGCGACCGTTAACTAGGTACCCTATGGTACAACAGCTAAATGTATACCTAACGGATCAGGCCTGATCCCTTACTCTAAAACTTAGTCCTGTAAGAATAATGGATTCTTCACTGGCTTGCTGTAGAGGTGGTGCACATAAGAATAATAAACACTTTGTAATCCAACAGGGAGAATCTGAACAACTGACCGTACTTCACTAGAGATCCTCTGGATCAGTCCTGCTGCGGATCTCCAGTGAGAGTCTTAAAGTGAGGCGGTAAGCCTCGGCAGTCTATAGGCACAGTACTATAAACAGGTTATTGGATGAGCTTTCGCTCAGCTCACCCTCCGGACGCGACCCGTCCGGGACTTCCACCGGCTGTGTCGTCACTCGCACACAGCGGTTGCTGCCATCGGGTCTCCCATCCAATCTAGGCTGCAGGCAGGAGATGTTGGATGCCACCCAGGCTCGCAAAGGGTGGAAGGCTCTTTGGTTCGCTGTAAGAAGTCCCCAGGCTTCAGGCCCTCACACAGCACAGCTCCGCACAGGTCGATCAGTCTCAGCCGTCCCGTGTCCAAAGAGAGCGAGTCCGGCCTCGCCCCTTCCTTTATATCACTTCCCCCATGAGTCTTTGGGGCATAACCCAAAACATCCGGTGAACAGTGGAGCTCTGGGAACCGTAGTTCTTTCTCCTAATTGAAGGGGAAACACCCCGCTACATATATTTTGTATGTTGCATTATTTTTGGATACTTTCATAAATAATCATTATTTTACATTCCTGGTTCATCATTGCCCAATACTGCCAATAGTAGCCGTCTTGTTTTCTTCTGGGGGAACCACTGTCTTTGATTCCAACAGGGGGAAAAAACTTTTTGGTATACTCGGGCACCTTCAGCTCGAGGCTGCGTCGCTGTATGGTAGGTAGGGTGACCACATTTCCAAACTACCATTCGGGGACACCCTCCCTTCCCAAAAATCAGCTTGTGCTGTAACGAATCACAGCACAGTGATTGGGCACAAGAGACGGGATTTATGATTTCCCCAATCACAAGCAGGGGGTGGGATTGTGCTCCTCCAGGCATTCCCGGCCAGGACAAGTACTGTCAGTGAGTAAAGCGGTGATGTGGTGCCCTTTTTTGGGGGCATCAGATTGTTTCGGGGGGTGGCTGTGTCAGTTTCATTCCGGGACACTGTATTGTCCTGGAATGAAGGTGCCCGGGACAGACCTGCAAAATGCGGGACTGTCCCGGGCAATCCGGGACATGTGGTCACCCTAGTAGGCCCGGCTCTGCTGGCTGGGGCCTACACCTCAGAGAAGGATCCCAGGCTGCCCACTTGTAGGGAGCCCACCTTTAGGAAAGGAGACCAGGGGAGGATCAGTCCCAGAGGAGATTAGCGACGGTACTGCTGTCTTGGGAAGAGGCCTGGAAACTCGCCTAAAGAGGGATCCATTGTCTTTATTATCCATGCTCCATCCCGGCTGCTAGGACCGCTCTCTTAGGGACTATCCGGGGGAGCAATACCCACTCAGGCTTGAGTGGCGACGAAAGATTAACACTGTGCTCTAGGTGTTGCGTGCCTGAACCTTTTTCCCCTACTTCTCTCATCTTCCTACTCTTTATTCAAGTTTACTGCAAAGATAAAAGAATAAAACCTTGCTGCTTGGGTTTTACTCCTGTGTGGACATTGGCCTTATTCTGAGGAACTTCTACCAAGACAACGGAGAGAGGGGATCCACTCATAGAGAGGTAATTGCTGCAAGACCCAAACAATAACACCGCTCGCTCCTCTCTATACACAGGAAGGGGATACCGGGCAAGTAGCAGGTGTGCCCCACTGCGGGTGAAGGACGGTGGTCAAGGGGTCCGTGTGCTACAGTTGTATTAATAAACAGCTGCATATGTGTGTCTTTTCTATCTGCCTGAATCTCCTTGTTGATGTAATCTGCTTCTACCCCTTCAGATACTCGGTATGTATGGCTCCCAGCCTGTGGCTGTCATCACCAAAGAGAAGGAAGGGAAGTCTTCTCAGGTCATCTTCCACTTCCCGCTGAACATGGAGGCCGCTCTGAAAGCCCTGATCCTGGCAACCTTCTTCTATGTGGTGAGTGGAAAGGGCCAGGCCGGTCCCAGGAGTCCATCCAATCCTAGTAGATACAATAATACGTCCAGTGGCAGTGCTCTTAGAGCCGGTTCACACTGGGGCAACGCGACTTCCAGCGCGACTTTTCGAGGCAACTTCGAGTTTCCTCCAGGACAGGCGACTTTGCCAGTGGTCAATCAAACAATAATCAGCTCTGTGGAAGGGAGGGGTTTGCCTGAGAAAACTATTTTCTCTTCCTGTAAAGTTGCTTCAGTTAAGACACTGATCCGACTTTGGAGGCGACTTCCCTTGAAATCAATGGGTACAAGTCGCCTAGAAGTCGCCTTGAAGTAGTACAGGAACCTTTTCTGAAGTCGGAGCGACTTCTGTAGTGTGCATAAAGACGGCTCCATAGACTAACATTACGGGGCGACTTGGGGCGTCTCGGGGCGTCTCGGGGCGACCTGAAGTCGGATCCTGAGTCCCCCTGGTGTGAACCGGCTCTTACAGGCTATTAAGGTGCTAGAGCAGTGATCTCAATACTGTGGGAAATGGGCCAGATACAGCCCATTGTTTGCCTTTATTCGGCCTTTGGGGCACCAATTCTCACACTGATGCAAGGTACTATTCCTCCTACTGACACCAACAGTGTCCTCCTACTCCACTATTCAATAGTGGGGCACTGTTCCTCCCACTGACACCAACAATGAGGCACTATTCCTTCCATAAACACAAATGGTGGGGCACAATTGCTCTAACTGATAGCCAATGGTGGGGCACTATTCCTCTCACTGATACCAATGGTGGGGCACTTTTCCGCCCACTGATACTAATGATGGGGCACTATTCCTCTAATTGACACCAATGATGGGGCACTATTCCTCCCACTGATCCCAGTAATGGGGCACTATTCCTACCACTGATACCAATGGTGGGGCGCTATTCCTCACACTGATACAAATGATGGGGCACTATTCCTCCCACTGACACCAAAGATTTGGCACTATTTTTTCCACTGATACCAATGATTGGGCACCATTCTTCCAAATGCCACCAATGATGTGTCACTCTTCTCCCACTGATAGAACAAAGGGGCACTATTCTTCCCGCTGACACCAATGATGGGTCCCTATTCCTTCTCCCACTGACCACAGGCGTTATGAAATTTGTTTACTCCTGCTGAGCACCAAGCCTAAGGCTGCTTTCACACTGAGGCGCTTTGCAGGAGCTATTGCGCTAAAAATAGCGCTTGCAATGCGCCCTGAAAGAGCCGCTTCTCTCTATCCAGTGTGAAAGCCTGAGGGCTTTCACACTAGAGCGTTGCGCTGGCAGGACGGAAAAAAGAGTCCTGCCAGCCGCATCTTTGAGTAAAAATACCGCTCCTATAGCGCCCCTGCCCATTGAAATCAATGGGGCAGCGTGGCTGTACCACCTGCAAACCGCCACTGCAGCTGCGTTTTGCGGGCGGGTTTAAACCTTTTTTCGGCCACTAGCGAGGGTTAAAATCTCCCCGCTAGCGGCCGAAAATTGCGGCAAACATGACGGTAAAACGCCGCTAAAAATAGCGGCGCTTTACCGCCAGCGCACCAAGCGCCTCAGTGTGAAAGTACCCTAAGGCATTGTTTCTCCCACTGATGTCAGAACATATTCTACTCCCACTGGCAACAGTCCAGCCCCCTAAAGTTTGCTGGCTGCTTGAGCTCCAGGGCCACACAATAAGTACCAAAGGGCTGCAGGTTGGGAACCAGGGGGCTATAGGCCCACTTTATACACCTATGTATTATGTTCTGCTAGATATTGGGTATACTAAGGATAAAGTACTACTTCAGACAAAGCTGTTCCCTATTTGTTGTCTTGTCTTTTCTTGTCCTTACATGTTCTTATTTTTTCTTTCTTGCTCTTACGTTTGCTTGTTCTTTTATGTCCTAATTTGCCCATTCTTATTCTAATTTTCCTGTATCTATTCTTATTTCTTCTTACTTGCCCTTATGTGCCCTTGTTTGCACTTCTTGTGGGTTTTTTTTTGTCCTTGCTTATTCTTGCTCGTCCTTATTTGCCCTTTCTTGTCCTTACTTATTCTTACTTGCCCCTTTTTGCCCTTTCTTGTCCTTACTTGTTCCTACTTATTCTTACTCGCCCCTTTTTGCCCTTTCTTGCTCTTATTTATTCTTACTTGTCCTTTCTTGCCCTCACTTATTCTTACTCGTCCTTATTTGCCCTTTCTTGTCCTTCCTTATTCTTACTTGCCCCTGTTTGCCCTTTCTTGTCCTTATTGCCCTTTCTTGTCCTTACTTATTCTTACTCGTCCTTGTTTGCCCTTTCTTGTCCTTACTTATTCTTACTCGTCCTTATTTGCCCTTTCTTGTCCTTACTTATTCTTTCTCGTCCTTGTTTGCCCTTTCCCTATTTATTCTTGCTCGTCATTTTTTTCCCTGTTCTTGTCCTTACATATTCTTACTCGTCCTTATTTGCCCTTTCTTGTCCTTACTTATTGTTGCTCGCCCCTTTTTGCCCTTTCTTGTCCTTACGTATTCTTATGCCGCGTACACACGATCATTATTCACGGCGGTTAAAAAACCGCCGTGAATAATGTCATTAAAAACGAGGGAACGGCTTTTTCCCCACACACGGTCATTTTTCTCGTCATTTTTTAAAATGACGAGAAAAACGATCGTCTATGGGCTCCGCGGCAGTGTTTCCCTATGGGAAACACTGCCGCGGAAGAAATGTCAGGAAAAACGACGAGAAAAATTAGAACATGTTCTAATTTTTCTCGTCGTTTTTAATGCCGTTTTTCACGTCGTGAAAAATGACAAAAAGACCACACACGGTCGTTTTTCTTGTTGAAAACAAAAAATGTCATTTTTCACGACGTGAAAAATGATCGTGTGTACACGGCATTACTCGTCCTTATTTGCCCTTTCTTGTCCTTACGTATTCTTACTCGTCCTTATTTGCCCTTTCTTGTCCTTGTTCTTACTCGTCCTTATTTGCCCTTTCTTGTCCTTACTTGTTCTTACTCGCCCCTGTTAGCCCTTTCTTGTCCTTACTTATACTTACTTGTCCTTTTTTGCCCTTTCTTGTCCTTACTTATTCTTTCTCGTCCTTGTTTGCCCTTTCCCTATTTATTCTTGCTCGTCCTTATTCCCTTTTTTGTCCTTACTTATTCTTACTCTTAACCCCTTTGCACCTAAGGGTAAAACAAATGTTAATGCCTAAGCACAATTTTGCAACTTTGACATGTGTTAGTAAAACTGGACATATCATCGCAACTACTTTGTTCATCCAGGAGGATTATACCTTTATTTTATTCAGGACAAATTGGGCTTTCATTTGGTGGTGAATGGTAATCGATATCTCCTGATTTTGTTTTTTAATATCAAAGAAAAACTGTCCCAAAAATGTAAAAAAAAAATATATTTTTTAAAAATTTAGCCCTATATTTCTTGTTACTACCATAACCTACCACCAAAGGAAAACTGGCCCAAAAAAGACTGATCACTATGATAGCCAATCACAGGCTATCACACCGATCAGGTGACCCAGAATCTGGACCTAGTGTCAGATCTGCGATGTCATACTAAGTGCGTGCATGAACCCAATTATGACAAGTGTATGGGTTGTAACCTACATAATAGTTCACAGGTACCGACACCCCAAAGGTAACACAGAAAAACCATAGCCAAAGAATCAGGATTTTAATGGTACTAAATTTATTCAACATCCAATACTGTTAAAAGCATTCATTGTCAACAACCTTTTCGCTGCCAGAGCTGTTTTTGCGTTTTTTGCACACATGTTAAAAATTCATGTTAGCCATGAAGATGATGTCAAACCCCCAAACATTATATCTTTTCTGAAAGCAAACACCTTAAAGAATAAAATACGGTAGTGGTATTTCCATATTTTTATGTCACTTGATATTACCGCAAAGGTCTAGGAAATGCTACATTTCTGTAATAAACACGCTAAAGTGAATTTTAGGGCAAGTAAACACAATAAATTACCCAAATCTTTGGTAAAATATAAAAGACGAAGTTGCACCGAGTAAATAGATACCCAACATGCCAAACCTTACATTTGTGTGCGCCCCTGAAATTGCAAAAAAACTCAGTACCCTATATTTTCTATAGGCGATGCTTCAAAAGCCCCAAGTTTTACCACTTCAGCTCTGGAAGAATTGGCTGCTCAATGAGCAGGCCATTTTTTGCGATTCGGCACTGCGTTGCTTTAACTGACAATTGCGCAGTCATGCGACGCTGTACCCAAACAATATTGACATCCTTTTTTCCCACAAATAGAGCTTTCTTTTGGTGGTATTTGATCATCTCTGCGTTTTTTTTTTTTTTTTTTTTGCGCTATAAACAAAAAAAGAGCGACAATTTTGAAAAAAACACAATATTTTGTACTTTTTGCTATACTAAATATCCCCAATTTTTTTTTTAAAAAGGCACATTTTTCCTCAGTTTAGGCCGATATCTATTCTTCTACATATTTTTGATTAAAAAAAAAAAAATCGCAATAAGCGTATATTGATTGCTTTGCGCAAAAGTTATAGCGTCTACAAAATAGGGGACAGATTTATTGCATTTTTATTATTATTATTATTATTTTTTCTACTAGTAAAGGCGGCAATCTTGCGATTTTTATCGCGACTGCGACATTATGGCAGACACATCGGACACTTTTGACACATTTTCGGGGACCATTGTCATTTATACAGCGATCAGTGCTATAAAAATGCACTGATTACTGTGTAAATGACACTGGCAGGGGAGGGGTTAACACTAGGGGGGGATCAAGGGGCTAACTATTTTCCCTAATGTGTGTTCTAACTGAGGGGGACTGACTAGGCGAAGAGAGAGATCGGTGTCCATACATTGTATGAACACACGATCAGTCTCTTTACCCATGAGAGAACCAGGATGTGTGTGTGTTTACACACACACATCCCCGTTCTCGTTCTCTAACGAGCACTCTCATTGGCTCCGGGGACACGCTTCGGACTATGACAACTCGCGCAGGGGGGCCAGCCTGCCGCAGTATAACTGCGGCGGCTGGTCCGGAAGCGGTTAACCCATCAGTTTTGTGTTACAAAGGAGGTCTTGTGCTAGATTAATTGCTATCTCCGGCGTGCGCGGCAATATGTAACATGTGTTTCGCAGTCAACGTCTTCATGCACAGGCGCACCGGACGCATGCATTTACAATCATACGTGCGTATATGTGGAGGTGGGGGGCCTCAAAAATTTTTAGGGGGGATTTTATGTGTTTAGGTGTAATTAAATTTTTTTCGCAGGAAAAAAACAAAAACATTTTTATTCACTTAACTTTTTTTTTCCATCACATAGTTGCCAAAAAGTCCCCTATATGTGATTTTTTTTAGGTGACAGGTTCTCATTAATGAGACATGCAATGACCCCCAATGTCTCCTCTGGGCTCAACTGAATGTTTTGCAATGCACATCGCATGGCAATATATCCCTTCCTGACTATGGTAGCCGGGGACACTTAGAGACTGACCCAGAAGTGAGGTCATAGACATCTCTTTCTGGGTCACAGCAAGAAGGGGAGGAGAGCGGACATGTTGTGAGGGGGTTAACTCGGTAGCGGGTGTGTGTGACCCCCTGGTTGGGCTCCCCACACAAAAACAGGGCCAGCAGACGGAGGTTGTGGTTTTCAAAATCAAAAGGTGCGGTTTATTTCTCTATGTACAGTGACAAAACACAGCAAAGCCAAAAAGAAACAAACAAAATAAATCCTGGTCAGTTTGACCTCTGACTAAACATGCAGGTTTCCTAAACTAACAACTGGGATCAGCCTGGTGCTGTCCTAGTCCCTAAGTCCCTGGTTTAGTAAAAGTCCAAACAAATAGCCACACAGGCTTTGCCTCACCGCACAGGGGTTCACTCTCCCTAGACAGTCCACACAGGTCTGGTTCCAGGCATGAGCTAACACCTAATGAATCTGGGAGTTCTTATAGAGGCCTAAATGAGCTGACAAGCTTCAGCTGGCCTCATCAACTCCCTGTCTGTACGACGCCCCACACTCTCCCTAGAGGTAGGAGTCATCCATGAGCCTACTAGCCTCAGCTGGGCTTATACAACTCTCCACCCTAGTTGTATAAGTCAGCATAAAGCCTGAATCTGGGAGAAATATATCTACCCCCCTGGATGCAACCAGGTGACTTTACCTTCCTGCTGTCACATACCCCCCCCTCTTGTTTTAACCTTGGGGTTGGAACACCAGCAATCAGGCATTCATGTACTCGAGACAAAGCATCCACATTCCCCATTTGAACGCCAGGGCGATGCTTTACTGTGAAGTTGAATTCCTGTAGGGCCAGGAACCACCTATTCACTCTTCTATTTGTCTCCTTGTTTTGAGCCATCCACTTTAACGGAGCGTGATCCGTAACCATGTCAAAGTGCCTACCTAGCAGATAGTACCGAAGGGAATCTAGAGCCCACTTCACCGCTAAACACTCCTTTTCAACCGTGGCGTAATTTACCTCATGGGACTTCAACTTCCTGCTGAGGTAAATGACTGGGTGCTCTTCCCCGTTCCAGACCTGGGACAATACTGCTCCTAACCCCACATCTGACGCATCACTTTGTACGACAAAGTCTTTAGAGAAGTCGGGTGAGTACAACACTGGCTGGCTACATAAGGCTTGTTTCAAGAATTGGAATGCTGCCTCAGCCTCGGGGGTCCATTTAATCATGACCGACCCTTTCCCTTTCGTCAGGTTGGTTAGGGGCACAGCCTTAGAAGCAAAGTGGGGAATGAAGCGCCGATAATAACCCGCGATTCCCAGAAAGGCCCGTACCTGCTTCTTGCTGTTGGGACGTGGCCAACTCTGGATGGCCTCGACTTTGTTGAGTTGGGGTTTTATCACTCCCCTGCCAATGGTGTACCCAAGATATTTGGCCTCCTCCTGCCCAATGGTACACTTCTTGGGGTTAGCCGTAAACCCCGCTTCCCGGATAGAGTCTAGGACTGCTTGCACTTTTGGCAGATGTGAGGCCCAATCTGTGCTATGGACAATTACGTCATCCAGGTAAGCTGCAGCATACTTCCGATGGGGCCTCAGTATCTGGTCCATTTTCCGCTGGAATGTGGCCGGCGCATTCTGTAACCCGAACGGCATTCTCTTATATTGGAACGCCCCGTCTGGGGTTACAAATGCGGTTTTCTCTTTGGCCGACTTGGCCAGGGGAATTTGCCAATACCCTTTTGTGAGGTCAAGAGTCGTCATGTATCGGGCTGTTCCCAGCCGGTCGATCAACTCATCTATACGTGGCATGGGGTAGGTGTCAAATTTTGTAACTTTGTTCAACTGACGAAAATCGTTACAAAATCGCCAGCTCCCATCCGGTTTAGGCACCAACACAATGGGACTAGACCAATCACTTTGGGACTTCTCTATCACCCCTAAGTTCAGCATTTTCTGTACTTCCTCCCGTATTGCCTCCCGTCGGGCCTCTGGGATCCGATAGGGTTTTAACTTCACCCTTTCACCGGGCGGGGTAATAATATCATGCTCTACCCCAGATGTTTGTCCCGGCAGCTCAGAGAACACCTCCTTGTTGCGAAGCACAAACTCCTTAACCTCCTGTTGTTGGGGTTGTGACAAGGTGGCTGCTATTCCAACCTCCGGAATCACGCAACCAGTTTGAGCTGGTGACCAAGTTTCTGCGACTAGGGACTCTCTATCCCTCCAGGCTTTCAACAGATTAACGTGATATATCTGTTCGGGCTTTCGCCTTCCTGGTTGTCTGACCTTGTAATTCACTTCGCTCACTTTTTCCATTATCTCGTAGGGGCCTTGCCATTTGGCAAGGAATTTACTTTCAACCGTAGGGACAAGTACCAATATCCTATCCCCCGGGGAAAAGGTACGGGTCTTTGCTCCACGGTTGTACACTCTCTGCTGTGCCAACTGCGCTTGGGCCAAATGTTCCTTCACGATGGGCATTACCTGTGCAATTCGATCTTGCATCAGGGCGACATGCTCAATCACACTCCTGTGGGGAGAACTCTCACTTTCCCAAGTTTCCTTGGCAATATCCAACAGCCCTCTTGGGTGTCTCCCATACAGTAACTCAAAAGGGGAGAATCCCGTAGAGGATTGGGGCACCTCCCTAATAGCAAACATCAAATAAGGAAGTAGACAGTCCCAATCCTTTCCATCTCTATCCACCACTTTCTTCAACATTTGTTTTAGGGTTTTGTTGAATCTTTCAACCAGCCCATCGGTTTGGGGGTGATACACAGATGTACGCAATTGCGTCACTTTGAACAATTTACACAGCTCTTTCATAACCCGGGACATAAAGGGTGTACCTTGGTCCGTAAGCAGTTCTTTACAAATACCCACCCGGCTAAAAACAAGAGATAGCTCTTTGGCTATGGTTTTGGCCGAGGTATTTCGGAGAGGGATCGCTTCTGGATAACGGGTGGCATAGTCCATTATAACCAATATGTACTGGTGCCCCCTAGCGGACTTGATTATAGGACCTACCAAATCCATTGCGATTCTCTCAAACGGGACCTCAATGATGGGTAGAGGGACCAGCGGGCTACGGAAATGTGGCATCGGGGCCAACCTCTGACACACAGGGCAGGAGGAACAATAATTTTCTATGTCCTTCATCACCCCAGGCCAATAGAATCTCTGTAATACCCTCTCTCGGGTTTTCTCTGTCCCCAGATGACCTCCAAGAATGTGCCCATGGGCCAACTCCAACACCAACTTCCTGTAAGGTTTGGGCACCACAAGCTGCTCAACGGTTTCTTCTGCCCTTTTTGCCACCCGATACAGTAGGTCCTTCTCTACGCTGAAGTATGGGTAAGTGCAGGTATTATCTGGGTTCACTAACTCGCCATCTATTTCCACTACGTTTTCCCGTGCCTTTATTAGGGCGGGGTCTTTTAACTGTTCTGTGGCAAAATTTTCCCTGTGAACCTCCAGATCAGAAAACTCCACAGACGGTAGGTTTTCGTCTGAGGAGGTGGGCTCCTCTCCAGTTTCTTGAGTCTCCCCTGCCAATACTGACAAGGGAAATTCTGGAGAGTCCTCACCACTCTCAGAGGAGTTCTGGCTATCACATTCCTGGTACATAGGGGCACCAGTGGGGGGCTCAGGATCATCCCACAGTTCCCAGAACTTCGGAAAATCTCTTCCCACAATGGCATCATGCGGTAATTGAGATACTAACCCCACTGGATGAGAGAGGGTACCTTTGGGGGTCTCGAAACACACTGTAGTCACTGGATACTCTCGGGTGTCCCCATGCACACAAATAACAGCTACCTTGCTATTCCCAGAGACCTCTGTTTTAACTAATTCAGCCTTTATCAGGGTCACAAGGCTACCTGAATCCAGTAATACCACAACATTTCTACCATTAATACACATTTTGCATAAATGTTTCTCAGTTCCCCGAATGGCAGTGCATGCGACTGTCGCACACAGCGACTGACGTCTGTCCATCAGAAAGTCACATTGCATGGGTTCCTCCACAACCGGGCAATTTGCTGCAATATGTCCCGCTTGCCGGCAGCGGTAGCAAACGATCCTTCTTGTGGCCTCTTGAGCCGCTGATTTCCCAGGCTGTTCTCGCCAAACTTGGGGTAGAGCTCCCACCCTCTCACTCTCTCCACCCTCACCCCTTGGAATCCTCTTATCCGCCCCTGGGGATGGTCTGGTCTTAGGGTGGAAAGTCCGAGAGTCTCTGGAAGAGGCCGTCAGGTTCTCTGTAGCCAAGTATCTCTCTACACGATCCACAAGTTTACCGGCCGTTTCTGGGTCTCCATGGCTTACCCACTTTTGAATGGCGGTAGGAAGAGCTCTCAAGAAACGATCCATCACAACACGTTCCACAATCTCCGGTGCGGACAAAGTCTCTGGCTGTAGCCACTTCCTGCTCAGGTGAATGAGATCATACATTTGAGACCTGGGGGGTTTTCCAAGCTGGAAAGTCCAGTTATGCACACGCTGAGCCCGGACAGCCAGGGTGACACCCAGCCTTGCCAATATTTCAGCTTTTAGCATCACATAGTCTTTTGCTTGGTCAGGCTCTAGGTCATAGTAAGCCTTCTGCGATTCACCAGTTAACAGAGGAGCCACCAGTCCAGCCCACTGCTCCTCAGGCCACTTTTCTCTTTCAGCAGTCCTTTCAAATGTGGTCAAAAATACCTCTGGATCATCCTCTCCAGTCATTTTTGTCAATAAACGACTCACCCCAAAGGACGCGGTATTAGTGGGACGGCTTTCCTCACTGGTCTGCGGACGTTGCTGCATTACTGCTTCCATTTGTTGTAGTCTCTGCTCTTGCTTCTGTAACAGGTCTATGAAGCGGGCCTCAGATTGCTGCTGGGCTTGTTGATGAGCTTGCTGCTGGGCTGCAAGGCTCCTTTGCAAACCTGCATTTGTCTGCTGTTGATTGGCATTTGCTAGAGCCAGCTGTTTCAGTATCTCCTCCATGCTGGCTTAAAAAAAACTGCCACTGGTTCTCCACCAACTGTGAGGGGGTTAACTCGGTAGCGGGTGTGTGTGACCCCCTGGTTGGGCTCCCCACACAAAAACAGGGCCAGCAGACGGAGGTTGTGGTTTTCAAAATCAAAAGGTGCGGTTTATTTCTCTATGTACAGTGACAAAACACAGCAAAGCCAAAAAGAAACAAACAAAATAAATCCTGGTCAGTTTGACCTCTGACTAAACATGCAGGTTTCCTAAACTAACAACTGGGATCAGCCTGGTGCTGTCCTAGTCCCTAAGTCCCTGGTTTAGTAAAAGTCCAAACAAATAGCCACACAGGCTTTGCCTCACCGCACAGGGGTTCACTCTCCCTAGACAGTCCACACAGGTCTGGTTCCAGGCATGAGCTAACACCTAATGAATCTGGGAGTTCTTATAGAGGCCTAAATGAGCTGACAAGCTTCAGCTGGCCTCATCAACTCCCTGTCTGTACGACGCCCCACACTCTCCCTAGAGGTAGGAGTCATCCATGAGCCTACTAGCCTCAGCTGGGCTTATACAACTCTCCACCCTAGTTGTATAAGTCAGCATAAAGCCTGAATCTGGGAGAAATATATCTACCCCCCTGGATGCAACCAGGTGACTTTACCTTCCTGCTGTCACAATGTGTACACTGTTCTCCTTCCCTCCCAGCTGCCGGTACCTGCCATGTTAGTCCCGGGAACGCAGATGGGCAAATGGAGCCCAGAAAATAGGGCAAGGGCGCGGCAACGCAGGGAGGGGGGCCGGTACTGGGGCGTATGTGAACAATCGAGCTGCCGCCCAAATGATTTCACCTGATGGGCAGGAGTCTGCCGGTCAGTCTCACACACAATCCTGGAGACTACAGCTACTAGATTGTGTGTGATACCCCCCGCTGTGAGGTCCATAAGATGTATGGACCTGGCAGCGAAAGGGTTAAAATCTACAACATTTTGTATTTTGTACAAAAGCTCAAATCATAGTAAAATCCAATACACCTCCCCATTACCCCAGAAGTAACCAGAAATGTATGTGTGTCTAAACACTATTATGATGACACATCACCCAATCACAGAGTACTGTATGTACAACAATCAAGACATCACTATTGTTATCTCAACGCGTTTCATAGACTGGCATAGGTTATTCAATGGTACACTTGTACAGAGGCCCTTCCACGTGCATCTGTTCCTGCCCCCTTCACCCGAAAAACGCATATATGGATATAAGGCCATTGAGAGGGGGGAAGGGGTAATGCCTTAGCTGTTACAGGATTGTGTACAAGAGTTACAAGAACTTGCACGATTTTACCACAATTCTTCAAGTGACAATTGGGGAAAAATTGCGCCGCAACTTGGTGCCATTCAAAGTAACGGGGATCGCAAGGGTGTCCGGCGATTTGTGGCGTTTCCGAATTGTGAACAGAATCGTGGGACGCCTGACGCCCAAAAGAAGTTCTTGTTCCTCTTGTACACAGTCCTGTGACAGTATATACTGTTGCTGTGACATGTCAAGAGTGTATTAATAAAGCCTTGTAAAGTCACCTAAAGGTCCTCTTTAGTATGGGATTTGTCTTTGTCATAGCTGTGTATTTTCTTTTTTTGCAGAGTTTCCGCATACGGGAAATGTCTTACAGCCACAGCTCTAGTAATAGCGACGATGGCTGGGCCCATGCTGGCGGTGTAGAGTTTGCTGATATGCACGACCATCACCATGACCATCACCATGATTTCCACCATGACAACGATTCTGGACACTGGGACCACCACTATCATGACGTGGACTCTGGAGGACACCATCATGGGGACTGTGAGGCAGTGACTGGGGTGGTGGAGGTGGGGACTGTGGCGGTGGTGCTGATGACTGTGGCGGTGGTGGTGGGGACTGCGGTGGGGGTGGTGATGACTGTGGTGGTGGGGACTGCGGTGGGGGTGGTGGGGGACTGCGGTGGTGATTGATTTTTCTACTAATGCTGCAATTTTATAAGAGTATATGTACCTAACAACACTGTATTAAAAAAATAAAAGCAAGAAATTGTAAGACAATGCAATTTAACATTTAGCTATTGTGAACTATGACTGATGGAGCAGGCTGGTGAGTGTTAACATTGTTCCATTGCCTTTAACGTATATATGTTATACAATTTTTTTTTTTTTACAAGTTTTGCGGTTGCTTGTTTATTTAAAGAGTACCTGTATAAACCAACAGCATGCGAGGGCTGCTGGTTTATAATTGGCTTTCCTACCCTACCAAGTCGTGACCCTTCTTGTAGCAGGACCCGACAATACACTGTGACACCAGTAGTGATAATTAGTCATTTTAGTTTTTAATGGACTTGTGGAGAGGGGGTTTTGGCCACAAAAATGGATGCTTGCCTAAATATTTTGAGTAGCAGACTCCCAGTAATATCAAAGTTGATGGTGGCCCTAATTTTTTCAGGGGAAGCCACACATTTACAAATCCTTTAGGAACAACTAGCGGTGACCCTAAATGCCTCAGTAGGAGCCCCCCAATGACAATAAGTCCTTTAAGTACCTCTATTGGTGGTCCAAGTTTAATCAACAGCATCCCCCCATTAGAAGTTAGTCCTCTGACTCTAGGAGAGAGTAGTCACTCACAGGTTCCCATAAAGATCATGAGGTCTCCATGCAATGTCTATTAGGCAGAAGCTTCCCTGAAGCTCTCCTGGACATTGTTCAGCATAGCAGACACCTCTGAAGATGCTCCATATAGGCAGCCATCTACCTGATTCTCAAGGCCCTAACACAGGAAAGCTTAGATTCCATGGGAATTGGCTTGGGCCCAAGACAAAGACCTCCTCTCATGAGGTCCCCATGCAATGTCCATCAGGCAGCAGCTTCCCTAAAGCTCTCCTGGACATTGTTCAGTATAACAGACACCTCTGAAGATGCTCCGAATAGGCATAATAAGTTATTTTACTGAAGTTGTTTAAATATAACATCAACAGTTCACAAAGTTGTCTTCAATACACATTCCTGTACTTTCTATTCTAAGTGCCCCTTAGTTATTCTCCTGGTGCCCCCTGCCCCATGAGGTAGTCATAGATTGGATAGGTGTGAAAAGTGCTTTAGAGTCCTTGAGTCAAAGCATGAGTCCATCCCCCTGCAAGCCCGACTGGGTTCCCACAAGGGGTGGTTAAGCAGCAAGTATAAATCACATCTCCAACATCCTCCTTGTCCTTTACTGGGTAACCTGAAACCGTACCTCCGGCCATCTTACTAACTGTTGTGCCCCAAGAGGTGGTTCCCTCCCTTTTTATGTGTTTTCCCCAGCAGAGGGCAGGGCTTCCCCAAAAAGCCTGGAAAAACCTGACCAGCAGTGTTAACCCTTACCTCCCAAGAGCAATCGTAAACTCAGGTGCCCACCACTTGGTATGCTTGATACTCCAACTGCCTGGCACCATGCATACATAAAATTAACAATGCCAGTATTTTCAGGTGGATTTCCAGTGTAATACCAAATGTGTTATGTCTGCAACTTTTGTTGAAACCTTCGCCTTAAATGTAAAATGTCTGCTATGCACTATGCTGTATCGACTTTTTATGTATATTGTGCCTGAGATACAGTTTACTGCCACTTGTGTACTTTCTATACTGTTCTGCAAAAAATAATAAATAATATTGTATAATAAAGATATTTCTTGTTAATGCATTGAAGCTTTTATGGGATATCATGGCAAATTAAATAAAGGTATTTTTTATAAAGCTGCTTTTTTAATACAAAAACTATAGAAATAAGCAAAATTAACAAAAAACATAAAATAGCAGTGCAATGGCAGAAAATAGTTTGGTGAAAAGTAGTAATTAAAGTATGTGGGCGGTGCTCACTGTGCCTGCACGGGGACACAGACAGAAAAAAACACCCGCTAGTGCCCCCAGAGGGAGGCTGAGGCTGAGGCTGCCACTTAAAGAGGAGGTCCAGTCTGGGTGAAATAAAAATAAAAATAAAAGTCAGCAGCTACAAATACTGTAGCTGTTAACTTTTAATATTAGGCCACTTACCTGTCCAGGGAGCCCGCGATATCGGCACCCCAACCGATCTTTGGATCAACTCCCGGTGCTGTCGCCCCCATTCCTGGTAAAGGAACAAGGTGTTGGCCCGGCAGCGGGGAAGGAGGAGAGGGGCCGAACTTATGGGAGATCGGGCCGTGGCCCGTTTTTCCGGAAGTAGGGAAGGGGACCTATCAAAAACGGGTCCCCGTCCCCCCCCTGAAAGGTGCCAAATGTGGCACCAGATAGGGTAGGAAGCATATAAGCGGAAGTTCGACTTTTGGGTGGAACTCCACTTTAATGCAAGAATGTTGTTAGGGCAGCACTCCAATTTCAAAGCAATGCTTCTCCATAAAGATACAATTAACTCCTGGTAATATGTGGCACAGCTCCTTAACTCATTACACTCTGTACACTATAGATAATAGTTCCTCAATACCTTGGTAACACTTCTCTCTGTTATGTGCAGCACTTCTGAGCCAGCTTGTACTGGACTTGTACTCCACCAACCCGGTTACCCATCACCTCACTCCCAGTGACATTGATCCATATGTTGCACTTGAATACTAGGAACTGTGACTCTTGTACAACACCATGCTTATTCTCTTCCAGGGCCTGACTCCATCTTCCGTGACATTCAGGCTAGGTTGCCCTGTGCTGCAATGTTGGTCCCATAGTTGGGTCACTAGGGAAAAAGCCTAAGCTACTTCACTAAAGGGGCCCTCCATCAGTTTTGCCAAGTCACACCACTTCCTGATGGTCTGGCAGCTTATGCATTTGATACTCGTACTGTAGTCATTAGCAAAGACAATATGGTCTCCTCTGAATAGCTTCACTGCACGTCAAATGTATGCATTGCATCTTCTTTAATCTCTTGTTGTAAACCTTGTTCTGTGATACGCCAAGCATGCATGCATCCCTTTAATGTTGTCCTCATGTAGCTTCAGACCAAGCCAAGTTAAATAACAGCAAAAGTTATTTTACTGAAGTTGTTTAAATATAACATGTGAACAGTTCACAAAGTTGCCTTCAATACACATTCCTGTACATGATCTTCTAGATACCCCTTAGTTATTCTCCTGGTGCCCCATGAGGTAGTCATACCTTGGATAGGTGTGAAAAAGTCCTTTAGGGTCCTTGAGTCAAAGAATGAGTCTATACACCTGGAACCCTAACTGGGTTCCCACAAAGGGTTGGTTAAGCAGCAAGTAGCAATCACATCTCCAACTTCCTTCTTGTCCCATAATGGGTAACCTGGAAACATACCTCCAGCCATCTTACTAACTGTGGCACCCCCAAAAGGTGGTTCCCTCCCTTTTTATGCGTTTTCCCCAGCAGAGGGCAGTACTTCCCCAAGAAGCCCAGAAAAACCTGACCAGAAGTGTTAACCCTTACCTCTTGGGAAGTACCACCTCAGCAGAGCAAATCCAACCACATTCATCAACTAGGAAACAGTAGGACATTTTCAACAAAATATGAAAAATCTTACATCCACCGCCTTACAAGTGTATCTAAAGTCAAGAACAAAAATTTAATATATTGCAGCTATTCAAACCCTAGACTGTGTTTAATGTCAGCTCCGGACTGTGTATGATCTGAGGGCTGGAATGTGTGGGGCCTGTTCTCCAGACTGGAATCTGAGCCCTATATTGTGTTGGTTTCTAGTCCTGGACTGTGTAGGACTCAAGCTCCAGAATGTCTGGGAACCTAACCCCTGGACTGTGTGGAATTTAGGCCCCTGGACTGTATCAGAGCTGAGCCCCCAGACTATGTGAGATCTTAGCCCTGGACTGTGTGGGTTTCAAGTGATGAGCTATGTCGGAACCAAACCCCTGGACTGTGTGAGGGTGCAAGTCCTGAACTGTGTGGGACCACTATTTGCTTATTTTGCAATCATCTAAAATAAGGAACCCCCCAAATCTTTTTCTTCTGTATTTCTGGCCAACGCTGTACTCCTAATATTGTACTTCATCAGAGGATTATTTTTCCCCAAATACATAATTTTACATTTAGAAATGTTGAACTGCAGTTTCCACTGCATTGACTGATCTCCCAGGAACACTAAATCATATTCCATGTTACGGACACCTCCATCAATATCAACCATAGCACACCTTTGTGTCATTAGAATAAAGACATACCTTATCCACCAAAACTTTAGTTACAGTATATCACAAAGAGTTGAAATAGAACAGGACCCAATACAGAGCTTTGTGGTCCACCTTTAGTGACTGGTCTCTGTTCAGAATGAACCCCATTTACAGCCACACTCTGATATCTATCCTTTAGCCAACTGTAAATCCATAGTGTGTACACCTGAGGTCTTTATGTAGAACCATAACACACAATGTGGTTATAAAAGAAAAATTTGCGCTAGGTGCAAATTATTAAAGTGCAATAAATGAATAAATCCCTAAAGGAAAACCTGCTGCTAAACACCAAAAAAAACCTGATATAAGGTACAACAATATAAATATACAAAAAGGTGTAGCGCTGGATGAGCAAAACTGTGTATGGCTATACAGTGAAAAAAATATATAATATAAGAAAAAGTATCAAAAACATGAGTGAATACTACAAATAAACAATTTAAAGTTCATGTGTGTCAGTGAAAAATATATGAAATCTTCTCCTCTATTTAAAGATGATAAGAGTTCTACAGAGTGCAGGTATCCGATAAAAATCATAGGCAAAATGCTCCAACACTTAGTAAAGATCCCGCCACCAAGGTGAAGAATGAAGGCTTACCAGACAGCCTGCGACCGCCCTTCTCAGGGGGGTCAAAACAGGCTCAGTAGAGTGAGGTTTTACTCCATGGAAGGCAGGATGATTCTGCAGGAACGCTTCATCCACAATGGGAGAGTCTCCAGAGACGTTGATTGAACACCTGGCCAGAACTGGGAGTAGACACACTCTTTGCAGATCAGAGTGGATGTTCCTCAGTAAGTAGGATAAAAATAGGATTTTTATAACAGCTTACCTGTAAAATCCTTTTCTTAGGAGTACATCACGGGACACAGAGCGACATAGTCATTACTAATGGGTTATATAGATACCGTCAGGTGCTGGCACTGGCAACTTCCAAAACCGGAAGTACCCTCCCCTATATAAGCCCCTCCCATCCGGGAGCACCTCAGTTTTGTAGCAAAGCAATAAGTGTCCCCAAAGAGGGGCGGGAGCTCTGTGTCCCGTGATGTACTCCTAAGAAAAGGATTTTACAGGTAAGCTGTTATAAAAATCCTATTTTCTTTCTCGTACATCACGGGACACAGAGCGACATAGTCATTACTAATGGGATGTCCTAAAGCAATGCCCAATGAGGGGGGGGATACACCATATATAAGCTGAGCGCTATCAGACATGAGGATCTTTTGCGGCCTGCAACACACTGCGCCCAAAGGCGACATCCTCCTGACTTCTAACGTCCACCTGGTAGAACCTAGTAAACGTGTGAACTGAAGACCACGTTGCGGTCTTACAGATTTGAGCCAGGGAGGCCTGGTGATGCACTGCCCATGAAGGTCCAACTGCTCTCGTGGAGTGCGCTCTAACTTTGAACGGAAGCGGTCTCCTTCTCAAGCCATAAGCTTGCATAATGACCTGTCGAATCCACTTGGCTAAAGTAGATTTTGACGCTGCCTGACCCTTTCTGGGGCCTTCCGGCAGAATAAACAAAGTATCCGTTCTGCGAATCTGAGCAGTGGCTTTTAGATAAGCTTTAACTGCTCTTACTACATCCAAAGAATGCAATAACTTTTCCTCTACCGAAGTAGGTTTGGGGAAAAAAGAAGGAAGAACCACATCTTGGTTCAAATGAAACCTCGATACCACCTTAGGAAGAAAGGCTGGATGAGGACGTAACACTACTCTGTCCTTATGGATAACCAGATATGGCTCCTTACAGGACATAGCTGCTAATTCCGATACTCTTTTAGCCGAACAAATGGCTACTAGAAAAATCAATTTCCTGGTGAGAAGCACCAAGGAAATATGCTGTAATGGTTCAAATGGTTGTTTCTGTAGAACCGACAGAACCAAGTTTAGATCCCATGGACATATGGGAATATTAACCGGAGGACTAATACGCATCACTCCTTGTATAAAGGCTTTGACTAGTGAATGCGAAGCCAAGGGCCTTTGAAAAAAATATTGACAAGGCCGAAATCTGACCCTTGATAGTACTCAAGGCAAGCTTCCTATCTACAGCCCACTGTAGGAAGTCCAGAATCCTACCTATTACGTACTTATGTGGATGCCATTTCTTGGCCTCACACCACGCGATGTACGCCTTCCAGATTCTATAGTAGATCTGCCTGGATACCGGCTTCCTGGCATTGATCATGGTAGATACCACAGCATTAGAGAGCCCTCTCTTTTTTAGAATGTGGGCTTCAATAGCCAGGCCGTCAAACCTAGGGCTGGTAAGGAAGGGTGGTATATCGGTCCTTGCGAAAGCCGGACGACGTGGGAGAGTCCAAGGACTCCCCACTGAAATTTTACAATCTCCGCGTACCACGCTCTTCGGGGCCACGCTGGAGCCACCGGAATCACCGGTTTCTTTTCTACCCTGATTCTGCGGAGTAATCGAGGTAACCATTGTGGCGGTGTGAATGCATATATCAGCTTGAACTGATCCCAAGGGAACACTAGGGCATCCGAGCCGCAAGCTAGGGGATCCCTTGTCCGAGAGACAAACCTGTCCCCCTTTGCGTTGAATCTGGATGCTAGAAGATCTACATCCGATGTTCCCCACCGCTGACATATTGTCCAGAAAACCTCGGGGTGAAGGGACCCTTCCTCTGGGCCCAATTGCTGGCGACTTAGAAAGTCCGCCTTCCAATTCTCCACTCCTGGAATGAATACCGCAGATATGGCTGGGACATATTTTTCTGCCCATTTCAGGATGTAATTTACTTCCCTCTGGGCTGCACGACTCCTGGTGCCCCCCTGATGATTGATATATGCCACTGCTGTGGCATTGTCTGATTGCATTCTGACAGGGGACCCTTGGAGTTTGGATGTCCATGCTACTAGGGCATACCGGGCTGCTCGTATCTCTAAGAGATTGATGGTCAGGGCCTTTTCTGCATCCGACCATCTGCCCTGGAGAGACTATTGCTCCAGTACTGCTCCCCAGCCTATAAGGCTGGCATCTGTAGTGACCACCTTCCAAGAAATCGGACTGAAGGATTTCCTTTTTTCCAGATTCTGGGGAACCAACCACCAACGGAGGCTCTTGCGAACGGAAGGGGACAAGGACATTGTAAGTCTAGGGCCTGAACTTTTTTGTTCCAGGCTGACAGTATGGCCCCTTGCAAATTCCTTGAATGGAATTGACCGTAGGGTACTGCTTCGAATGATGCCACCATTTTTCCCAGCAGCCTCATATACAGGCGTATGGACGGCTGTCTTTTTTGTACCCACTAAGTGGATCAAATCTTTCAAAGACAACACCTTTCCTCGAGGCAAGAATATTTTTCTCTGGCCTGAATCCAACCTTAGCCCCAAGTATTCCAGACTTTTGACTGGTTTTTAGGGCTGACTTGTCTCGGTTGATAATCCAACCGTGAGATTCCAGATACTTGATCGTCTTGTGAACGACCACGTCTAGTTTTTTCACTGAGTGGTCTATCAGCAACAAGTCATCCAGATATGCCATTATCATTACACCTTGTGTTCTTAGATTGGCCAATAAAGGGCCAGAATTTTTGTAAACACTCGTGGTGCTGTGGCCAAACCGAAGGGTAAGGCTCTGAACTGAAAATGGCGCCCTTCTACTGCAAAGCGTAGAAATTTTTGGTGGACTGGAAAGATGGGAATGTGCAAATAAGCATCTTTGATGTCGATCGTGGCTAACCAATCCTCCCCTTGTAGGGCAGTGGCCACCGATCGGATCGACTCCATCGGAAAGTCCTGATATACAGGAATTTGTATAGCCCTTTTAGAATTAATATGGGCCTCCCGTCCGCGTTTGCTTCGGGACTGTAAAGAGGTTTGAGTAAAACCCGAACCCTCATTCTTCCAGGGGAACCTCCATAATTACTCCTTGGAGCAATAGTTGTTCTAGTGCCAACAGGAGGGACTCTCTCTTCCGGGGATCCCTTGGCACGTTTGACCTCAAAAATGGGAAGGAGGAGAGTCTTTTAACTCCAAACTGTATCCCAAACCTACTGCGGAGAGCACCTATCTGTCTTGATCGTGTCCCGCCAGGTCTCTTGCGAACAACTGGAGTCCTCCCCCCACCCGACTGAGTGGGGGCTTCATGAATTTAACTTTGGGGGAGGTTTTGTACCTCCCCTGACCCAGGGTTTCTCATTACCCTGCTACTGTCCCTGTTTTTTACCCCCGGGATTTGACCGAGGAGGCCGTCGGAACTGTTACACAGCCGATGCCCCAGGGACTGGAGAAGCAGGCCTCTTAAAGAGGGACCTCTAACTCTGCTTTTAACCGGCAAGAGCGTATTTTTACCGCTGGAAATTTTCTGGATATTTGTCCAGGTTTTCCCTGAATAAGCGTTCACCATGAAATGGGACGCTAACCAGCCATTCTTTACAGGGAGCTTCAGCAGACCAGTTTTTGAGCCATAGGAGCCTACGCATATGTACTATAGACAGCGTAAGGCGGGAGGCCTGATGGACTGAATCCTCTATGGCGTCAACCGCAAAGCCTAAGGCTCTAGGTAGATCAGCTAGGGCAAAGCCTGCTGATCTGTCAAGTCCCTCAAGACCTGTTTCAACTGATCCTTCACTGCTTAGCAGACCCCAATAGCTGCTACTGCTGGTTGTATCACCAAGCAGATTTTCATAAGGACTCCAATCTTTTATCTATTGGGTTCTTGAACATTTGGACATTATCCACTGGACATGTCAGTGATTTATACATACAAGAGATGGCTGCGTCCATTGTAGGGACCTTCCATTTATTTTTTTTTGATGAACTTATCCTCCATGGGATAGACCACCGGAAATCTCTTGGGGGAATAAATATTTTCTCAGGATGTTCCCAATCCTGGTAAATGAGCCCTTTCAGTAAAGGGTGAAGTGGGAAAGAACAAACAGTCTGGGGGCTTCTAGCGACCCCAACGAGGATACAGTAGTGGTTGATGGTTCCGCAAGGTGCATTTTTAAATGCTGATCGGACCATGTTAGTCAGAGACTGAACCCATAATCTTTCAGCTTGAGATGCTGAGAAAAGGTTCCCCCACTGTTGATTCCTCTATAACAGAATCAACCTTATCCTGATCCCCTTCAGGCAGGTCGATCCCTGTATGGGACTGTTGCTCTGCTAACAGGCATTCTGAAGGAGGAGACGGAGATCGGGCGTGCTTTCCCTGACAGGGAGGCAGCGATAAATGTTGACAATCTCTCTCTAATCCTCCCAGAGCTGAGGAAAAAACCTCCTCTGTTACATACACAGGAGCAGGTGACTGAGGACAGCCACAGTACCAAGTACCCCTGCGGGGTCTCTACGGTCACTTACCTCTGAACTTCAGGGGAGACTGGTGCAGCAGGAGTATGCCCAAGATCCTCCGAGCCCGATGAGACCCCCTTCGCTTCCTGGAAGATTCAGTTCCGGAGCTTCTGGACGGCATATTCCTAAGCCTAAAGCTGAGGTATTCCAGCCGTAATACACCACTTTTACTGAGAATAGTCTAGCACAATTGCTGCTATATCACAGTTGGTGTCTACTAATGTGCCTTTCTAGGGGATGCCTGTATCAACCGCTTGCTGTATGCCTTTAAATGTTGCCAGCTCTGTCTCTGTACTTCATAGCCAGCTCACTACAATATTGTGGTTTTTTTAAACTGCTGGGACGCCCGCACATGCGCAGAAGCGCTGCGGCGCGCACAGAGCGTCATCCCCCAGGCTCCGCCCCCTTTCCCGGCTCACCTCTATATATAGAGGCGCGTGCACGCGCACGCGCGCGGGCACGTGCGCCTTCGGCGCTAATTTCAAATATGGTAACAAGGGACAGGAGCCAGGGCCCCTCTTTGCCGCAGGCCGGGGGATGGACGAGCACTGCAACATGGCAGAGGAAGCAGTTTCCTATAAGAGAACTCACCATCTGCCTGGACTTTGCTCTGCTGAGAAGAAGCTAGTCCACATGACAAGAAAACATTCCACAGCGGCCTCTAGTGGACAAACACAGGTACCGCAGTCTAATATATTAAATATATATATATAAAAATTTTTTTTTTTTTTTTTTTTTTTCTTGACCACCATTAAAAATTATTACATTTTTTTAGTAGTTACAGGCATGCACAGAATTTTACGGGAATACCATTAGGTAACAGACAGAAAGACAAATTAGGCTTGGGGGTCCCCCAATAGAACCAAGTTCCTGGGGGCCCCCACTTACCTGTTCCCCGCCGCAGGACTTTGTTTGGTCCACAAAAGCCCAAACTTCACCTATCACGGCAGGCATTGTAATCAAACCTTCAGGGACCGGGTTCCCAAGGATTCCACTCCCCTGGACCTGTATAGCACCCTGCACAGAAAACATCTTGGTCGTGGGTATGACCAGAGCTCTGGATCCCAGGGTCCAGCTCTCCTAAGAGAAGCATTACAGGCAAAAC